>OX335787.1:1860000-3142500 GCA_946896805.1 Scutellaria galericulata | reverse complement strand
TCACAGCCATATTATTAAAAGCTTGTGGTAAGAATGGATTTCGTTCTAGTGCTCGAAAATAATATTCCAAAGCTTTCGTATGTTCTCCATTACTTGTATAAATAAGACCTATATTATAGAGTATATAACTCCGATCATAGGGATCGATTTCTAGTCGCATAGCTTCATAATAATTCTGTAAAGCTTCTGCATAATTTCCTTCAGATTGAGCTGACATTCGTTACGGTCGTCATTCAATTAAAAGAAAATCTTTTGCATTCACAGGTTCCTTCATCCCCACAACACGGAAGAATTGAAATCTTAGATCAAAACACTATGTATGGATGGTATGAACTGCCCAAACAAGAATTCTTGAACAGCGAACAACCAGTTCAGATATTCACGACCCAGAAGTATTGGATTCTCTTTCGGATAGGCCCTGAAAGGAGAAGGAATTGTGGAATTCCAACAGGCGTCTATTATTGAATTGACTCGATAGTACCCGTTTTGGGAACGTCCAGTGCCAAAGTCACTGAATGGGTAAGTCGTCAATCCCTGGACTATGTAATGTACTTTATCCACTAGGTGACGGGCGGGCATTTTACCAGAGGTCTCTAATCTACCCTTGTGTGATTCCTGTTGAATCATATACTCTGGGGTGGGTGCAGGTCGGTATATCAATACCGATTCGATCCGAGCTCTCTTATTGAATTGCTTATTCAATGAGCATTCTCAATATTATGCCTTGAAGAGGACTCGAACCTTCACGCTCTTTAGCACGATATTTTGAGTCTCGCGTGTCTACCATTTCACCACCAAGGCATCTTGAAAGTGCATCATATTCCATGAATATGATATCTATCTAGTGTGATGTATGGAATATATGACAAGGGTGCAGCCATCATGACCAAATTAGAGACCCTGTCACCAGCGCACAACCAAGGGTCGCCAACCCCAGCCCTAGACACTGCCACCATGCGCCAGCCTTGTCCACCATTCGCAACACCATCGGCGCCCCACCTGGCCACCAATAGCTCTCATGGGGTCACTCATTTAGGTAGTTTGGGTTTCATCGGATCATCTTAACCCTCTGTCCCATCGCTCACAAGCTCCACCCGTAACTCGAATTTGGATCTCCCAACGTTTGACGGTACCGACCCCATCGCCTGGCTAGCCCAAGTCGACCAGTACTTCCTGGTTTATCACACCCCAATAGCCGATAAGGTTAACCTAGCCCTGATCGCCATGTCGGATCGTTTAATGTTTTAGGCCCAGTGGATTTTACGCAGGTCCGCATTGATATCTTGGGACCAACTCTCCAGGGAATTGATCGAGCATTTTAGCGATAGCTTCGCTATCAACGCTTACGAAACGATGCATGTTACATGACAGACGGGCTCGTTGGAGGAATACTTGGCCTTGTTTGAAGAGAGAGTCGCCCAATTGCCCACTCTTTCGACAGAACAGTACCTCGGAATGTTCCTCGGGGGCCTGCAAACTTCCATTCGGGATCGCATTTCAGACGCTGAGATGACGGACGTCTTTGCCGCTATAAAGGCCGCCCGTCGCATTGCCCGTGTGCCACTGCCTTTTTCCTCCCCAGGCCGCTTCCCAAATAACCAGGGCGGGTATTCAAGACCAGCCAACTTCAGCAGCCAGGGGGCTCCTTTACCAAGCCACCTCAGTCCCACCTTTTGAGCACAGCCTCGTCGGGATATTTCCCCAATAGAAACACACGACATCTTACCGTGGAGGAGGTGCACGAATTCCGTGCAAAGGGAAAGTGCTACTGTTGTAGTCAACTGTACACTCCCTTGCATAAGTGTGATGCTAAGTTCTTCGGGGTCTATATCGAGGCTGATGAAACCGAACCGGATGATGACCTTGTGCGCCCAGTTTAGGGGTACGAGGCTGACCCGCCACTTGGGTCTGTTGCATCACCACCTGAATTTCAGCATCTTCAATTATCCAAACTGTCCTCAAACGGGTTTGACGGGTCACAGACACTCAAGTTGTTCGACCGGGTGGGAGATAGGCATCTCTTGACAATGATTGATAGTGGTGCGAGCCATTGTTTCATCTCGCAACAGGTGGCTCAGTCATTGGGCTTCAAACCCACACCAACGAAGGATCTAGCCGTAATTTTGGGCGACAATACACGGCTTGACACCCAAGGGGTTTGTAAGGTAGTTCCTTTTACTCTTGATAATCATACATTTAGCATCGATTGTTACGTGTTTCCCTTAAGTGGTGTGGATATTATTTTTGGGTATTTCGTGGCTTGCGCGGTTAGGGGATGTGACGGTAAACTGGGCCAAACTAACAATGGACTTTGAGGTGAATGGTCACCGTTTGTGTTTGTGTGGGGATCCATCCCTCTCGCGAAAGGTTTGTACACGGCAAGAATTGAACCGCATGGAGGTGGGTTCACAAATATGGCTCTTGTGGGCGATGGAAAGCCCAATGGGTTCGTTAAATACATCACCAGGCTCGCACCTAATAGAGACTCAACGGCAGGATCTGGCTGCCATCATTACGGCATTCCCAGCTGTTTCTTAGCCACCCACGGGACTCCCTCCCCACCGTGAGTGTGATCACCACATTACCCTCTGTTGGGAATTTTCCCAACATCCTGCCTTGGATCGGAGCTTAAATTGGTGCGAGGCGCGGCTCTGCCAGGTTCGAATCCATGAGCGCAAAGCTACATAAGTATAAGGCATTAAAGTTGCATCATATGCCCACTGGATATCCTTTTGGTGTAGCGGTAAGCGCTTGATGGTCCCAACATTTGGTATCAGAGCAGGTCACGGGTTCGAATCCCCTTAGGAGCACTTTGCAGTAGGAGCTGCCAGGGCCTTGGAACTAAGAATACTGACACACAGTACAGGTTGCTAGGGTAGCCGAGACCTGAGAAAGGTGAACGGACCAGGAACAAAGATGCTGGCGTAGCAGAGGATGGCGCGGAGGTATGACGACGCTGAGTCATGGTGGTGGCGCGAGGCGTAACGACAATGCCAAGTCACGGTGACATCGAGGTGTGGCGGGAAGGCATGACAATGATGTCGAGTCATGGAGATATTGGGCTGTAGTAGCTGAGTTTAGGGAACTAAGTGAAGAAGTCGTTGGTTGCAGTAGCAGTAAGTTGTGAAGAAACTTGTCAGGTAGTAGCAGGAAGCTGTGAAGAAACCTGAGGTTACTAAAGTAATAAGCTGTGAAGATACCTGCTATGAAGAAACCTGTTACGTTCCAAGATTACTGGAGTTGAGAGGCTGGAAGATGCTAAGGGGAATTGTTGGGAATTTTCCCAACATCCTGCCTTGGGTTGGAGCTTAAATTGGCGTGAGGCGCGGCTCTGCCAGGTTTGAATCTGTGAGCGCAAAGCTACATAAGTATAAGGCATTAAAGTTAAGTCTTATGCCCACTGGATATCCTTTTGATGTAGCGGTAAGCGCTTGATGGTCCCAACACCCTCCAACCAGGAGTGCCCCCGGTTTCGGTCAGGCCATATAGGTATAACCATATGCAGAAAGATGAGATTGAGAAACTTATGTCCAAGATGCTAGCGGCGGGTATTATTCAGCCAAGTAACAGCCCATATTCCAGCTCGGTCCTCTTAGTTCGAAAAAATGATGGTTCCTAGAGGTTTTGTGTGGACTACTGGGCCCTCAACAAATTGATTGTTCCCAATAAGTACCCAATTCCGGTAATTCAGGAGTTGTTGGATGAGTTTCACGGGACAAAGTGGTTTAGTAAGATTGATTTGTGCGCCAGGTACCATCAAATTCGGGTGGCGCCGGAGGATGTTCCGAAGACGGCCTTTAGAACCCATTCGGGACACTATGAATTCCTGGTCATGCCTTTTGGACTAACTAACGCCCCTGCCACCTTCCAGAGTTTGATGAATGACATTTTTCGGCCATACTTGCACAAGTTCGTACTCGTGTTCTTCGATGACATCCTGATTTATAGAAGCTCATGGCATTCCCATTTACGTCACTTGCGACAAGTATTCCAAACTCTTCACACTCACTCCTTAGTTATTAATCCAAAGAAGTGCACATTTGGGGATACCCAAGTGGAATATCTAGGACATTTGGTGTCGGCACAGGGGGTCCGAATGGACCCTGGCAAGATTGGGGCTGTATTAAAATGGCCGACCCCGATGACTTCACGCGTCTTGCGTGGCTTCTTGGGTTTAACCGGTTACTACCGCCGATTCATTCGGAACTACGGAACGATCGCCGGGCCCCTAACCAACCTGTTGAAGAATGAGGGATTAGCGACGTGGAAGTGGTCCTCAGAGGCGGAATCCGCTTTTCTAGCCTTGAAGGAGGCACTCACCTCTGCCCCGGTGTTACGAATGCCAGATTTTTCGAAGGGATTTGTGATTGAATGTGATGCATCAGGTAGGGGATTGGGAGCGGTCCTAATGTAGGAGAAACAACCCATTGCGTATTTCAGTAAAAATTTGTCGGGTCGCTTGTTGTCGAAATCGACCTATGAGAAAGAATTAATGGCACTTGTTTTAGCGGTCTAACATTGGCGACCATATTTGTTGGGTCGCCGTTTTGAGGTACAGACTGATCATCGCAGTTTAAAACAGTTGTTATCCCAACCTCTAACTACGCCGGCACAACAGAATTGGGCAGCGAAACTCTTGGGTTTCGATTTTGAAATTGTTCACAAAGAGGGGGCTAATAATTGGGCGGCAGACGCTCTCTCTCGGCGCGATGAAGGACTCGAATTGGCGGCTGTCTCGGTACTAGACGCAACTCCGAGCTGCTGTTCACGAGGACCCGAATTTGGCCAGAATTGTGACTGATGCATCGCAGGGGCTACCCGGGCCCACACATTACACAGTAGTGCAGGGTATCCTCTACTACAAAGGGCGATTGGTACTACCTACCAATTCCCCTTGGATTCCAAAATTAATTCAGGAATATCACGCTACGCCATCGGGGGGTCATTCTGGGGCATTTGTAACTTACTGAAGGCTAGCAGGCAACATTTTTTGGCCGGGTATGATGCGTACGGTGACGGAGTTTGTGGCGGCTTGTGAGGTGTGCCAAAAGAACAAATACGAAACGAAATCTCCGACAGGATTATTGAGTCCTCTTCCGATTCCATCTCGTGTGTGGGAGGATATTAGCATGGATTTTATAACGAGATTGCCTCGTTCCGGGGGAATGGATTGCATCTTAGTGGTGATTGATCATTTCTCAAAGTATGGCCATTTTCTGGGGTTAAAGCATCCGTTTTCTGCCAAAACAGTAGCAGATTTATTTGCCCGTGAGGTAGTTCGGCTTCATGGCATTCCGGGTTCCATTGTGTTCGACCGGGATCCGATTTTCCTAAGTTCATTCTGGAGGGAATTATTTAAGCAAGCCGGCACTACTTTGAAGATGAGTTCGGCTTATCACCCCGAGACGGATGGGCAATCCAAGGTACTCAATAGGTGCGTCGAAACTTACCTCCGATGCTTCACCTCAGAAAGGCTGAAAGGATGGGGAGCGTGGCTGCCGTGGGCAGAGTTTAACTACAACACCGCTTTTCAATCCGGGGCGGGAGCTACTCCATTTGAGGTCGTTTATGGGAGACCACCCCCTCTGCTCGTTCCCTTCCTTCCCGGGGAAGTCCGTGTACAGGCATTGGCTGATTCATTGCGAGAGCGGGATGAGATTCTGAAGGACCTTAGGATGCATTTGGAGAAAGCCCAGCAGCGTATGGTGCGAGAGGCCAATAAGCATCGCCGAGCTCTGGTGTTCGACGCGGGTGATAAGGTATTTCTGAAATTCCGGCCGTATAGGCAACGCACGCTGTTTTCGGGGAGAAATGCAAAGCTCGCACCCAGGTATTTTGGTCCGTTTGAGGTAGAGTCGAGAATTGGAAAGGTGGCCTATCGTTTGAAATTGCCGGCAAACTCAAGAATCCACCCAGTTTTTCACGTGTCCCTGTTGAAACCGGCCATTGGCTCTGCGGTGGCGTCGTCAGTCCTGCCTGAAGACCTGCTAGCTGTCGATCCGGCCATCTTGCCAGAGAGGGTCATGGCACGCCGAATTTATCAGACGGACGACGGCTCGGTTGAACAGGTGCTAGTGAAATGGGAAGGATTGGGTGATGAAGAAAGCACATGGATGGATATTGCAGACATACGGGGACAGTTTCCCGAGTTCAGCCTTGAGGACAAGGCTGTTTTGGCAGGAGGAGTAATTGATAGAGATACACGTTTGGTGTATGCACGCAAGAAGAAGAACGCAGCAGGCTTGGGCCTGTTGGAATTATTCAATTAAGCATTCTTATTTCTTAGTTAATATTTATGGGCCTTGTCCATGGGCCTTACCTTTCCTATTCCTTTCCTAATTAGTAATTAGTATTTATATTCAATTGTTAAACAGACGTGTTTATCTTTGATCATTATTTGAGTGCAACATTGGTTGTGGCGGTTCGATACCGTGGCCTCACTTTGAGGATTTACTTCTTCGTTCGTTATTGTTATTCGCGGGATCATCTTAACTCTATCACTTTCTGTGTGCATGAATCCAATTTACAACATGAATTAGAAAGATAATTCTATAAATTAAATACTTGATGCAAAATAATATGCAGAATCAGCCTTGGGAAATGTTACAGTTTGATTTGGTGCTTTCTGATTAGTATAGGGTTTAAAAAGTCTGTGGCAGATTCATCCTTATTTTTCAAGAAACAAGGGTCTGGTTTATTGCTTTTATTGGTTTATGTTGATGATATTCTTATTACAGGTAGTAGTACTACTGAGGTTAAGCATGTTATTACTCTTCTTGATAAGGAGTTTTCTCTTCAAAATCTAGGGGAGATTAATTACTTTCTGGGAATTGAAGCTCATAGGGATAGTCAAGGCATGTTTCTGAAACAAACTAGGTATATTTCAGATTTACTTAAGGATGTTAATATGGTTAATTGTAAGCCTATACTATTTCCTAGTTGTACTAAGGAAAGTTGTTTGATCAAATCTCTCCTCCCCTTGATCAGCCTACTTTATATAGGAAAGTTGTTGGTTCCTTACAATATTTGCAACTTACAAGGTCTGAAATTGTTTTCTCTGTGAACAAGCTAAGTCAGTTTTTGCAAGCTCCTACTATAAGTCAATGGAAAGCATGTAAGAGACTTCTTAGGTATCTAAGTGGGACTATAAACCGTGGACTTTTTTATAAAATCTGTTACAAGATTTACTCTGCATGGCTTTGCTGATGCAGATTGGGCAAGCTGCCCTGATGACAGAAGAAGTACAAGTGGTTATTGTTTATATTTGGGAAGCAATCCCATTGTTTGGTGCTCAAGGAAGCAATGCTAGAAGTAGTACAGAAGCAAAATATAGAGCTTTGGCTTTGGCTACAACAGAAGTTAGCTGGATTCATAACTTGCTACAAGAAATAGGAGTAAACATCATCAAACCAACTATCCTATGGTCAGATAATCAAGGAGCTGTAGCTTTATCTACTCATTCAGCAATGCATTCAAGGACCAAACATATTGAATTGGAGTTGAGATTAGCTATATTCTTGAAGCTACAAATCTCTTACAAAGACTATGTTTTTCTTGAATAGGAGCATGTTATAGTTAATCAAACTGTAAGCTAGATTAGGTTAAGATAAGTGAGTTAATTAGTTAAGCTAACTCACATGACATCTCATCCATCCTTCTCTCTCCTTTCTCTATATATATCTTGTATACACTCTTGTAAACACAATGTTGAAAATATCAAATAGAGAGTTTATTTTGTATAACAGGAAACAACATTATAATGACTAAATGTACCAAATAAGAACTACAATTATGCATTAGAAAGTTGAGCATTTGAATGAAAAAGGAAAATTAAAGCTAAGCAATAAATGATGCAGGATCTGGAGGAGCAGGGACTTCCACTGAACCTTCAAGCATATGAACAACTCTCTTCATCTGAGGCCTCAATGCTGGATCTTCCTGAGTGCACCAAATTGCTATCTTCACAAATTTCTTGAAATGATTTATGTCATCTCTCACCTCGTCGTCATCATCAGCCACCAGCAAATCCAACCTCCCTTCTTTGTAGCAATCATAAGCCCAGTCAACAAGAACCTGTGTCCTCTCGTCCTCAGCATCTGCGTCGAAATTCTTTCTACAGCATAGTAGCTCGATAAACAAGACCCCGAAACTGTAAACATCCACCTTACTTGTTATAGGCATGCTTCTGAACCATTCTGGAGCCACATACCCTCTCGTTCCCCTTATTCCGGTGGTGGTTCTCGTCTGATCTGCCCTCAGAAGCTTTGCCAGCCCGAAATCAGATATTTTAGCGTTAAGAGAATCATCTAAAAGAACGTTTTGAGGCTTAATGTCACAGTGTATGATTTGGGTGCTACACTCTTCATGCAAATAGCAAAGGCCTCTTGCAGTTGAGAATGCAATCTGTATTCTTCTGTACCAGTTGGGCTTTGATGAGCTTTCAAATAATAAGTTTGCCAAAGAACCATTGCTCATGAATTCATACACCACAAGCCTGTGATGGCCATCATCACAATAACCAAGCAACTGGACAAGGTTTTTGTGGTTGGTTCTACTGATTGAGCTCACTTCAGCTTTGAATTCTTGATCTGCTTCACTGGCTATCTTATGCAGCTTTTTCACAGCTACGACTTCCCCGTTATCATCCTTGAGAACCCCTTTGTACACTGTGGAGAAAGCACCACTGCCCAATTCTTCCTTGAATCCATCTGTTGCTAAATGTAGCTCATCAAAGCTGAAACATTTTATGGTCACTCCTGGATGAGCTCTAACTGCTTGAATCGCCTTTGATTTTCTTCCATTGAAACGAGAAACAAACAACAATAGTGATGAAAGTAGAAGCAAGTTGAAAAACACTGAACTGCCCAACAAAACTGACCCAGTAATGATCAGAGTGGATCTGCTGCTCTTACTTGAAGAATTACTTCCAGAAGGGTCGACAAAGGTCTTGATGTTTTTCCTTATCTTTATCAAAGCCTTTCCCCCTACACTACTATCAATCCTCCCATTGGAAAGTGGGGTCTTCTTCTTCCAACAATTACCATCTCTATAAATCGCAACAGCACAAAAACAATCATCAAGGCAAGCCTGTCGACACCAATCCTCGTTCACTGGTTTAAAATTTTCGTAATCAGATAAAGGCCAGTCTGTGTCAGGCATGTCATTGAAGGCAAAAAGATCACTTTCCTTCGATTCTTGATCACAGCTATGTGGAATGAAATCTGGTTTGCATCCACTCATCGTGTCTTGGGGATCGATCAAAGAGTATCCATTTGGGCAGCGACATTGAGGCCTCTGATCAGTGCCCAAAAAACAAAGACTATTAAAACCACAAGCTCCACCCCCTGTATCTTGCCTCATTGTTGTACATATATTTGAAGGCAAAAACTCATTTACAGACCATACATTTTCTCTCCCACCAGATGAATTACCAAACTTGGGATACACATAATGCCTCAGAACTCCATCATATTCCAGAGTCAATCTCTGGTAATATTGGTTTGTCGAAGCTCCATTCGAAGACAGAGAGCTAAGTATAGTTCCATTCTTCGCGATGAGATGAATGTATCCAGATTGATTGAAGATCAATTGGAATCCAGAACCCACAGTGTTAGTTGCCCAATATGCTCTAATGATATCATCCATGGGAAAGTTTCTGGTGTAAAGCACAAGATTTCCATCAGTTTGCATTATAAACTTGTACCTTCCACTTGAGTAGTTGGTCCCAGAGAAGCCGGAAATCAAACTAACATCTTGATTGAGTATCTGGCTTGGTAACAACGTGTCACTTGGCTCGTCAAAGCTTCGCCACAAGATGGTTGAAGTATTGCTAGCAAGCACGAATTCACCGTTATCAAGCATGGCAGCATAGGCCACAGTAGAGGCAGCCAAATTAGCAGACCAAATCGGTTGACCTCTGGGATTATTGAGCACAAATGATCTCCCATCTGCAAGGAGTTGGATTCTTGATCCTTCTTCAGCCAGATTGTCGCGGTTGGCTGACCAAACTATGGTTTTTTCGGGTATTTTATCGAACCAGATAGCGAGCAAGTATCCTCCCGGTGAAACCTGCTGGAAGCCAAAAGCATATTCGTTGGAAGGAGATAACCAAGTGGAATTTGTATTGTTTGCAACTATGGATGAACCAAGAGTTATATTGCCGTATGTTTGAGCAGTTGCTGATATTGGTAGCATAATGATGATGCTAAACAATACCGATCTGAATGAAACAGCAGAAGCCATTTTGGGGAGTGATCAAATCAAGAATGTTTTGTAAGAGCAAATGTTTTACTTCTGTGAATAAGAAATGATAATAGACTTCTTCAAAGAAAGATATAGTAAACAGACAATTCTAGGTTAGGAAGACTTGTCCTAGTTTTTTTCTACGTCAAGGTCAATGATGAGGACTATGAAAGAATAAACACGATTTATTTGAATTGGTCTTGCCTCCTCTTTCGATGATATTAAATTTTAGAAGAATTTTTTATACAATATTTAATATCTTAAAAATTATTTTATATAATTTATAAATGAAAAGAAAGAAAAAAAGAAAAAGAAAAGGGCAGGACTATATACAACCCATTCATTTCTAAATACACCCCAATTTTCATATACCTTTTACGTAAAAAGTAAAAAATATATTTCTCCCTAGCTTCATCACTCTCTCATGCATTTCTATCATTTCCTACCACATTCTTTTCTCCATAATTTTTTACGATTACTGAACTGTGCGAAAAACCGAATAAAAAAAGACTGAAAATCAAACATATCGGGAGCTTCATTCAATCTTGGTTGATCAAACATAACTAGGGGTTCAACATACTATATTATGATCGACCAGATCAAACACGTTTTAGTATGTTCGACCCCTAGTGGTCGAATGAAGCTTTATGAGTTTGATTCGTATAGGTCCAATCCGTGTTTTCACAAAAAAATATGAACATTATTTTTTTATGAAAAATCAAACATGTTATTGTGATTTTCTTTTTATTTTTGCGTTCACAAAACAAGTTCAGAATAGTGGGATGTTCTGATGTTAAGGTTTTAAGGAGATTGAGAAAGAAGAAAAAGAAGAAATATAAAGAAATAACATTTATATTTATTTAAATGAGGTATTTGAGCCACACTAAAAAAAGGGAAAAAAATATATGTTGCGCGTGTAGCATGGTGCAACATAGTCATACATTTATGTACAAATATCATAATATTTTACCTTCAGAAAAAAAGAAAATAATAATAAAATAAAATAAAACCAAAATCGACACAATTTATACATGTAAACCTTCATGTGATATTACTCATACATTTATATGATATTACTTATACCTTTATATCAACATGGTCATACATTTATATAATATATAAATGTACGACTAACATAAATAAAATGTATGAAAGGTTAATATGTTTGTCTAAAAAAAAAAGCATAGATACATCTAACATTACTAAAGGTATGACTAAAATAACTATAAGATATAATTAACATAAATGTATGACGCTGGATCATATTTTGGTGAGTTTGAGTGCGGATTTTACGAAGCATGGTGACACATGACGGGTCGAATAGACCGAGTGCATGGATCTAAAATTCATCCACCAAGTGCACAAGAATTTTGGTCTCACAAAAATATGGAAAAAAGCTGCCATTGAAACTTCTTTTTTATAGGTTTCTTGTATATAATTCCAATATTCTATAATTTTTTAGTTTAAATCAATTTATACTTTATAGTACAAGACATATCAAATTTATTCTCGTTTCATTAATGTCAATCTGACATTCATATTACATAATAAAAATAAATATCAAATTTTATGAATTTTTGGATAAGCATTTTTTTTTTGGTTAATATTTTTGTTTAATTTGATTTATGAACTACTTTGAATAGTTTTAGGTTAAAATGTTGAAATATAATTTTTATTATAATTATTAAAAATAATGTATATGTTCCATCTCTTATAGTATTTTTAAAGGCATCATACATGTTTACTTTAGAAAAAATATTATAAATGATGAACTAGACTATTAAAAATCTGAAGCTCACATTGCTATTCTAAAACCAAGTCTTCAACTGTTTTATAAAATTGAACTTGAAACATGTGGCAACGTTGTATTCAAAATCATTAATATTTGAATTAAAGGAGTTTGGGGAAAAAAAAAACTTACTTAATAATAAGATGGAGGTCTTTTTAGTGTTTAAAAAATTGTTTATAAGCTCATAAAATCTTAGAGGAAATGCCCGACTTTAAACTAAAGATCCCTTTCTACCACAAAAATGTACAATGCCACATGCAAACAGTATGAATTTTTTACTCTTTTATTCATTGACAATTCATACATGAGCATAATGATGATGCTAAATAATAGTGATCTAAATGAAACAGCAGAAGCCATTTTGGGAGTGATCTAATCAAGAATGTTGTAAGAGCAGATTTTTTATGGGTGCGGCTATCTGCACCCCACATATTACTAAACACACCTCAATTGTGTTGTTACTGTTTACATGTGATGTGAACAGTAACAACACAATTGGGATGTGTTTAGTATTCCTTGGGTTGCGGATAGCCGCACCCATTTTTTATTTCTGTGAATAAGATATAAAAATAGACAATGCGAGGTTTAGGAAAACTTGTCCTTGTTTTTTTCTAAGTCAAGGTCAATGATGATGGAGGACTGCAAAAGTATATGCACTTAATATTTGAATTGGTCTTACCTACTCCTTAAAAGATATTAAATTTTAGAAGAATTTTTATACAATATTCAAGATCGAGTGACTCTTATATGCACCAATCAATATATAAGGTTGTTTTTAGCTGTAACGCGCTACATAAAAGTCTGAATAATATTATATAAAGGTCTCACTTGTTATATATAAATGTATTATTTTATCTAAATAAAGGTATTAGCTCATTTTAATTGAAAAACTAAGGTTCATGAAATTTATGTATAAATTTTTTTTTCGCTGAAACCTCGCTACATAAAGGTCTCACTAATATTACATAAAGGTAGGTCTCAGTAGTTATACATAAAGGTATCATTTCATTTTGATAAAGCTAATTAGCTCATTTTAATTGAATATAACGTAAAAGTATTATTTGTATCAGGTAAAGATATTAATAATATAATATAAAAGTATTAGTTCATCAACTTAAAAGTATTAATATATCTATCTAAAGGTATTGCATGTTTGTCAAAACACAAAAAATACGTGAGCGTGTATAACATAAAGATAACAATAGCATAACTAAAAGGTATTACATATTTATATAATATAATGTAAATATAAAAATACAACTAACATAACATAAATATATCAATGTCATAACTAAAAACAGAGGCAGATGGAAGGGAGCCAAAAGGGGTTGTTGCCTCTCCTAAGATTTTGAAATTTCTTTAAGTAGTTATATATATATATATATATATATATATAGTAGTGTTTGTGTGCACCAAGTGCATGGATCATGATCCATGCAATTGGACACGCATGTCTAATCTGGTCAGGTCTGGCCCAGATTTGCGCTAAGGTTTTTTTTTAATTTATGACATAAGCATTATGTTTACTAAATATAATATTTATATTTAGCGAGTATAACCTTTATGTACAAATATCATAACTTTTAAGTAAAATTACTTAGACTTTTTTCAATATAAAAGATATAATTAAAAGTTATGTAACATTTATATTAACCGAGTATAACATTTATGTTATATTAATATAATATTTATATACATATATCATAACCTTTAAATGATATTACTTAAACGTTTTTTCACTATAAAAATGCATATAGTATGGCTTAACCTTTATGTTATAATAATTTAACATTTATGTTATATTAGTATAACATTTATGTACAAATATCATAACTTTTATGTACTTAAAGAATAACATAAGGCTATATTATTATAACGAAAATGTTAAATTATTATGCATAAAGGTTTTGAAAGGTTTTGAAAGATATTATAAGTCTTTCATACAGTGCAAAAGGTTATGTGAATATAACTAAAAGGTTAGGTTCGGCAAACTAAAAGATTAGGTTCGTCAAACTAAAATGTTAAGCCGAATAACTGTGAAACTAGGGTTTGAGCTAGGATTTTGGCTAGAGTTTGGGCGTATGAGACGCGCGTGGGATGCATGAAATGCACCCCGGGTCGGATCGATTCGGTTGTACAGATTTAAAATCCGTGCATCTGGTGTACAAGAAGAACATTTGTATATCTATCACAACCTGGATGTTTCGTCTATTTTTCATAATGACTGTTTTAACCTTCCTACATAATTAAATCAAATCAAATTAAATTAGAGTCCTAATTAAAGAAAACTCTTTATTAGGGATAGTAACATAATTTAATACTTATTTTATTTTTCTATTTGATTATAAAAAACAAGAGTCGTTTACATTTCAAACTCTTCTTGAAAAAATTAAATATTTTGACTATTTTTCTTTTATAATTTTAAACATTTTGAATCTTAAACTAAAATTAGTCTTATATTAATATATATTAAAGAGTTTTTCAATGATATATTATAAGCATATTTTAAAAAAATTATACTATAAATTTAATTGTTTTATTAAATTATGTTATTATTAGAAATTATGTTAAAAATAAAAAATCCTCCCAAATTAAGGGCTAAGACCCAAGCCCGAAATTGTCTGATGGAATAAGTTTTTGACCGCGCGTCGTAACGCGATAAAATTAATTAATATCTTCCCTATCCTAACCAACTAGTAGCTAGGGCAAGTCAGAGTCGATCTCACGAGTAGTGAAGAATAAACTATATCACCTATGTTCAATTCAAGAAACCGAAAGGTTGGGGGGGTTTTCAGATTGATTACTAACTAATTAAATAAAGCAACCTAGAAAGCAAATTAAGCAAGAGGTTAATGGATGCAAATATTTCAGTTAACAGTTCAGTTATCCCCCAATCTCAATTATGTCTTAACCAATGTAACACCTCTCTTTCAGATTATCATGGAATTATCACCCCTAGTCTAGCAACAAGCTCTGTTAAACCGAATCGTCTCTTAAGATTAGTTAAATTAGGATAAGATCTCTAATTAACCCTATTCAATTGAATAACCTAGAATAAGCTCTCTAGATTTAATTCATTAAATGCATTAATCACCAAGACGATAGGATGAACTAGATTCCGAATATACAAGCTCGATTTGATAATCTAGGATTATGCTACCCTAGAGATGCACGACCTCTAGTTTACCACTTATGAAAATTAAATCACAACAATTAGGATTCATGATTTAAGATTCTAGCAATCAATTATCAATTACTTAACCTAGGTGGCCAATCCAAATTAAGCATCAACAATTGAAAACGTTATTCACAGATAGCACAATCAATTCCATTCAAACATCGAGAAGGGGAAACAAAATTAATTGAAACATAAAAGAAATCTGAGTTCAAATATCCCTACTAACCGAAATTGAAAGATTAGTTGAGCATCTTTAAAATCGAATCCACAAAAATAATTGAAATCTCCATCCAAATTAATCTAATAAAATAGAATATGTTTCTCTCTAACTTTTCTCTCTCTAACCTAATCTCTCCAAAGTTTCTCTCTAAAATCTGCTCCCAAACTTCACGTGAACAGCAAGTGATGATGGAGAAAAGGAAATTTTTTTCTTTTGACTTAGAGGAAAAGTCATATAAATAGGGCTTGGCGTAATCGATCCTCCAGTAGAATGGGTCATTCCTTTCTCTTCTTAATTAATTAGGCTCAATTCTCTATTTCAATTTCCTTCTTGGTCTTTAAGCTCAAACATGGTCCACTCATCTTCTTAGCCCAAATCTCGATTCTCTTGATTCATGCTTATCTCGTCTCGTTTCCAAAACACTTCAAAACTCCTAAAATAATCAAGAAAATAATTTATGAAGTATTCGGAGACACAAAACACAAATATATAGGAAAATCATGTATTCAATCAAATAATCAATTATAAAATCTCATATTAATCATCACAAAATTGCATGTATTTTCCACATATCAGTTTTCTAATTCAAACATCTACATCCCTTCTTTGCCCAAGCTTCAATTAAAATCCAATAGATATAAGTACTCTACTCAGATGAGTTTTTTTTTTTTTTATCAGTAAAAAAGATAAATTTATTAAGAAGTAATTGTGGGTACAAGTCGTACCAGATACAACAGCTAACGTCTAAACAAGATTAAAACATGTTACAATTACTCCTTAGCACCTCAGATGAGTATTACTATAATACTTATAATGTGTGATTGTAACATTATCTGAAACAAAAAAAATGATTAACATTTTTATTTTTTTCAAAATGTATCATAAATAATGATTAATATATTTTTTTATTTTCCTAAAATGTATGATATGTTTGATGAACCATCACTTTTTTCAAAATGTATCATAAATAATGATTAATATATATTTTTTATTTTTCTAACATAAATGTATGATATTTTCTATGAACCATCATTTTTTATCAAAATGTATCAAAAATAATGATTAATATATAGTTTTTATTTTTCTAAAATGTATGATATTTTTTATGAACCATCCATTTTTTTCAAAATTTATCATAAATAATGATTAATATATATTTTTTATTTTTCTAAAATGTATGATATGTTTGATGAACCATCACAAATTCACGAAAGCCACGGGATTGTTTCTTCATCGAACTACCTCTTTGTCCCCTCACTACCTTGACCACTTCCCACTCCGTCAACCTTAATAGCCGTTGTATCATCCTAGTTGGTTTTTCATCTCTTTTTTCCCGTTGGACAATAGGAAGCCTCGTAATGAGAAGCCCAGTAATGCACATGACATCGTCCAAGGTGATAGTCATATCTCCAAATGATGTATGAACTCCGAATACCAACGCTCGACAAATACACATAACAAGTTCTAGTTTGGGTTCTTATATGATATGGCACATAAATCTGCAATCTTTGAACGCCGAAGAAACCTACTCCATTCACCTAAGTCACCATCTAACTTTCAAGTATCCATCTTGGTCGTGTGACATATGCACTTCAGGATATCTCTCTCCTCATCAAACCATATCTTGGATGAGACATGCATCTTGAAACTAGGTATAAGACGATGGTCAATTGAGCCCCCGGTAAAAGGTCTCGTAAGTTCATCTAGCTCAGTCTCTTCTTCTATTTCTCTTTTATATCACTAGTGTTGGTCCCAAGTGGTCAGAGGTTCAGAGGGAAGGGTGAATGAACCTCTATTAAATTTTTGTTTTAAAATTTTTCTGAAAAACAAGTTACTGATTCTACAGAGAATGCGATAACCTCTCAATTCAGTAAGCTAACAGAATGTTGATTTAGCTTACTGTCTCGGTATCACAGTATGCAACGGAAATAATAAATATAGAGTTTTCTTTTGAAAAACAATTTTCTTTTCACAAGTATGATTTTGTAAGAATCCTTATAAATGCAACAAGATAGATATAACAATGCAATGCAGTAAGTAATCAAAAGCAGTAAACACACTCAGGATTATAGTGGTTCGAAGGTGGTGTAATCCTTCTGCGTCCACTCTACTCCTTCACTAAGGAGGAATTTTGTTAGGTCAGTTTGATTTACAAGACTCAGTTTTACAATCCTCTTCTTATTAAGTTAACCTACTAGAATCAACAGATTCCTAGGCACCATCCCACACAGGGTACAAAACTCACACAGAGTTATAAGCCTACATAAGACTCAACACTTAGCGATGATCTAATCCTTCCAACTAAGGACATTAAACTAAAACAACCTAGCACACAACAAATGGTTAAAAGTATATATGTTTCTTCAACTAGTGCGAACTTGAAATAGCCTTGAACTTGAAAGCTCGAAAACTTGATTGACTACTTCAAAAGGTTGAGTGACTGAACTTGGTAGCTTGAGAAAAGCTTGAGAGTTTGATAGCTTAAGAAATTAGCAAATGGCTCAGTTGTTCAATAGTCTTCACAGTCACTCCATCCTTCTATTTATATCATCAGGAAAATGCCCGTTAAAGAGAGGCATCGTCCTTGTTGCAATTCAAATTGATCTTCAAATCTTTGCAATAAATGCAACTAGAAAAACTGGAAAGTAGGGCATATCCTACTCTGATCCGCATTAATGGCGCCACTCCTTGGCTACAGTGCTTTTGCAGGTCCGCGGGTCCAGGTGGCATCTCCTCATTGGCTCGACGCTAACTTTTATCTGCTGGTAACTTAGACAGTATCGAATCCTCGTACTGCATTCAGTGTATTTCTCTTACTGCAATGAATATGTTAGAAAGATTTATAGCTTACTGCTCAGGTTGCAGTAATTGATTTTTGTTCTGCGCCAACTTTCTGATATGCGTCTGCTTCCTGATCCTAAACAGCTTCCTGTTTCGGAATCCTACTTCCTGATTCTAAATAGCTTCCTGTTTCAGAATCCTGCTAACAGCTTCCAGTTTTCCTTTCTGCTTTCTGTTTGCTACTTACTGATCCAGCTTCCCAATTCTTCTTCCTCCTTCTGCTTATTGACTTTCCTGGATAAAAGACAGACTTCGAAACCTCTTCATAGGCAGAATCCTGCTAACATCAGTATATACTATATTTCTGATTTTTATATCTTTATATATCATGACTGAGAAAGATAAACTTATTCAGCTAAATCCACTTATAAAATATTTCTGATTTTTATATCTTTATATATCATGACTGAGAAAGATAAACTTATTCAGCTAAATCCACTTATAAAATGTGGAAAAATGGGTATTCTAAGTTTCTATCTAAAGTTACATTGTCTCATCAAAACCTATTAGAAATATCCCAACAACTAGCGACCTCTTCTTCTTAGTCAGGACGGTGGGTCTCCAGAATTTCTTCTTGCTCGATCTCAAACTGCACATTCGGGATCTCCACTTGTGTGTCGATGGTGTTCTCCAAACCTTCACCTATCAATTTTTTGACCCAACGCTTTTTACTTGAAGCAATTTATCTTCTCTTCCTATATGTCTTGCCTGGATTAAAGAAGAAAAAGGATAATCATGAAAAGGGCCCAACAAAATTTAACAAAAAAAAAAACAAATATAGCATCTTGTTCGGCCAAGATATAACTGAACCTCTTTACACTTATTCGGTCAACACAACTGAACATGTTAGCATATGTTTGATCAATACAGTCGAATGTGCTTGTAAATGTTCGGTCGATGCCACTCAAAATTTCTACTAGTGTTCGGCTCATCGCAGCCGAACTCCTCCACTAGTGTTTGACCAATATGGCTAAACTCTCATCATTAGCGTCGTTCGACCAGGATCGACGCCTTCGTGCGTTTTTTTGAAAATTTACAGGATAACATACGATTTTTCATACATTTTTTCTTCAAAACAAGATATAAAATCAAACACAATGCTAAAACAACACTAACTCATTACAAACCCTAAAAGTAACTCAAGTAATTTCTACAAGTAATCCTAAAAGTAACCCATCGCAAATCCAAACAAAACATTGAAAGTTAACTTACCTCTCTATGTTGGTGTTCCATTGTGGAAGAAGAGAAAAGTTTCAAATATTCAGACGAGTGAACCAAACAAGATGAAAGATGGTGAAGTCTTGAATGCAGTCAAAGTTGACGATTGAGAGAAAGGGTTTGGAGTTGAAAGTTTGTGTTTTGATTATTTTTCTTTTTTTAGCACAAAGGTAAAATAGAAAAGTAATGGGGTGGGCTTAGAAAATTTTTAATGCGTGAATCAAATACTTGGGGTGCCTTAGTAAATGGGGTGTGCTTAATAGTTGATGTGGTGTCTTTAATCTCTCCCTTACTTTTTAGACGGATGGAGTATATATTTCAATTCATTATTAATTATTTTTTGCACTTTAAATTATTTATTTATCTTCAATATTTCTCTAGAAATAAAGGGTATGATTTTAATATTTCTTGATTTGAAGCATATACTGGAAATTAAAATCCAATTTTAATATGTTTGTTACTTATAATTAAAATATGAAATTCACATGAATAATATAAATTAACAAATTGAAATTCAAAAATTATTCAAGTAATTATAAAATGACCAAATATATTTGTCATAAATTTAAAACTTACATGTAAAAAATTATGAGGTGGACATTTATAAAACGGTGAATGATCACATTCCAACTTTAATTAGCATCCACAGATCAACCAATGAATGTATGACACAATAGAAGAAGTAGAAAACAATAGGTAGTAGCAACAAACAAAAACCAAAGTTTTACAATTAGTTATATACATGAACTTGAAGAGGATTGAAACCATAAATAAGATCTATAACGTAAAAAATGAAATAAAATTAAATAATTTATTTTAACTTTAATTATGACAATATGTATGCATAAAATAATGTAAAACTAGTATTTTACTCCAACTAGTCATACATATTACGTTGAAATATAAGAAGACACATAGTCCAAAACACGTGATAATTCTACTGACAATTTGTGATTATCCTACAGTTATTTACAATTCAACTAATTATTGATTGAGTTTTAAAGAAAATTATTGTAATTGATGAAATTTTTATAACTTGAAAAATAAGTATATTGTGCAACTCTAATATCTCACATGCAACGCACGTGTATTATTATAGTACTATTATAAAAGTATCTTAATTTCGACCAATTTTTGTAATGTCTAACCTTATAAATATTAAATTTTAAGGATAATAAAGTAATTTAATATTTATATTTCTTTATTTAATATAAAAAGTAAGAGTCATTCTACATTCGAAACTCTTTAGTTTTCGATCCCCATAATAATATCAGTTAAGGCATAAAAGTGACTTGAAGAAATTGTGATTAAATGACTTAATTACTAGTCTGGCTTATTAATATTGGATTAATTGCTGATAAAATCACTAACATTTTCCTAATGCAGTTTTAACCAAATCATTCAATATTAGAAAAAATAACATGATCTTATATGTGTGTAATATGACATTAATCAGTTTTCAATGTTTTTTCTTTTGTGATTTAATGTCACACAGTATGCAAGGACATCCTCAACAGAGAAATCCTTAGTATGAACATTGTATGATAGTTTAATCTCAAAGGTAAAAAATTGAAAATTTTCAAAAATACCCCATGTATAAGGTCCTGTTATTTTTGTTGATATTGAAAGGTTTGTATGAATTTGCAATTAAGAAAAAGATTGTGATTTTATCGACAATTAACTCTTTAATATTCCATTAAAAGTACTAACAAATGTGGCCAATTGAGAAAAAGTGCATTATTACACTTATATAAAAATAAATAAGATACGAAAATTGAGCAAATTATAGGAACATTAAACTAGCAAGTCATACTATGTTATTAGGAAAAAAAAAAGTAAATAGAAAAAAAATGTTAAGACAAGAAACTTATTTTATGAACAATTTGGCTTCATTTCATGAAAGTTCCAATGAAATTAAAGTTATACATAGATCTAATAAAATATATTTGAACATTATGAAGAGAGAAATAAATAGAATCACTAATAATATATTGTTCTTGAAAAATAAATGACGAAGCCAATCGAGACATAATGTGTTGAGAATTGAAAATGAATAAAACCAGCATATATAAGAGTTAGCAACGAAATGTATATGAAAAAATATAACACGTATAAGGACATCACTGAGAATGCTTGAATTTAAACTTCTACACTTTTATATTCATAATTAACAAGAGGATTAATTTCATTTTTGGCCTGGCCCGGAGGCGATGTTCAATTTTGATCCTCTTACTTTTCGATTATCAATTTTAGTCCTACAATTGAAAAATATGTCCAATTTCAATCATTTCTTCGTCGGAATCAGTAGTCTGGCCATGTCATTAGTTGCATTAAAAATAAACAAAAAAAATATGATAAACAAAAATAAAAATAATGAAAATCAAAAAACACAATACACTTTCAACACAAAAAAATGATTGAAATTTCAAAATCCCCAAATCCCGAAGAACCCTAAATTAATTGGGGTGGACAATGTAGTATCAAGTATGTTTGAGTTAAGACCTCCAATTGAGAGCAGCTCTGCATACGCCGCTGGCTCCTCTGTCCCTCCAATGCTATGGGCACAAACCCCTTTAACAAAATCATCGCATACTGCACCAAAACAGAGAAACTCAGATCCTAATGCCTCAGAAACATAATAATACCAATCCCTACAATTGGATATTCGATTGAGGATGGTGTGGAACAAGGTCGGATTTTGGTGTTGGGTGTAGATTAATTGAGTTGATTTTCGTATTAGGGTTATGGGGTGTGATTTGAGATTTGGGGATTTTAGGGGGATTTCACGTTTTTGTGTTCTTGGGGTTATTTGTGATTTGGGGATTTCTTCATGTTAATTTATGTTTCTGTTTTTGTTTTTATAATTGTGTTTTATTTTTTAATTGAGTTTTATATTTTGTTTTTTTCTTTAAGTGCAACTAATGACTTGGCTAATAATTTGGCAAATTAAGAAGTAAAATAATATAAAAAAAAGATAATTTAGGAAAAAATCAGTCATATAAACATAAATTGAGTGAAATCATGGAATTGTGGGTGATTGTGTTACACTCAACGAAATTTGGTTGGAAAATTGAAATTCCGACGAAAAATGACTGATTTTGGACAAAATTTTCAATTACAAAACTAAAATTGATAATCGAAAATTAACAGGACTAAAATTAGGCACCATCCTAGGGCAGAATCAAAAATGAATTTATCCCATTAACAAGATTGCTAAAGTTTAGAAAAGAAATAAATATATTATTTGCAGACAATGACAATCGAGATCAGAAACATATGTTATTTGCATATAATATGATTTTAATTGAATAATTATAAATGATAAATATCAAATTAGAAGTTTGAAAAAAATGGTAGAATAAAATTATTTTAGTGTACATAGTTAAACATGAATATATAAATGTCACTTTATTGATCATTAAAGTAACAATGATATACATTTGACATCCAGTAGTAATAGATTAGATGTATCTAACTTTTTTAAATATTTATGATCTATAATTTAAGAAAATGTATAAGAGTGACTCTCCTCATCTCATGTGTGTATGAGTTTAGGATCTATGCAACTGCTATCCGACTCGGATCCGCCAACTTATTTATTAAATTTTTTTTTTTTGTTGAAACCATATCTCATAAAGGTATGACTAATATTACATAAAGGTATCACTAATTATACATAAATGTATTATTTTATCTACATAAAGATATTTATTTAATTTTAATTGAAACTCGGATCCGCACAACTTTTATATATATATATATATATATATATATATATATATATATATATATATATTTTTCACTGAAACCTCGCTGTATAAAGGTCTCACTAATATTATATAAATGTATCACTAGTTATACATAAATGCATTAACTCATTTCAATTGAAATATAACATAAATGTGTTACTTGTATCAGGTAAAGGTATTAATAATATATTATAAATGTATTAATACATAACTTAAAGGTATTACATATTTGTCAAACACAAAAAATGTGTGAGCATGTACAACGTAAAGGTATGATAATAATATAATTAAAAAGTATTACATATTTGTGTAATATAATGTAAAGGTACAATAACATAATATAAATATATCAATGTCCTAACTAAAAAATATCACTAACATAACTAAAAGGTATTACATATTTGTCAGAATACGAACACACGAGAGAGTGTGTGAGCACGGACACTTGGACGTGTGGGGCATGTGAGAGCGCCTTAAAAGTGGTCTCAGGTCGGGTCGACTCCAATTGCATGGATTTAGGATCTAGATCCATCCACCAATTTCATAGGAGTGTTTGTCAATGTATCTCACATAAAATATCATATAAGACGATCTTATATGAGTTTTTGTGTTACATACGACATAAATTACAAGCTTATCAAAGATGACATTGGCTTATGAACCTAATGAGTTAAACTTGATCGAGTCTTTTTGAAATCGAGTTAATTTTGGGTAGTTTAACGGACACTATGTTTCCACCCCAATGATTCTTTGGCAGATGAAAATTGATCTGGAAAACAAGAATATTCAAGATGAACAGATATACAAACAACATAATACAAGTTTACTTTTTGAACCAAATGAGATGTTGATAATGTTCAACATTGCTCAAGATAGATACACTTTCTTCTAACAATAATACAATTCTGACAAAGGAAAAATGTGTGGATCTAAGGATCTGAAGATGGATATGAAAATCATAGTAGCCAATCCATTCGAGCTATTCTTGACTGATTTCAAATCATACATTTCAAATCCCTCGATCCAAATACAACTGTATATCAAATCGAAGGTGAAAACACAGTACATGACTATACTAAAAACTGATCTAATGCTAACTTCCTTGCTAAAAAAAGACAAGATTCAACAAAAATTATGGAAAGAGAGAGCATAAGTAATTTGATGATGATCTCTTTTTCACCTAATCTAAAAGAGAAGAAAGAACTCATTAGTTCTGAGTAGGGTTTGAAGAACTTGGAGGCCTTTTTCTTAGCCCATTTTCCACAGCTTTCTCAGGCTCCACCATTGCCTTTGCACCATCCAATTTCCCTTTGTTCACTGAAAGTGAATTTACAGATGCTAATAACTTTCTTGATTCCAATTTTGCATTGGAAATATGCAGAGCAGATGAGTTATGGTGTAAATGAAGAAAGATGAGAAATAGGAGAAATAATGCAGCTTTGTGATAGTTTCTCATGGTGTTGAAATGGAGGTGGATTGTGGAAGTGAAAATGAGAATGATGCTAATTATAATGTGGTTTTGATTGTAGCTCATCGTGCTTTGCTCTGACAACACATGTGTTTTTTTTGTAAAAGTATTCAAGAAAATTATGGCTAATATTGGAAGAATTAGATTTGAGTCAAACTGTGTCAATAAATATGTCTTTGACACCCTATCCCAATTTGACTAATCAGAGCTCTTAATAATATTTCTTTTCATGTAGTGTTTGGTTGAATTTTAAAAAGAAAAAGAAAAAACAAGGTGTTTAGTGGTAAAAAGAATTGGGTGCTTACATTATGTTTTGTCAATTGAAATATTGTTTGACAATTATATTTGTTAAATTTTAAAGAAAGCTTGTGGGTAGTTTAGTTTGAATTCACTTTTTTAATCTAATATTATCTTCATAATAAGTGTGGTATTTTAGTTTGAATTCATTTTTCTTTATCTAATAATATCTCTATTTCAAAATCAGTGTTCAAACTAAGTATCGTTTTAGATTTTTATACAATTTTATTCTCAAACTATATCTCTATTAATATTCTTTAACTAAAATTTTAGAGATTTAATATGATATTTTTTATGGACTGATTCTCTTTCCAATTTTGATTTCTAGATTTCTTGATTAGTTAAGGATACATATTTGTCCAATTTTTATGTTCCTTAATCTATGACAAAAACTTCAAAACGACATTTATTATGAAACAACGGAATTGTATATTGTACTATTCTACTGTCATTAAGTTTTAAGGATTGATGTCATTGAACGGAAGGATCTAATTGTATTTCCACAATTTTGAGATTTGTTTGAAAATTTAACCAAATCTAAAGAAAATTAAATGTAATTCACTATATATGCATGAGTTGTACCAACACTCATCTATTATTAAATTGGAGGATAACTTACATGTTACCACTTGCCAATGGATTCCAATGTTAAAAGAAAAATAAATATATATATTTCCTTCCCATTTGCAAATGCTAAAAAGTGAATGCTCTTTTCACAATATAGAAATGAAATAAATAATAGGTTAAATATTTTTGAATGAGTTGGAAGTGGAAAGCAGGTCTTGAACATGTGATGGTGATTTGACTATTAATGTAGAAGGCAATCCTAAAGAACATGGGTCATGTGACTTCTAACAAGTCACACATCACATTGGTCCTCATCATCTTTCTTTAATTACTTCAAATTCAATCTGAGATTAATCTTAATCGTGTCTTAACCTCCTTTAATCATTGCAATAAACAACAACCACAGCTAGGTTTTGCTGGTTAAACTTGCGTTGATTATGTTCCTTAATTTTGTATTATATATAAAATCTCCACATGTTTGATACCCCTTAACATTTATGTCACCTTCTTATCAAGTTCCTTCATCACATACCTAAACTAATACTCTCTCCATATTTCCCTTTTCTTTTCTTTTTTTCAAATATATATACTTTCCACATTTGATATACATTTTTCAGTAATTTAATTACTAGTTTAACTTTTATTAAATGTACATAATTGTGTTTAATTGATTGTGATGATTATCTTTCAACTCATTAAATATTATTCTTAGCATGTGCAAAAAAATAAGGAGTTGGTCTCTTGGGAGACCGTCTCACATGCAACGGGATTTAAGTATGTATTTTACAGGTATAAGCATATGTTTTTCAACTATAAGTATGTGTTATATAAGTATATTTTTTACAGTATAAGTATGTGTTTATTCAAGTATGTCTTTTACAGCTATAAGTATGCATTTTTCTACTATAAGTGTAAACGTTTCACGTAAGGTCTCACGTGAGTTTTTGTGAAAAATAAGTGGGCTGTACGAATGGGATGGTGTGATGAGACCATATTCTTGTCATATTTATTTACAGTAATTTTTTTTTTTTTTTTTATCAATTGGATGAAAATATCACTTTCTAAAAGTCACATAATTTCACTTGTACAACTATGTTTATTTTATTGGTTAAGTTATTCAATCATAAATTTATTTGTGAAAGTAGATATTTTAGTTTGAATTTTGAAAGATAAAACGAGACATTGACTTTAAAACATTATTTTTTTATTTTTTATTTGAAAGAAAGAAAGAAAAAAAAATAGAAACAATTGTTTTATTTTGAGGTGGGGGATTCTATTACCACATTCTCATCTTTTTAGATCTACTAATAATTTAGCATGCCAAAGTTTCCTACTTGATGACATTCTTAAAGTATACAACCTGTCAATCCACCAATTTGATCACACAGTTTTAATCATCCACTTGAAAAGGGCAAGTGTATTACCACTTTAGAGCCTTAAACCTCAATTATTTTCTCTATTTTCAGCAATTAAGATAATAGATAAAGTTCACTCTAGGAACCTTCAAGAATAAGACAAGATTTGTTGAAGTGCACTTCCAGACTAGAAAGATACATCATCAACTACATACATATCCACGCTACCCCTACAATCATTACGGAAGTTTACGCGATATCTGATATGTAACACATTTTGAAAAAAAAATCCATCTTTGAGTTTTTCACGTGTGGCTTCAAACACAGTCAAAAGGGATAAGATGAACATCTATGTAATAATTCATACTAGTATCAGGATTAGAGGTGGCAGTTCATGACACAACCGATTTGATCATAACACGACAAAAATACGACAACATTTAAGCACAGATTTCTGGATTTTCTGGTCAGTTGTGATATTCAGTGAAGAAATGAATGCATTCTCCATGATTAATGATCGTATGTATGGAGTAAGTACAGAATGAATCAAAATAATGCAACTCATCATTTTTTGCTATGATCTAAGGATAATGATGAACTATCTCTCCGAATAATATTTGTGTATCCAAATGTACTTGTAAAACATGAAATCAATTGTTCATGAATTATGTCATCGGGAGGAAGCACCTGTTTTACCTCGTTTTGCAAGGATGTGACTTCTTTATCTGCTATCCCACATGGCACAATATACTTGAAATAGTTCAAATCGGGATTGATGTTAAATGCCAACCCATGAGACGTAATCCCAGAGTTTATACGAACACCAATGGCACCGATCTTTCTCTGACCAACCCAAACCCCTGTTTCGCCTGCTTGTCCGGCACAAGCTTTAACACCGTGTAAAGATGCCAACTCGATCATTGTTGATTCAAGCTTCTCCACGTATTTTCTAGCCCCTATGCCAATATCCCTCAAAGAAATAATGGGATACAAGATAGCCTGACGAGGACCATGGAATGTGACATCACCTCCTCGTTGTGTGTAGTGAAGTTCTGCCCCCAACAATTTAAGTTCAGCCTCAGAAACCAATACGTTATGATCAGTTCGTCTTTTGCCAAGAGTATATGTAGGTGGATGCTCTAGACATAGCAAGGTATCAGTGATCTTGTGTATTTTTCTATCAGATGTCAACTTCTCTTGCAGCTTAAGCGCCTCGGAGTAATTGATGACACCCATCTTCCAGATCTCAATGCTTCGAGGAACTCTCATTTCCTGAACGATAAATAATTGTGAGTTATCATATTCATCCAAAAGTAACACACTGTTGCACACAAACATGCTAATACAGTCTAAATTAACATTCAATGCAGAAGCACCAGTATAGTATACTACTGCATACATGGTTGACCTAGCTCTCGAAAGGACAAGTCAAACTTGCCATTACATCCATGAAGAAGGGGAAAAAGAAGCAGTTTTCAGGTGAAAAACAAAACCAAAGTGAAGAAAGTGAATTTTATAGCCAAAAATTGCAGACAACACAATTAGTTTAAGCAGAAGAAGAAAAGTTTTACTTTTGCACATTTGTTGCTTTCAGAATCAAGAATTACAAGGAGAAGATATAGGCATTTAGCTATTTAGCTTAAGAGGTTCTCAAAAGAAGAAGAGGTACAATTGTTAGCTAAAACTTTAATTGTGTTAACCAAGAAGGGAATAATTCTCGTGGAATGCTTAGCTGAGCAAGCATTCAGAAGTTGAAACAAGTCATGATAACCACACCTATACTACAACTACCAGATTTTCAGAAACCATTTATTGTTAAAACAGATGCATGTCATGAGGTAATAGGAGCAGTTTTCGATGCAAGATAAGTACCCTGTGGCTTATATCAGAACTGCAGCACAAATATCTCAACAAACTGTTAGGATATGATAATAAAAAATACAAGAAGGTGGGCTAAGAACAAGATCGTAGATGATACTCTTCAAGAAGTTCAAGAACACTCACTATTGGCATGCTATCACTGTCATACAACCAGTTAGGATTTGATGTAAGGGAAGTCAGATTTAAGAGGGAGGCAATGTCAAATACCAAGTTCAATTACATATGAATAAAGAGAGATAAAAACGTAATAAGTGTAGGTAGAGCTTTTATTAAATAGAAGATGAGTAGCAATTAGAAAGCTTAGAACCATATCGTTTTATCATTCTATCAGTTAGTTAGAGGATTCACCGGAATGTCGACGTTTCACCTATCTTCTCCAAATGTTAGTTAGGGGATTAGTAGATCTTGTTGAGATATAAACAAGGACCCAACTTGCTGTAATTCATTCAACGATGATTTAGCACTAGAATCAGAGTGGAAAGTCTTTCCTTTTACTTCTTTTGATTTTCACATCCATTGCTGCCCACACTTCACATCCAAATGGTGTCATTTGCCGGTTGTTCTACAAATTACATTTGATAGAGAGCTTTGGTAAGGTTTTGATGATTTAGAATTATGAGAACTCCGGCTACGGTCGTAACATATAATACCTCGAATGTTGAATTAAATCCATAAAAATATAAGATACACCCAAGTAAGCAAAATTTAAATGAAAAAAATATAAAAATACAAAGCATGAATTCAGAATCATGAATCTTGAAGGTCCAAAACTAATCACTTCTGCCAAAATAAAATCAATTATTCAAAGAAAAAAATGCAAAATAATCCAATACTCCAAACTACACGCAATTCGGATAAATAGATTAAAATTTAAAAGGAAAGAAAAAAAACTTAAATCCTGAGTCAGCAATTACATCAAACACCTTATGTGCGGTTTCAAGTATTCCTATTTCTTAAATGGTTTTTTGCATTGAGTTTGTAATTAAATAGGCCAACCACAATATATATAGTTAAATCCTTAAAACAATATTATTAAACTCCCTCCATCTGAGGGTGGATGAATCTCACTATTTGAGAAAGTTTTCAAGTACACACCTAGTTCATTCAAAGCTACCTGATACAAGGCTGCTGGAGGTTCACTATTCTAAATTTGTCACCTCTGTAGCCTATGATTTCTGGTCTGATAGATTACAAGAGTGGATGAATCAACTAGATTGTATTGTTTGTTTATGAAGTAACTAATAGATTAAGTAGATATTATATTTAAATGAAACAGAGAAACACCACTTATATCTACCATAAGAATTTAATAATAGTTAAAATTTTAATCTCACAATATCTTTTCTCTAAGAAACAAAATATTTTACAATCGCACATTTACATCCAACAGACAAGAAATCCACTGCCACATTTTAAACCAAACAATATCATACCAATTATATCATACATCTATCTGCATGTACAAAAATCTTTAAACATTAGAATATCAATCAATGCTAGCAATAAATCTAAAATTGCATTTTCATGTACATGTTCAGCTCATTTAGTTAATTTATAACCTAAAACAAGGTTCATGTTCATATATATAGAATATCAAATCTTGAAACAAACAAGGTCAGAAACCAATTGTATTAATTTAAAAAATGTGACAAACACTAAGAATTCTAAACGTTAATAAGTTTTCAGAGTAAATACGAGCTAGACCCACTTCTTCACATGAAACCTTTAAAAGATTCAAATTCCTCATTCGGTTTTCCGGCGAATTCGCCGGAAATGTAGCTTCGGCAGTCAGAAACAGAAAGCAAGAATCAGAGGGAAAAAAGAAAGACAAAAGCACTAAGATTTACCTTCAACTTCGATGGCGCAAGGTTCGCTGGGTGTCGATTACTGCCCTAATTTGGGGGGAAATTCTTGCCCTAACTTTTTAGTATAATCAATTGGGTGGATGGGGCAAATGGGGTTTACAGGCCTTGCAAGAAAATTTTGCCAGAAATGTTCATTAAATTTATATTATTGATAATAAATTAAAAATGTTCTTCTAACTTTTAAAAAATTCACTAAAATGCTCTTCTAACTGCTGACGTGACTTTTTGTTTTTGAGTGGGCTATATACATGCCAAAAATACTGCACACACCTCAAATTTTGTATTTATCTATGATTTATTTAATAAAAAAAACAGTGTAATTTTAGTAAGTTTTGGGTAGGTACAATCTCACCATTTTGTTTTAATTAATTTGACTTTATTCTTATTTAATTTAAATATTTATTTTTTTAAATCATAATATTATATTGAATATATAAAATCAACCAAAAAAAAAGGGTAATTTAAAAAAAATTGAAACAAATAAAAATATATACTTGGAACTTGATTAAAAAAATTTAAGTTTTCCAATTTTTTTTAAATCGGTTTAAAATTTTCTTAATATTAATTTATAAATTGAAAACTATTTTACAAATATCTGAATTTAATATTAAAGACATATATATATATATATATATATATATATAATATTTTAACTTTTATAATTACAACCTACAATCCAATGAATTTATGAAAATTGATTTGGTTTGTCGCTAGGGGAGCTCTTATCACAAAGAATTATATTTGAGACTATCATATGAGTTTTTGGGTGAGTTTGAAACTGTAGGGAACCAAATATACAAGTTTTCCTTTTATGTATTATGTAGTAAAAGCAAGATAAATGTTTAAATTTATATCTCCAACAATTTCCATAGCAATAAAATAAAATACATCTTCACCTACATGATGAATCTATGCTCAAAGCAGAGAAAAACAAAAAATGAAAGCATTGAAGACTACAACTTTTAGAGGTCATTACAAAACAAAGGCAGCATTCATGCTTTTTATGTACAACAATTTATATATATGTCTGTGTGTGTCTCTCTCTCTCTCTCTCTCTCTCTCTCTCTCTCTCTCTCTCTCTCTCTCTCTCTCTCTCTCCTTTGTATAATTTATGGATCAAGAAGAACAAGAAAGCATGCATACACCAGGGCGATAAGCCCAAGCAGGGGGTAAACGAGCATATTTTTCCATCCCCGGTTGGTCATCATACGGTCGTGACATAACCTTCAGCAGACGGCGAATCTCTTCGAAGTCGCCTTGTTCTGCTGCATCAATAGCACCTTGACATAGATAGTTTCTAAGTATGTATTTGGGATTCATCGTGTCCATCGTTTTTTTCCTCTCCTCATCTGATATCCCACTGGCAGAAAGCTACAGCAGAAAAAAAAGACAATACGTATGAGGATGGGTAGATAATGACAAAAATGAAGATTTTTGAAACTTCCAAAGAGGTTTTTTGGTTGAAAATTAATCTCCTATGACAAGGAATATCATGCTCCTAAATATTTATTAGAGATCATGTTGTTACAGGCAGTTTGTGTAGGTTGCAACATACAACAGATTTCATTCACACCCAAGGAGTGGTAAAACATGAACTTATCAAACTAATTCACTAAGATAAGCCCAGTCATCCAAAAAGTAATCCTAAAATACTGGTTTGCAGCCTACTCCCAACATCAGACTGGCCGATAATCAAAGGCTTACCCATGACAATAATAGTACCTTATAAAAATAGAAGTGTGTGCAATAATATAAGTATGTGGGAGGGGAGGCCAGATAGTAAAGATTGTATCAAACAGTTTTTGGACTTGTGCTGTTACAGTATGATATTTATCAACTCATGATTTAGTTCTTCCATACTAATGGAGATATATTGTCCATTTAAACTAGGTAGGATTTGAAATCAAATCAAACAATTCTCCTCTCAAACAATATGATACAGACAGCCTCCTCTCAAACCTACTCTAGCACATTCATCTATTTGTGGCTCAATATCTTTATTTGGCCTCGACAATTTCCTCTACACCAAATCCAACAATTCTCCTCTCAAACAATATGACATGCCTCCCTTTAAACTTACTCTAGCATTGTCTTCCCTAGGGGTTCACTATATTTCCTTGGCACAGCTGGCACCAAGAGTTTCCCCCACCTAGTCAAGTTCTGAGATGTAACTCTGATACCATCATGACCCCCATGGACACCCTAAATACCAACAATGGTATGGCATTGTCTATTTAGGTCCAGACACTTGTAATTTTTGTTTTTTGATTTCCTCAAAAAGCCAGGTATAGTCATACTGATGAATCTACAATCCTACCATGTTTAATACAATCCTACTCACTCATATTTAATTGATGTGGAGCTTCAATCGCTCAAACAACACTGGTCAAGGAAACCCGAAAAGACAGAGAAAAAAGGAAAGCAAAACATAACAAAGAAGTTTTGACGAGTATAAAAAAGTACTACATTATCTATTAGGCATAAGCTAGGGAGCCCTAACTTAACCAAAAACCATGGTTAGAGGTAAAGGGTTGACTCCCACTTATATACCTTTCCATACTTTCATGTGGAGCCGATGTGGGATATCGTAACATTATCCAAAATCATGTCAACCGAAATTCATGTAATAAATATTTAATTCCAAAGCCATATGAAGTAATTAGTGGTATCCCTGTGAAGAAATAGTTCTCATTGTTGGATAGCTAAGGCAGCACAGAAAATGGAAATTAATCAAGAAGCAAGGACCACATACAAGATGTGAAACTTATGCCTATTACACGTAAAACTTTAAGGACACACAATTTTATCGACCATCTCTTTTCAATATATAATCCCGTGTAATTCATTACTGCTTCAGACTAACAAAAAAGGAATCATAAAATAACTCATGCATACCTCTTGGACGTAGGATTTCACCCAGCTTGTCCATGCATCTTTGCGCTCTTTGCCAATGTCCAATAGAACAGCCTTAAGAGGAATCAATAGTCCATCTTCTTGAATGGTAGGATCAGCTTTAATATTTGAAAGCAACCGAAAAAAATTTGTGTAATCAACTTTATCAACAGCCATGTTTTTAAGAAGATCACTGATCAACTGCTTATTGTATTTTGACAGACCAAGCTTTTTGGTCATTATGGCTTGATACTCATCCATGAACTTTGTCCCATACCTGGAGAGTTAAGGAAATGTGTCAAAGGAAAATCAAGCAGGTGAATTATTCCCAAGAAAAAGAAGGCATTAAGAGTACCTCTCCATGGCATAGTTTGACTCCTTCTCATTTATTAACTGGGCTGCGGAAAGAGTCGTGGCGAATTGCGCAATATTCCATAAACCAACATCAGGTTGATTTGCAAAGCAGTACCTTCTGCCAGGAAGATCAGTAGTATTTGGAGTATAACTGGGGTCAAATGCATCCAAAAAACCAAAAGGACCATAATCAATGGTCAGTCCCAAAACACTCATGTTATCTGTGTTCATCACCCCATGGGTAAAGCCAACACCCTGCCAGTTTGCAACTAAGGAAGCCGTACGCTCTGAAACTTCCACTGCCCAAGCTGAAAATTTTTCATCATAACCACATAAAATATCAATAAGGGAAAATATCAAATTAACAAATATATGATGCCAGAGCAATAAAAATAAGACATGCTAAACTTCCATCCAATAGTATAAAATCAAATCATAACAACTATCTATAGAATCAGCTTGAATCTAATTAGAAGAAAAGTTGAAGATGAAAACAAGTGCAGCAAAAGATAGATAGGTGGGGCTAACTGGTAAACTAATCATAAAACCATCAGTAGAATCTGTTTGAATCTAATTACAGAAATAATTTGAAGAGGAAAACAAAGGCAGCGGAAGATAGGCAAGTGGGTCTAACTTGTTCATTCAAGATCTCACCCATAATCTCTCTGAATTTTTTTTTCCCTAGAAAAAAGGATATTACCATGGAGAATGTTAAAATATATCTTAATTCCTTTCATTATTAAATAACAAATGTGTCTACAAAATTCTTTCTTCCTTTCACTAGCCTGCTGATCCAAAGACCCCAAAAAGTTCTAATTCAGAGGTAATATTAAACATTGAACAATTTTAGCTAATATGGGATTCACATTAACCCTGAGTTGCCTAATCATATTGAAAGATTGACAATATAAGTGCAGCCAAGGGCACATAAACATGAAAACTATATAACTAACAGCAATCGGACAGGGACCATTAATGATATATAAATTTTTTTGGTTTGCCTCAACAGAACTCAGAAAGATATTCACAAAGTTGAGCTTCAGCTCCAAAACGTTCACAAACTTAATCGGTATAAGTTAAAGTCATTTCAATTGCACACCATATCAAAGAAATTGTAAGTAAACAAATTATTCCTGTTGTAGGGGAGACATAGGTGAAGATCTAAGAGAAACATAATCTGAAAGATCATGACGTAAGAATGCTAATGAGGCGCGCAGATGAGTTCAATTAATTCCTCATAATGTACAACTTACCTGCATATTTATTTGAAGTTAAATCCACTACTGAATCATCTCCTTCACCAGTACTGAAAGATAAACTGTCACTTTTGCTGAGGTTCTCCAAATGAGGGAAGTGATGCCTAATGGCATAGTCAGCCAAGGTGCGAATAAGACCAAGATCATCCTTTCCTCTGGTAGCATGGATTTGATATGAACCAAACCGAAGAAAAGATTGAGAAACTCTGCAAACAATTGCACCAGGCTCATCCTTCGCATTGCCACTGCAAGCAAATGAATCCGCAGTTGTCAACTGTGAAACTTGTAGATTGTCAACTGTGAAACTCGTAGATTACAATCTCATTTAATGAAATGATATACCCAAATTGAAGATTCGGTTTTTGAACTACACAAAAATAATAAAGATAAAATAGGAAACGGTTGAATGATGACATGTCCCATAATAGATAATTAGGAAAGTTCATTTAATTTAAAAACTCATATAGTAAGATACTCTTATCTGACCATAATTAGCATAACATAACAGTGATGAAAGATGAAGAGTATGCTTGACAAACATACTCATAAAACATGTCTCGAGTAACATATTTTCCAGTAGTTACTAGACATAGTGCACGTGTTGTTGGGATTCCTAGATTGTGCATTGCTTCACTGCAGAGGAACTCCCGGATACTACTACGTAATACTGCAAGACCATCAGCAAACCGACTGTATGGAGTCCTTCCAGCACCCTTTAGCTGCAATTCCCACCTCTGCCCCCTCGAATTAAGAACCTCACCTAAAGTAATTGCCCTACCATCACCCAACTGACCTGCCCACATCCCAAACTGATGTCCTCCATAGCACTGAGCATATGGAACCCTTCATAAAAAATACGCAGAAAAGAATGTAAGTACAGGTGGATCAAAGAGCTACTTTTTTTTTTTTTTTGGTCGGGGGTGGAAGAAAAGTAAAAGGAATGTCATGGAAACTCACGATCCAGTTAAAGGTGATGCCCCAGAAAATATTTCCGGAAAATCCGGCCTTTCAAATCTGAGATATGAACAAATTAGGCATGAAAATGTTAAGTATATAATTGTTAAGTTACATAACATCTGATGGGAGGAATAGAATAACTAGTTAGGACGGACAACAGTGCAGATATACAAAAACTTACTCTCTCAGATCCAAATCAAGTATCTCTGCAACCGAATCTGACCATGCAACAAGCTGTGGGTTATCTACCTCAGCAGATGGAGACACTTTTGTATAACAAGAATGCAAAACCTGCAAATAACGCAGAAAGGAAACATTATAGCATCAAAGATGCCATTCAGAAAGTAATTTCATGTCAGAACATCAGTTGCTAAAGCAACATTACATACAAAATTCCAGTGCCAATAAGTATTTACACTTCCAAAACCTAACAAAATAGTGAAATACTATACTTTAAAGAAAAAATGGTGCTTTAAGGATATCATTGATCAATTGAACAACTTATAAATAAAAAAAATTAAATTTTTGCTAAAATTTAATATTATATATTTCGAAGATGAGAAATGTACGAGCAACTTAAATCTGGCAAAACGCATCCACAAAATGAAACTTAAATGCAAATAATTCAAAAATAAAATAAAAATCAACAGGTTCAAGAAATTATAAAACAAATCAAACCTCTCGGGGGATTAAATCGGTTCTGGGATCACCGGGCAGTTCACGAACAAATGAGTGGTCCCACTTCAGCTCTTCCAGCTTCAACCTAACCCTATTTTGACTAATATTATCAGTATTGGTTCCATTCTTAACGCCATCAATACGATGACTATCTCCGCTGTTATTATCCAATATTTGATTCTTCAAATCTTCGGAAATAGAGTCGACGGAGGCGGCGGAGGCGGGAGAAGAGCTTCCGTCCATGGAGAAAACGGTAGAGAAGCGGCGCTTCTGTGAGTTGAAAGGGTAGAAACGTAATTTCGGTCGGAAAGAGGGGCGGAAGAAGAAGGCGGTGGTGGCGGTGGTGGCGGTGAGCGAAGAGGAGGCGTGAGAGAGTGATGCAGAAATCTGGGAAAGCATTTTCCTGATTTTAATTAGTATGGGCTTTGTTTGACTATTTTTCCTTTTTTTTTTTTTCAATTTTCTCTTTCTATAATTCTAGTGCATGTCTATCCTGTATCTAAGTTCTAAGTTCTAACTTCTAACCACATACATGTAAAAAGATTCTTTTTTTTTTTTTTTTCACAATTTCATGCGGTTGTTATCATTTTAATTAGTAGTATAATGGGTTTAGAATCCATACAAGATTTAACCTAGGAAGTCTATCAAGTTCTTTTTTTTCTATTCTTCTACCCTTTTTCATATTACTCTTCTTCTTTCTTCTTTCTTCTATACTTGCATATTGATACTTTCAAATATGTTGGTAAAAATTATTTTTGTTATAATGATTTTAAATATTAAAACTCTTAAGTATTCCAATAAGAAGAAACACACTAATCATTTGCAAAAATAATGAAAAAATATGTTCAACGTGATACGAAAGAAGGTTAAGTTAATGCGGGAAATTCTATTTTTTTACCTTTAGGTAATAAGTAATCTCGTTCTGTTATACAATTAATTTTCAATAAAACAATTAATGCATTTTGGATATACAAGTAATCTTAGGTAAACATAAGTAAAGACTTTCGGAAAACAAGTAATACATTTGAGAACAACATGTGATAACTTTTAATAAAACAAGTAATATATATAAAGCTTAATTGCAAAAAAAATTCACAACTTTACATAATTTTTTTTATTTTAGCCAATTGTTTTAAAATTGTCAATTTTGACCATAATTAGACCAATTGATTTCAATTTTAGCCAATTTATCATTTTGATCAAAATTAGACTATTGTATGGTGATGTGGATGTCATGTATATTTAAATGATGCATCACTTAAAAAATAATTAAGATTGATTAACCATGAGTTAATGAAAACATGAACGTAATACAACAAAAACTCATGTATGCATCTATTTGTTCTCTAATCTCTATTCTCCTTAAGATATACCTCATTTAATTTTGTTTGTCGTCTAACATTGATACATAATCTTTTGTTGTGTTGCGTTGCGTTCATCATCCTTGTACGTGTTTTTTTTTTTGACATTTTTAGATTAAAGTTAGTAAATCCACAGTTAATTAAGTTTGATTAATTTGAGTGATGTATGATTTACTTATTATCTACACGATATCCACGCACCACACAATCATTTTTCTTGACCAAAATCATAAATTGACTAAAATTGAAATCAATTGGTCAAATCATGGTTAAAATTGACAATTTCAAAACAATTCACTAAAAAGGAAAAAAAAAAAGGGTAAAGTTTTGGATTTTTTTATTTTATTTTTGCAATTAGGCCTATATATGTATTTTTGTATATCATTTTATCATTTTCGTATATTTTCAGTAGTACAAATAATATATTTTAGTTATATATATAACTAATACATTTTAGTATAACAATTAATATTTATTAGGTATATGAGCAGTACCTTTCACTAAGGAAAATAATAGTGTAATATAATGGATACTTTCCTCTATTTCAATTATTTATATATATGGTACATTTTAATAAAACAATTGATACATTTTCAATGTATAAGTATTACGCTTTTATAACAAAATTAATATATTTTTGGTATACAAGTAAAACATTTCAGTAAACAAATAATATATTTAAAAGAGCAAGTAATACCTTATACATAACCTAATAATACGTTTTTACTACTCTGAAATTAGGATAATAAATTTTTTATTTGGGCAAATTAGTCTGACATCCTGAAATTCAAGATAAAATCGCATGTGCAGTACATGTGCCTCTTCAAATCCGGGTTTTTCAAAAATTTCATTCGATTTTCGTTCAAATCGAACTTGAATCAAACTAAATTTGGAAAATTGATTTGGAGATTTACTTTGGCTTGAGGATATGAGTTTTCACATAGAAAATATACATTAAGATGAATATTGCCTGTCTCTAAACACATTCTCCCCCAAGCTACAACATAGCTTCAAATCATTTTAACGACTTGCATTTCATTCAAGTTCGACATGAGCGAAAATCAAATGAGAAAACAGTTTCTTGATCACCTTTTTTTTTCATGCATTTCTTTAAAGGTGTAATTCCAAAACAAATCATGAGTACTTTTTAAAAAATTGCATATTAATCTAGACTTTTCGAATTTTGCAAAGAAAAAATCATGATTTTTATTCACTGTTGCAATTTAAACCACATTTATAATTTTCGACAATCAAAGTCCACATATCCGGCATACATGTCAAATCACATGTCATATTGGATGCCACGTAAATTCCCAACAAAAATAAGTTTGAAGGTTAAATTAGCAAAATAAATCACTACATTTTCAAAAATTGCAATTTAATCCTATATTTTTGTATAATTAGCAAAAAATAGGCACAACCTACATTTATTGTTGCAATTTGAATTGCGAGCGTATTTTTTGATGATCTAAGTTTTTGTATCCAAGTAGTGACTCAAGAGAGTGCAACAAAATATATGACTTTAATTAATTGGTGTTTTTAGGGATTATATGTGTAGTAGTCTGCCTAGCTATATATATTACCTTTTTGCTTATATATTTTTTAAATTTTTATTGGTTGAACAAACTTGATTTTGAACTCCAATTACTAAACTTGACTATTTTTTCTAGTTATAACTTGATCAATAAATGTTATAAAACACATGATTAAGAGTTCTAACAAGTTTTACTTGGGCATCAAGTTTTCAATAATCGTTACACTTAGAGTTTCGGATTAGTTTTATCGTGGGTTAGAAGATTAATCGAGTACAATTAACTCTTTAAAAAATAATTCGAGTACAATTAACTCTTAAGAAGTTGAAAACGATGCTTCTTATAAAGTTTTAATATGCTTTGACCAAACTATTAAACTTTTGACTTAACGTTTGCACTTAGAAGTTTAACACAAAACATATATTATAAATCAAATCTAATAGAACTTACGGCTAAACACAAAGATAATACTATAGTAAACGATTTCATAACTAAAGTTATTCAATCTAGTTATAATTTGGTCAATTAATGTTATAAAACGTATCATTAAGAGTTCTAACGAGCTTCTCTTTCCAACATCAAGAAGAACCGTTCCTTGTTTTTTTGAATTGTTTATATTTTAGCCTAAAACTCTAGGGAAAAAAAACCTAAAACTCTAAAATCATTCATCTATTGGTCATGTGTGTTGACCTACAATAGCTATCCACCCCTACTCTGTAGTCCCTACATGCATACCTATTAACTTGCAAAATGTCATTTCCCAAAATACCCTTGTGATTTCAACGGGAAAATGACATAATTGTAATTTCTTTCAAAGGTCTTCTTTATATATATATATATATATATATACTAGAAATACATTTGTGTGATGCGCAGTTTATTATTTATTATAAAAATATATATATGAATTTGCAATAATATAATGAAGTTGTTAATTAAAAGGTTATTCATGGCATCTTATTATTTCGAAACTTGTAACAATCCGTGTTTTTTTTAAACATCAATATTCAACAATTAAATGTGAAAATAAAATTGAACATAGTATATAATAACAACAACAACAACAACAGTAATAATAGTTTTGTGTTTGTGAGTTTTAATTTTTGAATAATTAAGAAGTATTAATTATACTTACTAATATGTTTTTTTTTTGTTCCTTTATATCTTAAAATTATTTTTAGAATTTGTAGATAATTTTCTGCATTTTTTTAGATGGATTTGTTAAAAAAATATTATATTTATTCCAAAATTTAGTTTATATTTAAAAACTTTAGGATTCCAATTAATTTTATATTTTTAATTCAATATTTTCGTAGACCATTTTCCAGCTTTTTTTCAGAACATATTATAGTTTTTTAAAACAATTTTTAGATTAATTATATCTATTTATTTAATATAATTTTGAATAAATTACCAAATATTTTATTATTTTTATTAAAAAAATTATTCAATTTATTGTTTTTTATATCTTACACAATTAATATTACATATATATATTTGAATTATTTTTTAAATTTTATTTTTTGATTTTAGATTGTTAAACTAAATCTCACAACTTTATTATTATTATTATTATTATTATTATTATTATTATTATTATTATTATTATTAATTTCAGATTTTATTATTTTTTAATGTCACGACCACACTTACCCAATGCACAGAAAACGAATTTTAAATATAACACAATCTAAAAACCTTTTTTTTTACAACATAATATTATCTCATACCCAAAGCTACTCTGTTCACATTCATATAAAAGAAGTTTCAACAAGTCAGCAATTCACGAACAATTTTCATGTTAACCCATTAGTACGCATCATATTATATAATACAGAACATGTCCAACCGAGACTTAATATCTAAAAGCAAAAGTAGCATAAACCACAATCATGCCCAAACAGGTCGTCATCTATGTACACGAGTGCTCAAAACCCTGCCGGAGCTCCACAGCTTGCCTGGTACATCCATAACGTTACACATCATCATGGTTACCTACAAAGCATAAATTACTTGAGATAAATCTCAGTAAGCAAAAATTATGTATGATAGTATGATTCTTTACAACTCCTTCCCACGAATCCACTTCTCGAATCAACTATCTCATTTATAATCTCCCACTCAGACACTCAACTAGTTCATTTTTTTTAAATATTTTGTGCACACACCACCAATTTTGTGCACACAACACCAACCATGTGCACACAACATCAACCTCGTGCACACTACACCAATTTTGTACACATAGCACCAACCTCGTACACACAACACCAATTTCATGCACACAACACTAACCTCGTGCACACAACACGACGTGACTAACATAAATATGGCTCAAAAGTATAATTTCATCCCTTTGTTGTCAAAACACATCATTTGATAGGACTCACAACTTCATTCCACAATAACCATTCAACTATCAAATTCATTTCATAACAATAACAATCATTGAACTCGCAGGTTCATTTATTTTACGATAGCCACTGAACAACAAATCAAATCTCGTAAAACACGTAGTATACATGTATCATCAATTAACACAAATAATTCACAAAATACTATTTTATGCTTTGTAGTTATAATAAATTTCTACTTATCTAGGATTCCAAAGATTTTGGTTGTATAATCTTCCAATTCATCTCTCGAACTTTCTCGATACCAAATCTGATAGTACTTATTCGATAAGAACTAGGGGACATCATAGAGATTTTCCCTCAATTTTTTTAACTAAACTAGCGTTGGAAGGTCTGTTCTGTGATATCAGAAAAGTTGAAATATATATGTACTTCGTTCTAAGCCACCGCCTTATAATTAGCTTATGTTGTAAGCTTTTAATTGTTATCATTATTATATTATTAATATTAAAAACTATGGTAAATGTTTTGCAAACCTTTACCCATTCAGTACACGTCTATATATATATATATAAATAATATTTTAATGTTAATGGTTTTCATTATACATATCCATGACCACTTTTATATATATAAATATTATAATATTAATCAAACTTGTTTTTATTATATATATATATACATATACATACACACTGCAATCACTTGCACATAATATATATATATATATATATATATATAAATCAACATTAGATCTTTTTCTTTAAATAATTTTTTTACTATCATTAATCAAATAATTTACAGTGTGCACTCCAGCATCATTAGAATCTCAAAATTATAGTAAGGTTTTCTTCACAAATTATGTAATAGCACGTAATAATCAATATTTAAAAGCAAAATATAATTATGCAAGTTCACAAGTAGCACATAAATAATAAGAGACTCATATGATGCATGAATTGCATTGATCAGTGAGTGGTGAGAAGTTCGGGTATCACATTTAATATTTTTATAATAGTTTTCAAACTTGTAAACATTTTTCAATCCTTCATAAGATGAAATTTAGATTTTAAAACTATTTTCCACATTTATATATTAAAATTATAAACTTATTTTCAAAAATTTTAATTTTTGACAATGTTTAAATTTCATTATTTTCAAAATTTAATCATAGCATTAAAATATAATCATATACTTTAAGATAGCTTCTTTTGTTTCATCTCAATTCTATATATAAATTATAAGATAGCTTATTGTGTAAGATATATGTGAAGTTTATTCTATAAGATACTTAAAAGTTATTTAGTTTTTTTTTCCTTCTAATGGTTGATAGTTTGGGAGGGAAAATAACAAATTTATAAAATTTGTCAGCTTCTTTCATTTTATCTATAGTATAGATATTGAAAGTCTATATTGTTTTCATTGATAAACCAACTGTTAAAAAGTTTGTGTTTTACTATTTATATTTTTATTGATATTTTTTTCTCAAAATATTGTTAATAATAAATAGATAATTAACATAATTAATTCCTAAAATCAATTCACCACTTTTTCCTTTTTTCTGGTAAAATATGATACATGAATATTTTACATCATCAAAACATTTAATGTACTATATTTTCTTTATTTAAATTTAAAGAACAACTATTTATAAAATGGAAAAAATAAAATTACATGATATGTATTAAAATACATCTTCAACAAAGTGCACATAACTTGTAATTAAAACAAAACAAAATACAAAGGAAATATGATTCATCATTACACTTTGAGTTGGTCTTGTGTGCACTTGGTGTATATGCAATTCAGATCGACCCAATTTTAACCCGGATCCGCGTGTTTTTGAATTTAGCTTTTTTTTTTTTTTTTGCTTTAGGTTGTTACCTTTATGTTGTATTAGTGTGACATTTATGTTATAAATGTGTGACCTTTATGTACAACTATCATGACCTTTATATACTATAACTTAGAAAAAAATAAAGATTTTCAACATAATTTGAACTGTATACCTTTATATAATATCAATGTGACTTTTATATTATATCATGTCATCTTTATACACAAATATTCTGACCTTTATGCACTTTTATATATTACATAAAAGTCAGAATATTTGTACATAAATGTGACATAATATAACATAAAGGTTACATTGATATCACATAAATATATACAATACAAATTGTGTTGAAAATCTTCATTTTTTTTCTAAGTTACAGACATAAATGTACGGATGTTTGTACATAAAGGTCACACATTTATACAAAAAGGTCACACATCTATATATATATAAAGAGGCTTTGGCTCTCCCAAAGTTTGTCACCTCAACATTTTGGAAAAGTTTGCATCCGCAAAGTGTCTCTCTCACAGTCTAACACGTGTCATCAGAAATATTGAGACATGGAATATGAGAAGTCCCTACCCCATCTCTTCATCTTCAAAAATTGAATCGATAGCTTCCAGTTAATGAAGCTGAGACACCGGAATGCAGAAGAGGTAAAATGGGTTTGGGAGTTGGCTTCAGGTTTCTCTCATCTTTCTCCCCTCTCACCAACTTTAACGAGTTGTTCAGAATTTCAATACGACATTTCTCTCTCTCTAAATCTTCGTTGCGACCGTATTTTTTGGTTGACATCTCAGTACTTCTTGATCCGTAGAATCCTCGAGTATGTTATTTAATCATTGCACAAAATTTTATTTCTTCAATTTGGAAGTAGTAGCAAATTGATCGTTTTAGGGTTTTAGGGTGCGTGGTTGGATTGAGGGGATTTTACATTTTTTTTGGAGCTTTTAATATTATATTTTATTTTTGGCTTATTCGGGTAGATCTTTCCTAATTGTTCATATGCAATTGGATCTTGAACAATGATTTGAATTTGTTGCAGGTTCATAGAGATTTCGATGGAATAAGGGTCAACTTTTGTCTTTTCGATTAAATAAAGGTCAAATTTTGTCAATGATAAAGTTTCAATGACTGCCTTAAAGTTGATTATTGTTTCTTAATTTTTTTATTCATGCTAATTTCTTAATTTATCTGTGCTTTACATTAGTGGTTTTAGTATGGAGTCGCAATGTTGCAGCTTATAATGATGGTTGTCAGAGCCCAAGAATGATATTTCCTTTCTCTGTGTCATCAAAGTGTAGCTTGCTTTCAAAAGCTCAAGGATGCATATTAAGAATAGATAGTTTTGCATAGTCTAATTTACTAATATCAATAATTCCCTGGTGTATTTGAGAATTCACACATCATGGTAGTCCTATCCCCATTGGTATGCCAGATTGATTATTGTTAGCTTTTGAGTTTCTTTTAGCTGTATATGATCCCGACATGAGTTTCTTCAGAAACAGGTTGAGATCAAGAGCAAATATCTCCAAGATTTCGACAACCAAGTTTAGGGTTTTAGTAGAAGTTGAGAATTTCTATCGAGGCTTCAGATGATCAGCAAGGAATCGCAAGAGGAAACGTAATGATGGATACTCTTTTCTAAGCTCCTATAAGGTCTGGCACACATGATGCGGTCTTAAGTTCCTACGAATACCTCACTACTGGTTTGAGAGAGTAAGATTCTTGCTAAGTTGAACTCTTTGCAAGACTTTTTTTTGTGGAGTTTATTAATGACGTCAAGTTTCAGATTCAAATTTGATAATAACATGAATGGATACTACATTGCTCCTGATTTCTTGGACAAACTTGTTGTCCACATTGCAATGAAAATTATGAACCTGCCATATATTAAAGTTTGTTATTTGTGAAAATTATTATGAGTATTAAGAGAGCTTACTCAAGCAAGGATAAAGCTATATATTTATAAAAGTTAAGTTGCAACTCTAATAATTCAGCCATCGATCCCTAATTCTCTCTGTCTTCCCTCCACCATAACTGCTCATCTTCTACTAAGATTTCTGCAGAGGAAGAAAAAGAGATAAACAAAGAAGTCCCAAACGATGCAGAGAAGAATCGGGGAAGGAGCAAGTAGAGGAGAAAGATGTCGATGCGGAAGAGTAGGAGAGAACCCATCACTAAAGAAAGTCTGCAAGGTAAACATTTCAGCAACTTTCTTTCTATTATTTCAACTTAGCGTGGGACTTCAGGATTTGCCAGTGTTTATTTTATCTTCCACTTACTTCCCTCTTTAAGATTTAATGGTAAGTTTAAATTTGTATTGGTACGCAGACTCCATCTACACTTTGGTGTAGAAGAGTTTATGTAAGAATATTAGGATTTCTTTTATCTGTACATCTCCGAAAATTGTCTCACCGGACTTAAAATGTATGATGAATTTCTAACAATTTATAATCTCTTCTACTTTCTTTTGATTCTAAGTACAAACATCTGTTGCAATTCCAATGGGGAAGAAACTGAGTAAAGTGATATCTGACTTATTCCGAAAAATGAAGGTAATTACCGAATTAATGTTTACATTCTTTAAATTCTAGGTAAAGGAATGCTACAATTTTGAATCTCTCAAATCACACCACATCAGCTATTTTGAGGAATTTAAAGCCGACACATCAGCATCTTGGAGAAATGTAGAGTAGCCATGTGTCCTCCTCCCCCCTCCCTCCTTCTTTAAACCACAACCGTTATGTTCTCATTCCTCAACTCTTAATTGTATTAAAGAAGGAAAAAGTAAATGCTGAAACGGTTCTTCATAATGGCTTGCACAATATAATCTCATCTCATGGGGTTCGTGTAGGAATCAATGTTCATGGATTAATTCTCGAGCAATGTACAAGTCCCACAGCCATTACATGATCCCAAATTATGTTTTGTCTCACTTAATATGTTGTTGTTTTTAATCATTTGTGGAGAACTATTCAGTTATTCTCCGACAGATTCAAATCACTTGGGATGATTTTTCTCATTTATTCTTTATGCAGCCCTGGATGCCACAAATCTCTAGTTATTTGATTTGAGTTCACATTACCTGATTAAATAGAGAGATTTTAATTTAGAGAATTATGATTTCAAAGTACTTAACTACTACATCATTACATTCAAAGCAATTCAAATTCAAAAATCAAAATTATAACTACAATATTAAATGTATGGATGAGAGAAAAATCTTGAAATATCAAGGTTCGTGGATTAATTCTCGAGCAATAAACAATGTTGTGCTAAAGATCAAATGAAAAAAAAAAAACAATGAGAAAGATTATTTTAAGGATATAGAAAAAAATATCATACATAAAAATAAATCAATAAACACTTATAAAATAATATTACTTAAAAATAAAAATTAGATAAGTGTTAAATGAAACTCGTGCGTTGCACGGGTTCAAACCTAATTTATAACATAAAGATCAAAACAAAAATGTGGAATTTTTTTTTAAAATAGAAATTCACGAATATGAATCGGATCGACCCGAATTAGATCCATGCAACTAGTGCACATGAGGTTTTGTGTTACGCTTTAAACGTTACATATGAAAAGGAAAAAAAAAAAAAAAAAAGGAAAAGTTGCATAACAACTTTGACAAAATTTAACATTCAATAATTAACCCTAAAACTCCTTTATACACGCATGGAATATCTGGAAGTATTTGGTCGATGCCCTCCCCACACTGTCAGTCGAAATCTCTCGAGATTTCATAGAGGTGTGAGACTTTCACGAAAAAATATCGATTTCTTACTGAAATATTTCGGTTTGTTTTGTTCTTCTTCGTCGAGTTCCAATATGTATTAAATATTTTGTGGCTGGATTCATCGATATCTTTTAAGATCGGTAAGAGTCAACTGTTTTTTTCCCAAAAACAGATTCCGATCTGTGATGAAAATTTCATTTTCTATAGATTTTAAATTTTCACGGCATTTTGTAGTTTTATGTACATTTGAGTTTTGGGAAAAATCAAATCAATATATATATATATATATATATATATATATATATATATATATATATATATATATATATATTTATACTTAATCAGGTATAATTTCCAAATCCTTCAGATACGAAAAAAGCAGCTCAATTCGATACATCTATGGTAGGAAGAACAATGATAACTTCTGAATTCCACGCATGCAACAACTGCAGATTGGTTTCGGCATTTAGAGGTATAATTTGATCTCGTCATTCCCTTTTTTATTTTGGCATTATTTGATATAAATCTCTCTAAACTCGTTTTTTTTTTATTTTTTTTATTTTAAGAATAAGAAGTAAATTTTATGAATAGTTGGTTGTATGTTCTTCATATATTTAGTTCAAATGATTTATTTCTTTTTTGAACTGTTGCTTAAGAAATTTAAAAGTTCATAAGGAACTGTTACATTTTCTCTGAATTTTTGTGTGTTTGCCTAAATATGAAAACACAGAACCATGTTTTTATTTCTAGATCCATGCCTAAATATGTGCCTTGAAGAGTCTCACTCACCACAATCCATAATAGAAAGCTTATATATCAGAAATGGAGGAGCTTGAAACTATCTAATATAGAGCAATTTGAAAAGTATCCTAAAAATTTAGGAAATGAAGGATTTTAGCAAGCAAATTGCATTTTATCGTAAATTGCATATTGTGTTCTTCTGGCATTTGCTATTTATTGAGGATGTTGGGGAAATGAAAAGTCTCATTTGCATTTCATTATAAATTTTTTTATTTAATTTTTGGAAGAAAGAGCTATATAGCAGGCATTTGATTTTTATTTTTTTGTCGTATCTACCACCATACCATCTGCACCATCATAATTCCATTTACTCGAGAAAGACACCCTATAGCTATATCTAAAACTTTTCTGTTTTCCTCCTGCAATTATATCTATTGATGTGCAAAAGGCAGCACCTATACGCACAAAATAGCATTAAATGCTTAGATTTACGGGGAAATGACCACCTGTACCATTTTTTGTAACAATTTTACCACAAAATATAGTCAACTTACTTTTGTACCATAAAATATAAGAAACATACCAAAATACCACAATTTTTGATTGGTCTTGATTTGAACAATTTTTGATTGGTCTTGATTTGAACAATTTGTGATGGGATTGAAAAGCAACTGACGCCAACTAACACTCGAATCACAGTAATAAAATAAGAAAAACGAATTGAAAATACAAGATGTTAAATGAAATACAGAAGGTTAAACTATTAAACAAAAAGTAATGAACTATTAAACGAAAAGTAATGAACCATTAAACGAAAATGTGGAATGAAAATATTAAAAGAAGTGCAATTTAAATGAAAATATTTAACGAAAATGTTTAAGAAATTAATGATATTTCCTTTAAAATATTAAACGAAAATGAAACATTTTAATATTTTCATTTAAGAAAATTAAACTTTCGTTTAAAACTTATAAAATTTTCTTTTAATATTTTCATACAACATTTTCGTTTAAACATTAAAATTTAAGAATTACACTTCTTAAATTTTCGTTTAAACAATGTCTGAAAATATGTTTATTTTTGTTTAATATTTGTTATTTTCATTTAATAATTAATATTTTCTTGATTTTGTTTAAACATCAATAGCCAACTTTAATAATTCATATGTCTCAAAACACATCAAATTTTCATTAAACGAAATTTGGACCGCATTAATTGTTTTATTTAAATGAAAAAATTGGATTTCTTCTTGGTTTGTATAGTTAAACAAAATTTTATCTAACTAAGCATTTATCAATACTTATACGAAAATTTGCCGTATAAATAGTAGAACTTATGAATTGTTAAAAATAATTAAACTTCAAACATACATGATGAACCTATTATTCGTTTCCCACATTCGATGCCAAATAAATTGGATATTTTCTTCTGGTATGCTCTATCGACCCACAAACGGAGCAATGCTTCTGCTTTCTTCGCCAGGCTTAACCCTCAACGTGCTTGTCATCGAGTACTTGATACTGTAAGGGCAAGAGTTCGGTACATCTAGACTTATTATAATCGGTTTTGTCACAACGACTATATGCAGCAGGTTTGCGTGAATGAGTGGCATGTTCACCGGTCGAGGGAATATGTTTTGATTTCGGACGACCTGCTTGTTTTGGTTTGTCTGGCGAAATACATCGTATCTTCTTTACATCGTTAGACACATCTCAATCTTGTGGATTAAGCACAAGATTAACATCACCTGCCCAAATCCCCCTCAACCATTCTGTCGTGTAATATGCGCCAACGTAAGAAGTGATTGTTTCGTTCGTAAAACTGCAACCAGTAACATAAGGAAATAAAATGTTAGTTTTTATATTTTCATTGCATATTCTAAACTGTTAATCGTCATTGATTATCGACCGAGATTACCTTATCGCTGTACATGCATGTGAATATGGTATCAACTCAGCTTGATAAATACAACAAGAGTTCTTGTATCTGGAGAGATCAATGAGAAAAATCTTATTGTCATTTATAACTTTGTATTTGAATCGTGAGAGTGGCTCAACTTGCATACGTCGTCCAAGCTTGGTGTATTCTAACAATCTCTCATGTGTTGACTATGTCAAGATGTTTTGTCTCTCTAGTGTAGCCGTCCTCCTCTCGTAAAATCATCTTTCAATAATCCGCCGATCACACTCCAAAAAAAATAAACTAGTAGCTTTCTGGCTCAAAGAAGACGAGCATTCCATGTCTCGGTAGCATTTGACGTCATGAAATTGAATCTTCGAACGGGACATTTAACACGAGACCACCTATTTGTGTTTGTTTTTCTTAAGGTATTAAGTCCACCTTTTATGTTCGTTTCTTCGATGGCGGCGACGTACCTATCAAAATTAAAGTTAAATCCATAAAATATTCTAAAAGTGAACATGCTCTTTTAAAATGTTTCAACAACATATATCTTAAATCGAAATGATATTACCGTTTGAATTTACGAAGCTGATAAGAATAAATTGTTTTGTGGAATAGTCCAACGAAACGTGACCTATGTTTGGCTAAATTTTGTTGCAAATGAAAACAACATAAATCTTGAGTGGCTTCTGGGTACACCGCAGTGATAACATTACCGATGCTGATGTGTTGATCGGACACGAGAAACAGTTGATCTGGACATCCAAATGTTTCACGAACATGTTTCAAAAACCAAGTCCACGAATAATCGTTTTCAACATCTCCTATCCCAATTGCTAGAGGAAATATTTGATTGTTTCTATCTTTCATCACAGCGACAAATCCGATTCTTTTGTATTGACCTTTCAAGTGACAATCATCCAACACTATCACCAGACGTGAATACCGTCGGAATCCGTAAATAGATGCACCCAAAACAAAAAACACATTTAAATTTTTCGGATTTATGTGTTTCCAATTTTGTATACGTACCGGGATTTGAACCTTCCAATGCTGACAAGTACAGTGGCAGCATTACAAATAACTGTTTGGGATCTCCGTATGCCTCTCGCATCGCATGACATTTCGCACTTAATGCAACCCTATAACTGAACTTCAAACCGTGACGTTGGTTCATTTCTTCAATGATGGTTCTCGGAATAAGCCTCGAGTTCTCTTTTCGAGCCGTGTCAACATAATATTGACCTATCAAAGCAGGTGGAAGTCGGTGTTGGGCACTCGATTTCAGCTGAATTGAGCATTCATGTGGCAAGACACTTTTGGTTATTTTCCAAATTCCATATTTCTTTGAAGCGTGGAGGATGAATGGACAGTTACTTAATCTACATTTCATGAACCATCTGTGTTTGTCCGAATGGTCAACACAATATTCAACTTGATTCTCCAAATAGTAGAAACCAACAACATTTTTCAACTCAGTTTTACTACAAAACGTGGCTTCTTTGTGCAGACCATGTGTAGGCGACTCGTTATCATCAAAATATGCTATACGAGGCTCCACGAAGGTTGGAATATCCAAGATAAACCAATTTTGTCTATCAATGTATGTCATAAATTCCTTAAGAGCGATTTATTGGTCTACATCCAAAGCAGTCTGATCCTCTTCATCCAACTCAATGTCATCTCTTACATTGACAAAGGTTGGTCCAGATTCATCTTCCCCGTTGTCCGAATCTATACACAAGGTAGACATTAGTTAAACAAAATAATTTTTCAAATGAAGCAACTTCATTGGGTTTTTAAGAAATGAAATAAAAATTATTATCATTTCCATAATTATGTCTCTGTTGTAGTCCAAAGTTTTCGAAAATTAAAAGTGGTAATTCATTACGTTGTATTTCTTCAGGTTGTGTAGACAGTCGGAGACCTATTCAAGTCGAACTTGTTAAGTTCGAAGTCACTGCCACATAGTCTTCACGACTAACTAACGATGGCCAAGATTCCCACTGAGCACTTGAGGATGTCCCAACCTGTCTCATATGATCCTCATTCGATAAACCAAATTTTACATAAAATGATTCATCGTTTTGTAATCCATATGGAACATTTGGATTATTCAGATTGTTAGCAAAATAATCATGAAAATTTTTCATATCTACAGCACACGTAGAAGGATGAACATTTGAAATATCATTCGACACATTTCTTCTTTTCGAGTATAAGTTGACTCCAACATCTATCGTTTTAAGGGAAACAAAAATGATGACCTCCTCATTTCCCATTTGGAATGATCAGTACAGATCAGAATCATTTTTTATCTTTTTTTTTCACAAAACCTTTTGTCTCAATTAATGCATGGATCGCATATCCCCAAAAATTCATATCAGCACGCACAAGTCCATGAATTGAGTCGAGTAAGTTGTGATATCCGATTCTTTGAAGGTGAAGCCGCTCATGCGAATCATTTTTGTACTCTAACTCTTCCCAATACCCTCCAAACCAAACTACTACGGAGATAAAACTCATATTTTCGTGTCACTATAAAAAATAGAATATTTATACAAAAAATGAACAATATTATCAATTTAAAACACTTAAGTATTATATATAAAATGAAAATATAAATGAATGTTACATGTCTAATTTTCGTGTAAAGTGAGTCCAAATGTTATCATATTTAATTTTTAGAAGGTGTAAAACAGTGAACAATGATATTAAAGCCTATCTACAGTATACAATAATAAGGTGTAAATCATTGAACAATAATATTCAATTGATATTAGGTGTACAACAATGAACAATTAGGTGTAAAACAATTAGAACAATAATAATTAAACGAGTCCAAAAATTCGTTAAACCTATAGTGTTAAAAATTCGTGAAACCTATATTAATGACACTAAAATTCGTTTAACCTATATAAAACAAGAAAATTCGTTTAACCTATAATAATGCACTAAAATTCGTGTAATCGCTCAATTCGTGAAATGTAGATTAAATAACTATCCATTCATCCTCTACGTCTCGGTGAAATATGGAATTTGAAAAATAACCAAAAGTGTCTTGCCACATGAATGCTCAATTCAGCTGAACTCGAGTGCCAACACCGACTTTAATCTGCTTTGATAGGTCAGTATTATGTTGACATGGCTCGAAAAGAGAACTCGAGGCTCATTTCGAGGACCATCATTGAAGAAATGAACCAACGTCACGGTTTGAAGCTCAGTTATAAGGTTGCATTGAGTGTGAAATGTCATGCGATGCGAAAGGCATATGGAGATCTCAAACAGTCATTTGCAATGTTGTCACTATACTTGTCAGCATTGGAAGGTTCAAATCCCGATACGTATACAAAATTGGAAACACATGAATCTGGAAAACTTAAATATGTGTTTTTTGCTTTGGGTGCATCTATTTATGGATTCCGGTGGTATTCACGTCCGGTGATAGTGTTGGATGGTTGTTACTTGAAAGATCAATACAAAGAAATTGGATTTGTCGCTGTGACGAAAGATGGAAACGATCAAATCTTTCCTCTAGCAATTGAGATAGGAGATGTTGAAAACGATGATTCGTGAACTTGGTTTTTCAAACATGTTCGTGAAGCATTTAGATACCCAAATCAACTGCTTCTCTTGTCCGATCAACACATCAGCATCGATAATACTATCACTGCAGTGTACCTAGAAGCCACTCAAGGTCTATGTTGTTTTCATTTGCAACAAAATTTAGCCAAACATGGGTCACGTTTCGTTGGACTATTCCACAAAGCAGCCTATTCTTATGAGCTTCATGAATTCGAACGGTAATACCATTTCGATTTAAGATATATGTTGTTGAAACATTTTAGAAGAACATGTTCATTTTTAGAATATTTTATAGATTCAACTTTAATTTTAATAGGTACAACGCTGCCATCGAAGAAACGAACATAGAAGGTGGACTTGATACCTTAAGAAAAACAGATACGAATAGGTGGTCTCGTGTTAAATGTCCCGTTCGAAGATTCAATTTCATGACGTCAAATGTTGTCGAGACATGAAATGCTCGCCTTTTTTGAGCCATAAAGCTACCAGTTTGTTCTTTTTTGGAGTGTGCTCGGTGGATTATTGAAATGTGGTTTTACGAGAGGAGGACGGTTGCACTAGAGAGACAAAACATCTTGACACAGTCAGCACATGAGAGATTGTTAGAATACACCAAGCTTGGACGGCGTATGCAAGTTGAGTCATTCTCACGATTCAAATACAAAGTTATAGATGACAGTAAGATTTTTCTCATTGATCTCTCCAAATGCAAGAACTCTTGTTGTATTTATCAAGCTGAGTTGATACCATGTTCACGTGCATGTGCAGTGATAAGGTAATCTCGATCGATACTCGATGACGATTAACAATTCAGAATATACAATGAAAATATAAAAGCTAACATTTTATTTCCCTATGTTACTGGTTGCAATTTTGCGAACGAAACAATCACTTCTTACGTTAGCGTATATTACACGACAGAATGATTGAGGGGGATGTGGGCAGGTGATGTTAATCTTGTGCTTAATCCACAAGATTGAGATGTGTCTAACGATATGAAGAAGATACGATGTATTCCGCCAGACAAACCAAAACAAGCAGGTCGTCTAAAATCAAAATGTATTCCCTCGACCGGTGAGCATGCCACACATTTACGCAAACCCGCTGCATGTAGTCGTTGTGGCAAAATCGATCATAATAAGTCTAGATATACCGAACTCTTGCCCTTACCGTATCAAGTACTCAATGAGGAACACGTTGAGGGTCAAACCAGACGAATGAAGCAGAAACATTGCTCCGTTTGTGGGTCGATAGAGCATACCAGAAGAAAATGTTCAATTTATTTGGCATCGAATGTGGGAAACGAATGATAGATTCGACATGTATGTTTGAAGTTTAAATATTTTTAACAATTCATAAGTTCCACTATTTATACGGTAAATTTTCGTTTAAATATTGATAAATGCTTAGTTAGATAAAATTTTGTTTAACTATACAAACCAATAAAAATTCCAATTTTTTCGTTTAAATAAAACAATTAATGCGGTCCAAATTTCATTTAATGATAATTTGATGTGTTTTGAGATATGAATTATTAAAGTTAACTATTAATGTTTAAACGAAATCAAAAAAATATTAATTATTAAACAAAAAGATGAGCAGAAAACACAACAGCAGCGGGCAGAGAGGGATCGAGAAGAAGATGCGAGAGATGGAGAAGTTGTGTATTGATCCTGCCTTTTTTCTTTTCCACTTTGCGAGATGAGCTATAAGCTAGGTAGGCGTGTTGTTTAATTGTGGTGAGGAGAGAGAGAGAGTGAATTGGGGGTGAGAAAGGGCAGGTGGTGATGACTAGCCATCATGACTTATTACTTAATTAGCTAATTTTTATACATAATTAATTAATAAACAATATATATATCATTACACCTTAAGTAATTAACTAGGGTGTATAGATTTCCCAAAAAGGAAAGAACATGTGGCTTGGAAAACACCAATTGCTATTTCCGTCGATGGTTCTGTTTATATATATAAAAAAATGTAATTAGAAAATGATTTTTGAAGTTGATCACATCATTATTTCTCAAATGTTCATTCAATTATCAAGCGTGAAATGATTTTTTCCCCTATATAGATCTCTTCTAATACATTAATAATATGTGATTTAATTTTTATTTTCATTTATTGTGGATTTTGTATCATTAAATAATTATCAATCTATAAAACTATTATATGTATTTTATCTTTACATGTTAATTAATTATTAATCTTTGCACGTCAATTAAATGAATAATAATATACCTATTTGAGTTTGAAAAACGGTTGTATTAAATGAATTTTGAATAAATTACATGAAATTATTGCAATAGGTACACTTTCAATGAAAATTTTAGTAATTGTCTAAATATATTTCATATAAATAAATGATATTTTGGTATATATTATTTTTAAATAAAATTTTGAATTGTGATGCATATATAGATTTACACATATTTATAGGATAATATCTTTCTATAATATACCATATTTAATATCCTATTTTATATACCCATCTATTGTTCATATACTTGGAGTATAATTAATTTTGAAAATATTACCATCCTACCCTCTTAGAATAATTTTAGAGAAGTATAATTTTATGTTCCTACGGAGCTTTGGAGAAAACTTTGATTATAAAGAATTCCAAATTTAAAAATATTTTAAAACATAAAAGTTGATAGTAAGTTATCAAACACATAAATTTATACTTGCATGATTTGTGTATATAAACATAGAAGTGATCATTTTATTAATTCATGAATATTTTAGCTAAAAGTACCATATTTTAAAATATAATTATTTACTATTTAATATTAGCCAAATTATAGGTTATAAAGGTTTTTTTTTTATCATTATATATGTATACGGTTTACGATTACAACAAGTTTATTTTATATAATATTTTATCAAAAAATTCAATATATATATTTTTTATTTTAAAATCATATATTATTATATTCAAGAAAAGCACAAAACATCGAGAATTATTTTAAAAATTGCATTATTATTGGTAGTTTTCCCAATCTAATATTCATATCTTATAAAATATAAATTGAGGAGACCTTTTAAAATAAAAAATATATATAAATTATAGGGAGTATTCCAAATTTAATCTTTTTGCTTAGCATATTTATATATTTAGTAAATCATTTTTGTTGTGTGTAATATTTTGTCACATTTTTATCCTTTTATTTTTATATAAATCATAAAAATGAATAGTGGTGAAATCAAAACATCATGAACGCACCCATTTTTATATGGGTTAATTACGTTAAAAAATATGAACTTTAGGTGTAGTTTCAATTACAACATGAACTTGTAACTATAACATGATAAACACTCAATTTAACATTTGTTTCAATTCAGGACATGTTTGGATTTTTCGGGCTCCAATTGCTGACATGGAGCCCGAAATGTAAAAATGAAGCCAATCATCAAATCATGTGGAATTAAAAAAAATGGAAAAGGAAAAGAAAGGAAGAATGGAAAAAGAAGAAAATTAAAAAAGAAAAAAAAATGGAGAATGATGGGCAGCGCGTACAGTGTGCTCTTCCCTTCACCCTCCCACACCACCGCCGCCCTTTCCCTCCCTCCCTCATCGTTGCCGCCTTCTTCCACCTTCCCTCATCCCAGCAACCTTTCCTATTTCCTCTCATTGTCATCATCTTCCCCTTCCCTTCGTCCATTGTCTTTTTCTTCCACACTAAAAATCAAATTTTCAAAAATATAGATGAAGATTGGAGTCTAAACAAATGAAAATTACAATTAAACACTTCTATGAAAAGCTAATATAATAGGAATCAAAACCCCTAAGTCAATTCGTGAAATTGTAACCTGAAGAGGAATCAAGGAAATAGATTTTGTTTTGGAATATCGAACGAATTTCTATCGATTTTACTCAAAATCAAACAGTTTTGTGTAAATTGACATGTGTATATGATTGATCTTGAGTAGAGGATTGTTTTGGTTCAAATTTTGTTCAGTTTGGTTGAGAAATGAAATAAATTGAATTTTGAAAGTTTGGTGGCCAACAATGGAGTTTTCCAACGAGAAGTGGCGGTGGGTAAGGATAATTTTGGTGGTTTTAAGGGCCGTTTTCCTGAAAATTTTGAAGGTAAAATTGTTTTGGGTTTATTGAGATTCATTTTGTAAAATTTGGACAAAATTTGAATTTTTTTTTAGAATTTTCTAATGGTGGTTTGACGAAACGGTGGTGCCCGAGGGGTGGGAAGAAGATGTAGAATTTTTTTTTCCATTTCCCTTTACTTTCTTTTTTAATTTATTTTTTCCTTTTTTTTTTAATTTCCAAATGGGTTGATGGATGTGATGATGACTTTGTTTCAATTTTATATTTTGGGCTCCATGTCAGCAATTAGAGCTCGAAAAGCCCAATCTTGTCCTGAACTGAAACAAGTGATAAATTGATTGTTTATGGTGTTACAGTTGAAAATTCATGTTGTAATTGAAATTGGACCCTAAGTTCGTGTTTTTTTATGTAATTAACCCTTTTTATATTATTATTTCCTATGTTTTACATAAATAACCAATTTCTATATTTTTGCTTAAACAATAGATGGGTATATGAAATAGGATATTAAATATGGTATATTATAGAAAGATATTATCCTATAAATATGTGTAAATCTATATATGCATCACAATTCAAAATTTTATTTAAAAATAATATATACCAAAATATCATTTATTTATATGAAATATATTTAGACAATTACTAAAATTTTCATTGAAAGTGTACCTATTGCAATAATTTCATGTAATTTATTCAAAATTCATTTAATACAACCGTTTTTCAAACTCAAATAGGTATATTATTATTCATTTAATTGACGTGTAAAGATTAATAATTAATTAACATGTAAAGATAAAATACACATAATAGTTTTATAGATTGATAATTATTTAATGATACAAAATCCACAATAAATGAAAATAAAAATTAAATCACATATTATTAATGTATTAGAAGAGATCTATATAGGGGAAAAAATCATTGCACGCTTGATAATTGAATGAACATTTGAGAAATAATGATGTGATCAACTTCAAAAATCATTTTCTTTATCATTATTTTCTAATTACATTTTTTTTATCACTCATTTGTGATAACATTTTTTCTTCTATTTACAAACAGTTTATTTTCTCATTGACATGCTATGATTTTAAATATATTTCAATAAATAAATAAAATTGATTTAATGATCTAGATACCAAATTGAGAATTTAATTATATATATTCTTGATACATATTATATTTTCGATTAGATGAGATTTTTTTTGACATGGGTAATTAATTTTAGTCGTATTATATGTTATATATACATATATGTATATATTTCGTCCATATATATAATGATTTGATTGTATACCATATATATTCATTATACAAAATCAATATTTTTGAAAATTACCATAAATTCAATTAATATCACAAAAAATTAAATATTTAATACTTAATAAAATTTCTATAATTAGGAAGTGAAAATGGGCGGGAAAACTTTTTGGCATTACTATTTTTAGGGAGTAATTGTTATTATATATATATATATATATATATATATATATATATATATATATATATATAATACTAATGAAACATCGAGGTTAAACTTACCAAATCTAGGATAGTTATCAATTTATTCTTTCAAAATTGTTTTTGCAACCTATCATTTTATTAAATGTTTAAAAAAATTGAAATGTATTTACTTTTTACTGCTTTAATGTTTGAATGATTCATTTCTTTCAAATACTTCATCTATATTAACAAATTATTGAAATGAATATATATGATTATATATCTTTTTATGTACAACTTATGGTACCCCTAACATGTCGATCATATCACAAAAATAATGTGTCTTCTATTAATTTTAATTGTTTTTAATGAGTTAACACGAACACTATAGCATTAAATTGTAACATTTTTCCGTATCATCTTTTTGTAGTAAAATTTGTTCGGCCGAAAATTTCCTCCATTTATAAGCTTATATTTTTTAATATGAAAATAGAAATTAGTTAGAATTTTAAAACTAATGAATATATATTACTGTATGAATTGATATATGATAAATTAAGGTTCTTATTGTCCACTAATTATTTCTAAGAAACATCTCACACTTCTATAAATAAATAAGTAGATAAGTGATAGCTTAAGGTTATTATTGTCCACTCATTATTTCTAGAAAACATCTCACACTTTTATAAATAGGTCAATAGATGAATATACAAATTTGATCAGACATACCTTGAAAATGCACCATGCACATTTCTTTGGTATTCTACATTTTTTGTTTTTAATAAAAAATAAAAATAAGAAAAACCATGAATTAAAGATTCTTCTTCTTTCGCACATGAGACACCACCACTTCACACAGATAACATTCTTTCCATACCATTGCCACCACAAGTCGCCATCACTTCGGTGTCCACTTTGGAATGAGTTGCCTGTTGCAAAACGAAGTTAGCAATTGTTAAGAGAGAGATAGACCAAATTGGGTCGTGAATATATTTATTGAGATTCACAATCATGGACTCGATCAAATCACAACCAATTTGTGTGAAGTAGTGGCATCACGTGCGAGAATAGGAATTATGTGTATCTTTATTTCACCGTTTTTATTATTTTCTTATTTTTTAGAAAAACTAAAATATAAAATTTTAAGAAAGTGGACACTATGTGCATTCTCAAAATGTATGTTTGATCAAGTAAGTATATGTGTGTATATATATATATATTCTTAAAATCAATTATTACCTTTAAATATAAAATAATTAAAATGAATAACACCACTATTAGCACAAATGCATCCAATATATTATTCAAATAAAATATTAACCAAACCAAAATATTGAAAGTATGATCCTATCTATTTACGTTTTTACATAAAAATGAGTAGGGCCTCTAAATGACACGGAAATACTTGAAAGAGAGAATAAAACCGAATTTCATTTATAAAGCCAAAAAAGAAAAAGAAAATTAATACCTGAAGCTCACCACAAGTCACCAGCCTCCTTAAGATGAAGTTGGATTAGGTCATTTCCAAAGTCACGAGCCTCCTTTAGATGAAGTTGGAAGAGGTCATTTCCAAAGTCACGTTGTTCTTCTTCAATACTTTTTGCCGATTCCACAACAGATGACGCACATCTCCACAACTCAATCAATTGAAGCGTTGGTATATCTCCAATACCATTTGGAATCTCTCTTAGCTTATAGCATTCAAAAAGAGTAAGACGTTCAAGCCTGGGAAAATGACAACTCTCTGCTATCCAAACATCGGGATCTGTGTATGTAATTACAAGTACTTTTAATTGACAGAACTGCCCTTCCACTGTTTCCCACACGGATCCATAGCAAGCAAGTGGCAATAGTTTCAACACTCGAAGATTCGGTAATGAACCAACAATTGACATATCTTCCCATAGAATTCCACTGCCACTTAATGTCAACTTCTTTAGAGTCATTGGGAATGCAAGCCTATGAGATAAGGCACAAAAGAAGTAATCATGCGGATGTGCATAAAAGTTCAACTTTTCAAGCTTTTGCAGATGGACGAGATTGTTTAGGCCACACTCTGACCATTTTGTTTTCTCAATGTTACGACGCGAATAAGTAATTCCCAACTTCTTTAGATTTGGAATCAATTCCAAGATCCTCTTAGAGCATCTAAAATCGTGTATTTGTTTTAGCGTGTGCAAGTTTTGCAAAGGTTGAATATGATCACAAGTTTCAGCTGAAGGATCAGGTAGTATGCCATGAGAAACAATAACGTGCCTTAATTCTCTCATTCTCCAAATTCCCAATGGCAAACCTGACATCCTACGATACCAAGATCCACGAATGATTAATGTTTGAAGATTCACAAGTTTGGAAAAGTAATCGGGAACTTTTGAAATACCTGGAGGGTCGTAAGTGTTAATTGTAAAGGCAAGGTACCTCAAATGATGTAGCTCACCTATTTTGTCATCTAGCGATCTCAAATCTCCATCCATTAAATCCATTACTCTAAGTAATATACAACGCTTCCATGAACCAGAGACTCTATTATCGAAAGCAAGAATAGTACGTATTGGTGAATAATCCATGGTCAGGAAATGATCCTTAACATATGAAAAAATACTTATGCGGCGTGATTTCTCAATAGGCAAAAGGCTGCCCCAACATTTATGTATTACGCGTAGAAACTTCTCATCATGAGCTTTTTTTAAACAAAGATCTCTCAAGAGATCATGCATCTTTATGGTTTTAATCCTCCCATTATACCTCTTCTTAATTATCAAAACCAGACTTCTCTTTGCCAAATCTTCCAAATAATCCTCCGCCACCTCTTCTAAATTTTTGGATCCATATGATTTCAGAAAACCTTCTGCTACCCACATTTTGATCAATTTTGAGACATGTATCTTGTAATCCTCTGGAAAACCTCCCATATAAAGAAAACATGGTCTTAAATGGTGGGGCAAACATGAATAGCTCAAAGATAATATTTCCGCGAAAGGCTCATCGCTTGTATTTGCAGCTTCATTCACATTTATTGCGATCTTTTTCCAAGTTTCTTGCATCTGATCGACCTTGGAGAGGACTCCAGCAATCACGACAATTGCAAGGGGAAGTCCTCTGCATTTTTCAGCAATCTGCCTTCCAATTTCTTCAAGTTCAGGTGGGCATTGTTCTTCTTCAAACACTTTCTGCCTAAGTAGATTCCAACTCAAGTCTACACCCATCAAATGCATCTCGTAAGTATGGGTGGAAGAGTCGACATAAGAAGCTACATGAGCGTCCCTCGTGGTTATGATAATCCGACTCCCATTGAAGTCATCTGGAAACACCCTCCGAAAATCATCCCATGTTTTACAACTCCATATATCATCTACCACAATTAGAAACCTCCTCCCTTTTAAGTATTTATACACACGTTCTAGCAGCAATGACTCGTTCGGAGAATGTTCCAATTTGGATGATGCATCAATTGAATGTAGAAGGGATAACAGAATAGTTGCTTTGTCATAATTTTGGGAAACAGTGACCCAACAAGAAACATCAAAGTGATGAAGACTTAAAGGGTGATGAAAAGCATACCTAGCAAGAGTGGTCTTCCCGATGCCTCCCATCCCAACGATTGGGATCACTTCAAGTTTAGCAGACTCCCCATGGAGCCGTTCTTGTATTTCCAGCAAGTCTTTTTCAAATCCCACAATTGGGCCTGGTACGTTCAGCACAGGTGTTCTTGACATGATCTGGTTTTCACTTGTACACCTACTTTTCATCTCTATCGCTTCTTTCAAAATGGAATCGATTTCTTTTATGGCCTTCTCCAAGTACTCTTTATTTAAGTACTGTTTATATATGTTTTTCAAGGAATTTAGGGGAGACGGAAGAGCTAGCGGAAAGCAGTTTGAAACATTAGAACGACGCTTTCCATATTCTGAACCAAGAATTTTATTCAAAATATGGAACTCAAAGAAGTCTTCAACTTGATTTGCTGCAACAGTGATTGGTGCTTCTAATTTGGTAGCCTCTGTTGGAAAATCCTCAAGAAAAGTTGACAAGAAAACAATTTTCTCATGAAGAGATTGAATTTGTTGCTTTTGATGGTGATCAAGATAGGAATCATGACGAATGAGAAGATGATGTAGTGTTTGTGCAAGTGAAACAAGAGAAGCATAAGCCATTTGCACTATACAGAATCTAAGCTGGAAGAGACTGAATAAGGAAGAAATGGAGAGGGAGAGAGAGAGAGAGAGAGAGCATGGAAGACTTTTCTCAGCAGTATTAAACGACTTACAAGAAGAGACTAAATAATAAAAAAATGGGAGCAATTAGAGACTAATTTATATATGCTGACACTAATTAGATTGGGACAGCTGAATAATTTATATATGTTTTATAGAATGACAATTATATGATGTTAATATATTGATCGACTGAGAAAATAATTGTGTTTTTCTAAACTAATCAGGATATATATATATATATATATATATATATATATATATATATATATATATACATACTAGTAAAGATCACGTATATTGTTTAAAAAAATGAAACAAAATATTGTTACATAATATGGATAGATATACCTTTTTTACAAATAGTAATTGATATTATAATTATTTCTATGCAAACATTAAAAAAATATAATAAAACATATGTTGTTCATGCTGCAATTTAAAAAAAAAAGTTTAATATTATATAAATTTGGGAAAAAAAAATCTAATGTAAAAAAAACAAAAAAATTCTCATTTCTTTTTTGGCTTCCAACATTTTCTTTGTAAATACCATATGTAATCTTATTCACTTATACTACACATTTTCTGAATATTGATTAGTCCAATAAGTTACACTTTGTTGGTTGGGTAGATGTAATTGCAAGTTGATACTGGTGAAGATATTTCATATAAATTGAATTCAAAAATTCTCCACATTGCTTTTTGAGTAGAGAGTCATCGAGCATTTTAGAATTTTTTTTTTTTCATCAATTGTATCTTTATTATGTTTTTGGGTCATGTTAATTGTCATTCGATCATGCACTTTTTTAGATATATTTGTACAAATACTTCACAGCTGGCACTTTGGAACATATCTCGACATTGACATGACAATTACTTCTAAATAAAAGATATGAATTGCATGGTACTATTCATTGATTTTACATCTAGATAAAAGATATAAATTATTCATTGATTGGTCGAGTTGTGCATTACGTACATTAACATCAATGCCTTTTTCTTCTTTTGTAAATGAGATATTCATCTTTATCGTGAAGGGTGATTTCACAATATGTTCGTGGGAGTGATATTTTTACATTTTTCTTTGGACATGCATGAATTTTTAGGATTTTTATCATACGACCCAAAATATATACCTACCCTTGAGTTCATATCAATATTTGATTGATTAATATTCATAAACTCCATTATATCGATTATTATTGATAAATATTGATTGTTTGACTGTAATGACGTCATTACCATTTTTAATCGTCAACAACAACAACAATAACAACAACAACAACAACAATAATAATAATAATAATAATAATAATAATAATAATAATAATAATAATAATAAATTTGACAAATGATATGATGATTGAATAATATGACATACACATCAACATCATTATTTTTAATATAATAAATAAAAAATATTTATGTTCCTTTAAAAATACAACATATATAATCATGTAAAATATTAATCAAATTATATTATCATTAATGCTAATTAACTAGATGATAGACTGAACACAAAATTATAAATATTTAATTTTTTTAAATTTTTTTAAAACATGTGTATTATATGAGCCTATGCTAGTTATTCAAACCAAATCAACCTACTATTTCATTAGACTGAATCCAAATATCAAATTATCCTTAATCGACTTCTTGATTGGATTTTAAAAATTTATCTTATATATAACAATTTAGTAGATTTTCCAATATTTTGTAATCCCAAACCACCTTATAACGTCCACATGCTATTTTAAATATCATTGAAACACATTTCACGACATATAATATCCAGAGAATCGATAATAATTCCAATAATATATGTTCACATTTGAATTTTCCAATAACGAATGGAATCTTCTAAACCAAGATTCCCGGTTATTATTCGAAAAGGGAGGGAAATGAAGAAGTCAAAAACCGTCCAAATTTCCCACTTGCACACGTTTCTCGATAAAAAAGTGAACGTCCTCTCAAATTCCTCTTCAAATCATAAACTCTCTCTCTCTAAATCCAAGCTTTTGTAAATGGAGAGAGATAGAGAACCAGTGAGAGAGTACGGAGAGGACTCCATGGTTATGGAAGACGAACACGTTGAGTCGACTCAGGATGATCAACCCGTTTCGAAGCGTAGGATCATCCGCTCACATTACCGTGATATAGAAAACCGCATCAATGGTACTCATTTGCGAACTTTAATCGAAAACAGCATCATTTGAATCCGTTTATTATTATTATTATTATTTTTGAAAATTGTTTATTTATTTTTGTTGCAGAGGAAAAAGATCAGCTATCGAATGCAGATTCGGATAGGTTTATTGCCTTTATGAACGAAGTGGAAAACATCCATAAACTTGGTATTGTTACTCTTCTTTGCTCTCACTGTGTGTATTTTGGAGTCGAAATTCTCTTCATATTATTTGAGACTCTGAGTAATGTTGAAGTTTTGAAGTATATCCAAACATCTTAACTTTTCAGTTGAAAAATTCATCTGTTGAGAATAAAATATATCCTGAATTTTTTTCTGATTTTTTGTTGAAACATGAATTAGGATAATGCATTGTATTGTAATTTGATTTGTTTGGTTGGTACCAGTGGACAAGCCTAGAGAACAAGTGGCCGATGCAGAGGCCTTGTTCGGATTGACAAGGACTTTGGTAGCCTCTGTTAAAGCACAGACTAGTGGAGGTGTTACCCCTACTGAGTTTGTTTCCTGCTTGATCAGAGACTTTGGGCAGCAAAAAACTACGAAGGAGCTTTTGGAAAAGTCACAAACTATTTCATGGAATACTATTGGCTCTTGCGTTTTGCCCTTTTTCGTGAATGGATCAGGGTGCATGACAATGTGAGTGTTTTCATACTTTCCATAGCTATAATGTGTTGAATCTATGTATGCAATATGAAGAATGTGTATACTAATGTTCTGAATGTGTCCATATAGGATTGGACCTATGAAAAGTGAGCTTAAGCCACGTAAGTTAGTGGTTCGTTCAAAACGAACAAGATCAATGATGAAAGCTCGACCAAAAGAGGTATCATTGAGATATATTTAGTGTCATTCATACTGGTTGGTATAACCATAACTATTGCTCTGAAATGGGATTTTTATACTATGTTGAGATAAAAATTCTTTAGCAAGTTCATGATTTAATTACAATGCTAGTCTTGTTTTATGAAACATTTACTTTAATAATAATTCTATATCCATCTTTCTAATAATATGTTAATCAATAGTTACTGTTTGATTGGTTTCATGTTTTATTGTTGAACACTTGAATTCTATGTATTTGGTTTGTTCTTTTGAACCTTTCTTTATCTATCTTCATGCAAAATTGATTCATCGTTTTATTAATAAATAATTTAATGTACAGCTTAAAAAAGCAGCAGAGGTGGTTACAGACACTGACAGAAATGTGCATGTGATGTTTGAGATATTAAAGAAGGAGAAAAAAGTTAAAGTTGAAAACCTGATCCTGAACAGAAATTCATTTGCTCAGACAGTTGAGAACTTGTTTGCACTCTCTTTCTTGGTAAAAGATGGCAGAGTTCATATAGATGTTGATGAGAGTGGCTCTCAGTTTGCTGGTATGGCTCTTGCTGAATGTTCTTATAGAAATGCACTTGATCTTTCATGCACATCGAATTATCAATACTTTCGTTGGTTTTTATATTTCAGTACCAAGAAACGGCCCTAGTGCAGAAGAAATCAAGAGTGGAGTAGCTAAAAGCCACCATTTTATTTTCAGATTTGACTTCAAGGATTGGAAGGCATGCTGCATAAATATGAACCCTTTTTCCTTTTTCACATGTAGATTCAAATCTTGAAACTGTGTTAATGATTACTCGAATTTTGCAGCTGATGAAAAGTTGTGTGCCAGAGGGAGAGGAGCTGATGAAACCTAGGGTAGATTTTGTAAAAGTAAAAGAAGAATCTGGTGGTGAATATTGTAGCCAAGTAGAAGTGGTTCCGAGTGATTCTGAGTTAATATACACGGCTATACCGATTAAGAAGCTGTCGAGGAACTTCATGGCCATACCCTGGGGAATTCCAAGTTAAGTGATGCAAAACACTAAGTTAAGTGATGCTTTTGTCATGTACATTTTTGTAAGTAACCTAGTTAGCATGTTTTGTTGAGTCTATTTATGAATGTTGTAGTTAAATGCGATGTATTTATGTGTAGGCATGTCTCATTGGCTGGTCATGATTTTTTGTTATGTAGGCATGTTTTTGCGTTTATGTAGTCTTGAATCATGTTTGATCAAGCCAAGTGAATTATGTATATGAAAGCCAAGAGAAAAACTTGTATTCTAGTATTCATATTTTTGTTCTTTACTTCAATATTTCTGTCCATGTTTTCAACCCTTTATTTACTTTCAAAGTCATTTGCTGTTTGCTAAACCGAGCATCCAGATTACATTAAACTCAAACTTGTTCTATTTAATCATCCACCACACCCTCTTGTTCACATCAATTTTCTATTAATTTAGTACACACTCTATCAGACACTCTTAATTTGTAGTAAATATTTTCATTATAAATTTTGGACATACTCTCTTAATTTGTAGAAAATATTTTCATTATAAATTTTTTACATATTTTATTATAATTATAATAATTCATAAAAAAGAAGTGAAATTTAAACAAATTTATTTATTTTTTTATAAATTTAAAATAAAGAGATGCATATAATAATTGTTTTAAATAAATTAAAGATATAATAATCAAATGGATTGAAATCGAACATGTTAATTCTTGTATTTATTTATTTGCAATTAAAGAAAAAAATAAGGAAGTAAAAAATTAAATAAAAAAAATGTTGCTGGAGAACTATATAAAAAGCTAGAATAATAAAATTTAAAAAAAAAAAAAAAGAGGAAAAGTGCATGTCAGGCTAGGCCCCCACATGCAGGATCAAATTAGGGTTTGATGGGTCGAATTTCTCCCCCTCCCTCCTCCACGTGGCATTTTGATGGCCCACCCACAATGCGACAAATTCATTTAATTGAGACTTAAATGGTGAATTTGGGTATGGGTGCTCTGTACCAAAGTAATTATCAATTTAAATCATAATGTGATTTCAAAGTAATTTGTAATTTATTAAACCCTTATTAATTTCAATGTATATTATATTATGAAAACTAAACGCTTCGATAAAACACAATAAAAACATAAAAAAAAAAAATTGGGTTTGCCTAATGTTAATTTACTATATAAATATATGTATATATAGCTAGATTACTATATAAAAATTTAAGGTTTGGTAAAACACAATAAAAATAGATTTTGCCTAATATTTTATATATAAATACACGTATACATAGGCGACAGGTTATTTAAATAATTAAAACCCTTATTCAAAGTCCTAATCCTATACAAATTTGAACTGATCATCCAATTAAAAAGGGTCACAATCGAGAAAAACTGGAGATCTAATAGGGATTTGTTAGTGTTACAGTTGAGAAAAAACAGGAGTTCTAATAGGTATCTGTTACTTAACCCTAAATAAAATTAAGTAAAACACATAGTCAAACTATACTTTGTTCATAATTTATCAATCTTCTCCTTTCTCTTCTTTCTCTACCATTAGAAAGAAAGATCTGAGATAGATTAATCGATCAAGAAATTGTTTCAACATTGGCTCAACATAGTTGCATGATAGTACTGGAGAAAATTTGATAATTTATTTCATTTTTTTTTTTTTTAATATAAATGACAACAGGTCTTACTGGGGTTGACTATTTGCCTGCGATTGAGCTTCTCCTTATCGAATCTCCGTCGCCGGAGACGGGCACCATCCCGGAGCTCCTCCTCCTATCTCTTATCAAGTTTAGGAAAAGGTAAATTTTTTTTTTTTTTTTTTTTGGAACTTTGATGTGAGAATTTATATATATAATATATGTTAGATTTCCATGCAATGAACGTAGTTATAATAAAAGGAAAATATTTGGTTTAATTCACATTGAACCCTCTGATGAGTATATATGAATTGTATGGATTTTTTTCACATAATTACTAATGAATAATATTTATTATTTAAATGATAGTCAACATAGGGTTCATCTGCATTTTAATAATTAATGAGCACTGTTGTACAAATTTTATCTTTTTTCCTCCTCATCAATTATATGTCTAGCTAGAAAACTTTATATTATTCGTGGGATTAATAAAGTCTTTGAGATTTTACACTTAATGATAGTACATTGTTAAATTAAAGATGGATTTATACTCGATAGCCAATTTTTTTTTTTCTTTTTCTTTTGATTCATTGTTTGTTGTGGCAGAGTAAGATTTGATTCTTTCCAGTTGACTCCCTCACCTTGAGCATCATGGATTCAATACCAACTCTACCACCAAAACCAAAGGTAGATAGATAATTGCATTTTGGTCCTTTAATAGCACAATATTTCTAATGCAACACTTATACCATATACATATACAACTTGTTACATGTTTAACTCTGATTTTCAGGAAATCAAAACATTGAATAATAATGGAGTTGCAAAGACTCTTAGTAACAAGAATAATGACGATAAAGGTTTAGGAGGATCGGGTTCAGCATTTCTTCTACTAAGTACTACTTCTTTTAAATTACTAGCTTCATTGTATGATCATCAAATTAAATCAGCAATATATATATCTTATAATTTTATTTTGCAGCAAATCAAGGGCTCGCCACGCTAGCTTTCTTCGGGGTTGGAGTGAACTTAGTTTTGTTCTTAACTCGTGTTCTCGGACAAGACAATGCTTCTGCTGCTAACAATGTCAGCAAATGGACCGGCACCGTGTACCTCTGCTCCCTCCTCGGAGCATTCCTCAGTGATTCTTATTGGGGCCGTTATCTAACGTGCTTCGTTTTCCAACTCATCTTTCTTCTGGTACTACTTTATTCTACCCAAATAAGGATAACATAAATTTTGGCTGTATTTAATGTTTTATTATCGTTTGATTATTTTAAATTTTTTCTTATCATATCAGGCTACTTTTATGGTCGTTAATTTCTTGTATTTGTAATTCAGGGGCTGGTGCTACTATCATTGTTGTCTTGGTTGTTGTTGCTAAAGCCGAACGGGTGTGGTGACGGCACCCAAATCTGTGTGCCGGTCACACCCTACGGCTCAGCTTTGTTCTACTTGGCTATATACTTAGTTGCATTGGGGTATGGTGGGCACCAGCCCACCATAGCCACTTTGGGAGCTGATCAGTTTGATGAGAAGAATGTTGATCAGAAGAGGTCCAAAGCTGCTTTCTTCAGCTACTTCTACTTTGCACTCAACACTGGCTCTTTGTTCTCCAATACCATATTGGTGTATTTTGAGGACTCCGGGAAATGGGCGGTCGGATTCTGGGCCGCCACCATCTCTGCTGTCGTGGCGTTGGTCGCCTTCTTGTTGGGTTCGTCTCAGTACCGATACGTTAAGCCTTCCGGGAATCCTATTCCCCGATTGATGCAAGTGTTTGTCGCTGCTGCTAAGAAATGGAATGCGACTTGCAACGGACCCGAGGGCTTGTTTGAAGTTGAAGGATCGGAGTCGGCCATTAAAGGAAGCCGAAAAATTCTACATACTCATGATTTACGGTAAGTATTCTCAATTCTAAGCTTTTTTATTTTCTCGAAATAAGTGGTATTATAGGATTTCAAGAAATATTAAATCAGTATACCAACAATATCCTCATTTACTGCTCTCAAATTAAATGATACTCAATCCCTCCTTGTCTAGTTATACCACGTTTATAGAAGAAATTATTTTACAAATTAAATGATATTATTAGGTTAAAACTACTGCTCTTTGTCCTATTTTACCCTTAAGTAAATAAATTCATATGTCATAGAACAATAATTATTGAAGTTGATTTCCATAAAGCCTTGCTAAGATAGAATTCCATAATATGCAATTATATAAGTTCCAGGGATTCATGATAGAGCATTTGTAATTGACTTTAACTTTTTGATGGAAATTGTGAGAGAATACATTTATAGAAAAGTACTACAATTATTTGGGTATATTAGGAAGTGATAACTTTTTTTTTTCTTAATACCACTGCATATATCTTAAATTACATTTAACTAAAACAGGAGGGATCGAGTAAATAAAAATGATGCAAATTTAATTATAATGAACACATCTAGATCAGTCTTTTATCTAATAAATCTGTTTACAAAATTCTAATATTAATTCACACTTATTTTGAGACGGAAAATAACTACTGTTGATCATTAGGTGTCTTGACAAGGCGGCGATAATAACGGTAGAAGACCACCGTGGGCCACCAAACCCGTGGCGGCTCTGCACCGTAACTCAGGTGGAGGAAGCGAAAGGCATACTCCGAATGCTCCCAATCTGGCTCTGCACGATCATATACTCCGTCATCTTCACCCAAATGGCCTCCCTCTTCGTCGAGCAAGGCGACGTCATGGACTCCAAAATCGGCACCTTCCAGCTCCCCGCCGCCACCATGTCCGTCTTCGACATCTGCAGCGTCCTCGTCTGCACCGGAATATACCGCCAGCTCATCATCCCGCTGGCGGGCAGGCTGACCGGAAACCCTAAGGGGCTGACCGAGCTCCAGCGCATGGGCGTGGGGCTCATAATCGGAATGCTGGCAATGGTGGCCGCGGGCCTGACCGAAATCGAGAGGCTGAAGAGAGTGGTTCCGGGCAGGCACGCGAGCCAGATGGCCATATGGTGGCAGATACCGCAGTACGTGCTGGTGGGGGCGTCGGAGGTGTTCATGTACGTCGGGCAGCTGGACTTCTTCAACGGGCAGGCCCCGGACGGGGTGAAGAGCTTGGGCAGCTCGTTGTGTATGTTGTCGATGTCGTTGGGCAACTTTGCGAGCAGCATGTTGGTGAATGTGGTGACTAGGATGGCTGGGTGGATTCCTCAGGATTTGAACGAGGGCCATTTGGATAGCTTTTTCTTCCTCATTGCTGCTCTCACTGCTGTGGATTTCTTCGTATACTTGGGATGCGCAAAGTGCTATACTTATGCTCTTGTTGAAGAAGACAATGAAAAGGAGTGTGATTGGTGAATCTTGTTATTATTACATCTGTGTTTTGCATGGACATATAATTTGTTTCCTTTTCTTTGTTATTTTTGGATATACCCCAACTGATTTTTCAATAAGATATTTACTTAGCAATTTTAGTCTCGTTCAACATGCTATGCTTGAGATGGAATTGAAAGAAGTGTATGATGCGATTCAATTGCCAAAATGTGATTTATTGGAGTTTCAGAGTATTGTTTTAAGATGAAAAAAGTATATCAAGGCAATTTACATGTTTACAATTAGTCTTGTAATTTGTTGTGATGCCAACATAGTGGCACATCATTTTGTTAGGATTGCCCCATTATTTTCAAGTTCTTATCGTTGGGTTGAGTTTCATACTTTATGGAACACATTATCAATTTCTATAAAAACACCCACATTGGTGTTTTGTCAAATGTTAATAACATTAACAAAAGAATAATGATTATATTTGGTGTGTTTTTGAAAAGTGTGTAGGGTGTTATTGCACTTTGTTCTTCTGCAAGAACACCCAAAACCACCATCAAATCAATGTTGAGCAATAAAAATGTGGGTGTATTGGTGGGAAAATTCATCCTATATGTGATGGTAATACCATTATACCCTAAAATCTTGTCATATGTGCATTTTTCATTAAAAGTGATAGAAAAAAATATACAGGACATCAAATATGTTTTGATGTATACATGACAAGACCTTAGGGTGTGATGGTAATGGTATTACAAGATAGAATTTAACCTTCATCGGCCCTCAACAACTGATCATACCACAACCTATACAAATTTTTTTTTTCTTTAGTTTCATTTTATTATTTTCTTTTACTTTGTATTTTATGTTGTCGTGTATTTTAAATTTTTTGGCATTTTCAAATCTTCTTTATTTAATTTATTTTTTTTCAATTTCAAATCATGTGATACTAGAGAATTTTTAACTTTATTTGGTTATTTTATTTTCAATTTTAACAAGTAAATTCTATTTTTTGATGTTTTTGCTTTTAATTTTTTTATTATATATTTATATCACTTAAATTATATTATGATCATATTATATATTATAAATAATATTATATTTATAAAAACACATATAAAATGAACTTGACCCACCATGAATTGTTTTATATTGTTTAAATAAATCATACAAATAACCTTTAGCCCTAGCAACTACTTCCTTAGGATTAGGGATATATTCTATTAGATCATATTCACTAATCAATTCAAGTGGGAACAATGCATTATAGTACATAATTAATAGTTCTTCTAATCCATCTTCTCTAATCCTAGAATCTAATAATTTAGCACATAAATATAACGGCGGTTCCGGTTTGGCCAGTTTTCAACGGCTATTTAATCGTGGTCGTTCATCCTCAATGGTTATATTCGATTCAAACACAACCATACACGTGACATGCTCCATAATATTAAAAAAAATACGAAAACCGGCGGTTAGAACCGCCGGTTTTGCTGCTTTGGAAAAATGTAAACCGATACCGAACCGGTTTCCGACGGTTCCCGATTCCAGTTTGGAACCGAAACTGGGTCAACGGTTCCCCGAACCATTGACCGCCGGTTCGAGCCGGCCCGGTTTCGGTTTTTGGAACCGTTTGGGCATGTTTAGCAGTGAGCATGCTTAGTTTTTCCCCAAATTATTTCCATTTCATCCAACAAAAACCCTAATAATTGTTTTTGGATTTTCTTAGTTTATTTTACAATTCTACTGCATCTAATCTTAAGGTAAGAGGTTATATTTATATATTCTTGCTTTCTTTTTCTTTATGTTTTTATTTATCGTATCTTAAATTAGATGTGATTTAGTGATTAATTGAAAATGATTGATGAATGATTTTACATTTTATTTACCAATTTTTTATTATCTATATTTGAAGGTATGGAATGGAGATGAGCAAACTTATGTTTGTTGAATGGGCAAACTTATACTTTTTTTAAAGGGAAAAACTCAATTTCCGTCCTCTAACTTAAGTCTTGTCCAATTTTGGTGCAATATTTTTTCACTTTCCAATTTTAGTCTTATAACTCCTAATTTTATCCAATTTAACTTCGATTTTAGGCACGTCAGCAAATCCGGTGGCCACGTAAGCAAATTCAGTGGCCATGTCCTCTAATCAGGTGGCCACATCAGCAAATCCGGTGGCCACGTAGGCAAATTCAGTGGCCATGTCCTCTAATCAGGTGGCCATGTCAGCAAATCCGGCAGCCACGTAGGCTGGATTTGCTAACATGCCAAAAATCGGACTTAAATTGGATAAAATTAGGATTTAGAGGACTAAAATTGGAAAGTGAAAAAATACTGCATCAAAATTGGATAAGGCCTACGTTAAAGGACGAAAATCAAGTTTTTCCCTTTTTTAAATCCTATTTTGTTTCACTAAATTCTTGAACTTTTTATTTATTATCTAATAATTGTTCAATTTTTATAGATAATGAAAAGATACTATGGAAAAATACAATCCACGGTAAATGCATCATCATCTTCAATTAATGAATCTATTGTGCAACCTCAACTACCATCGAGTAAAGATAACAACAATGAATTTGATATGGATAATCTTCCGAGTGATCCAAGATTACGACCCAACATAATGAGTTATCCACCTAACTCAATTGAACAGTATCGTAGAGCTTACTTACTAAAAGGTCCATATCAACCACGTGAGCATGATTTTCCTCAAAAGATAGACAGAAATCGAAAACGTAAATTTGTTGCATCTTAGTTTGATGAATTTACTTATTGGTTGGAGTATAGCATAACAAAAGATGCGACATTTTGTTTATATTGCTATCTTTTCTCTACGGGATGTAGTGAAAAAGGGTATGATGCTTTTGTGCACGAAGGATTTAATGTTTAGTGTAAGAAATAGAGATTGAGAGATCATGTTGGAGATCATAATAGTGATCATAATAGATGCAGATTGGCTTGTTAAGATTTAATGAATCAAGGTTGTTAGGATGTATACTATAAGCCTAACTTTTATATGAACATCTATTAGATATGAGAATCATTTTGGTCAAATGTTTGCATTTTATATTTGTTATATATATTAATGCAATTACCCAGATTAATCTATATTGTAGATAACATGGTGTGTGGTACCACACAGAAGATCATGTTATCAGTTCCTTATAAATTATAAATAGTAGCTCACAACCAAGATGGATTTGGACAAACCATTGGAACAGTTGTAGTGTAATTTGGTATTAGTCTGTCTTGACTATAAAGTTACACTAGTACATTTTGTGTGTATTGAGCAGGACCATTTGAGGTTGTTCAATTTGCACTGACTATATAAAAGAACAAGACCTCTGTTATTATGGATGTGCATCTTCTTAATCCCTTTAATTTGCCAATGGGTGAGATTTATTCATAAATCAATAAGCTCGGTGAATTGGGAGATAGTATTGTTTATATGGTATGCTGTTGATTATAGAAGGAATCCGTGTCCTAATTATTTAGGGTGATGATGTCCTCTTGAGGAGCTGATAAAGATTATCATGTAAACACTGTAGGTGGATTTAGTCCGGCATGATAATAAAGATGAGTGGTACTACTCTTGGAATTAGATGTAAATTAATTAAGTTGTCAGTAACTTTATTTAATTTACGAACATTCGATATCTTAAATACGGGAAAATAAACGTGCACATAATAAGGAGCCCATATTGTAATATGAGATTGGGGCGGTAGTTCAATTATAACTCCTTAGTGGACTGAGTTATAATTGATGGACTTAAGTTGGGTGTTCGGGCTGAACACAAGATGGTTAAGCCCATCAGGAGGCCCAACCCTAATTCCTCATCTGGGTCCCTGTTGTAGCCTATATATAACCCTAAAATCAGCGCCTCCCTGAACACACTCTCAATCTCACGAGAAAGAGAAAGAAGGCGAGACTGCTGAGTCTTTGGAGGATTGTCGCCCACACGATGTCCAGAGAAAGGGCTAGGAATACAACAGAAGATCGAGAGGTCTTATCTTCAATCGTTTTTCTTCGAGAAAGGTATGATTTCTTTCCGCTGCACATTATTGTATCTTTATGGAACCCGATTCCGATTGCATAGGGCCAGCGATATGTCGGTTCCAACAAAGGTCAACACATTGAAGTATCTTTTTCTAAGATATCAGAGCTGTCAAAGATTGATTACCGTTGTAGGTTGAATGCATCAATTGTTTGTTTATGCTATCTCATTACGTAATGATTAACTTTTTGAGGAAATGATGAGTCGGAAGAATCTTTGAATCAAGGAAATTTTATTGAGCTTTTGAAAGTTATTGCTTCGTGTAATGAAGAAATCAATAATGTTGTGTTGCGTAATGCTCCTGAAAATCTCAAGCTAACATCTCCAAAGATTTAAAAGGATATTATAAGTGCAGCTGCAATTGAGACTACTAATGCTATCATTAAGGACATGGGAAATGATTTATTTTCCATTTTAGTTGATGAGTATCGATATGTATCCATCAAAGAGCAAATGGGGGTGGTTATACGTTATGTGAACAAGAATGGATGTGTTATTGAACGTTTTCTTGGTCTTGTGCATGTTAGTGACACAATTACAGCTTCACTCGAGAAAGGTCAGTGATTGTTCTCCACTTATGGCTTGAGTATTTATAGTTTGAGGGGTTAAGGTTATGATGAAGCTAGCAATATGAGAGATGAACTTAATGGTCTAAAAATTTTGCTACTAAAGAAGAACCCTACTGCATACTATATTCATTGTTTTGCTCACCAACTCCAATTGACACTTGTTGTCGTTGCAAAAAAGCATACAAGTATTGGTTCATTTTGTAATACCATTACACATCTATGTAATGTTGTTGGAGGTTCTTACAAACACATGAATATTCTTCGAGAGAAGCAAATTGAAAAGATCTTTGAAGGAATTGCAAATGATGAAATCATGACTGAGAGAGGATTAAATTAAGAAATGACATTGAAGCGATCGGGAGATACTTGTTGGAGTTCCCATTATGGTACGCTCATAAACTTGATGCATTTATTTTCTTCTATTGTCAATTTTCTTAAGTATGTTGGAGAGAATAGTAATGATGATTCACAAAGGGCCGAAGCGGTTGATTTGTTAGATGTTGTGAATCAATTTGAGTTTATCTTGATTTTGCATCTCATGAGAAAAATTTTGGGTAGTTTTGCAAAGGAATGATCAAGATATTGTTAATGCAATGAATCTTGTAAAAGTATCCAAAGCTCGTTTGCAAGCATTCAGAGAAGATGATTGGGAGACTTTGTTGATTGAAGTTTCAGAATTTTGTAGCAAACATGAGATAGCTGTATTAAACATGGAAGATATATATGCACCTCAAGGAAGATCAAGGCGTAGAAACAAAAAGATCACCAATCTTCACCATTATCGAGTTGAGTTGTTTTATTCGGTGATTGACATGCAAACTCAAGAGCTAAATCATCGCTTTGATGAAGTGATAACTGAATTGGTTCTATGTATAACATGTTTTGATCCTAGAGACTCATTTTCTGCATTTTACAAAAACAAGTTACTTCGTCTTGCAAAATTTTATTCATCTGAGTTTTCTTCAGTTGAGCTATATGAACTTGAGAGTCAAATTCAGAAATTTGTTTTTGATGTGGGTTTGGATAAAAATTTCTTTGAAGTAAATGGAGTAGAAGGACTTGCTCAGAAATGGTCTCTATAAGAAAATACATTATTTTTCCATTGGTTTACTTGTTCATCAAGTTGTCGTTGATATTACCGGTTGCCACTGCCATAGTTGAAAGAGCTTTTTCGGCAATGAAGATCATTAAGAGTTCTCTTCGCAATCGAATGGGTGATACACTATTGAATGATTGTTTAGTAGCATATATTGAAAAAGATGTGTTTAGAAATGTTAGAAGAGAAATGTTGTAATTCATGTATTGTTATTTATATTTTTACATTAATGTTTTAATGTTTTAGTTATTAATTTTTGAATATTCTTGTATTGAATTATGACCATATGTTGGGCCTCCTGAGTCAAAATCCTGGATCCATCACTGATTGTTGGGGTTGCTCTAATAGAGAAAAGTTAAAGCCGATTCATTTTGAAATCTTAATTTGATAGTTCCAATCTTTCAAATCCATAACATTTATCTTTCATATCCCACGTTGATAATTAACTTATTTTTCAGGATTTGAATCGATAAAAAACTCATTTCTCTATTAGAGCACCCACACGGGTATTTTATCACATGTTAATCTATCTATCTATAAAAACAAAGAAGTTGGTGATAATTTCAGATTTGCCATTTTCCCTCCCAAACTATCAACCAATAGAAAAATAGAAAAAAAAAAACTAAATAACTTTTAAGTATCTTATAGAATAAGCTTCACATATATCTTACACAATAAACTATCTTATAATTTATATATAAGAGTAGAGATAAAACAAAAGAAGCTTTCTTAAATGATATGATTATATTTTAATGACATAATTAAAATTTGAAAATAATGAAATTTAAACATCGTAAAAAATTAAAAATTTTGAAAATTAGTTTATAATTTTAATATATAAATGTGGAAAATAGTTTTAAAATCTAAATTTATTTTATGAAGGGTTGTAAAATGTTTAAAAGATTGAAACTATTTTAAAAATATTAAAATAATAATAAATTTGAAATTAATAATAATAATAATAATAATAATAATAATAATAATAATAATTATTATTATTATAAGGTTGTGAGAATAAGTCTAACAATCTTAAATCAACAAATAAAATTTAAAAATTAATTCAAATATATATGTAATATTAATTGTGTAAGATATAAAAACCAATAAATTGAATAAATTTTTTTAAATAAAAATAATAAAAATATTTGATATTTGATAAAATTTATTAAAAATTATTTCAAATAAATAGATATAATTAATCTAAATTTAAAAAAAAAACTATAATATGTTCCAAAAAAATCTGAAAAATGGTTTAAAAAATCTAAGAAATATTGTTTTAAAATTTAAAATTAATTTGTAACCTAAATTTATAAATATAAACTAAATTTTTTTGGAATAAATATAATGCTTTTTGAACAAATCCATCTAAAAAAGAATGCAGAAAATTATTTATATTTTCTGAAAATAATTATAAGATATAAATGAACGAAAATATGAACAAAACATATAGTAAGTATAATTATTAATCACTTCTTAATTATTAATAAATTAAAACTCACAAACACAAAACTATTATTATATTATTTTCAATTTTATTTTCATATTTAATCGTTGAATATTGATGTTATCAATAAAAAAATACGGATTTTTACAAATTTCGAAATAATAAGATGCCATGATAACCTTTTAATATAACAACTTCATTATATTATTGTAAATCATATATATTGTCATAATACATAATAAACCGCGCATCGCGCGGAAGTACTACTAGTAACATTAACAAAAAAGTTTTGATTATATTTGGTGTATTTTTTAAAAGTGTTTTTAGGGTGTTATTACATTTTGTTTTCCTACTAGAACACCCAAAAACACCACAATTTCAACTTTGAGCAATAAAAAAGTCGGTGGTGGGCCCCAACAAATGAAGCCACAACACATTCAATTCTTTTGTTTTTTTAAGAAATAATTGTTGTGTATTTTAAATTTTTTGGCATTTTCAAAATTCTTTTTTCCAATTACAAATATGATACTATAGAAGTTTCAACTTTATTTGGATATTTTATTTTCAATTTTAACAAAGCGAATTATATTTTTCGTGTTTATGTATTTTTGTTTTTTAATTTTATATATATATATATATATATATATATATATATATATATACTAGTTGAGTACATGTACGTTGCACGTGGAGAGACAAACTCGTGAGAACCATTTTTTGGTTGATTTTGTGGGTTTTAACATTTGATTATTATAAGTTAATGTCTTTTCAATTTAATATAGGTATCATAACAACAATAATTTATTAAAAAAATATTATTCGATTAAAAAATTATAATTCCACTATTCCTAATAAAAAAAGAATAATAAATCTAAAACGAAAGATTATAATTCTAATTTGACCACTAACTATATCTTTTCTTGTTTGATCTTCTTTTCCATCCTAGTCCTCTTTCTTCATGATTTGGTTAATAAATATTTGATTGTATGATCCTCCTCACCGCTGGATACGTGGATACATTCATTATTTTTTTCTTCCTAATTCTTCTTTTTTTTTTCTTGTTTTAATCATCTGTTGTTGTGGTGACCATTGTTACTGTCGTTGTCATGGTTGTATTGTTTAATTTATCATCTCTTATCTCCACGGGTTCCAACTTTTCTATTGATTCAGCTACTGCACTCAATCTTCCTCCTTCAACTTTCGTATTGTAGTTTAGGACAATTAGAAAACGGACTTCACTTGCTCCTTATAAGATCAAACGTCTGTAGTATTTAGATGTGCTTTGGCCCTTGTAGACACACAAATTTAACGTCCAATTATATTGCGCCACATGTAAAATAATATGTGAAATATTAATTTATATTTATTTTGGGAATTAATTAAATATAAATCCTAAATTAAATAATCAAATTAATTGATATTTCATATATATTTTATTGGGCAATTAGAAGTCGCCACATGTCGAAATGCTGCAGATATTATCAAATTTAATTTAATTTGATAATTATCATAAGATATCAGATATGATTAAATTGGGGTCCGACCAATCAGACAGAGTTTCAGAGCTACTAAACTTCCACCTCCGGATATGATCAAATAATGGTGGACCAATCAAATCATTCCACCCCTACTTTGAAGTCTATCGGATTCCCTATTCTACATCTATAAATAGGATCTCAAATTCAACATTCAAAAGACAATTACACAGCAATTTGAAGAGTTCAAGAGCTAAAGAAATTCTCTCCAACGATCTTCAAAGGCTATTCAAGTTCTTCGACGATCTTCAAGGCGATCTTCAAAGTGTTCAAGAGGAAAGCCACAAGAACGACGTTCAATCGAAGATCAAGGTGCTAAACCCCTTCGATCGGCGTTTTCAATTCAAAGATCATCGAAATCAAAGCGATCTTCATAGTTTCCTCACGAAGTTTAAATCTGAAGAAACTTTGACCAAAGTCAACTCCAAGTTCAAGTGAAGAGAAGAATCAGAGGAATTCATAGAGATTCGCATCCACTTTAATTTTAATTCAAAAGTTATTTTAATTGTATCACATTTTGTGTTTATTTATTTAAACATAAAATTTGTTGTTACAAATTTGGCACGCCCAGTGGGACCATCTCTTCCTGTCATCTCTTCTCTTCACCAAGTCACTCAAGATGTCTACACGTAAAATTTCATCAAAGTCTACTTCATCAACTTCTTCAAAAGACACAGCCACGAGCGGCGGCGTCACCACAAGAAATATGTTGAAGCAATTGAAAGCAGCCCAAGAAATGGTTCCCACGAACCAAACAACTATTCCCGAAGAATCACTGACGCCTACCGATACAAATCAAGGTGGGGAAAATTCAAGTGGTTCTACGCCGTCTACTCCCCGCTCAACATTAAGTCAATCACACGCAGCACCTGTAATGACTACAAATGCTACAACTTTGGAAGATCAAATGGCTTGTATCATGAAAGCTATTGAGGGTCTTAGCAAACATGCTCAAGAACAAGATGCAAGAATATCTCTCCTAATGAAGGACAAGGAAGGGGACGTAAGCATAGGGCGAACAGTAGATGACCAAGTTGAAAAACAGAATGAAGCCGAGGCATCCGCGGGACAACAAGTGAATGACAAAGGAAAATCGCCAGTCACCAAGGTACAAGTTTCATCTGATGGATTCATTCCAATGAGTCAATTAAGGGAGTTTGTCATGGGAACCATCCAGGATAGGCTAGATGGGGGCTTTAAGTCATCAATGACTTATGCTAAACCATACACTATAAGAATCGATAGTTTAAGGATGCCATTGGGCTATCAACCTCCCAAATTCCAACAGTTTGATGGAAAAGGCAATCCAAGACAACATGTGGCTCATTTCGTGGAAACTTGTAATGATGCTGGGACTTATGGAGATCACATGGTGAAACAATTTGTCCGTTCCTTAAAAGGAAATGCATTCGATTGGTATGTCGACTTGGAGGTAGATTCGATCGACAGTTGGGAGTAGTTGCAACATGAAATTCTCAACCGCTTTTATAGTACCCGACGTACGGTAAGTATGTTGGAACTTACAAACTCACATCAATGGAAAGATGAACCTGTGATTGATTATATCAATCGTTGGAGGATCTTGAGTTTAAACTGCAAAGATAGGTTGTCAGAAAGTTCGGCAATCGAAATGTGCATTCGAGGAATAAATTGGAGCCTGCGATATATCCTTCAAGTTATCCAGCCAAAATCCTTTGAAGAATTGGCTACCAAGGCTCATGACATGGAACTGAGTATGACTGTGAATGGAACTGAAGAGCCGCCAATCCAAGGATTTCACAAATTCAAAGAGAAGCAAGAGAATAAGAAATGGGGTAAGCCTTCTATCAAACCTTCTACTAAGGAATCAATGGCAGTTAATGCAAAGCCTGTTAAGTTCCAAACTAAAACGACTGACAAAGTTGAGCCAAGGAAGAATGTCACCCAAGAGTGGGGTCAGAGAAAACTGACTTTGAAAGAAATGCAGGCGAAACAATATCCTTTTCTTGACTCTGATGTCCAAGGGATCTTTGATGACTTGCTCAAAAGCGATCTAATTGAACTGCCAGAAATGAAGCGACCAGAAGAAGCTGGACGAACTAATGATCTCAAATACTGCGCATACCATCGGTTGATAGGACATGCAATTCAGGATTGTTTCGTCTTCAAAGACAAAGTGATGCAGTTAGCTCGAGAAGGAAAGATCACGTTAGAAGAAGACAGTGCTACAACAAGTTCTGTTTTTGTTGTTTATGATGACATGCATGACGAAGCACTCTGCAACACAACAAGCGGATTAGATGATGAGCTTTATAAAAATGAAGAAGATGACTATACCACCGATGATGATTGTGTCTCTGCAATAACTTTTACTAATGATGATTTGCAGCTTGGAGATAATTTCCACAATAGGCCATTGTTCATGACAACATATATCAACAAGCAAAGAGTAAACAAAATACTCGTTGATGGAGGTTCTGCAGTCAACATCATGCCCTTGCGAACAATGAAAGAATTGGGGATTTCTGTAGAAGAGCTCACGAGCAGCCGGTTGATGATCCAAGGATTCAACCAAGAAGGTCAAAGAGCTCTTAGAACAATCAGACTCGATTTATTGATGGGTGATATGGCTTCAACAACATTATTCCATGTTATAGACTCTAGGACCTCATACAATATGCTCCTTGGCCGACCTTGGTTACATGAAAATGGAGTGGTGCCTTCTACTTGGCATCAATGTTTGAAATATCATAAAGATGGTGTTGTAAAAATGGTTATTGCTGATGATAAACCATTCACCGAGGCAGAGTCACATTTTGCCGATGCCAAGTATTACTTTGAGGGTGCGAAAACAGTCAAAGTCAAAGGAGGACCAAAAAATGATCAAGTTAAGATGGGTGAGCACGAGTCTTCAACCAAAATTGATAAGAGTCTCTCAAAGGATAAGTCATCTCTGGCCAGAGATGAGTCGTTCGAAGGACTAACATTGCCTCTGACTAAACTCGATGCAAAAAAGCCAACTTTACCACCCCTCAAAGGATTTGTTACCCCAAAGAAAGGACCTAAAATAGAGCATGGAATGTTCTCAGGACCAGAAATAACCAAGTGTTATACTCCAAATGCCTTTAAACTCCTTGTCCGAGCTGGTTATGACCCTCGAGAAGACTCTACAAATGGAGAACTTCGCGCTCAAGTTATAAGCCAGGAAGGGCATGCGTTCAATACTACCCAACAAGTATTGAAAGGAAGAGAGTACGCAGAGCAGAAGACTAAAGCTGGTATGGGATATGCACCGCCAAGTCCCGTCCGTGTTGCTATTAAAAGAGCTAGCGTCAACTATATTATTGAAGGAGAAATGTCATCAACAGAAGATACATTTGCCGAAGATGGAAGAAAAGTCCAACGAGTATCTGTATTTGATAGACTTGGTAAGATTGAGAAAATAGGTTACCAAAAGATGAACTTTGCTCGTAGGAAGAACAACAAATCGCAAATGACTCAAAAATTGCGAAGCCTGATTCCATCTCGCATGAAAAGACATACCACTCTGACTATATCATGTGGAAGGGTATTAAAAGCAAGAATGGAAACCATCGTTTTTACCCAAAACCAAGATGATGAGGATGGTAGGGAAAGTGTAGCTTCTTCCAACTACACCAGTGGGGGCCATCATTATTGCTCAAGTTTACAAAAGAAGGATATCGCGTCAACGCACCATGTCACTCTCAGTGAAGATGCCCCAATTGAAGACGCTGAGATTGCCCCACCCGAGCTTGAAGAAGGGGTGAAGACCATAGTTGATGAGTTGAAAGAAATTAACTTGGGTGATGCTAACGAAGCACGACCAATCTATATTAGTGCATTGCTGACCAATGAGGAAGAAAAATCCTATATTGAAATGTTGTATGAATTCAAAGATGTGTTTGCATGGTCATACAAAGAGATGCCCGGATTAGATCCAAAGGTTGCTGTTCATCATCTAGCCATAAAGAAAGGAGCTCGCCCTGTAAAGCAATCTCAACGTCGGTTTCGGCCTGAGTTAATCCCATTGATTGAGGCTGAGGTAAATAAGCTCATTGAAGTTGGATTCATTCGAGAAGTCAAATACCCAATGTGGATATCTAGCATTGTCCCTGTAAGGAAGAAAAATGGGCAAATCCGAGTTTGTGTCGACTTTAGAGATCTAAACATAGCATGCCCCAAGGATGATTTTCCACTGCCGATTACTGAACTCATGATTGACGCCACTACAGGACATGAAGCATTGTCATTCATGGATGGATCATCCGGCTATAATCAAATACGCATGTCTCCAAAAGATGAAGAATTGACGGCTTTTCGAACGCCAAAAGGGATATACTGTTACAAGGTAATGCCTTTTGGGTTGAAAAATGCAGGTGCTACGTACCAACGAGCAATGCAAAAGATTTTTGACGATATGCTCCATAAGAATGTCGAGTGCTACGTCGATGACCTGGTTGTGAAGTCCAAGAAACGCCAGGATCACTTAAACGATTTGAGGAAAGTCTTTGAGCATCTTAGAAGATACCAACTAAGAATGAATCCTTTGAAGTGTGCATTTGGAGTGACATCAGGAAAATTCCTTGGATTCATAGTCCGACATCAAGGAATAGAAATCGAACAAGCAAAGATCGATGCAATTTTAAAGATGCCTGAACCACGAAACATCCATGATCTTAAAAGCTTGCAAGGAAAATTGGCGTATCTTCGAAGATTCATTTCCAACCTAGCAGGGCGATGTCAACCCTTCAGTAGACTCATGAAGAAAGGTGTCCCGTTTGAATGGGATGAATCGTGCAGTAAAGCTTTTACAAGAATAAAAGAGTATTTGATGAAACCTCCAGTATTGGTCGCACCAGTTGCTGGAAGACCTTTGATTCTCTATGTTGCTGCTCAAGAACGTTCTGTAGGAGCTCTGCTAGCACAAATAAATGATAATGGCAAAGAGAACGCGTTATACTATCTAAGTAGAACAATGATGCCGAATGAGTTGAATTATTCGCTAATTGAGAAGATATGTCTAGCCCCCATCTTCGCAATTCACAAGCTAAAGCACTACTTTCAAGCTCATATTGTCCACCTCGTCTCAAAAGCTAATCCATTGAAATATGTAATGTCGAGACCTGTGCTCTCCGATAGACTTGCAAGGTGGTACCTCCAGCTACAACAATTTGAGATAGTTTATGTTCCTCAAAAGGCGGTAAAAGGACAGGTGTTAGCCGATTTCTTAGCTGACCATCCTATCCCAGCAGAGTGGGAATTGTCCGATAATCTTCCAGATGAAGATGTTCTCGTCAATAGAAGTCTCTCCACCTTGGCAGATGTATTTTGATGGAGCATCTCATAGAGAGGGGGCTGGTGCTGGAGTTGTGTTCGTAACACCTGATGGGGAGGTACTTCCGTACTCTTTCACTTTGACGGAAAATTGTTCTAACAATGTTGCAGAATATCAAGCCCTTATTCTCGGACTAGAAATGGTGATGGAAAATAAGCGATTACATCTCAAAGTTTATGGGGATTCCAAGTTAGTCATCAGCCAACTCCTGGGAGAATACGAAGTAAAGAAACCTGAATTACTCTCATTAGTCAATTATGCACAAAAGATCATCGCATGGCTTGGAGGAGTAGAGTTGGGACACATTCCAAGAAAGGAGAATAAACAAGCTGACGCATTGGCTAAACTTGCTTCAACAATAGCCATGCCTGAGGAGGAATTACATATACCAATATGTAAAAGATGGGTCATGCCTCTAATCTTTGAAGATGAAGACATAGAAGAAGGGAATCATATTTCTGAGGTATTTGAAGTTGAAAAGGAAGATTGGCGTCAATCTTTCATTAATTACCTTGCCCATGGAAAGTTGCCAGACAATCCACGACAAAGAGTAGATGTTCGACGACGTGCTAGTCGTTTCATCTATTTCAAAGGCACACTCTATAGGCGTTCTTTTGATGGAGTCTTTTTGCGATGCTTAAACGATGAAGAAGCAGCACGAGCTATGGAAGAGGTTCATTCTGGTGTCTGTGGTGCTCATCAGTCGGGCCCAAAATTACATTTTCGTATAAAAAGGATGGGTTACTACTGGCCAAGTATGGTGAAAGACTGCATGGATTATGCACAAAGATGTCAAGCTTGTCAATTTCATGCAAACCTTATCCATCAACCGCCAGAGCCATTACACCCTACAGTTGCCTCATGGCCGTTTGATGCATGGGGGCTAGATGTGGTCGGACCAATGACAAAGTCTTCCGGTGGTCACTTATACATTTTGGCTGCAACGGACTATTTCTCCAAGTGGGCTGAAGCCGTACCTCTTAGAGAAGTAAAGAAAGAAAATGTGGCTGATTTTATCCGCCTCAACATTATCTATCGCTATGGAATCCCTCGATATATCATCACTGATAATGGGAAACCTTTCAGCAACAGTTTGATAGATAAACTATGTCAGAAGTTTAATTTCAAGCAAATGAAGTCTTCAATGTACTACGCCGCTGCTAATGGTCTTGCTGAAGCATTCAACAAAACCCTTTGTAATTTGCTGAAGAAGGTAGTTGCGAAGTCAAAACGTGACTGGCATGAGAGAATCGGAGAAGCTTTGTGGGCATATAGAACTACCTACCGAACACCTACTCAAGCAACTCCGTATTCATTAGTGTACGGTGTGGAAGCCGTCCTACCTCTTGAACAACAAATCCCTTCATTAAGGATAGCTATGCAAGAAGGACTCACTGAAGAAGAAAATGCACGACTACGTCTTGAGGAGTTAGAAGCTCTAGACGAGAAGAGGCTGGAAGCGCAACAAAGGCTCGAATGTTATCAAGCTCACCTATCGAAAGCATTTAATAAAAAAGTACGAGCGCGTTCTTTCCAAGTAGGAGACTTGGTACTCGCTGTAAGAAGACCAATCATCACCACACACCGAACTGGAAATAAGTTTACATCAAAGTGGGATGGCCCATATGTTGTAAAAGAAGTCTACACCAATGGCGCCTATAAGTTGATCTCTGAAGACAGAGTGCGAATCGGTCCAATCAATGAGAGGTTCTTGAAGCGCTATTACCCCTGAAAAAAAAACTCCTCGACGCACGAGCCTAAACTGCATGTCACTCCTGGCCCGCAAGAGTATAAAATGCGTACGGCAACCACAAAAGGCAGTCCATGTGGTTAAATTGCTTACTTCCCCACCAAAGATAAATACATGTGGTTAAACTGTTAATTTATCCCACTAAAGGTGTTTTAAGTGGTTAAATGATAAATACCCCACTTATCTAAAGTGGTTAAAGAATAGATACTCCTGGCCCGCATGAGTATAAACTGTGTACGACGCCCCTTCAAAAAGAAAACACGAAATGTGATTTTGAACTACGTTATGACTTGATCCTCTTTACAGAGGTACGTAGACAGCTTAGATATTTTCTAAGTTCAGTTATAATATGTGTTCTTTTTTTGTTTACTCCTTCAAAGTTTAATTGTTTGAGTACAAAAATATATATACACACAAAGGGATTCAATAACTTGCATCGTAAAAGAAAATAAAAGAAGTTTCATTACGAGAATTCAAGATGTTCTTCATACAAAATGAAAAAGAGGAACAAAGAAAAATCCTAAACAAGGGGCTAAACAATTTAGATAAATGGTTTTAAGTCCAATAAAGCTCTTTTGGCGGTTTCAGTAGCAAGTATCGAAGCTTTGACCATATCATCATTTGGCGATGATGCAACCTCTATGGCAGAGATTTCTTCTTCAACCTTGCGAACTTCAGCTTGAGTAGCCTTAAAAAGTTCTTGTTGTCTCTCCAAAGATGCAATTAAAATTTTCCTTTGTTTCGACACACTCTTCCACTTCTTTGTCACATCCTTCAGATCATCTTGAGTAAACTCAACTTGTGAGGCCTCCTTGATCATTTTAAATTCAAGATCACCAAGACGGCCTTTAGCTTCATCCAAACGATGCTCCTTTGAAGGTTCTTTCGAAGATGACGACCCGATGCCTTCATGAATGGCAACCTTCTCAAAAAATGTCTCAAGCGATTTTTCGATGTACGAAAGATCGAAAAGTCCATGTTTATTGAAACTCTTCATGGAGTCAAAGACAATTTCTACCTCCCTTTTGATGAAAGAAGCCGAATCAATAGGAGTCCGATCTATCTTGTCGCGAAGGCCATTCCACATGCTTTGAAGACACGATCTATAATGAGTACGAACAAAGTCTTCACCCACAAAAGTGGATATCGCGGCTTGACGATGTGGACTTTGTTTCGAATTGATTGTTTTGCGAATCAATGGAACCTCAACTTGAGGACTCACAATCAACTCTGTCTCTCATCGCACACTTCATCATCATCAATCTCAAATACTTCATTTTCGCCAACATAAAGAGCCTCAATTTCCTTTTTAAAAAAAAAGGGTCAAAAAAAAAACAAAAAAAAAAAAAGAAAAAAAAAAAAAGGAAGGGATCCCTCAAAGCTCAGCAGAAGTTTGTTTTGGTTGAAGATCTTCTACAATTTCTTTGTTAGAACTTTGAGGATTAAGAGTCTTCTTGGGCCTTTTCCAATGACCGCCATTGCTTCCACTTTCTTCAGAATGAGCAGGGTCGTCCTTCCTTTTGCCTATCCCAACAAAATCAAAAGATGGTGACTCACGAGGTTTGAAAGTAGAAATAGAATGAATATGTCTTCTAATACCTTTTTCCACTGTGTCTCCTCCATCGACTTCTTTAACACCTTTTGAGAAAGCTTCACATAATTTCGGACGAATTAGATGCTCTAGATTTTCTTCAAGATAATGTCCGCGGATGTTAAACCACCACTCCTTATACTCATCGGATGAGAACCTCTTGACCGCAGACGGAACACAAGGAAACCAAGCTCTTGCATTGGACCGAGATAAAGTGCATATGCACCAAAAGCGAAGTCCCTCATCTAAAGTAACCTTGCGATAATCCCTTTTAAGGACTCCCGGTGGCGTTTGGAAAAATCCAAATTGACGACCAAAACGATGAGGACTATAAGGCTCGACAACAAAGTGATTTTCTTGCCGTAGAGAAAGGTAGCCCGAGCGGATAGCAGCAAAGTACAAGAATGCCGAATCACTTCCGTCTCCGTTATCAATAAACAAAAAGCCCTTTGAGGTAGAAGACTTCATGAAACATGTCCAACAAGCAAAATCCCCTTTGTGAATTCTCTTGCGGGCCTCTCGAGGTTCATAATATCTCGCGCTCCCTTCACCGGAATAAGCCACCATTCGAGGAATCTGCGTACCACAGAATAACTGGAAATATGTCTTGAAGTAATGGGCAAGCCAGCTATAAACAAAATGAATCGGGAAGGTTGAAGACGCAAACGGTGGTATTAAGGAGTTCGCAATCTTGTTCAAGCCTTGGTAGATGCTAGTTAAAATCGGGACAACGAGATCCACCTTTTTCCCGCTTGCCATAACACTCGCCATCTTGAAAGTAGCTGGACGGATGAGATTGACGTCATTGCGAGGAAGCACGAATATACTTAGCCAACATGCTAAGTATGCTGCTAAGTAGGTCTCTTCCATTGCGCTTTCTTCAACACCAAGCTTTGAAAAACAAGCGCTTTCGGCAGAATTCCAGACTCTATGTCTTGCAAAAGAACCAGTAGGGTTGTGAAGCTTTTGAGTCGGCCTCGGTGCAGATTTTCTCTCTTTACGTGGAGGAGGTTGTGAATACTTCGGAGTCTTCTTCGCCCAAAATTGGATCCATGCTTTAATGGAAACTCCAGAAGACGGGCGGTTACTAGTCCTCTTGCGAAGAAGGTGAAAGACGTGCAATATATGACTACAAGTACGATATAGAGATCCGTTAAAGGTATCATCAATATCGGTGAGCTCCATTGCACTAGGTATCACCTCATCATAGAGAGACCCAACCATTGGAAAACCCGCCAAACTGTGTAAGTCCCATAAAGAAATGGAGAGCTCGCCGAAAGACGTCAGCAATGTATTTGTCAAAGGGCACCACGCCTCGGAAAACGCTTTCATCACTTCAAGGTTGCAGTCGTACATAAAAAGTGAAGCATACACGGAATCACGAATTGCGGCCGCCTCGAGGATCTTCCCGCATCGGCTAAGAATATCTTCAGTCCACTCCCAATAACCTTCAACGTAGCAAAACTCGCCTGGGAACTCGATGTTGTCTTCCCACTTAGCTTGACCTTCTATGATGGAGCGTCCAAGTGTAGGTAGAAAGATCAACTTGTTCGACTTGTCCGGGAATTCGTGATGAGCTGACTTCAAAATCCAAGCCGTATTTGAAGAGATTTCCATGGACCACTCTCGATGATAAAGGGTGTAGCACCCCGGATCAAAATGAGCATAATTGAATAATTAAATATTTGAACCCCGACTTAATCATTATGTGCGTATGTTTTAACTGTTTAATTTAGTAAGTGCGTTTCAGATACTTGGCTAACGCCGGTTTTAGATTTAGATGGGTATATTTTTCGTGACATGGAACCTAGAATATGATTTTACCAAGAGATTCGTATGGGAAATACGAGAAAACAGAAACAAACTAGCGGTTAATCGGAGACCCGTAGTTCAACTAACGAAGGAAAGGGTAAAATTTTGATAAAAGGTAAAAATAAAAATAATATTTTAATGAAAGGTAAATTGAGATATTTTTGGTAAATAGTAACTTTTTAACGGTAAAAAGGTAAATTCCAAAATCTATAAATAGGGGCTCATAATTTTCAAAACTTATACGTTTTCAAAGCCGACGACCCGAGCGACGCTCGCGACGCGAACACGTAAGTTCTCTTTCTTTTCTTTTCCTTTACGTTTTTAATTTCCGCCGCCGCCGGGGTGCCGCCGGAGCACCGCCGCCGCCGCCGCCGCCGGCCAGCAGTGGTGCTGGTGGTGGTGTGCCGGGTGTCGGGTGCGCGCCGGGTTGTGCGTCGGGTGCGCGTCGGGTCGGGCGTCGGGTGCGCGTCGGGTCGGGCGTCGGGTGAGCGCCGGGATGTGCGTCGGGTCGGTCGTCGGGTGCGCGTCGGGTGCGTGCCGGGAGCGCGCCAGGTGCCGGGTGTGCGTCGGGTGCGTGCCGGGTGTGCGTCGTGTGCGCCGGGTGCCGGGTGTGCGCCGGGTGCCAGGTGTGCGCCGGGTGCCGGGTGCGCGTGGGTACGAGCGCCGGGGGTCCAGCGTGCGCGGGCGACGGGGACCGGGTGGTTGAGGAAACTCGGCAGCTGTCGGGTGATGCGCGAGCTGTCGGGTTCGCTTTCGCCCGATGCCGGGTACCCGCGAGCCCCGGAGCACGTAATGCCGTACTTTCGATCTGTCGTGTCTTTAACGAGCGTTCTTCCGCCGGAACCTTTTACAGCTTTAATTATACTGTATTTAAGATCTAAGAAAAACACCGTAATTATGTAGGCTACTTGTTGGACTAGTCTTGGAAGTTTTGGGTTGTTGGACGTACTGTTATATCTACTCACGCGGTAACCACTATACGAGGTGGGGGTAATTTCTAACTCTGGATCTGTTTACAGCTTTCCCTATTTGTGAAATATGATTGGAAATCTAAGTGCTGTGTTTATACTTGCTGTGCCATATTATATCTGTGAAAGGGCCGAGGTCCTCCGATCATGCATTCTGTTCGTCCCCTGCTATTTTCTACTACTCAGTGGAGGTGTCGTGAGCCTCTTTAAATGCACTAACGGTGAGATACCGTTATATAGGGTAAGACGGGGGAATCCCGCACCTATACGTCCCTTGCAATTTCTAATATCTGCTTTGCATATATCTGTGCTGTGACAACGTGACTGTAAGTTAGCTTTTCGGTATTTAAATTCTGTCAGGAGTCTTATGAGGTGGATGTTATCCCCACTGAGTGTATTCAACGCACTCACCCCTTAATCTGTACTCACACTACAGGAGATGAGGAAGCTGGTGAACCCTAGACGGAGGGAGATAGTGCTAGCTGTTGGTTTTTCTGATAAATGGTCTAGTTAAAACATTTCCGAACACGTTTTCAAACAGTTTATGGTCTGTATATATCTTTGGGTTCTTGTGAGGATGGGAGATCCTGATGTTTAGCTTCCGCTGTATATGATGTATATTATCGGTGAGAGACCGAATGTTATCGGCCGAGGCCGAAGGTTGTTGTGAGATGGTTTATTATCGTCCCTTATATTTTTCTTCTGTTGTCCCTTGCTTAACTCTTTCTGTATGTGTTATGCGTCCCTTGCTTTTCTATCTTCACGCCTGGGTAAAACTCTGATAAAATACGAAAAGATTTTGGGGCGTGACAGGTGGTATCAGAGCGGTTCTAATTATGAGAACTTGCTCGAACTGGTTTTAAAATGAGAAAAACGTGATTTGGAAAGTGTGATTTGGAAATGAGGAAAAGGTTTTTAGAGCGAGTTTTAAAGTGGGAAAAATGTGATTTTGAAAGTGTGTTTGCAAAATGTGATCGGGTTTTCAGAAAAGTGTAAGATAGGCACTAGTCTCCCTCTATAGGTGACTCTCCCTGAACATAAGACTTACGGAATAAGAGCGTCTACTTGTTATGTGTCCTTTGGTTTGCAAGATATAAACTGTTAAGGTTTGATGAAGTGTTTATCTATTTGCATTTCTCATTTATACGATATAAACTGTATAAGTTTGACAGGGTGTTACTGATATTGTTTCACGATAAAAAGATCTTTTGAAAACCTCTTGATGTCACTATATTCGACACACTGCACTGAGTCACCGCCACAAAGCCGCTGACTGCAGCAGCGTGAGCTAGTGTGTGAGTATGGCCGTTCGCAGGAATTGATGTCGTGTGACAGACAGTTGAGTCTACCATGGGCCCTTGTTTATAACAGGGTGTACCAATGAGTGGGTTTTCTCAGTTCGTGGTTACGATATGTAGCACCGCTGTCAATACTCGAGGTCTATGAAGACCATGTGGGGAAGTTGATGACATGTTTCATGATGTATTCATGTGAATGGCGTATACAGGCTGGATATACGCTATCCTACATAATGAGATCATGGAGTGTTTATAAACGAATGACAGAGAATTTATTGAGATTATCAAAGATCTAGGGAATAAAGTTGTCGGTGCTATGTTACCTGTTGTTTGGTTATCTTTTGTTATTGTCTGTTGTTATATACATTGTTGAGTTGCGAGGGGTAGATTATAAGAGTTAATTTTCGTATGACGTCTTTAGAACAATATGGATGCCGTGAGAGGAGACTTGGTGACCGCACTAAGAAGCTTGACCCGATATTTCGAAACCACACAAGCTGCATCTCCATCGTTGTTAGGAAACGATGCGAGCCCAATCCTTGTACAGTTCCGACGTTTCGATCCACCGACCTTCGATGGAACAGGGGAACCAATCAAAGCGGACGAGTGGCTAAAGTCGTTGGATCGACTCTTTGGACTTTTGACATTCACCGAAGAGCAGAAGATCTCCTGTGCTGTGTTACAACTCACTGGAGAAGCCAGCCACTGGTGGAAGTTATACGAAAGGACTATGGCACCCGAACATAGGAGTGCAATGTCTTGGGGAGTCTTTAAAGAAGTGATTAAACAAGATTTTCTGCCTCAGTCATACCGTGACCAAAAGGAAGCAGAGTTTATACAGATTCATCAGGGAAATGGTTCCGTGGAAGAGTACGAGAAAAGATTTAACCGACTGAGTAGGTATGCGCCCCATCTGGTAGACACGAATGCCAAAAGGGTCAGATGCTTTGAAAAGGGTCTTCACTTGGAGATCAGCTCTGTCCTGGCTAGTCAGGGTGACATGCCTTATGCCGCAGTGGTTGAGAGAGCTAAAGAGATTGCTTCTCGTCACCACTTAGACATGGCTCCATCCAAGAAAGCGGAAATAGTGATAGGAAAGAGGAAATTGACCGTTCTAAGTCAAGACTTCGATCAGCACAAGGTCCCACGGGCTAGTAATGCTCCGCTTCTTTCTACACCAAAGTTAGGGAACTCATGTTTCAGTTGCGGAAAACCTGGACATGTTGTGAGAGACTGTCTGAAATTTAGAAATCCATCAGCTTCGACATTGAGACCAAGGTCAGGGGGAATTCGGAGATGCTACAGATGCAGAGAGCCAGGACACATCTCAACTAACTGTCCGAGGTCTCGAAACTCACCGCTAGATACACGAAATTGCTACCGGTGTGGAGAACCGGGACATATTATGGCTAATTGTCAGAAGTTCAAAAGCTCAACAGTTGCAACACAAAGGCCAAGGTCAGAAGCAGGCCAGGCACGAACATTCGCCCGCCCTCCCTAGCTCAGAGATTACCAAGAGATAGAATAAGGATGATAAACTTTTAGTTTATATATGTAATAGTTAGATAGTAGCTCGTACCTTGGAGTAGCGCCCGTAAACCTTTTGTATAATGTACGAGCGGCCCATCTTTTGCTCATGCGTACAAGATACCAGTTCGACTTTTGCTAATCGATGAAATCTACATTTTCTTCTCTCCTCACATTTCGTGTTTAATTTCTTTATCTATAGTGCTGATATGACGATGGATCTGTTGAAGCATGTTGACGGTAGGATAGTCGCTGAAACTTTAGAATTTAGTATCCCCTCGAGGAAGACGGTAAAGACAAAACACTTGTACCGTCGTCTTAAGATTGCCTTCGAGGATAGGACGCTTCAAGCAGATCTCCACGCTCTGGAGATGAAAGACTTCGATGTGATTTTGGGAATGAACTGGTTAGAGTCCAACCACGCGGTAATCAAGTGCCGTGAAAGGGAGATAATCTTCCAAGCACCGGGAGAGCCAGAGTGTACCTTCCACGGGACACGAGTTAAAGTCGACTCAAGGATTGTCTCGGCCATGAAAACAACCCAGATGCTGAGTAAATGAGAATGCGAAGCATGGTTGGTTAATATGGTAAACTCCGAGAAGAAACCAATTGCTATCGAGGAGGTACCGGTGATAAAAGAATTCACAGATGTGTTTCCAGAGGACTTATCGGGTCCTCCACCAGATCGACAAGTAACCTTCGAGATAGATCTCATCCCTGGATCAGTGCCAGTGCCAAAGGCTCCTTATCGGATGGCGCCGAAAGAATTGCAGGAATTGAAGGTTCAGCTTCAGGAGCTGTTAGATAAGGGCTTCATCGGACCGAGTGTGTCGCCCTGGGGAGCACCGGTACTGTTCGTGAAGAAGAAGGATGGTAGCCTCCGGATGTGTATTGACTACCGAGAGCTGAACAAGAAAACAATAAAGAACAAGTATCCACTGCCTCGGATTGAAGATCTCTTCGATCAATTAAGAGGTGCTAGTGTGTTCTCGAAAATTGACTTAAGATCGGGATATCACCAGATGAAAGTCAAAGACGCTGATATATCCAAGACAGCATACAGAACGAGATATGGCCACTACGAGTTTGTAGTAATGCCATTCGGGTTGAGTAATGCTCCGGCTGTCTTCATGGATTTAATGAATTGCGTCTTCCATCCTTATTTTGACCTTTTTGTCATAGTGTTCATTGATGATATTCTCATCTATTCGTGCGACAGAGCGCACCATGAACAACATCTTAGAATCGCACTGGAAGTACTAAGGAAGGAAAAGCTTTATGCCAAATTTAAGAAGTGTGAATTCTGGATGGACAAAGTTGGCTTTCTGGGCCACATCGTTTCTGCGCAAGGGGTCGAGGTAGATCCTGAAAAAGTGACAACTGTCAGCAATTGGGAGACTCCAACGAATGTGAAGGAAGTTTGGAGTTTCATCGGCCTAGCTGGATATTACCGAAGATTCATAGAAGGGTTCTCGAGGATCGCCACTCCGATGACACGCTTGACGAGAAAAGATGTGAGGTTTCAGTGGAATGAGCGGTGCAAGCGTAGTTTCCAGGAACTAAAGAAAAGACTGACAGAAGCACCAGTCCTAGTAGTTCCAGATATGTCCAAGGAGTTCGTAATCTACAGCGACGCATCCAAAGAAGGTTTGGGGTGTGTACTGATGCAGGAAGGAAAAGTGGTGGCATATGCATCACGCCAGCTGAAGGTCCACGAACAGAATTATCCGACTCATGATCTGAAACTAGCAACAGTGGTACACGCCCTAAAGATCTGGAGACATTATCTCTATGGCGTGAAGTGTGCAATCTACACCGACCACAAAAGCCTGAAGTACTTCTTCGAACAGAAGGAGCTCAACATGAGACAAAGGAAATGGCTAGAGTTGGTAAAAGATTACGATATCACAATCCACTATCATCTCGGAAAGGTGAACGTGGTGGCTGACGCCCTTAGCAGGAAAGGGAAAGGAGTAGTAACATCGATGATCACCAATCAACACCAACTAGTCGAGGAGATGTCGAAACTTAATTTGGAGATACTCTCGCCACCGATCAGTATTGAATCCAGAATGGCAGCGTTATTTGTAACACCCACGCTGCGGGACCGAATTGTGGAGGCTCAGAAGAAGGATAAGTTTCTAAAGAAGATGAAAGCTCTGATGGATAAGGGAAGAGCTGAAGACTTTTCTTTGGCTATGGATGGAGCTCTAATCTTCAGAGGAAGGTTGTGCGTGCCTAAGAACGAGGAATTAAAAGAGGAAATACTCAAAGAAGCGCATTGCACACCTATAGCTGCACACCCAGGAGGTACAAAGGTGTACCGAGACTTGAGGGTGAATTTCTGGTGAAGCAAACAGTAGAAGTAATAAAGAAGATTCGGGACCGGATACGAGTGGCCCAAGATCGACAGAAATCGTATGCAGATAAGAGACGAAGAGAGCTGAGGTTTGAAATTGGGGACAAAGTTTTCCTCAAAGTATCTCCCACTAAAGGAGTTCACCGTTTTGGAAAGAAGGGAAAACTGAAACCCAGGGTACGTGGGACCGTTTGAAATCCTGGATCAAATTGGGGAGGTCGCGTACCGACTAGCTCTACCACCGGACTTTGCTGGGGTGCACAATGTCTTCCATGTGTCTATGCTATGGAAATATATTTTTTGATCCAAATCATATAATCGATCGAGAAAGCACCGAACTGGAAAAGGATTTGACATATGAGAAAGTCCCGATAGCCATCTTGGACAGAAAGAAACGACAACTTAGGAACCGAGAGATGGCTATAGTGAAGGTCCAGAGGAGCCGTCACGGAAGGGAAGAGGTAACCTGGGAGTTGGAGGACGAGATTTTGAGAAAGTACCCTGACATACCGATCCTAGGTATACGTTTGTTATCTTTCTAAGTAGGTGCTCAATTTCGAGGACGAAATTATTTTAAGGGGTAAGGGATGTAGCACCCCGGATCAAAATGAGCATAATTGAATAATTAAATATTTGAACCCCGACTTAATCATTATGTGCGTATGTTTTAACCGTTTAATTTAGTAAGTGCGTTTCAGATACTTGGCTAACGCCGGTTTTAGATTTAGATGGGTATATTTTTCGTGACATGGAACCTAGAATATGATTTTATCAAGAGATTCGTATGGGAAATACGAGAAAACAGAAACAAACTAGCGGTTAATCGGAGACCCGTAGTTCAACTAACGAAGGAAAGGGTAAAATTTTGATAAAAGATAAAAATAAAAATAATATTTTAATGAAAGATAAATTGAGATATTTTTGGTAAATAGTAACTTTTCAACGGTAAAAAGGTAAATTCCAAAATCTATAAATAGGGGCTCATAATTTTCAAAACTTAACGTTTTCAAAGCCGACGACCCGAGCGACGCTCGCGACGCGAACACGTAAGTTCTCTTTCTTTTCTTTTCCTTTACGTTTTTAATTTCCCCCGCCGCCGGGGTGCCGCCGGAGCACCGCCGTCGCCGCCGCCGCCGCCAGCAGTGGTGCTGGTGGTGGTGTGCCGGGTGCGCGCCGGGTCGGGCGTCGGGTGCGCGTCGGGTCGGGCGTCGGGTGCGCGCCGGGATGTGCGTCGGGTCGGTCGTCGGGTGCGCGTCGGGTGCGTGCCGGGAGCGCGCCGGGTGCCGGGTGTGCGTCGGGTGCGTGCCGGGTGCCGGGTGTTCGTCGTGTGCGCCGGGTGCCGGGTGTGCGCCGGGTGCCAGGTGTGCGCCGGGTGCGTGCGGGTACGAGCGCTGGGGGTCCAGCGTGCGCGGGCGACGGGGACCGGGTGGTTGAGGAAACTCGGCAGCTGCCGGGTGATGCGCGAGCTGTTGGGTTCGCTTTCGCCCGACGCCGGGTACCCGCGAGCCCCGGAGCACGTAATGCCGTACTTTCGATCCGTCGTGTCTTTAACGAGCGTTCTTCCGCCGGAAGCTTTTACAGCTTTAATTATACTGTATTTAAGATCTAAGAAAAACACCGTAATTATGTAGGCTACTTGTTGGACTAGTCTTGGAAGTTTTGGGTTGTTGGACGTACTGTTATATCTACTCACGCGGTAACCACTATACGAGGTGGGGGTAATTTCTAACTCTGGATCTGTTTACAGCTTTCCCTATTTGTGAAATATGATTGGAAATCTAAGTGCTGTGTTTATACTTGCTGTGCCATATTATATCTGTGAAAGGGCCGAGGTCCTCCGATCATGCATTCTGTTCGTCCCCTGCTATTTTCTACTACTCAGTGGAGGTGTCGTGAGCCTCTTTAAATGCACTAAGAGTGAGATACCGTTATATAGGGTAAGACGGGGGAATCCCGCACCTATACGTCCCTTGCAATTTCTAATATCTGCTTTGCATATATCTGTGCTGTGACAACGTGACTGTAAGTTAGCTTTTCGGTATTTAAATTCTGTCAGGAGTCTTATGAGGTGGATGTTATCCCCACTGAGTGTATTCAACGCACTCACCCCTTAATCTGTACTCACACTACAGGAGATGAGGAAGCTGGTGAACCCTAGACGGAGGGAGATAGTGCTAGCTGTTGGTTTTTCTGATAAATGGTCTAGTTAAAACATTTCCGAACACATTTTCAAACAGTTTATGGTCTGTATATATCTTTGGGTTCTTGTGAGGATGGGAGATCCTGATGTTTAGCTTCCGCTGTATATGATGTATATTATCGGTGAGAGACCGAATGTTATCGGCCGAGGCCGAAGGTTGTTGTGAGATGGTTTATTATCGTCCCTTATCTCTTTCTTCTGTTGTCCCTTGCTTAACTCTTTCTGTATGTGTTATGCGTCTCTTGCTTTTCTATCTTCACGCCTGGGTAAAACTCTGATAAAATACGAAAAGATTTTGGGGCGTGACAAAGGGAGTTGGTTAACTTCGGCTTCGTTCTCGCATACTTGCCATCAAGAGGTTCATGTACCACCAAACGCGTTCCCTTCTCCGTGGATTGATTTTCGTCGTCGAGAATGATCAAAAATTGTTGTCGGGAAACGGTGACATCTCTGAAGTAAACCATGGTGTCAACTAAAAAAAAAGAAAGGAAAAACGGCGTAATTAAGGCAAACCAATTAGATGATGTATAAACAAAAATACAAAGCAACAAGTGTTTAGTTTTACACTAATAGAAAGAACTCAACCTTTTGTTGTATGTTGAAGAGAATCTGTAAAAAAAAAAAAAGAATCGATGAGAAAAGATAACAAAGAAAAGTATAATAAATTAGTATATACTCACGATCTAATCCTGCAAAATTAAATACATTAATCTAGCTAAGAAAGAGACATCTGGCTGAATATATTTATATATATATATATATATATATATATATATATATATATATATAAATGCCACATGTGGATATTGCTTCTGGCAGTAATATTTGTCATGCTTGTGCTTGTACTATTTGCTGTACGCCAGTGGGGAAAAGAAAGGAGAGTTCATCAGTTATAGTGATGATTGTGTTGTTGGTTGTGGCGGCCACCGGTTGACTGGCAAAGATGCAAAAGACGAAGACAAGGAGATGGCGAAAAAAAAAAAAAAAGAGAAACAGGTAGAAGGAAAGGTAGAGTATGGCATGAAGGATGAAAGGGATAAAAAAATCAGAGCATAAGGAGGGGAAAAGAGAAGTACCTTGCCGTCCTTCTTGTGAATGAATGAAGAATTCTTGAGGGAAGCAAACTATTTATAGAGATTTGTGAGAAAAGAGTTTGAGGAGGAAAAGACTTCTACCAAAGTTCAAAAACCTGCAAATGGGTTTCTTGGGTGTTAATTCCATATCCGAATTTTATGTTGAAACTCCAATAGATAATTAGCAGAGAAATTTAAGGCTTGAGAATTGCTAATCTGTTAAACAAAAAAAAAAAAAAAAAAATTTTAGAGAAAAAGAGAGTTTGATTTGTAGAAGATGTCTACCAGCGTGTTGAAGAAGATGGAGTTCATGTGGGCAACTTCAATTCAGCAAAATAAGATATGGGCTCTCATTAGGCCTTCAAGTCAACATAAAAAAAAAAAAAGAAAAAAAAGAAATAGGCTTTCATTGGGCCTTCCATTCAATTCAAGATAAAAGGAAACGGGCCTTTTACTTTCCCAACTTGGTTTAAGATTGGGATTTTCAGAATTGGGCTCGAAATTTGCAGCCCAACATTCGTGTAAATCATCTCAAGTCATTAATTTGGATATGAATTAAGGGGACGCCCCTTTATTGGATAAAAATCACATGGACTTCATGTTGCATTTTCAAATGGACATCAATTTGAAAATCAAATAAAAAATAATAAATCCTTACTTTGAAGGATTAAATGTCAAAGGTCTATTCGGATTAAATTTCGATGCTCGAGTTTCACAAATATTTTTGAGACTTATCCACTTCAAAATTTTCAACTGTGAACAAGTCTCAAGGGGGCAATTTGTAGACACACAAATTTAACGTCCAATTATATTGCGCCACATGTAAAATAATATGTGAAATATTAATTTATATTTATTTTGGGAATTAATTAAATATAAATCCTAAATTAAATAATCAAATTAATTGATATTTCATATATATTTTATTGGGCAATTAGAAGTCGCCACATGTCGAAATGCTGCAGATATTATCAAATTTAATTTAATTTGATAATTATCATAAGATATCAGACATGATTAAATCGGGGTCCGACCAATCAGACAGAGTTTCAGAGCTACTAAACTTCCACCTCCGGATATGATCAAATAATGGTGGACCAATCAAATCATTCCACCCCTACTTTGAAGTCTATCGGATTCCCTATTCTACATCTATAAATAGGGTCTCAAATTCAACATTCAAAAGACAATTACACAGCAATTTGAAGAGTTCAAGAGCTAAAGAAATTCTCTCCAACGATCTTCAAAGGCTATTCAAGTTCTTCGACGATCTTCAAGGCGATCTTCAAAGTGTTCAAGAGGAAAGCCACAAGAACGACGTTCAATCGAAGATCAAGGTGCTAAACCCCTTCGATCGGCGTTTTCAATTCAAAGATCATCGAAATCAAAGCGATCTTCATAGTTTCCTCACGAAGTTCAAATCTGAAGAAACTTTGACCAAAGTCAACTCCAAGTTCAAGTGAAGAGAAGAAACTTTGACCAAAGTCAACTCCAAGTTCAAGTGAAGAGAAGAATCAGAGGAATTCATAGAGATTCGCATCCACTTTAATTTTAATTCAAAAGTTATTTTAATTGTATCACATTTTGTGTTTATTTATTTAAACATAAAATTTGTTGTTACAGCCCTGCATATGATTTTTTTTTAAAGAACAAGAAAGATAGATTTTAGCAATCTATATAAAAATTCTTAGATTTTAGTTATATATATATATATATATATTTTTTTTTTTTTGAATTCATTTAATTAAAGAAATATTATTACCTTCTCAATGGACTTCAAGTAGTCTTCTATTGAGCATCCAACATAAATTGATGTCGTGTCACCAAACATTGTCATTATTGCTTCAAGATGACCTTGTATCACACTTAGTTTAACTACGTATCTGCAATCAATGAATTTATATAAGTATAGTTGCATGTCATTGCACGTTTTATTTTGTGATTTATAATTTTAATTTTTTAGCTCAGTGTTGTTTGCACTGGGTCATCTTTACACTTTCTACATATTGTATTTCCGTCACCTTTAGGTGCCGATGCTGTGCATTTTTTGCATGCGTTGTACCATATTTTTGTTTCATTCTCTACCTTGTCCACAACTCCAGTGAAATAATAACATGCATTCTACATTGAAAATGAATACATGATACAAAGTCTAATATAAAAACTACCAAATAATTTAAATATTTATTTATATATTATAATGTACATGTATGGATGGAAAGTAGAGTATAAATTGTATGGATGGAAAATAGAGTATAAATTGTATTGAATATTTTAAAAGCTATTAAGACCAATTTTTATATTTTAACTTTAAAGATAAGAGTTGATAAAAGAAAAATAAAAAAGAAGACATCAAGTACGATGGAAAACAATTTTGCTTCTTGATTTCAAGCTCGACTTGATTCAAATTTCACTAATTTAGTGTCTTTCAGTATAACGTATCATAAATTTAGTTAGATATTCATCAACACAGTAACATTAACATGTCTCAATGTCAACAATGCCCTTATTAACATCATCAGTTGTATAAACATTTGGAATTGAAAGATGATCAGACAATTCTTCATCATAGTTAGCATGAATAAGGTCAGATGAAGTGTTATCTATATCAGAATGATTATTAGAAGGGTGTTTAGAAGAAATATGATCATAAACCGGTAAATCATAAGTTGTATGATCATCAAAAGTCGGAATTTAGAAAATGTCATTCATATGAGAATTTTCAAAACATTAAGACTCAGCCACCTTATCAGCAGAAGCTTTATTAGACTAAGGATAGATTGTTTCATAAAATTTAACATCTCTAGAGACAGAGACCTTATCAGAAGACATATCAAGAACTTTATAATATCTTGTGCCAAAAAGATAACCTAAAAACACACATTTAACAGCTTTAGGCTGAAACTTATGTCTCTGTGCACTTAGTATTAGCAAAACATAAACAACCAAAACACTTCATACAACTAAAATCAAGAACTTTGTTAAAATGCATTTCAAAAAGTCACTTATTGTCTAAAATAGTAAAAGGAAGCCTATTAATAATATGTGCAGTAGTGAGAACACAATCACTTAAAAAAATTAGAGGCAAACATGCTTGAAACAACAAAGTTCTAGTTACTTGTAACAAATGTTGGTGCTTTTTTTTTTTCATTCAATCCATTATGTTGAGGGGTTCAACACATGAAATCTGATGCAAAATACCATGCTTATGATAGAAGTCTGTAAGTGAAAATTCGGTGCCATTATCACTTCTTGTATTTCAATTTTTCAAAACCTGAGCAATTAATCAATATATGCCTAGAAGCTAATAAGCATTCAAAACAAAACATCAAGACAAGGTTGTATAACAATGAGTTATGAATCCTAATTTGAAGACTCCAAAAGGTCTACATAGGGATCTAACATGCAACCATGTCCAAAAATCAGCAGCAAATTTTGTGCATCTTAACTACAATTAAGATAGATAAAATAGAAAAGAATGCCTCATAAGTACAATTCTCAGCTAATATTCTGGAACAAAACATTATAGATGTTTGAAAAATATAGTTACATACCTTTGAGAGGGAATCTTTTCTCAGGATAAGATCTTCAAGTGAAACCTCTCTTCCTCCCCTTATTCTTTGTGCCATTCTCAACTTGCATATTTCCAGTGGATCATGAATGGTGCTCGACAGTTTTGCAAGTTCTTTAGATATCAAACCTATTTGTATAGTTCAAATCGAAGTGATTTGCAACTGGATCTCACCTAATCAAAGTTTGCAATTTTAAAATTAAATTTCATTCTCAAGACATTTGCATATATTCGTTGTCTTTATTTTCCTTTCAAAAAAATTAGGTGAGTTTTTGTTTTACCTTGAAATTCCTTTGTTGTGACCTTTGTAATGGCAATTGTTGGTTTTTGATCAACAATTTGCTGCAATTCTATATTTGTTATCCAGATATAACTGTCACATCAATGTTGAGATATGCTCGGGGGTGACGGCTGTGAAGTACCTTTACAAGTATATATACAAAGGTCATGATAGAGTAGCAGTTAATCTAACCCAAAATGATGGTGATGATGTGATCGATGAAATCAAACAATTCCAAGATGTAAGATGGGTGTCGGCTCATGAGGCATTATGGAGAATTTTTTAATTCAATTTAAATGAGCTAGATATACCCTGCAGTTTTCAACTTACAACTTCATCTACCAAACAAACATTCTGTCATATATTGGAATAATCAAAATTTGGAAAAATTATTGGCGGATGATTATACTTCCAAGACGATGCTCACAGAATATTTTCTAGATGCGCTCAATGTGAAAAGGCTAAACAGTATCTGTACAAAGAGTTTCCAGAGCATTATGTGTGGGATGTATTAATGCAGCAAATCCCACAGAAGGATGACTTAAAAATTTATAACATTAGCATTTGATTACTAATGAATTCTAATATAGTTTAATACAAATATTTTAATAAGTTTCTAATTTTTATGGATAACGACATTTGCACTTACCTTTCTCCATACATGAATTTTTCAGATTTTTTTCGCCACACGGTCCATGTAACATGTGTTTCTTCACCAATTCATATATCCGAGGATTATTTTCTTCATTAGGAACTTCAGCACATACAAACTTATCAAACTGGTCAGCTGTATGAATTTTATATTCACCCTTTAGAATTATAAGTAGATGAGCATGTGGTAGTCCCCTTTTCTGAAATTCGACAACATGAACATGTGCGACAACTTTTCCGAATATTTATTTCTTAAATAATTGATCTTTCAAGTCATGCAATTTTGCTCGGAAAACTCTCACAGCTAAATCTGGACGATCTTGAGCTTTTTGACCTTTATACAGATTTTCTTGTATTTCTTTCCAATCAGGATTACAAGTAATGGTGATAAATAGATCTGGTTTTCCAAATCTTTGGACTAACGCCAATGCATCAAGATATCTCCTTCGCATATCCCTTGGGCCACCAATAAATGATGTAGGAAGAAAATTCTCGATCCAACTTCACTACCACAAAATTCACCTCTAAAAACACTATCCATGATCCCTCGGTAGAATTCAGTTCTCAAATTTGCTTGGTTCAAAAGGAAAAATTGTAATCGATCTTGTTGTCTCCAATTTTATATAACTGTCAACTGCATATTGTTGCAACAATCTTCTGCAAATAATAGAGTAGAGTGTCTTGGATCTCTAATTTGTAACTTATAACAACTGTATTCTCTGCAAGAAACTCTTTTTGCATTTCTTTTTACGACAACTGATTATGAGAAACAATGGTTGGAATGATTAGACGAACATGAACTCTTGATCAGATTTTTTAGGAATACATATGTTGTAGTACATACCTTCTTGCTCTTGGGAGATAATTTCCTCTGGAGTAAACGTTGATGTAAGTCTAGAAGCATTCAGGACATTTGATACATTTGCTGCAAACATAAATAATCACTTAGTATCACAACCTTTTTAAACTCAAAACAAGTAGCATTAGGTTACAAGCTAAAATGAGTCACTTTTTCAGTTTTTCGTGTACAAGCTCAAAATAATAATTTGTTCACATTTAAGAAAACAAGTATAAAATTAAACGTGGCTCTGATACCAAAATTAATTTTTTTAAGTATCAGATTATTGCTTTAAACATGAGGAAAAGTATCGAACCAATATTTCAGATATTTTTCAACCTAGACTTATTTTTATCAGACTCAACACTGAAAACTGGTGCACAGTGAACTGTTGGGGTTAATTAAACATCATCAGAGAATAACATATGAAGCTTTAATATAAGAGTACTACATATTTTAATGAATAACAGGAGGCGCATCGATTCCAGCTCACTTTGCTATTTGCACTGCTTTTTGTGAATCTTTCCAAAATAATAGTGTTACAACAGCCAACATCTATGATTTAATGATTTCTTACATGATTCATATCATAAAAATAGACAGAATTTTATGTTGGTTGTCAATATACGGCAAATATCTTCATAATGTCAGTTTGAAACTGGAAATTCAGCCAACATCTATCATATTGCTAATAAGATCAAAGTTGTATTAAAAAATCCAATAAAATTAAATTTTGAAAAAAAGTTAATTATTTCCTAAAATATATATGTTTTTGAAATATATTATAACATAAATATGTACCTTTCTCCTTATGAATATTTTGGTGCCATCATGTTTCACCTCTTGGAAATAGAAGAGGGTATTGTAAAGGGTCATAACATCCAAAATAATGCATTATTCTATATTGGTCTCCGGAATGAGCACTAACAATAATATCTCGTTCAAACCCTAGATTATCATTATTTCCTTCAATCCAAACAGCTGCAACTTGATATGCTGTCGGAGCATTATAAACTCGCTGATCTAATCTCATATCTTTTGTGATACAAAGTTGTACATCATCTAGAGAAGAATACTTTGTTAGTCTTCTAAAGATTTTGGCATATGGATTTTCCTCTAATATTTCAGTGAGCTTCCGTACAATTCCTTCTCATACATGTGCATTAAGGCACATTCTATTCGCAGTTTCATTTTCAGTATCAAAAAAATATATCTGAAAATTAGTTGGTTTGTTTCCATTAAAACTCAAACTTGGGAGATTGTGATAAATCATTCCTTGTACTCGAAAAGTGAAAACTCCTCATCGTGCTGAAGCAAGCTCTTTATCCAATTTAACTCCAAATGAAGTGAATGAGAATATGGAATTGTATAAACGTATTTTTTTTCAAAAATCAACAGATTCTTCCGATTGAGAAGTGTATAGTTCGTACAATTTTTCTGGAACTTTTGCAGCTGCAAGTTTAACTTTTCCATTATCACAACAAAATGTGGGAGGCTCATACTCAAATCTTGTTGCTCCACAATGAATGCAACTTGGCATTATTTTTAGTTTATGTTCCCTTATCATTAAAATTCATAATTAGATAAATATATAAATATAGATTTTTCAATTTTATATGAAAAATGTACTTCAATACAAAGTTTAAAGAATATTAAAAAAATATACCTTCAGAGTTACTTAGATTTGCTTGAACTTGTTAATTACATGTTGCTTGTCTCTTTTCACGATTCTGCAAAACATGTTCTACATAGTCTTTTTTCTTAGTATCATTAAGATTTGCATATTTTCTCTTTTGTCCAGTAAGTTTCCTTTGACGCCATATATATTTCGTCTCAAACATCGCCACTTTTCTTTGACTATATTTTAAAAAAAAAGGAGTTACTAAAAAATTTTAGAAATAAGTTTTTGTTATGTTTATAAATCTTTTTTTTTTAAATTTGTCATCGTACTGTAAATTAAAATTATTGGATTTAGTTGAAAAATAAAATCATACATACATGTTACCACAACCTACGATTTCAAATTTTAAACTTCAATCTTTGATTACTCGTTGTAAACTTCAATCTTGATTTACTCGTTGTAATCTACTCGAACTCTAGTCGTATAGTCCTCACGAATTTCACACTGATTACAAAAACATTAAAACACATTTGAAGACAAACCACTATCGCCAATGATATATATACACACACACAATGTGTTCATATTAAATTAGAGTCCTAATAAACTTCTAATGAAATTAGATATAAAGAGTTTTCTTTCATTAGGACTTTAAATTAAACATATAATTTTATTAAAAAGAGTTTGAAATATAAAGAACTCTTATTTTATATAATCAAATAGATAAATAAAATAAATATTAAATTACGTTATTATCCTTAATAAAGAGTTTTCTAACTATTATTTTCTGCTCACACATGATGTAGAATTGGATGTATATTAATTTATTCTAGATGCATCATGATAGCATAAAACGAAAAACAACAATTTCTAGTGTTGGGGTTTATCATTGTTCATGATAAATATCATCTTGTTAAGTTTATAGATAATTTCTCATTACCAACCTTCCTTTTGCCTTTATGGGAGATAGAGTCGTTGCCAACTAAACAATTATTCCAAAATATTGGTTTGCAACCTCAATAATTTAACATGTAATTTTATTAAAAAGAGTTTGAAATATAAAACACTCTTGTTTTTTATAATCAAATAGATAAATAAAATAAATATTAAATTACGTTATTATCCCTAATAAAGAGTTTTCTTTCATTAGAACTCTAATTAAATTGGATTTGATTTAATTATGCACCTTCATATTAAATCAAATTAAATTAAATTTTTCATTAAATTTTAAAGAATTGGATGTATATTAATTTTCATATAAATTAATATTATTAAAAAATATGCTTATAATATATCATTGAAAAGCTCTTTAAATATATATTAATATAAGACTAATTTTAGTTTAAGATTCAAAATGTTCAAGATTACAAAAGAAAAATAATCAAAACATGTAATTTTATTAAAAAGAGTTTGAAATATAAAGGACTCTTGTTTTTTATAATCAAGCAGATAAATAAAATAAATATTAAATTACGTTATTATCCCTAATAAAGAGTTTTCTTTCATTAGGACTCTAATTAAATTGGATTTGATTTAATTATGTAGGAGGGATAAAATTGGCATTATGAAAAATGGACGAAACATTCATACTTATATAGTGTAATAGATATATCACTTAAATTATATTATGGTCATATTTTTTCTATGCTTGGGTTTAATTTAACAAAGCCTATACATTTTTGGGTGACTAGCCCTTTTTCGTACTTTTTGGTTCCCTTTGTACTTTTTCTTTTTCTTAATAAAATTGAATCGCTCATTAAAAAAAAATTCAATTTCCAGGCATTCATAAAGCTAGCACATGCACCCAACAAGCACTAGCACAAAAAAAAAAAAGTATTAATACATCTATGTAAAGGTGTCGTTTTATTTTAAACAAAAAATGATTTTGTTATTGTACTTATATATTATATATTAGTGTATCAAATAAAGATATTAGTTGTATTATTTCATTTACGTAAATGTATTACCTTGTTTCATATAATATAAAGGAAGGATATTACTCACATAATGTAAAAATATTTCATTACAATAATTAAAAAGTATTACTAACAGAACTAAAATAATTATATATTTGTCAGAACACCAACATGCACATGCAACATGTGTCTGTCTGTATCATTTTATTGAAGATTACTCTTTATAATACAAACATATAGAAACTAGTGATTTAATTGAACATAAAAATTAAACAACTTGCAATAGCCAACTTTCATAAATTGAAAATATTGATTAGAAATTGAATATTGATTAGTTGTCATGATGGGGACAGCTAGCTGTAACTCTCGTTGGGTTCGTCATTTTAAATTGTCAAGTGATATATCATTCATTGAATCATTAATGATTATGAAAGTATGGATGAATCAATTAGTAGATTAAAATAATAATAATAATTTAATAATATTATTAAATTAAGTCATACGTTGCATCATCGGTTGGATGCCATTGTTTGTAGTTACCAAAGGGTGTAAAGTGAGTTTGGGGAGAAATTAGGGAGATCAGATGGCGGCTTATGCTGCTCTTGCTGTTCTGGATTACGAGATACAGGATTTTCTAGACTATTCTGCGGTGTTTCAAAGTGTACCAGTCCTTTACGAAATGTATGAAATTGCAAACAAAAAGATTAAGTCCTTTCAAGTATTTATGGAAAGATTGGATTTGAGCAGCAGGATTAGGATGAAGGATTCGTTTGAACGAGTCGAAGAGGCAGCGATTCTTTTTTACGATGCAGTTCAATCATTTGTGGAGAAAGCGAAGCCGATTTCAGAACTTCTTCAAAAGATCAATACAAAAGATGAAGCGCAGTCAGATGATGAGGAGCTGGCTGATGAGCTTTATGATGAATTCAAAAGATATGAGGAGGATTTGAGACAAGTGGGTCATTCCTTCACAGACACACTTGAGAAGATGGAGCAGGAGAATCTAAACCAAGATAGTCCTTTACCTGTTGATGAAGATGTTCATTCCAAGTCAAAGATGGTTGGATTGTCTGATGAGTATACTAAACTCAAAAAAGATATTATCTGTGGCTTCGGGTTGGATCTATTCATTCACTCACTTGTTGGGATGGCAGGCAGGGACGGATCCAGACTTTTTTAATGGCGGGGGCACAAAATAATTAAAATATAATATACGTGAATACATTTTTTAATACATAACAATCCAAGTTTATTACAATTGAAACCTACGAGTTTTCATTGACTGAAATATTTGCATTATTGACTCATTATCAACACTATCAAAAACCTTTTTTTCAATATATACAATTAAACTATCATTCATCCATTGGTATCCATTCCGGTTGCGTAGACAATTCTTTATGATATTCATTACAGAAAATACTCTTTCAACTGTAGCAATATATACTATCAATTATAGAAGAATAAATATAATATAAAATGATACTATCATGACCAGCAATATATATGTGATTGGACATGATGCTATATGATATAAATATCAAGTATATATTATATAAAAAAAAAATATTTCTGCAATGGCCAGTAATATATACGTGTGATATACATGTCTAATCAAATATTACCAATACTATCAAGTATATATTATAAAATAATAAAATATATATTATAAAAAAAATTTCAAAACATTGTGGGGGCACGTGCCCCCACATGGGGGTGTATGGATCCGTCAGTGATGGCAGGAATTGGCAAGACAACTCTTGCTAATAAACTTTTTGAAGATTTTGATGTCTTGGAATGGTTCAACTGTTGTGCTTGGGTGACAATTGGAAGAGAATATCAACTAGAAGAAATTATCCGAAACATTCTAACTCAATTGGGCGTTGATGAGCATAATATGCTCACGGAAGCTCACTTGAGAGAATGTTTGATGACCAAGCGATGTTTCATTGTATTGGATGATGTATGGGATATGGAGCTTGTCCAAAATTGCTTGAAAACCTCATCTCCAATCACATTTGATAGTGGAAGTCAATTTTTGGTTACAACAAGGATTCAACATCCGCATTCTTTTGGTTATCATCTCATAAACATGCGCTTGCTAAATAAACAAGAAAGTTGGAATCTTTTGTGTGACAAGGTTTTCGCTCAAAACCCCTACCCTGTTGAACTTGAGAGAGCTGGAAAGATGATTGCTGAGAAGTGTGATGATCTTCCTCTTACAATCGTCACAATCGCCAACCTCCTATCGAGGACACCAATATCAGAATGGGTTGATGTCGCAACACAGAGAAAACATCAAAGGTACTATACCCTAGCTATGAAAATTTATGTAAAGATTTGAAATTATGCTTTCTCTATATGGCAGTCTTCCTACCAAATTACAAGATTCCCAAATCCAAGATCATTAATATGTGGATTGTTGAGAAAATCATCCCAAAAAGTTTTGAAAAAACTTTAGAAATTGTTGGTGAAGGATACTTGCAGGAGTTTGCAGTGCATAATCTTATTATGGTCTACCAAAGAAGCAGTGTCGTAGTTAATGATATTTTCGATAAAATAAAAACATGTGCCCTCCATTCTTCCTGGTGGCACTTATGCTACAAAGAAGCTAGAAAGCTGAATTTTTTTCACATCCTGGATAGTTATACAGATGCTTCAAGTGAAGTTATAAAACGTCAGACTAGGTTGTCCGCCCACAACAACATTTTGTTTGGTATTAAATGTGTGTATGAATCAATGGAGGAAAATTGTGCATCCACTACCCACTCTCTACTATGTCTAGGTCCATATCATCAATATCCAGTACCCATATGTTTCGGTTTAAAGTTGCTCAAAAAATTTGAAGCTCTTGAAATCCGTTTTTATGAGTTCCCTTTGGAAGTATTGGAACTAGTTAAGTTAAGATACCTTGCTCTCACATGCAACGCAAGTCTCCCTCCTTCAATATCAAAACTTTGGAAACTACAATACTTGATTGTCCGACGTCATTTGATAATGAAATTTGGAGCTCTATCATATTTGCCTATAGAGATATGGGATATGAAAAGATTGAAACTTCTTCATGTAACGGGTTGCGACCTACCTGATGTTAGTGACACTTTTTTGCCAAATCTTTTAAAGCTATCAGATGTGAGCTTTCACAGTTGCACTACCGGTGTTGTAGGAAGGATACCTAATATAAAAAAAGCTAGGAATTCGAATTGATAGAATGCCTGCGGCAGTAGAGCTTTTGTGTTGCTTTGATCATGTTTCTCATCTAAGTGAACTAGAATCACTTAAATGTGTCATTGTAAATCCAACATGCAATTTTGAGGTTGTTGCACCACTTTCTCAACTCTCAATGTTCCCATTTGGTCTGAAAAAGTTGACTTTGAGTGGGTTGGGCTATCCTTGGAAAGAAATAAGCACTATTTCTTCATTGCCAAATCTTGAAGTCCTCAAGCTGCGAAACAATGCCTTTCAAGGGCCACTTTGGGAAGTCGAAAATGATAAATTCCCAAAGCTTTACTTTCTTCAATTGGAAGACATTGATCTAGAGATATTGGAGGGGGAAGATAGCTTCAAATGTCTTAAGAAACTGACCATAAAACACTGCTACAATTTGAAAAAACTCCATTTCACAATGAGATATGAATTTCTTTCAAATCTTGAAGTAGTTGACTGTAATCCTCAAATTGAAAAGAATATACAAAAGAGAGTACTGAAGACAAGTGGAGGCAGAAGGTCCTTGGTGCAATTTTCATTTTCATGGAACACTTGAGAGACAACTTTGATCATAAGGTTAGTAATTCAACTTATTATGTTGAACAATAATTTTTTTATTCTTCACCTCATATATATATATATATATATATATATATATATATATATATATATATATATTACTATGTTTGAATAAGCAAATAAGTTTTTTTTAATAATATTTATAAGTTATTTAAGATATAACTTTGAAACTCGTTAAAGTGTTTAATGAAATTTTAAAAATAAGATTTTGTTCAACTCAAAATATTATGATAGGAGCTTATAAACTATTTGCAAAATGTTAAGAGAAACCATCTTATTTCAAATAATATCTTATCTTTAAAAATTTCTTCACAATCCATCATTTAAATTACAATATAGCAATTAATAATGTGTTGATTAACTCCATAATCTTATTTATATAAAGGCTCCATTTATTTATTTTAAAAATAAGATATAACGTTTTATAAATTTTAAAAACATCTAATAATATGTAAGAGATTATAAGACATTTAAATAAGATTAATTGATTATTACCATCATAACAATGAAACATTTTTATGCCAGGATGAGAAAACGAGGAGTAAAGATTCAAGATGTTGTTCAAGTGCTAGATTATGGTTTATACAGTCAAGCATTTAAGAAATATCACTTGCAAATCATACGGTGAGATGACTATTCCCTCCATATATATGTGTCTCAATGTGTGGAAATTGAGAGTTGTTTTAATTGGATTGAAGCAGACTATTCTTATAATTCTGTAAAATTGTGTATCTTTTGTGACTTTTTATCATGATCCAATGTTATTTTTATGGACTAGCGATTACATTCATCGTTTTTTAATTTTTTTTTTCTTTTATCTATTAGCTTGTTTTGTATGGGAAAAATAACTTTAATGGCCTAATAACGAGGGTGCTCAGCCCATTTCTACCATTTTGTTTTATATAAAAAAAAAAAAAAAAAATTGTTCTCATTTATCTTTTAGGTTCCGCCATTCAGTGTGATGTATGTTTTAGATTTCTTTTTATTTTCTTAATCTTTCTTAATTGTTCACCGATAAATAATTTCTCTCCCCTTCTCTCTCTCATACGTATTTTTTTTTGTGTTTGATTTGGACTAATCATAAGTCTTTTATAATAACTATAACTTATTATTTAATAACTTATAATTAAGGACTACTGGTACCAACCCTGAAATAATTAGGTCTAGTTATAATGATTGTTTTTTTGATATAACGCTATGTGTTTCATTATAACACTATTCTTATCGTTATTAAGTTCTCGAGTAAATTTTGAGTTGGAATTTGCCATTAATTGCTCGAGTACCTATTTAAGTTGATTTATATTATGTATAGATGAATTATAAATCTAAAATTTTTATTCTTTGATAAATCTCAACAATTTATATCATATGTCAGTAAGTAGAAGAATTGACTATAAGAGTAGGAAAATAAAATACAAGATTACTTACTTTTGAATTTCTTTTCATACAAGACCTAATAAAATCAGCTTATATAAACTCTAAGATGGTTTTGAGATTATTCCGCAAGCTGGTTGTTGATTGCGAGTTTTTTTTATATAACGCTATGTGTTTCGTTATAACGCTACTGACAAATCTACTCGATCAAGACCTCAAGAAATCACATGCAAGGTGCATGCAAATCAGAAACACAGACTTGATGAAGAAATGAAGATCAACCAATAAATCAATCGAGCAAGGAAATGAACCAATCACACAACACCAAAAGATTATAGTGGTTCAGCTTAAAGCCTACATCCACTTTGAGATCTTTTCCACTAGATCAATAATATGAAAGCAAAAGTTTACAAAAAATTGCAAAACTGAAACCCTAAAACACTCAATACGATTTTGCAAGAAAATAACTCTCTCTAGAAAACTCGAATGGAACTATGATCAATACAAGAACTGATCTTTGCCTTTTATAGAACGCGTAGCTGAAAACTGCGCTTGAATTGGTTGAGAATCGGGTGAGAAAACTGCCCCGCAAGTTCACCTGCAAAAACAGAAAACGAAAAATGAGATTTTGCAAATTAAACTGTGCAACCAACTTACCTGTCTGAAGTCGCATTTCTGAAGCACACTTTTATAAGTAATATTACGATTTATCCCATACTTAGCCAATTTCTGAATTTCCTTTTCTCATATGTTTGGCTGAGTATACAGCTCATGCATACATGCTATATATCCTTTACAACTACTTCTATCATTATTGAGTTCTCGAGTGAATTTTGAACTGAAATTTGCCATTTATTCCTCGAGTACATATCTAAAATGTTTTTGAGATTATTTTGCAAGACGGTTGTTGATTTCGAGTTTTTTTTGATATACCGTTATGTGTTTCATTATAATGATACTCTTATCATTATTGAGTTTTGGAGTGAATTTAGAGTTGAAATTTGCCAATAATTCCATGAGTACACATTTAATTGATTTATATCAACTATAGATGAATTATAAATATAAAATTGTTATTCTTGATAGATCTCAACAAGTTATATCATAATGTCAGTAAGTATAGGAATTGACTATATATAATAGTTGGAAAATAAATACAAGATTGCTTACTTTTGAATTTGTTTACATACAAGATCTAATAGTCTCAGCTTATATCAACTCTAAATTGTTTTTAAGATTATTCCGCAAGCAGGTTGTTGATTTTGAGTTTTTTTTAACATTATGTGTTTCATTATATTGCTACTGTTATTGTTATTGAGTTCTCAAGTGAATTTTGAACTGAAATTTACCATTAATTCCTCGAGTACATATCTAAGATGCTTTTGAGATTATTCCGCAATTCAATTGTTGATTTTGAGTTTGTTTTGATATAATGTTATGTGTTTCGTTATAACGCTACTCTTATCGTTATTGAGTTCTCAGGTGAATTTTGAGCTGAAATTTACCATTAATTTGTCTAATATATATATCTAAGTTGATTTATGCTAAGGGTAGATGAATTAAAAATCTAAAATTGTTATGCTCGAAAGATTTCAACAATTTATATCATAATATCAAGAAGTAGAATAATTGACCATAATAGTTGGAAAATAAATATAAGATTACTTACTTTTGAATTTTTTTCCATACAAGACCTAATAATCTCAACTTATATCAACTCTAAGATGTTTTTGAGATTATTCCGCAAGCCACTTGTTGATTTTGAGTTTTTTTGATATAACGTTATGTGTTTCGTTACAATGCTACTCTTATCATTATTAAGTTCTCGGGTGAATTTTGAGCTAAAATTTGCCACTAATTTGTCTAATATATATCTAAGTTGATTTATGTTAAGGGTAGATTAATTAAAAATCTAAAATTGTTATGCTCAAAAGATCTCAACAATTTATATCATAATATCAATAAGTAGAAGAATTGACCATAATAGTTGGAAAATAAATACAAGATTACTAACTTTTGAATTTGTTTCATACAAGATCTAATAATCTCAACTTATATCAACTCTAAAATGTTTTTTAAGTTATTCTACCAGCCCGTTTTCGATTTCGAGTTATTTTTTGATATAGCGATATATGTTTCGTTATTACGGTACTCTGATCGTTATTGAATTCCTAGATGAATGCATCTAATTTATATTTATGTTTATTTAAGCTAAATGAACTTAAATATACAAGTTCAATGTCTAGCTATTGAAGAAAGGTTATTATTAGAGCAGTTGACAAAAAGATAGACTTGTGAGTCTCATTTATTTGCAAGCAACTTCAAATATAAAAAAATGGAATAACATCTATACAACAATATTATAGCCAGCAGAAGATATAACATCAAGTTTTTGAACAATAACCTGTGCTCAATAATCACATAAAAGAACATGACATATTTCAGATACAAAATCATGTCATTTTTCATTTGCATTTCGTCATCATGCTAATTATCCCAAATTTACAATAGTTATCACCTAACCAGTTCAATTTAGAAATGCAAAAAATGGATTAGAAATATCAAAAAGGTCTCGATTTTGGATATACATTTCTTCTGGACAACCCCATGAATATTTAAGCTTCACAAAATCATGACATTTGTTAGTTCTTTAGTCCCCAACTTATTCATTGAATTAAATTCTCATAACATATTCAATAATTTAAAAGAATTAGATCAAAATGTTGTGCAAAGGTTTCAACTGCAAGTTTTCTTTTTCAAATTTTCATGTGATTAGAGCGAATGTGACCAACAACTTTTCTAGCCATAAAAAATTCAATATACTTTAAGGTGAACATGACACAATCATTTCAACAATAAAAGATGTTAGTTTAATATAAGCATATGATTTAATAACAAATAAAATGCTTTTCAAAATGTTTGCAGTTTACTATATTATGTACACGGATTTTACAAAATAAAATAACTCCAGCTACCACGGCATCAAATCTCGCCGGAGACTTTTCAAGTGCATTTCAGTTTAGCACTTCGCTATATGAAGTTTAAAAGTTTTCGTTTTACTATATAAAGTATAAGGTTTTTGCAAGTTACAATATTTCCAACTACCACATCATAAAATATTATCGAAAACAACTCATGTGCATCGATCTAATAATTAAAGGGATAAAAAGAATTTCTTCATATCAAATTAGGGCTTAGAATTGAATAATAATAATAATAATAATAATAATAATAATAATAATAATAATAATAATAATAATAATAATAGATTAGGTAATGAAGATATTGTAAATGACATCTTCAAAGCAAATTTACTCTAACAATCATGTAAGTGAGCGATTTTCGAAGATATTTTACGACATTGCAGTTGAAAATATTGTAGCTTGCAAAATCTGTGAACTTTATATAATGAAATGAAAACTTTTAAAGTTTATATAGTAAAATGCAAAATTTAGATGCACTTGAACAATCTCCGGTGAGATATGATGATGTGGCAGTCGAATTTATTGTATTTTGCAAAATCTGTGTACATGATATAGTAAACTGCAAACATTTATAAATGATATTGTGCAAAATGGGGTATACTTGAGATAGATTTTTGTGTTTTACCCTTTATTAAATCACAAGTATAAGTGGTGTATTTCTTTTAACACAAGGAATTTTTATATCATAAAGGGGTTTGACGCATTTTACCCAAAATCAATCAATTGATTCGAAGATGACTTAACTGTAAATATTAGTTACTTAGCAAATAAAATAGAAATAATTGTCCTTAATTTTATAATAAAATATAAATAAGATGTTTCTAAAATGTGAGTTTTTTTTTTGATAATTTTTAATAATTTTTTTATTGAACTTTAAAGAAATTAATGTAATTAATGAAATTCTTATATAATACTAAATGCATGTCTTAAAAAAAGTATCTAATAGTAAATTATGCAATTATAATATCTCACGTGTGACACACCTGTATTACGCTAGTGTGTATGTATATATATATATATAATCAATTACTAACTATAAATATAAAATAATTAAAATGAATAACACCACTATAAGCACAAATACATCCAATATATTAATCAAACCAAAACATCGCAAGTATGGTCCTTATTTTTACTTTTTTTTTTACATAATGATGAGCACGGCCTCTAACTGACATGGAAATACTTGAAACAGGGAATTAAACCAAATATCCTCATTCATTTATAAAGCCCAAAAAAAAAAAAAAAAAAGGAAATGAATACAGAGTCACGTTAAGATGAAGCTCACCAGTCACTAGTCCTTAAGATGAAGTTGGAAGAGGTCATTTCCAAAGTCACATTGTTCTTCTTCAATACATTTTGCCGATTCCACAATAGATGACTTACAACTCCACAACTCAATCTATTGAAGCATTGGTATATCTCCAATACCCTGTGGAATTTCTCCTAGCCTATGGCAACTTTGAAGAATAAGGCGTTCAAGTCTGGGAAAATGACAACTGTCTGTTATCCGAACTTGGAGGTCTGTGTTGTCAATTACAAGTACTTTTAATTGACAGAACTGCCCTTCCATTGTTTCCCACACTAATCCACGGCAAGCATACGCCAATAGTTTGAGCACTTGAAGATTTGACAATGAACCAACAATCGACATCTCTTTCCATGGAATTCCACTGCCGCTCAGTGCCAACTTCTTTAGTGTCACTGGGAATGCAAGCCTATGAGATGAAGCACATGGATATGCGTAAAAGTTCAAATTTTCAAGCTTTTGCAGATGGACAAGATTGTTTAGGCTGTACTCCGACCATTCTGTTTGAATTGACGATAAATGATTCCCAACTTTTTTACGTTTGGAATCAATTCTAGGAACCTCTCAAAGCATCTAAAATCATGTATTCTTTTTAACGTGTGCAAATTTTGTAAAGGTAGAATATGATCACTAGTTTCAGCTGAAGGATCAGGTAGTAAGCCATCATAAAATTTTATTCAAAATAAGGAGCTCAAAGATGTCTTCAACTTGATTTGCTGCAACAGTGATTCGTGCTTCAAATTTGGTAGCCTCTCTTGGAAAATCCTCAAGAAAACAATTTTCTTATGTAGAGATTGAATTCGTTTCTTTTGATCGTGAACAACAAAGGAATGACGAGTCAGAAGATGATCTAGTGTTTGTGCAAGTGAAACAGAGCAGCATAAGCCATTTGCTCTATACAGAGATCGACAGAATAAGGAAGAAAGAATGATCTTATCATAGAAGACACTAATTAGATTGAGTCATAGACACTGCAGTAGATTGAATCATATCCACGTGTGGTGTGGCATGCAGCTTCAAGTTGGTACCATAAGTATTCCCTTTTTAACCTTTTTTTCTTTTAAAGGCTATCCCATAATCTACTTAACACACCCCAATTTTTCAAAAATCAAAGGTATAAAAATACATTTTTTAGGATGTGTTTAATATTTGTGAGGTTTTGATTTCCATCCGATTTCTCCCTATTTCTTACTGTTTGAGCAAAAATGATTGAGCAGAAGTTTTGTGGGCGTCAGATTCAAAAACTCTATGATAATAAGCCAAAAACAGCATATAGCTTCCATACCAATAAGGAAATAGTAACAACTATGATAATAATAAATAAAAGTTGCATTTTAGCAACATAAAAACTAGTTGAATAATCTCTACTCCTTGTTCCTTGAGGATCTGTCTTTCCTGTGACCACCAAGAATACGAGAAATCTGAAGACCTCTACTGAATGCTTGGTTGAACAACATTCGAGTCTGAAATTCCGACACAAATGGAAACCACGCAAGAAATGCAACCGGAGTAAAAAGAAGCAACCCCATCACAATCTCATATCCACGTGCTAGAGTTCGAACAGAACCCCAGAATCCGGCTCTTTGAACAACCGGTTTACACGCTTGCGCAATCTGTTCAAGTGAAAGGTTTTAGAGTTCGATTAAAGAATGACAAAATATGGAGTGCCTTGTACAAAAGAACAAGAAAGTGCAAAAAGGAGGGAGAAAAAATAACACTGACCAGAAGTAAGCCCCAACCAGTAGGCATGAAGGCGAGAATGCAGACGATGATATCTTTTGGTGTCATGTGGGGGAGTGCTATCAGAATAGCGAGGATAGACACAAACGTGACAAAAATTAAACCCTTGATAAGCCGAAAAACAAGCTGAAAATTTGCACTAAATTTCCTTCGTCCAACAGAAATTGTCTGCAGAACATAACCAACCAGGAGAAATAATCAATATTCCATTAAAACCACAGAATGTTAAATGGTGTTTCCATTTCTTAGGTGAACTTCAGGTGGTTGGTAGCATTCTCAAGCAAAAGCAGATATTGCTCTAACAAACTTAAATAAAATTATAACAATATGAAAATAGGAAAATAGTATATTTACTGACCTTCATGACAAAAAGTATCAGGAAGATTACCAGCCATGAAATGCCATATACCTGTAACAAATATGAGTATCAGCATGAATTGCAAGATCAGCCTAATGTAAAGCAACTAGGCAAGAAGTTCAGAAAAATCTACTTTGATCAAATAAAAACAGAAAGGTCGAGAAGCAGAGAAGACTTTCAAGTCAAAACATACCAAAACACTTTTAGTATGCCTTATGATGTGCAAGTGATAAATAAGCCCATACTGATAAATGAAAAATCTTAGGGCCAATATAATCTCAGCAATGATGCCGCGTATCCCTGAATGACGAAGATGATCTTGCTCCTCCTCCCACCAAGATTCCCAACTTTTCTCTGGAGGGACACCTATACCGCCACGGTTGCTAATCCACTTGTTCCAATCCGTCCAATCATTGACTATTTTTTGCCACTCAAAACCAGAAGGATTGAAGAGGAAGGGAGCAAAAAGCCAGGTGCCCACCATAAACCACATTGATACGGTTATTAAGATATATGCAACTGTACCTCTGTAAGACTGACCAAAGATTTGATAAACAAGAAGCAATATCATTAACTCAAGTCCCTTAACAAAATGGCTACGAGAGTATAGCCGATAGTTATCTGCAAATTTAGCATGGAACACGACAAATCCACGACCTGTCGGCCTATATTTTGCACCTCCGTGAAGTAATGTCCTCCCATAGTAATGTGTCTTTGTTCCAAGAGAAAAGGTAAAAAACACAGGTGCAAGCTGCAATTGCATTAGTATAAATTCGCTTAATGCAGTTCGGAACCCTTTCTCTAGTCCAATTTCCATCATCATAGGGAGAGCCATCAGAAATCCGATTTGGACGAATGATTGGGAGGCAAGAGCAACTTCAAGAGGCCTATTTTGTCGAATCCCAGGTTGGTTACTAAGCCCTTTCTCAAGGCCACTTAGTACAAGATAAAGGCGGCCATAAAGGAACACATACACGGTGAGCACAGTAATCTGCCAGAACAATACAAAAAGGTCAGAAAATTGCATTAAGGTTTCAAAATCAACTGGTAGACAGTTCACCTATGCCACATACCAAGGTACTGAAGTAGAAACCAATTGTGGTAAAATAGCATGACAACATTCTGAAGAAGTCAAAACGATGCCCCAGTCTGTATAAATCACGACTCAATGTTTGTTCTCTATTTCCATTGGCAATTTTCGCCTCAAACAGAGAAATCTGGTTAAGTCCTACATCCCTCCCTTTACCGACTTGTATGTATTCATGATGGGTCACATTCCCTTCACGAAGTGTAGAATTGAAGCCTGGTAACATTAAAGATAAAATGTCAAGCAATTACCATTCATGGAAGTTCAAAGAGTAACACCTTCATATATTACTCATACCAGCAAATATATCCTCACTCAAGTTGATAATCTTGGAGGCTTTGCTCAACCCACCTCTTGTAAGGTGAAATAGTCTATCAAAGACATCTGGATGACCATAGTGAAACCGAACCCTACACAAACAAGAAAGCAAAGAATAGGATTCCTATTATATTAACGTCAAACTGATTATGGAGAGAAAATGAGTCAAAATTAAGACTGCAGTGTTATGAGTAGAACAAAAAGACAGAAAATTCATAACTTAATTAAACTGAGTACTCCAAAACAAAGTACTAATAGGAAAGAAACAAAAAGAAATCAGATGCTATATAAAGGACGAGTGATGACCAATGACCAAGGACAACATTTACAGGATAATGATTACTTGTACATAAATATGACCTGCACCATGTGTTACATATTCTCTGGAAATAATTACACTGAACCAAATTCTCAGAAGTCAAAGCACTTGGTTATCCATCATTCCTATCATGAGATCACCTCAACATCCTTTTCACTTTGCTATACTTGAAGATTTAGAAGAGTCCCAGCTAGTTAGAACTTTTTCCTTTATATGACAATAATATGTCATATACATCCATAATGATATACAAATGTGAAACATTGACTAACAAAGTTGGAACAAGAGGGAGATATATATATGGTTAAACTTACTTCAAAGGGTTGGCCAACAATCTCTGACCAATGGCTGACCAATGGTTGTTGGGGAAATCGGGCAGTTTCCACCACAAACTAGTGAATTATAATGATTCTATAATTCCCAGGAAAGACTGAAGGGGTCACAAATGATCCCACTTAAAATCCAATCTCCTAGATAGAACTTAGAATTAAATAAAACACTAACACAAATAACCCGACAGATAAATATTGAATACTACTACAACAGAAAAGAAACAACCATAGATAAATTGCGGAACAAATAAAAGAGATAAGGAAAGAACACACCTGAAAATTTGATAACGGAGTTCGACCAAGTTTTGGCTTACGTCTCCGAGCACCACCCAAAGAGTCCGTGCTAATGTATATAGGAGAAGAATTGTACAAAGTATACAACTTCTGGGAAATTTCAAAGGTAAAGAGGAGAGCTTTATTTATAAGGTCATAAAGCTCCCCCCTCTTTACTAAACTACCAATGTGGGATGAGGAATTGGTGCCAAAACGTCAACAAATCTCCACCTTGGCATAATTTCAGGTCCCACCAAAAAACAAATCTTCTCAAACGAAAAAAACGGTCCTCGCGGTGCTTCCAAATTTTGCGCTCTCTGGCGCTAACTCAAATGTGCTGGATGTTGACCAGGTCTAAACAATGTTCAAACTTGGTCCTTGTAACCACCTTGGTCATCATATCTGCAGGATTCTCCGTAGTATGAATCTTTTTGAGAATAATCTCTTCTTCTTCGAGAATTTCCCGCACAAAATGATAGCGAACATCAATATGCTTCGTTCTTGCATGAAAGACTTGGTTCTTTGCTAAATGAATAGCACTCTGACAATCAGAAAACACCTCAATGTGTTTTTGATCAACTCCCAATTCTTTCATCAATCCTTGAAGCCAAATCGCCTCTTTCACAGCTTCTGTAATTGCCATATACTCTGCCTCTGTCGTAGACAAAGCAACTGTTGACTGCAAAGTAGACTTCCAACTAACTGGCGCCTTGGCAAAAGTGAACAAGTAACCAGTTGTAGATCGTCGCTTATCCAAATCACCTGCATAGTCAGAATCACAATATCCAACTATACATCGACCAAGTGTTTCATCCTGCTCAAACACCAAACCAACATCTACAGTATCTTGGATATACCGTAGAATCCATTTTACAGCTAGCCAATGAGCCTTGCCTGGGTCATGCATAAATTTGCTCACAATACTAACAGCTTGTGAAATATCTGGTCTTGTACACACCATTGCATACATCAAACTTCCAACTGTATTAGCATACGGGACTCTCGCCATATATTCTCGTTCTTCATCCGTCTTTGGAGATAGTCGGCTACTAAGCTTCAAATGAGGAGCAAGCGCGGTACTTACATGTTTTGAATCTTCATTCATTCCAAACCGCTGTAATACCTTCATCAAATACTGCTTCTGTGTCAGCCAAAGCTTGCCTCTCTCTCTATCCCTACTTATCTCCATGCCGAGAATCTTTTTGGCTTCTCCCAAATCCTTCATCTCAAACTCTTTACTCAACTGAGCCTTCAACTTGTCAATTTCAACTTGGCTCTTTGATGCTATCAACATAACATCAACGTACAAGAGTAGGTAGATGTAGGACCCATCTTGAAGTTTGCGCAAATACACACATTGATCGTATTTGCTTCTTGTGTACTTCTGACCCATCATGAACTTGTCAAATCGTTTGTACCATTGCCTTGGTGACTGCTTCAATCCATACAACAATTTGTTCAGTTTACAAACCCAATTTTCCTTACCAGCAACTTTAAATCCATCTGGCTGAGTCATGTAGATTTCCTCCTTCAAATCACCGTGTAAAAATGCGGTTTTCACATCAAGTTGAGCTAGCTCTAAATTCAACTGTGCTACCAATGCCAACAAAATTCTAATAGAGGAATGTTTGACAACCGGAGAAAAAACCTCATTATAATCAACTCCCTCTTTCTGAGCGTAGCCTTTAGCCACCAATCTTGCCTTGTAGCGAACATCATTCTTATCAGGAAATCCTTCTTTCTTTGCAAATACCCATTTGCATCCAATTGCCTTCTTATCCTTTGATAATTGTGTTAACTTCCACGTTTAGTTTTTATGAAGAGATTGCATCTCTTCTTCCATTGCAACTTTCCATCTATCAATTTCTGAACTTCGGATTGCTTCAGGAAATGTGGATGGAACACCATCAACCACTGGAAGTGCATATGCCACCATATCAGCAAAACGAGCAGGTTTGTGAATTTCTCGTCTTGCCCTCCTAACTGCAATTGGCTCTTGTTGCTGCAGAGATTCTTGGGATAAAACCTCTTCCTCATTGGACTCTTCTTCTGCCAAAGGAGAGTCACTAACAGTGCTTTTTGCTGGAATCACTACCGTCTGCTCAAACTCCACCTACTTCGGTGTATACTCCACCTGCTGCGGAGTACCATTACACCGTTCTTGTGTTACTTTATTCAACATGACAGATTCATCAAATGTAACATCCCTACTGATAATAGTCTTCTTTGCCTCTAAACACCACAAACGGTATTCCTTTACCCCAGTATTGAAACCCATAAAGAGAGCCTTCTTCGCTCGTGGATCTAACTTTGATTCCTTAACATGATAATATGCAGTAGAACCAAAAATACGCAAAGAATCATAATCAGTTGCAGGTTTACCAGACCATACTTCTAATGGAGTCTTGCCATCCAGTGCAGATGATGGCAAACGATTAACAAGATATTGAGCGTACTTCACAGCCTCAGCCCAGAACTTCCTGTCTAATCCAGCATTAGACAACATACAACGAACTTTCTCCACTAATGTCCTGTTCATTCGCTCAGACACCCCGTTCTGCTGTGGTGTTCCCCTGACTGTAAAGTGCCGAACTATGCCATACTCTTGACATATCTTCTGGAATGGATCATTCTTATATTCTCCACCATTGTCTGTGCGAAGAACCTTGATCTTCATTCTCGTCTGGTTTTCAACCTCAGTTTTCCATTTAAGGAAAATTCCAAGCACCTCATCTTTATTCTTCATAGGAAACACCCATACTCTTCTGGAAAAATCATCAATAAAAGTGACAAAATAATGCCTACCTCCAATAGATGGAGTCTTGGTAGGTCCCCAAACATCTGAATGCACATAATCCAGAATACCCTTAGTATTGTGGATGACAGTGCCAAATTTCACTTTTTGTTGTTTTCCCAGAACACAATGCTCACAAAATTCCAATTTGCAAGCTTTCGAACCTTTCAATAATCCTTGCTTAGCAAGAGTTTGCAAGGATTTTTCTCCAGCATATCCCAAACGCATATGCCACAGCTTTGTTGCCTTTGCATCTTTCTTGCTACTCGAAGTTGCAACTGCTACTGTCCCAACCACTGTACTACCTTGGTAGTAATACAGATTATTCTTCCGAATACCTTTCAACATCACAAGTACTCCCGAAGTTGCTTTAAGAGTTCCATCTCGCATTGTCACAACTAAGCCTTTTGACTCCAAGGCCCCCAAAGAGATGAGATTCTTTTTCAACCTCGGCACGTACCGAACATCCTTCAAGATTCTAGTGGATCCGTCATGATTCCGCAGCTTGATTGAACCTATCCCAGCTGTTTTACACGGATTATCATCTCTCATGTAAACAACTCCACAATCAATTTCTTCAAAATCGAAGAACCACTCCCGCATGGGAGACATATGATAGGTGCAACCTGAATCCAAAATCCACTCATCTAGATGACATGTTGAAGGTGAAACTACTAAAGAGAAATCCGTTTCTGCATCACTTTTACATTCTGCAACATTTGCATTTTGCGGACCTTTCTCTTTCTTTTTCAACTTTGGACAGTCTTTCTTCCAGTGTCCTTTCTCGTGATAGAAAGCACACTCATCTTTGGCAACTCTGCTTTTTGATCTTCTTCTTCTCCCATTTGATTTACCCTGCTGGCGACCTCTCGCCACTAATGCTTCATCTGCTGCAACTGCTTTGTTTTTCATTTTATCATGTTTTCTCAATTCATGACTATACAACGCAGAACATACAGCATCTAAAGACACATTCTCCTTCCCATGAAGTAACGTAGTTTCCAAATGTTCAAATTCATCGGGAATAGATGATAACAACATCAAGGCTAAATCCTCATCTTCAAATTTTACATCCAAATTTAACAGGTCTGCTACTAATTGATTAAACAGAGTAATATGTTCATTCATAGTAGTACTTGATCGGTAATCAAATCGGAACAACCTTTTCTTCATAAGGAGCTTATTCTGACCGATTTTCTTCAGAAATTTGCCCTCCAATGCCTTCCATAATTTATGTGCAGAAGTCTCATTTTTTAAAGCATACTTCTGCTCCTTAGACAGGCACGATCGAATTGTTCCGCACGCCAACCGATTCATGGTACTCCAATCCTTATCATCTAAATCATTTGGTTTCTTTTCTTCAATGGCAATGTCAAGGCCCTGCTGGAAAAGAGAATCCATGACCTCGCCTTGCCACATACCGAAATGGCCAGTACCGTCAAATATTTCTACCGCCAACTTCATACTTGACATTGGAATCCTTGCCCATGTGGACGAGGAAGCCGATGCCCCTGATGTTACATTTGTTGTAACCTCCTTTGTCGGTAAATCTTCTGACGACATTATGACCTCAACTGACAGTATTCAATATTACAAACAGAAAATCGAGGACAAACCTTCGGCTTTGATACCACTTGTTGGGGAAATCGGACAGTTTCCACCACAAACTAGTGAATTATAATGATTCTATAATTCCCAAGAAAGACTGGAGGGGTCACAAATGGTCCCACTTAAAATCCAATCTCCTAGACAGAACTTAGAACCAAATAAAACAATAACACAAATAACCCGACAGATAAATATTGAATACTACTACAACAGAAAAGAAACAACCATAGATAAATTGCGGAACAAATAAAAGAGATAAGGAAAGAACACACCCGAAAATTTGATAACGGAGTTCGACCAAGTTTTGGCCTACGTCTCCGAGCACCACCCAAAGAGTCCGTGCTAATGTATATAGGAGAAGAATTGTACAAAGTATATAACTTCTGGGATATTTCAAAGGTAAAGAGGAGAGCTTTATTTATAAGGTCATAAAGCTCCCTCTCTTTACTAAACTACCGATGTGGGATGAGGAATTGGTGCCAAAAAGTCAACAATGGTAACAAAACTAGTCTCTTGATTTGACATGAACCACGCAAGGGAAGAAACACTGTAGTACATGATAAGAGAATATTGAGTCCTCGAAACAAGAGTTGGTTAATACGTCTTCAGCCAGAAAATGTGAATTATGACTGATCACTGACCTTTCAGTAAATATATGTTCCCTCAAACCAAGAATTGATGGATGCCTGACATTATGTCGTTTAAGAAATTCTTGAAGTATGTTTCTCATTTTGAGAGCTTCTTCCATGTAGTTATCCTACAATTGGATATTGATCTCAGGACACCGAATGAAAGTCAAAACCAAATGAGCATAAAAGTATGATACTTGATTCATATCAATTGTTTGTAAGCCTTCTCCACGACTGAAAATAATGGCGTGATTCTGATTTTCAGGTTTTCCTTCACCCAATAAAGCATGCCCTGGAAGTTTTATACGATACATAACCTGCAAGTGGGAATCACTGCATATCACACTGTGATGTGCAAGTGATAAACAAGCCCATACTGATAAATGAAAAATCTTAGGGCCAATATAGCCCTCCATTAAATCTGTTTAAAATGCAAAAGATAACTACTCCACCACAGTAATTTTTAATCAAACATTAAAAGGGCTAGCAATGTTAAAAAGTTACACATTGTGCTCATCCAAAGAGGCCAGTGTAAGAGATAGAGTACCATCACCTTGGCCATATCAAGGAAGGCTTGAAGTTCTAGTGCCCTGCGGTAATACATCATTTCTTTCTACATACTTTTTTTTTTTTTTTGCAAAATATTATTTTTTGGGACCACTTGGTAAATGGATAGTTTGCACAAGAGTTGCCCATTTGGGATAACATTATCAACTAAATAATATCTCATATTGTATTCTTTCCCTTGAATGATATAATGTGCTGGAGGAGCAACGCCTATAGCAAGATTGGAGTAAAGATGAGATGTCTCAAACACATTAATATCATTGTCGGATCCTGACATCCCAAAACATGCATATCATATCCACAAATCGTAATCAGCTACAAATTCAAGAACAATTGTTGGAGATCCATTTCACCCGACATATTGTCCCACGCAAGCTGTTGGACAATTTTTCCACTGGAGACTACCTAACATTCCTGGAAAACCACGTTGTTTACCAATATAAAGTAGTCAATCTCAAATATTGCTCTATATATATCTCTACAATAGCACGCCATAATCTCTTAGCATACTTCACTGTTGTAGACTCTCAAATTTTGATATACTCATCAGTTGCATCTCCTGGAACTGCATATTCTAGTTGTCGAAATTCAGATGTTACCTTTTGGAGTGTAGACAAACCAAGTTTTTCAGCTACATTCCTTTGCCTGCACAAAGTAATGATCACAATTTGAAACATCACCAACAATATGAAGGAATAAATTTTGGGATATTTGAAATTGTTGATGAAATTGTTCTTCATTGAATATCGAATTTTCAGAGAAGAGAAGTAGTTGTTGAAGAGGTTTTGTGCTGCTCCTTGATCATAATAAATTGTTCTATGATCTAGAACAGAGCCACCACTCGTAGAATTGATATTTTTTAGCCTAATAAATTCTTCCATCTTTTGATTGTCGGTGTATATTTGTTACATGATTAGTTGTTATTCTGCATCGTAACTAGCCATCCATTGTTGGAACTCTTCATCGGATGAGCTTGAAGAATAAGATGTGGCAAAAGGACCGATGTGATTGAAATCCATTTTCGATTTTGAGACTAGTAGAATAGAAGAAAAAAATAATATACTAGAAAAGAAATTGGTAATCAATGAGAAAATTAGGTAGAAGACAATGAAGAAATGATTCTTGCATATGATCATTATATAACCAACAATAATTTATTAAAGAAAGCATATGTTGTCAATTATAATCGTTGGTAACTCACTTAATCTTTAAATCTCAACCCTTCAAAAAAAGATTAAAAAGAAAAAAAGCAAAGCTTCAAAGCACAATCCATGTGCTTTCAATTATAACCGTTGATAACTCACTCAATCTTTAAATCTCAACCCTTCAAAAAAAGTTGGAAAAGTAAAGATATCAAAAGAAAGCACAATCCATGTATTCCTTAAATTTTAGCCGTTGATAAACTACATTTTCTTTTAATCTCATCCGTTAGATTGTCATTATATTTTATATCAATATTTTCTATCAAGAGTTGCATTATATTCATCTTCTCTTTAAACTATCAAAGCCATAGAGTACAAATTATACAAATAATGAAGGTAAACATCTTTGTAATGTCTTTCTTGAAATTTCACAAGATGTTGATGTTGGTATAAATAAATCTAGAGATCAATTTTGGAAATGTATTACATAAAAGTTCAATTCTGAAATACCAAGCTCTACATAAAGGAGTGTAACCAAAGATCACTACAATGCTGCATGTAAACAATTCTCAAAGATGTTAGAAAGTTCAATAGTTGTTTGCGTCAGATTGAGTATATGAATCCAAGCAGTGCAAAATGAGCTCAATATCGTAAGTAATCATTTATATATCTTACTATTTTATGTGTCATACAAATTTTCTCAATAAATTTCAAAATTCTTTGCTGATATGACATGCAAACGAGTTGTTAATGTAACAAAAATGATATAAAGACAATTCAAATTCAACTATGTGTGGTTTGATTTAAAATAATGTGTGCAAACTGAAAACACAAGTGGTTTCTCAACATCATTTCCACAAGAAGTTGTTAATGAGTCTCCTATTTCTCCTAACCCTTATGCACCTTCATTTTCAATAGATTTAAGGGATGAAAACATAAGTGGTTGTTCTTCATCACAACGGCCACATGGGGTAAAAAAAAGTCCATATCTAAAAGGAAATAAAGTGAAGATATATGTCTGTCTTTTTATACATTATGAAATAGGAGCATACGAAACTTCAAGAATCATTATCAACTTCGATCATAAATAAAGAATGGGATATTGAGGTGCAAAAACTAAAAATTGCAGCAAGCAACGAAAAATTTGATATAATTAGAGAAGATAACATACTACTCATGAATTTGATCGAGATTGCTAATCCCGTACAATGTGAATACTTTCGAGAACAACAACAAATAATTATGCAGAAGAGAAGACAATCTCAAGTACCAAAATCTATTAATATGTTCGATATGTTTGGACAATCTCTAGATCTTGGAGGGTATGGAGTTGGTCTCTTGGATTATTAGGTTTTATTGTTATTTTTTAGTAATTTCATATTTTATTTTCTTGTATTTTAATTTATTTTAGTAATTTTATGTTTTATTTTCTTATATTTTAATTTATGTTTTATTTTCACGTATTTTAATTTATGTTTTATTTTTAGTAATTTTATGTAATTGTTCTCATCTCTCATATTTTTACTATCCATGTTGAGAATTTTTTTTATAATTTATTAACATATTTACACATATAAACATTATTTAATATATTTTTTTTACATTTTATATTTTAAATTTAATAAATAAAAAAATCATATGACTAATTGAATGAATCTTAATGTAAAAAAAAAGAAATTTATTTTTATTATTCAAATATTCTTTAATTGGAGCATTAAGATCTCATTCATCGTTTGATGTCTTAATTCTATATGATTTGTTTAAAGAAAACAGTAGATTTTAGACTCATATGTACATTCACCATTGATAAAATAACTAATTGTTGGTTTTGCATATCAATTTAAGAAATCATAATTATGTATCTAATTTTAGTACTATGAAGAAAATTAATATAAACAAGAGAAGTAAAAAAAAATCATGTAATAGTTATTTCCAACCTATAGATAAATTCGAATTGCATTCCTAATATTTTCATCATATATTTAGTCTTTTAATATCATAAGCTAATCCTTTAAAATGAAAATAAAAGTTTTAATTGGGCATGAAGCAAAACCAACAATATCTAATGGGCCTTGGGAGCATTGGGCCATTGGCCTATTAAAATTATATAAAGAAAGGGAAAAAAGACAAAAAATAAAAATAAAATATCTAGCGCTAAAACAGTTTGGCTTCAAAAGTAGCATCGTACTGCGCAATTTTTCACAATAGCACCAAGTGAGACGTCTTGCTGGGAGGTTGCTCTAATAGAGAAAAATTAAAACCATTTCATTTGAAATCTTAATTTCATAGTTCCAATCTTTTAAACCCATAAAATTTATTTTTCATATCCCACATTGATAATTAACTTATTTTTCAGGACTTAAATTGATAAAAAAAACTCATTTTTCTATTAGAGCACCCACACTGATGTTTTATCACATGTTAATAACATTAACAAAAAAAATTGATTATGTTTGGTGTGTTTTTTAAGAGTGTTTTGTTGGGATATTTTTGATGTAGTTTTGATGAGACAAACAATATGCTTAAGGTTTTAGAGTACCCCACTTTTCCATGTTGTTTATATGGATTGTATCTTTTACCTTGTAATGTTTCGATGTAATGATTTTCTAAGTCATAGAGAAAATCAATCTTAAGAAGATATATGAAGGAGTGGAATTCTACAAAGGATCAGTAAGTTACTACATATAGAAAGGAGTTAGTTGCTGCAGAAAGCCCATGGAGAATACTGCATTCAGTAAGCAGTAAGCAGTAAGCAACAAGTAGTAATCTATTTAAAGTAAGTAACAAGTAGCAAACAACAAACAACAAGGAGTTGCAGCAAGCTGGAGTAGAACAGAAAGTAGTCATCGTAGTTATTGTAGGAAGTTATTGCTACATTCTTCGATACAGTACAAGAAAGATCATGTAGTACGAGGAAGCTTAAATGCAGACTAAAGTGACATCCAGTTTGTTACCAAATGCATGAAAGTAAACAAAGGACCCATGCCGCTCCGCCACATCAGCAACAACATCAGGGAGGTCCAGAAATCGAGATACGGTATATTAAATGCCATGGAGGGTTTACACGCCACATTCCCAGTTCCACCATGTCGCATTAAATGTAAAGCCACATAGAAGATCTTTTGGAGATCAAGATTCAAATTCAAAATTGGAAAAGTATCTCTCTTCAACGGATACTTTACCATACAACTATAAAAGGAGGAGAAGTTGACTGAAATTACAACTGAAACTATTACATTTGTATACAACTCAAAGCTCAAGATATTTTCTCTCTCTTAAAGTTTTGGTCACTCAACCTTCAAGGAACAGCCCAGCCAAAGCTTTATTAAGAACATCGAAGTGTTCAAGGCTATGTCCAGTAGTACTAGTTGAAGAAACAACATATATACTTTTAACATATTTCCCATGTGCTAGGTTGTTTTAGTGGTGTCCTTAATAGGAAGTATTTAGATCCTCAATAAGTGCTAGTTTTTGTGTAAGTTTTAACTCTGTGTAAGTTTTGCAAACCATGTGTGGGTGAGGCCTAGGAATCGGTTTGATTCTAGTAGGTGTTAGCTCGTTAGGAAGTGGATTGTAAAGTTTTGACTTGTGAATCAATCTGACTTAGTGGAGTTCTTCATTTGTGAATGAGAAGAGTGGATGTAGAAGGATTACACCATCTTCGAACCACTATAAACTTTTGCGTGTTTATTGTTTTATTCTTACTTGTTGCATACTTATATACCTCTCCATACTACATTCTAAAAGATTGTATAAAATCATATTTCAAGCTTAAAATATTTTCCAAAGAAACTCTATCTTAATCTATTTTTCGCTGCGTATTGTAAACAGTGAAGCAGTAAGTTACTATATTCTTCGATAGAATTCAGTAACTAAGTTACAAAAAGTTTTAAAAGTCAAAATTTGATAGAAGTTCATTCATCCCCCTCTGAACCTCTGAGCCACTTGGAACCACTGAGCCACTTGGAACCAACAAGTGGTATCAGAGCAAGTTGGGTTAAAAACCAACTTGACTGGTCACCTACCCAAAATCCACCTATTTATACATTGGGAAAACTGTTTTTATTTTTCTTGGATCAAAACTCATATCTTTAGATTCACAGCTATCACTAATGAGCTTGAATCTCTTGGAAATAACTTCAGAAAGAAGGACAAATGCCCCCAGGTAGAACACTCACCACAGTCTAATATAATTTTCTCCGACCTGTGTTAAAATTGCACAAAACCAGGACATTATGCAAGAAATTGCCCATACCCATGGGTACACAAATATCCTGAGGAGGAAAGGACACAAAAAAGAGAAATGAAGAAAGATGAGAAACAGAAACTTAAAGCTCTCTTAAGTGAGGCTGAAGCTCTCAAAACAACCAGCTCATCAAAAGAATAAGTCAAAAAGCAATGTTCATCTGAAAGTGAAAGTGATAGCTCAACTTCTGATGAAGAAGCCCTATTGTGCCTGATGGTAAAATACTGTGATGAAGAAGAAAATGATGAGGTATCTTCTCAAACCCCTCAAAGTTCTAGTAATGATAAGTTGAACATGATCCAATCTTTTAGATGGATCATGAGTGACTTTGAGCAAATAAACTCAGCTCATGAGGAACTAAAAGATGAAAACTTCATGCTCAAGAGTGAGCAAACTGTACGAAAGGAAAAGGTCTCCAACCTAGAGTACTACAACATAGAATGCAATAATTTTAGAGCTGAAGTCTCTAAGTTCAAAATGTTGGTCACTAAGCTAGAAATTGAGAAAGAAGGCTTGTAGAATACAATCAATGCTTACAGTAAGTCATCTAAGATGGCACAGAAATGTATCCGAGAGACTCAAAGTCCCTTTGACAAAAGTGGTCTCAGATACTATGCATAAAGCTCTCAGAAAGGTGCAATCACATCTCAAGTAGAGAAGTTTATTCAAGCACGAGTATCCTACATACAGGAATTGCTTCCAATCAAAGGAATCTTGAGTAACCCCAGCTGACAAGGGAAAGAAACTCTTGCTGCAAACTGCAAATAGTAAGCCTGCACAGTATTCAACGAAGTAGCAAGTTAAGAATACTGCACCTAAGCAAAAAGTGCAGCAGTTCCATAGGTTGCAGCAGAAGAATTTTTATCCCTCTTATACTAAAACACACATGCTTAAATCCAAAGAAGCTCATACTCCAGAGAAGTATAAGAGAAGATCCTCTTCGTTTAGAAGGGATAACACAAGGAAGTTTCCAACACACATTGTACACAAACAGTATCCTGCAAAGGGTACTTACAGAAGAGATTCACAAGAGCTGATGGTAAAATAATTACCATTAAGCAAATGTTGATCCCAAAGAGGACTAACCCCACAGGACTCATACTTATATGGGTACCTAAAGCTACCTGACTTGTATACAGAAACAGTTGCCAGAAAGCAACAGAGATGTATGGTATATCAATAGCGTCTGCTCAAGACACATGACTGGCAACAAAGAAGCCTTGAGAGACTTCCAATCATGCAAAGGCCCGAAGATTGTGTTTGGGGATGACTCTAGAGGAAGCACCAAGAGCATAGGAAGTTTGATCAAAAGAAAGGCTTGCATCAAGGATGTTTCATATATCAAGGGACTGAAGTATAATCTCCTAATCATAAGTCAATTATATAACAAAGAATACTCGATAGAGTTCAACCTCAACAAGTGCTTGATCATAAACAACAAGACAAATGAGGTAAAGCTCACAGAACCAGGAGATGAAACATCTACCTTGCAAACTGGAGTTCAACAGTCCAACCAACATGCTTTATTGCAAAAAGCACCCTTGATCTCAGTTGGTTATGGCACAAAAGAATGAGTCATCTGAACTTCAAGACCATCAACAAGCTAGCAAGGAAATATCTGATGAGAGGATTAACAGATGTTGCATACAATAAGGAGAATGTCTGTGGAGCCTGTCAGAAGGGCAAGCAAGTGAGAAGCTCATTCAAGGAGAAAGTTCAGAGCTCATCTCACAGAATTTTGGACTTACTGCACATGGATCTTTTTGGTCCAATTGAGCCTGTTAGTGTCAGTGGGAAGAAGTATTCCCTAGTGATAGTGGATGATTACTCAAGATTTACTTGGACTATCTTTTTGGCAAAGAAATAAGAAACTCAAAACAGGCTGCCTGAGTTCATGAAGAGGATACATAACTAGAAGAGCTTAAGCATTATGAAGATAAGATTTGACAGAGGAACATAATTCACAAACAAGTTTATAGAGAAGTACCATTCAGAAAATTAAATCAATCATGAGTACTCTGCAGCAAGAACCCCCAGCAGAATGATGTTGCAGAAAGAAATAATAGAACTCTGAAAGAAGCAGCAAGAACTATGATTGCAGAAGCTGCAATACCTAAGAGATTTCAGGCTAAGGTAACTAATACAACATACTACATCCTGAATAGATGTTTAATCAACAAGGATCATGATAAGACACCCTATGAGAGTTGGTTTGGCTATACTCCAAATATCTCATATCTACACATCTTTAGATGTAGATGCTATATTCTGAACAAAGGTAAAGAACATTTGAAGAGCTTTGATGAAAAATCTGATGAAAGAATATTTCTTGGTTACTCAGCAATGAGCAAAGCTTTCAGGATCTTCAATAAAATAACTCTAGTTACTAAAGAATCTATACATGTGGTGTTTGATGAACCACATTATGATACATCTGACCTTAACAAGATTAAAGAAGGGATTTCTCATATAAAGATAAAGGATCAGCAAGTGAAGTACATTGATGGAGTTCCAGTCCCTGTTGATCAAGTTGCTGAAAATAGAACATAACTTACTGCACCCAGAGAAGTAGTGACGCAAGATATTGTTCAGCAAGCACACAGATTACAACAACCAGACAGAGATCACAGTAATGATGCTGACCAACAAATCACAGTTCATCAACCTTCTTATAGCTTTGAGCCAAATACAACATGGCTAAGAAATCACCCAAGAGAGCTCATTATTGGTGATATCAATGAAGGAGTAAGAACAAAGAGATCAAGACCACAGAAAGCTATGTTCATATCCTTCATATCTTAAGTAGAACCGAAAAACATTGAAGAAGCTTTTGAAGACAGTAACTGGATACTAGCTATGCATGAAGAGTTGAATGGCTTTGAAAGAAATCATGTATAGAAGCTAGTACCAAGACCCAACCATTAAGGTGTTATAGGAACAAAGTGGGTGTTCAAGAACAAGCTGAATGAATCTGGAGAAGTAGTAATGCTAGTAGCTAAGGGATATTGTCAAGAAGAATGAATTGATTTTGATGAGACCTTCGCACCAGTCGCAATACTTGAAGCAATAAGAATCTTCCTAGCCTATGCAGCATACAAGAACTTCAATGTCTATCTAATGGATGCGAAGAGTGCATTTCTGAATGGACTTTTTTTTGAAAAAGTATATGTCAACCACCTAGTTTTGAAGACCAATCAGATGAGAAATTTTTCAGATTGGAAAAGGCTTTATATGGCTTAAAACAAGCACCAAGAGCTTGGTATGACACTCTGTCCCTATATGTCTTGGAGAATGAATTTCAAAAAGAGACAATACTTTTTTCATAATACTGGATGAAGATAGTATACTGCTTGTACAGATCTATGTGGACGATATCATCTTTGGGTCCACAAATAAAGATCTATGTGAAAAGTTTTCAACCCTCATGCAAAAGAAATTTGAGATGAGCATGATGGGCGGATTAAGTTTCTTTCTAAGACTACAAGTCAAGCAGCTAGACAATGACACATTCATCAATCAAGTCAAGTATACCAAGGAACTTATTAAGAAGTTTGGTATGGAGAATGTATCATTGGTAAGTATTTCAATGGCCACGTCTATAAGCCTTGACAATGATAAAAGTGGAAAAAATGTGGATATCACAAAGTACAGAAGATACATTGGATCCCTACTATATCTCACTGCAAGCAGACCAGACATTGTCTTTGCAGTAGATGTTTACGCTAGATTCCAAACAGTACCCAAGGAATCTCATCTTGCAATAGTAAAGAGAATCATCAAATTCCTTAAAGGTACTCAGGAAGTAGGTCTATGGTATCCTAAGGAATAAGGTTTCAGCTTAAATGGATATTCAGACTCGGATTTTGCAGGATGTAAGATTAACAGGAAGAGTACTAGTGGTACTTGTCAATTTCTTTAAGAAAGGTTAGTTTTTTGGTTCTGCAAGAAACAAACATCGATAACTACTTCTACAGCAGAGACAGAATACGTAGTTGCATGAAGTTGTTGTGCTTAGATTCTGTGGATACAACAGTAACTAAAGAACTATAGGATTTCGGAAAGAGAAACTCTCATATTGTGTGATAACACCAGCGTTATTACTATAACACACAATCCAATATTTTACTCAAGGACGAAGCACATTGATGTGAGACATCACTTCATACGAGATCATGTATAGAAGAAGAATATAACCTTTGAGAAAGTGCATACTGATCTACAACTAGCAGATATATTCATTAAACCTTTATTGTGAATCAAGGTTTTCTATGTTAAGAAGTGAGCTTGGCATTATCAAGTTATAATCTATAAGTGATAAGAAGAGTGTATGAAGTAAGAGAGAATATTGTTCTTTTTACAGTATTCAATGTTACTGGAGAAGTGTCTACTAGTTCAGACAGTATAGACACTCAGGATACTGCAAGTGCAGTTTAGCGACTCAGTAAGCTGTATCGGGTTTATCAAGCATTCATGTTTTAGTAAGAAGGAATGATACAACAAGCAGTTTATAAAGAAAGGGTACAAAAAGGAGCTTTCAAGCATTTATTGTTCAGCATTTATAATGTTCCTGTAATCTCGTACCAGGAACAGTACCTAAAAGTGCTAATCCTTTGGGCGGCAAAAAGGAGCACGTCGCATTTAATGTGAAAACCGCTTTTTTAGAAGACCAACAGGTGGATATTCGCGGTCTGACCCCAGAAGTTTGATATTTACAAAGAGACCCCTCCGTCTTTATATGGCAACCGTCAGATCTCGAGCTTATTTCACTAGTCATTTAATCTAGACTGTTGATCTGAGACCCTTCAGATTCAAACTATATAACTGCTCATCACCACCTTCCCTCTCTCAACACTCTCATTTTTCCTTAACTTACTCTAAAAACAGAGAAGTTTTCTGCGATTCCTCTCTCTCTCAAACCCTAGTGTAACCATGTAAACTGCAAGAGAAACCATTGTTTTGGAAGGACACCTCATTGATACTAACACGCTCCTAGGTGAAGACAACATCTATGACAGGGATGTCATCAACAAAGTGTTGGAGATGCTGGAAAAGAGTAACATCTCAGGGCTCTTGACTACCTTCTACGATGGTCTATCCATCTCGGTTGTGCAAAAGTTCTATACTTTTGCTGAACTTTCTGAAGACACAGGGAGTATCCTCTTCTGGATGGGCCAGGATGGCGAATAGGAGAAAGTGACGGCGAAGGTGATTGCTTCCACCTTTGATATCTCCAACAATGGTTTGACTCCCTCGGAACTGGAGAAATATGACACAAAGTATTTGGATGAGACCTGGAATCTCATCAAGCAGGACTCTATCTCGGAGCCTCTAAAGAAGAACTTCGAGAAGAAGAAACTCAAGGCGGAGTTCGAGTTTCTTCATGATGTCTGTGCATACTCCATTTAGGGGATATGTGGTAGTTATGACAAGAGCACTGATCTTCGGATCAGAGTAATGACTGTGATCATTCGTGGAGAAGCAGTCAATTGGAGCATTCTTGCTGAAGAGACTCTGGGAGGAGGCTAGCAAGAAGACCCAGCGGAGAAGTTATGGAATCACCATCACTTTCATTCTCTCTAAAATAGGGGTTCATATTGAAGAGTTTGTACTGATTGCTCCAGACTGGTTTTTGGGCATGAAGAAAGGCTCCAAGAACACCCAACTGAAGTCCAAAGTTGTGGTGAAGGCGAAGCCCATCCAGCGTAAAAAGATCTAAGTTGAAAGTTACTCGGACAAAGCCTCTTCTTTAGACCATGATAATAAAGATGGTCAAACAAGGAAAGGACGTCTGAAGAAGAAGACAATAGCCCTACCTAAAGAGTAGAAGAAGGTTGAACTGGTTATAGTTCAATATACTCCGGTAGCAGCTCCTCTTGTTCAAATGGAAGCTGAAAAGGTTTTTTGATCAGTACTCTGATCAGACAGCGAGAGATGATGATGAAATGGATGTGATCCAGACAGAACAGCATATGGATTTCATTTCTCGTCAAGGAGCTGATGATTCTCTGGCCTTAGTGCCAATTCCTGAAGCTAAGCACCTCATTCTGCCGAGCAGAAAGAAGATGGGGAAGAGAAGAAAATAGTAAAGAAAAGAGCTTAGGTAACAGCTTAGAAAGCAGCAGAGGAAGGAGCTGAAAAAGTAAAATATTACAGCACAGCAGCATGCTTTGATACTGCATGAAGGATAAGATGAAGCAGCCTGGCTTGTTTCTCTGCAGGACCGCTCTCCAAGCGACATGGATTCAGATAAAATGAAGAACTTCATCTCCACTGATGCTGAGACAATTCTGGACGGCCTGTTCAGAATGTATGAATATTGGAGGAGGATGCGTCTCTCCAAGGGAGAAGAATTGCTGTTTTGGGAGGACTTTCTATAAGTGGAGGCCATTGTGCTGAGCTGGATGTACATTACTGAAGATGATGAACTTTTGTCCTTACTGTAACCTGATTTCTTTGATTCCTACAGGAAGGAAAAACTAGAAGAAATCCTTGATGCACAAGCAAAGCATAGAGAACACCGAGTAGCCAAAGGAAAGTGCACCTCTGAGGCTACCAAGGGTGAGCAGTCGATGAAAGTTGGGGAAGACAACATATTGATAAACCCCGATACCGAGACTGTTAGGACCCCATTGGAGATAGAGCTTGCTGAAGCTCAATTAGCTCACCTCACTGCTGAGGAAGCCAACTAGAGAATGTTGCAGCTGGGACTGCAAGCTAGCATGAATGAGTCACAAACCCCAACCTCTAAGATTATTCATGTAGGAGAGAGCTCAAGCAAACCTCATGACTCTCCTACATATAGCAAGATGGAGTACTTGTCTCCGATTGTCAGTCTTGACAGATGGAGACCGAGGAGGAAGAGACGGTGGATTATGAGCCTTTCCAAGTGCACATGGAGATATCACCTGAGGGGGAAGCTTAGGCTCAAATTTGAGGAGTCCTGGCAGATTTACAAAGCCAAGTACTCACCAATGAAGCAACCTTGGAGGAAGTTGCTAAGGCAAGACTCCTTATATTGGCCACCATTGCAGTACATAATGTTGTTGTATAGCAGGATGCAGCAGATGTTGATACTGCTATCTTTTCAGCAATTACTGAAGATATTTTATGTATAGTAGTTACTGGAACTGAAGAAAAAAAATATGATCACTTCCTGGTGGAGTTACAGCAGATGATTGAGCATACTTATCTTAATGCTCAGAATCTTGAGATATTGAATGCTGCCACCAGGGTTACTAAAGAGAAGTTTGGAGGTGAAGTTGCTGAGAAAGCTGTTGAGACAGCTTCTCCTTTGAAGACCTCGGGTGCAGTTGCCATTGAGACAGCACTAGTGGAGGATATAGAAAAGAATGTTGATGCAGTGATGCAGATGCCCGGGGGGAAAAATACAGTAGTTGCTGCTTCTGAACAGGATCTAAAGAATGATGGAGGAGACTCATCTAAAGATGACAATAATGATGAGAATCCTGGGGGAGATAGCCCATCTTTTGAAGAAATGGTTATTGCTGAAGGCTTACAAAGAAGAGTAAACCTTAAGGAACTCTTACTTCAACCAGTAGAGCAGCAAGATGACAACTAGCAGCTAGTGTTATACTCTCATAAAGCTACAGCATAAACCCCTGTCGACCTAACAACTCTTTCTGCAGTACAGGAACATTCACTCCAAGTAATCATAGATGTTGTGCAAAGACTTATTCGAGCCATCCAAACGCATGAACTTAACTTGGCCAACAACATTCACATAAGCGACAGAGCCCATTCAGCATCGATGAAGAACCTACGTAGGGAGCTTTCTGAACTTCCTGGCAGAATGCAGAATAGATTGAACACTAAATAGAATGCTCAACATGGAGCATGAAGGAGAGCTGAAATGGCCCAGCAAGCTGCAAGTGAAACAAGGGATAAATCCATCACGGACATCCAAAACACCCTTGCTGCATAAAACATAGTGCTCAACTCTTTGCAAGAAACCGCAACAGCGCAGACTTGTGCTTCTTAAAGCACAAATGATCAGATTGCCAATCTGGAGCTGTTTGTTGGCGAGATAAGGACCATCCTGCACTGTGCTTTTCCAAAACATGTGCCTACTGAAGTCAAAACTCCTAGGTCGACCCCAACTGATGATGATAAAAATAGAGTAGACAAGAAGAGGAAGAGAAAATCTGATAATGAGATGGCTACTGCAGTGGATGATGTGGTGAAGTCCTTGGAAGAAGAAAAAGTAGATGAGGAAGAAGAAGAGGAGACCTTGTTGACCAGAAAGCGCAGAAGATCTACTACAGGTCAAAGTCAAGGTCCTCCTCCAAAGAAAATGAAGGATGATGAAGATGAATGAGGAGCAGGTGCTGGGGATACTGCATCCAGAGCAGTAAGCAACACTGTTGTATCTCGCTTGAGATCTCAAGTTGTCATACGAACTCAACGTAGAAGTGGTGGCAGACAACCATCTAACACTGGCAGACAGAAACAGCAAGTTGAACAGAAGAAACCCTTCATGACTGCTGCTGGAGCCAGAAGACTTGATGAAGCCAGATAAAGACAGCCGAAAGAGGTTGACGAGAGAAGGAGGATTGGGTATCTAGACTTGGCTAGATTAGTGAGAAGAAATCAGATGTTGCCAAGAAAGTTAATGAAGCCCTATATACATATCCACCTCAAGAACTTCTCTTGTTTGATCCAGATTGTGCAAGTGCAGATGTTTCAGTATTGCTGGATCAAAGACCTACAAGGGTGAACATGGCTTGGGATCTGAAGCTCTTTGAAAGAGTAATTCTTTCGAAGAACAGGAACTCATCCTTTGAAGAGAACAAATTTAACAAAAGATTTGCATATCTCAGGCATTTCAAAAGACTGTTCGAAGTAGGACGTTTTGAAGGATATCCAACATGTCTCAAGGCTTTAGAAAGATTTGAACAGCTGACCAGAGATGGGGAGTTGGATATTCAGAAGAAGATGATCAAGACAGTCAAAGAAGAAAGAACTCTGTTTTTCTATGAAGACTATTGGCTTCGATGGATTCAAGATCCGGTGATAAAGAAAAAGCTAGAAGAAACCTATCAAGAATCCATCTTGAACTAGTGGAAAGGAACAAAGTACGACAAGAAGAAACCAACTGAAGATGAGTACGTTAAGAGAAGACTTTTTGGAGACAAACCAGATTAAGAAGTCTCAGCTTACTGAAGCTAGCAGTAAACACTTCCTAGAATTTTTGTATTCTTTCATTCTTTGTAACATATACATTTTTTGATTTTGATGTATAGATCATGGTTACTATATATAGATGATAGTCTTTCAATGTATTTGTACATAAATTCTTTCATTCAGTAAAGCATACCTATTAATGCTGATATATTTCTTAAGGTTTTATCATCATCAAAAAGGGGAAAATTGTTGGGATATTTCTAATGTAGTTTTGATGAGACAAATAATATGCTTAAGGTTTTAAAGTACCCCACTTTTCCATGTTGTTTATATGGATTGTATCTTTTTTCTTGTAATGTTTCGATGTAATGATTTTCTAAGTCATGGAGAAAATCACTCTTAAGAAGATATAAGAATGAGTGGAATTATACAAAGGATCAATTAGTTACTGCATACAGAAAGGAGTTAGTTGTTGTAGAAAGCCATGGAGAATACTGCATTCAGTAAGCAGTAAGCAGTAAGCAGCAAGCAGTAATCCGTTTAAAGTAAGTAACAAGTAGCAAGCAGCAAGGAGTTGCAACAAGCTGGAGTATAACAGAAAGTAGTCATCGCAATTATTGCAGGAAGTTATTGCTACATTCTTCGATGCAGTACGAGGAAGCTTAAATACAAACTGAAGTCACATCCAGTTTGTTACCAAATGCATGAAAGTAAACAAATGACCCATGCCGCTCCGCCACATCAGCAAACGCATTAAGGAGGTCCAGAAATCAAGATATGGCACATTAAATGCCATGGAGGGTTTACACGCCACATTCCTAGTTCGACCATAACACATTAAATGTAAAGCCACAGAGAAGATCTTTTGGAGATCAAGATTCAAATTCAAAATTGGAGAAGTATCTCTCTTCAACAGATACTTTACCATACAACTATAAAAGGAGGAGGCGTTGACTGAAATTACAACTTCAACTATTACATTTGCATACAACTCAAAGCTTAAGATATTTTCTATCTCTCAAAGTTTCAGTCACTCAACCTTCAAAGAATAGCCCAACCAAAGCTTTATCAAGAGCATCGAAGTGTTCAAGACTGTGTCCAGTAGCACCAGTTGAAAAAACAACATATATACATTTAACCTATTTGTTGTGTGCTAGGTTGTTTTAGTGGTGTCCTTGGTCGGTTTGTCAGACCAACAAAAATAAAAACCTACTCCGATATGAACAAATGAATGAGTATAACGGCAAGTAGGGTCGATCCTTAGGGAATAATGTTTAATTCTTTTGAGCATAAAACGAATAAAGGGGGTTTCATATCTACTAAACTAAGAAAATAAGAAAACATCAAATAAAATACGAATGAAACAACAATGATGAAGAGAAATAAGAGAGAGATTAACCTTACGAAGCTCCGATTCAAGGATTTCGACATTCGATTGCATCACCGATCATAGGCTACAAATATCTTCTTGCACATTCAAGCATTTAACTTTAGACTAAACACGAAGTCGTAGAGAAGTCCATGTTTTCCAAATTTAATTGATCGAACCCAGCATCCAATCAAAACTAGCTATTAACTAATTGGCGCACTTTCCAAATTAATTAACAATCGCATTAAGCTCCGGTGAAAACAGTTAAACTTAAACTGAAACTTAGAACTCAATAATCGAGATAGCTGCAATTACTAAGCCTATGGTTCCGTTAGTCCTGTTGATTCATTAGGCAATTACACAATCCCAACAAAAGCATAATCAACCTATTGCTACTAAGTACCAATCATTCAACAATCATACATCCCAGCAACATATAAAGGAGAACTCATGGATAGCATTAGCAACATATAATTCAAATCGAATTGTCAGATCAACCCAAATTATATATCACTATATAGAATTAAATCATAAATCAACAGATACTTGAATAAAACAAGAAGTAAAATCAAGCACAAAACCTCACAATGATAGCAATCGAATTAAATGACCATTGAATTAGAGAGAGAAATTAGCCACTCATGGTTTGATTGATCATCTCCATGTAAATCTTCAAGAGAAAAACTAGAATTTTTATGTGTAGAGAATTATAGAATGATATAATGATAGAAAATCTTCTAAACCTAATGAAACTAAAGAACTAAATACTAAGGACATAAAAGTCCATTACAAAAAGTGAGAGATAATTCTCTTCTTTGCCCTTTCTTTTCCTCCAAGTCATTAAGCCCATTTGATATGATCCTCCTTCAAGCCTACTAATTCTATCTTCACCCTTTTAGTATGATTTGATCATTTTAAGCCCAATAATTGCTCAAAGCCCATCAAGGTATAGTCCTACAAATAACAATGATAATTAAATCAATTAAAGCACAAATAGACTATAACCAAGGATAATTATGATGATAAAATATATACAATTAGAGACACATCAAATCACTCACACCTAAACCATGCTTGTCCTCAAGCATGTATCTAAACATAAGCACAAGGTTAGAATCAACAAAACGAAACATCAACTCAATGTCCCCAATCAAAAGATCCTCAAATGTAATAAAACTCATCATGCAATCAAATGAAGAAGTAGATGACCTTCAAAGAAAACAAATGATCACGATTCCTTCGATTTTCAACAAAGATCGTATCTCATCAACACTTAATCATTTCAATAAGATTCAACATAGCAAAAATTCCACACCTCACCAAGGGAAGCACTCAAGCACTCTCAAGTGTTTGGAGGGTTAGCAATTCACTCAAAATCACACATACATGTCATTACCATAGGCTTGCTAATATATCAAATCTCCACTACTAAAAATATGAACTCACGCAAAAAATCAAAGGGTCTTTTCTTTGGTTGTAACGGAGCTTGGGTTAAGATAGGATAAAGGATAATATATGAGGTATAACAATGCCAAAAAGATATGAGAATCTCATGCACAAAATCTAACATACCAACACCTCACTTCCACCATTCATCATCAAACCTTTTTCTACCTATTTCCTTTCTTGATAATTCCTATTTTTAATAAAATCAATTTTCAATTTCAACTCAACAAGGAAATCAAGTATAGACTTTTTCTTCCCAAAATTGATAACTCTCAAACCACAATTGGTAGCAAATGATCAATATAAGAGAGTATCATACAATTCAATCAACTTTTCATATTTTCCCTTTTTTTTTCTCGTGGCAATATTTTCACTTTTTCTTTCTCTTTTCTTTTGAATTTTTTTTTTCATTCACCTTTTTTATCATTTTTTTTTCATTGCCACAATGACTTTTTATCTCCATTCCCCTTTCCTCATTTATTTTCACGTCTCACAACTTCAAGAACGATTCAAACTTGTATGCATTCAATTCTCATATTTCTTGGCAAGAAGGGTTCAACAAGATGTGGATAGATTGAAGGAAAAAAGATATAAACTCATCATATATGTGTTAAGACAAATGAAAGGACACAAGCTAAAAGGAGGCTAACTAGGGAAAATAGAATGTGAAGGTGGGCAATTTTCAAAGAAAGTTCTAACAAAAGGTTAAGCCTAAGTGCCCTTATCATTTTCAATGCATAAATTCATTAATGTAGTCTCAACATGTATAACATAACAAGTTCTAGAATAACACAATATGTGTGATCACACTCAACGAAGAAATAGAACATATATAGAGAATGTGTTGCTCATTAGGCTCAAATCTCACAATTAGGTTATTTGAGTGAAATTTTGCATGTTTCACTTTATCTATAATTAAGATCGACGAGATACTCACTCATTTCAAGCAAAAGAATCAATCACAATTCTTATCAAGTCATCATGCTTAAACACAACATTGCAACGATGAATTTTGGCAAATAGAATCAACAAACACATCAATGGTTCTTAAATCATTAAAATTTTGAAAAAATTTCAACTCAAACTTAAGGAAGACATAAGCATATAGTTATCATAGATCACCCACACCTAAACTCTACATTGTCCCCAATATAGACACAAGAAACTCATAAAAAGGGGAATAAGAGAATAGAAACAAAGTAGAGAAAATGAGAATTTCCCTGAAAAATGAGCTATTGTGTAGTCGGTGAGAAGAATATGCATCCCGAACATTGAGTTCTATAGCATCTCGACATTGGAAGTTGTTTCCTTTGTTTGAATTGGCCATTCGAGAGGGTTGTCGAATTCCGTCCACGATTATTGATTTTCTCATCCTGAAATTTAAGCAAAGTAAATTAAAATTAGAAATTAGAATCAAACAAATTGGGGGAAATTATGTCTAAGTGGTGCACTATGTGGCTGGAGTTTGGCAATGGCTTGAGTCTTATTCTTGTGTGGGGTTAAGGTTGAAGGAACAGTGGGGTAATTGGAACTTGAAATTTTGATATTAGTGTGTGGTTGGTGGATGAATAGGGAAGAGGGGGAACTTGCTGCAAAACAATTGATTCCCACATTAATCAATTTCTTGGATAGCCAATAATCTAGATTCGGAGCTCTAATACCACCATCCCCACCAGTTTTATCGCCAGGGAAAATTAGAGAGGGGGACTTCACGCCGAAGGTCGGAGAAGATGGTGGAGGCTCTGGTTAAGAATGGTGGTGGAATTGGTCTGTTTTGTTTAGGTTGGAGATGATAAAGGTGTTGCAGCAGGTGAAAGGCGGCGGTGGTGCTCGGAGCAACGGAACTCGCCGGAAATGGAACAGATGGTCGGCAATGTGGTGGGCTCTACCGGCCAATCTGCAGAATAGCAGCGGCAAAACTTATTGTGAACGGTGCAGAGCCGTGATGGTGAAGAAGCAGTTAGCTGGAGGCGGTTGAACGGAAAGGGGAAGAGGAGACTGAGTTCGCCTGAGGAGATGGGCTACGGCGGCACTGTCGCAACGCCGGCATGAGGAAGATTGATGTTGCTTAATTTCCAAGCTCCGGTTCTTCAACTAAAAACTCGAGATCTTGAACCTTTCGGTTGCTCCAATCTGATTCTCCGATTTCTCGATCCAAAAAGCTTGTACTCTTCAAACCCAAAAACCTGCAAAACAAACACCTGGAGGGATTCCCGGCGATGGGACTCCGACGCTCAAGTCAGAGAAAAGAATAACTAGTTTTGGAGAGAGAACATATATGTGTGTGTGTGTTATAATTGTGCATGTGTCAAATAAAGAATGAATATAGGTATATATATATATACTCCCTGGAATATGTGTTAGTTGAGATTTATCCCACAAAATATGGGATATGGGTTAATCGATTCCATAGAAATAGCAATCGGTTAGGTTTAAAACATGTTCGTTACTTTCCCTTACTAATTAGTTCATCGTTATGACTTCGAGCTGAATCGGCCTCTCTTTCATTAGTTCGATCATGAGGTTGTAATACAGTTCATTTAGCTTGTCCGCATGTTAGTTTATCGTCGTATTCCATCTGATTCAGTTCGTCATCATACCTCATAACTGTCTTAGCCAGTGCTTCCTCAGTTCGATTCGAAAGCGGTCTAATAGCTTGTTTCCTCAGACTTCGGACATTGACTGACATTAGTTCGGTTTCTAGGAGAAAGACTTGGTTTGCCTTAGTTCGACCATATCAAGTACTCCCCCCTTCGAAGTGTGTGTTTACACGCACTGAAGTAGTTCTTCGCTGTATTAGCCGAACACTTGACGCGCCTTTCCGAGGCGGGATGTCCCTTCAACTGTGCCAATCTTATCTATGCGACACGTGGCAAGATAGAATTCCCGCCAGTGTCTTTTTGTCTTCCACCGTCGGATTTCATCGCATCTAACGGCTAGGAGTTCGCAACCTTTCACTTTTTCCCCCCAAAAACCGAGAAAATCTCCCTCTATATATACGCTCTTCATTAGGTTAAAAAAGCTTTCTGCTACAAATCACTGTAGCTTCTCTTCTCCAATTTTTCTTTTATCAATCCAGGGGTCTTTCTTCTCCAATTCTGAGATTCTCCAATTGTCCCAGGTACCCGACTTCTTTTCTCTTATCCTTATATTTCGAATGGCATCATCCAATCCATCGATTCATGTTCCTAAAAATTCTAGGCGAAAAACCGTGGACACGGTATTTTCTTCTACAAAAACCACCCAAACTCATGTAACTCTTCTTAGCTCGCTTCTGGTGGGTGGTTATTCCGTAGTAATCCCTAGCCCAGATGACCGACCCCACCGAGCTCCCGACAGGCACCAGACATGGTTTTTAAAACATGTCACCTTGGGGTTGGTTCCTCCTGTTCACCCTTTCTTTTTAGAGGTCGGTTCGGGCTTTGGGATATGTCCGAACCAATTGCACCCTAATTCTATAAGTTACATAGTATCATTTTATATGATATGTAAATGGATGGGGGTCAAACCTACTTTCGACCGATTTCGGTCTTGCTTTGTTTTGAAAAATGCGAATCCCTTTCGTTTCTATTTGAGCCCTCGTAGGGGTGAACGACGAGCTTCATTTCTATCTCCTGGGGATGAAAAAGTCAGTTCCTGGGAGAAATATTATTTTTTCATTCGCGGACCAGCGAACCAACCCTTCGTTTCTCTTCCTTGGGTTTAAACCTCTGCTCAATCCGATCCTTCTCCCTCTCCTGATTACCAAATTTCCGTTTTGAATAGGATTTTTGCCAAAGGGTGGTTCGATATCGTCCAATTAAGTTCTTGTGAATCGCTGCTGTCATTCTGGGGGTTCTACCCGAACAGCCACGTTCCTTCTCGATTCAATTTAGGTTAATCTTTTAATCTTTGCCATTTTTTGTGCTAGTTCGAGTTGTCTGAGTGCATATTAGCTTACTTTCATTATTTTTTTTTTGCAGATAAGAAAATGAATCGATTCTTTAGCTTCGCCGATGAGGTCCCTGATGAGGAGAGGACTCCATATTCGCCTTCCCAGCACTGCGCGAACACCGACTTGGCTGAGTCTTTCAAACAGGCGGAGGAAGCTCGTCTCCCGAGCTATCCCAGAGGACCCCCGGTTCAACTGAACACGTAATTCAGGGTGAAGAGGGTAATCTCCCCGAGAGATCAGAACCTGCTTTGTTGATCACAGGGCCAGCCGCCGAAGCTCCCTCCAGTTCAACTCCGCTTCCCACTCGCCCCCCTGAACTTGTCGATCTGAGCGAAGAGGTTGCAGGTGAGGTGACGGAGACCGTTCCTCTCCAGAGAAAGAAAAGGGGGTCCACTAGTTTGCGGAAATCCGCAGACAAGAAGCGAAAAACAACTGAGGGGCCCCTTATTAGTTCGGAGGTCTCAAGGGACATAGCCGTTTAGGAGGAGAAGACAGCAGAGGGTGAGCAGGATGCTTAGGAAAGAGAAATAAGGCTTAATCTTGCTCGCTTGACGAATGCGAGGAAGTTTTTCGAAGGGTTAAGCAAGCGGGCCCTTCATCGGCGGGATAAAGCACTGGAATATCGCCAGGCAGCGGAAGAGAAAGAAGACGAGAAAAAGGCTCTGGAGAGTGACCTGGCGATCCATTCTGACAAGGTCGGTAAGTTGTCCTCTCAATTGGAGCAGTATGAGGTCGAGCTCGCAAAAGCTCAATCGGAGGTGTCAAAAAGAGACGAACTGATGTTGGTGAAGGAGAAGTTTGCGACGGAAAAACAGAAAGAGTTCATTGGAGCAGAGGCAGAGGTTCGGAGACTAAGGGAGGAATTAGAGCGGGAGAAGAGTGCGCGAATTCAGTTCGCGGAGGACATGAGGAGGGAAGGGTTTCGAGCTGGAATTTCAGAAGGCTTCCATCAATTTGCTCAGAGCTCGGAGATGGAATTAATAGCTGAAGAGTTTCGCGAGAGGCTCTTTAATCGCTTATGGAATTCAGTCATTTTCCTTTCCAAGGCTGCTCCCATGGCCGAAGCTTATTTCAGGGAAGGTGTTCGACTATGCCAAGAAGAAGTGAAAGAAGCTCAGCCCGAGTCCTCGCTCCGATTCCATCTCCCTTTACTTGGTAAAAAGTTGCAACAATCCTTCCCGATTCCTCCCGGCTAGCAAGGGGATCCGAACGAAGATGTTGATGCCAAATGGTGGGCAGGGTTTCTTCAGGAAGCCATTTCAGAAGTTCTCCCAAGCATCAGTTTGTCTATTCAACTGGAAGAAACAACAAATCAAATCGTGGATCTTCCTGAAGAGATGTTCGATCTTCCTGCACTGCCGACCTCTACTACTGATCTATCAGTTCTTCCTTCTTCTTCGAAATAATCTGATGATACTTTGTAAAAAAAAAAAAAAATTTCGAACAATCTATCGAACTTCCTATTACAATTTTTTCCAATCAAGTATCAATCTTTAATCTATTTGTTTGTAAGGTATACATCATCAAAATCTTATCAATAAGCGAACGAAATGTATGATATTTTATCAATAAGTGAACGAACAAAATCTAGTTTGAATAAATAACGCTTTCCGAAGAATATTTCAGTCCGCTTGCTCAGTATGTTTCGAGGGAGTGTGATACTCCGCTTACTTAAGACATTCCGTGGGAATGTGTTTAGTTCGCTTACCCAAGACATTCCGAGGGAATGTGTTGGTTCGCTTAATCAGGACATTCCTAGGGAGTGTGTTACTTCGATTAATCAGAACATTCCAAGGAAATGTTTTACTTCGCTTAATTGGGACATTTCGAGGGAATGTGTTACTTCGCTTAATCGGTACATTCCGAAGGAATGTGTCAGTTCGCTTGATCAGGTATAACAATTATAAAATGAAGTAATAAAAAGAACAACACAACGATATAACGTGGTTCGGTCGAATTGACCTACGTTCACGGAGAGTAAACGTTTCTTATTTTATTAAGCAACAAAAATTGAAAAAGTAGTAAATAACCTATAGAAAGGTGATACTTCAAGCATAAAACTTCTTCAAATGACTCACATGCCATGGTCTTGGTAACCTTTTACCATCTTTATCCGTCAGTTCGTAAGATCCTCCCGAAAGAATTTTGGAAACAATATACGGTCTTTCCCAAGTAGCATCCAACTTTCCAATCTCGACCAGAACATCTGATTGTCTTAACACCATATCTCCTACTTGGAATTCCCTTTTCCGAACTCTTTTGTGAAATGCTGCTTGGATGCGTCTTTTATAGAGTTCGTGTCGAATTTGGGCTTCGTCCCTTAGTTCGTCCAAAAACATTAGATCGGTTCTGATCAACTCCTCATTTTCTTGTGGTTCAAAATTGGTGATCCGCAAGGCTTCTCCTTGAATTTCTGTTGGAACTACTACTTCCATCCCAAACGCCAAACTGAAAGGACTTTCTCCCGTTGTCGACCTAGCTGTTGTTCGATAAGCCCACAACACTGATGGTAGTTCATCTACCTAGTTCGACTTCTCATACTCGAGCCGTTTTTTGAGTCCATCCACTATGATCTGATTTACTGCTTCGACTTGGCCATTTGCTTGTGGATGTACAACTGCAGTAAATACTTGCACAATTTTCATCTCTTCGCACCATCCCGTGATTTTCTTTCCTCGGAACTGAGCTCCGTTGTCCGACACCAAAATTCGTGGTAGACTAAATCTGCAACAAATATTCTTCCAAACGAAGTGGATCATGTCAGTTTCTGTAATTTTAACCAAAGGTTCGGCCTCGACCCATTTAGTGAAATAATCTACTGTCACCACAAAAAATTGTTTACTTCCCCTGGTCTTCACAAACGGTCCAACTATGTTGATTCCCCATCTAGCAAAAGGACAAGGCGAACAAGTAGTTAGCATATCTGTGGCTGGCGCGTGGATACGTCATCCATGTTTCTGATAAGATTCACACTTTCTAACGAGCTTTTCGGCATCATTCTTCAACGTGGGCCAATAAAAACCAGCTCGTACCACCTTCCGAGCTAAAGCTCTTGCTCCCAAGTGTTCGGCACATCCTCCTTCATGAGCTTCTTTCAACACCTTGATCCCTTCTTCTTGAGATAAACATCTTGCATCCATTGGTAAAAAGGTTTTCCTGTATAACAGTCCGTTAATGATATAATAGAATCGAACTTGCCTTTCTAGCTTTTCCAATTCCTTTGTCGTTCCTTCTCTTTTGCCTTCCAGAAAATGCAAAAATGGACTTCTCCAATCGGATTCTGCCTCATCAATATTCATAACTTCATTCTCTCTTCCGACGCCCATTACGGTTATACTTCTCTGGGAGCAGTCTTGCAACGAACTGCCTATTTTTGATAAAAAATCTGCTTTCTCATTTTCACTTCTGGGAATCTGTTCGATCTGCAGCTTTTCAAACCTGCTCTCCATCTCCTTGATTTTACCCACGTATGAGATCATTCTGTCTTCTTTGACGTCATACTTATTTCGGAGTTGTTGTGTTACCAGCTGTGAGTCTGATTTTACTATTAAGTGGCGTGCTCTAGCTTGTTCGGCTATCTTCAAACCCTGCAAAAAGGCTTCATATTCTGCTTCATTGTTAGATGCTTTGAACAAGAATTTTTTGGCAAACTGTAATTCATCTTTTTCTAGACTAATCAGCAATATCCCTGCTCCGGCTCCTTGACGAGATGAAGATCCGTCTACAAACAATTCCCACTCCTTCTTTTCTTGCACTCTGGTTGTTTCTTGAATAAAATCAGCCAAAGCCTGACCTTTAACAGATATCCAAGGCTCATACTTGATATCGAATTGACCTAGTTCGACTGCCCATTTGACTAATCTCTCTGATGCCTCAGGCTTCCCCAGAATGGTGCTCAATGGATGATCAGTTCGCACCGTTATTGCATGACCCAAAAAGTATGGTCGTAATCTCCTGGCAGCAGTAACTAATACATAGGCCACATTTTCGATCTTAGTATATCGTACTTCGGCCCCTTGAAGGACTTTATTGATGAAGTAAACAGGGAACTGGTTCTTCCCTTCTTCTTGTACCAGAACCGAACTAACAGATTCGTCGCTAATTGATAAGTATAATAACAATGCTCCTCCTTGAATATGCTGCTTCAGCAATGGAAGCGAGGAAAGAAAAACTTTTAAATCGTCGAAAGCCTTTTGACATTGTTCGTTCCAGCCGAACTGCTTATTCTTTCTGAGGACTTTGAAGAAAGGCAATCCTTTATCCGCCAACCTCGATATAAACCTGCTTAGAGCAACAATTCGACCAGTTAAAACCTGTACCTCTTTTATGGTTCGCGGGGGAGCCATATCCTGGATAGCTCGAATCTTGCTTGGATTAACTTCGATTCCCCTCTCAGTAACCATATATCCCAGAAATTTCCCTGTCTTTACTCCAAACGAGCACTTCGATGGATTCAACCGCATCCCATACCTTCGGATAGTTGTCATTGTTTCTCTTAAATCTACCGCATGAGTGTTCGTCTGAACACTTTTCACCAACATGTCATCCACGTAAGCTTCCATGTTGCGACCTAACTGGTGTTTGAACATCTTATCCACCATCTTTTGATAAGTAGCCCCCGCATTCTTTAATCCAAACGGCATCACTGTGTAACAGTACGTTCCTGACGAGGTGATGAAAGCAACTTTGGGCTTGTCTTTCGGATGTAACAGGATCTGATGATATCCTTGTGCGGCATCCATCATGCTGAGCAGTTCGCAACCGGCAGTTGAGTCCACCAGTTTATCAATCTGTGGGAGCGGGTAATGATCCTTCGGGCATGCTTTATTTAGATCATAGAAATCGATACACATCCGCCATTTGTTTCCAGGTTTAGGCACCAAAACCACGTTTGCCAGCCACTGGGGGTATTGTATCCTCTCGATATGCCCTATTTCCAACAACTTCTGAACTTCCCTTTCTATTATCTTATTTTGCTCGTCACCAAAGTGCCTCAACTTCTGTATGATTGGTCGAGCCTCGGGCTTAGTATCCAGTTGATGAACTACTATATCTGGGTCTATACCTTTCATATCTTCCGGCTTCCATGCGAACAAATCCACATTCTCCTTCAATACCTGCACTATCTCCCCGCGATATGGTTCGACCAAGTGACTACCAATGCGAACTACATGCCCTGGTTGCTCTGAAATCAACTCGATGCTCATCAATTCCCCTTCTTCGAACTCCGCCGTGTTCGCCTCTCGCCTTTTCTTCCGAATGTGATCTCTTTCTCTATCAACCTCAGTTTTTTGTTCGGCCTTTCATTTTTGGGATTCGGATTGACGAACAGCGGCAACATAGCAACGCCGAGCTGTCTATTGATTACCATGGACTACTCCCACTCCCACAGTTCGTCCTTCCTCATTTTCTACTGGGAATTTCATCATCAAATGAGCAGGTGAGATGGTCGCTGCATAAGTGCTCAACGAAGGACGTCCTAAAATCACGTTGTACTGCGAGGGTGCGTCCACCAATAAAAAAGTTATTGTCTTGTTTTGCCTCCATTCTCTTTCTCCTAAAACCATAGGCAGTTGTACTTTTCCAAACACTGTCACAGCTTCTCCTGAAAACCCATAAAGAGAGGTTTCCACCGACTTCATTTCGACTGCGGATCTCATCTTTCTGAAACAGTCCATGAACATGATGTCCACTGAACTGCCTGTATCAACGAATATCCTTTCGATGTTAAAACCTCCAATCTCAGCCGCAATCACCATAGCATCGAACTGCGGACTCTGAAGGGCTACTTTGTCCTGAGCCCCAAATTGTACTACTACTTCATCGAAAATGGTCTGAACCTCGTCCCCCTTCTGTCGAACTGAATTCAGTCTCGTCTTGCGAGCTCTGTTTGAATCTCCATCCGTTGGTCCTCCTATAATCATGTGTATTATGGGTCTTTCTTCCCTTTCAGGCCTGTTTCGCGGTGGAAATAGCGGAGGGGGAGGTAGTCAGGTCGTTCTTGTCTCATTTCTCTTCTAGGTTCTTCCCGAACATTCCTCTGCTCTCCGCTATCTTGTCGGTGAGGGCGAACATACCGAGCCAGCCTGTTTTCTTGAACTAATCTCTCCAGTTCGTCTTTGAGGTGCAAACATTCATCCGTACCATGCCCGTACTCGTTATGAAACCGACAAAGCTTGCCATTCCCGAAGGTGGATGGCTTCATGGGAGTCGAGCTCCAGGTCGCCGGCCATTTCAGATGGGGCAGATTCCAGATTTCCATCAATACTTGTTCGGGAGAAATGGTCAGTGGAGTATATTGGTCATACTTCCTGCCCGCCTTGTTATTTCGCAATGACGGTGATGCGAACCTTACTCTAGCTTCTCCCCTCTCCTTCCTCCTTATAGACTCATGTTCCTGTGACTTGTTAGCTCGGCTGGAGCTCTCGTCTTTCTTAATTAGAACTGCTTCTTCCAGATTGATATACTTAGTGGATCTCTGTAATAAATCATCAAAATTCTTCGGCATCTTCTTAACCAGGGAGGTATGAAGATCTTCCTCTTTTAAACCTTGTATGAAGGCGTTGACTATCAAGTCATCTGAAGCCTTAGGAGCTTCCCGGGTCGCATCTGTGAACCTTCCAACATACTCTCTCAACATCTCATCGCCTTTCTGCCTTACCCCGAACAGGGTTTGAGTAGATCACCGCTGTCTTCTAGCACTGACGAACTGATGCAGGAACAACTCTGATAATTGTTCGAAGTCATGGATAGTCCCATCCGTCAGTTGGCTGAACCAAGTTTGAGCAGCCTTGGTGAGGGTGGTAACAAACACCCTGCATTTAATGTCATCTGAATACCGGTGTAAGAGGGTGGTATTTTCAAATCGGCACAGATGGTCCCACGGATCAATAGTACCATCATAATCAAAATTCACCGGTCGAAAAGATGTGGGTAGTTCGTCTTCCATCACTTCCTCCGAAAAGGGGTTTCCTCGGATATTACGCTGAACCTCTTTCAGTTCTCTTTTCAACTCGTCAACCCTTTCCGATAATTCCTCGTGGCCCCGTTTCTATCCCCGAGAATGATCAAATTGGTTTTCCCTCTCATCCGTTCGTGACCTATAATCACTTGCTTCTTTCTCCCGACGAGTATCCACATTATCTTGCTGTGACTCAATTCTTTGTTTCCCCATAGCCTTCTAAACAGCTGCCTCCATTAATTCTGCCAATTCCTCCGGCGTTAAAGTGATGGTACGAGGGGGATCCACCAGGGTAGGACTCCGGTCACCCTCTCGGTTTTCATGTCTTCTAGATGAATCACCGACTTCCATCCTTCTCCTTGATCCTCTAGTTTCACCATGTCTATTATCTTCAACATCTTAAAAACTCAGATGTTTCCCACAGACGGCGCCAATTGATGTTGCTCAATTTCCAAGCTCCGGTTCTTCAACTAAAAACTCGAGATCTTGAACCTTTCGGTTGCTCCAATCCGATTCTCTGATTTTTCGATCCAAAAAGCTTGTACTCTTCAAACCCAAAAACCTGCAAAACAAACACCTGGAGGGATTCCCGGCGATGGGACTCCGACGCTCAAGTCAGAGAAAAGAATAACTAGTTTTGGAGAGAGAACATATATGTGTGTGTGTTATAATTGTGCATGTGTCAAATAAAGAATGAATATAGGTATATATATATACTCCCTGGAATATGTGTTAGTTGAGATTTATCCCACAAAATATGGGATATGGGTTAATCGATTCCATAGAAATAGCAGTCGGTTAGGTTTAAAACCTGTTCGTCACTTTCCCTTACTAATTAGTTCATCGTTATGACTTCGAGCTGAATCGGCCTCTCTTTCATTAGTTCGATCATGAGGTTGTAAGACAGTTCGTTTAGCTTGTCCGCACATTAGTTTATCGTCGTATTCCATCTGATTCAGTTCGTCATCATACCTCATAACTGCCTTAGCCAGTGCTTCCACAGTTCAATTCGAAAGTGGTCTAACAGCTTGTTTCCTCAGACTTCGGACATTGACTGACATTAGTTCGGTTTCTAGGAGAAAGACTTGGTTCGCCTTAGTTCGACCATATCAAAGATAAACTGGACCTGGTGGATCTGAGATGGTGGTGGTGTCGCCGGAGAAGGTGGGCGACGGTGGAGTAGTGAATAGCAGCGGCGGCGCTGTTTCAGAGAGAAGAAGAAGATGGCAGTGGAAGAGGGGTGAATAGGCTATGCTCGGCGGTGGATCGGAGAGGTGAAGATGATGACGATGAAGACGGTGGAGAAAGCAGAGATGAAAGCAGCCGCTGGTGGAGGAGAAGCAGCTCGGCGGCTCTGCTGCTGGAGAAGGCGGAGCGCGAGTTCGGGACGGCGGCTGAGCTGGAGAAGAATCGGAGAAGAAAGCGGTGTAGCGCTGCTGTTGCGGTGGCGGCGGATCTGAGAAGTCGGAGATGGAGAGAAGAAGATGGCTGTTGGAGGGCGGAGCAAAGGGAGAAGCAGTAATCCGCCGGAGATGGAGTGTGAAGATGACAGGCGGTGAGATGGTGGTGCTGGCCGTTGTGAGATGGAGCAGAGATGTATTTCACCGGAGAAGGTGGTGGGCAGATCGGTGTTTGAGCAGTGGCGTCGAGGATGGAGGTGAGCTGCGAAGAAGATGAACAGTGACAAATTTGGTCTCCAAATTGATTTTCTGATTTTTTTTCTTTTTTTTTTTATTAATTAAAATAAAATAAATAAAAAAGAAAATAGATAAAAGAGGCTGCAAGAAAGTTGCAGGAAACTCTTTGGAGTTAGGCATGATCACGTCTAACCCAACGTAGTCTCTGCAAAAAGAAGAACAAATGGCTGCAAACTATTTCAAGTTAGGCGTGGCCACGCCTAACTCTACTCAGTCTCTGTAGCCAAAAATTAAAAAATTTACTGCAAACTCTTTCAAGTTAGACGTGGCCACGCCTAACTCTATGTAGTCTAGAGTATAATTTTCGAATCTTAACCCCCTTTTTTTTTGTGCACAAAATAATTATTAAACAAAACAACTAAACAAAACATAAGAAAAATCAAACTCTTTTGGGTTGCCTCCCAATAGCGCAATTGTTTAGCGTTGTTATGCTCGACGTGATTTCTTCAATGTTATCCAATTCCACGAGCATTGTCTAATATCTCATTCGTGTTTGGTTGAGCATATGGTTCAAACTCATTGTTAGCATATTCTTCAAAACAACCCTACACATTTAAATTAATGTCATCAATTGATAAAATCGAATATGGTATATTGAGATATTTTATATCAAGATCAAATTTAAAAATCTCTCCATTAAATTTAACGGAGAGGGTACCCTCATCCACATCAATTTTCTCTTCACTTCCAATCTTCTTTGTATTAGTGCAAATTCATCAATTGAATATTCTAATCGTGTTTCCTCGTCATCCTTTTCGCCTTCAATTCAACTTCTGTGGAAAGGGAGGAAAACTCCGACTGAACTTCATTCTCACTTCTTATCTTCATTGCACTAACATCTTCATCTACTTTGACCAATGTTTCTGATGGTAAGTGTTCAACATTTTGTTCATCTAACTTGCTCATAGAAATAGCTAGTTGGCTAATCCGACTTCCCAAATCATTGATATTAGCTTGTATTCTTTGAATGCTTGCTCTTGTCTCCTGTTGAAATTGTTGAGTATTAATCACTAAATTCAAGACAATTTCGTTTAGAACCATACCTGAGTCATTGGATTGTGCAGGAGTTGGTTGTATGTCATAATTTTGTTGTGGATATCCTTGATTGACATAATTGAAATTCATATGGTCCTCCTCGTACACATTAACATAAGGATCATAGAATCCTCTTGTCGCAAGGTAGGACACATCTCGTGAGAATGTCCAACAATCGAGCATATTCCACAAACATTGACTCGTTGAAACTTGCCTGCAACCAACTTTTCCACGAGAGAGGTTAATGCATTTAACTTTTGATCAATTGAATTAACACTAACCTTTGGTGGAATGTTGTTTCTCCAAATTTCATAATAGTCTGGATATGAACTCATGTTAAACATGAATGATAGTTAGATCAAGAGAACAAAGAACAATAGAAAAACTCAAACGAACTAATTCAACACTATTCCCCGGCAAGGACGCCAAAATTTGGTCGGTTTGTCAGACCAACAAAAATAAAACCTACTCCGATATGAGCAAATGAATGAGTATAACGGCAAGTAGGGTCAATCCTCAGGGAACAATGCTTAATTCTTTTGAACATAAAACGAACAAAGTGGGTGTTTGATATCTACTAAACTAATGAAACTAAACTAAGAAAATAAGAAAACATCAAATAAAATACGAATGAAACAACAATGATGAAGAGAAATAGGAGAGAGATTAACCTCACGAAGCTCCGATTCAAGGATTTCAACATTCGATTGCATCACCGATCATAGGCTATAAATATCTTCTTGCACATTCAAGCATTTAACTTTAGACTAAACACGAAGTCGTAGAGAAGTCCATGTTTTCCAAATTTAATTGATCGAACCCAGTATCCAATCAAAACTAGCTATTAACTAATTGGTGCACTTTCCAAATTAATTAACAACCGCATTAAGCTCCGGTGAAAACAGTTAAACCTAAACTGAAACCTACAACTCAATAATCGAGATAGCTACAATTACTAAGCCTATGGTTCCGTTAGTCTCGTTGATTCATTAGGCAATTACACAATCCCAGCAAAAACATAATCAACCTATTGCTACTAAGTACCAATCATTCAACAATCATACATCCCAGCAACATATAAAGGAAAACTCATGGATAGCATTAGCAACATATAATTCAAATCGAATTGTCAGATCAACCCAAATTATATATCACTATATAGAATTAAATCATGAATAAACAGATACTTGAATAAAACAAGAAGTAAAATCAAGCACAAAACCTCACAATGATAGCAATCGAATTAAACTACCCTTGAATTAGAGAGAGAAATTAGCCACTCATGCTTTGATTGATCATCTCCATATAAATCTTCAAGAGAAAAACTAAAGAGAGAAAAACTAGAATTTTTATGTGTAGAGAATTATAGAACGATATAATGATAGAAAATCTTCTAAACCTAATGAAACTAAAGAACTAAATACTAAGGACATAAAAGTCCATTACAAAAAGTGAGAGATAATTCTCTTTTTTGCCCTTTCTTTTCCTCCAAGCCATTAAACACATTTGATATGATCCTCCTTCAAGCCCACTAATTCCATCTTCACCCTTTTAGTATGATTTGATCATTTTAAGCCCAATAATTGCTCAAAGCCCATCAAGGTATAATCCTACAAATAACAATGATAATTAATCAATTAAAGCACAAATAGACTATAACCAAGGATAATTATGATGATAAAATATATACAATTAGAGACATATCAGTCCTTAGTGGGAAGGATTTAGATCCTCACTAAATGCTAGTCTTTGTGTAAGACTTTAACTCTGTGTGAGTTTTGCAAACCCTGTGTGGGTGAGGCATAGCAATCGGTTTGATTCTAGTAGGTGTTAGCTCGTTAGGAAGAAGATTGTAAAGTTTTGACTTGTAAAACAATCTGACCTAGTGAAGGTTCCTCCTTTGTGAAGGAGAAGAGTGGACGTAAAAAGATTACACCATCTTCGAACCACTATAAACCTCTGCGTGTTTACAGCTTTATTCTTACTTGTTGCATACTTATATATCTCTCCATACTGCATTCTAAAAGATTGTATAAAATCATATTTCAAGCTTAAAACGTTTTCCAAAGAAACTTTATCTTAATCTATTTTCCACTGCGTACTGTGAATAGTGAAGCAGTAAGCTGAAATAGCATTTCTGCCAGCTTACTAATTCAGCAAGTTACTTTATTCTTCGATAGAATTCAGTTACTGAGTTACAAAAAGTTTTAAAAGTTTAAATTTAATAAAAGTTCATTCACCTCCTCTGAACTTCTTGGGACCAACATGTTTTCAGGGTGCTATTACATTTTGTTTTCCTACCAGAACACCCAGAAACACCATGTCAACTTTGAGCAATAAAGAAGTGGGTGGTGGGCCCAACAACTGATGCCACAACACATTCAATTCTTTGGATTTTTTTTCTTTTTTCTATTTAATTTATTTTTTTATAATTTTCTCTTACTTTGTATTTTATAAAATAATTGTTGTGTATTTTATATATTTTGGCATTTTCAAAATTCTTTTTTTCAATTTCAAATGTGATACTATAGAATTTCAACTTTGTTTGGTTATTTTATTTTTAATTTTAACAAAGCGAATTCTATTTTTCGTGTTTATGTATTTTTGTTTTATATATATATATATATATTTATATATCATTTAAATTATATTATGGTCATATTATATAATATAAATAAATAATGTTTGTTTATTACTATTATTTTAATTAATCTAAATTCAATTTTCAATTAATCACTATTAAAAAAAATTCAAACAAAATAATGGACTTTTAATTGATATAAATAATAGAAAAATGAATTAGTGGATAATGAGACAAATACGTAATGGTTGCATTTATATGAAATTGATGTGAATGTGTATTTTTAAAAAGATGATATTTTTAAAATGAATAGATGACATGTGAGATCCACAACAATAGGTTTCAATAACACACAATGCTCTCACTCTTGCTCTTAATATTACGTGGCTCATTTTTTTTATGCTTCAAAGTTTCCATCTTTATTTTTGCGCATTGCAACACGTCTTTGCCTCCTCCACCTCTTCTTCCTCTTTTTTTTTAATCTCTCACACAAGCGTGGTCTTCATCTTCCTTCATCGTCTTCTTTTTTTCTTTTTTTAGTGGTCTTTTTTTTTCTTTCTTCTTCTTCTTATTCTTCTTCTTTGTTTAGTTCGTTCAATTTAGATTCTTCCATATGTACGAAAAGTTCCTCATATATATGAAAATCCTCCATAACCATAATTATTTTTGTTGGCAAAAAAAATTCACTTTGGGCCAAAATTGATTGTGGGTCTCGTCTCCTAATGTGGAAATAAAAAAACTAGATTGTATTCTCTTCCAAGAAAGGTTTGAGACCTTATATTATTTGCCAAAATGATTAATGCGTGAATGAGAAATTGAATTTTAAAGTGGCAAGGTTGAATCTTTTAGAAGGAATTTTTGAAGCTTAGAAGAAGGTTTGTATGGGTGAATGAGAAATTGAATTTCAAAGTGGCGAGGTTGAATTCTTTGGAAAGAATTTTTGAAGTTTAAAAAAAAGGTATGTCTCGAGAAAAACAAGCTTACTTCACTGGTTTATAATGAACTTTCTTTTAGTGGGTTATAACTAAAATGTATTACTAGGATAATTAAAATATATTAATTTTTTTGTTAGAATATGAGCTACAATATGTGTCTATATCATTTTATTGAAGATTACTCTTAATAATACGAACATGGAAACTAATGATTTAATTGTACACAAAAATTAATCAACTTGCAAATAGTGAACTGTAATAAACGAAATTAATTAGTTAAGCACAGGTCAAAAATTAAATATTGATTAGTAGTCATGTTGGGGACTGTTGACGTCAGATTTTGTAGAGCACAAAATCCTAGCCTAATACAAAAAAATCTCGATCCGGTTCAAGTAAATCGAACCAAACAAATGATATAGAAATTGAATAAAATAAGAAAAAGACGGTGTCCGGTGCCTACTTAGGCAAATTTTTTAGGTTTTTTCTGGTCGGTCAGTTTTGGCCGGACAGAACGTTTGTTATATCAGATTGAGAGTAAAAAGCTCTCTAATTACAATGATTTCGGATCTACAATTCCCCTTTTTGAATGATAATTGAGGCCCTATTTATAGGCTAGACCCGAGATATGAAACTTGGAAAGTAAGAAATAAATCCCTTAATTTTAGGGCACAAATAAGGAAAAATCGGGTTAAAATCTATTTAAATCGGATATGATTCGGTCTTGATTTGTTTTCTTCTTTGAAGACTCTTTCTTGAAATAAACTAACTCTTTTCTGCTCTCCTTATGGAGATTGGTTTCTGGTCTTCCATTTGTATATCTAGAAATGTCTTGAGTAATGACACCTCTGGACCATATCGACTATAGTACTCGAACTCAGATCAATCGCGAGATGAACCTAGCAGTCAAATGGACATGACCACGGACCGGCCTGGTCGGGTCGGGACCTACCGGCTCGGAGCCAGGCCAGCTCGTTCCTTATTCAGGTCGCCCTGGTCGGCTCGATCGTAGTCGGGTCGGCTCCTGGTCGGCTCGGTCCCTAGTCGAATCGGCCCCTGGTCGAGCCCCTGGGCTAGGTTCTGGTCGGGTCGGTCCTTGGCCCAGGCCAACGATCTGGTCAGCTCTGGTCTTCTGGCCTCCTGGCCGGTTCTGGTCTTCCGGCGGACTTGGTCTCCAACCTAGCCAATTCTGGCCTTCTAGCTGGTTCTGGTCTCCACTTGGGCCGAACCCTAGGTCTGGTCGGTTTGGTGGGGGCCCAACATTAGCCCTATAGGCCGTGGCCAGAAATCCTTATAGTTGGGGCCTAACTCAATCAGTCTCCTACAAGCCGACCTCAAACTGCCCTTCCATGAAGTTTACATTATGGTCAACTCCTATTTAACTTGTGTGAATTTTGGTTAAGGTCCTCTTAGTTCGACCTGGTGCTCTAGCGTTGTTGCTCTTTTGATCGGCGGTTGGCGGGACCGGTGTGGTACTCTGGCTCGGTATAGCCGTTGCCCGGCCCAATGCCTGGTCGGAACAATCTTGGCTGGATTGGCTCGGGTCGGTTCCTGGTTCAGTTGGGTGCCTGGTCAGGACAGTCCTGGCCGGCTCAGCTTGGGTCGATTCCGGTTCTACTCGGCTAGGGTGCAGCTCGGGTCGGACCACGGTGGCTCGAGGCCTGGTCAGGTAGGACCACGGTGGCCGGAGCCCTTATTCAGATTCAAAATCTGAGCTCAAAGAACGAACTCGGATTGAGCCGGAGCCCCTATTCAGATTCAGAATCTGAGCTTGATGAACTCGGATTGAGCCGGAGCCCCTATTCAGATTCAGAATCCGAGCTCGATGAACTCGGATTGAGCCGGAGCCCATATTCAGATTCAGAATCCGAGCTTAATGAACGAACTCGGATTGAGCCAGATCCCTTATTCAGATTCAGAATCCAAGCTCGATGAACAACTCGGATTGGGCCGGAGCCCTTATTCAGATTCAGAATCCGAGCTCAAAGAACGAACTCGAATTGAGCCGGAGCCCTTATTCAGATTCAGAATCCGAGCTCGATGAACGAACTCGGATTGAGCCGGAGCCTTTATTCAGATTCAGAATCCGAGCTCGAAGAACGAACTCGGATTGAGCCGGAGCCCTTATTCAGATTCAAAATCTGAGCTCGATGAACGAACTCGGATTGAGTCGGAGTCCCTATTCAGATTTAGAATCTGAGCTCGATGAACGAACTTGGATTGAGCCGGAGCCCTTATTCAGATTCAAAATCCGAGCTTGATGAACGAACTCGGATTGAGCCGGGACGTGGGCCGGAGCCCTTGGTCAGATCTTGTGCTCAAATGAGTTAGGATGAGGTCGGAGCCCCTGGTCAGATCCCGAGCTTAGATGAGCTGGGATGGGGCTGAAGCCCTTAGGGCCGGGGCCCTTAGTCAGATTCACAAGGTCAGATGAGCTGGGACGTGGGCCAGAGCCCTTGGTCAGATCCACGAGCTCGGATGAGCCGGGACGTGGGCCGGAGCCCTTGTTCTTGGTCGGCTCGGTGAATAAGCTTGACGTGTTGGGGAGAAATGTCCTTAGTTTTCGCTGGTTCGGTAATTGAGCATAACATCTTTGGGAACAAGTCTCTTGTTCTAGTCTCTGGTCGGCTCGATGGATGAGCTCGACATATAGACTCTTTGGTCGGCTTGGCAAATGAGCTCGACACCTCGGGGAACGATTTCCTTTGTTTTTTTATCTCTAGTCGGCTCGATGGATGAGCTCGACATATAGACTCTCTGGTCGGCTCGGAAAATGAGCTCGACACCTCGGGGAACGATTTCCCTTATTTTTGTCTCTGGTCGGCTCGATGGATGAGCTCGATGTATAGACTCTCTGGTCGGCTCGGCAAATGAGCTCGACACCTTGGAAAACAAGTCCACCTTTATCTTTCAGTTCTTCATCAGCCCCACGAAATCGTTCTGGTAATAGGTTTTGGCTTTGGAGACCAAATGGAACATTCAGGTCTTCACCGTCGTTTGTTGTGTTGGTAGTCTTTGAGCTATGTTCTGTTAGCCCCCCTCCTTCTAGCGTCAAATGTTGACGTCAGATTTTGTAGAGCACAAAATCCTAGTCTAACACAAAAAAATCTCAATCCGGTTCAAGTAAATCGAACCAAACAAATTATATAAAAATTGAATAAAATAATAAAAAGACGGTGTCCGGTGTCTACTTGGGCAAATTTTCTAGGCTTGTTCTGGTCGGTCAGTTTTAGCCGGATAGAATATTTTTTATATCAGATTGAGAGTAAAAAACTCTCTAATTACAATGATTTCGGATCTAGAATTCCCTTTTTTGAATGATAATTGAGGCCCTATTTATAGGCTAGACCTGAGATATGAAACTTGGAAAGTAAGAAATAAATCCCTTGATTTTAGGGCACATATAAGGAAAAATCGGGTTAAAATCTATGTAAATCGGATATGATTCGGTCTTGATTTGTTTTCTTCTTTGAAAATTCTTTCTTGAAATAAACTAACTCTTTTCTACTCTCCTTATGGAGATTGGTTTATGATCTTCCATTTGTATACCCAGAAATGTCTTGAGTAATGACACCTCTGGACCATATCGACTATAGTACTCAAACTCAGATCAATCGCGAGACGAACCTAGCAGTCAGATGGACATGACCACAGACCGGCCTGGTCGGGTCGGGACCATCAGCTCAGAGCCTGGCCAGCTCGTTCCCTATTCGGGTAGGCCCCTAGTCGGCTCGATCCCTGGTCAGATCGGCCCCTGGTTGGCTCGGTCCCTGGTTGGGCCCTTGGGCTAGGTTCTGGTCTTCCGGCGGACTTGGTCTCCAACCTAGCCAATTCTGGCCTTCTGGCCGGTTTTGGTCTCCACTTGGGCCAAACCCTAGGTCGGGTCGGTTTGATGGGGGCCCAACAGGGACAGCTAGTTGTAGCTCACGTTGGGTTCATACTTTTTAATTGTAAAATAATTAAAGTGATATATGATTGAATATTGATTAATGAATAGTCGGCATGTGACTAGCCCTTTTTCGTGGCTTGGTTTCCTTTGTTCTTTTTTTTCCCTTAGATTATCTTCATCAATAACCTCCTGCAATCCAACTTCACAATAAAATATTAAGAGCAACAATTTTATATTATTGGGACACAGATCCTAGGTTCCATGCCCCGATCCGACTTTTAGAAAGGTATATATATATATATATTCTCTTTTTTTTTCTTTTTTTTCCTCTTCTTCTAACCCAGCTCCCCCTCTTCTCCCCTCTCTTCTGCAACGACTTCTTCTTCTTTCATTTTTTTTCCTTCTTCATTCTCCTCCTCCTTACATCGTTTTCTTCTCTATTTTTTTCATCTTTATTCAAATCATGATTTGTGTTAGTGGATTTGAGAGTAATGATATGTTTCTTGATGGAGTTTTGGATGAATTTGGATTGATTGAGGATTATTCCTTTGAAGATATGTTGAATTTGGTGAATTGTGTGGATAATTTAGGTTGTGGAGTGGAGAGGTTTTTTAACTTTGATTGATAAGGGGAATAGGATCAATGTATATGTATATGAAGTTCTAACATTTTTTGTTTTGCTAATAAATGACACTCATTTCTTGTTGGAATTATGATGTGGTTCTTTCATTGCATTGATGTTAATAACTCTGTTTTCTTGATGAGATTGTTGATTCAATTTCATGAAATTATTTGCAGAAAATTCGAGGAAGAAAATGATGAAAATTCACATTTGAAATTTTAAGATTTATAATTTACAGTCTACAGTTCGCTGATACCATAAGAGTATACAAGTGATACCTTAAGAGTATGCAACTAATATCTTTCAGTGAATGAGCAATTAATACATTAAAAGTGCATATGTAATACCTTATATTATAAGCATTAATACCTTATAAGGTAAATATGTAATACCTTAAAGGTAATATGTAATACCTTAAATATGCATATGTAATACCTTATATAATAAACATTAATACCTTAAAAGTAAATATGTAATACTTTCAATGTACGCATATATAATACATTATACTATAAGTATTAATACCTTAAAAAGATAAATATGTAATACCTTAAAAGTGCTTATGTAATAACATATACTATAAATATTAATATCTTAATGGTAAATATGTAATATTTTAAGAGTATACAACGAATACCTTCATTGAATGAACAACTGATACTTTAAGAGTGTACAATTTATACATTAAAAGTATACACTGATACCTTAAAGGTGTGTATGCAATACCTTATAATGTATGTAAGTAATACCAAATAGGTAAATATGTGATACCTTAAAGGTATTTATGTAATACCTTGAAGGTAAAAATATAATTCTTCAAGTCAAATTTTCACAAAAATGATTGATATAATTTCCCTATGTAATCTATATACATGTATCTTCTTGAACTTTTGTATTGATATGAGAATCATCACACTTGATAAATCCAATGAAAATTTTCTCAAGTAGTGCAAGTAGCATCCAATGAAACTCATGAAAATTTCAATAATGAAGACTGATTATTAATGTCAACAATCATTCAATAATTATATTCCATCAACATGATTTTTCTTAAAGGTAAATGCGTGATACCTTAAGAGTATACAACAGATACCTTAAGAGTACACAACTGATACATTAAGAGCATACAACTAATACATTCACTGAAAATCTTAAGATTTCAAATGTTTCATCATCTTCTTCCTCAAAATTTTTGTAAATCATGATTTTATCATACTTTTCTTCAATTTTTCTACAAATCATGATTTCATATTGTTTGAAATAAATTATTTTCAATGTTTTAAAATTAATCATAAATAAGAAGGGGAAAAACCTTATAAATGATTTCATGGAAATTTGAAAAAGAATAAGAACAAGAAGATAGACAAGAAGAATAAGAAGAAGAATGTACTAAACAAATAAAAAGAATAACAAATCAATAAGAAAAGAGATTAAAAAGAAGGAGAAAGAAAACAAAAGGAGAAAACAACACTGTTTCTACATATTACCTGAAGAGTAAATGTATGATACCTGAAGAGTAAATGTGTGATACTTAACTATGATGTGGCCGCGCGTATGGGCATGTGGATGCGCCTAGGAGCGGCCCAAGCGCCGGATCAGGTTGAAGATCCGTGCCCCAGGGGCATACAATTTTTTGCGAAATATTAATTTCTCTCTCATCCACATATACAACCTACAATCCAACCCAATTCCAAAATTTTGCAACTTTATCAACAACCTAACACAACCCAACTTTTTAATAAAATATTATTTCTCTTTCATCTACAAACACAACCTAAAATGATTTTTTCTCATAGATTAAATAATCGAAAAACCAAAAATATTTAAAAATATATTATTTTGGAATTTTTTTTATTATATTTAAAAATATAATAATTGCATAGATTAAAATCATTTTTGATATAATTTTTTTATAATAAAGAAAAATATTTTTAAGAAATGATAAAAATTATGTGAGAAAAGAGAGAATATCAAACTGTAAAAAAGATAAAATTTGAGATTGAGAGAAAATAGAAAACTTCAAATTTATAATTCAAAATATGTCAATATTTGACTCTACTTATAGACAAAAAAAAAATACGAATTTTGATAATTTAAAAAAAATTAAATACAAATTATATCATTTATTAACAATCTAAATTATATCCATAAATATTTAATTTATCCAATAATGTGTTGACACTTGACAGGATTGAATTACTTGGTTGTAATTTAGGTTGGTAGCCTCTTAAATTAAGGGATGTGTATTTTATATGCTTTTTTTCTTTTCTTTTTTCTTTCATTTTGTCTTCTTCCCACGACCAGGCCATGAGTTGTGAATAAAGTTAGCCTTAATAAAATTGAATTGCTCATTAAAAAAAAAAAATCAATTTACAGGCATTCATAAAGCTAGCACATGCACCCAACAAGCACTAGCACAAAAAAAAAAGTATTAATACATCTATTTAAAGGTGTCGTCTTATTTTAAACAAAAAATGATTTTGTTGTTTTACTTATATATTAGTGTATCAAATAAAGATATTAGTTGCATTAATTCATTTACGTAAATTTATTACCTTGATTCATATAATATAAAGTAAGGATATTACTCACATAATGTAAAAACATATCATTGAGATAATTAAAAGACATCACTAACAGAACTAAAATAATTACATGTTTATCAGAACACGAACATGCACATACAACATGTGTCTGTCTGTATCGTTTTATTGAAGATTACTCTTAGTAATACAAACATGGAAACTAGTGATTTAATTGAACATAAAAATTAAACAACTTGCAAGTAGTCAACTTTCATAAACAAAATTGAATCAGAGGTCAGAAATTGAATATTGATTAGTTGTCATGATGGGGACAGCTAGCTGTAACTCTGATGTATCATTCATTGAATCATTAATGAAAGTATGGATGAAGCAAGTAGTAGATTAAAATAATAATAATAATTTAAGGACGTTGACTTAATTAATACGTTGCATCATCGGTTGGATGCCATTGTTTGTCATACTAATTTCAGTTACCAAAGGGTGTTTGGGGAGAAATTAGGGAGATCAGATGGCGGCTTATGCTGCTCTTGCTCGTATGGATTACGATATACAGGGTTTTCTAGACTATTCTGCGCTGTTTCAAAGTTGTGCACCAGTCCTTCAAGAAATGTATGAAACTGCACACAAAAAGATAAAGTCCTTTCAAGTATTTATGGAAAGATTGGATTTGAGCAGCAGGATTAAGATGAAGGATTCGTTTCAACGAGTCGAACAAGCAGTGGATCTTTTTTTCGAGGCAATTAGCTCATTTGCGGAGAAAGGGAAGCCGTTTGCAGAATTTTGCCTTCAAGATAAAAAAATTGAAGAGATGGATGAGCAGTCAGTTGAGCTGTTGGACAAGCTGGCTGGTGAATACGAAAGATATCTGGAGGATTTGAGACAAGTGAGTCTTTCCTTCATAGACACACTTGAGAAGATGGAGCAGGAGTATCTAAAACAAGATAGTCCTTTACCTGTTGATGAAGATATTCATTCCAAGTCAAAGATGTTTGGATTGTCTGATGAGTACACTAAACTCAAAAAAGAGATTATCATTGGCTCTTGTATGAATCTATTCATTCACTCACTTGTTGGAATGGCAGGAATTGGCAAGACTACTCTTGCTAATAAACTTTTTGAAGATTTTGATGTCTTGGAATGGTTCGGCTGTTGTGCATGGGTGACGGTTGGAAGAGAATATCAACTAGAAGAAATTGTTCAAGACATTCTAACTCAATTGGGCGTTGATGAGCATGATATGCTCACGGAAGGTTACTTGAATGAATATTTGAAAAACAATCGATGTTTCATTGTGTTGGATGATGTATGGGATATGGAGCTTGTCCAAAATTGCTTGAAAACCTCATCTCCAATCACATTTGACAGTGCAAGTCAAATTTTGGTTACAACAAGGATTCAACATCCGCATTCTTTTGGTTATCATCTCATAAATATGCGCTTGCTAAATAAACAAGAAAGTTGGAATCTTTTGTGTGACAAGGTTTTTGCTCAAAACCCCTGCCCTGTTGAACTTGAGAGAACTGGAAAGATGATTGCTGAGAAGTGTGATGGTCTTCCTCTTACGATCGTCACAATCGCCGACCTCCTATCGAGGACACCAAGATCAGAATGGGTTGATGTCGCAACACAAAGAAAGCATCAACTCTTCACCGATGCATACGATGAAATTTCAAAGGTACTATATCCTAGCTATGACAATTTACATAAAGATTTGAAATTATGCTTTCTCTATATGGCAGTCTTCCTACCAAATTACAAGATTCCCAAATCCAAGATCATTAATATGTGGATTGTTGAGAAAATCATCCCAAAAAGTTTTGAAAAAACTTTAGAAATTGTTGGTGAAGGATACTTGCAGGAGTTTGCAGTGCATAATGTTATTATGGTCTACCAAAGAAGCAGTGTCGTAGTTAATGATATTTTTGATAAAATAAAAACATGTGGCCTCCATTCTTCCTGGTGGCACTTATGCTACAAAGAAGCTAGGAAGCTTAATTTTTTTCACATCCTGGATAGTTATACAGATGCTTCAAGTGAAGTTATAAAACGTCAGACTAGGTTGTCTGTTCACAACAACATTTTGTTTGGTATTAAATGTGTGTATGAATCAATGGAGGAAAATTGTGCATCCACCACCCACTCTCTACTATGTCTAGGTCCATATCATCAATACCCGGTACCCATATGTTTCGGTTTAAAGTTGCTCAAAAAACTTGAAGCTCTTGAAATCCGTTTTTATGAGTTCCCTTTGGAAGTATTGGAACTAGTTAAGTTAAGATACCTTGCTCTCACATGCAACGCAAGTCTCCCTCCTTCAATATCAAAACTTTGGAAATTACGATACTTGATTGTCCGGCGACATTTGATAATGAAATTTGGAGCTCCATCATATTTGCCTATAGAGATATGGGATATGAAAAGATTGAAACTTCTTCATGTAACGGGTTGCGACCTACCTGATGTTAGTGACACTTTTTTGCCAAATCTTTTAAAGCTATCAGATGTGAGCTTTCACAGTTGCACTACCGGTGTTGTAGGAAGGATACCTAATATAAAAAAGCTAGGAATTCGAATTGATAGAATGCCTGCGGCAGTAGAGCTTTTGTGTTGCTTTGATCATGTTTCTCATCTAAGTGAACTAGAATCACTTAAATGTGTCATTGTAAATCCAACATGCAATTTTGAGGTTGTTGCACCACTTTCTCAACTCTCAATGTTCCCATTTGGTCTGAAAAAGTTGACTTTGAGTGGGTTGGGCTATCCTTGGAAAGAAATGAGCACTATTTCTTCATTGCCAAATCTTGAAGTCCTCAAGCTGCGAAACAATGCCTTTCAAGGGCCACTTTGGGAAGTCGAAAATGATAAATTCCCAAAGCTTTACTTTCTTCAATTGGAAGACATTGATCTAGAGATATTGGAGGGGGAAGATAGCTTCAAATGTCTTAAGAAACTGACCATAAAACACTGCTACAATTTGAAAAAACTCCATTTCACAATGAGATATGAATTTCTTTCAAATCTTGAAGTAATTGACTGTAATCCTCGAATTGAAAAGAATATACAAAAGAGAGTACTGAAGACAGGTGGAGGCAGAAGGTCCTTGGTGCAATTTTCATTTTCATGGAACACTTGAGAGACAACTTTGATCATAAGGTTAGTAATTCCACTTATTATGTTGAACAATAATTTTTTTATTCTTCACCTCATATATATATTACTGTGTTTGAATAAGCAAATAAGTTTCTTTTAATAATATTTATATGTTATTTAAGATTTAACTTTTAAACTCGTTAAAGTGTTTAATGAAATTTTAAAAATAAGATTTTGTTCAACTCAAAATATTATGATAGGAGTTTATAAACTATTTACAAAATGTTAAGAGAAACCATCTTATATCAAATAATATCTTATCTTTAAAATTTTCTTCAAAATTCATCATTTAAATTACAATATAGCAATTAATAATATTCTGATTAACTCCATTATCTTATTTATATAAATGCTCCATTTATTTATTTTAAAAATAGGATATAACATTTTATAAATTTTAAAAAACATCTAATAATATGTAAGAGATTATAAGGCATTTAAATAAGCTTAATTGATTATTACCATCATAACAATGAAACATTTTTATGCCAGGATGAGAAAACGAGGAGTAAAGATTCAAGATGTTGTTCAAGTGCTAGATTATGGTTTACACAGTCAAGCATTTAAGAAATATCACTTGCAAATCATACGGTGAGATGACTATTCCCTCTACATATATGTGTCTCAATGTGTGGAAATTGAGACTTCTTTTAATTGGACTGAAGCAGACTATTCTTATAATTCTGTAAAATTGTGTATCTTTTGTGACTTTTTATCATGATCCAATGTTATTTTTATGGACTAGCGATTACAATCATCGTTTTTGAATTTTCTTTCCTTTATCTATTAGCTTGTTTTGTATGGGAAAATAACTTTAATGGTCTAATAACGAGGGTGCTCAGCCCATTTCTACCATTTTGTTTTATAAAAAAAAAAAATTGTTCTCATTTATCTTTTAGGTTCCGCCATTCAGTGTGATGTATGTTTTAGATTTCTTTTTATTTTCTTAATCTTTCTTAATTGTTCACCGATAAATAATTTCTCTCCGCTTCTCATACGTATTTTTTGGTGTTTGATTTGGAAAGTCTTTTATAATAACTATAACTTATTATTTAATAACTTATAATAATTAAGGACTACTGGTACTAACCCTGAAATAATTAGGTCTAGTTATAATGATTTTTTTTGATATAACGCTATATGTTTCATATAACACTATTCTTATCGTTATTAAGTTCTCGAGTGAATTTTGAGCTGAAATTTGTCATTAATTGCTCGAGTACCTATTTAAGTTGATTTATATTAAGTATAGATGAATTATAAATCTAAATTTTTTATTCTTGATAGATCTCAACAATTTATATCATATGTCAATAAGTAGAAGAATTGACTATAAGAGTAGGAAAATAAAATACAAGATTACTTACTTTTGAATTTCTTTGCATACAAGACCTAATAAAATCAACTTATATAAACTCTAAGATGTTTTTGAGATTATTCCGCAAGCTGGTTGTTGATTGCGAGTTTTTTTTTTTATATAACGCTATGTGTTTCGTTATAACGCTACTTTTATCGTTATTGAGTTCTCGAGTGAATTTTGAACTGAAATTTGCCATTTATTCCTCGAGTACATATCTAAAATGTTTTTGAGATTATTTTGCAAGACGGTTGTTGATTTCGAGTTTTTTTTTTATATACCGTTATGTGTTTCGTTGTAACGATACTCTTATCGTTATTGAGTTTTGGAGTGAATTTAGAGTTGAAATTTGCCAATAATTCCACGAGTACACATTTAATTGATTTATATCAGGTATAGATGAATTATAAATATAAAATTGTTATTCTTGATAGATCTCAACAATTTATATCATAATGTCAGTAAGTATAGGAATTGACTATATATAATAGTTGGAAAATAAATACAAGATTGCTTACTTTTGAATTTGTTTACATACAAGATCTAATAATCTCAGCTTATATCAACTCTAAATTGTTTTTAAGATTATTCCGCAAGCAGGTTGTTGATTTTGAGTTTTTTGTAACATTATATGTTTCATTATAATGCTACTATTATCGTTATTGAGTTCTCAAGTGAATTTTGAATTGAAATTTACCATTAATTCATCGAGTACATATCCAAGATGCTTTTGAGATTATTCCGCAATTCAATTGTTGATTTTGAGTTTGTTTTGATATAACGCTATGTGTTTCGTTATAACGCTACTCTTATCGTTATTGAGTTCTCAGGTGAATTTTGAGCTGAAATTTGCCATTAATTTATCTAATATATATCTAAGTTGATTTATGCTAAGTGTAGACGAATTAAAAATCTAAATTTTTTATGCTCGAAAGATCTTAACAATTTATATCATAATATCAATAAGTAGAAGAATTGACCATAATAGTTGGAAAATAAATATAAGATTACTTACTTTTGAATTTTTTTTTCCATACAAGACCTAATAATCTCAACTTATATCAACTCTAAGATGTTTTTGAGATTATTCCGCAAGCCACTTGTTGATTTCGAGTTTTTTTTGATATAACGCTATGTGTTTCGTTATAACGCTACTCTTATCGTTATTGAGTTCTCAGGTGAATTTTGAGCTGAAATTTACAACTAATTTGTCCAATATATATCTAAGTTGATTTATGCTAAGGGTAGATGAATTAAAAATCTAAACTTGTTATGCTCGAAAGATCTCAACAATTTATATCATAATATCAATAAGTAGAATAATTGACCATAATAGTTGGAAAATAAATATAAGATTACTTACTTTTGAATTTTTTTTCCCATACAAGACCTAATAATCTCAACTTATATCAACTCTAAGATGTTTTTGAGATTATTCCGCAGGCCACTTGTTGATTTCGAGTTTTTTTGATATAACGCTATGTGTTTCGATATAACGCTATGTGTTTCGTTATAACGCTACTCTTATCGTTATTAAGTTCTCGGGTGAATTTTGAGCTAAAATTTGCCGCTAATTTTTCTAATATATATCTAAGTTGATTTATGTTAAGGGTAGATTAATTAAAAATCTAAAATTGTTATGCTCAAAAGATCTCAACAATTTATATCATAATATCAATAAGTAGAAGAATTGACCATAATAGTTGGAAAATAAGTACAAGATTACTAACTTTTGAATTTGTTTCATACAAGATCTAATAATCTCAACTTATATCTACTCTAAGATGTTTTTTAAGTTATTCTATCAGCCCATTTTCGATTTCGAGTTATTTTTTGATATAACGATATATGTTTCGTTATTACGCTACTCTAATCGTTATTGAGTTCCTAGATGAATGCATCTAATATATATTTATGTTTATTTAAGCTAAATAAACTTAAATATATAAGTTCAATGTCTAGCTATTGAAGAAAGGTTATTATTAGTACAGTTGACAAAAAGATAGACTTGTGTGTCTCATTTATTTGCAAGCAACTTCAAATATAAAAAAAATGGAATAACATCTATACAACAATATTATAGCCAGGAGAAGATATAACATCAAGTTTTAGAACAATAACCTGTGCTCAATAATCACATAAAAGAACATGACATATTTCAGATACAAAATCATGTCATTTTTCATTTGCATTTCGTCATCATGCTAATTATCCCAAATTTACAATAGTTATCACTTAACCAGTTCAATTTAGAAATGCAAAAAATGGATTAGAAATATCAAAAAGGTGTCGATTTTGGATGTACATTTCTTCTGGATAACCCCATGAATATTTAATCTGCACAAAATCATGACATTTGTTAGTTCTTTAGTCCCCAACTTATTCATTGAATTAAATTCTCATAACATATTCAATAATTTAAAAGAATTAGATCAAAATGTTGTGCAAAGGTTTCAACTGCAAGTTTTCTTCTTCAATCTTTCATGTGATCAGAGCGAATGTGACCAACAACTTTTCCAGCCATAAAAAATTCAATATACTTTAAGGTGAACATGACACAATCATTTCAACAATAAAAAATGTTAGTTTAATATAAGCATATGATTTAATAACAAATAAAATGCTTTTCAAAATGCTTACCCATTTTCCTGTTTCAGACATGTCACGTTGATTATATCATATTTTTTTATCTCAAAACACCTTTCTAATCTCGTATGTATCAACCAAGGGATAATTATTGCCAATGGGTCGATCGTTGCACGCCTAACATAGATCGATATGCTATCATATACTTCAATTTTTAGCTTTTTTACATCTACCCTCACAGCAATCCAGTGATGTGATATACAATAAGGAATATACAAGAATTTGCATTCCTTCCAAGGTTTACCTAAAGCTGGTGAAGATCCATCGACATATCTAACCAAATATTTCACGTAATTCTCTTCCTCATCAGTGAACAACATTTTATATAACCCTCCCATAACATTAGAAATTAGTTTATTAACCTCCATCACAAACTCATAAAATTGAGTATCCAGGATGCATGATTGTTAGCAAAAAAATTTGGGTGATGCGCAACTCGTTCTTGCCAAGCTCACCGACATTTAGGCCCGTCACTATAGTTAATTCACTCCAACCAAATCTTGCCAACTTACCTTTGAAATCAAACCATAATTCATTGATTTTATTTGTTTTTACTTGTCTAAGCATCAATTGATGGAAGAGTTGGTAGGAAACAACAGTTTGTTTCAATTCTAAAAACTTTCCAAAACATGAATTTGCAAAAACATTTATATAATAACTATTGAGACAGTTATATACATGGCCAACCATATTCAAACAACTTCGACTTGATATTTTTGCATGCATCATGTCGTTTTTGTTGTAAATGAACTTCATGTACCTATAGGAAATATAGAAAATGTCACAAGTAACGAGGTCATTTTGAGTAGATAATTAATTCATTTAGTATGATATCATCCATTTGCATGTGATAAATGACATATCTACAAATAAATATTGACTTCAACTAATATAATGCTCCTACTAAGTTTTATAAAATTTCGTGTTCCACTTATGCACAGAAATCAAAATAAAACAACTCAAACCAAATCAATCACTAAACTATGCAATTACTGTTTATCTAATTGGAGATTCCACCAGAACACCAAAATTAATTAAAATTGGTTAGGTACAAGTGATGCAACCAGCCCTTAGGTGTATTTTTGTTGAGGAGAAATTGATTGTTCAAGTATCCAATCTTATTTCTAAAGTTGGGATAAAAAAATTAAAAAAAAAAACCAACTACAACAACATGTGTTTTTTTACTTCTTTTTTTCTGAAGTGCATGCATTACATATAATCACACAACAATGATAGTGCATTTTCCACCATCATGTGCATATATTTTTTTTTATGAATTTAGTACTTTAGTTATAGAGGTTTCTATATAAATCCGAGATTAGCATTTTCTAAGAGTAAGACTTGCCGTATTATAAGTTTTGAAGGACATAAAGTTCTTTATTAAAGTGAAATTTACTAAAATGATTTTTGAAGTTAACATTTAACTAGATAAGTAGCCTCCTAGATAAAATATTTTGGAATATGATACTTTTAACCAAAACTAATGAAGCCACTAGAGAGTTAATATAGAAGAGAAAAAGTATAAATATAAGATAAGTGCAAAAACGTTTGAAAAAATTTATAAAATATTTGACATTACAGAAGAGCATAACCGTATAAGGATATTTATAAAATAACAACAATGGCGATAGAAACTAAAACTAGAGATTTAACTCAAATTAATGTATATAATAAGAGTATAAATTTTTTAATTAAAATATTGATGAACTTAATTATTGAAAAGTATTCTTAAAACCATTTAAGAAAAATATCATATTTGGTTACCAAAATAGTACCATTAAGGAATAAAAGTGAATTGAAGAAATTTAGATTAAAAGATTATCTAATCTATTTAATATTTATGAAAACTAACCAATTGTTAAAAAAATCATTGATATATTTACATAAAGACTTAGAAGATTTACGAAATTGTGTTAAGTATAGGTAGAAATATTAAACTAATGAGTCATACAATGATATGGAGAAAAAAAATCTCAAAATGTTTAGATAAGTAACTATATATATTTGATAAATAATTTGGTTTGATGTCATGAAGGTATCCGATGGAAGCTATACATTTATTTAAAATATTGTATATAGCATTTAGAATTTTGAAAAATATATAATGGTGCCAATCGAGATATAATGTGGCGAGAATTGAAACGGAATAAAATAGCTAATATGAAAATTTCATAAAGATGTGTAAAGATGTGACATATACAAGGATATAAAATGTATATATATTATATAAAAAGTTGAAAATAGGAGAAACATTTTTTTTTTTACTAAGTGAGCAAAAATATAAATTTATTCTCTACAATCTAAATTAATTAATTATTTTCAATATTTTGATGATTAATTCGAAGCACATATCGAAAATCAAAATATAATAAATTAAATTAAAAATTATATATTTATGGGATAATTATAAATTTCCAATTAAAGTGATTATTATTATAAATAAAATTTAATTAAATATATAAATGAAAATAATAAATCCAAATTTTTAAATATTAGTCAAAAAATTTCAAAATTGTAATGTAAGTTTTTGCCTAAAAATTATGTTTAAAAAGTCTAAATTTATCTAATAAAATATGATTATTTACATTTTTTTCTAATATAAAGTATTTTAATCAATCTAAAGACTATGATTGAATTAAAACTAATTGATAAAACAATATTACTAAATCAAATCTTATATATAAATATTAAGATCTTAAAGAATTATTTTATAATTTTGAAAATTATAACTAAATTATTATAATCATTTCAATAAGACAAAATAATAAAGTAAAATACAAAAATTATTCAAGTAATTATAAAATGAATAAATAAACTTTAACTTTTGTACTAAATTTCCAGTGATACCCTTATTTATCAAATAATCTTTAGGTTTTATCTTTATTCCAAATATGAACAATAAATATTATAAAAATATATCATTAACATTTGAAATTACCAAATTAATAATAAAACTTTAAACATAATTTCAAAACATAAAAAGATTGTGGGAAAAACTCCAAAAACTTTCAATTTTCGTTACAAGTGCGTGCAATACATAGTTGTTAATTTTAACAGTTTACGGGAAAACGAGCAACATTTATTAAAGGGTAAAAAAATAAAAACTCATCCCAAGGATACCTCATTTTGCACTTTACAATATCATTTATAAATGTTTGCAGTTTACTATATTATATATACGGATTTTACAAAATAAAATAACTCCGGCTGCCACGGCATCAAATCTCGCCGGAGACTTTTCAAGTGCATTTCAGTTTAGCACTTCGCTATATGAAATTTAAAAGTTTTCATTTTACTATATAAAGTACAAGGTTTTTGCAAGTTACAATATTTCCAACTACCACATCATAAAATATTATCGAAAACAACTCATGTGCATCGATCTAATAATTAAAGGGATAAAAAAAAATTCTTCTTATCAAATTAGGGCTTAGAATTGAATAATAATAATAATAATAATAATAATAATAATAATAATAATAATAAATAGATTAGGTAATGAAGATATTGTAAATGGCATCTTCAAAATAAATTTACTCTAACAATCATGTAAGTGAGCGATTTTCGAAGATATTTTACGACGTTGCAGTTGAAAATATTGTAGCTTGCAAAATCTGTGAACTTTATATAGTGAAATGAAAACTTTTAAAGTTTATATAGTAAAATGCAAAATTTAGATGCACTTGAACAATCTCCTTTGAGATATGATGACGTGGCAGTCGAATTTATTGTATTTTGCAAAATCCGTGTACATGATATAGTAAACTGCAAACATTTATAAATGATATTGTGCAAAATGGGGTATACTTGAGATAGGTTTTTGTGTTTTACCCTTTATTAAATCACACGTATAAGTGGTGTATTTCTTTTAACACAAGGAATTTTTATATCATATAGGGGTTTGACACATTTTACCCAAAATCAATCAATTGATTCGAAGATGACTTAAACTGGAAATATTAGTTACTTAGCAAATAAAATAGAAATAATTTTCCTTAATTTTATAATAAAATATAAATAAGATGTTTCTAAAACGTGAATAAACATTTTTTTGATAATTTTTAATAATTTTTGTATTGAACTTTAAAGAAATTAATGTAATTAATGAAATTCTTATATAATACTAAATGCATGTCTTAAAAAAAGTATCTAATAGTAAATTATGCAATTATAATATATCACGTGTGACACACCTGTATTATGCTAGTGTGTGTACATATATATATATATATATATATATATATATATATATATATATATATATATATATATATTAAATCAATTATTAACTATAAATATAAAATAATTAAAATGAATAACACCACTATAAGCACAAATACATCCAATATATTAATCAAACCAAAACATCGTAAGTATGGTCCTTATTTTTACTTTTTTTTTTACTCTAACTGACATGGAAATACTTGAAACAGGGAATTAAACCAAATATCCTCTTTCATTTATAAAGCCAAAAAAAAAAAAAGGAAATTAATACAAAGTCACGTTAAGATGAAGCTCACCAGTCACTAGTCCTTAAGATGAAGTTGGAAGAGGTCATTTCCAAAGTCACGTTGTTCTTCTTCAATACTTTTTGCCGATTCTACAATAGATGACTTACAACTCCACAACTCAATCTGTTGAAGCGTTGATATATCTCTAATACCCTGTGGAATTTCTCCTAGCCTATGGCAACTTTGAAGAATAAGGTGTTCATGTCTGGGAAAATGACAATTCTCTGTTATCCAAACTTGGAGGTCTGTGTTGTCAATTACAAGTACTTTTAATTGACAGAACTGCCCTTCCACTGTTTCCCACACTAATCCACGGCAAGCATACGCCAATAGTTTGAGCACTTGAAGATTTGACAATGAACCAACAATCGATATCTCTTTCCATGGAATTCCACTGCCGCTCAGTGTCAACTTCTTTAGTGTCACTGGGAATGCAAGCTTATGAGATGAAGCACATGGATATGCGTAAAAGTTCAAATTTTCAAGCTTTTGCAGATGGACAAGATTGTTTAGGCTGTACTCTGACCATTCTGTTTCCTCAAATTGACGATAAATGATTCCCAACTTTTTTACGTTTGGAATCAATTCTAGGAACCTCTCAAAGCATCTAAAATCATGTATTCTTTTTAACGTGTGCAAATTTTGTAAAGGTAGAATATGATCACTAGTTTCAGCTGAAGGATCAGGTAGTAAGCCATCATAAAATTTTATTCAAAATAAGGAGCTCAAAGATGTCTTCAACTTGATTTGCTGCAACAGTGATTCGTGCTTCTAATTTGGTAGCCTCTCTTGGAAAATCCTCAAGAAAACAATTTTCTTATGTAGAGATTGAATTTGTTTCTTTTGATCGTGAACAACAAAGGAATGACGAGTCAGAAGATGATCTAGTGTTTGTGCAAGTGAAACAAGAGCAGCATAAGCCATTTGCTCTATACAGAGATCGACTGAATAAGGAAGAAAGAATGATCTTATCATAGAAGACACTAATTAGATTGAGTCATAGACACTGAAGTAGATTGAATCATATCCACCTGTGGTGGTGTGGCATGCAGCTTCAAGTTGGTACCATAAGTATTCCCTTTTTAACCTTTTTTTCTTTTAAAGGCTATCCCATAAACTACTTAACACACCCCAATTTTTCAAAAATCAAAGGTATAAAAATACATTTTTTAGGATGTGTTTAATATTTGTGAGGTTTTGATTCCATCCGATTTCTCCCTATTTCTTACTGTTTGAGCAAAAATGATTGAGCTGAAGTTTTGTGGGCGTCAGATTCAAAAACTCTATGATAATAAGCCAAAAACAGCATATAGCTTCCATACCAATAAGGAAATAGTAACAACTATGATAATAATAAATAAAAGTTGCATTTTAGCACATAAAAACTAGTTGAATAATCTCTACTCCTTGTTCCTTGAGGATCTGTCTTTCCTGTGACCACCAAGAATACGAGAAATCTGAAGACCTCTACTGAATGCTTGGTTGAACAACATTCGAGTCTGAAATTCCGACACAAATGGAAACCACGCAAGAAATGCAACTGGAGTAAAAAGAAGCAACCCCATCACAATCTCATATCCACGTGCTAGAGTTCGAACAGAACCCCAGAATCCGGCTCGTTGAACAACCGGCTTACACGCTTGCGCAATCTGTTCAAGTGAGAAAGGTTTTAGAGTTCGATTAAAGAATGACAAAACATGGAGTGCCTTGTACAAAAGAACAAGAAAGTGCAAAAAGGGGGGAGAAAAAATAACACTGACCAGAAGTAAGCCCCAACCAGTAGGCATGAAGGCGAGAATGCAGACGATGATATCTTTTGGTGTCATGTGGGGGAGTGCTATCAGAATAGCGAGGATAGACACAAACGTGACAAAAATTAAACCCTTGATAAGCCGAAAAACAAGCTGAAAATTTGCACTAAATTTCCTTCGTCCAACAGAAATTGTCTGCAGAACATAACCAACCAGGAGAAATAATCAATATTCCATTAAAACCACAGAATGTTTAATGGTGTTTCCATTTCATAGGTGAACTTCAGGTGGTTGGTAGCATTCTCAAGCAAAAGCAGATATTGCTCTAACAAACTTAAAAAAAATTATAACAATATGAAAATAGGAAAATAGTATACTTACTGACCTTCATGACAAAAAGTATCAGGAAGATTACCAGCCATGAAATGCCATATACCTGTAACAAATATGAGTATCAGCATGAATTGCAAGATCAGCCTAATGTAAAGCAACTAGGCAAGAACTTCAGAAAAATCTACTTTGATCAAATAAAAACAGAAAGGTCGAGAAGCAGAGAAGACTTTCAAGTCAAAACATACCAAAACACTTTTAGTATGCCTTGTGATGTGCAAGTGATAAATAAGCCCATACTGATAAATGAAAAATCTTAGGGCCAATATAATCTCAGCAATGATGCCGCGTATCCCTGAATGACGAAGATGATCTTGCTCCTCCTCCCACCAAGATTCCCAACTTTTCTCTGGAGGGACACCTATACCGCCACGGTTGCTAATCCACTTGTTCCAATCCGTCCAATCATCGACTATTTTTTGCCACTCAAAACCAGAAGGATTGAAGAGGAAGGGAGCAAAAAGCCAGGTGCCCACCATAAACCACATTGATACGGTTATTAAGATATATGCAACTGTACCTCTGTAAGACTGACCAAAGATTTGATAAACAAGAAGCAATATCATTAACTCAAGTCCCTTAACAAAATGGCTACGAGAGTATAGCCGATAGTTATCTGCAAATTTAGCATGGAACACGACAAACCCACGACCTGTCGGCCTATATTTTGCACCTCCGTGAAGTAATGTCCTCCCATAGTAATGTGTCTTTGTTCCAAGAGAAAAGGTAAAAAACACAGGTGCAAGCTGCAATTGCATTAGTATAAATTCGCTTAATGCAGTTCGGAACCCTTTCTCTAGTCCAATTTCCATCATCATAGGGAGAGCCATCAGAAATCCGATTTGGACGAATGATTGGGAGGCAAGAGCAACTTCAAGAGGCCTATTTTGTCGAATCCCAGGTTGGTTACTAAGCCCTTTCTCAAGGCCACTTAGTACAAGATAAAGGCGGCCATAAAGGAACACATACACGGTGAGCACAGTAATCTGCCAGAACAATACAAAAAGGTCAGAAAATTGCATTAAGGTTTCAAAATCAACTGGTAGACAGTTCACCTATGCCACATACCAAGGTACTGAAGTAGAAACCAATTGTGGTAAAATAGCATGACAACATTCTGAAGAAGTCAAAACGATGCCCCAGTCTGTATAAATCACGACTCAATGTTTGTTCTCCATTTCCATTGGCAATTTTCGCCTCAAACAGAGAAATCTGGTTAAGCCCTACATCCCTCCCTTTACCGACTTGTATGTATTCATGATGGGTCACATTCCCTTCACGAAGTGTAGAATTGAAGCCTGGTAACATTAAAGATAAAATGTCAAGCAATTACCATTCATGGAAGTTCAAAGAGTAACACCTTCATATATTACTCATACCAGCAAATATATCCTCACTCAAGTTGATAATCTTGGAGGCTTTGCTCAACCCACCTCTTGTAAGGTGAAATAGTCTATCAAAGACATCTGGATGACCATAGTGAAACCGAACCCTGCACAAACAAGAAAGCAAAGAACAGGATTCATATTATATTAACGTCAAACTAATGATGGAAAGAAAATAAGTCAAAATTAAGAATGCGGTGTTATGAGTAGAACAAAAGGACAGCATTAGAAAATTCATAACTTAATTAGACCGAGTAATCCAAAACAAAGGACAAACTAGAAAAGAAACAAAAAGAAATCAGATGCTATATATAGAACGAGTGACAACCAATGACCAAGGATAACATTTACAGGATAATGATTACTTGTACATAAATATGACCAGTACCATGTGCTACATATTCTCTGGAAATAATGTCTCAAATTTTAGGTGAAAACAGATTACAGCCTGGAAGGAGTCATAATTATACTGAACCAAGTTCTCAGAAGTCAAAGCACTTGGTTATCCATCATGCATATCATGAGATCACCAACTTAACATCCTTTTCACTTTGCTATACTTGAAGATTTAGAAGAGTCCCAACTAGTTGGAACTTTTCTTTATCTGACAAGTTTAATTGAAAATCTGTTAAGGGTGTTAGGGAATCTGTCAGGTGTCAATGTTTCCGCTTTTCATGCACTAGGTGCAATCTGGTAGATCAGGAAGGATTCATTTGGAATTATTTAGGATATTAAAGTTTCTTGTAAGTTATGGTTGGAGATTAAGAAAGAGCATTTTTCCTCTGACAATTTTGCAGGGTATCAGAGCCTCAGCTTCATTTACTAGAAAAGAGGGCGAGGGATCAACCTCTCCCCCACCCTTATTATCACAATTTGTCCAAGGGATTGAGCTTATTTATTAGATTACACGTCAGAGCCTTTTATTTTGTAAATTAAGCTGAAATGGTTAGAACTGCCATGACCAGGGCAAGAAAAGCTTCTTCTCCCTCAAGAGTGACTGCAGCAATGTGCAGTCGGACAAGAGTGAAGCAAACAGAGGTATGGGTATTTCTATATCACATTCTTCCTTTCAACTTAATGTTCATAAATTGAAAAATAAGAATTACCTAGAGCAGACCTAATTCATTAAGCTAGCAATCGAGACACAAGCTCAGTCATTTAGATGGAGAAGTTTGCATACCAGCAACTGATGACCTATCTGAAAATTTTGAGGCCAACAAACTCATTGTTAATTGCTGGTTCATCAACTAAGTGAAACCAGATATTGTGAAACCATATATCTTCCTAACTACCAAAATGTGTGGGAAGTGACCTGACATACTCAGAACAGAACTGGATAACTCACCACCACAAAATCTTTGATTCAAAATCAAAACTGTGTCAATTAAGGCAAGGAGATCAGGAATTGATGCATACTACAAAGAATTGAGGCACAGGAAAATTATCGAGTTTATGTGTTTCCTGCAGACACATGACCTTGGATTAGGCAAGAGTTTGAGTCCTTGATGGAAATCTTTATCATCCATTAACAAATCTTCTAACATAGTTAGGATGGAGGCTGCTAGGGGAAAGGTGATCTTGACTTAATCTAAGTCCAACACAGAAATAAAAAGCTTGGCATTGGTGAGATAGAAGGAAGAGACCACTACGAAAGACCATCATATGTAAAAGAGAAATGATTTAGTCCAAATTAAAAAAACCCCGAGATTTAGCCTCACCTAGTTAATCATAGCTATCGCACAAAAAATTAATGAGAGACAACAGAACACAAGCACAATAATGTCATATACATCCATAATGATATACAAATGTTAAACATTGACTAACAAAGTTGGAACAAGAGGGTGATATTGTGTTACAAATAGCTAAACTTACTTCAAAGGGTTGGCCAACAATCTCTGACCAATGGTAACAAAACTAGTCTCTTGATTTGACATGAACCACGCAAGGGAAGAAACACTGCAGTACATGATAAGAGAATATTGAGTCATCGAAACAAGAGTTGGTTAATACTTCTTCAGCCAGAAAATGCTAATTATGACTGATCACTGACCTTCCAGTAAAGATATGTTCCCTCAAACCAAGAATCGATGGATGCCTCACATCATGTCGTTTAAGAAATTCTTGAAGTAAGTTTCTCATTTTGAGAGCTTCTTCCATGTAGTTATCCTACAATTGGATATTGATCTCAGGACACAGAATGAAAGTCAAAATCAAATGAGCAAAAAAGTATGATACCTGATTCATATCAATTGTTTGTAAGCCTTCTCCACGAGTGAAAATAATGGCGTGATTCTGATTTTCAGGTTTTCCTTCACCCAATATAGCAGGCCCTGGAAGTTTTATACGATAGATAACCTGCAAGTGGGAATCACTGCATATCACACTGCATATAAGAATTTTAATTATGCATGGGAACATGAAAATCAGAAACTGCCTATAAGATGAAAGCAAATTGATGTCTGTTTTGAATAAATTAGTCTTCATGTGATTGACCAATTAACTAAGCCAAACTTTGACTGGCATAGAGATGATGGCTGCAAATAAGTAGCATCATAGTTAGAGGCAGAGAGCAGCCAGGTAATAAGAGGATGATCTGCCTATAAATGAACAACTACTATGCTTAAATTCTGGAATAACCTAAAAACAATTATTCCTGAAATACTTTACTTCCAATCATTTCCTTTTACCTGGTCCAGGTTCTGCCCTGGCTCTGAAGAATTTGACTTTGGCAAAGCAGCCTTCACAAGAGTGGAATAGTACACCTTATCATTGACCTTCTTGGACCTGTCTTTACTTGTTTCTTCAACTTCATCTATGTATGCTACTCGAAGAGATGGGTATCTGTTCATAAGAATATGATTAGGTACAATAATCACAAGAAAATAGCCTTATAGGTTCATGATTGTTACGTCGTCATTAGTCTCAATATATCTTGTGCTCGAGGATCGCCAGATCGTTTTTGAATACCATATAACTGACAGGATACGACATATGTGAACTTCATATCTGAAACTGCTTGACATTGTCTCCAAAGTGATCTCTCTCCCTTGATCTGATCCTCATTTAACTCAATGGCCTTATAGCCCTCCATTAAATCTGTTTAAAATGTAGAAGATAACTACTCCACCACAGTAATTTTTAATCAAACATTAAAAGGACTAGCAATGTTAAAAAGTTGCACATTGTGCTCATCCAAAGAGGCCAGGCCAGTGTAAGAGATAGAGTACCATCATCTTTGGCCATATCAAGGAAGGCTTGAAGTTCTAGTGCTTTGCGGTAATACATCATTCCTCTCACTGTCACAATTTAGGACAAGGCATCAGTCAAGAAAATTTAAAATTGGTCATGACATACTTAATTGTATCAAAGGTATTTAAATTGAAAATCTAACTCAAACAACAATGAGTGAACTTATTGACAGATCAATTAGTGCAGAGATAAAAAGTCAGTCCCCCAAATTTTCTCTATTTCTGTTCACACAACTGAAACATATGCTATTTCAAGAGATATAGAGGTGTATTATATGGGATGAGGTATGATGAACTTATTAGCAGGTACATTGAAGTCAGGGAAATTGAACACCACCATTACAGGTTATATTCAGGGTGGCTTTCTTTTATCCAAGGTGGGAAAAGAAGAAAAGAACACCGGAAAAGGAAAAAAATATGAAAAAGAGAAAAGAAGAGACTGCAAACTAGAGTACCAAGAGTTCTTTTATCCATACCTGTTCTTGTCAATGTTTGGCCCCTATAAGATGCCCAAAGGCGTAGTTGTTCTTCTAATTCATCAGATCCTCGAAGTTCTTCTTCATTGAGACACTTGACACGCTCCAGAAAATTATTCCATTCATCTGCACAATTTGGTTTCAAAGTTAGTAGAAGACGAGAAATATGATGACATGTAAGCACCAAAGCACAAACCTGGGAAAATTTTCTGCAAGTAAAAGAGAATGGAAACTCCATCTTCATTTGGCACTTCCAGGTCAGGCAATGAGAAGAGAACTTCCTCCGTGTAATAAGGAGTCAAAACACTAAGCAGGAAAAGTATCTAAGTTATGTTTCACAAATAACGGCAAGAATGTATGATGCTTTCAAATTAAAGTACTTGGGTAATAGCACCATCAATATGCAACCAACAAGGATTGATGATCATAAAAAATAAACTCTATCCTAAAATTCTAGCCAAAAACTGAGAAAACTGATACAGCTCTTAATTTAGAGATTAGAAACTAGGTAAAAGATTCCATAGGGGCATAATGTAAACATTGATTACAAAAAGGAAGCAATTGTCTAATAATATCATCTTCAATACTAGTTATAATTTCCACAAATTTTCCAGCTTAACAATTTTCTTCAAATATACATTAAAAGAAGCAAATCTAGGAGCAAGAATTTTATAACTTAAGAATTTCCCTAAGATGGCATTGGATTGTAGAATTTGGCGAACTCTGACCTTCATCTAAAATTGTTATGCCAAATGCTTGCAACATTCCATCAGAGTAAAATATACTTTGTAAAAACTAGATGTTACTCAGGTCTTCACAGACTGTCTCCCTTTTCACAGGACTTCTTCATTTAAGTTTGATCATTTTGAATCTAACCATAATAGTTTTTTCTTATTAAGAGCTATTGCCGCACCTTTTTAGCACCTAATGGCAACTGCAGGTGGACAAATTTCCATTTGCAAATTGTACTTTGAGCCTTTGATTAACTTATCTCCATTTCAAAGTGTAAAATGGGTATGCAACAGATGCATACAACCATTCTCACTTATTTCTGAAGTGCATCTAACAGATCTATTGTGCCATGCAATAGAAATACAACAGAAGTAATGGGCAAAAAGACTCACGAGAAAGATAGCATATTGCGAACTTTAGGAGCCAAAGGCATGTCCATAAACAAAGAATTGGAGAAGAAGGAAATGCGCCTTCTAGCTTCAAGGTTTGATGGCACATCCATAGCAGATTCCTTCACCGTGAGTAACAAATACAACCTCTTGATCTGTGTATGGTAAATATTTGAACTGTAACATTTAGATGCAAAAAGATTTTGGTTATAGTGAAATTTCAATTTTTGTTTCATATTTACCTTTTCTTTCCAAGCTTCAGATTCAGGAGTGGGAAACTTGATGGCTCCAGCTGATGCAAATAATTGATACTGTTGATCAAGGGGTACCATTCCTTCAGGTCCAGATCCACCATGAATTGAATCTAATAAGCTATTCACAGAAATTACACTATAATAAGAACACTCCATCTAGGCTGCTAAATATGACACATGGTGTCACCATTGGCAACGAAAAAGAAACGTTACTTGGATATGTGATCTTCCATCATTATATCTCGGGTAACAACTTCCAGCATATCCTGGAAAAGAATGACAACTTGATCCCTGTCCTCCGGCTTATTGTCTAACTGGAAAAGTGACCATATTCAATCAAGTTTACAAAGTAGCAAATCAACAATAACAGCACCCTACATTCTTTAGAGAGAAAAAAACGTTGCCACAGAAAATACCTACCAAGTATTTTACAAGCTTAACAAAGAGGTCATAAAGGCTGGGAAGAGCACTCAGCTTGTATTCAGTTAGTAGATCATCCTCTGATATATGCTTGTCAACTTCAGAAAAAATGTATTCAATAACCCTGGGGAAAAAATAAGATAATTCAAGAAACTGATGATAATGCAGACAATGTCAGATTGTAAGAGCTTTAACAAATGCTTACTCTTTCTCTCGATTGCCACGAACTAATGTTTTAATGATGTTCCGAAATGAAGCATAGCACTCACAGACAGCAGAATACATATAATCATCAGACTTAATCCGCTTTTTCAGTTCACTGTCCTTGCCATTACTATCTTTAGCCATATCCACTGCTATTGGAATCTGTATGATTAACATCATCAGCCGGATAAAAGTTATAATCCAATATCAAGCAATAATATCTATCACTAGGTGTTTGAAAGAACCACAATTAATAACTACAATTCCAAAATCAATTTTATTCTCATACCTTGGACTGAAATACCCAATTATATCATATCATATTATATCAATTGATTATTGCACTTGAAAGGTGGTTTTATAATGGGTTGTTGCGTTTTAATATATTTGGTGGTCTATTTCTAATCAAGTTTGCTCACTACATAGACAAATCTTAAACACCAACAAAATAACTATTCCACATTCATTAGATATGTGCTGCAGATAGCCATATACATAACCTAAACAAGTTCTCATCACTAGATGGAGTAATCTCAAACATAGATGTTCTGCAGATAGCCATATATATATATATATATATATATATATATATATATATATATATATATATATATATAAGGATGACGAAGGAAAAGATGATTTTTTAGGGATGGTAATTAGAAAAAACGAAATAACCAAGATGTCATGAGAGGGAAAACTAAATTGAGAAAGGAAAAAATGGTAAAACACAAACCTTGCTGGCAAGCAGAAATGGGGGCCACTGTATTAGCTCCAAATCAAGATCAGCCCAGTATGGAACAAGCAGCAGATCCATTTCCCTGAAATGGAAGGAAGTTAATCAATGAAATCAAAGACATGCCGCATCATTTTCTCTTTTCAATATAGAATGTTAAGAAAGAAGTATATCAACCAAGCTGATTTAACAACAAGGAGATTAAAGATCACCTGTTACTTATAAGATCTTCCTCTCTAAAACTTGTAATTATTTTATTCCACAACTGAGCAAACCTTGCAGCTTCTTTCTCTTTACTGGATGGGATCTGAAAATGATATCCATGGAAACTATAATCAATCTCATTCACATTCATGTGGTGATCCCATAATCTATATCAATGAACTTTCTGAAATGAGTGGCTGGAAGCGCACACACACAAATAAACGAACACAAAACAACCAAGAAATGTGTTACCACTTCAAACTTGCGGAAAAATGTAGCCTTCAGCCCTTTCTTTTTCACTGTCTCATTTTTCTCCTCTGGGATTAAGCATGCATTAAAAGCACCAGGTAATGACTGAAATCGGGATCTAAGCATTCCCAGGGTTCGGATCTGACCCCAAAAAATAATAATAATAAGGACAACATTTCACCCGAAACAGTAGATCAGTTATCTTTCCAATATACAAGTCATATTATATACTACTTCAAGCATGAGATCACTTTCTCTGCATGTGCCTTGTTATCAAATTCATGCAGTCGCAGACAAAAAGGCATTACTACCAAATGTTATTTTTGTCAACTTCTTAAGCATATATACCTAGTCTTATGTATAAAGGAAAATTCTTATGCCACGGAGCTCAAGTTTCTTGAAAGGTATGAAATTCAATTACTACCATGGCAGGATGAGAGTTACAATCTAACAGTGCTTCCTATTTCCCTTATGCATTTTCACAAGAAAAAATAAATTATTCAAATTGAAAATCTTGTAATGTCTTAAAACACAACATGTGGACTTGTTTAATATTGCTCCAACAACCAACAAAAAAGAAGAAGCTATTTAGTGATTAGAGTTAGTATCATTATAGTCAGTGAGAGGAATTTAGCTGACCTCTCCAAGACGACGGAAAGCACCATATATACCTCCAAATAGTGTGGAGAATATAGCATACCAGATCTGTGCATCCATAAAATAGACCTAAAAACCAAAAATTTACAAATTATTGTTCGTTCATAGTAAATGGTATACTGTATGGTTTAGAGAATTTAAGAGGTATTTCTAAGTTGAGAATAATGCATCATCCATACAAGAATAACTGGAGCCCAGATTGCAATCACGACACCAATATTGTTCTTAGCTGCAGCAAAGACAGGGTAAACACAATAAATACTAACTAAAGTTAGAGCCAATATTATGTTATGTAAAAATGTTCTCTTTATGTGCTAGTATATGTCATGAGTAACTGAAGCTCCAGAACCACCATGTTGACTACCTTGAGGAAAAAACTCATGCCACTGGTAAGTTGTTACATGAGCGCTCATGATGGTTTTAGTTGGACCAACCAATGGCCTTATCTGCAATGGAAAAATTTGTGGAGTGAAATCACAATGGATGACAATGACAACAAAAACAAAATGCCCTCAGGTAGTCAGGTATATTAGCTTTTAACTGAAAACAGAGATTTTTCTCTGCAAAAGTGAACATCCCATCTTTCTCGCAGTCAGACATGCTCAAAACCTGACCACAAATGCATTATAGCCTATTGCCAATGCGAGTTGTAAATGCAATTGGCTGCCACCAGGAATTTGATAACATATTATGATCAGTAACAAATTAAAACAAGAAAATGGGATAGGTAGGCACCTCGATATAGAAACTGAAAGCCAACTTTGTAATGAGAAGAAGTGCCCAGAAAAATGTATACCTGACAATTCAAAAAGGAAATATTATATTATATAAGATCATGTTGTAATAAACCAAATAGGTCTCTTCCTTGATGTCTTACTTGAAGAGAGAAAATGTACTTTCATGCATTCCCCTTCCAACATAGAGCCGAGGCTGCAACACGTGAAAATCGAAACAAGGATTTACTACCGTATTTTAATTGAACAAGACAATGGCAATCTACAGAACACATTGCAAACCTGGGACCACCACATAGTTAGTATCACAATCCTGTAATTGGACCTCTCAAGAAACCGACGAATGAAGGGGAAAAGGAACAGAAAGCCGGCAAGCAAATTTGGTGATAAGTAGATAACGACAGCCAAGATGAACAATGATGGAGAGCTTGATCTATTGCCAACCCAACTTTTGATAGTTTGAGCAAAGCCAGGAGGATGTTTCCATGTATAAGCATAGGTGACAGGAAGGACAACCACCCAAGCAGCAGAAGACACAACCTTCAAAATGTATCTTAACTTTACGTGGAAGGACATGCTCCGTCTAGCTTTCCAACTCAGAATTACATCGAGGATGGCTGCACAGATATTGGTTAAATTCAAAAGAAAGAGGCAAAACACAAGCTTTTAGTATATATAAATCTGCAGCACGTAACTTGAAAATCAATAACATAATTACAGATGCACTCCAACATAAAACAATAGAGGCATAAGAAGGGAATAAGCCTGGTCACAATGGTTGATATTTCCAGTAGTAAAATGCAATATTAAATGTAGATAATACCAACAATTGATTATAACATCCAAAAGTCAACTGAAAGACTAAATAATGCAGAATAAGTAAAATATTTTCAGTCATGCTGATGATATATCATAGTTTTGCTTTCATTCTTTCAAAACCTTTTATGTATTAAGAGGAGAGAAGTGATAATATCTAGCACTTGCAAATATTCAGCTCGCAGGAAAAGCGTTAAGTCATCAACATCTTGAATATTTGTGAGCTAGAAACAAACACTAGAAAAAAGCCTCAGTACTATCTCACTAAAATTAAGTCGAACATACCTTGTCCGAGTTTCAATATTGCAGCAGTTATGAAGACACTGAGTACTTTCTTGAAAACTTTAGCTTCAAAAATTGTACTTGGCTGTCCTGAGCCATCCCAAGCAATAATGATCATAGCCTTGAAAGATGACAGTGGTTTCTATCGTCAGTTCTTGAAAATCGATAGATAATGGCTGCAGAAAATGTAATGACTAAGAACACACCTGTAAGCACAATATGAGGAAGCTCCACATTCTGTCGAAGCTTCTAAAGATATGCCAATATGAACGGATCTCGACAAAATTAACTTTCCCCACCCACCGATCTCTTGTAGGCTTTGTTTCCTGAATTTCACAAAAAATCACATTCTGTACATTAGAAAGGATAATACATTGATGAGGTGCATGACTCTATTAGTCAAAGGACAACACTGGAAGTCCAGGAATGGCTACTTAATAAAAAAATGGAAAGACAATGGAGGTGATATGAACCTTGGGACTCTTAATCAAGTATTTTATCAAGGATCCTAATTGTTTCTAGCTTTAGCAGTAGAATAAATTAAGTTCAAAGAGAACCAATAATGAACTTGTTAGTGTTGTAAGTGCCTGGAAAGACCTAGAATTATCAAATTATTATAGCTAGACCAAATGAGCCAGTGCAGGCACTAAGATTCGGTTTTGATTGGATTTGATGCAATAGATTCCATGTTATACATTCAGTAAAGATTTAAAAAGTTGCTCTTTATCAGTGTTTCATTCTGAACCCTCAGGATCAAGTAAGTTCCTCATTGCCAATATCAGAAACCTCAATAATCAATACATATTTAGTTTAAGATGAAAATCCTAATTCCACGCTTACGCTATTCTTTTCACTCCGAAGCTGATCCACAGTCTTGCAAAAAAAATCAGCATCTGCACGCATGGGCCAACCCAACCGAAAGCAATCTACAGACCTGTACTTTATTGACAAAGTTAAGTAAAAATTACAGTTGGTAATATTATGTTGTCATGTGTATTGACATAAGAGGATTTTACATTACCAAAAGTATTCATTCAAATCATCATAATTTCTCCACTGGGAGTGTGTTGATTTTCCTTTCTTGCTTCTTGCAGCTTCCTAAAGATAAAATAGATAACTTGAGTTCAAGGGAAAGTATGAAAAAATTAACATATTAATATAGAAGGTGTCAATTTAGTAGGCTATACCCTAGCAATGACTTCATAAATTGGGGTGACAACTTTTTTTAGGAAAGCCTCTTCTTCTCCTCCATAAGCTGGCTTCACATTCTCACCAGTCATAGGACTAACATTACCAGCAAGCATACCGTAAAGTTCAAAAGCCATCTGGTAAAGATAACAACTCAAACTGATTACTACAATCCTGTAATATTTTCCCTGACACAGAATGCAACATTAATCTACAACTTCAGATTGAGAAAGAGGAAAACAACTCAGGTCCCAATGAGATCAGATTAGTGCTTGTAGCATTACTATTTAAGTGATGGCACAGACCAGAACATGCAAAAGTTTGAAGATAAAATAAGACATGGAACAAAACAGTCCCAATTGTAATGCACAGACCACAACACGAATATAGATAATAATTGTCTACAAATATTCATGTACTACAGCCTAAGAATAGCTCTGAAAATAAAAAATATACAACTAGAAAAAAGACAACTAAAATTCTCTAATTGGGTCCAAATTTAAGAACCAATACATAAATTCTAGCAACACTTTTTGGAAGATGGGTTTATCTTCATCTTTTGTTTCATTTTCCCTCCAGAACCATTTCACTGCCTTCTGGTCTACCTTGAAAATAACAGGCACCATATAATCTCTACATATTTGTATTTTCTCTACACTACACACTCCATTTCTTTTTTATTATGCTGATGTGTCATTTACAACTAGTTGGGCTCAATTGAACTCCGTATTTTGGACACCATTTAAATAAAATGATACAGCAACAAAAAATAATGAATGAGTCCCCATAAATTCAATAACTATCTCCAAAAATCAGTGACTCATCAGTTCACATGGAAGGTGCAATCCAGAAACATATCCAGCTAGAAAAACTGACACTCCATCCAAGAGTACAAAATACATTTATCTAGTCCAATCATGAAAATGTTTTTTGCCACTAAATGATCACAAGAATCCTGTCTATCAAAGCATTATTCATTATGCAGCAATGGCTCGTGCCACGACAGTAAAGCATAATATGATCTGCCTTCTTGCATTTTCTGGCAAGGAAGGTTATCGTCTCATATTATCATCATCAAAATTCAATCATTATTATCTACTTAAATAAGAAACTATAAAATAGTTCCTATATTTAATAATTCGCTGTAATCTTCATAGCGTCTCCCGCTACAAACAACGAAAGGGTAACCAAGACGTGGCATCTCTCGAGGTCAATGAATCTTTGTTTTATTTTTTAACCCCTTCTACTTTTAAAAGTATCATGCATCAGAAAACATACATGATGATAAATGTAGCACAGGCATTCTGGCATGAATCTTAGATTGGCAGCTTCTCCCCATATAAGAAGATAAAGTCCCATATACAACAATTTGCGCTGTTGCACTTCCTGTTGTATAGTAGGCAACCTGCAATTTAATAAAAACCAGACAGTCAGTAAATACCAATGTAGAATTCAAATTACCATGGTAGAACTAACGCATAGATGCGTAAATAAGAGGTTAACACTGGTAATATTACTAAAGGTTGTAATATCCAACAATTAAGTAGAACAAACTCCTCATTCAATACCAATAACATGTAGATAAACCAACTTTCATGTTCGGCCTCAATGACATGACCATCAAAATAACTGAGCCTAGACCACTCAGGTATATGCAGTAGTAGAACATACACAATGATGATTTCAAAATAAGAAACTTACCACAGGCTACTTTTGCGATCTAAATACTTGCACCATTTTTTGTAGTTCTTGAAAAGTTTCTTCATCACTTCATCTAGAGCACGCTCATCTAACTAAAAATCACAAATCAATGTAAGAGATCACTTTTGTACAGGAAGAAGAGGTCAAGATTAACACTTTTGTCTTAATCACGTCATGGATAAGACATCCACCAAAAAAACCTATAAAGGGATAATCACAATGTTATGCTCATATCTCTAAACACATCTAAAAACAAAATACAAAATAGCCGCAATTTTCTAGAAAAAGTGACGAATTTCTTAAACATGTATTACAAATACCTAACCCTCCCACTTCTTTTGGTCTAGCTACAATGTCCCAGGCAACAACATGCCAAAGGGATTCTCTATCAGCCCCATCCCTTAGTAACTGGCATTGCACTCATCACTGCTGAAGTTAAAGTTAATCTCCATCCCCTAGATAGAATGCTATTTTGCCAGAAAAGGTGTGATAGCCCCAATTTTTTATGTAGGTTCTTGCTTCATCAATTCAAGTGTTTGAACCTGATGCATGATGATCAATCATGTTGACTATGCTTTAAAACAATTAACCATCATTATGTAATAGTCTTGGAGTAACAAATCAATATGGGATGAAGCAAATGCATCAGCTAACATATTTAAGCAAATATTGTAATGCCAGATTCCACACAATTTGTGGCATGATATAATTTGTGTTACAAGATTTTATTTGATATCCACTAGTTAACAAGCCTTTTCCAACAAATGGCTGGTGGTCAAAGATATTGACAATCCAAATATGCAATTATCAATGATGCCAATGAAATAGAAAAGAAACAAGTACATCCAATGGTTAGAATGAGAATAATCTTTACAACATTGGCAAGATAAATAACTGAGCTAAAGAGGCGAGTCTTAGAAGGCAAACCTTAGGTTGTTGATCTGGCTTTGGAAATTGTCGTATGTGTACATTTGCAAGCAGCAAAATCAAATGTTCCCTTTGATTTGCCACATTATCTTTCTGCAATAACGGTAATGTTACCGAATAAGGCATTCACTCTATTAAATCTGAACTTTTATAATTTAATAGGAATATCTAGCAGCAAAATTGATACTATTATCATTTAAAATTGGAAAAGACAGCAACAAATTAAACTATATACCTGAAAACCAAACATAGCTTGAAGCCAATCAAGGACATCTTCGTCCTTTTTCTTCTTGTAGTCCTTAGGCCAAGGAAGACCTCTAGTATTTCGAAGTGCATGTACAGCAGCTTGAATCTGAAAAAATCAAGATTACCAAAGAAAATATTATTAAAAATTAAAATCATCAAAACCAAAAATATAAGGAACAGAAACTGAAAACTAACAGGGACTAGATTATTTCAGAAAAGACCTCTGGATATTTCATGATTGCCTGATTTGCACTATCAGGGTCGAGAGGTAGAATATTGTATGGGACATAGATTTCTGTCTTCTCTGCAACTTTGTCGTGAGTTTCCAATATCTGTCCAATTAAAAATCAATGAAATAATCACATGCAACTTAAAAGGCAATCACACACAAACATATCACTTCTGCTTAACAAATAACGATTCAACAATAATAAAAAATAAAAATCATGAAAAAAAAAAGATATGGAATCAGAAAAAAAAATAACAACAGTACCTCACGATCAACTTCCACAGATTGCGTCTGATTAACTGCTTTCAAAACCTCAAAGAGCACATTAGCCGTTTGGTATGCTTTTGTCAGCTGTGCACTGTACAATGCCAGAAGTCAAGCACAGAGGATGATGAATATTAACATTTCCACTAGCAATCATCTATTCAATTCCACCTTGCAAGATAGAAAAAAGATGAGCATTGAATAAAACTCACCGATCAGCTTTGTCAGCAGCATTTTGCAAAGCTTGGATATACTTTTTGTAGTAATGCTGATAGAAACTCTGCATTTCACGTGCATCGCTTTTTTTCACCCTTCCCATTAAGGTAGGGTCATTTTCCTGAAAGCATGAGTGGCAACCATTTAAAATAATGAGAAGATATTTCATATGCGAGAACTATAAATTAAAATCCATAGTTAGCCATTTCCTAAAACCACTAGTTTTATCATGTGTTTTAAAAGTGAGCCCGATAAATGGTGAACTACAGAAACCACTTCTTGGACACCAAGAATTTAGTGAAACTAATTCAAGTATGAGAATTCTTCCACAATATACTCCATAGAATATGCTTGAGTTCAGCTTGGTGGAGCCCATTAAACTAAAAGGGTAACCTCGGTGAATTGGTTCTACAGCTGAACTTCAAGCACACAACAAATTAGTTGATCAATAAGCGCTAGACAATTGCTAAGCCTTTAACGATAGAGTATAGCTAGTTTCTTATTATAAAATTATTGTCTGTTATCTCCGATTTATTCTAATCTATTGATAAGATAAATGTGATAAAAGTCAATATTATAAAGCTCCAAAGAGGAAAATAGGGAAATGGCTTATGTAGTGTATGTAGTGTATGGTGACATAAATACAATTGATGATACCTCCCTTTGACATTATAATTTTGCATCAGTTTACAGGGTAGATATCACATTTATACAATATAAACCTTCACAGTGCAGAAAATGAACCATCCCTTCACAATGAAGTCCGTTATTTATTTAATTGGATATTTTAAATTTTAATCTTTCAAATTGTATATTGGATATTTTAAATTTTAATCTTTCAAATTGCTATAAAAACTAAGTGACTCCATTGGCTGACAACTTATGCCTGATATGTATCATATGCAATTATTATTTTCTCACACAAAGAAAAGTATGTGCAGTAATACATAATCGCACTTCAATTAAATTTTGTACAAACTGCAATAGACACTTGCACCATATATCATAAAATACACCATAAAACTCTCACATGCTCCTTCCCCTTGGTACATCAGTTCTGACATTTTCCATTTGGCATCATAGTCAACCGTAATAACGTGTTTCAATCACAAGGGGCACAAGAAGCTGTAAATTCAAGAAGTGCATGTGTATCATTGAAGTTCTTTTCAAGATGACCTTGTGCTCCATTGCACCTATTCTAGATTCAAAAACTTTAGCTTTGACAAAATAGTTTTAAGTTCATTTCAAGACCACATTTTAAATGTCTGCAAGGTGACAGCCATGAATGGTGATATCATGCAGAGAAAACTCATGAAAACTGCTATAAAGGTAGATATGGATACTTTGTAAACCCCAATAAAAGGGCAATTATTTAAACCTTGGGAAACACCTCACGTGATGATCACTTAAGTATCAATCTGTAAAATAGGCGAGCTTAATTCTAGCTTCAGAAGAATTCTGTCTAATTTCGAATAGAACATTTATGCACATGTTAACTTCCGACATATCATCAAAACACCTATTAAGTGGTAACTGGAGGAGCATAGTTGCCATAACAACTGCACAAAAGCTGTTGCAAATAAATTAATACTCCAAGAAGCCAGCACTACTTAGGATTTCAAGCACCACTGTTTACTTAGACCAATTTTGACAGCAAAAGTAACATGCTTGATCAAGTGAACTGAAGATGATGCACTACAAGATCATTATCATACAACCTGACATTCTCATACTTACCCTTTCAAGACGTTGCAAAAGAGCAGTTTTAAATTGGCGAACACCACGTCCACTTGAAGTGGGGTCCAACCTATGAGCCTTCTCGAAAGCATAAAACCTACCTACATAGTTCAACCATTGTTGATGAGAAAAGTAGAAGTATACCAAATAAACAGCTGGAAGGCGCAATAATGAAACAGCAAGTGATAATGCAAAGAAATATATTGGGCAATGTTTACACTATAATCTTATAGCATAGATCATCAGACCTAGCAAACAGAGCCTAAATAATAAACACATGTTATACATGTATGTTCTACATAGAGAGAAAGAGAGTAGTGCTTTTGAGGATTGTGCTCCTAGACCTAAAAGTAACAAATACATGTGAGGGTGCTGGCTAAACTTGAGAAGGATTTAGCAATTAGAAGAACTTCAAGATTTGAACTCTAGCAACTAATCTAGCTGCTTCAGAAATATTGCACTTCCAAGAAACATACTGGGTTCAATTGATTAACAGCAAATACAGTTTTTTAATAATATAAAATTCTACAGAAACACACTGAATGCTATGTTCCGACTTTACTTTTTAGTAGCTATAAGTTTATAACTACCACATAGGTAAAATTTATTCACAACTTTCTTGGGCATATTACCAACTGTATACTACAATCCAATCATCAACAACCTCATTTCAAACGACAGTACTATAACCCTAAACTATGTAAAATATTAAACTACTGTTTTTTTTTCTCTACTCTCAAACAGCATATGAAAAGTATGAATACATACAAAATCAATGAAACAAAAATCAGTGGAAACAAGTCTATGTCGGTGTATATATATGCACTTTTTTAAACCTGTACACCAGCAAAAGTTAAAAAATAATAATTCTAAGCTTACATAGGTAGGCAACACGAGGATTGCTAGGCTCGACTTCATTGGCAACACGAAGAATGGGGGCAATTTCTACCAGAGAGGAAGGCACTACTTCACTGTCGAAGACAGACTCCCCAAGATTACCCACAGTCTGAGTGCGCGTAATCCGCCTCTGCAGCTGCGGATTCTGCTGTGATGATCCTCCTCTGGATGACATTCTACTTGTGTCCTTCTCCTCACCCAATTATGCAGACGAACAAATAACTCTATAAAAAATTACACTTAATACAGATTCTTCCAACTCCAGTATTAAGAGTAGACAGATTTCTGCTACAGAGAAATTTCACCAGAAAAAAGAAGAATGACACAGAATTTAGTTTTACCTTTTTTGAACAACACAAATATGGCACTATTTCCACAAAATCATGACTTTTAAGAAACTCAAAGAGGCCGAATCCAAGAAAATGGATCACAGCTATTATCCATAGAATGCATTCAATTTATTGATTATTTTGAACAAACTTTAACGTTTCTTCATTCAACCCCTGAGTACCAGAAATCCAGAGGATATTAACCCACCACCCCACCCCCCAAACAAATAAAAGCTAAAGAAACTGGAACAACAAATGAACGCAGCAAGTTAGAGTTAATAAGAGAATGGAACAACAAACGACTGCAGCAAGTTAGAGTTGAGAAGAGAATTACCAGTACATAGCTAACCCTGTACGTTACGCAAAGAAGATAAACAGTGCATCAGTAACGACATTGATTGCAAGCGAAAAAACATTAAGATTTATATATTTTCAAAAAAAAAAAAACCACACACGCATGCACCAACTAAATTTAAAACATGAACATACAAAACAAACTTGGAGATTTTTTTTTTTCCGTTTTTTGCGTCTCTTTCTTACTTGTTCAAGAGAGGTGTGCAAAACAGAGATGAGCGATGAAGATTCCAATGCACAACCCTATGAGAGAGAAAGGAAATGGATGTTGGAGAAGGTGGTGCTGTAGTTTTAAGCTACTGAGAAGAAAGGCAGAGAGAGAGAGAGAGAGAGAGAGAGAGAGAGAAAGGAGGGAATATAGAGGCAACGGAAAGGTGAATCAAAAATGTTGGGCAGATGCGAGGTGGCTACAAATATGCCCTTTTTTTAGTTGAGAATTACGAGGCTGCCACTATGGTATTAATTAACATTCTCCAAATCTAGTATGTTTGTCTCTCTCATTTTTTTAATTTGAATTTTATTCATATTTAATAGGAATATTATTATCCAATCCCGGAAGTGGGGTCCACATGGATTCAGCTTTTTTGTTACTTTTTATGAATTTTGTCCAGGTGGCAAATAGCTGGGCGTGTCAAAGAAGGGTTGAAAAGAGAATAATGAAAAGGCAAAGCATATTTTTATTTTTATTACATGTAAAAAGAATAAACACATCCCAATTTTACGCTCTAGTTAAAAACAAAATCAGAAATCAATGTTTGATAATGTTTTGAAGTTATTCTCTCTTTTTTTTATTCTTAAGGATAAATCGTCGCACAATCAAAATCTTATAAAAAAATTTGGAAAATATAACCATAGATCTTCAAAAGTTGTGTTCGACTCTGATTGATCAAATATAAAAAGGTGTGTTCAACCACTAAATGTTAAATATATAGAGAAACGTTCGACTTGGATATGTCGAACAAATTAGGTTCGACCCTTACTAGTCGAACAATGACGAAATATTTGATTTGAAGAGGTCGAACAATGGGCACTACTGAGTTCGATTTGTTTAGATTGAACACTTTGTGCAATGTTCGACCTATTCAGTGATTCTTTTTTTTTTAATACCTCTATGTATGAAATAGTTAACTACACTATATAAAATTATAAAAAAAACATGAAAAATAATTCATTATATGTTTCAAATATTTCTTTTATATACTAATATTGTGATTTTTTTTAGGATTAGGTTTTAAGAAATATGGAGAATGAAGAAAATATGATTTTTTTTGGGGTTATGTTTCAAGAGATATGAAAGAAGAAGATGTACCAAAAAAAAAAGGATATTTTTTATTTAAGTATAAGGGTATTGTAGTGTAGTGCCCCGAACCAAAAACGAAACATAATTGATTAATTAAATATTTAAACCTATAATTTAATAATTATTTGTGTATGTGTCAACTGTGCGTTTCAGATATATGCTTAGACACGATTTAGATCGATAATTTTCTTAGACTTGGAACATAAAATATTTTTATACTATGAGATGCGTAACGGAAAAACGAGAAGATAGAAACAAACTAGGGGTCAATCAGAGACTCGTAGCTCAAATGGCGAAGAAAAGAGTCAAATACAAAGGCTAGGTAAAACGAGAAGGTAAAATCCGGATAAAGGGTAAAACGGAAAAATTATATTTTAATGAATGGTAATTAAAATTTACTTGGTAAATAGTAACTTTGAAAATCTATAAATAAGGGCTCAGTCAATTCAAAATTTTCATTTCAAGTCGACAACGAAAGCGACGCGAACAAGTAAGTTTCTCTCTCTCTCTCTTCCCTCTTTCTTTACTTTTCCGCCGCCACCGGCGAGTCGCTGGAGCGCCACCGAAGCGCTGCCGGAAAAGTCGTCAGAACCGCCGCCGAAGTGCCGCCGGAAAAGTCGTCGTCGCCACCGCCGGCCAGTAGTTGTGCTGGTGGTGGTGCGCCGGGCGCTGGGTGTGCGATGGTGAGCGAGCGTCGGGTGTCGGGTTATGCGTCGGGGACAGGATGTGCGCGTCAGGGTGTGCGTCAGGGGCCGGGTGTGCGCGCGCTGCGCGAGCGACGGGAGACGAGCGCTGGGCGCGACTGCGGGTGACAAGAGCGCCAGGTGTCGGGTGGCCGAGAAAACTCAACAACCACCGAGTGGGGCGTGCCCGCTGCCAAGAGAACTCGGCAGCCGCCGAGACCGTTGGGTTTTTCCCCCCGGTGCCGGGTGCTCGCGTGCCCCAACGCACGCGACGCCGTATTTTCGATCCGAACCCCATCTTTTTCACCGTACATCAACATCGAGTCGTTTTGACAAGATGTCGTTGACCGAGGGTTGTGGGCCCGGTCAAAGTCAACCCTTTGACCAAAATTACCGAAATACCCTTACACTTAAAATACTCCGTACGAGCTCGTTCTAACTCTGATTGAGCTCATTCTTTTTGCGTTGCGATCCTTATTTCACCCTCTTTCACCTCAGCCTAAGAAACAGAACTTTCACCCTTATTACTTTAACCTCAATTTTGAGACCCCTCATTTCGTCGCACGTTAAACGATCGTTCTTTCTTCAAAAGTATCTGTAGCTTTAATTATATTTATTAAGAATCTAAGAAACACTGTAATTTGTGTAGGTTATCAGTTGGATCATGTTTGTGATACTTAGTACTAGCTACTCATCAAGGTGGGGGTAACTTCTGAATCTTTATATGTTTATTGTTTTCCTAGTAAAAGCATGAACTATGGAATACTATGTGCTGTGAAATTTAGTTGTTGTGCCATCCTTTATACTATAAGAGGGCTGCGGTCCGACTCTGATCATGCATTTGTCTCTGCTTCTCTTCTACTACTCTAATGAGGTTTGGTGGTCCTCTTGAAATGCACCAACGGTATTGAAATCGTTTTATAGGGTAAGACGGGGAAATCTCACACCCACTTCTCACAATTTCTAATATCTGCTGTGTATTTTACATGATGTGGCAACGTGCTGGTACATGTTTTTATTTTCTTTCAGTTGTCTGTCGTGTGTCATAAGATGCAGATGTTGTTCCCACGAGTGTATTCAACGCACTCACCAGCTTCTTGAACCCTAGACGGAGAGAGGTGGTGCCATCTCTGGACTTTTATAATTAGGTTGAGGTTACACAAACATTCTCAAACAATGGTTTTACTTAAACCACATTTTGTAATTATGTTTGATACTTGAGACGGATGTGAGATCCTGATGAATTGTTCTGCTGTGAATGTGGAATTTTATCGGTATTAAGACCGATTGCTATCGGCAGAGGCCAATTGGTGATATGTGAATGACTCACATCATTCCTCACTTCTTTCTTCTGTCATCTCCTGCTACTTCTTTCTGTGTAAAATAAAAAAAAGTGTCCTTTATCTATTTCTTTCTTCATGCCCATGTGAAAACTCTGATATTTTATGAAAAGATTTTGGGGCGTGACAAATGGTATCAGAGCCTAGTTCTACCCTTTGTAGGACTTTGCTCAAGCTTGTTTTAAAGAGGGAAAATGCGAAAAGTGTGTTTCTAAAACGTGAAAAGATTTTTGAAAAGATATAGATAGACACTATCCTCTCTCCATAGGTGTCTTCCCCCGATCTTAAGACTTGTGGAATAAATGTTTACCTAATATGCGTTACTTTGTTGATATGATATAAACTGTTTAGAACTGATGGGATGTTAAGGATATTGTTTCATGATGAAACCATTTGTTAAAACCCTCTCGACGTCATTACAATCACGATGAAAAGATTTGTGAAAACCTCTTGAAGTCACTATAATCGACACACTGCTCTGAGCCACCGCCACAAAGCCGCTGACTGCAGCAGCGTGAGCTCGTGTGCGAGTATGACCGTTTGCAGCAGTCGATATCGTGTGACTAAAAGTTGAAACTACCATGGACCCTTGTTTATAATAGGGTGTGCTAATGAGTGAGTTTTCTCAGTCTGTGGTTGTAATGCGTAAGGTCGGTTTTGATACTTGAGGACTATGAAAACTCTGGGAGGGTGTCAGTAATGTGAATTATGATGCTTTGCGTATGATGCATGTTTCTGGTTGGTTTATGCGAGTTGTGTATCCGCTATTATACATAATAAACGAATAATAGAGAAATCTATTGAGGTTCTTATATGATTTATGAAGTTGTGTTTCTTGGTACCATGATAGAGAAATTTTGAATGCAAACAATAACATATAAATGCATAGATGAATTAAACATTGAATAGAAAGTTTATATTATATACAAAAAAATTATATACTTGGTGCATGGATCTTAGGTCTGATGCGCTCTGACGAGTTATGACATGCCGTCACACGCCTAAGTATCCACGTACAAACTCGCACAAACTCACTTCCAAGTGTCATACCTTTATATTATGTTAGTCATATTTTTATGTAATGTTAGTTATACATTTTAGTTATGTTAGACATACGTTTAGTCATGTTAGTGATACTTTAACATTTTAGATAAAGGTATGATATTTGTACATGAAGGTATGACTAATATAACATAAATGTATGACTAACATAGTATAAAGGTCAACGATTTTTTTTAAGTTAAAATTTTACACTAAGGTTATGATATCTAAACATAAAGGCATGACTAATATAACAAAAAGGTATTATAAAAGTATGACTAATATAACATAATGTTAGATGAAAAAAATATATATGGATCCAGATCGAATCCGAACCGAACCGTCCCGAGTGCACAGATGTAAAATTCATGCACCAGTTGCACATGAGACTTACTCATATTATAATTAGGGAGGGAGATTATATTGTCTTTGCATTTCTACCTGTTTAATCAGATTTTTCAGATTGAATACATTACGTTTTCCATGGATTAGACAATCCTAATTTTATTATGTCAAATATGGTGGATCTATATTTTTTTTTCACCAAAACTTTTGTGCACCTCTTAGATCTATATATTCGAATCAATCTGACCCACCACGTGTCGCCACGTCTCTGGGTATCCGTGCACAAACTCACACAAACTTGCTCTTAGGTGTTATACATTTATATTATGTTAGTCATATATGTTAGTAGTGTTAATCATACCACTACAAAAATGTGGTGATTTACCGATGGAATTTACCGACAGACAAGTTCCGTCGGTAATTACAGACGGAATACTGATGGATTTCATCGGTAATCAATATTTATGAAAATACAAAATACCGACGGAATTTCCATCGGTATTAGTGACGAAAATAATTCCATCGAAAAATTAGGTTTACCAACAGTTTTAGCGACGGCAACGGACATCCTGTAGGTAATTATTAATTAAAATTATAAAAAATATTATTTTTATTTATTTCCCAAAATTACCGACGGAATGTAATATATCGGTAAGTTTTTCAAAAAATTTTTTTGCATAATCCTGTAGGAATTTTCCATCGGTAAATTTTGCGAAAAAAAAAATGAAGAAAATAATTTTAAAAAATAAGTTTAAAAAATAATTTAAAATTTATCGATGGACAATTCCATCGGTAATATTAATTAAAATTATAAAAAAATTAGTTTTTTTGCAAAATTTATCGACAGAATATGACTAGTCTAGTCTGTCGGTAAATCTATCACTAAACTCTAAATTTAAGGTTTAGCGATTTTTTAAAAAATCTTTATTTTCATGATTTTTTTCCAATAATCTAGAATTAATGACCATTATATTGTATTAATGATCATAACATAAAATGTAAATAATGTTGTTATATTATAATAATTACGTATGTGACGTATATATATGTATATATAATTAATAAGTCAACATTCGTCTAGTTAGATTTATCTTAATCTAATTAATATATACATATGTTTATCGTTTAAATGGTTATTTACGATTAGTAATTAAATGACACTACTATTGATTGACAAAATATAATTTTATTATTTATGTTGTTCAAACGATTTTACATATTTGTTTTTCATTTTCGAACATATTACCGATGGATTTAATAAGTTCATTGTATTAGATTTAACTGAAATCATTTATAAAATTGAATTCGTCATATAAGATGGTAAATGAATCTCAAAATGTGTTATTGGAACATAGTTTGGAAATAAAATATCATAAAAAATATAGTAAATCGAACTAGATATGTACCGATGGAATTTTCATCAGTAATAAATCCACCGACGGAATTTATGTCGATAATATTTTAAATTTTGTTTTCTTTTTCGCAAAATTTACCGACAAAATTTTCCGTCGGTAAATTATGTAAAAACAAGTTTAAAAAAAATTACTAACGGAATTTCCTTTGGTAATTTAGAGTATTTTCCCCCCAAAAAATTTGGGAAATAAATTAAGAGTATTTTTTTCTCCCTAAAAAATTTGAAAAATTTACCGATGGAAATCCGTCAGTAAATCCGTCGATAAATTTGACTAACATAAATGCAGTGTCATTTTCTTCCTCCCCTCTCCCTCCACTCTCATTCTCGATTTCTCTTCCACCACTGCCGCTACCCCTTTCCCTGCCACCCCAACCCCCTCCCCCTAGCTCCCCTAAGCCCCTTTCCCCTTCGACCGTCAAGGCCACCACCGCCACCACCAAGCCCCCATCATCGACGCCGCCATGGTAAGCCTCCTCTTTTTGTTTTTATTAATTTTAGTTAATTATGTAATTATATGTTTTATGTGAATTAAATTTAATATAATTAGGTTTGTTTAGGTTTAATTATGTTAATATTATGTTTTATGTTAGTTTAGGTTTAATTATGTTAATTTTATGTTTTATGTTAATGTAATGTTAAATTTAATTTAATTTGGTTAATTTAGGTTTAATTATGTTATATTAGTATAGTTGTAATAATGATAGTTTATGTTTGATTATGTTAGTATAGTTGTTAATGTTAATGTTTGATTATGTTAATGTTGGTTTTTATGCAATTATGTTAGTATATGTTGTTAATAATGAAATACCGACGAGCGAAATACCAACGAATTTTGTCCATCGATATTCTGTCGGTAAACTATATTATTCATACTTTTATGTACAAATATCATATATTTATTTAAAATATTAAGGTGCAACTAACATTACTAAATGTATGATTAACATAAGTAAAATGTATGATTAACACTACATAAAAGTATGACTAACATAACATAAAAGTATGACATCCAGGAACAAGTTTGTGCGAGTTTGTGTATGGATACCTAAGCACGTAACGATGAGTCAGAACACGTCAGGCCCGAGTGCATGGATTAATGTATAAAAAGTTTTGTGAAAATGTAAATACAATTTACATACTTTGCTATTCTATTTAAATATGATTTAATGTAATTTACATTTTTTTAAAGCAAAATCTTATCCTAAATTTTGAGTTTGAGAGGGATTTTTAAAATATATAGCTATAATATAATAATTGTTGGTCTCAAATGATATGAGCGGTTTAGAAAAGTGTGAATCTACCTCTTCAAAATTTTCATATTTTTCATCTAACTATAAACATTCTTGTTGTAAGAGCATGTACATTCATAAAAAAAATTTGGTTATAACCAACTTTTAACTCTTTTGGAAATAAATGAGCATGTGGGTCTTCTGACACACCCACGTCATTCTTCCTTGCCAACCCTGCCAAGTTAGCAAAAAAAAAAAAAAAAACCCTGCCAAGTTAGCACAGGATAACTGGGTTATTCACAATTTCATTTGTTGAAATTATTAAAAAAAATTGAAGTAGTATTTTTCTAGAGAAAATTGAAGTTATATTGAAACCAAAATTTGTAAAAAGAAATTCGATTAATAATGAAAAATTTATTACATTATATTAAATAGATCAACATTTCATAAAATCAAATTTTAATTTATCCACATTAATAAAAAAAATTGTTTAAATAAATTAATATTTTCGAAATCAAATAATTACACTTTCAAAATTTTATTGTTAAACAAAAAAAATTAAAATAAATATTAATTTAACGTAAATTGTAAATAAAGAAAGTAAAAAAATCAGTTATAACCAAAATTTATGAATGTAGTAGTTAATGAAATTTAGTTATAATTAGTGGAATGATGATGTGGAAGAGATGGGTGGGATAACTCGTTAATGAGTATAAATGCTCTAAACTTCTATTTACTTGAACTTACAACACAACTTGAATTAACTTCCTACAACGCTACTTGCAGTTTAGTTGTGAGTAAGTTACTACTTGAAAATCCTTAGGAATCTAAAATACTAGAGTAGTGTTTGTGTGTACCAGATGCACAGATCATGATCTGTGCAACTGGGCGCCCGGATCGAGTCAGGTGGTGCCCGGTCTGACTTGAATCTGAGTTCAGGTTTTTATTTTTTTTATTTATGTCATAACTTTTATGTTGTAATAGTATAACTTTTATGTTGTAATAATATAACTTTATATGTACAAATTTCATAACCTTTAAGTAAGTAACTTAAACTTTTTTCAGTATAAAAATTCATGTAATATAGTTGAACATTTATGTTATAATAATTTAACATTTATGTTATATTAGTATAAATGTACAAATATCATAACCTTTATGTACTTAAAGAATAACATAAGGTTATATTATTATAACAAAAATGTAAAATTATTATGCATAAAGGTTATATTATTATAACATAAATGGTTTAAAAGGTATTATATGTCTGTAATATAGTGCAAAAGGTTACGCGAACATAACTAAAAGGTTAGACCTACATAACTAAAATGTTATGCGAACATATCTAAAAGTTTAGGCCTACATAACTAAAAGGTAAGACGACCATAACAGAAAAGTCAGAGGCGTGGGCTAGAGTTTGAGCTTGGACCTATGGCGCGTGGGCGCGTGAGCACGCGTCTGAAGCGTGAAAACACCTTTCGAGTCATATAACCCAGATTGCATGGGTCATGACTTATGTACCCGATGCACTAAAATATTTGTAAAAAAACTAATGTCTAGAGAAATCCAAGTACAAAGAATTAGCAATAGACTGTGTTGTCGTATCCTACAATTTAAAATGAACATACATCTTTAAAAACATATCCACCGTTGGATTCCCTTCACAAAAAATCATAAAATCAAGCATATCCAACATCCCAATCCTTCTAAAATATCAAGTCACCCTAAATGAACAACTTGCAAGAAAGCTAACCACATACAATGAGGATCCGATTCTAACCACAAATGAACCCAACCCTTGTGAAAAGCCGTCTCAATTGCAAACATCGCTGCATTCAGCTTCACATCCAAAACATAACCTATACCACAATAAAAAGAAAAACAACCATGACAAAAACCACGAAAATTTTAAAATAAACCACTGGCTTAAATTCTACCCGGATAATGCTATGCACTCTTCATTTTTATTCATTTTAACCCACTCGAATAAAGATAGTACCAACATTACAATAATAATGTGAGGAGCACGACCATATCTTTCTGAAATATGTAAATGAACTAGACATAAAAAAATCGGATTGAGAGTTGTACATAACACATTTGCTCACAGTGTTCGATTCCTTAATGAAAGTCCACAGAAGGATAATAATGACGCTATATTTAAAGAATACAGTACAAAATATGCTAATTTAGTTTAAGGATAGAAATGAGATTTTATTTTAGACTACCCACATCGCAAATAGGTTGGCGACCCACTTTAAGAAAAAGACAAAATAAAATTAAAAAAAATTGAAAATAAATTCCACATGTCAAATGGTTGCAACCAAGGTTGATATCTCAACTTAAATCACCAACCTTCTCAATTTGGATCATCCAATAAAAATTTGACACATGTCATTTTTTTTATTGGTTCAATTAGATTTTATATGGATAAAATGTATATTGTAAATATTGTGGATAATATGTATTTAAAATATACATATATATATATATATCAAAATTCATATTTTCTAATTCTCTATAAATAGACACCAATATTGACATATATTGAAACACCATCTAAAATTCTCTATTTTTTCCTCTATTTTTTATCATTATCTCTCAATTTCTATCATGGATCCACACAATCCTAATTATTTTCCAAACTCTCAAAATTGTCAAAATTCTCAAAATTATCCAAACTTTCAATCAATTTTTAATTCTCAATCTTTTCCTCTCTCAGAAGATTATCCAAACTATTATCAAAACTCTCAATTTTCTCCGAATCTAAATCAACATCCTACCTCTGAGCATGTCCAACCACCACAAAATACCTCCCGAAATTTGTTCCCAAATGTTCAACAACGAAACACAAATCAAAAGGGGGTAAGAAGTGTAGGTTGGATAGTGAAAGAAGATGTAGCTTTAATGTCGTCTTGGTGTTTTGTTAGTGAAGATAGCAAATGTGGCAAAAATCAAAAGTCTATCTCTATGTGGGCACGAGTACATAAAATATACACAAATCATCGAGATGAAAATCCGGAGGAGATAAGCGAAAGAAATGTGGACTCTCTAAAAGGTCGTTGGAAATGACTTAATGAGAGTGCAAATAAATGGATTGCTGCTTATACTAAAGCACATTCTAGGAAAAGAAGCGGAATGAGCCAGACGGATGTTGAAGGAGAAGCTCATACAATATTTGGAAAAGAACCAGGGGGTGATAACAAGTTTCAGGACTTGTTTGTATTCAATGAGGTTATGAGTAAAAATGAAAAATGGGCTTTAAAACTAGATCATGGTTCAAGACATGAAAAAAATATAGAGGTTAATGAAAATAGATAGGATAATGAAGAAAGTGGTGGCAGCTCAAAGAGAGCAAAAACCAGTGAAAGTGGGGATTATTCCACCCCATCCAATACTAAAACTCCAACCAGTGGATACTCAACTAATCCTCGTCCCATAGGCCGAGATATGGTGAAAAGAAAGGGAAAATGTAAGAATTCACAATATGCAAGTTCTACTAAAATTGCTGCAGAAATTCGTGCAATGAGGCTCACTGCCTAGAGAAAGTGAAGTTGAAAAGATGAACCAACTAGGAAGAGATAGACTCGGATTTGAGAAAAGAAAGGAGCAAAGGAAGATTATGAAGATAAATTCTGGTATTTTGAGAACATTGTTGGCTAAAGACAACTTATCCCCAGAAGAAGAAGAGATGAAACGTCATCTAATGGAAGTTGTGTCCAAATAGTCAATGTAGTTTGTCTTCATATTATTTTAATTTTGTCATTTAATTTATGTAATTTTGATTAATGTAATTTTAATTTATGTAATTAATGCACTTGTCTTGTCACTTTTTGGCATCTATCTACACATTTTGCACTTTTTGCAAGCACATGACTTTTTATTTCTACTAGTGCTGCATCTATCTACACATTTATTGGCATGCACTTGTCACCCTTATTGGCATGCATTTGTCTTGTCACTTTTTGGCATGCACTTGTCAATTTCGTACCAGTTTTCACCTTTCATCACATGCATTTGTCTTGTCAATTTTTAACTTTCATCACATGCATATATCTTAACACTTGTCTATATATACAAATCCTTATATCTTACTCTCCTTCACAATCCACTTTACAAATGTCTCTCAATGAAAATTCATCCACATATTCAGATTCAAGCTCCAATTCTGAAAATAATTTTTCAGAAATTGATGAAAGGAATGAACGAGTTGCTCAACAAAATCATCAATATGATCGTATCATAGAAGATATGATTATAAACAATCTCAATCTCGTCATAAGAGATCACACTCCTAAAGCTAGAAAAAGATTTTGTGAAAGAGAAGGGAGATTGGTGAGAAATGTTTGATGGACGACTATTTTATCGATAGACCGACGTATACTCCTAAGGTCTTTCAACGTAAATTTCGCATGAAAAATCAGTATTCCTTCGTATAGTGGAAGCTGTAACAATCAATGACGTATATTTTCAACAAAGGCGTGATGCAATTGGTAGACACGGTCTTTCACCGATTCAGAAATGCAATGGAGCTATGAGGGTGTTGGCTTATAGGACATCTTCTGATATCGTTGATGAATACTTACGAATGAGTGCAACTATGATAAGGCAAGCTCTCATAAAATTTGTAGAAGGGGTCATGTCCTACTTCAGTAACGAGTATCTCAGAAAACCCAATGAACATGATTTGGCAAGACTGCTCTATGTTGGGGAACAACGTGGATTCCTAGGCATGATAGGTAGTATTGACTGCATGCATTGAGAATGGAAAAATTGTCCTAATGCATGGGCTGGACAATATGTAGGGAGAAGTGGAAAACTGATGCAGGCAGAAGCGTGATAAAGATAATATTACGATCCGTTGATTCTGGGAATATCGGATGTAAAGAGAAAACTATGTTTTCTTATTTCATAAATCAATTCAACTTCTCAACATAATAAAGATAACTCCTATTTATACTAATAAAAACCTAGAATCTTAAAGATACGATGAAATCAATATAAAGATATGAATAAATCAATATAAATCTCCACCAAATATATATAATCTCTATTCTCCATAAAAAACCAACAATCATTTTGGAAGCTGTTGCATCTTATGATTTATGGATATGACATGTTTTCTTTGGAACACCAGGTTCGTGCAATGATATTAATGTACTCCATCGATCTCTAGTTTTTAGTGATATTTTGGAAGGTCGAACACCAAAGGTTAGATACGTTGTGAATGGTCGGGAAAATGATAGAGCATATTATCTCACTGATGGCATATATCCTTCATGGGCTGCATTTGTCAAGTCAATTACTTCTCCACAGCTCCAAAAGCACAAGTTGTTCGCTCAACACCAAGAGGCTGTGCGAAAAGATGTTGAATGAGCATTTGGCGTTTTACAAGCTTGTTTCGCATTTCTTCGACGTCCATGTCTTGTTTGGGATAAACCGTTGATGGGAAAAATTATGATGGCGTGTATCATCATGCACAATATGATAATAGAGGATGAATGAGACACTTACCAAAATTATTTTGATCCCACTGAATTTTTACTAGATGATCCTACAAATGATGATCAACATTTTCAATACTCTACTGAACGTATTACGAACTTGTCCACTTATATGATTAATAGGGAAAAATTTCGCAATAGAGAAGCTCACAACGCTCTAAGAAACGACTTGATTGAACATATATGGTAAAAATTTGGAACTAATTAGGAATTAATATGTAATTTGCATTTTCTGTATTTGTAATTTTTTTTATTTCATGCATCTACTTGTAGTTTGATTTATTTCTTTTTCAATTTCGTCTTTCAACTCTTGTAATTGTAATTTCGTTATTGTATCTTATTCTAAATGTGTTTTAAATTATTTTTCGTATTATAATTATAAATTTAGAATATTAAATTATTTAATGTATTTTTTATACATTTTAAATATAATGAATATTGATTATAAAATATATGTAATTAATATATAATAAAATAATAATAATTATTTTAGGTTGGGTTGTGGATGTGGGTAAAAAAAGATAAAGTTAATTTGAATTGTAGGTTGAATAAGTGGATGAGAGAGAAATTAATATTTTATTTTAAGTTGGGTTGAAGGAGGATTATGAGTGTGGATAGTCTTATGATGATTAAATTGAAAAATTGATTGACTATGTATAAAATCACCCTACACAATATGATGAAGCCCATTTCACAATAAATTGCCAAAACAATATAATAATGGCCCAATTAACATGTCCAATATAATACAACCCATTCAACATATAAAAACATGATATCTGAATATCTGATTTTCATATATGAAATTATCACTTATAGAATATACTTAAAATAATATATAGTATATATTTTTAACTAGACCATAAAATATGATCTCACAAAAAAAAACTGTCACATTATTTTGCTGCGTCACCTGCGTACATGAATTCAGATTATGATTAATACATTGGTGATTTAAATTAAGAATTAAAAAAATTTAGAAATAATTGCGCGAAATCCCCTTATGGTTTGGGAAATCAGCGTGACACCCCCTTGTGCTTTCAAAAATGCGCGAAACTCCTTTATGGGTTTCTAAATATAGTCAGAAATCCCCAACTCCGTTAAGGTTAACGGAAGTGTTATGCACGCGCTCTTCATGTATTTTTTGATTTTTTTTTTTTTTTGCTATAAAATGACATATTTTCTCATTTTTGACTATATTAAAAGACTAATTCTCTTATGGGGGGTTTCTTGCAATTGCAAACACTTTTTTCAAGCTTGTTTTCTACATTAACATCTATGTATTATTTGTTTTTTTTTTCAATTAATATTTTTACAATGTTAATTTTTTATTTAGTTATTTATTTTATTTTTATTAATACTAATAGTTGGTATGTATGTTTTTTTTTTACTTTTGTTTTCTTTCATTCATTTATTTTATTGTTATTAATGACACAATTGCTACATATGTTTCTTTATTTGCTTTTGGTTTTTTCATTTCATTTTTTACAATGTTCATTTTTTATTTTATTGGTATTAATGTCGACTATTGATGAGGAGGGATGTGGAAATATTTGATAATATATTATTTTCACATCAAATTAACCCTAAAGTGTAATTAACGAGACTCTAAATATAATTAGTTTATTATCTTGCTTCAAAAAAATATTCGATGTCCATAAAAAAAAATTAAAAATCCATTGAATTTCTTGAAGAAATATAGATGATTAACGGTGTGAACAATGAGAAATTTTGCTATTGAGGTACATTTTGTTTTAGAATGAGAACCTGAAACTAGTACAAGGTATGTTCCAAGTTTTTCGATATAATCTTTTTTATCTTTTGTTTGTAGTTACAAATTGGTATGTTCCAAGTTTTCTTGCATAATTTTTATTATTATTATTTTTTATTTATGATAAATTGGTATGTTAATTGTTTCTTGGTATGGTTAATTTTTTGGTGTGTTAATTGTTTCTTAGTATGGTTAATTTTGTTTGTTATACCTAGCAATGGAGTATTAAATAATGAGTCTTTTATTTATTTATTTTATATTTTCCTTAATATTGTGTCTTATTTATTTAATATAATCTTCATAAATAGTTGAGTTAATAATAATAATAAATAACTAAATAGAAAATTTAACATTTTGAAAAAATGAATTGAAAAAAAAAGTTAAAAAGAAATATACGTACCAATTGTTGTAAAACAATAAAATTAATTGAAAAAAATAAAAGAAAATAAAGAAAAATCATTAATAAAATAATATAAATAACTAAATAAAAATCAATATTGAAAAAAAAAATTGAAATAAATAAAGGTAAAAAAGAAACATACCAACTGTTAGTATTAAAAACAATAAAATAAGTAACTATATATAAAATTAACATTATAAAAAAATTAATTGAAAAAAAAACAAATAATACATAATTGTTAATGTAAAAAATTAGATTGAAAGAAGTGTTTGCAATTGCAAGAAACCCCGTAAGAGATCTAATCTTTTAATATAATCAAAAAATGGTATATATATCATTTTATAGTAAAAAAGTAAAATAAAAAACATCAAAAAACACATGAAGAGCGCGTGGATAGCACTTCCGTTAACCTTAATGAAGTTGGAGATTTCGGGCTACATTTAGAAAATTATAAAAAGATTTCGTGCATTTTTAAAAGCATAGAGAGGTTTCACAGCGATTTTCCAAACCACAAGAGTATTTCGTAGAATTATCCCAAAAAATTTAAAATTACAAATTTGAGAAAGAAGTTCTTGAATTAGGCGTATACTTTATGGGAGAATTTATTCTGACGCTACTTGGTTGGAAACCCCAAACCGACTCATACTCCTCTAATTACCACGCATGTCTTGACACGCGTCTTAAATCTGAGCCGTCAGATTCAGTAGTCAGATCTTAGCCGTCAATAAATCTCCAACCCCTATTATAAATAACCCTCGCATCTCATCTCTGTTACACCAAATTTTCACATTCATTGGAAAACGTGAAGCTAGAGATTTCTAGAGGTAGGATTCGTAAAAATTATCAATAAATCTTGGTTGCAAATATTAAGCTTGGAATTCAAATTGAGAGGAGAATTTAAATCTCTGAAAAATCTTGAGTTCTTCAATCGGAAAGAGGGTTTGCGATTTCAATTTTCGATTTTAGGGTTTCTTTGACTTTGGAAAGTATTGGGGATTTGAATGCCACGTTCGATTCGGCTCTGATCTTCATTTCTATTTTACGATCACGAATTCTCTGATTTCTGAAGATTTTGATCTTGTCCCTTAATTTGGTGTACTGATTTTATTTCTTTTTCAAATTTGATTGATCGTGTAGGCCTTTGAAATGAACGAACAAGCATCAATGATGAACCAGCAGCAGCAGCAGCAGCAGCAACTGATGAACATGAATCCGAGTTTAATGGGTATGAATCAAATGAATCCGCATCCACCGCAGCAGCCCCAGCCTCAGGTAACCACATTCAACCAATATAAACCCTTCACACATCATCCACCAATTTCACAACCTAGTAATTTGTTTGATTTTCGGCGACAGATGGTTCAGATGAATCGTAGCTATGGGATGTGGCCGCAGCCACAGCAGTTTCAGAACCCTAATCTTAACCCTGTTGCCAGGAAACCGAAATCGTCTGCTTTTAATAAGTCCTTAGGTCCAAGGAGCAATTGGAAGGGGAAAAGGGTGAATAAACCCAATGATAAGAGGAGAACTGAGCAACAGAAGTTGTCGATTAGCAGTGGTGGAATTGGAGGTGTTAATGTAGTTGGTGGTGGGGGTAGTGGAAACTCGAATTTTAATCACTACAATCCTCCCACTCTGAATGAACTGCAGCATCAGAATCGGTTGAAGACTCGGAAATATTTCCCGAAAAAGAAGTTTAATAAGAATAATAGTATGTACATGGATATGAATGGTAATTATGGTAGGTCTGCTCCATTTGCACCGAGGAACACCACTTCGTTTATAATTAGAGCAAAGAAAAGTGGTGGTATAGCGCCATTGGTTTCTCCGTATCCTGTAACTCCTGCTGTTTTGCCAACACCAGTCTTGTCCCCTTCCAGTGAAGTTTTGGTGGACATGGCAAAGGAGGAGTGGGGTGTGGATGGGTATGGATCTATGAAGGGGTTAATAAGGTTGAGATCTCCTGGACATGGAATGGAGATTAATGAGGATGAGGAGGATGACGAAGGTGGCTCTAGTGAGAGTGATGTGGAGGAGCATGTTGAGGTGGAAAGGAGGTTGGACCATGATTTGAGCAGGTTTGAGATGATTTATGATCCAAATAATGTCAATGTTGCAGGGTTGGATTATCAGAATGTGTTGGAAAATCGTGTTGATGATCAGGATACTCATATTGCACAATTGGAGGAGGAGAATCTGATTTTGAAGGAAAGGCTGTTCCTAATGGAGACAGAGTTGGGGGATCTGAGGAGGAGGATGCTTTGCCTAGAAAGGAGAGGAAATCGAGATGAGGATATTAATGAGGAGGTTTTAGAGAATGAATCAGAAAATGAGAGCGAGAGTCGTGGCGAGGAGGGTCACTCAATAGAGGACAATAATGAGGATGTCAACATAGAAAATAATGAGGAAGATGGGTGTGTTAAAGGAAAAGGCAATGATTGTCATATTGCTGATGGATTTGAATCAGCAGATAAAACTGTTCAATTACATGTGGAAGGAAAACTAGAAAATGAAGATGAAGGAAAGGGAAACATTGTAGCTGATAAGACTATTAATATCACAGATTTGGAGATCAAAGATAAAAGTGTCACTAATGCTGATGATAATAATCCTGAAGAGAAAATTGTTGAAATGGCTAAGAATAATCATGATGAGATCAAGTATGTGGATGTGGAGGTTGAGACAACAGATATTGTTGATGTTAGTAATACACATGTGGTTGAAGGAGATGTTTGTACGTTAGAGGGTGAAGTAGCAAAAGATAACATGGTTTTAGAAGAGGATTTGGCAAATTAAGGTGTAATGGAGGATGGTTGTAGGTTTGGATAAACATCATTGGCATGATGATGTTCACAGTTACTCAAATGTGCAAATCTCTGTCAAGTTTCCTATCTTACTAGTTTTAATCTGGATTCGTTAGTATATTGGTACATAGTCCTCAACTTTGTTTGTCTATCTTAACAAGGGCAAATAAGTGCTTTACTTTTTCATTATCATATGCTCTGCTTGAGTAGCTCAGTTGTTAGGTTATGTTGTTTTTCTACCTATGCTTGTTCATCGCCTTTTCTTTTAGTCTTGGAGGGGTGGGGGAACAAACAAGTTTCCTTCATTTGATATATGCTGAATAGGTTTTTGTTATAAACTCTGAATATGTAATGTTCTCCACTCAGTCTTTGTTGTAATGAACTTGTGGTGAATTGATGGTCTAATGAATCTGTTTGTTTTACTCTGCGCTATGTAATGTCATTGCTAAAACTGTTATATGTTATCCCTGCAAGTGTTTAGTGCAGGTCCCTTTGTCGTCTGATTCGGTAATCTACGATACAATGCTAGAGATGTGGTTTAGCTACTACATATTACATGGTATTGGATCTGTTTTAAGTTCCTTTTTTGCTCTGTGAAACCACCAGGAGATGGAACTTTATGTGGCCGCTTCAGCTGTGGGAGGTCACTAGTGCTTGGAGATCCTTTGAAATGGTTTGAGTATACGACAAGAATTCTTTTAAATAAAGATGGAGCAACTTGTGTTCACTCTTTTAATGTTGGAAGTGTGAAAGTTTCCAGACAGAAGACATTACTATGTCTCCATTGTTTATTCTTTTAGCTCTTTATTTATCCACTTTAATCCTTCGTTTGATCTAAACCTGCAGTTTCTTTAATCGTAAGTGCCAAATGAAGTAGTTGTGAAATGCTTTTTAGGTTGTTGGTTGATGCAACACCCCACTTAAAACGATATAAGTAGTCAATTGGGAAAGTCGAAACTTGATTTATTCAACTGGGCGAACCTTAACTGGATTGTGCTATACACACTTTTGGTTCTACTTTGAGAACTGGCGTTTGTGGTTTGTGGGTTTCTTTTCTTTTTTCTTTTTAAATTTGCATATAAATAATTAAATGATGATATTGTTTGAGTTAACAATTTGATATAAATAGAAAATTAGAACTAACATTTATAAATTACAATCACAACTAACAAGTTACAACAATATAATTTAGAACTTAAAAAAATAAAAAATTAGATTTCAAATTCAGTAAATTACAATCTACAAGTCCAACTTACAATATAAGTTACAAATTAAACTAAAATACAAGTTAAAGATTAAGAGTTCATTTCATCATATCCTTTTCATATATATATATATAATAATTACCCCTCAAAATAGAAATGCTAAAAATTTTCCGCTCATTTCCACCTCCCAAAAATAGAAATACATATTATTTCATAATTTATAATTTATAAATTATTAATTTTATTGTATTAAACAGGATTTATATATATGGTAATAATATCATTTATAATATTGACAAAATCTTAAAAATTATTATCTATATATGGCATGTAAATGTTAATATGATCTCATCTAATAACTTTTTTAATTGTTGATATAATCAAAGATTAAATATATGTTTGTTGAATAAATTAAAATAACATAATGATCGGATTTCAAGAACTATAGATCATCAAAGTATTTTTTTAATCTCTAATATCGTACCCCACATACACATATATCACCTCAATAAATATATCATTGCATTTATCGGGGGGCATTCGTAGTGCTGAGGGGGTCGAAGACCAAGAAGTGAGTTATTAATCAAGTCAATCAACATATATAAAACAACGTAAATTAACTATTTTTATTTACTATATTCGAAATATGTATTGTAAAATTATTAAAAATATCACACAATTTTATTTGACAAATATGTCGTATACAATACTCCAATTTTTATATATCTTCGATGTAACAATGTTAATAAAATAATATAGTGTTTATATAATTTTATTTTATTATACTATATTAATTCTTATTAAAAATCATAAAGATTTGTAATATATCTTGAATATAATAAAAAAAATATACATATGATATATTGTTGCACACAGTAACATTTAGGAAGTTTAAAATTTATGAATTCATATACTTTCTATTAAAAACTACAAATTAAGTATTAAAAATGATAAAAAAAAACATATCATTTATACTTATAAAAAATAATAAAAAATATGTTCTATTTCTTATTGCTAAATGATATATATATATATCTTCATTATTAATCATGAAGAATAGATAGTCGATGCAATTTATAAGAGTGATAATACGTAGATGAAGAATTTTTACATATATATTTTAAATACTTTGAATTTTTTATTATGAAATTTCATTGTCATCTATATAAAAAACCAACTAATGTCATTTCTACTTTTTAAAGTAGAAATACAAATATTTATTATTTTATAAATTTATAAATTGTAAATATTAGTTTTTCATAATTTATGTATATTCATGGTATGAAAATCATTTTGTATATATATGAAAATTTGAGGAAAAAAAATATGATCGTATTTGATATGTTATAAAGTTAATATGATTTGTGTATATATAGTAATAATATCATGTCATGAAAAGTTGTAAATACAAATTTGTACCTTAATCTAAATCATTTTATATATCCATGAAAAAAATTAGCGAATTTATCATTTTTGTTGTTGTAAGAATAAATAATGTTTCCTTCTTGATTAAAAAGTAAATAAAAACCTGAAATTTCACTATCATTGTAGCATGAAGTTCACAGAATAATGATAAAATATATTTAGTTTATGTTGTAATATAGTTTCATGGTTTTAGATTTATCAAATTTTGAAATGTTTACCATCCAATATAATTTTTTTAATAGATAAATTTTGATTTTAAGACATTTGAAAAAAATAATTATACAAATTTTTTGATGGTATGTTAAATTTAGAAATTTTATTTTGGGGTAATATACAATAATATCAATATTTTAAGCTCATTATAAATAAGTTGTTGAACATATATTTGCACAAGTATTTTCTAGGCCAATTGTGACAAAAACAAGCACTAAAATAGTTAAACTACATATGATGAAAATAATAAATATTTAGATGAATTACATGAGTAGTAGATTAAATTGAAATAACTTTGAAAAACTATATGATTTTTCATGATCATCATTTTTATATCAAAAAATTAATAACACATGAAATTTATTCACTACATCACACGAATACCAAATGAGGTTGAAATATTATTAAGACTCAATTATAATCCTCAATAATATCACCATTTTATACTCATTATGAATAAATTATTGAACATAAATTTGCATAAGTTTGTTTCATGCCAATAGTGACGACAACGTATGATGAAAATTAAAAATATTTAAATTCGTAAATTATATGGGTAGTAGATTAAATTGAAAATATTTTGAAGAATTATATTACTTTTCATGAACAACATTTTTATATCAAAAAATTACCAACACTACAAATTTATTTGTCCATACATCACACAGATACGGGTATACCAAATGAGATTGAAATATTATGAGAACTTAATTTTTTTTTTGTAAATTAAAATTTTCACATCAAACTCAAAATATTTAGATTTTATAGTCGTGAGTCACAGAAGTAACAAATCGGACTAAAATTCTCCAAAAAAATTTATTATTTTTCGTGTTCAACATTTTCATATTAAAATATATAATAGTGAAATTTATATGTGTGTGCATCGCACGAGATTTATACTAGTAATATAAAATTTTAAAAACGGAGAAAACCCCATATTCTTTTTATATAATATAAAATTATAAGAATGAAAAAAAAAATCCAAAGTTTTATAATTTATTTCTATTTTAGCCATTGTTTTAAAATTATCAATTGTAATCATGAATTGATCATTGGTATTGGTCAAACTTTAATTATGTATGTGGTGATGTGGATGCCCGTAGATAATATGTAAATAATACATCACTTAAAATTAATCAAACTTAATTAATCATGAGTTAATCCATTTTAATCTAAACAAAAAGAAGAAAAATGTCTTCAAGTTCAAATTTTTTTTCTGGACTCCTAACTATAGTATTTCCCTTTTAATATTTTTTTAATAGTTAAAAATGTTTGTTAATAATTTTTGGTCATAAAATATAAAATAGAATGTAGTTAAATCACTTGTAGATAAATTTGTGAATATGTAAAAAACTTGCAACAAGGTTAGTATAAATTATATTATGATTTATATCTTTACAATTTTGAGTAGGTCTTACATGAAACCGTCTCACGTAAAACTTTATGTAAAACAGAGTTTTTATAAATCAATAAAAACGGGTCAACTCATCTAAAACAGTTAAATTGATCTCACCTAAAACTATATAAATTTTATCTTATGTAAGGTTTTAAGTGAGACAATCTCATATAAGTTTTTGCGACAATTTTAGATAATTTCATATATTTTTATATTTTATTTTATATTCCTGAAATGTTTGTGCATCATCTTTTCTCATTTTGTTGTTTCCTCATATTTTTGTTTCCTTTCAATTCTTGACCCCTCATTTGAACTTTTATGCATTTTTGCACTATTTCTCCCCCAAATCCAAGCATTTCTCATCAATTCTTAAACATGGACTTCTAAAGATGAAAAACACGAAATATAAATAAGAAAATCAGCAAGAATGCTTGAAAAACAAACAAAAGTGAATACAAAGAGACTCGATTAATTGGTATAAAACCAACTCATCAAACACCACTCTCATTTTCGATCACTTAGAAAAAAAGTTGACATTTTACTTTAGGTGGTTAACCTTATTTTGATTCATTAGTTTACGTGGAATCAACATTGCGCATCTTATCTATAATCTACATCATACACTTCTTGCAGAATAAGCTAGCTAGTTTAAATAGGCAAACAAACGATGCGCCTAGAGTTTTAGAAAAAATTAATATTTGAATAATTTTGTTTGATTTCAATCTAAATTTTTGTTTTCTTTCATTTGAAGACATATAAAAATATTTTGGTGTTTATTGTTTTCGATGGCTAAGATAAAATTTGATTTTTTCCCGTGTTTTGTGTGCATAATCACATGTTCCGAAAGAGTGACTCTTGTAGCACCTGATCTCGTGATTGAATAGACTTGCAGGCGTAACCAAACCATGAAGAAGTTATACATCTTCCATTAACCTTGAAGCTCTAAAAACCTACAAGTAATTAAGCAATAAGATGTTAGACATATCCACAATTCCACATCTTGTATAGAAATCTGATCATAGACTTTTAGTGCGTATTAGTCTCATAATCCACTGCTCTCGTGATATTAGGCATGGTCACACATTTGCAAATATATTATAAGTCTTTTGAAATCTAATTCTCCTACTTGTTTTAGTTGAAAACATTAATGAATTTTAGTTCATGTTGTGATGTTTACACCTTATGATCACATCACATCCCTCAACTTATCATTAAACAAAAGTATAAACAAAGATGGGTATCCCAAACTATCACTATACAACTATAAATTAGGAAACAATATAGACTCGTGCCAAATTTAAATTCATAATTTAATTTAGCACTAACCCATTTTTAAATGAGCATACAAAATCATGTATGTACTTGGACAATAATCTCACATCCCACTATCCATTCATATATGAAGCATTGTATTGTATGATAATTTTATTTAACTTACCACTATGTACACTTACATATCTCTACTAGAAAAAAAATACTTAAATTGATCAAGTTGGAGCACTTTCCTTGCCGCCATACATCATACTTCAAATTAACATGGAATATCTTGTCAATCTTCCAATATCTAATTTTGTAATAATCTATGCATTAATTAGTCCTTAATCACTCTACATTATGGAATTTGTTGTCTATAAATCAACAGCCTCATGCCCTTAATTAAACACACCACAAACTATTAATTTGCCTGCTAGTTAAGAAAATTAAACATGGCTGATAAAAAGTCACACATTAGGGTTCTAACGTTGTTGATGTTGTGTGTGGTGGTGAGGTCTCAACTGAGTGCTGATTTTTACTCGAAAAATTGTCCGAATCTGCTAAATATTGTGCGAAAAGAGGTTACAAATGCGATAAAGAACGAGATGAGAATGGCTGCTTCTTTGCTTCGTCTTCATTTCCATGACTGCTTCGTCAATGTAAGTAATCGATCTAATAATGCATGTTATATTTTAGAGGAAATGAGCATTTCTAGCCAAATAAGGATAACACAAAATTTAAACTAGCCATGAGATAAGAAATATGTTTTTTTTAGTCAAAAAATTTGATTTTGGACACCTACTATCCTTCTTCTCTGTTAATATCATCTTTTCCTTTTTTTTCTTTTCTTATTCTTTCTGAATTTTTGAACAATATCTCAAGTTTTTCTCAAAATTTTTCCACTCATTCCTAAAGATTCTAACTATTGATCATGTGAAGATTTGACTCGTGGAATAGAAAGGTAATACATTCTTTGAGATTTATTCCACTAATTCCTTAAGATTTTTTCTAATATTCCTCAAGAATCGTTCATACATATATGAATTTTCGAAAATGAACTGCTCGTGCTGATCGTGTGGTCGTGCATATATATATATATATATATATATATATATATATATATATATATATATATATGGTGGTGCCTTGGACCCATATTTTCATTAAAGGTAGAAGACTCAATTTTGGCTAAAAAAATCCTATTTCTTATGGTTTTGCTAGTTTTAATTTTTTATCAAGTTATTTGGCTAGTTTTCAATTTGTCCCTTTATTTTATCTATATGTCAGATGATATCATTTTTGTAATTTTTTTTTTTTTTGGGATATATATATATTTTAGGGTTGTGACGGATCAGTATTACTGGATGGAAGTGATGGTGAGAAGTTTGCTTTACCTAACTTGAACTCAGCAAGAGGATTTGAAGTGATTGACACTATAAAGACTGTGGTGGAGAGGGCATGCAGCGGCGTCGTTTCGTGTGCTGATATTCTCACCATAGCTGCACGAGACTCTGTAGTCTTGGTAACTTCACTTAAGTGAATATATATGCTATCATATATAGAATGAATAAAATCTATCTTTTTATTTATTATTTGGTTAATTATTGCAATAAACTAAGGTATATACTGTTATTATTTTTAATTATGGTGGGCATACAAAAATATACGTCAGTGAAAATATATTCCTTAAATACTAAAATAACAACTTTTTTCTCCTATCCATTAATATTTTTGTGTAAAGACTGATATATCCTCACTAAAGGAAAAAACATATTATGCAAATCATGTATGGTGCACACTATATCTTTGCATAGTATATATATTATCTTATATAAAAATGGATCGCGTGTACACTATATGTGTACATGATATATATATATATATATATCATGTCAGTGTACTTAATTTTATATATGGAGAAAGTGAAAACTACACACAATCTTTTAATTTCGGTACCATTAATATTACGATTTTTAATTTAGTCCAATAAATAGATATTCTGTTTGATTTCAATCCAATTTAACACATGTTGCCACGTCACTTTTAGGTCACCGGAAAGTCTCAATTTAACTAAATTGTATTGAAATCAGACATTCTTAAATCGTGGGACTAACTGGAAATCGTGATAATTATAAGATAAAAATCAAAAGACACCATAGTTTAATGAATAAAAAATGATTTTAATCCTTCTTGGCATATATATATATATATATATATATATATATATATATATATATATAATATAGGGCATAAATGGGTAAAAAGAAAAAAAAATCTGAATTTGAATAATAATGCAGAGTGGAGGGCCATCATGGAAGGTATTACTAGGAAGAAGAGATGGATTAGTAGCAAATCAAAGTGGTGCAAATGCATTACTTCCAGGTCCCTTTGAATCTCTTGATTCCATCATTTCAAAGTTTGCTGCTGTTGGTCTAAACATCACTGATGTTGTTGCTTTATCAGGTATATTAACTATTTAATTCAGCCCCAATATTTTTTTTTCGATTCTTTATAGCATGTACACTGTGATATCATCATGATTCAAATGGTATATATGCTGCTTCTAAAATGAAAAACGAATTTGTAATAGAAAATATTACTATTTTGTTTTTTCTACTTAAATGATTATATCTCATATTGGCATAGTTTAAAGGTCTAAAACCATGACTATTGTTATAGTTGTAAATTTAACAAAATGTTTGGTATTCAACAAGAAAGTGCTTGACTTTAATTTTATGTTACAAATCAAATCACCGTTCAGATTTTCATTAATTGTATAACCAAAGTCATATATGCCTCAAATCCCAAATATTTCCTATACAAATAGAGCTACATTATAAATGATTAGAAATCTAAACACCTTTTTCATAATTTGTGTGTATATACACAATTAGGTGGTCACACAATTGGATTATCAAGATGTGCATTGTTCAGCGACCGTTTATCGAATTTCTCCGGCAGCGGAGCACCGGACAGCACGCTCGACGCAAGCCTGATTCCGCAGCTGCAATCAGCGTGTCCGGCCAACGGGGACGGCAACAACACCGTGGCTCTCGACACGAAATCAAGAGACTTATTTGATAACAATTACTTTGTCAATTTGGTGAAAGGGAGAGGCATTTTGCAGTCTGATCAAACCCTGGTTTCAAGTGACACGTCATCATCAACCACCAAGTCCATCGCACAGCTCTACAGTAATAACTCTGCGGTTTTCTTTTGTGACTTCGTTAGTGGCATGCTTAAGATGGGGAGTATTAGCCCCTTAACTGGATCCAATGGACAGATTAGGAAGAACTGTAGGGTTGTTAATTAATTCATAAGTTAATGTGGGTTTTGGTTTTATATTATGATGAAATTATGTATGGTGATTTTAATTGAATGTATGATGAATTGATGTTTTGAATCAATACAAAGAGTACCTAGCTAGGTTTTAAGCCATTATCTTATCATATATGCATTCTAGCAGGAAATTAAATTGATAAAAATGTCCATCAACTTTATACTCTTGATGAGAATACTCAATAAGTTGAAAATTGTAAGATGTTGTCATTCTATTTTGGAAAAGTTGAAGAAAATGTCTCGCTAATTCAACATATAATATTTGATATGAAAGTTTTTTTTTTTTTTTTTGACTTGACTTTATTCTTAATTAAATTAGAATATTTATTTTAATTAATAATTCATAATATCATTTTGAATAACTAAAATCGTAAAAATCAACAAAAGAAAAAGTTATTATAAAAAACATCTGAAAAAAAAAAAAAATTGTAGTTACTCTAAAATTATTTTAAATTGTAAAATTATAATTCTAATTTTTTTTTAAATGTTCTAAATATTAATGAAAACTATCTAAGAAATAAATAAATAAAGATATAAAATTGTTAATACTATATCTTAATATTATTAAAAAACTATTTCAATAATATTAAGATATAAAATTTAAATATACTCTAAAATCTGAAATAAATTGTATTTATTTTTTAAAGTAAATTATGAAAAAAGTAATATAAAGAAACTGTAAGATAATTCTTAAAATCTAATCATCAACAATTTTTTTAATTTTTAGAATTATTTTAAGATTTTTTTAAATAACTTTTAGTTATTTTAAGATCTATTTTCTTTCAAAATAAAATATAATATGTTATATATCTATGTTTTTAAAATTATTTTTTTATTTTATCAAATTTAAAAACATTTTTTTTAATAAAATCTATTTCAGATATTATTGTAAATGTTAAATTTTATAGGAAAAGTATCATTTTCGTCTTGTAACTAAGTCATTGTTCATTTCTTTACCAACAATTTTATGTATTCCAAATTTTGTACTCTAACTATCACTTTTTACGGTGTTCACGTAGGCAGCAATTGACATTTTGAGAAAAATCGAATCAAAATTGGAAAAAAGGAACAATTAGAGGACCAAAATTAGAATCATAAAATTGGTGGTAAAAAATGAATAAGACCTATGTTATAGGACAAAAATTGAGATTCCCTCAATTTTATATCTTTAGTTAATATTATTTCAGATTTTTGAAATAATATTTACAAATTTTTAAACAACTTTCAGAATTATTAAAAACAAATGCCAATTTTTAATGATTTTCATATTAAGTATATTGTTCTATTTATTTCAAATAATTTTTTTAAAAACAAAATTACCAGTTATATATCTTAGCTTTTAGTTTTTGTTTCTAGATAATTTAAAATAATATTATGATTTGTCAATTAAAATATTTTTATTTTATCTATACTATATATAAAATGAGAGAAGTTGACAAATTTTACAAATTTGCCATTTTCCCTCCCAAACTATCAACCAATAGAAAAAACGAAAATAAAACTAAATAACTTTTAAGTATCTTATAGAATAAACTTCACATATATCTTACATAATAAGCTATCATATAATTTATATATAAGAGTGGAGATGAAACAAAATAAGCTATTTTAAATAATATGATTATATTTTGAAAATAATGAAATTTAAACATTGTCAAATTTTTTTTTGAAAATAGTTTATAATTATAATATATAAATGTGGAAAATAGTTTTAAAATCTAAATTCATTTTATGAAGGGTTGTAAAATGTTTAAAATTTTAAAAACTATTACAAAAATATTAAAATAATAATAATCTAAAATCAACAAATAAAATTTAAAAATTAATTCAAATATATATGCAATATTAATTGTGTAAGATATAAAAATCAATAAATTGAATAAATATTTTAATAAAAATAATGAAAATATTTGGTAATTTATTCAAAATTATTTCAAATAAATAGATATAATTTATCTAAAAATTGTTTTAAAAAAGTATAATAAGTTCTAAAAAATCTGAAAAATAGTTTCAAAAATTTAAGAAAATATTTTTTTTAAATGTAAAATTAATTTGAAACCTAAATTTTTTAAATAAAAACTAAATTTTGGAATATATATATATATATATAATGTTTTTTGAACAAATCCATCTAAAAACATTGCAAAAAATTATTTACACATTCGAAAAATAATTCTAAGATATAAAGGAACAAAAATATGAACAAAACATATTTGTAAGTATAATTAATCTATTTTTAATTATTCAAAAATTAAAACTGACAAACACAAAACTATTATTATTATTATTACTATTATTATTATTATTATTACTATTATTATATATTATGCTCAATTTTATTTTCAAATTTTTAATTGTTGAATATTGATGTTAATTTAAAAAAAAAAACATGGATTTGTATAAATTTCAAAATAATGAGATGTCATGAGTAACCTTTTAATATAACAACTTCATCATATTATTGCAAATCGTATATATTATCATAAAAAATAATAAACCGCGCATCATACGGGAGTACTACTAGTTAAGATAAAACCAAATCAACATTTTTTTTCACATTAGTAATTATTAGATGAGTTACCTGCTATAGCATGTAACGGTGCATTTTCATCAATTTTTCCTAAATTATTGAATATTCTCATCAATATTACAACATTCATGGATTTATTTTTTTTTCTTATCAATTTTCCTTTTCTGGCCTTCCTTAGTTCATATACCCTGAGTGACCCATATTTGAGACTTTTTTTTAACACAAAATTGTGGTTTAGAAATTCTTTAATAATATATAGTGGAAATGGGAATGTTTAAAATACTACGTGAAGTCGACTTTGTGTAATTTCAATAGAGTCGCCAATTGCCCGCATGGGCGTAGCTTAGTCGGTTCCTGGGTGGCAGATTGCTACAAGGACGCAGGATCGAGTCCTGGCAGCCGCAGTGTGGGAGTTTTATTCCTCAATTTGGGGGATAGCTCCTTGTGGGCACCAGGCACTGGTCCTCCCACCTAATGGGCCGCTAAGTCACCATGATTTACATCCTCCACCAATCCCTGTCGGGCCGGGGGGTGGGGGCCCTGGGGGCGAGGGTTTCGCCTTTTGCTACAATAGAGTCGCCAATTACACCAAAGGTGATTCTATCTGATTTCTGTTACACTACTAACCATAGGGTGCAGGCTTAGAGTGGAGAGAGGCCAGATGTTTAAGTGTGTTATTAGAGAAAGAAGGGAGACAAATGATGGTTGAAGAGGATATTTAATTATAATAGAAAATGAATATTTCACAACTCTTCTAATTTTAATTTTTTTCCCATAAGATGACACACTTGTATACCCTCTCTCCACTCTAAGATTGGATCCTAACTATAATCCTACCCTATAAAATTCCAAAATAAACACAAGGTTTTCAAAATCCATCTTTTTACAAAACCACTCAAATCCCAAATCCAAACTTGCAATTTTCTGTTAAAAAAGCCCATATTTGAGCCTTAAACTGTTATTTAGAATATCATCACATTGCACGCCATAATATCATTTTTCTTTTGTATATATCCCTCCTTTTGATCTTGAATTGAAGAATTTATTTAAACTTGTTCACAAAAAATAATAATTTATTAAGAGCACTGCAAGATGTTCAGGATAGGTATATGACCGTTCTCTGACTTGTATTCCGCATAAACTAAAAGAAAGATCAAACGTTGAAGAAAAAAAAAGATAAAGAAAAAAATATTGATGAAAAGTTTATCACAAATTTATGTTTATTTTATTTTACTCATCATTTTCACAAATTTATACATTGAGTAAGTATATAATGTTTGCTGGTTTCGACATTTATTAAATTCTAACATCGTTGTCGAGAAGTGGTTGGTATAGAGTTGAAGTCACAAGAGTAGCATAAAAAAAAGAAGTGAATTAATTTGTAGTTAATTAAATATTGTATGCAGTGAAATGTCAACTTCAAATCAAAATAGAATTCTTTTGCTCACTACTAGTCTACTAGTCGTCCGAGTATGAAATCAATGAAAAGTCACGAAAGACAAAGCCTTGTTCTCGTAGGGCATGATTTATTTGGACAATATATAGCAACTGTAAAATCTAATCTAATCTAATTCTAATTACAATATTTCATACACACTAAAATTTGATGTGACACACCAAACACATCAGATTAAAAAAATTAAAGAATAAAATTATGACATGATGAAATGATTGAAAATTTTTAATTATTCATTTATGAATTGATATTTGAATTGTTTTTTAATTAATCGATTAAGAACTTTTATATTTTCATTGTTGTTCTTTTCATATTGCTATTAATGCCAATGAGATTAGTGTTTGCTTTATTAATATATTTTTCTTTCATGCCACTGATTCATAAGTTTTTTATTCGAATAAGGAAAAAACAAACCAATATTACTATAGTATAAGTTAATAATCTTCTTGCACCTTGTTCTATTTGTCAAGATTTATGTTATTTTTTACATTTCACATATCATCAATAGAGAATGAAAGAATATTTTTTTTTTGAGGTTTTTTTAAAGGAAAAACAATGTAAGTTATGAATTAGGAAGATGGTTGTGAATAGAGAAAAAAACAAAATGAAAGATGGTGGTGGCTCTGAATGAAAATAATGAAATGTAAAGTTAGGCTGCAGAAATAAGTTTTAAGGATAAAATAGATATTTTAAGAGATAATTTCAATTTTAGTCATGTATGTAAGGTCATTTCCATTTTTAAACAACCAAGTATACGTTTTCCAATTGTGCTCCTATATGTTTTAATTTTTTCCAATTTCAATCAAGTTTTCCAATTTTAGTTTTGTATGTTTTAATTTTTTTTCAATTTCAATCCAATTTTAATCGCATGGCCGCCGGAAAATCTCACGTGACATCGGCGATTTTGGGAATTTGGACTGAAATTGGAAAAAATTGAAACATACAAGATCAAAATTGGAAAATTGGACTGAAATTAGAAAATAGTTGTTACATAAAGGACAAAAATTGAAAAATGTATATTTGATTGTCAAAAAATGGAAAAGTCTTACATACATAATCAAAAATAAAATTAACTCATATTTTAAATATAAAATGATTGTGATAAAGAAATTTTAAGACTATGAATAGTACAATTGCTAAATTATAATAGTCTGAATCCAATATATATCACATCACTAGCTATATATTGGCCATTCAGTTATTTGTTATACCTACTTTTAATATAATGTCATTTTCAAGGAATTAGCACTAATATATATTATCTTACACTTCTTTATTCCACCTTATATTTCATTCAATATTTTAAAATAATCATCATGTGTATATACATCAAATGATATCACTAATAATATATATTAAAGATAATATAATATAGGATGAAACGTGAAATATACTAAAAGATTTGATCATTTTTACAGCTTCCCCAATTTGTTAGCCAAGTTTCCCGTCACGGGTTATATTAAATATAAACTACTTTTGTGCATGTGCGATGCACAAGATTAATTTTTTTCTTAAAATATAATTATAATTCTTTTATATTTAAAATATGTGAAATTTGAAAGAAAAAATAAATAAATTTAATAGATTAAAAATAAGTGATTTATATATTTTAAATCTTTATTTAATGGAGATTAACTTTAGATATTGTGAATAAAATGAAGTATTATAATGTTTAAATTCAATTTATAAGTTTGAGAACTAAATAATATATAATTAAAAATATTAGATGATTTTACAAAATAATTAAACTTATAATTTAAAAAATTTGAAAAACTTTTATATATACAACATTTGTGATGATGTTCCTTTCCTCAACTTTTATATCACATATTAAAATCTTTAAGCTAAAAAATCAATAGAAACCCAACTGAAAAAATCCACAAAATATCCATAAAGTAGGAAAATAAAAAGGTGAAGGGGGATGATAGATGATATGATACTCTATTAGGGAATCTCAAATTCTAACCCTATTAATATTATACTATTCGTGCACATCTCCATTTAGAACTGTACGTACTCGCTCAGTATCCGTTTACCAATTATAAATATATTTTTATTTGAATTTAAAAGGATATTTCACATTTTATTTTTTTAATTTGTAGTATTTCATATATATATATATATATTTAGTGAATATTTTATCATAAATTATTAGCTAGTTTAATGTTAAATGATTTTTTTTTAAAATTAAAGGTGTAGGGTTCGATTTCAACATAACACATGGTATATACATATATTATATGAGTTACAATGGGTGGGTACCCGTGGGTAGAGAGTAATGAGATCAATTTTTTTTTTCTCAAACCCGTCTCATTCCATTTAAAACTACATGTACTGACCCTATAAGGGTTCGGACAGGTAAGTTACATGCATTTACCCTCTTTTTTTTTTTTTTTTTTCCAAACCCGTCTCATTCCATTTAGTACTACATGTACCTGTCCTATTAGGGTTCGAATGGGTAAGGTACACACGTTTACTCAAGAAATTGGCATTCCTAGGGGAAACAATATATATCCATAAAGACAATTTCATAGGATTCTCAATCCTTTTTTTTCCGAAGGACAATCCTAAGAAACTTTTATATTTATTCATTATTAGGAATATTAATCATGATTATTAATATATAAAATGATTCTTAACAAGAAAAAAAACAGATTTAACATTTTCATCGTTTTCATATAATCTCATTTTCTTGGAGTTAGCATTACTATATACTATTGTACACATGAGATTCTTTATTCCACCTTATATTTGATTTAATATTTCAAAATAGGGTGAGGCTATACACACCAAAAAATACTAAATACATTTCAAAAAATATAATTTAATACTTTTAAATTTTAAAAAATTGGGTTGTATTGTTTAGTATTTTCTTAAATAATCATTATACGCTATATACATCAAATGATATCACTAACTACATAATAATATATATTAAAGACAATATAATATAAGATGAAATATCAAATGTACTAAAAGAATTTGAGCAAGTATTTTTATAGCTTCCCCAATTCGTCGGGCATGTCATAGGTTGTTTTAAACATAATTAAAATCATGTGTCAATTTGAAAGTTCTCGAGGGTCAGAAAAATAAGCATTACCAATTAATGAAAACAATACCCCCTTTTAATTTTTAGGAAAATGCCAATATATAGTTTTGGAATTATGGATGAAAAATCTTTGGTGATATAATAAGTCGCGCATAACATGCCTTACACATACAAATTAAAGTAGACTTTTCAGACACGTATATTATCACCAGGTTGTGATGGTACACCTCTAAGACACCTTACAGCCCTCTCTTTTGACAATTCTCTAATAATTACTTTGAGAAAATAATTTAGTTTGAATTAATATAATACCTAGAGATTTAAAATGGGCCAAATCGTATAATTCTAGTCAATATAGAGTTAGCATGTACTCCTTTTCCATAGCACGAAATATATATTGTAGTACTGCGATAGTAGCACTATAAAATGAAATTCAAGCATATATAATAAAACAATGCTTTAGGGATGAAAACCCTTCAACTAGTTCAAAATAAATGCATGCAAATATTCAACATAAATAATTGAGTTTCATTCGTATTCTTTTAGAAAAGTTTGTGTCGTTTTGGCTTGAATTGAACGGGAATATTACAAATTAACGAGGGTAAACATTTTGGTTTGAGTTGAGTGATTTGATATACGATTAATACATTTTGATTAAGATTTAGAGATCGTAAAATTTTTGAGTGGTTAGCGTTTAATGGCCTTTTGCGGTGGTTTAGTGGCCAATTTTGGAGGAATATAATTTCTCTTCAAAATATATGTTTGGACAAAGTTTGTTTGGTGTTTCAGATTTTGGTGATGGAAATGATGGTCTGTCTTTCGTCTACTTAATTAAGTTTTTGTATGGTTTGGATCCAAATTATATGAACCCTTGAAATTCTGGCTTGTTATCCTAAAATGAATCGTTAATTTGGAGTTGATTTGTGATCAAATCAATTTATATTCCATTTGAAGTTTGAACCCTCTGTTTTATTTTTAGGTTTAATTTGACTTTTTTTCAATATCAGGATAAAAGTGTCAACCCATAAATATTCACCAATACTCTTTCAATATTCACCATGCATTTGAGTCGACCCGACCTGTCACGTGTAATCACGCGCTGTCAGGTTCGTGTACAAACTCGTCCAAACATGTTTCCAAGTGTCATAAATTTATGTTATGTTAGTCATATTTTTTAGTAATATTATGTTATGTTAGTATATACAAAGTGTGCCGAAATTGTATTTTTGTTTTCGAAGTTAAAGTATCATATAAAGGTTATGATATTTGTACATAAATGTTTGATTAATATAATATAAATGTATGACTAACATACTATAATGATAAGCGAAAAAAAAAGTTATGATATTTGTACATAAAGATATGATTAATATAATATAAAAATATAATTAATATAATATAAATGTATGACTAATATAGTATAATGGTAAAAAAAAAAAAAAAAGACGCGGATCCAGATTAACTCGGACCTGACCTGAGTGCACCGAGTGCACAAGAGACCAACTCACATATATTATAACTTAGAATAAATACTTAGGGAATGTTTGGTTTAATGGTTTAGGTGGGTTAGGCTAATTTAACATGGTTAACCCCATGTTTGTTTTAAGGGTTAAAGCCCGGTGGTAATTTGAGCCCCGTGCTAATTTGGTCAAAAGAGAGCATATTGTGGGTTAAATTAACCACCCAAAATTGGATGGTTTATTTAACCCAATTTTTAAACCAATAGTGTAATTTATCAAGAAGACTTTTATGTCCTTACTATTATAATGTTATCTCATGCTTGCCCTTTGTCTCTTTTTTTTTTTTTTTCCCTACCATTACATAAATTCACATATTTTCAAATATAGAATCAATCTTAGTTTTAGTATAAATTAAATATTTATTTAAATGAATTGTGTCTCAAATGGAAAGTTCACTTGAGCGCTCGTATTTGTAAGTAAAATTGTTTCAAAAGTGAAAAAAGTTTAAAACAATTGGATTTGATTTGTTATAATTTATATAAATAATTTTTAAACAATTTTAAAATATATTTTGTTTGAAATAAATCAAATTAGGATTATATTTTAAGTTTTAAAATAATGTCCCCATAAATGAACATAATTTCAATTGTGCCACTATATATTGGTATTGACATGTATATAGAAAATGAATGTATTTGAAATATATTTATTATTAATTAAAAAAATTACCAAATTAATTAGTGAAAATAGCACGTCATTAAAAATTGAGTTAAATTAGTCATACCCAACCCACAATCAACAAATTTTTAATAATAAATATATAAATGAAAAATGGAAGAATAAAAAAAAAAATTCTTATCTATTAGATACTAGCTAGAAGATAATGATCTATTCAATTACTTTCTAATGAATATTGTTTACTATAAAAATCAAACTAATTACTCAAGTTAATGAAAATCATTTTGTCTCTAAATTTTTTTTTAATCATCTATCAAATAGATATCTTAAAACTAATTAATATGACTATTTAATGATATCAAAACATAATATTTTGTCAAACTACTAGCAATGTACTCATGTGTTGAGATAATTTTTTATATAATTATAAAAAGACATAATGTAATGATAACATAATTGATAACATAATTTGTTGATAATTTGTTATATAATTTTTTAATTATAAAAAAAATTTAATAAAATAATGTAATGATATATCATCTTAACTTGAAATATATAATGTTTTAAATATTTATATTATTAAGAATCTAAATATTTTAATCTCTAATTCATGTGGTTTATAATTATTGTACTTGATAATTTTAGAAAATTTAAATTTTTTTCCAATAATTTAAATAATTATAGTGAGGAATTATCCATGTTCTAATTTTGTTCCAAAAGTGAATAGTTTGGATGAGGACACAAATATTTGTTTAAGGGTAGGTGTAAGGGTATAATTGCTAATTGCAATGTTATCAATTTTAACCACTAAACCAAACAAAATTTTATAACTCAAACCTACTTTTGTATATCCATAATCATTCAAAGCAAACACATAATTTAACTCAAACCTATACAAAACCCACAAACCAAACACTCAAATAACATCTTTTTTGTCTTTGATGAACAGTAAAAGCCCACAATACTTAACCAACCTAAACAAACCCATCTCTCAAACCAAACGTGCCCTTAATGATAGAGAATATATAAATAAATATTTTAATAAAGAGTACATTATTAATAACCTTTTGATGTGGACGTTTGGGGTGAAAACGGCTAAGTAGAGAGTATAAAGTACAGAAGAAAAGATTCAAATATTTATAAATATTTATGATTTGCCCATCCAAATTTTGATGGGCAAATCCCAATCCAAATATAAGGGTATTAAATTTATGAATGAATTTTATTTTTAATTGGCTTGTGTAGATTTTTAGACTGAACTCAATAAAAAAATAAACTCTAGACATATATACATATAAAATGATATTTTGGACTTGCACTGGGCTAGAGCCCCTACACCCTAATGAAGATCCGCCCATGGAAAAGAATGATGTATACTAGAGAAAAGATTGTAACGCATCCTAATATATTTATGATTTGTTAAAAAAAACCTTTATATTTAAGGAATATTAATATTTATGATACATGTATTATTAATATCTATTTATATATAGAATTTTGTGTTGGATCCGTTTTATTTTATTTTATTCTTAAAATCGTAAATCAAACCAAAATTTCGGTTTATTTTCTTTGAATTAATCTAAACCAACCCACATAAGTTTAGCCATATATTTTTTTTGTATGGTTTGATCGGTTTAACGATTTTTTTTTTCAAACTCATTTTCATTATAAACTTGTCGACTGGTAGTGTGTTATATGCATAACTAATCATTTAAGAGCATTAATGAAAATTGAATTTATTTTCGTATATACTAGTCAATCTTCTTGGGCTATATACATACTTTTCATTGTGTTTAATTTGCTTACAAAAAAATTAATTAAATTACATCCACTCATGGTATATACGCAAGAATACCACTCATTGATAACACAATAATTCAGTTAATAAATATATATACTTTGAATAAATCAACATAAATAATCCAAAATAAACATTCCATGCATAAAAACATCGATATCAATTACTATAGGTGATGAACTTTCATAGTTGAAAAGTAGACACTGAAAGAGCTTTCCTTCCATGCATGCTCCTTTTCTCCCTCACCAATCCCCTTCTAAATTCACTATAAAATCAATCAAATCCCATGCTCACTTTACTCACAAAGAAAAAGAAAAGAAACACAAAGTACTACTAGCAAGTACTTAATTATCTTTTCAATCATGTCTGTGTTTCAACTCTCATTTGCAACTGTTTTTGTGATGCTTGTTTTGGGAGGATGCAATGCTCAATTGAGCACGACATTCTACGCCACCTCGTGCCCCAATATATCGAGCATTGTTCGCACTGTCGTGGAGCAGGCTCAACGGGGCGATGTCCGAGCTGCCCCTAAGCTTGTTCGCCTCCATTTCCATGATTGCTTTGTCAATGTAACTTCCATTCCATATATATATTTATGTGATAACGAGTGGAAATAGCTATATAAGATAATTAAAAAATTATTCTAGTAAAGTATATAAGAAACATGTCTTTCAGCCATAAAATTTGTGTTTTGACTTGATTTCCTTAGGAGGTGGACCCGTTTCATTAAGGGTAAAAATGTCAATTTTTGGCTATAATTAATGTTTTGTCATTTTTTTTCGTATTAGGGGTGTGACGGGTCGATTTTGCTAGACAATGCGAACGGGATAGAGAGCGAGAAAGGCGCGATTGGAAATAGTGGAGTGCAAGGATTCAACATTGTTGACGACATCAAAACAGCTTTGGAGAATGTCTGTCCAGGCGTAGTTTCCTGTGCTGACATTTTAGCCCTTGCTTCTCAAATTTCAGTTGCCTTGGTATTAAATCTTCTCCTTAAAACAATCAAATTAGGCTTTGTGTCAGATGTTACACGATATGTGTTTTTTATAGGATTACTCGTGTAATCCTAAACACACATATCGTGTAAGTCACCGAGTGTTTTTTTATCTTCTATTAGAAAGACAATTTTGTCTATTTTTCTGATTTGTGGTAGAAAAGTAACCAAATTATCCTTTCACTATTTGATTTTGTTTATATATATAACATTATAAATATTGTACAAAGCAACTTTTAGGTTTGATTCCTTGTCCTTCCAATGAGTATTATTTTTATTATTATGGGTTAAAAAACGGAGTATTATTACTAGTCAATTGATTTTTTTTTTCTTTTACCATTGTAGTTTTTAGACCTCATTTTCTAAAGATTATGACCTCTAATTTAGAGATTTTTTTGGCCTTCTCTTTTCAAGCCTCTCATTTTCAGATGATCATTAGCCTCTAATTCAAACTCGGATTACTTATAGCATGCACAATTTAAATTTATCTGAACATATTTCATATACATTATTTTAACTATGATATAAATTTTTTGAATATCATTTACCGCTAAATGTCTTTATTTAATTTAAGTCCTACATGACAAATAAATAATTAGAATCGACCCTGCGCACCGTTATTCATTAACATCGATATATCGATCTCAGACAGGTGGTCCAACATACCAAGTCCCGTTAGGCAGAAGGGATAGCCTAACGGCAAACCTGTCCGGCGCGGGCTCGGATCTTCCTCCCCCGTTTCTCAACGTGGATCAACTCCGAACAAGATTCGAGAGCAAGAACCTCGACACCACCGACTTGGTGGCTCTATCAGGTGCTCACACGTTCGGACGCGCAAGATGTAACGCCTTCAGCAACAGGCTCTACAATTTCCAAGGCACCGGTGGGCCCGACCCAACCATAAACGCCACGTACCTACCAACGCTGCGCCAAACGTGCCCCGAAAACGGAGACGCGAGTGTCTTGGAAAACCTTGATCAATCCACTCCCAACGACTTCGATAACGACTACTATGAGAACCTGCAGACTGGCAGAGGCCTTCTCACCAGTGACCAAGTCTTGTTCTCTACGACTGGGGCCGATACAGTTGCCATTGTTGCTCGGTTTACGAACAGCCAGACCGAGTTCTTCGATGCTTTTGTTCAGTCTATGATCAAAATGGGAAACATTAGCCCTCTCACTGGGACTCAGGGAGAGATCAGAGCTGATTGCAAGTTGGTTAATTAGATTATATATGTGTCTGAAAGTTTTAGTTTTGGGTCAAAGTTGTAATATAGAATGTGTGTTTCAAGTGAACACAATATGATGAGTTTTGTATTGCCGAATCCACATAGTGGGATTAAGGCTTGGTTTGTTTTTGTTGTAAGGTAAAAACTAAACTATGGATAAGAAATAAAACAAGCTTGTTGAAGCAACAAGTTTGCTTAAGTTACTCTTTCTACTCATTACATTAGTCTATGATTATATATAGTAGTAAAGCTTTCTACTAGGTATTTATAATATAAAGATATAGTTCCCCTGATAAGTACTGGAAATGATGGAAAACTATCACAATAACATATATTTTTTTTTATGGGATATTTGTAAAAATGCCATATAAGTAAACCATAATATGAAATTATCCCTTAATTTTACAATATAATTCTTTGAAAATACTTGAGTGACCTTTGATTTTTTTTTTTTTGGTATTTGTTTAGGTTAAATGGGTTAATCCATGATTAATTAGTCTTGATTAATTTTAAATGATGTGTCATTTACCTATTATCTACATAACATTCACATCACCACATAATAATCAACTTTTGCAAAAAATTATAAGTTGATTAAAATTGAAATCAATTAATTTAATCATGGTCAAAATTGCTAATTATAATCAATTGGCTAAAATAACATAATAACAATATTATGTAAAGTTTTGGATTTTTTCTTGCAATTAGTGATTAAGTAAAGAGAATGAATTCAATAAGCTGCACTTCAAATTTTTTTTAAAATGCAGATTAAACTATGTAATCTGCCCACAGAATTGCAATACAGTGAATACACAATCTGCTCAAGCATCCATATATACATCGATTTCAAATAACAACATTCAATTCAATGATAATCCCCTAAAACAAATAGGTTATATAAATATTAAATATTACACAAAAACTCACGTGGTCTCACGAATAGTTACCATGAGATGAAGTCTCATCACCTACAAATAACATGTGAATGGTAGGATTTGGGTTGTAAGTTGACCCGTCTCATGCAATGGAATTCCGTGAGACGGTCTCAGAAGAGACTTACTCTAAATACAAAGTCTCGGGTGAAACCGTTTCACGGATCTCATTCCGTGAGATGGATCGGGTTGGATGGAACATAAAAAATTATATAATATTTTTATTTTTATTAGATAATACTTTTTTTGTATTATTAATGAAAATAATACCCCTTTCTAATTTTTAGGAAAATGCCAATATATAGTTTTGGAATTATGGATGAAAAATCTTTGGTGATATAAGTCACGCATGAACATGCCATGAAAAGTAGACTTTTCAGACGTATATTATCACAAGATAGTGATGCTCTAACACACCTTACAGCCCTTTCTTTTGACCATTTGTTAATTTTTTTAATAATTACGTTGAAAAAATAATTTAGTTGGAATATGATCCCTACATATTTAAAATGGACAAAATATATTGTACATGCTACAATAATAGAGTCAACGTATATAGAGTTAGCATATAGTCTTTTTCCATAGCACGAAATTGCCCCCAATTTAGTGTTTATAGTTTTTTAAAAATAATCCTCAAGATTATCGATATATATATATACACACACACACACATTATAATACTGTAACAGTAGCACTACAAATTAAATCACAACAAACAACCAATATAATTTATTATGAGCTTTCTTTTGGACGAGCAACTGGATGAATAATAATACAAATTACATAGAATTTAACATGCATTAATTTTAGAATAAGAAGTCTAATCATAGATGTTTAAGTGTTCTTTTGAGAATTGGGTATATTCTTTTGTTTTAATCAATAAAAAGAAAAGGAGAATCTATCTAATGGTATCAGTTATCACTTATGGTGACAAATGTATTTACATCTCTCACTATATTTTACAAGTATATAAAATGACATTATATATATTTATATATCTACATGTATATAAAATGATATTATCATATATATATATATATATATTGATATGTAATTAATTATTAATGACATATACATGAAATATAATAACATTTACAACATAGAGATAGTTTAAGAAATATTCAACAAAGTCAAAATAAAATAAAAATCTGATGGTCTAGTACTTATAAAAATGGTGATAATAATTTTGCATCTCTCATTATATTGTTCCATGTATGACATAGTTGTATTATATATTAATTGACTTGTGGTGGTTACACGAATTCAAATTTTAATTTAATCTTGACTTTTCTTGACTGGTGGTTATATTTTACTTTAATATTGACTTTTCTTTTTGGGATTTACCACAAATTTAATAATTTATTTTTTACTTTTTATAAAAATTTAATTAATATTGCAAAAATATTCCTAATTTTATCAACACATATATTATAAGTGGACTAAATTAAAATGAAAAGTAGTTAAATTAATTGCATGCTATCATTAATTTTATATAAAATTAAATATGCATGTATGGTAGTTTAATTTTTTTTTTTTTTTACCAAATCAACAAATTAACATATGCAATATATATAAATTCTGCTGTGAGAAAATGCATGCAATAATTCAACATAAATAATCGAGTTTCATTCGGATGTTTTTTAGAAAAGTTTATGTCGTTTCGGCTTGAATTGAATCAGAATATTAACATTTTGGTTTGAGCAATGGATTAATGAATTTGGCATACAATTAGTAAATTTTAGTTAAGATTTAGAGATTGTAAATTTTTTGAATGACTAGTGTTTGATGGCCTTATCGGTGGGCAACTTAGTGCCTGTTGTGGTGGTTTTGTGGCCAATTTCGGAGAAATTGGGGTGGGAATATAATTTATTTTCAAATATATGTTTCGACGAGAGTTTGGATGGTGTTTTGGATTTTTGACAATGGAAATGGCGATGGAGTGGCAACGGAGGATAGTGGATTTGTTTTGCACCTATTTCCCAAACTACGAATGGTTTTTGGGGCAATTATCCCCTAAATAAGTGTAAGAGTACAAGGGAAATGTGAAAAACAAAATTAATGACTTCATTTTTTTTTTCCAAAATAAGAGCGCTTGGATTATTTAATGAACCAAAAAAAAAATTCAAATAATTTTTAAATTACAAGGATGTTTGGTGTATTTATCAAATATCTTCTTAAATTATAGAATTAAATTAAAAATTATAATATTTATGAAATCATAATCAAAAGATATATATAATAATTATGAGATGAAAAACGATATCTTTCCTCTAGTTATGCTTTTGTATTGTTTGGAATATCCAAGTTATATGAACGAAAGTCTGGCTTCTCCTATTTGAGTGGTTCGTTAAACATATGATAAACCACCAACTCGATTTGAGAAATTAACTAATAATATATAGGTGAAATGAAATGAATGGTTAATTTGGAGTTGACTTGATTAAATTAATACCTTTTTTTCAATATCAGGTTAAAGTATTGACCTATAAACATAATATTTGCTTTGAATAAATACTTAATGAGAGTATATATTTATTTTAATAAAAGTATATATGATGTGGATGTCTGGTGTGAAAACGGGTAAGTAGAGAGTATAGAGTACAAAAGAAATGAATTAAGTCTATGAGAGAAAAGATAGAGCGCCCTCTCTAGAGCGTATGGGGACACGTGCAGGTACATGGGGATGCATATTGATGCATGGGAGCGCGTGTCAGGTCGGATCAACCCGAATTATAAGAATTTTGGTCGATACAATTTGTACACAAGAATTTTTGTGATACCATAAATAATAAAAACAGTAAAATAGTAATATCTAGAACAAACAATATCCAAAATGGTTGTATATCAATTAAGTCCAGGTATAAAAACTTCCATTTGAAATATAAAAAATAAAGAAAAGAGTTTTTTTTTTTTTTTTTTTTTGGTTAAATGAGTTAAAAGGAAGTGGAAGAGAGTGGATAAAGACTGAAAAACTTGTATGATCCAAATTTGAATTATGTTTATCACAATCTGCATTTTTTTTAAAATGAGATACCACTTGAAAAATTATCCGCACATGTTTATGCTAGAGACTTTATCATTTACAAATTCCACATGAAGGGCTCATATCTTGATTAATTCTGAGTATACAAGATTTCAAAATCAATGATTACTGAAGTACAAAGTATAAGAACTAATAAACCTCACATGACTACACACACTATTTACTCTGTATCTCAACTGAAACTCTATGTATTCATCATATACATATGAAAGGCCTAATTTACAGATCCAAGTTGGTGATTCTGATACAACTTTTGCTGCTCCCATTGTCTTTGTTTATGGGTAAACAAGAGTTGAGCAAACATGAGTTGATTCCACGTATCGGGAACTCCGGGGAGGCACCAATGGCTACAATCTTGATGCGTCGTAAGCTCTCGTTTCTCCTCCAAAGTCATGTTTGCCTTCCTGTACATCGAGGGATGCGCATCCCTTCTATAATTCGTCATTTTCGTTACGTTTAGATACAACAAAGGCATCTTCACCCTCTCCACTGACTTATCCAGCATCTGAGGTATTGGAGGACTTAGCTCTTCCAAACTCAACAGATCTTCATCCTTCTTGATTGCCTCTGTTTCATCACATCTTCCCCCACTATGCCACTCTCCTTTGCTGAATTAATCGAAACACGAGCAACGTGAAACGGATCACAATCTTGATCTACTATGATGTAATAACTAGCTAGCATCCATGATCAATGAGATATCTCTAGGCCATTGAAGTACGCTAATTTTCACGAATTTCGAGCCAAATCAAACGAATGTCGGTCTAACACTTCAGCAAAAAGCCAAAATCTCATACAATTGGATTCAAATTTCATGATTTCGGGATTTTTATCCTAAAATCTTCCAATTTGAAAAGTTAAGTGTGTTAATGTCGGGCTCAAAAAGTGAGTGTTCTTTATTGATGAACGATCTAAAGATAATGTCCTAAATTTGCAACTTCCCCCGAATGAAATGACTTATAATAAGTACCTGAAATGAGAGAATGAGTAACCTCTGAAGAAAACTTGGGTCTTGTTTGGGTTTATGTTGGTTTCTACCCATCTTGACCATGTAACCATTGCTTTATCAAATGCTTCAACAACATCTAGTTGTTTGTGGACATGGTCACCTTCTTGATAGTAGCCTTTCCTACAACAAAAAAACATGTTTTTTGTTCTAACATTTCACTTTAAGTCCACCTTAATGACATTTCAAATCTTCTATTATACTTGGTGTTACATCTATTATTTCAAACTAATCACCACACGACATGCGTATCATATGATAAACTAATTAACACATGATGTGTATTAAATATCATAAAACATGAGATGTAGCACCAAATATAATTGAAGATGTGAACCGTTTTAGAGCCAACTTTGTGATCAATTGGTCTCAAGTTTCAAAACGAGTTGATCTCAAATCATGTCATGAAAAAAAGTGATACCCTTGGGAAGTTTTCTCATGGGTCCACCAGTTTCCGGTGTTGAAAACAAGTACATCTGCATCTTTATAAGCTTCATATGAGTTCTCAATCAAATCAAGTCTAAGTGTTTCCTTCTTAGAACCATTGTCCACTTGCATTTCCCATTCTTGAACAAGAAATGCAGATCGAACATACTCCACTGTAACATTGTGATCCTGTTGTGGAAGGTGCAATATCAGATCTAACTGAAATCGAATCAACTCGGCACAACAGAATGCACAAAAACAACATCCCAACAAAACACTTCCACTCAAATATCTCAACAAGCAACGAACCACAAAATGTAAATAAACTGTGGAAAATAACACGCAACAAAACCAAGACTTTTTACCCCTCAAGAAAAGGGTAAAAACCACGAAAACAAGTCTAGAAAATAATTCCACACTATATCAATGAGAGTTACACGGTTTCCTTCTCTATTACAAACAGATAAATCAACAACAAAATCACCAAACTGCATATAATTTTAATTTTGTAAATCAAATTATATATATATATAGATGCATGTAATGTAAAATTAGCAAAGTATACATACTGGAAAGAGAAAGGAGTAAGCCCCTTCTTTCTTGAATTCAACATTACCAGAAGCTTCAAACACTCTGCTCTTATCCTTCACAGAATTCCTCAGCAAACAAACCATTGATTCCCACATATTCCTGTTCAATGAATCTCCAACATAAACTATCCTCTTCCCTTTCAAGAACTTCAGCATTTTCCTACCATCCAATCTGCCATGATTCAATCATAACCACACATTCAAACACAACACCAAAAACCCATTAATAAAATAGTTAGGGTATGTTTTGACAATACTTGACTCATCCAGATTTTGGATGGTTCAGTCCAGTCCATATTTGGACAAAGAATTACACAATCCTACACTCATACTCTATTTTTCCTACTTTTTCTACAATTTTCAATAAAAACATTTACTTTTTCACTTTTTCCATAAATACTAACAAATAACATCTATTTTTTCTACAATTCTCAATGTGAAAATGACATTTTAATTATAATCATATCCTGCAAAATCTCAGAACAAACACAAAATTCTCAAATCCTAAATACAGATTTGCAAAATACACATTAAGTCCAAAACTAACACAGCCTCATAGAAACATGAAAAACAGAACCACCTTGGGATATTGCAATGGCTGGGCTGCCATCTGAGCTTCAAGTAACCATCATCAACTCTTCCATTGGCGTAGCAGTTAAATGACTCGTCTATCAAAGGGCACGACCCGGGCTCGTACAAAGGAGCCCAAGTCTCATCCCTAACCCATTTCCCATCATAAATATCACACCCACTCATCATTTCCACCCAACTCTTTTCCTTAGTCCTCGCCATCGATGATCTCGTCTCATTCTCAACAGAAGGTGGCGGTGGCGGTGGAGGTGGAAATGCATGTTCGTTAACAGATATATTATCATGGGAATCAGTAGCGTTGTCGTGGAAGAGATAACGTGGCAAATATGAGGACAGATGAGAGGGTCTGTTCTTGAGCATCAATACGCTTTTGAGCCACTCAGAAGAGCGATTGATGTGAGAGTTTCCGAAGAGGAAAAGCATCGTGCATGCGATGAAGAGGAAGGCGAAGGAATAGAGGAATGTGATTGATCTCTTGGGGCGGAGTGTTGGGGTTCGGATCGAAGTTGGGGAAAATAGTGTCCTTTTGAGCTCAGAGATTGTGGAGTTGTTGCGATCTACTTTCAGAGGTGGGAGGATCCTTTTGGGAATCTTGGTATTTGATGATGATGACTCCTCCATCTATCTTCAATGATAGAGATCCTTTTGATGATGATCTAATTAGGACAGTTTCACAATCTTTTCTTGATGTTGTTGTACAAGTGTGTGTGTGAAGATAATCAGAATATATATTGTTTCTCAATCTGATGTATGAGATATTGTGAACCTTGGAAGAATTTTTGCATGCACAAGAAAGAATTCAGGACTTCATACTCAAATTGTTGTTTTTTTTTAATTAATTCTTTTTGGGTAGGAGGGGCTAGTCTGGGACTCTGGAAAACAACAATGTAATAGAAGATCTGAATTCACTTTTTGTTGTTGCAACTTGACTCATTGTGAATTTTGAGTCCCTATGTTTTGAGAAATTAATTTTATGCCTAGTATTTTAAAATCTATTTTAAGTGAAAATATCTCTCATTACCCATTTTCATATAGAGATTTATTTTTTGCCCATATAATAAAGACAAAAAAAGAATAAGTATCACACATATATTCTTTAGGTATTACCTGATTTGTAATACCTATAGGACAAATCTGTGATACCTCAAAAACCATGCGTCCATGTTGCGTGCCTACACCACACCTAATAGGTCTAAAAGTATCACACATATACTCTTCAGGTATCACATACATTTAATTCATATTTGTAATACCTCTCACACCGTGTGCCCATGCAGCGCGCACGTCGTGCGACACCTAACAGGTCTAAAGACTAAAGGTATCACGCATATACTCTTTAGGTATCACATATGTATAATACCTATAGAACAAATGCGTGATACCTCAAAACCGCACGCGCCCATGTTGCACTCCCACACCGCGCGCCCATGCGCCCACACCCACCGCGCGCACCTCATAAATCTAAAGGTATCATACATATACTATCAAATACTTTTAATTCATGTTTGTAATACCTCAACAGTATATGCGCGAAATATATATATATATATATATATATATATATATATATGTGTGTGTGTATGTGCGGGTCGGGGCACACAAGTATCACTCTATAATAAATAATTTTTCTACACTTCGTAGGGTTAAAAGTCTAAATTACCATTGATTAATAATCATTTTGCCTAAAATGGATGAAAATTTCAATTTTTATACGGGTTTTTTGGAGAGTGAATAGTGATTTTGCCCTAAAATGAGTAGAATTTTTTTTTTTTTTTTTTTTTTTATAATCATGTACAGAAAGTAAATTTCCTTATAAAAAGGTAAACGAATTCGATCATTCTTTTACGTTATATTTTCTTATCATGACACCTAGAGAAATCCAACCGGATCCATAAATTCGGAATCGGAACCAAAATCAAATTGAATCAATAATTTGGTTAATTGTTCACCTGGTTAACTGTGAATCAACAATTCGAATCGTGGATTTCTCTATTTATTTATTTTTATTTTTCTTATTATTATTATTATTATTATTATTGTTGATGTCCATGTACAGCCAAATCAACTATGAGTTTGCATTTTTGAAAGTGCACATCCCATAGTGTTAACTATTCATCATTCCTCTGTTTCTGGTGAATACTTAATTTTAATTCTTTGATGATTGAAACTGCAATATCATCCATCATTTTCATTTTTACATGAAGTGAACTTAATTTGTGACTGATTAATTCTAATTAAGATTGAGAATAGTTGTTTGGTTTCTTCCATTAATTTGCACACTGATCTAACAGTTTTAATTTTACCAATGCCTTAATTGTGCTTCATTACATATTTCATGTAATCCAAAGATGGCTTGGCTCTAAAGTAGCCTTCCCAATTTTCAGAAAAATAGTTGGAAATATTTGAACTATTAGTCTATTAACATACTGGATTTTACCAAGTTAATATAGGTTTATGAGTCTATAAGTCATGTCAAAACAATATGAAATTTATGATTTATTTTGCTAAATTGCAGTTTCATAATTTGCTAAAAAAAATTCAGTTTAGTCATATTCACACCTGCTCATTGTCGCATAGTTTCAATTATAAAATTTCATGAATCAAAGACAATTTCACAATTAGGTTAAAATCTTCAAACCAATAATTATAAAACATATGGCAAAGATAATGTAAAAAGCAAGTTCAACTCAGGTTTATCAATTGACATATTATTCAAACTCGACTCAATTAATAATCAAACAAGTTAAAACACAGATTTTAAAGCTCAATAACTATTCAAACAAACATGAGAGTGTGTTCAACTCGACTATAAATATTTCACAACCCTAAATCAGAATATAATGAAGTTCTCAATACAAATACAAAAGGAAGATGAAAATAAACCAAGATGGGAATGTGCTAATCAAAATTGCCACACAAAGCTTTCTTTATTGAGCATCATACAACATAAACACCACAGTTTCAACTTCTTCCTTTCAACTCCATGTTATTCAACATACAAGATATGATGTCACAACAATACTACCTGGAGTCGATCACGAGGCGCAAGCAAGCCCGACTTGGAAAAGGTTGTGAAGTTGTCAAGAAAGGCCAATAACTCTTCCAGTTGACGTGTCGAGATCTATGTCGTAGAAGCAAGGCCTCGTTGGTAAGCCAGGCATTGTGCTCATTGTTCCGACTAAAGGATAGATGAAGCCTGCTCCAATGCTCCCCCTTACATCTCTGATCGGTAGCACAAAACCGCTAGGAGCTCCCTTCTCTGATGCGTTGTGGGAGAATGAATATTGGGTCTTGGCCATGCAGATTGGTAGACCGGAAAATCCTTGTTTGCTGTACATTTCAATCTGCTTCTCTGCCTACTCACCAAACAAAAAAAACGTAGATTCAATGAGTAAATCCAAGAGCATTTTACATGCCATCAAGATTGTACTAGTTTAAGTCAAAAAATTAAGTAGCAACCAAATATTTAAGTGTGATCAGTTTTTCGAATTTCACTTCCAGCAGAAATACGTTACAGAAAAATAATGGGATTATGATGTTTTTCTTCTGAAATGGTGCAAAATTTCTTTGCAGAGAGAGTTTCGTTGTTACACAATCAAATTCCCAATAAAAGTCGGGCCATCCCTCATTCTCTGTGTTCTTGCTATTTTTCTACTTCCAAACTCAAGTTTCCCAAATATCGTTCAGAGTTATTGATGAGTTTTGCATTTCAATCTTAATCATGTAACCAAACGAATATATAAAAACATCTATAAAGTTGAACATATACCTGTTCCGAGTACTCTACACCACTGGCACCATATGACTTTGCAATCGCCTCTATTTTCTCTTTGATACTTGATTCCAGAGGATACAAGAATTTTAAAGGTTGTGTAACATTCTCGCAGGCTTTCTGCACAGCAATTCCAAGGTCTACCTGAAAATCAAGAAACAAATCTTTCAGTCGAGCCAAAAGAAGAATAAGGCTAACTTGACAAACAAAACAATGCAAAACAGGGAAAGCAACTAACCGCTCCTTTCCCTCCATGGGCATGATGAGTACAAATAACAGCATCGAAAGCCCCTGCAGATAAAGCTGCACTCCTTACTGCATTAAGTTCAGCCTCGGAATCGGTTGCAAACTTGTTAACAGCCACCACAACATTAACGCCATAACCTTTTGTGTTCACAATATGTCTTGCCAAATTAATGCATCCAGCTTCGACAAGAGACACATTCTCAGTCACATAAGCACGGTCAAGTGGCTTCCCGGCTACAACCTCGGGCCCACCACCGTGCATTTTGAGGGCCCTAATGGTTGCTACAATAACCGCACACTGAGGCCTCAAACCACTGTACCTACACTTTATATTCATGAACTTCTCAGTCCCAATATCAGCACCAAATCCTGCTTCTGTGACCACGAACCCACCCGGTCCCACAAGCTTGAGGGCGATTTTATCTGCAACTATAGATGAATTCCCATGTGCAATATTTGCAAAGGGGCCAGCATGAACCAGGACAGGGGTACCCTCCAGCGTCTGCATTAGCGTAGGGTTAATGGCATCTTTCATTAACACAGTCAGAGCACCTCCAAGTCCAAGGTCATCGGCGGTAATAGGATCGCCAGCTTTGCTATTTCCAATCACCATTTTCCCCAGCCTATCCCTCATATCGGATAGAGAAGTTGTGAGAGCTAAGACTGCCATAATTTCACTAGCAACGGAAATATCAAATCCCGTTTCTCGTACCATACCCTTCTCTTCAGGGCCCTGACCGATTGAAATTTTCCTCAAGAAACGGTCATTAACATCCATAACTCTTCTCCATGTGATGGAATCAGGATCAATATCAAGTCTAGCAAACTTCTTTACTTCTTCAGGTGTGAGCTCTTCGGGGATGGTCTTTGAGATGCCAAGCTTCTTCAAGCGCTTAAACATGATGTCGCAGAAGACCCTTTTGCCTTCCTTATTTGGAGGACATAAGCGATTGAAAAGGGCCTTGTCAGATTGAGAGGATTCATGGAACAGCCTAGTATCAATAGCTGCAGCAAGCAAATTATTCGCAGCAGTTATCGCATGTATATCGCCTGTTAGATGAAGATTGAACTCATCCATTGGAATCACTTGGCTATAGCCTCCACCTGCAGCACCACCTTTGATTCCAAATGTCGGCCCTTGTGATGGCTGGCGAAGGCATGTGACCACCTAAGAAAATAGCCAAACAGCATGAAAGACGAGTACATCAAATAAATGAGTATTCATCATATAAAATGTGTGGTTTCTTTGTATGTTGAATATCACATCCAAGAACATCAAACATCTAAATTCATTTTATTTTTCTTCTAATGATGTTGAGAAGCCAACAAGAAAACACCATATAAGCGACTATGATGTTACTCTCACCTATCTACCATTCATTCACATATAATACACCCCATATATATGTACATATATATACAAATGGATAAGAAACCCAGCAAAAGCCGCCTACTATAGCATCAACAGCACCCAAAAAAGTTCACAAAGAAGGCAATAAATCAGAAATAAGCACAATCTAAATTACCTTCTTATCAAGAAAAGCTCCCAAAGCTTGACAGAGACCAACAGTAGTAGTAGACTTGCCTTCTCCAAGAGGGGTTGGAGTAATACCCCCAACCACCACATAATATCCATCTTCACTTCTTTCTACTTCATCAAGCACCGATAACAGCACCTACAAAATCCAAACCAACTCAAATCAGCCACAAAATCAACATAATTTGCTATTCATAAAGACAAAAATAAATATCACCTTGGCTTTATATTTTCCATATAGATCGTAATGTTGAGGGTTGAGATTGAGTTCTTGGGCGATTTCAGAGATGTGAAGTGCTTGTATGGAGTTGGCTATGTCTATGTCCGCAGGCACAGGTGATTGCACCTCCAATTTTCTCACTGTTTTCCCCATTCCAATCCGTAAACAACAAAAAAAAAAACTGGGATTTTTTTCAAAAAAAGAAAAAAGAAAAAGATGTAGGATTGAGAAAGTGATTGGATCAAGTGTGAAGCAGCGAAGATTTCGAGCGCAGAAGCCGGGGATTGGTGGGGTGGGGGTTGGGTGGTGAAGGTGTTATCTGCTAATTCGAACTTGGAATGTGTGTCGCTTACTATTAATTAATTAATTTAAAAAAGAAAATAACATATTGTCTTATTTGCCCCCGTTGAGAGAGTTTCCATTCATCCTTAAAGGGTATATCATAAGGGTCCGGCTATCCGCACCCCATCAATTACTAAACACACCCCATAAAATTAAATAGAAAATAAATGATTTATTTAAAGACATTTATATCCTTACTATTAATTTTAAAAACAATAATTATTAAATTAGATCATTACTAAACACACCTCATTTGCAACACACTCTTTCTTCTTCTTCCTCATTTCTTTTTTCTTGTAAAACCTCAAAAAAAAGAAAAAAAAACCCTAATCTTCCGAACCCTCACATCATACCTTGTTTGTACTCAAAAAACATCATGTCTCAAGAAAGAACACATGAGATGGACAATGTAAGTTGTTTAGATGTTTTTACCTTTCGTTTTTGTGTATTTTGAGGTTAAAAAAAAACTTGTGAATTTCGCGATCGGCCATTACAGGCCGAACAGATCGAAGTCTGTTCGACCTGCAATGGCCGAACATATTGTAGTGTGTTCAAACACTGTTCGAACATATTGAAGTGTGTTCAAACACTAGTCGAACATATTGTAGTGTGTTCGAACACTGTTCGAACACCAACCACACCGTTCGAACACTAGTCGAACACTACTCAATCAACTCGGCAAACCAGGATCGAACCGACCCCGCCCAGAAAACAAAAGTCCAGCATCACGATTTCGTTTTTCAGGTCTAAATCTACAACAACTACACATGTTTTCAACTACAATACATCATAAACATGATTTCTAAACAATGTTGCTCAATTTCAAATAATAAAACAACAAATTTCACTCAAATGGAGGAAAAAACTTTGGAAAAATGAAAATTGCAAATTTATTTGAAACTTCATATTCGTTGTAAGGATCCATTGTACGGAGATGCAAGGTTGAATGTGATAAAACTTGTTCGAACTTAAACCAAAAGATTTGGTCGAAAAATTCGGGTTGAGAGATAGAGTTCTTGGATTGAAATGGGTTGGGATTTTGATTTGGGGGAATGAATTGTGGGGTGTGTTTGGAGATTGTGGGTGTATTTAGTATATGTGTGTAATTTAGGAGTAAAGAGTATTTTTGTAATGTGTTGGGGTGTGTTTAGAAATTATTTAATGAAGTTGATTTAAATGTGTGTGTGTTTAGAATATGAGGTGTGTTTAGAAGAATCGGGGGTGCGGATAGCCGGGCCCATATCATAATTTCTAGGAAGAGTGAATTAATTTTTTACTACAATAAATATATATAAATATTTCACCAAAATATAAAAATTATATTTTTATTGATAAAACATAAGTAGCATCCTTCATAATATCAACTTTGCACTAATACACATGTGAGTGCATGGTTTATTTTTAAAATTTTCACTCAAATTATGATAGAAAAATAATAAAATTTCCTATTATGGTACAAAAGTTGATTTTGTGGTATAAATGGCTATTATATCTTTATTTAAAATTAGTATAACTCCGGTGTGATGCATGATATTAATAAAATAAAATAGAAATAAATTTTGTAAATGGGTTTAATAAATAATTATAATAATGATAGTTAGTAAAAACATAGTATAATCTCATTTAATATTAGATATAATATGATTTGATATATATTAGTAAGGTTCGTAATCGTGTATTTCATGAAATTTGCAAAATGAATAATTTAAAAATTGATATAAATAAACTGAAATGTATATAGAATAGAACAAAAATAAATTTATTATAATTAATTTCAATAACAAAAATTGATAAGTACAAAAATATATTCTTAAGAAGAATAAATACTTATGTATAAAGTTGATATAAAAATATAAAATTGATATATATTGAGTCTTGTTATGAAGTTTATCCAATTTCATTAATAAATGTATTATATTTATATCTATAAATTTTAATTTCCAATATTATCTTACTAAAATGTAATAATGAGAGTGTTTACTAAAGATGAATTTTCATTTTAATTAAGAGTTAAATTAATATAGAATAAATAAATTAGAAATAAGTTATAATTAGGATTAAATTAAATTTTGATGAAAAAAATTTAACTATAAATTGATGTGTCAAAGTTAGATATTTTTTTATTTATATTAAAGAATTAAATATTAGGAAAAATAATAATTAAAAAAGTGGACTGAGGTGGGGGGTGTAAATTGAACTTGGAATGTGTGCACCTCTTTTATGAAACTCAAAATAATTTTATTTGATAAGAAAGAGAGAACATTTTGTCTTATTCGCCCCCTGTTTGAGAGAGTTGCCATTTAAAAAAATTGGGAAAATAAATAATTTAAAAATTTATTAAAAATTGAGAGAGTTGCCATTTATTAAAAATTTGGGAAAATAAACAAGATTGGAGATGCGGGGTATCGATCCCCGTACCTCTCGCATGCTAAGCGAGCGCTCTACCATCTGAGCTACATCCCCATTTAATTTATAATTTGAAATTTAATATTTTTATAACAACTTTGAATTTACAAAAACAAGAACTAATATCAAATGTAAACTAATTACAGTAATCGCAATTATTGAAAAGGATAACTTACCCCAAAAGAGAGAGGGAGAGTTTAAAACTGTATCATATTGCAATTAGTGAAAATGGCTATGAATATTCGTAAGACAATAAAAGATTTTTCATAGTTATTAAAAAAAAATATTAACATAGAAATATTCTTAATGAATTGCGGGGTTTATCAAATTTAGAGGGACGGATGATACGAAACCAACCATGAGTTGTGTGAGTCATGAATCGTGTTTATAATGATTCATGTCACACGGACACATGATTCATGGATATAACATGAACTATAATACAAATTATATATATATGAACTTCATGTGAGATAAACGATGAATCATGTGAACCATGGTTTTTGTAAATGTTTGTGTCATATGATCCATGAATGACAAGAATTTAAACCACATTAAAAACTTACCTAAAGAGACAGTTTCGCATCTAAAATCCCCAGTTTATCTTTCTATTTTCGTTTTTATTTCTTGTTTTAAATTAAGTAAAAGAAATCAAAAATGGATTATCTTTTAAGCAATACAAATTTCCTATAAAATATAACAATTATATCCAAAAACAAATATGTTTAAAATCATTTCATTTTACTCAAAAACTCATATGAAACCTCTCACAAATATCCTTACGTAAGACCTTTTTTTTAATGAGTTAGGGAGTGGAATGGAGGAGATAAAAACTAGAAAACTTATGTGATCCAAATTCAAACAATACCGGTCATCACACAATCTACACCTATATAAAAGATGAGTACCACTTGAGTTGCAAGACTCGTGATTACGTATCTAATTTGACTCAACCTGCAAACTCACATTCCAAACCAAATCAAGTTAAAACTCCCAACCGAGCCTAAGGATTTTACCCAACCCAATACCCCATATGACCAAAACCACCGAGTCCAAGACTAACAATACTATAAGACAATGCAAGCAGCTTCGAATTCCTCTCCATCTTATTTTTTAACAAGAGATGAGAACATTAAATCGACTTTGCCTCTCCTTTTTTTTAAACTGTCATTGCATACAAATCTTCTGAGTTTTTCTTTGATCTGCCAAGGGTTCATAAGCAGATATCCGGGCTTCAACTCAAAACTAGAAAACTTAATGAGGAGTCATGAAAGAGAATGAATGCAACTGTCTTCTTTCTCTATCTCAATGGATTTGTGGGAGTTTTTTGTTTTAGACATTTTTTTGCCCATTTTCCGTATACTTTGGTTGACTTCAAGTCTCCTACATATGGCAGTGCACAAGAAAGAACTAGTGACAAAGTAATTGACACACAAATGATGGGTGGAAGAATGCTTAGTCGGGATTGTTGAAGGCTTTGGTAAGACAAACTGTTGAAAGGTGAATACTTAGATCGGATTGTCTTAAGTGACATCAATGAATTCAAGGGAGATATGGTGCAAAGAGTGTGTGACTTCTTTTTGAAGAAACCACGGTTCATAGAGGTCTTTGAGATAAAGAAGAAAGATGAAAACAGCCACTGAGAGGAAGAACAAAAAAATAATGGAAAAAAAACAATGTTTGTAGTTAATGTGTACTTGCAACAATGAATTAGTTTATTTGTTTATGTTGTTATATTCTGATTTTCCAGTTCTGTTAATATTGACATGGAATGGTTTTGTAGTGAAAGAGTTTATCAGTTTATATATGGTGATATATTCTGTTAATATTGTATAAGAATGAGTTTTACAACTATAAGTATTAGTGATAGTCATATAAGTATGTGTTTTGCATTTAGTTATATAAATAATTAGTTGAATAAGTATACAATTATTAGTTGTATAAGTATACATTTATAGGTATAAAAAATTATATAAGTATGTGTTTACAATTATAAGTATGTGTTTTATTCTTAATAATTATATCACTATAATCAATTAATTTACTATGCGCTTTGTAACCATAAATTATACATATATAAATATGCATTTACAACTATAAGTGTGTTTTATTGTTAAAATTAGTCATGTAATTGTGTTTTTTTAGCTATAAGTATTGGTAATAATCATATAAGTATGCATTTTGCATTTATAATTATATATTATTTTTTGTATAAGTATGCACTTACAGCTGTAAGTAATCGTAATAGTTATATAAGTATGTGTTTTATTCGTAATAGTTATCTAAGTATGTGTTCTATAGCTAGAAATATATGTTTTATAGCGATAAACATGTGTTTTATTCTTAATAATTATGTTGCAATATAAGTATGTGTTTTATAACTACAAGTATGTGTTTTATTCTTAACAAGTATGTGTTTTATTATTAACAATTATGTTGCTATATAAGTATGTGTTTTATTGTTAATAGTCATATAAGTATGTATTTTATTCTTAGTATTTATGGTGTTATACAAATATGACGTTTAATGACTTTGATTTACACTGGTTTATATATGTATGTGTTTCACAACTATAAGTATTAATCACAGTCATATAAGTATGCATTTTACAGCCATAAGTATCATCTGTATAAGTATGTGTTTTACAACTATAAATATATATTTTATTCTTAATAGTTATGTTGTTATAGTAAATTTATTTTAAAGATTAATTCTTGATTCCGATGACATGAATATTGATGGAGAGCATATTTAGAAGATTGATCGTATAATTTCTGCTTGTAAAAGTAATGAGAACTCAAAGTTTATGGTTCCCATTGGTTCTAAATCATTTGCGAATAGACATCCTAAATAGTTGATTGGCATCCATGCGGCAAGGAGAAGTGATAAATGTGCCCAAGAAGTTGACAACTTTTGATGTTGTGTTTCTCTACTTCCGTTCTTACAGCCCTTGCTAAGTGCTCGGTTCCAGGAAAGTTTTGTCGTGAGTGCGACGGCGCTTGCTTGTGTATTTTGCACGATCATTAGTGACGGAATTGTGACACGACGATGCGATGGAGTCGGCTGCATACGGTGCAACAAGGCTACATTTTTCTGTTGGGTCGTGATGCATTTTCTGATGGATTGTTATGCGATGGGGCTGTGTTTTGCATGATTTTGTACTCAATTGTAGTAATATTTCTACTGGGTTGAGGTGCAACAATTTTATGTGATTTACTGATAGTTTCTGGGTTGGGTTTGGGTTGCGGGCAAGGATGAAAATATCCCGATACACGTGCGATATATCCGTATTTTGAATGTTGCGATATGGATATGAGGGGATATGGATATGGGGGATATGCGATATATCCGCGATATATCCATCGATATATCCGTAAAATCAAGGTTGCGATACGACATGCGATATGGATATTTTCATCCTTGGTTGCGGGTCAAATAGATCTTTGTTTCACATAAAGCTTTTACACAACACTGTCTCACAAGAGACTGATTCTTAATTTTATGATTTTTTTTGAAATTCAAAAAATTCAATGTCACATTTAAAAGATTATAAAAAATCATACAACCATTTTTTATGGAACATTGAAGTCACTTAAACTTGAAATTGTGTGGATAATTAATTATGTATATCGTCGGCCATTAGATAAGAAATAAATTAAATAATTTTTTTGAAGAAATTTAAATTTATTTATCTTATGAAAGTATATTTATATATAACATTAAATATAATAATTTAGATTTTGAAATTTAAATATCACACATATGAGTATTTTGTGGGAGTTATTGGATAACTTCCCCCATCAAGTGGTACAAGTCATTTGGTAACTTTCATTATTTGATTCATTGAATAATACGGATTTGGATCCCCCTGCTAGGTTAAAAAGCCCAACACCTTCTACTTGGCAATTTTTAGGGTTGCTTTTTTTTTTTTTTTTTTTTTTTATTGTTTTAGATGGGACTATCCCGTTTTCTAATCACACCCCACTTTTTAAATATTTTAATTAAAAGAATAAAAAAAACAATTAAATTTTACCCTTTTAAGAAAAAAAGAAAACATATTCCCTCACCTCTTTTTCCTTCTTTTACATGTTTGCTTCATTCTTCATAAATCCTAAGATACTTACAATATCAATACACATCATTATTCAAAACTTATTTTGTGAAGAGAAAAGTACAATGGAACATGAAAATATGTTTGCAACCGACAGGTAGAACTCAATAAAAAACAAGCATTCAACTTGGACCAACCGAACACTATATTATGCATTCTACCCAGACAAGTAGAACACTATACTACGCGTTCTATCGTCTCAATTCATATTTAGCCGCGAGCAATCTACGTTTGTGATCTCGTATATTTGGACAAGTCAAACAGACAATGTTGTGTTCTACCTGGACTAATCGAACGGTTAGTATTGCATTCTACCTGAACAGGCCAAATAGATAGTGTTATGTTTTGCATGGACTGGTCAAATGAATAGTATTGCGTTCTACTTAAACAAGTCGAACAATATTTTTTTTTCCAACAAATTTTTCACATCATTCAGCTTAAATATATTTTTGCACTCTATTGTGATTTTTACTAAGACAAGTTTAGAATGATGAGAAGAAGCGTTGACATTTTATGTATGATAAAGTTTAAAGAGGACGAAAAAAACATAAGAGAGAGAGAGGGGCAAGGAGGAACAAACGCGGAAAGAGGAGGGTTTCATTTTTATTTTTTTAATTCATAAAGGGTATAATTGAAATTCTGTAATTTTGTATTTTTTTTAATTAAAATATATAAAAATGGCATGCGTTTAGAAAAATATAGGGTGTGGATAATATCATTTTTTTTTTTATAAATGTATCATAGTGATTATTTATTCATCAAGTGAATATCTCATAATTATTTACATATTATAATGTAATATATGAACAATAAAAATACATAAAATTCCATAAAGAAAAAAAAAAGAATAAAAACAAGCCTAAAAATTGTCAAGCATTTCTTTATTTAATGAGTTTGGGGAAGTGGAAGAGAGGGAAACAATAAATACATAAAACTTACGTGACTCGAGTCCAAACCCTGATCATCACAAGTTGCACATTCATAAATGTAGAATATCACTTGAGCAACAAGACTCGTGGTAAAAAATTATCAAGGTTAAAAAGCCCAGGAATCCAAATCCGAATAATACCCAATTTTATTAGAAAACTGCTATAGTGTTTTCAATTATCTCTTCCACAAATATAATTCTACACTCAAATTGTGAAATAACAGAATTTTGAGTGCAAAAACAGAAACAATTTCATTTGAATTGAGTGACTTGAAATCCAAGATATGAAAAGAATTGATTTCAAATCCACGTGTACTGCTAAAAAATTAGTTCAAAATGAAAGTGACGGATTTTAAATCACCATCTATTCAAACACTATCGATGGATTTCCGATTAAAAATTTCTTCAAATCCCTCATCCAAATGGAGCCTTATGGTATTGTTTCCTTCAAATAGCATCAACAACAATCCTTGAGTCAGGTTTCAAAGATCATATGTTATTGAACCCCAAATTCTGCAGCAATGTTAGAGCCTTTAATATACAAAAGTAACAATGGTTCCATTACTATCCGAGACTCCAAGTATCATCCAGAAACATGTCAAATTTTTCTCTGAAAAAAACACAGCACCTGTATTGCATATCCAGTCCATCTGGAGGTTTATTCCATTTAACTTCTAAAGCAGCAGTATGCTACAAGTTATCTCGGTGATCTCCATTCCTTTAATATATCAAGTTCAAATACAAACACTTACAGATAGTGAAGCACCATTTCAAAGTTCATCATTTCCAAGTGCCAATGCTCCAAATAACCATTGGAACACGTTTGCATCAATCCTCACACTCGTTGAGACAGAACTCTGCATCACAAACGCAATGAGGAAAAAAAAAAAAGGAGAAAGATAAAAAGTAGTAAAACTTGATATTACCATTCCTTTTACAAACAAGCACTTTGCTTTCATATAACAGTTTAACAGTTGCCTTTTTTTTTCCCGCAAATACTAACCATGTTTTCTATTGAGCAACTATACTAAATCTATACATTAAACATTCCTTCAAAAGCCTAATGGTTTGCAAAAACTCCCATAGTATGAAAGAGATACATAACTTGATTGCTCTATCTAGGGGTTGTGAACTTGGTCGAGCAACAACCATATTCAAATTTTGCAAGACAAGTTACCCCATCAAAACTTAAAGTTTATCATCACATAGACAACATTTTGACAAAAATCTTGTGCCAACAATTGGAAATTGGAGCATGAAATCACACGAGATCCTCTGTTTCAAATCATGTTCTATCTCCTATTCCAAAACATTCACCACACGCCACATGTATATAGTAATATGTCAGGTGTATAAAGCGGCATCATAATATACACATGGCATGTATATTAAAGTTTCGAAATCGCTGACGGAAGATTATTTCGAATAAAGGATCCCAACTGTAAGAAATTAACAACACAAAATATCAGAAATCATGACAGTGGCAGTAAAAAAGCTGGAGTTGAGTACCTTAGCTCATTCTTGATTCAAGCTTTAGCTACAGAACCAGTCTCAGTTACTACATCAAAAATGGCATTTCTGACTAGAGCCAGTATCTTCTATTCTTGCAATTCTCAATAGATTATGGGAAGTAGCATAATACCATGCAGACAACTGAACAGCCAAACTAAATGCAGCAATTAGTACAGATTTCACCAAAACTGAAGGTGACAAGAAAAATATGTGCTTTCTTTTATTCTTCCATGTACATAATGAAAGGCACCACCTGCATTAAGAACTTTCATCTGCAACTGAAAACAAAAGTCATTTATCTTTCAACATGTTTCAGGGAAAGATGAAATATTCTAACACCCTTCTTTGCTTTATATATCAGTTAATACAATGATATTCAGTCGAATACAGATATGCATTCAGATAAGTGGTTTCACATTGCTCAATCTTGCATGGTGTATTAATAACAAAATAGAACTGTTGCTTCAAACTTAACTAGCCAAATAAATAAATGCATTGATATGACAGGTCAGTTCAGTGCACTGCTTCATGGGTTTATTCAGTATGCTTGCGCCTTCACTTCATAGCCAAGGAGCAGATAAGCCACAGTAATCTATGTATGCATGAAAAGGTAAAAAAGTTTGAATACGAACAAAAAAAAATCCGCATTCAGACAAGGTTATGAAAGCAACACTTTTCGTCATGCTCAATAGGAAAATAAGGAACTCACTGCCAATAAGAGATGAGAAAAAAAGGCACCAATATGTAAAGAAGATACAATAATCATAATTTTACTATCTTTTTCCATTTCCAGCGTTGCCAATATATACTAAAAAACAATAAATAAAAATAGGTTGACATAGGCAAAAAAACACCAAAACAGCATTTCTATCGACATGGAGGAATCCAAAATAAATATAAAGTTCTCAAGGAGTATGAAGTTGATATACGATTACTCCTTTATGCTCAGAACTCTAACAAACATATATTCTTTACACAATGTAAGCAAAAAGGGTGAAAAAGAAAACATTAAACTGATAAAGGCAGACTATAATTAAGATTGCAGGGTAAAACTAGCAACTTGAGCCAATTTAGCAGGCAATTGGTATATGCTGTACAAAAAGGTCTGCAATATGCTGAGAATGTTACCACATTTCTCTTTTTCATAGTATTCTTGCTTTCTCAAGGGTGAAGTGGTAAGCAGCTATCTTAAAAAGAAACATTTGCATTTTAACATTATTATGACGAGTCTGTTCCTACCATCCCAATGCATTGCCTTCCTTTAACTTTAATTTCTTGATTTGATAAAATACAGAAGTACAATCTTTCACTGGATCCTTTATTCACAGACTCAATTGTTTACAGTTTACACCATTTCTTTTTAATTATTCCTCATCTGTTACTTCCTTTCTCTAATCCCGTAGACAGATCTGATAAAATCTTTCCACATTTTCGTTATAATGATAGGAGATTCCAAGCACTTCTTCAGATTAACTATTTCCTCCCAATTTCTTCCAAGAAACCTGTTGCTTGTTGATCTATTGGCCCACCATGCTCCACCTGTAGCTTTAACTTGCAAAATACTATAACAACACTCCCCCTTCTTCAAAAGAAAGAAAGAAAGAAAGGAGAGAGAAAAAAAACCCCACCCCTTTTCTAAAAAAAAAAAAAAAGAAAGAAAGAGAAAGACAAAAATAAATAAATTTGTACAGAAGCATGAGGCCCCTGTCCATGACTGTAAGCTCCTAGTAGTAAGTAATTTTCAGAGTGATCTTAATCAACCTGCAAGAGAAGTTGTAACCAGAAAAGGATCAGCATTGCTACTTCCAGTTTGGTGCATACAGGACAGAACATGGGATATTTCACGAAAGGCTTAAAAATAGGCAATTGGTATCTAAAAGTCTGAAATCAAGATCCACTAGTGACCGAGAAGCTTTTCTGTTAAATGGAGAAGCAAGCAATCAAGAGTACTTGTAATTAACCATCAAGGGAATTGCTAAATGAAACACCATCACCGACGTTCATTGATAATTTAAGGAACATGACTACTTAAGATTGCCAAAAATAACCTTCATGTGAATATGGTCTTACAATGACCATATGGTGGAGACACCATCCATGCATTTCGATCTAAAGGTGTTTTGACTACAAAGAAAGGCTGCTAATTTACTGCTCCTTTTTCTGTGGCTTTGAGAGCTGCTAATTGCATTATTTGTCTTCAACTTGGGAAAAGGAGGTTTCAACATCATATATATTCTTTTTTGTTTTTGAGTTTTTAAAAAGAAAGATATTACCTAGAAAAGTAATACTTTGTGAATAAGGAAAGAACAAATTTAACAATAAATGTATTAACTCTCTTCATTCTTGTTCAAATGGCAGTTCGGAAAAATGTACTTCTGCATCAAAAAAGCTATTTGTAAAAAATTTAGAAAATGAAGAAAGTACTGGCAGCTTTGAAATCATTTTCCACCGAAAAACTGAATGTTGTAAGACAGAAAGGGAAAGAAGAAGCAAAGGACCAACTGCTAACAATAACAAGGCAACAAAAAGGGAGCTTGGCTAGTGAATGGGTTCCAATGGGAATGATAGTTGGTATCCCGTTTTCATTTCCCCCAAGATAGAGAGCCATATAGCATTCCCCTAAAATGGGATTTCAAAACACCATTCAAGGAATCATTATATCCTAGCTAGCAAGAATTCATTTTCATTCCTTTCCCATTTCTTCATTCCCAAATCAACTGACCAAGCACTGCAGAAATGGAAGTAAAGACACATAAAGGACCAAACTGTTAGCAATAGCAGGGCAACGACAACTGAATAAGCAGATATATAAACTAAATAAGTGAAATTAAATCATATGTTAAAAGTTTCAATTTTTCTAATTTCACACATGATGCATGACAACTTTTGTTCAACAAAGAACTGAACTAATCTACTCACTTGCTATTATACAAAAAGCACATAGCATCCATGTCAAGATGATTGATCAATCAACTTGAACTCAACACTACAAATACAACAAATGCATTCTAAAATCACATTGAGGAACATAAAATCTGATATCATACATTCTAAAATTACCACATTAAATTGCATAAGTAAATGATCATTACCATTATGTCAACACACAAGCATGTGATATACCAATCAATTAAATAATGAAATTAAGCGAAACAGCAGACGTCATCGATATCATAGCGCGTGTTAGTGACATACCAAACGAGCAAAACCGGACACCTCATACATCAACATTGTCACGCGTCGACCATCAAGGTATCACCATCCTCATCACGCATCGCGTCAAAAACCCAACTACTTATTTCCCCACTAAACATATTCCAGGCCCCCCCATCAGAGCCTGAGGCTACAGCATTTGCATTCGAACTAAAACTCTCATCCCTATTAACCCTTCCCCCCATTGGCTCTCTTGCCATATCCAAATCAACCACCAAGACGGCATTGTACGCCATCTCCCGGTGGTTAAAGCCAGGGTCAATGCGTTCTTCCGGGATGGGATCAATCGGCAATTGGTACCGGCACAAGGGGCAAGTGTTGCTCCTTCGAAGCCATTCGACAATACAATCCTTGTGAAAGTAATGCGCGCAAGGCAATTCATTGACTGTCACAGAAGAGCCCAAATTGACCTCGAAATCCTCCATGCAAATCAAGCACGACAGCAGAGACGGAGTCGAATTTGGGGGGAAATATTTAATCGGAAGTGAATCAACAGCTGATTTCGAAGCAGGAGTAGATGGATGGAAATCGGAAGTTGTGGAAGATAGCAGAGAATTATCGGAATCGTAGTCGGAGTCATCATCGGAGTCGGAGTCATCGGAGGTCTGATAATTAAAGCTGCTTGAAGCAGGAGCATAACCAGGACTCCGCGGCGGAAGAACAGACGGAGCGGAAGGTGGTGACGGCGGAGAAATGGTGTGGTGGGGAATGAGGTGGCGATGGTGGCATCGAGGGCAGCGGAAAGATGAGGGGGAAGAAGGGGAAGTGGTGGCGGTGGGGGTTATGTGAAAGGAGTGGTTGCAGTTGTAGCAGCTGTATGATCGGCGGTGTGAGGCGGCAACGCCGGCTGCGGCGGCGGAGGTAACGGCGATGGACAGAATTGAACGGAGATTGGGTGGCTCCGTCGTCAGTGACGTCATGCCTTTGTGCCGCGTACTCACACTTCTAAATCGGCGCCTCGTAATTTTCGCGAACTTATATAGTAGTTAAAAAAAAATTAAAAATTAAAAATATACAGATTATGCCGTCGTCAAAGTAATTCAAGTAATTGTTTTTACGCAAAAATTGAGGTGAAACCATATCACTTACAATGGTACGGTTGTCATGTGAGATACAATCGAACTCGACAATAATGTATAAATATGTATTTTTTTAATTATAAATATGTATATTTTAGTTATAAATATGTGTTTTTATTTTTCTGGTTCACATTCGTGTCTCCTGACACAGTCTGATCATGCGCGACAACCACATCAGTGTACGCGACAATACTGTATAATTATATAGTTTTCAACTATAATTATGTGTTTTAAAATTATAAATACGTGTTTTTATTATTATCCACAATATTAATTTTGTCCCGAGATATAATCTGACACAAGACCTACTCATATTTTTATTTAGTTTATCCATAATGGCTATTTTCCTAAAATTTTCTTTTTACGTAGAGATTATTACAAAATATTAATTTTAAAGTTGACATTATTATTTGCAGGTGAAGTGAAGTAATGTGCCGTTTGGGCAGTTGATTTAGATGAAACAAAAAAAGGCAATTAGAGGATGGGTGATTGGGAATAGGGTCTTGGTTCAAGTGGATTATGAGGATAAAAATATGGTAAAAGTTTGTGGCCAATTTCATTGTCCAATTTAAAGATCTCACGAGGGCATTCACAACATTCTTACATCTCTCATTTTGAATAAGATCCAGGTTTGAATTTTCTCATCTTTAATTGTAATTCAAAAAAAAAAAATCATTATTATAGGTTATATGCCACATATTCTCATTTTAATAGCATAATTATTAGGTGTGAATTACATAACCACAAACCCATCTTTTATTATATTTATTTACATCAATTGATTACATTTTTTTTTAACAATTTAAGATAACGAATTATTGAAAGTATATTAACTTATTAAATTACTTTTACTAACTAGTATATATTTAAAAATGTTCAAAATAAAACGTACACATATTATTGTTCTAGCAGTATATATATTTTTTAAATATTTCTCATAATATAACTATAATGCTCTTTAAATCATACAGTATAAAATTAATATAATTTAAGGATATATATTTATAAAATATAAACATAAAAATAAATTTAAGCAGAAATTTAATTTTTTTTCTTTAAATAACATAAATATAAGATGAATTTTTTTTTGAAATTAATAATCAAAATTTATGAAAATTAAATTCAAAACTTTAATATCAAATGCATTATTCAAAAATTCCACAAAAATCTAAAATAAAAAAGAAAAGGAAATTGAAAGCATTGAGCCCATCTATCTTCGAGTTTCCTTCCTTATCTGTTTCTATTCATGGTTGTTGCATTTTAATATTTTATAAAGACAAAAACTTTTATGCACCTAGTGTACGGATCTTAGATCCGTGTACTTGGGTCCATCCGATCCGTCATTTATCCGTACACGTCCGCACACATTATTAGGTCGCGAACAAAATATGTCCAAACATGCTTTCATGTGTCAAACTTTTATGTTATGTTAACTATATTTTTTAGTAGTGTTAGTCATACATTTTGTAAAATTAGTTGTACCTTAACATTTTTTTTAAATAGATATATTAACCTTTCATTCCTTTTAGTTATAACAGTTATACATTTTAGTTATATTAGATATATCTTTTAATTATGTTAGTTATATATTTATATATTACATAAATGTATGACTATATTGATATAAAAATATAAGTAATATCACATAAATATATGAGTATTATCATATAAAGGTAAACATGTACAAATTGTGGCGAAATTAGGATTTTTTTAGAGTGAAAAGTATTAAATAAATGTATGATATCTAGACATAAAAGAATAACTAATATAACATAAATGTATGATTAATATAATATAAATGTATGACTAACATATCATAGAGGTCAGAGCCAAACCCGACCCGAGTACATGTGTGCGTTAAGTGCACAGGAGTGCTATTTTTTCACAAAAAATTATATGAGATGATTTCATAAATGGTTATCGTGTGATGAATTTTTCTTATTCATAAAAAAAAAATTACAAATTTATATGTAAATTGTGAAGTGCAGATGTTTTACATAACTAGATTCGTGAGATCATCTTACATAATACTCAAATTAATATTTTAGTGGGCCAAAAGTGTTGGTAGCTCAAGTTAATTACATTTTTATAAATGTACAGATCGTAATGATTAGAGTTTAAAATTTTTTAATCTTTATCGATTCTCTCTTCCATTCCCTGGAGCTCATTAAAAAAAATCGTGTCAAAAAATAATTTGAGTGTTGTTAATGTATAAATAATGTGGTCAAAATGAATGAGTGTGGTATCTCTGAAAATATCCAACACATTCCCATGTTGACACATGAGGCATTACTTTTTTTTTTTTTTTTGTCTTTTAATAAATAAATAAGTCATTTCCAAATAAAACAATATTAATTTCATTTTATATTTGTATCATGTATTATTGTAAGTTATGTTTTAAATCAAAAAAATTGATGTTTTATGGTAGTTAGTTGACTACATTTTCAATCGAAACAAAGAAATTAAAATCATATCAATTTTTTTTAATATTAGATGGAATATAATCAATTAATATTGTCATATAGAATGTAATCAACTTACATTCTATATATTTTTGTAATTTCACAGAAAACTGAGTGAAGAGATATATTTTATATTAGTTAATTAGCAATGTGGTGCCTCTATTTGAAAACAATATTTTCAAACTTTTGTCTAAAGTGAAATGCCAATATTTGCAAGGGTGGGACTTAAGACACCAAGTTTAAATCGCAAATTTCCTTGTAAAATTGGTGCACAGATTTAGGTTCCGTGCAATTCAGGTCAATCTAATTTGGATTCGCAAAATTTGAATTTTTTTTTTTTGGATTTTATGTGTTAACTTTTATGTTATAAATGTGTAACTTTTATATTATATTAGCACGATCTTTATGTACAAATATCATAACTTTTATGTACTATAACTTAGAAAAAAAAAAGAAATTTAGCGTTTTTTTGGATCAACATATATTTATATGATATTAACTCATACATTTTAGTTAAGTTAGTTGCACCTTTATATATTATATAAAGATAAGAATATATGTACATAAAGGTGACATGAATATCACAAAAATGTATATATGTACAAATTGTGCTGAAATTCTTTTTTTTTCCTAAGTTACAGTATATAATATAAAGATAAGAATATTTGTGCATAAATGTGACATGAATATAACATAAATGTAACACATAAATAAATAAAAATGCCCACAAGCGCGTGGATTCAGGACGGGTCGACCCAGTTGTATGGATCTAAATCCATGGAACTGATGTATAGGAGACCAACTCAATTTAAATATATATCAATTAAAAAAATTTTAATTTCAAAAATACAAATTTTACCCTTTAAGTAAAAAATAAAATCCTTAGCTAGCTAAGGTTGATCACGGTTCAATTTTGCGGTTTTTTTTATGTAAATTTAAATTGTCTTGTCATATGTGGTTCGGTTAAATTTTCAAATTTAAACCATGATTTTTTGACTAAACATGATTATGCGGTTTTCAAGCGGTTTCGATCGATTTTTGAACTTTTAAAATCAGCACCGAACATAATTATTCTTTCAAACGTTCCCCACAACAAGACACAGTAACAATATAACAATTTAACTTATCAATGTGAATTGGTTTTTCATGTTAAACGAAAAGGATAAAATGTATTAAACCAAAGAATAAACTACTTTTTTCGTCAATTATGTTTGTCGTTTCGCAATTTTGCCCTTTTTGATTTCGGGCTTGCAATTTAGGACTTTCTATTTTACGGGCTGACAATTTAGGACTTTATTTTTTATCAATGGCAATATAGGATTTTATGTTTTCAAAATTAACAATTATTGTTCAATTTCAGCCCGAATTGCTTATTTGGGCTGAAATCACACGTTTTTTGGGCTTAATTTGATTATCTGACTAGTGATTATCTGACGTGGAATTTTGCAATTAATTGTCAGGCGCTATGTGTATTTTAAGTGGGCCCCACTACCTCGGATCAGACATCTGACGCTGCCTCCGCCAGCAATCGGCCGGAGAAGTCGCGGTCGTTTCTCTCTCTAAAACCCGTTTTTCTCTCTCTTTAAATTCTGGCCATCCGGCCACGGATTGGAGCGATTCTTGTGCCTATCTTGAAGTTCTCGCCGAGCCCGTTCCGAATCAGGGTTTGGATCAGTCATCCCACGCCGCCTCTGCTAGCAATCGGCCGGAGAAGTCGGGGTCATTTCTCTCTCTAAAACCCATTTTTCTCTCTCTTCAAATTCAGGCCATCCAGCCACCGATCGGAGCGATTCTTGTGCCTATCTTGAAGTTCTCGCCGAGCCCGTTCCGAATCCAGGCTCAGATCAGCCATCCGACGCTGCCTCCGCCGACAATCGGCTGGAGAAGTCGCGGTCGTTTCTCTCTCTCTTCAAATTCAGGCCATCCGGCCACCGATCAGAGTGATTCTTGTACCTATCTTGAAGTTCTCGCCGAGCCCATCATGAATTCGGGCTTGGATCGTCGATCGGACATCATCTCCGCCGGCAACGACCGGTCAAACTCTCGGCCTTTCCCTCTCTCTCTTAAGAATTTTTTTGGTTTTTTTTAATTTGATTAATTAATTTTGAATGATGTGTCTATGTGGGTCCCACTAAATAATACACATGTCAGTAAAAAAAGTAAGAAAGAAAATTCAAGTCTATAAATGATCAGCCATGTCAGCAATTTCAGCCCGAATTGAGGAGTCACATGCAAAAAACGTGCGATTTCAGCCCAATTAAGTAATTCGGGCCGAAATTGGGCAGTAATTGTGAAATTTTAAAAATTAATGTCCTAAATTGCTAGCCCGAAATCAAAAAGGGCAAAACTGCGAAACGACAAACATAATGGGCGAAAAAAGTAGTTTACTCTAAACCAAATATAAAACAATAATATCCTAGTATTGATAAATCATGATAGTCCCCAAATGTTTTTCACGTAATTATGTTATTTGATCATATACACAGTAGCTCAAATACATTGACACTCTACTTGATATCATTTCTAAATCACATGGACTTCATATGTTAAGAGATATTAAAACACGTTTTCATTCTACCATGTTGATGCAAAAGATCAACTCCCAAATAAATCTGATGGTTTGTGAGTAATTTAGTAATTATGTGTGGCTAATTATTTGCACCGATCGATTAGCAATTGAAAATAGCGGATGAGTATTGAGGCTATTTGGTGACCGATTATACTGAAAGTAAGAGTAGTAAAAAGAAGTTATTTTATTGCTCGATGTCCCTTTCTTGGGCAGTAATTCCCTCTTTTATAGTGGAGTCTTTATCTAAAAATAGTAAAAGCTATCATTATAGCTACTGTAATAGCTTGTACAAGTGGTGAATCTAGTTACAGATGTACTGTTGCATGAAGTAGTAGGTAACAACCATGTCATTATAGGCCTGACATCTGTCTTCATAGGTGTTATTCTTCAAGCTCTATCTCTTTGATCATTATCCTTCAATTGTTTTATTGATCTGAAAACGTGTCTGACCGATCATGGGTGTCAGCAGCAAAGAAGGCCAAATCGGTGGCTAGTAGCATAACTTAATTGATGACCAGTAGCCTTATCAGTAGCCTAAATGGCTTAATTTAACTGATGGTCAGTAGCCTTATCAGTAGTATAATTTAATCGATGACCAATAGCCTTATCAATAGCCTAAATGGCTTAATTTAACTGATGGCCAGTAGTCTTATCAGTGGTATAATTTAATCGGTGGCCAGTAGCCTAAATAATATAATTTAATTGATGGCCAGTAGCCTTATCAGTAGCCTAAATGGCTTAGTTTAACTGATAGCCAGTAGTCTTATCAGTAGGGATTTACTGACCGAGTATAACAATGGCCCCTTGGATTTGGTTCTTGGTAATAACCAAGAAGTGGATCCAAAATCTATCAGTCACTATGTTGAATTTTCACAAATTATTATTATTATTTTTTAATTTTTTTTTGCGAAAATTAGGGTTACCTAGGCGAAAATTTAAGGTTACCCACTTCCCAAGAAACTTCTCCCTATAAATAGTGATTTTCTTTTCATTCTCTATCAACACCCTTTTAAAATTCCTAACAAAAACTTTTAATGAGAGCTAAACGGTCACCAATTAAGGTACGTTATTGGTCACCATCTTTTTTCTTTAATCGGTCTCTTTATTTTGAATCGTAGTATATATATATTTTTAGCGATAATGAGTGAAGAAGATTCACGAAGTACAAGTAGTGTACTGAGAGAATATGAGTTTCAATTCGATAGTGACGGAGAGGGTGTGGGAGAGTCTCGTACGATATCGGTCGAACCATTAAGGGTGATGAGAGACTCTGGTGAAGTATCTCAGACTGATAGAGGGGAAATAGAAAAAATTTGGTGTAGACCACCTTCCAGTACCTATTCGGTAACAAAATTTTTAGCTGGCTGAATCCGTAGTGACATTGATTTTGAGAGGTTAGATGCATATAGGCGTACATATCATATTCCAGGTGATGTAACCTTATTTTTACCTGAGGTCGGTGAGTCTATAGATAGGCCTCCTGTAGGTTGTATTAGTGTTCATTATCGGATGCTATATTCTGGCCTTAGATTTCCCCTACCTAAGATTATCCCCGAATACCTTTATGAGTGGGGGATTGCCCTTAGTCAATTGTCCCCAAATGCATGGTCACTCCTCATTGGGACCATACTATTGTTTCACCGAGAGGGTTGGAGTATTCCTACACCTACTGAGATGTCTTATTTATTTCAAGTTAGAGCTGATGGAGTAAATTCGGGGTGGTTTTACTTAGCTAGGAGGAATGGGAGTAGGTTTTTGACTGGGGTAGCCGATAGTGTTAAAAATTGGCGTGAAAGGTGGTTTTTTGTTGGTGGGAATTGGTCGACACCGAATTTTGAAAGAGATGGAATGTCTATCTGCCCTCGAGCAACTTATTCCTCCGAGTGCCGTAAGTGTTTTCCTTAATTATTTTATTTTTTTAGTGTTCTAATATTCTTAATAATTTCCCTTTTTGTAGGTTTAATTGAACCCTCCGAGGATGAGATTTCAGAGATCTTTATCGACCGAATATCTCAGGTCGATCGATTTCCTTTTACTAGGAAATTTTTTTTATATTTAGTGATCCCAAGAGAGCACTATTTGAGGCCGGACTCAGCACCTATCATCCCGACGAGGAACTTACGCCTCCAATCTTTGGTAAACTTTAGTAATTTCACTTGCTACTGTTTATTTAAAACATGTTTTTAAGACTACTGAATGAATGTATGCTTGATTTGTAGTTGAGTATAGGAAAAAACCTTTGCAATTCATGGAGCAAGACGATATTCTCGCACGTATGTCCAAGAGGAAGGGAAAGGCTCATGCAGCTGTAGCACCCCGGATCAAAACGAGCATAATTGATTAATTAAATATTTAAACCTATAATTTAATAGTTATGTGCGTATGCTTTGACTGTTTCATTAATTACGTGCGTTTCAGATACGTGTTTAACGCACGATTTAGATCGATAATTTTCATAGACGTGGAACATAGAATATTTTTACACCAATAGATGTGTAATGGAAAAACGAGAAGATAGACACTAATTAGAGGTCAATTGGAGACCTGTAGCTCAAGTTAAGACGAAAAGGGCAAAACACGAAGTTTCGGAAAAGCCGGAAGATATTTACGGTGAATAGTAAATGGAGACTTTTCCACCCATGAACAGTAATGAAGATTTTTCTCCCAATGAACAGTAACCTACCTAGGATGAACAATACTTTTTCCATTTCTATAAATAGGGGCTCTCCCGATTCATTTTTCATCGTTTTTCCGAACAAGCCGAACGAGCCGGACGCGATGAAAACAAGTAAGTCTCTCTCTCATCTCTCTCTCTTTTTGGTTATCTATCTCTGGCGCGCCACCGCCGGAGCTGCCGCCGGTGGTGGCCGAAAAATCTCAACTTCGTCGGTTTCGGCTGATTTTCTTACACGACGTAGCCCTCGACGAGACGAATCTAGGATAGGTCTCGGAATTTAATTTCGATTTCTCGTTCGCCGGAAAATGGTGAAAAACCGCCTCCAAAACCCAAAACCCTTGTTTTATCACCTTTTCTCTCTCCCGTTTCTCTCTCGTTTCTTGGTGGTTTTGGTTCTTTTCTTTTGCTAGGATAAGTTGGGGTGTTGGGGAAGAGTTTGGGATGGTTTTGGGGTGGTGACCCACGCCAGAAAGTCGTCGGCTGGAGCAAGGAAAAATAGGGGGAAGAAGGAAGAAAGAGGGGGTTTTGCTACTGTTCACCGCCAGTTTCCGGCGAGGGGGTGGTCGGAAAAGGTTGCCGGCGACGGGAGGTCACCGGTCGGAGGTTCTGGGAAGGGTCGCCGGCCGGAGTTTTGGAAAGTCAGGGTTGGGTTTGAAAAACAGGGTATCGAAGGTTTTTGCGGCGAGGTTTCGGGTACTATTCATCACCGGAATCCGGCGAGATATGGCCGGAGGTGGTAGCCGGTGGCGGAGGGCGGCGCCGGGAAGGTGCCTGGTCGAGCAAGGCGGCGTCGGGAGACGTCGGGCGCACGGGCGCACACGGTCGTGCACGGGCGTGCGCGTGCCGGGTTGAGCTACTGAACGATGGCGCACGGGCGTGCCGGGTGTGCACGGGCGTGCGCTGGGCGCATGCGCCGGGAGCGGGCGACGGGATCCGTGCGCGCGCGAGCGAGCGACGGGTGCGCTGCGTGCACGGCGCCGGGTCCATGGTGCGAATCTCGTTTTTTTTCCATTGTACGTTATCATCGAGTCGTCGGTGATGTGATGTCATCGATTGGGAGTCGGGGGTCCCGGTCAAAGTCAACCCTTGACCAAAATTACCATTTTACCCCTAAACCTTAAAATGCTCCGTTCGAGCTCGTTTCAACTCCGATCGAGCTCATTCTTTTTGCGTCGTGACCCAAAATCAATCCTCTATCATCTCAGCCTTTGAAACTGATCATCCACACTAATTTCTTCGACCTCGATCTTTAGATCTCTCGATCCATCTCGTCTCAAGCGATCGTTCTTTCTCCGGATTCTTTATAGCTTTAATTATGTTTATTGAGGATCTAAGATATACCGTAACTTGTGTAGGCTATTAGTTGGAGTGAGCTTGAGATTCTTGACCTTTGGTACTTGCTACTCACGTGGTAACCACCGAACAAGGTGGGGGTAACCTCTAAACCCTACTAACTATATGTTTCTGTATTCAACATACTATGATGATGAATGAACGCATGCTTATGAACTTATATATGTTGTGTTCGGTGGGGGTAACTTCTAAACTCTAACCCTTATGTTTTCATAAATAAATGCTGGTGTGTTTGTTACACGAATGATGAACTTATGTGTTGAGATAAATTTTGTGATGATATGCCGTGTGAGGGGGTAATTTCTAGACCTCTATGTTGTGATGGATTTGATATATGAACTGACGTGAATATTGTAAACATATTTTTATCCTGGGGCGGGACTTGGTGGTCCGTAAATACATCGGGATTTGGTGGTCCGTAAATACACCGGGACTTGGTGGTCCGTAAATACACCGAGATTTGGTGGTCCGTAAATATACCGGGACTTGGTGGTCCGTAAATACACCGATAGCTAAGGATGGGATGGGTCATCCGTTAAGGATATGATTTACGTGTTATGCCATATATGTTATGTGTTTAATTGCTGAACTTATATATGTTTATATTATGTAATTGTTTAATAATTGTTAAAACATGGAATTTTCTCCCACGAGTGTATTCAACGCACTCACCCCCCACCTGTACTCACACTACAGGAAATGAAGAGACTCGGGATGTGTAGAGAGAGGGATGCATTATAAGCTGTCTTATTCCGGTTGTCTTTTAAAATCTCAGTTGGTCATTTGTAAAATTTAAACTGTTCATTTTTCTTTGTAAAAGATCATGATGTATTTCTTCGCTGCTGTTTTAAATGTTTTTTTTTCGGCTAAATGCCGAGGATTTATATTTGTAAAATCGCCCCTATCTGTTTCCAAAGATTCTTTTTATATCATGCACGTCTTTTTCCCCTTCTTTCTTCACGCCCACAAAGAAAACTTTGATATTTTATGAAAAGAAAACGGGGCGTGACAGAAGCACCAAAGAGGCCTTATTCAGCACCTACCCTAGTAGCCAGGAGAGCAGCCCACGAGAAAAGACAGCGGGTATCTACTAATCCCCCATCTCAATTAACTGTGTTGTCATTGCATCCCGCTTCACGTCCTGTAGTTGCTCACTCTAGGGGGTTACCGACCGATAAAGGTGGTCTCTTCTTCAACTTGGATCCTAGTCGGTCGGCTCAAATGGAAAAGGGGAAAAACCAACTTTTTATCGAGACTATTACTCGGTGGTTACCCCAACATCAAGCAATTTGGAAGATTTTCCTCAGGATGTTCGAGAGGCAAGTGAAATCCCACTTCGATCTTGGACCCCGAAGATGGAAGAGTATGCTGAATCCATGACTACTTCTGAGCAGATTACTTCGGCCATGGTTATGGGTGGTCGATGTCTTGATTTCCTTGTGAAGACAAGTACTGACATGGTGAAGATGGAAAAGGAATATCTGATAATGGGCAATTAGCTTGGTTCCTTGAAGACTAACTATGATGCGGAAAAAGGGGTTTCAGCGGAGTTAAGGCAACGACTGAAGAATTCTGAGAAGGCCGAAAAAGAAGCAAGAAAGAGGGCAAACTCAGCAGAAAAGACTTTGACTGAGAAGGAGAAAGAGATTGAAGCACTTAAGAGCTCTCTTGAGGAAAAAGTTGCTAAAGAGGTTGCCCGAGTGAAAGATGATATCACCGAGAAGGCGGTCGAGAATTTTAGAGCTTCTTCAGAATATGTGGCTGATTACAACTTAGCTTATGTGCTGGCCAAAGAAGATATCATCAAAAACATGGTAAAAGACCCAAGTGTTGGTGTTGAGTCTTTAAAGGCCGACTTACTGGCCTTTATAGAAAGAAAGAACCTTTCTTGTGTGCCGGATTTTGGTACGGAGGAGGAGACAGAGGCTACTGATGTTGCTGTAGGAGGACTAACTGGTCAGTCTGATGTGGAGCTTGTTGGTCAGTAGGAGGCTACTGGGGAAGATGTTGTTGAGTCTTAGTTTATTTTCTTTCTATTTTTGTAAGGACTTATTTTCTTATTCGGAACTGAATTTCTCTTATGTAAGACATTCTACTTTGAACTTTAATGTTAAATTTGCTCTTTTTTTTATCAGTAGCGAGATAAGGAGATAACAACATACTTTATTTAACAAGTAAAATTTACATAAAGTTTATGATGACCGACAAAAGAAAAATCAAAACCGACAAAAGAAAAAGTAAGTTTAAAAAACTAGATACCTACTGATAGTATTTTTTGAGATGTTGTACATTCCATGGATGCCTTAACTTTCTCTCTTCCATGGTTTCTAACTCACAAGCTCCATTGGGTAAAACCCGTACCACCCTGAAAAGGCCTTCCCAAGTCGGTCTGAGTGGTGCCAAATTTTGGTATTGTATCTTTTTTAACACCAAGTCTCCAACTTGGAACCTCCTACTCCGCGCCTGACAATTGAAATAACGTGCACTTCTTTGTTTTAGCACTGCATTCCTTAGGCCAGCATCCCTTATCTTTTTCTCCACTAAGTCAAACTCTATTTTATGATTCTCATCACTTTGATGCTCATCATAGTTCATAACTCGGTATGATGGAATTCTAATTTCTACAGGGATGACAGCCTCCGTCCCAAAGGCCAATGAAAAAGGAGTTTCCCAGTAGCTGTTTGATAAGTAGTTCGATAAGACCAGAGTGCTCCTAGTAGCTCTTCAGGCTAACACCCTTTTGATTCTTCTAACCGAGTCTTCAGTGTGTACTTGAGAATTTTATTGACTGCTTCAACTTGACCATTGGACTGCAGATGGTATGGTGTAGAAAAATGATTTCGAATATATAGCCCAACACAAAATTCTTTAAACTCAGTGTTATCAAATTGTTTAGCATTATCGGTCACGATAGAGTGTGGTACTCTGAATCGACATATTATCGACTTCCATATGAAATCTATCATCTTGTTTTCAGTAATCCTAGCTAGGGGTACAGCTTCTACCCATTTCGTGAAGTAATCGACTACGACAATGGCATACTTAACTCCACATTTCCCAGTAGGTAGCGGTCCGATTAAATCAATCCCCCATTTTGCAAAGGGTCATGGACTTATCACCGCAGTTAAGTCATGGGCTGGAAATCTATTCGATGGTGTAAAATGCTAACATTTTTCACATTTTCGAGCAAAGTTGATTGCATCCTTCTTTAAGTTTAGCCAAAAATATCCCTAGCGGATGATTTTAAATGCCAAGGCTTGGCCCCCCGAGTGATTGCCGCAGATTCCTTCATGGATCTCTCTCATAACATATTGAACTTTCTCTTCATCAAGACATCGCAGTAGTGGTAGTGAAAATCCATTTTTGTAAAGTACCCTTTCTATTAAGGTGTATCTTGCAGCTCTAATACGAAGCTGACGGGCTTTAACGGGTTATCGAGGACTTCTTTTTTCTGCAGATAACTTTTGACTTGACTCATCCAACTTGACTTCTCATCTATCTTCATCATGTTGTAATCAATCACGATTGAAGGTGCCACTTGCCGACCGACTTCAATTGTTGTTAAGTTGGCTATTCCGGCCCCTGATGCCAATCGGGCCAAGGCATCAGCTTGAGCATTTTCAGCTCTGGGTACTTGTTCTACTTGGACCTGTAGTTCATCCATTTTCTTTTTAACCTGACCAAGATATCGTACCATCTTTTCATCTTTGGCAACATATGCATCTCTAATCTGACTTATAACCAATTGTGAGTCACTATACAGAGTGACATTGGTTACTCCCAGGGATTTCGTCATTTGTAGTCTCGCTAATACAACTTCATATTCAGCTTCGTTGTTGCTTGTAGAAAATTCCAATTTCAGTGTTGTGCAATAGCATTGTTGACCAGGACCGAGTAATACTATACCAACACCAGTCCCTTCTGCAGAAGAAGATCCATCAACAAAGAGTTTCCAAGGTACTGTCAACTCACATTGCAACTCAATCGGTGGTGAAAATTCCACAATGAAGTCAGCTACAGCTTGACCTTTGATTGTCGTTCTTGGTGTGTAAGAGATATCATATTGACCAAGTTCGACCAACCACTTTAACATTCGTCCTGATGCATTTGGTCGTTGTAGAGCTTATCTCACAGGGTAGTTAATCAGAACCTCTATTCGGTGACCAAGAAAGTAAGATCGAAGTTTTCGAGCTGACATAATTAGGGCATATCCTAACTTATCCATCGGTGGATATCTTATTTCAGCATTATGTAAGGCTTGACTCACATAATATACAGGATGTTGTATGTGTCCTTCATGCCGAATAAGAACAACACTAAGTGCCCAATTTGAAACCGCCAAGTATAAGTAGAGAACTTCATTTGACAAAGGTTTTGCCATGATATGAGGATGTGCCAAAAATTCCTTCAACTTCTCAAAAGCGCTCTGACATTCCTCATTCCATTGAAAACTTTTATTTTTCTTGATAGTGTTAAAGAAAGGCTTACATCTGTCGGTGGATCGGGAGATAAACCGACTAAGAGCTGCTACTCGGCCGGTAAGACTTTGTACTTGTTTGGTCTTAGTCGGTGGACGTAGGTTCATGATTGCAGTTATCTTGGCAGGATTTACCTCTATGCCTCTTTGACTGACCATGTAGTTGAGAAATTTTCCCAAGCTAACTCCAAAAACACACTTCTTCAGATTCAACTTCATCTTATATTCCCTCAATATTCCAAACATTTCAACTAGGTGTGTGATATGATCACGCGACTTCAAACTTTTGACTAACATATCATCGACATATACTTCCATTGTATGACCGATTTATTTTGCAAACATTTTATTGACTAACCTTTGATAGGTTGCTCCTACATTCTTTAAGCCGAAGGGCATCATTCGATAACAGTAAAGTCCTCGGTCGGTCATAAAGACAGTGTTCTTCTCATCGTCTGGATGCATTGGAATTTGATTATATCCAGAGTAAGCATCCATAAAACTCATTAGCTCATGTCCAGCGGTAGCATCCACCATCTGATCTATGTGTGGTAATGGGTAGCTATCCTTTGGACATGCTTTATTGAGATCAGTAAAGTCAATACAAAGTCTCCAAGCCTTATTCGGTTTACGAACCAGCACGAGATTAGCCACCCATTTGGGGTATCTTGCTTCCCTTATGAATCCATTTCCCAGTAGTTTTAAGACCTCCAAGTTTAAAGCTTCATACCTTTCAGGGCTCAATTTCCTTCTTTTTTGAGCTACTGGTTTAATTTTGGGATCAATACTCAATCGGTGACATGCTTTCTCTGAGTCAATCCCAATCATATCTGAGTGAGTCCAAGCAAATACATCCAAATTAGCTCGTAAAAAATTCATGAGTTCATTTCAAACGGGTTCTTGTAAATTCTGACCGATCCTAAGTTCACTTTCAGACACTGCATCATCCATGACTACCGTATCTATCTGCTCTACAGGCTCCACTCGTTTCTTTCTATCATCCTTTCGTGGATCTAGAGTCTCTCATACTTCAATGTGTTCGGGTATTAAAAGTTTTTCTTGGTGATTTTGTTCTCCTTCAAAATTGTCTTGATCTACTCGGTCAGCTATACGTCCTAGGTCTTCGTTTTCCAATAAATATATCTCCATGGGTTTGAGTAAATGTTAACACTCCATTGCTTCACGTTGATTTCCCCGAACAATCCATTCTCTGAATGGAGTCGGAAACTTTAAACAATAATGATACATAGACACTGAAGCATGAAGCCGATAGAGTGCTGGTCTTCCCAAAATTACATTGTACATAGGTACTGAGTCTGCTTCCACTATCACAAATTCTGTAATGATTGTCTTCTTAATTTCACCATCTCCGAATTCAATTGGTAAATCAATTACTCTTAAAGGTACTGTTGAACATTCACCAAATCCGGTTATCACATCATTGCACTTTCGGACTGGTAAAGTGGTTGCGCTCAGTTGCCGATAAACATCATAATACATGATATTTGCATAACTCCCTGTATCAACAATTATCTTGTGTACTGGGGTCCTTAAAATTTTGAGAGTGACTATCAATGGATCATTATGAAGATGAATGATCCCTACAGCTGCCTCTAAATCATTATAGTGCATTGTACCCAATGTGGTATTTGATCCCGATCCAGAAGACATCATAAAGCACCGCTGATAAGCGTTGGTAGCCTCTCGTATCTGTTGTTTCTTTTTCTGATTAAAAGCCCCAATTGACGAATCATTTATGTTGACTAACGGAAAAATCTCTAGCATAGGGCGTTCTGGTACTGGTGGTCGGTCTTGTTCACCTTGCTGTTGTGGCCCTTCAACCAGCTTCTCTTCGGTCAGAGGTTTCTTCGTGAATCTTTTTAGGTTACCTTTCTCAATCAAATGAAAAAAACTCTTAGTAGGTCACGACACTCATCAGTGTTATGACCTACTGATCGATGGTATCTGCAGTACCTACTATGATCCAACTTAGTAGGATTTTTCATCAAAGGTCTTACTGGAGGGAGAATTCTCATCTCTTTTACTTGTTCATATACCTCTTCAGGTTTGTGTGTTAATATACTCTTAATATATTGTTCTTGAGTGACATCAAATGGCTTGAAGCGGCCCCTGACCGACTTGTCTTTTCCTCAGTCGGCTCTTTTGTTGTCTCTTTTCTACCTTGTGCTCCCCTTACTCTATCTATTCGATTATCATGTTGAGAATTCACCATCTCCTCTGCACAAATATGTCTTTCTACTCTCACTAAGAAATTTTGGTAAGTTTGAGGTCCCTGCTCGTGGATAGACCACCAAAACCGACTTTGTGGGCGTAGCCCTGAGATCATCGCCATCAAAATGACATTATCTGATATCTTCTCCATCTCCATTATTTGTTTATTAAATCGATCCAAGTATTCCCTTAGTGATTTATCTTTGTTTTGTTTTATAGAAACTAGTCTCTCTTTGGGTACTGTCCTAATTTTGGATCCCATAAATTGAGCCGAAAAAAGTGAAGAAAGCTCTTCCCATGAGTGGATTGAGTGTTTGGGCAACATTCTGTACCATCGGTGGGCTCGGTCACCTAAGGTCATAGGAAAAGCCCGACACAAAATCGCATTGGTTGCTCCCTAGAGCTCCATCCAAGACAAATATTTATCTAGGTGTGAAATTGGATCAATCTCCCCATTATAGAGTCCAATTTGTGGTAGTTTCATTTTATTCGGTAATGGTTCGGATAATATTTGAAGAGAAAAGGGAGATACCTTCTCCAATGAGTTCTCCCCTAAATCAGGGGCATGACATTGTTTACTCTCCAGCTCTGTAATACGATCCCGTAGATGTTGAATTTCCACCAGGTCATGAGCGAGACCCGACCTTTGATTAGCTCCATTTGTTAAGTTGTTTCCACGAGGGGGAATTTGTGGTGCTGGAATTGGATCTCGGTTCATCTTTCGTCTAGCTGATTGAGATGTTATATCTGGAAGGTGTTCACGTTTATGCTAATGTAGTGGATTAGCATTTGTTCCTAGTCGGTCGAACACACTAGTAGTTTAAGAGTGAGTTCTCCGAGGGTGGGTTCTTCTCAAAGATGGGCGAGGGCTTTCCACAACTTGGCTTTGAATTGGTTGTTCTGGCCTTCCACGTCTATTGGTTTCCATATGCGAGTCTACTTCTGGTTCCTCCCGATTGATCCGCTTTGCAGCCTCTAGCTGCTACTTGCATATGGAAGTTAGTACCGCCCATAGCTCAGGGGCTTGGGTAAGATGACTGCAATAATTTCTGTCGGAACTTGATTTATTTGCGTTTGGTCCTTATTCCGACCATGATTATCTTGATTATGGTTTTCGGTTGAGCTTGCTGGACTTCTTGGAAAATCATCAGTAGGTCGAGACATGTTTGATATGTTGTAGTCTTCTCCCCCTTCTTCTAGCGCCAATTTGTTGATGCAAAAGATCAACTCCCAAATAAACCTGATGGTTTGTGAGTAATTTAGTAATTATGTTGCTAATTATTTGCACCGACCAATTAGCAATTGAAAATAGCGGATGAGTATTGAGGCTATTTGGTGACCGATTATACTGAAAGTAAGAGTAGTAAAAAGAAGTTATTTTATTGCTCGATGTCCCTTTCTTGGGCAGTAATTCCCTCTTTTATAGTGGAGTCTTTATCTAAAAATAGTAAAAGCTATCATTATAGCTACTGTAATAGCTTGTACAAGTGGTGAATCTAGTTACAGAAGTACTATTGCATGAAGTAGTAGGTAACAACCATGTCATTATAGGCCTGACATCTGTCTTCATAGGTGTTATTCTTCAAGCTCTATCTCTTTGATCATTATCCTTCAATTGTTTTATTGATCTGAAAACGTGTCTGACCGATCATGGGTGTCAGCAGCAAAGAAGGCCAAATCGGTGGCTAGTAGCATAACTTAATTGATGACCAGTAGCCTTATCAGTAGCCTAAATGACTTAATTTAACTGATGGTCAGTAGCCTTATCAGTAGTATAATTTAATCGATGACTAGTAGCCTTATCAGTAGCCTAAATGGCTTAATTTAACTGATGGCCAGTAGTCTTATCAGTAGTATAATTTAATCGGTGGCCAGTAGCCTAAATAATATAATTTAATTGATGGCCAATAGCCTTATCAGTAGCCTAAATGGCTTAATTTAACTGATGGCCAGTAGCCTTATCAGTAGTATAATTTAATCGATGACCAGTAGCCTAAATAATATAATTTAATTGATGGCCAGTAGCCTTATCAGTAGCCTAAATGGCTTAATTTAACTGATGGCCAGTAGCCTTATTAGTAGTATAATTAGCTTAATTTAACTGATGGCCAGTAGCCTTATCAGGAGTATAATTTAATCGATGGCCAGTAACCTAAATAATATAATTTAATTGATAGCCAGTAGCCTTATCAGTAGCCTAAATGGCTTAATTTAACTGATGGCCAGTAGTCTTATCAGTAGTATAATTTAATCAGTGGCCAGTAGCCTAAATAATATAATTTAATTGATGGTCAGTAGCCTTATCAGTAGCCTAAATGGCTTAGTTTAACTGATAGCCAGTAGCCTTATCAGTAGAGATTTACTGACCGAGTATAACATATCACATAACTTCATGATCAAATAACAATCAAGTTGGAATTATCTCTCTCTCTCTCTTTATATATATATATATTATTTGACGGTTCGGCAGGTGCAGTTTTGAACAAGAATTGTAAATTGCACCATTTGAGCGATGTGGTTCCTCTAGAAAAATTTAACCGACAGTTTATCGAAAAAAATTACAAATAACGGTGTAGTTTCGAACGGTTTGGAAGATTCGAGCGGTTTTAATATTTTTTTCTTAGTCCTACTTAGTCTCTCTCTTTTTCCTTCACTCTCTCTTTCATTTTCATCTTTCTTACTTCTTTAATGTTCTTTTTCTAAATTTCTTGAGAAATTAAATGCCACCATAATGATGAACATTTCATGAATTTATTTATTGTATGAAAATTGTGTGAAATTCATACAATAAAAACATAAAAATTTGATCAAACCTGACCAGTTTCATTTGGTCATGGTCGGCCGAACGTATAAAAGTATGTTTGGCCACCAAACGCCAAACTGACATGTTATTATATGTTCGACACTTGGTCATAAATTTGTTTGAAACCTATTTCTAGCTTATTTTACCGTAAGTGTACATTGTCAACTTGAGATAGGATGAGCAAGGTCGATCCCACAGAAACTAGTGAATTAGAACAAAGTTAACTACCTAATTAATTTACCTAGTTTTATCTAGGTGACCTAATTATGAGGATTGATTTTAATTATCCTAAATCTAAAAAAAATCAATGAAATCAAAGATCAGACAAACAAGTGTCAAGAAATATCAATATTCAAACAAGAATCCTAAGGCTACAATTTCATTCTACTTTAATCAAGTTTACTAATCTAGCAAAAACTGAACTCAAATTCAATTTATCTTATGTGAGCAATCACAATTATAGATTAACCTCTCTCTCAAGCAACTTAACCCGTAAATTAATTATTAATGTTTGTATTTCTACCTCACAATTAATAATCAACTCGTAAAAGCTCTTAAGATCATATTCTCACCACAATTATTACCAATCTCTCGATCTAGCAATTAACTTGAGTCATGCATTCTCAAATCTATAATTAGACATCTTCTCTCGATCTCAATCCAATTAATTAAAGTATGCATAAATTTGGCCAGAATTCATACATGGAATAAACACGAAGAAACATGAATAAGATATCATGGATTTAGAAGAAAAATAAAACTAGATTTTCAACGAAATGTCCATAGTACTACCCTCATGCTCTAAGATCACGAGATCCCTAGTCAATGATCATGTTTGTAAAGAAAAATAAATTACAAGACAACATGATAAAAATTAGAAATAAAATCAAAGAAAATTTTAGTGAATTCGTGTTCAATTGCTTCCTCTATGATCTTGAATCCTCAATTCCTTGATTTTTTTGTTTGTTCTTAAAATGTATTTCATGAATATGGATGCTCGTGTCTCGAATGACTTATGAAGCCTCTTTTTTATCATTGGGAAAGTCAGAATCGAACATGGATAGGACTCCTAATTGAAAAAGAGTCCAATTTGAGTAGGAAGCCTGCGACATGACCACTTTCGACTCAGATTGACCCGGATGGACATGAATCTTGACTTCCATATACATTTTGGGCCTTTTATGGGTTGAATTTGATTTCAATTTCTTCGTGAAAGTGGTAGCTCTTCAAGTTGGCTATCCAATGTTATTAATTTCAGCCCAATATTAATTTCCTACACCAAGTAATGTCCAGAATACTCGAACTCTGTCAAGACGAAAAACATGACGATGTTGTACAACTTCCGCCTTCTTGAAATTTTCTGCTCTTTTGGTGACATAATTAGAAAAAGTGTTGAACATGAAAGTTGTAGATCATCGTCTTAGCTTTCCAACAAGATAAAAATCATTGAATTTGGACTCTTAGAGTTTGAGATATCATTTTTCTCCAAAAATACATGTTTTCGACTTTATATCTCGACTCCAACTTGGCTTTTCAATCAATTGAGCTTTCACTTTGTGCTAAAATTTATCAAATTTCTTTCAAATCAAGCAATTATGTGAAATCTTCAAAAGATAATAAAATAAATATAAAATATCACGAATGCATGTTTTTAAAGATAAAAATGATATGAAATTGAGCCCCGAATTGCATAAAATAACGCAAATTATTAGTAGCCAAACATATTTCTACGTGTTCGGTCAACCAGAATCGATTGGAATTGGTCGAGTTTGATTGTTTTTTTTTTGCATTTTTTCACACAATTTTCATATATTTAACCAATTTATGAAGTGATCGTCATTAGCTTGACATTTCATTACTCAAGAAATTAAGAGAAATCATATTTATGAAGCAAAAAACATGAAAAAGAGAGAGAAAGTAAAGGAGGAAGAGAAAGATTGGGTTTTTTATTTTTTTTTAAATTTATATTTTCAAAATTTTTAATTAAAATATATTTAAAATGAGATGTGGTTAGTAAAACATAGAATGTCTTCTTCAGGCTCACATAGAGGTGCCCACGGTTTGGAAAAAACCGGAACCGGCCGGTTCGAAACCGGGGGTCAACGGTTCGGGAAACCGTTGATCGATTCCGGTTCCAAACCGGAACCGTGAACCGGTTTCATCCGGTTCGGTTCCGGTTCCGTATATTGGAGAACCGTGAACCAGCGGTTTGAACCGGCGGTTGAACCGTCGTTTTTCCGATTTTTATTATTATTATTATTTTTTAAAAATTGTGAAAATGACACGTGTCGCCGGACTCTAGCGAAAACTAGCCGTTGTGGCCGGAACCGCCAGTTGACCGGCGGCTCGCGTGAAATATATATATATATATATATATATATTGAAAATGCCACATGTAAGGTTTGGATCGCTCGAACGGATAAACTGGCGAACCGAACCGCCGGTTACGGTTCAACCGCCGGTTACAAACCGGAACCGTAACCAAACATACCCCGATTCGGTTCCGATTAGCCCCTTCCCGGTTGGCCAAACCGCCAGTTCGGAATTGAAACTGACGGTTCGGTTAAACCGGACACCACTAGGCTCACCCTTCGAACAATTCTTAAATAAAAATAGTAGTACAATTAAAATACCTTATTTCGTAGTTATTACTCGTGGAAATGAGCGCCTAAATCTTAAGCTGCTGTGTGAGTTTGAGATATTTCGATTATAACATTTGAATGGAGCAGTAGAGACCGTTATTTTTCAATTCAATTCACGAACCCTAATCTCTCTCTCTCTCTCTCGAACCAGTACAGGCACGGCGTCCTTCTCCCTCTTCTTGAGGGGAATGAGTAAGGAAGCTTTTCCTTTTTTCGTCTTCGATTTATCATTGTTCCTTTATCTTTGAGGACTTGGATTTCAAGTTTTAGTGAGTTTGTTTCTTTGGTTAAGATCCTTTAGTAATGCGCCTCAGAATAATTGAACCGCAGAACTACTTCTCATTGTTTTCTGTGGTACTAAAACTACGCGAATTGCGCCTTCTGTCGAAACTTCATTTCAATTTTTTAACCGTTGGAAATTTTCTTTGTTGACCTTTGTTTACTTGATGATTTTACGTTTTTTTTTTTTTTTTTTTTTTTTTGGGGTTAAAGTTTGGGATTTTGTGCTTAAATCTAAATGGTCGTTTCCTCCTATATTCAGGTACGATGAATCAGTAATAATTTCAAAGTACATGTGTATAATTAATTTACTGCTGTTAAAAGCATGAAAAATGGGAAATTGTGGGATTCTTTGCATACCACTGATTATATTGATCCTGTCTAAATCTCACCAACTTTTATCAATTCCAAGTAATTATGATCGATAAATTATGTGTAATAACGGGCAGATGCTACTTAGGAGAAAATATAAAAAAATAAATTTAACCTTATAATTTTATTTTTCTTAAAACAACTAATGGATCTTATAAGTTTCATAATGGGAATTTTTGTTTTTTTTTTTTTGTTTTTTTGATTACCAGGAAAGGTGGAAGCAATGATTGTATTCTTGCCCTTTTGCTTTTCTCTTTATGATTGACTTATTATGTTGATTTTCCAGAAATTATTTTCTTTGTTACAAAGTAGTCCCTGTCGAAGCCCATGCCTGCTATGAAGAAGGTCTGTTTCAAGGATAATTCCACATATGATTACTTCTTGTGATGTTGCTTTTATTGTGTCTTCAGTTGTAATTATTATTTTTATATAATTTCTGTATCAGACTGCTGTGTGTATCGGGATTGGGCAAGTATTCAATAAACTGGTGAAGGAGATTGGGAGTCCAGTTGATTTTCAACTTCCTGAATCATTTAATAAATGGAAGCCTACATCTTACTCCTATATCAGGCGCAGTATCCTTAATATAATTGGTTACTTCATGCATGACAAAGATTGATTAGTAAGTATATTTCTAACTGTAATGTCTTGTAGAAAGGTTAAGATGTCTTTTTTTTTCAATTGTATTAATCTCATGTTGGAGTCTGGATATCTTCTCACCTAAAAATTTGTCAGCTTGCATTTTTTATACTGTTCACTAAAATCTTTTTATTTTTATTTTTATGTTTATGAAACTCCCTCTTCCATGGGGTTCACTATCTGTTGATCTTAACTAGTTCAAGATGTATATCTGACTAAGAAGATAAAAAGGCGTCTGGAGGATGATGGCATCTTTTGTTCCTGTAGCTCATTGGCTGAATCTTCTGGCGTTTGTAGTAAAGATTGCCTCTGTAGGTGAGGACCTCTCAGATTTTATTGCAACTTGAGGCTGTGAAATCTGCTTTGTGTGAGATTGTTATGGAATAATTTGACTTCAAATATAGCCTGAGAATGCTCTAACTTTCTGTTTTCCTAATAGATATGCATGTTTTTTTGTGACATTGGCTCATACCTTATATCTAGATGTGCTGCAATCCATCTTTAACAAAGGATCTTGATAACCAGTGATTTTTAAGTAGTTGGGTTTGTCATGGACATCGAAATTTTGCCATGTTTGATCATAATAGTGTAATTTAGAGAGGATCACATGTTTTCTAAAGGGTTGTTGAGATCCTCTCTGGAGAGGTGTTCTTCTCCATCCTATATCTTCTGAATTTGTGTTGCAGTATGATGTTTCTTGTCAGCATCTGCTTTTTAAATTTTGTTTAATCTGATATTTCATGCTCTAGTTTGATGCAAACTTTTTTCCGTGTCATGGTTTCTTATAAAAAAATAAGTATCTTCTTTTACCCAAGGATTATTGGCTCCTTGTGCTTTAATTGGAGTGTAAATTCATAGATATGTTATGTATTGAAACTGGAAAGAAAGATAAGCTTGCATGCATTGGTCCAGGAATCTTCTCATTGATTCTTATAAAATTGGCTGCCTGCTGGGTCTTGGATTTGCATCAGATTTTATAAGTATTTTGAAATATTTTCCTCATATTACCACTACTTGTCTTCAACTTCATTTATGTATAAATAGAAATATTATTTTCTGTCTAGTAGTGTAAAAGGTTTAAATGCCTTGGCATATGGATTGATTCAAGGTTTATTTCCCAGTTATTTGGCAAAATCAAGGTTGATTTTTGTATTTTGAAATGAAACTTGCTCTGCTCTCCTGATTGTCTGCTTGTTTTTTTTTTCAAGAAGATATACTTGATGTGTGCACTGTGAAATTTTCACTCTCCCTTTTTCTTTCTTTTTTATTGAAGAAGTTTTTTTTGTTTGTTTGTTTGTTTATGCTTGTTATCTTAGTTGATACCCTGGGAATGTGATGGTAATACTTGTTAGATGTCTTAGAATTTGAATGTATCTTAAATTGGATCAATGTGTATCTTTTATTGATTGTTATGTTGTTTCCTGTTACAGTATGTTAATGTCTAGCTGCTCTTCTGGCTGTAAATGTGGGAGCGCATGTCTGAATAAGCCATTTCATCAACGTCCTGTGAAGAAGATGAAGACTGTGCAGGTCTGTGTAATCATCAAAACAATAAATAAGCTTTTACAATACTTTGTTGGATTTGCTGTCTCATGTCATTTTCTCTAGGACTTTGTTTAACTGAATGTTATTGTTAAGGAAATGGTAAATGGGTTGTCAGAACCCTTGACTTGAATGTAAATTTTTTTTTTTTTCGGTCTGTGAACTCATTAATATTAGTTTGTTCAGCATTAATTGCCAGAACCTTTGTAAACTAAGTTCATTGTCAGAACTTTCTCAGTTTTACTCCTCTTGTCAGATGCGGTATTGAATTTATATGTCCCACTACATATTGCATATACGAAGCCATGACTCTTATCAGATTCTTGTTTTCTCTTAATACCATCTTATAAAATGTATTTATTGAAGCCATGATTCTAACATATTCTTGATTTCTGTTTCTATCATCTTATAAAATGCATTTATTGAAGCATGTTTCTATCATATTCCCGATTTCTGTTTATATCCTCTTATAAAATGCATTCATTGTTTGTTTTACCAGGAAATCATCTTTACTTTTGTGTTTCTCGCAATATCTTTATTATCACCACGTCTTTTGTCCTTGTGCTTCCTTGGGCAAGCTTGATATAATATCATTTCTTTCTAGATACTTCTGCATGATGTTTAGTTAGGTATTGTATATTTAAATAGTCATTGCAGCTTATTTGATGCTGATAAAATAAATTTGATCTGGTAAATATATAGCTTCTTTATTCCATACAAAGTAGTTTGATATCCATATTATTATTTCTGCACTGTGCATTTTTATCCATAGCTTGTTGAGGTACTTGCCAACTTTTGTTTTGGACTAAATCATTATAAACTTGTAGTTTTCATTGTTTGTAAATGCATATTTATAGATGTATTTTTTTGTCGCGCATTGTCATAGTTTTGTCATTTGTATCTAATAGTCATCTACATCTGGTTATCTGTTGAATAAATTGAAGTGCTTGTTACAGACTGAGAAATGTGGAATGGGTGTTGTGGCAGAAGAAGACATCAGTCAAGGAGACTTTGTAATAGAATATGTTGGAGAAGGTGAAAGTTATCAAGTTATGCATACTTTTTTAAGTAAAAAGCTAACTGTAAGCTGACTCTGAAACTTACTTTTCACTCTTGCAGTTATTGATGATAAAACATGTGAAGAAAGACTCTGGAAAATGAAACACCGTGGGGAAACAAATTTTTATCTATGTGAAATCAATCGAGACATGGTGATTGATGCAACATATAAAGGAAACAAGTCTAGATACATTAATCATAGTTGTTGTCCCAATACTGAGATGCAGAAATGGTAAGGCGGATGCTTATTTTTCATTTTGATGGAATTGCATTGTACTTGTTTAATTTCTATAGCAACTCCGAATTCCAGGATGATTGACGGTGAAACAAGGATTGGAATATTTGCAACCTGTGATATTAAGAAGGGAGAGCATCTCACCTATGATTATCAGTACGAGTGATGACCAACTGTTCTTACATGAATCAATAAGTTTTCTACAGTCAATTATATATGTCACTGTTCAGACTAACAAGTTGAGCAGGTTTGTACAGTTTGGGGCAGACCAAGATTGCCACTGTGGTGCTGCCAGTTGCCGGAAGAAGCTGGGAGTTAAACCCAATAAACCAAAAACGCCTTCTGATGCTGCATTGAAAATAGTAGCATGTCAAGTGGCTGCCAACACTCCAAAAGTCAAAGCAATTGCATCAAACAAACATGTAAGCCTGTTTTTTGTTTGCATAATGTGTAGTTCTATAGATTTGGCATTTTCTTTGACTGATTGATGAGCAGAACATTCATCTGAATCTAATAGAAAACTACTGTTTCCACTATCATCATTAGATTCATTATTGTGAAACCTTAAGCTCAAAATCACATATAACACAATGAGATATTAGGGATAGTGAAATATTGCTACAATGATGGGAATCTGCTGGAGGACATCAAGGACATCATCTGACCTAGTTTATCCATCTTTCCCTGTAAGTTGTCTATGAGATCAATATTCTCCAACTTACAGCGCCACTGTTTCAATTCTGCCCACAACGCCTTGTATACCCCTTCTCCGTCTCAACCTGGCTGTCCATCTCCCCACGAACAACATTTCTAGTTTTTGGCATGAACCCATCTGGCTGGTCGGACCAAATTGTTAAAGAGTTAAGGAGAACAAACCAATAACAAGAACTCAAATACTGCATTTAATTGTGGGCTTCTGATATACTCAACGAACAAGAACTATCAGAAGAGGAATCCCTTCTGTGGTGCAGATACAGCAAGACTAAAAATACCCATACAGTTCTTCCCATTAGGGGAAAGACCTCTTTACTTGCTAGGCCATACGAAGCCCATGAAAGAGCTCGCTCGCAACAAACTAACAACTTAACAAATAAATATTAAATAAGAATAAAGGTCTAATTAAAACAAAACAATAAAACATCCTGTCACGGGCGTGCACCTTCAACCTCCTCCACTAAATATTGTCCGCAACAATTGTTCACCAGACTTATACACCTGATTAATTTTTAAAAAAATTATGTTCATTAACATGGGACCCCCAGCTCATCCTCTGCCGCTGCCTGGTCTGCACAATCATATGTGGAGGAAATGTGGTGTGAGCATTAGGGAATCTTCAATGGGGATACTGCCAGATTCAGATATTAACAATGGAATACTCTTCAAACCTCCCTTTAATGTTTTAGTGAAATTAAGGACCATAGTTACCTTGAATGCAGTACTTTGGGGTCACAGTATGTACTAGGGGAACATGATTTTTTGGTACTTTAGGGTAGGCTTAATTGGTGCACTAATATCGAATGTAGTATGTGAACCATACTTATTTAGGTCATTCAACATCAAATTTTTACTTCATTATTAATATTTAAGAAATAGCCAAATAAAACATTAAAATTAATCGCCAATATGCTCTGCATCCACTCTCCCAATAATATAAAACATCCAATTGTGGCATTACCGCATAGACGTCATTGGAAAATTATGGGATTGATTCTCTCCAAATTTCACTACCGTAAGCACACTGCCCCCATACCCTACCATGCTTCTGATGTTGTTACTTCGCCTTCCAGTGCAGTATAGCTCCTCTTTGCCATCCATGGATTGCTTCTTTTAACTCCTAGTTGGCGCTCCACAACGTTCCTGGATCTCTGGAGAACCGTAAGAGCACACATGTACGATAACATTTTAGCATGGAAAGGAGTGAGTTAGGCAACCATATTAAAGGCCAACCACACTAAGTGCATAGATTGTTCAAGTGGGAATAGTTTACTTGTTAAGTTGATGCATATAAACCACTCAAGATAATCCAGGGATCAGTATCTGATGTCAATGCAATTCCATACGTTTTTAGTTGAACCCTGCAACACAGTCTTGAGAGTTATTTTGTTCTCTCTTCTTTTCCTGCTGAGGGTGTGAAGGGTGAGACTGTTAATATAAGCTAGAATTGAATGTACATGTGCCTCTCCTTTTTTTGTCTTTTATTTTTGCTTGAATATTTGTTTAGCGGGGACTAAGTAACTGCAATTTTTTTTTTTGTTTTTTTAAAGGTTTATGTGGATGGAGTTCCTGATATAGGTATGCTGCTACAGTTTCTCAACTGTTTAATGCATTTTTTTTTTAATCTGGCAAGGACAGACTTAGTTTTGTGCATATTGGGCACTGTTGTATAACTTAGTTGTCATGATTTTTTCCAGGATGTTTAAAGCGCGATCCTTCTCAGCGAAAAAAGAGGCGTCTGAATTGTATTGGTTCTGTCATTAGGTTTTTTCATTTTTCTGATAAAAGGTATGGCCAGATAAAAATATCCTATATTTTTTATATTACTAAGAAAGCTTTTATAAATTGGTAATAGTTACAATGTGGTTTATTGAGATGAATCTGAGATGAAGTCTATATGAGTGCCTTTCATTTTTGAAGGATCAAATGGTACATGATTATTTCAGTTTGTCTCGAACTTGTCATATTCACAATTTGTGAACATAGAGTTATGTCATGTGCTTGGAACAAGCAGGTGTTTCAGAGGATAAGCATATATCACCTTCTCATGCTAATCGTCCCCTGCTGTATGAACTAATATATGAGACTTTTATGGATGTAATATATATATATATATATATATATATATATATATATATATATATATATATAGTAAAACCTCTATAAATTAATATTGTTGGAACTGGAGAATTTTATTAATTTAGAGAGATATTATATAATCGATAAATTAAAAATTTATTAATTTAAAGAGATTTTAATGTATATACATAACTGACCTTCAAAATTCTGGGGTTGTATAATCCACTTAGTACATTAGTTATTGATGACAAATAAATTAAAACACAAGTTTTAATCACCATTCAAAGAATGTATACTCACATAATTATGTTAATTGAAAGTTTGAATGGTCTCATTCATTGTCTCAATCATGTTAATTGGAAGTTTGATCAATGCAGATTTGAAGTTCAACAAAAAACAAGTAATAGTAGATTCATAATTTACTAAATTGTCTTAGAATGTTAAAGTGGACAACATATATATTGTATCTGGGAATTTTTTAATAATTATTAATTTATAGTTTCGTCGGGACCTTAAATATATACTAGGATTTCCAAAAAAAATATTATCTTATTATTTAATTGATTGGTGTCCAAATTTGAACTGGTCCCAAGTTGGGACCAAACAAATTATTAGTTTTATCAAGGTTATAATTTATCGAGTATTATTTTATGGAGGTTTATATAGAACCATTGTTCTCTAGCACTCTTTTTCTGTTTCAGATTTTTCTCTTTATTTTTCTGAATATTTGTTACCACCACTTCATCTTTATCAGGTCCTTTGGGATAATAAGACGATTTGATAACACCAGGAAAAAACATTTGGTGAGCAGTTGTCACTTCTGCAGAACATTATTTTCTCACTGAAAAGTTACTTCCCTATTCATTTTTCTTCTGTTTCTAACTACAGATCATGTTTGAAGATGGAAATTCTGAGTTCCTAGACTTGTCAAAAGAAGAATGGGAATTTTGCAATTGCTAAATATAATTTGCCAGGTAAGTCCCACCCTTGCTCATCTGAACAAAAGGATTTGATGACATGTTTGGACCTTGGATTTTGGCGAGCGAGAACAGAAAAATGAAGTATAAGATAAAGTAAATTACTAGTAGTAAGTAGTAACAGATGAAGTGAGAAAGACACCTTTTTAGTATTTTTCTCCTTGAAAAACAACAGCTCGTATTGTCAATGGTGGCTCTGATGAAACTAAAACTCAAGCTTTGCAGATTTTTCTGTCCACTGAGATTATTGATTCTGCAATAGGATGGTAATAGTTGAACTGCTGGGATTAGCCTGAATGTTCAAGTTTTTATTTCGGAAATGGCTGGATAAAAAATTTCGGGTGAATGACCTCAAACTTCATCGAAGATTAGCGAAATTATTAAATACACCCCTCCTTATGACTAGAAGATATAGCATGGTACATTTGTTTGCAAGAAATAAGTATTTTCTGATTAAATTGGTATGTTGCTTGTCATTTTGTCCGAAATTTCGGAAGCCATAAGACAATGGTAATTTAGTGAATCACTTTTTATTGCCTACATATGTAGAAAGATTTGACTGGTCAAGCGATTTAGTTGTAATTTTCATAAAATTTAGGATCCATTTGGTACTTTGAACAAACCTCGACTTGAGGGAGGTTAAAGTAATTCACTCTAGAAACTTTTGTTCTATTTTGATGGGTGACATATCTGGTTCATGTTGTTACTTCTTTTGCACATATCAAGAGTTGAAGATTTTGTTACAATTTCGATATAATTTCAAGTTATCGATTAAATTCTTCCTACATGTACATTTCTTTCTTCAGAAAAGCTGCAGCAAATGTGTAGAGTTAATGTTGGAAGATTGTTGTACACAAGATATAGTTGGGGCAGTGAGGCTTGAATTGTACGAAATAACGTTGGGCGATATTTTTTGGACTATAAAGTCCTTTCAATATGTTGTATTTGTGAGGTTAATTTTAATTTTTATATTTTTTCTAAATGTAATAGCATATCGGCAAGTGTAGTTGTAATAGCATCTGCAAGTGTAACATTAGCTAACCAAGCAAATTGTAGTAGGGAAATTTTATTTTTGGTGGAGTATATTCATGTGCTTTAAATTTGCTTCAAATTTGTTCTTTGTTCTAAATTTGTTATAATTCCCATTTTGTGTTGTAAAATATCGATCATTAATCCAATCAAAATGTGACACACTGAACTAGAATTTCTCCTCTAATGAAGTAAGGAAGCATTTCCAATCAATTAAAAGAGTTGATTCAATATTATTTAATTACTTATCATTAATTTAAAATAGAGTTAGCATTATGTCACGCACCTTGATTCATTTGGGCCAAATTTTGGACCTGAAGATTTCAAATCCTACCAATTCAAGTCCATATTTGTTAAGAAGTAGAGTCATTTGCTCATTTGAAAATAGATGTCTCTAAAACATCTCAAGCCTACATTTGCTAGTCAAAGTACATAACCCACATCATTAGCTGATTTGTAGATACATATCTTAAATTTAGCTCAACGGTCGAAAGCTTTAAATTTAGTGGCAAGGTACTTCAAATGAAGTAACTCACCTATTTTGTTCAATGGAGTTACAATGTCTCAAACATTCATTCACAAACTTAATTGTGATAGAGGAAAGATTTCCGATTTAAACAAAATGAAAAGAAATTAATAAACTATTAGTTCATAATCAAATAAACATTCTTAATTATTAAAAATCAATCCCACTAGCATCCATCGTACCACTCCACCCGAGCTCCTCATTTGAAAAAGGATGCAATAAATATGGAGTGAACTACACTAGCTCAGTGGGGTTATTGTTTGTCAAAATTGAAAACAAGCATACGCAAACACAAAATAACAATACTGTATCCATGCTTCAGCCACTTAGCAACTAATTAAATCACATGTAAACATATTATTAGCCACTTAACGGCCACTTAATCGTTTTCATGCTATTACCCACTTAAAAATCGATTTAAACATAAATGTTGCCCCAACCATGTCACAAATGCAATCGTTTAATAAACACAAACAGAGTAGAGAATATTTCACCTAAAAACGTAGTTAAAAGTTGAATGCTTAATACGAATGATGCAAATTATGGTTTCACGTCCTCTGTTATTTTCGTTTTCCATAAATAAAAATATTTCGTGACTTAGTAAATATTTAATTAATGCTTAAAACAAAATCTACTCTTAATAGCTATTTCATTTATAAAGCCGAAAAAAAAAGGAAATTAATCCCTGAAGCTCACCACCAGTCATGACCAGCCCTTTAGATGAAGTTGGAGGAGGTCATTTCCAAAGTCACGTTGTTCTTCTAATATGCTTTTTGCCGATTCCACAATAGATGACTCACAATTCCACAACTTAATCAGTTGAAGCGTTGGTATATCTCCAATACCACGTGGAATCTCTCTTAGTTCATGACAACTCCGAAGAGTAAGGCTCTCAAGCCTGGGAAAATTGCCCTTCGATTGTTTCCCACACGGATCCATCGCAAGCAAGCGAAAATAGTTTGAGCACTTGAAGATTCGGCAATGAACCAACAATTGACATATCTTTCCATGGAATGTGAGTGCCTTCCAATGTCAACTTCTTTAGTGTCACTGGGAATGCAAGGTTATGAGAGAAAGCACACGAGAAGTGATTATACAGATATACATGAATGTTCAAGTTTTCAAGCTTTTGCAGATGGACGAGATTGTTTAGGCTGTACTCTGACCATTTTGTTTCTTCCATTTCATGATAATAGATTCCCAACTTCTTTAGGTTTGGAATCAATTCTAGGATCCTCTTAGAGCATCTAAAATTGCATATTCGTTTTAGTGTGCGCAAGTTTTGCAGAGGTAGAATATGATCACAAGTTTCAGCTGAAGGATCAAGCAGTAAGCCATGAGAAACAATAACGTGCCTTAATTCTCTCATTCTCCAAATTCCCAACAGCAAACATAACTTGAAAGAAGACTAAACATTGACTTATGCTTACAACGTCATTATTTCTGTATTTTCCAGTTATACTACGTCTTGTTGATAATCCTACTAATCTTAAACTTATGTTTGGGCAAATTCTTTAAAAATTCAATTAAAATTATAAATCATAGTGTTACCCCTATGCTCAACTGATATTTGTATTTTAAAGTGCAAGAGAGTGGTTGTTTGTAAGAAAAATACAGACATTCCTCAAAATGGGTGCTTGTAATTTCAAATATACTAGGATTTTTTTGGTAATAGGTTGAAATGTAAAGGGTAGATTTTGTTATTCACCCTATATGTTTAATACCCTTGATTTTGTTTTATACTAAGTTGTTCTGCAATGTTGTATAAGATCCACTGATGATTGATTAAGAAATCTAGATTTTCCTTATCCACATAAACTCAAAAGGCCCAGGAGATAAGAGTATTAGATTCATGTTATAGAAAGTCTAAATAAATAATTATTCGTAAACAATCTCGTAAATCAAAACCTTTTTTTATTAATATCAACACAACAATTGTGAAATCATTTAGCAGAAACATTTAATAAAACACTTGTTGACGTCAGATTTTGTAGAGCACAAAATCCTAGCCAAACACCAAATAAGTCGATCCGGCTTTAATGAATCGGACCGAACAAATTATAGATGAAATAAGAGAAAGATTGGCCCGGTGCCTACTCGGGCAAATTTGCTAGGCTGATTCTGGTCGGTCAGTTTTGGTCGGCCAGAACGATTTTATATAAGAATTGAGAGTAAAAGGCTCTCTAATTACAATGATTTCGGATCTAGAATTCCATCCCTTTGAATGATAATTGAGGCCCTATTTATAGGCTATACCTGAGATATGAAACTTGGAAAGAAAGAAATAACTCCCTTGATTTTAGGGTACAGATAAGGGAAAAATAGATTAAATCCTATCTAAATCGAATAAGATTTGATCATGATTTGTTTCCTTTCTTGAAGATTACTTGAAATAACTAAGTCTTTTCTGCTCTTCTTGCAACAATGGCCTCGATTTCTGGCCTTCTGGTCTTCTCGGGCCTCCTGGTCGGCTTGGCTTCCTCGGGTTGGACCCTAGCCCGGTTGGCCTGGTTAGGTTGGGATCTTGTTTGGCCGGGTCGGCCCTTCTAGCCAGGTCGGGTCTTCTGGCCTTCTAGCCGGTTCTGGACTTCTAACTGGTTTTGGTCTCCACTTGGGCCGAACCCTAGGCCGGGTCGGTTTGGTGGGGGCCCAACATTAGCCCCTTAGGCCGTGGCTAGATATCATTCTAGTCGGGGCCTAACTCAATCAGCCTCCTACAAGCCGACCTCATCTTTCCTTTTATTCCGACATACCATGATTTTTTGGGTAAGTGTAAGTTTCTTAGCCCTGCTATCCATACATCAATTTTTTATTTTCTTTTGTGTTTGAGCTAGGCTTGCTTCGGCGCTGGACTCGGCTGGGTTGGTTCTGACCGGGTCGGACTGTGGTGGCTCAAAACCTGGTCGGGTAGGTCCAAGCCGGGTCGGACCTTGATGGCTCAAAACTTGCCCGGAACGGTTATGCTTGGGTCGGGTCCCATTGGTTCAGTCGGACCCCGACGATTTGGGTCTAGACGGTTCTGTCCCCGTCGGCTCGAGCCGGGTCTGCTCGGTGCGCATGCGGTCTACCCAGCTCCCGCCGTGCGCGCACGCGGGCGAGGTCAGCTCCCGGTGTGTGCGCGCGTGCGGGTCTGCTCGGCAACCGGCGGGGACGCGCGGGGGCCAGGTCGGTTCCCGGCGTGTGCGTGCGCGGGGGTCTGCGCGGCACCCGGCATGTGTGCGTGCAGGTTCTGCTCGGCACCCGGCGTGTGCGTGCGCGGGTCTGTTCGGCAACCAGCATGTGCGCGCGCTGGCCAGGTCGGCTCCCGGTGTGTGCGCGCGGGTTCTGCTTGGCACCCGGCGTGTGCGTGAGCGGGTCTGCTCGGCACCCGGCATGTATGCGTGCGGGCCAGGTCGGCACCCGGTTCGATGCCGTTTCTGCTCGGCTCTCAGTACGACGCCGGGTCCGTTTCTAGTCAGCTCCCGGCACGACGCCGGTCCATTTCTGGTTGGCTCCCGGCACGACACCGGGTACGTTTCTGCTCGGCTCTTGGCATAGAGCCCTTAGTTCAGATTTCAGAGCTCAAATGAGCTAAGGTGGGGGCCGGAGCCCTTGGCCAAGTTCATGAGCTCGGATACGCTTGGATTGGGTTGGAGTCCTTAGTCATAATTCGTGCTCGCAAATGAGCTCGGATTAGGCCGGAGCCCTTTATCAGATTCAGAGCTCGGAAAGGCTTGGGGCCGGAGCCTCTAGTCAGAATTCGAGCCCAGCGAGTGAGCTCAGATTGGGCCGGCGCCCTTGTAATTTGTAGCTCGGATGAGCTTGGGTTGGGTCGGAGCCCTTGGTGGGGCTGAAGCCCCCAAGTTCGATCCCGAGCTCGGCGGGCGAGCTCGGGTTGGGCCGGAGCCTTTGGTGGGGTCGGAACCCCTAAGTTTGATCCCGAGCTCGGCGGGCGAGCTCGGGTTGGGCCGGAGCCTTTTTCTTGGTCGGCTCGGTAAATGAGCTTGATGTGCTAGGGAGAAATGTCCTTGTTTTTGTCTCTGGTCGGCTCGATGGATGAGCTCGACGTATACTCTATAGTCGGCTCGACAAAGGAGCTCGCAACCTCGGGGAGCAATTCCCTTATTTTTGTCTTTGGTCGGCTCGATGGATGAGCTCGACGTGTAGACTATCTGGTCGGCTTGACAAATGAGCTCGACATCTCGGGAAGTGGTTTCCTTATTTTTGTCTTTGGTCGGCTCGATGGATGAGCTCGACGTGTAGACTATCTAGTTGGCTCGGCAAATGAGCTCGACATCTCGGGAAGTGGTTTCCTTGTTCTAGTCTTTGGTCGGCTCGATTGATGAGCTCGACGTATAGACTCTATGGTCGACTCGGTAAATGAGCTCGACACCTTGGAGAGTAATTTTCTTGATCTAATCTTTGGTCGGCTCGATAGAAGAGCTCGACGTATAGACTCTCTGGTCGGCTCGGTAAATGAGCTCGGCACCTTGGAGAGTAATTTTCTTGATCTAATCTTTCAGTTCTTCCCCAGCCCCACTGCATCGTTCTAGTAATAGGTTCTGGTCTTGGAGACCAGGTAGAACATTCTGTGTTGGTAGTCTTTGAGCTATGTGTTGTTTCTCAGCCCCCTTCCTCTAGCGCCAAAATGTTGACGTCAGATTTTGTAGAGCACACAATCCTAGCCAAACACCAAAGAAGTCGATCCGGCTTTAATGAATCGGACCGAACAAATTATAGATGAAATAAGAGAAAGTTTGGCCCGGTGCCTACTCGGACAAATTTGCTAGGCTGATTCTGGTCGGTCAGTTTTGGTCGGCCAGAACGATTTTATATAAGAATTGAGAGTAAAAGGCTCTCTAATTACAATGATTTCGGATCTAGAATTCCATTCCTTTGAATGATAATTGAGGCCCTATTTATAGGCTAGACCTGAGATATGAAACTTGGAAAGAAAGAAATAACTCCCTTGATTTTAGGGTACAGATAAGGAAAAAATGGATTAAATCCTATCTAAATCGAATAAGATTTGATCTTGATTTGTTTCCTTTCTTGAAGATTACTTGAAATAACTAAGTCTTTTATGCTCTTCTTGCAACAATGGCCTCGATTTCTGGCCTTCTGGTCTTCTCGGGCCTCCTGGTCGGCTTGGCTTCCTCGATTTGGACCCTAGCTCGGTCGGCCTGGTTAGGTCGGGATCTTGTTTGGCCGGGTTGGCCCTTGTAGCCAGGTCGGGTCTTCTGGCCTTCTAGTCGGTTCTGGACTTCTAACTGGTTCTGGTCTCCACTTGGGCCGAACCCTAGGCCGGGTCGGTTTGGTGGGGGCCCAACAACACTTAGGTGAAGCAAATTTAAATAAAGAGTTTCAAATAAAAGTAACAATGTCTCAAATATTCATTCACAAACTTAATTATGAAAGAGAGAAGGTTTATGATCCAAAGAAAATAAAAAGAAATTAATAATCCACTCGTTCATAACCAAAATAAACGTCCTTAGCTATTAAAAATCAATTTCCATTAACACCCACCGTACCATCGCACTTGAGCTCCTCATCTGAAAAAGAATGCAATAAAATGGAGTGAACTACACTAGCTCAGTAAAATTAAAAACAAGCATAAGTAAATACAAAATAACACCACTGTATCTATGCTATCAACCACTTAACAACTAATTAAATCATATGTATATATGTTAGCAGCCACTTAACGGCCAATTAATCTTTTTCATGCTATTAACCACTTAAAATCAATTTAAACATATATGTTGCCCCAATCATGTCACAAATGCAAGCGTTTAGTAAACACAAACAAGGTAAACATTTCACCTCAAAACGTAATTAAAAGTTGAATGCTTAATGCGAATGATGCAAATTATGGTTTCACGTCCTCATTATCTTCGTTTTCCATAAATAAAAATATTTCGTGACTTAGTAAATATTTAATTAATGCTTAAAACAAAATCTACTCTTATAGCTATTTCATTTTTAAAGCCGAAAAAAAAAGGAAATTAATACCTGAAGTCAAGTTGTTCTTCTTCAATACTTTTTGCCGATTCCTCAACAGATGAAGTACAAATCCACGACCTAATCATTTGAAGCGTTGGTATATCTCCAATACCACGTGGAATCTCTCTTAGTTTATAACAACGTCAAAGAGTAAGAAAATGAAGCCAAAAATAAAGAAAAAGGAAATTAATACCTCAAGTTCAACCATTCAGCAACCTCGAAGTTGGAAGAGGTCATTTCCATTGTCACATTGTTCTTCTTCAATAATTTTTGCCGATTCCACAATAGATGACTTACAATTCTGCAACTCAATCAGTTGAAGCGTTGGTATGTCTCCAATACCACGTGGAATCTCTCTTAGCTTACTGCAATCTTGAAGAATAAGGCTCTCAAGCCTGGGAAAATGACAGAACTCTGTTTTCCAAATATGGAGGTCTGTGTTGTGAATTACAAGTATTTTTAATTGACAGAACTGCCCTTCGACTGTTTCCCACACGGATCCATAGCAAGCATACCAAACTAGTTTGAGCACTTGAAGATTCGGTAATGAACCCGCAATTGACATATCTTTCCATGGAATTTGAGTGCCAGTCAATGTCAACTTTTTTAGTGTCACTGGAAATGCAAGCCTATCAGATAAATCACTTTGGAAGAATTCTGTCAGATATGTATAAATGTTCAAGTTTTCAAGCTTTTGCAGATGGACGAGATTGTTTAGGCTGTACTCTGACCATTTTGTTTCTTCCATTTCATGATAATAGATTCCCAACTTCTTTAGGTTTGGAATCAATTCTAGGATCCTCTCAGAACATCTAAAACCGTGTATTTGTTTTAGTGTGTGCAAGTTTTGCAGAGGTAGAATATGATCCCAAGTTTCAGCTGAAGGATCAGGCAGTAGTAAGCCATGAGAAACAATAACGTGCCTTAATTCTCTCATTCTCCAAATTCCCAACGGCAAATCTAACCTCCCTTGATACCAAGATCCACGAATATTTAATGTTTGAAGATTCACAAATTTGGAAAAGTATTCGGGATCTTTTGAAATACGTGAAGTTTTGGAATTTGATAATGCAAGGTACCTCAAATGAAGTAGCTCACCTATTTTGGCATCCAGCGATCTGAAATCTACATCCATTACTCTAAGTAATCTACAACGCTTCCATGAACCAAATATACCAAAATTCTCATCATGAGCTTTTCTTAAACAAAGGTCTCTCAAGAGATCATGCATCTTTATGCTTTTGATCCTCCCATTATACCTCTTCTTAATTATCAAAACCAGACTTCTCTTTGCCAAATCTTCCAAATAATCCTCCCCCATCTCTTCCAAATCTTTGGATCCATTTGATTTTAGAAAACCTTCTGCCACCCACATTCTGACCAGTTTTGAGACACGTATCTCATAATCTTCTGGAAAACCTCCCATGTAAAGAAAACACGGTCTTAAATGATGAGGCAACCATGTATAACTCAAAGATAATATCTCCGCGAAAGACTCATCGCTTGTATTTACAGCTTCATTCACATTTATTGCGATCTTTTTCCAAGTTTCTTGCACCCGATCGACCTTGGAGAGGACTCCAGCAATCACGACAATTGCAAGGGGAAGTCCTCTGCATTTCTCAGCATCTGCCTTCCAATTTCCTCGAGTTCAGGTGGGCATTGTTCTTCTTCAAACACTTTTTGTCTAAGTAGATTCCAACTCAAGTCTACACCCATCAAATGCATCTCGTAAGGATGGGTGGAAGAGTCGACATAAGAAGCCACATCAGCGTCCCTCGTGGTTATGATAATCCGACTCCCATTGAAGTCATCTGGAAACACCCTCCGTAAATCATCCCATGTGTTAGTGTTATTTTTTAACACTAATTAATTTTGCCTTTTCTTTGGTATTTTATTACCATATTTAATTTTAATATATTGAGATATTTGATAGTATATTTTTATACTATAAGATATTTAATATATTTGCTTGATTTGGTTGTTGAATTTATTTGGGTTTGTTATCCAAGAGTTTGGACAAGTCAAAGAAGTATGAAGAGTATTGAACTAGCCAAAAGAGTGAAAAGTATGGGAGATGTCAAAGAATAGTGAAAAGTATGGGAGAAGTCAAAGAATAGTGAAAAGTATGGGAGAAGCCAAAGAATAGTGTAGAGTATGGAACAAGTCATGGAAGATGGATAAAGATCTTGGACCAAGTTGCACCAGAAGAGAGAGTCTGAAAAAATAGCACTATCCAGACTGCAGATCGAGAAGAACACCAAGAGAGATCCAAGAGAAAAATATAGTGTTCCAAGTGAGATACAAGGGCAGTTTTCAGAGCAATTGAATGTTGGAACATTAGTGACAACATTCTGTTTGATAGAGTCTTTTCTTCATTAGATTCTAGTTGAATTGCTTTGTAAACCCTATAAGAGGGTTTTAACATTCTTTGAGAGTCGGGAGATTATCATAGAGTGTTTGGTTTCGTTTCAAAGAGATTCTTTCAAAAGATCTCTTTGTGAGTGTTTTTGTAATTACTCTTGTTGTAATATATCTTTTGCCCTGCTGGCGTTCCACAAGTATATTTATATACTTGTGGATATATCTTCCTGTCCTTGTTCGTTTTTTTATTCCGCTGCAAATTCTGATTATTCTAAGTGTATGAATGTTTTGGCAAATGTTGTGACATCTGGAACAACATTATCAATCTGTTCATTTTGTTTTTAAGTCTTGCAGGAGTTTCTGACCCACCAATCCTTTCAATTGGCATCAGGAGCCTGTATCACTCGACTTCGTACGTGAGATGATCCTGTTTTAATCTTGCAAGACATGGATTGGTGTAATCCGCAAGGGAAGTTGCCCGTGCTTGATGGATCAAACTACGCCTATTGGAAGATTCGTGTACGGTCCCAAATCAAGTCCATTGATACAAATGCTTGGGACGTTGTTTTGGATGGGTTTACTCATCCTATGAAGGTTCATGAACAAGATGGAGATGTTGTTTCCAAACCTAGAGGAGAATGGACTATTGCCGAAATTGCTGCTGCAAACTACAATGACAAAGCTCTCAACATCATCCATGGTTCTGTAGATCTCCGTGTTTTCAAACTCATCCAAAATTGTACTTCAGCAAAGGAGGCTTGGGATATCCTTCAAAGGCATTACGAAGGAGATAGCACCGTAAGAGAGACAAAATTGCGAACTCTAATGTCTCAATTCGAAACCATGCGAATGGAAGAAAATGAGGACATTAGTTCCTATTTTGAGAAACTACGGGACATCTCAAATCAGTTCGTGGTGCTCGGAGACTCAATAACGCACAAGAATTTGGTGTCCAAAGCTATTCGTACTTTGACACCAAAGTACAACATGAAGGTGTGTGCTATTGAAGAAGCTCACAACCTTGCCAAGATGGATTTTGATACTCTCCAAAGCATCTTGCAATCCTACGAGCTTAATCTGAAAAATCAAGGAGGCTCGAAGGGAAAGAACATTGCTTTCCAAGCACAAACTGATGATGAAAGCGATGAAGATGATGAGCCATTAGAGGAAGTCACTGAAGCACACAATGTGTCAATGCTAACCAAGAAGTTCAATTCGATGGTAAGGAAGTTCAACAAAAAGAAATTTCATCCGAAAGGGAAGAATTTCCAAAACAAGAATGTCGCTCAACCTTCGTGGAAGCCAACTGGTACACCTGCCCAACTCCAATCTAATCCCAGAAGAGCAGGATCTGAACATGGAAGATTTGATCCGAAGCATCTTGAAAGTATTCAATGCCATGCTTGCTCGGGATGGGGACATTATGCAAATGAATGTGCCAATACTCTTCGGAAGTATGGGATAAAGAACCACTGGGTTTCCATGAGTGATGATGAAGATGAGGATGACCTTGAAGAAAGTCAGAACCAGTCTTTGATGCTTGCAACAATTTGCGAACAGAATGACCAAACTTTTCATGTTGCAGATGATGTGGCCACATTGATTGACACATCTGACAGGTACGATTTATTTAATTTTAATTTTTCTAACGTAACCTGCTTGAATGTTGTGGATATAGTGGATACAGATTCTCTTCCAGATGATGAAGAATTGGATAGGGATGAAGTTCTTGAAGAACTCCAAGAACTTTACAAATCCTTACTTAAAGATTGGAAGAAGCAATGCAAGAAAGTTGAAGTCTTTTCCAAAGAAAATGATATCATGAGGGGATCTTTAGCAAAGATAGAAACAACCCTCATTAAGAAGGAGATAGAGCTTGATAAAGTTCAAACCAAATTGAATGATGCAGAGACCACTATTGCCAAATGGACCAGTAGTTCAATGAAAGTCAATGAAGTCTTGAACGAAGGAAAAACTGATAGAGCAGGTATTGGGTTTAAATCAAAAGAATCTGTTTTTCCAAACCTCTTTGGTGAAAATCTTGTTAAAACTACCTTTGTGAAAGAAAAGTCTAAAAATGTTGGTGAATCTTCTAACCCAGGTCGTAGGAAAAGGAAGTTTGTTTGTCATTACTGTTTTTGTGAAGGGCATATAAAACCTTTTTGTTTCAAATTGAAAAGAGATATGTCCAGTAATGAAATGTTGTCTGAAATGTTGCCCAACATTTCGAACAACATTTTTGACAAACCAAGAAAAATTGTTGTGAAACAAGTTTGGATTCCAAAAGCTCCTTTTGTTTGCAATGTTGTTTATACTGCTTTGAGGACTAATCTTGCAGGTTCGTGGTATTTTGATAGTGGTTGTTCACGCCATATGACGGGAACAAAAAGGTACTTAAAAGATTTTGAACCACTTACCGAAGGTTATGTTACTTATGGAGGAGGAGCTAAAGGTAAAATCTTAGGAAGATGAACTCTTGATGTACCAGGTTTTCCAAGTCTGAAAAGTGTCTTATTGGTTGATGGTCTTATGGCTAATTTAATTAGCATAAGTCAACTTTGTGATGATGACTTGGAGGTAAAGTTTAATAAAAATTCATGTGAAGTTTTTGATTAATCTAACTCTTGTGTTATGGCAGGAACAAGGTCTCAAGATAATTGTTATCTTGTTGGTAACAAAGTCACTTGTAACAAGGTCCAATTTGATGACACAATTCTGTGGCATAAAAAATTGGGACATGTAAATTTTCGTACCTTACACAAGTTGATGAAGTTTGGAGCAGTAAAAGGTTTGCCTGATCTCAATTACAAAAGTAAAGTGGTCTGTGGAGACTGCCAGAAAGGTAAGCAAACTCGTGTTCCACACAATGTTGTCACATCTGGGGGAACATTCACAGGTACTGTTCACTGCTTTGATCTTTTACATATGGATCTTATGGGTCCAGTTGAAGTAGAAAGCCTTGGAGGTAAGAGGTACTCCTATGTAGTTGTTGATGATTTTTCAAGGTTCACTTGGATTTTCTTTTTACGTGAAAAATCAGAAACTTTCTCTTACTTTAAAATGCTTTTTACTCAAATCAAAACCTCTTTCTCCTCAAAAGTTTTGAGAATTAGGTCTGATCATGGAAAAGAATTTGAAAACAGTTACTTTGCTGATTTTTGTGTAAAGAAAGGGATTTTTCATGAGTTTTCGGCTCCTAAAACACCTCAACAAAATGGAGTTGCCGAAAGAAAGAATAGAACTTTGCAAGAAATGGCTAGAGTCATGTTGATTTCTAAAAAACTGTCAAAAAGGTTTTGGGCCGAGGCATTGAACACCGCATGTTATATAGGAAATAGAGTTTACCTTAGGCCCGGTTGCAAAATTACACCTTATGAAATTTTAAAAGGAAGAAAACCAAGTTTGAAACATTTTCATGTTTTTGGGTGTGTTTGCTATGTGCTTAATGACAGAGATAATCTTGCCAAGTTCGATTCGAAGAGTGACAAAGCTGTCTTCCTTGGATATTCCTCAAATATCCATGCTTATCGTGTATACAATTTAAGAGTAAGGAATATTCAGGAATCTGTAAACATAGTGTTTGATGACTGTTCTGATCTTGCAGGAAAGACATATGAAGATATGGTGATGGATCTGATTGAGAAACCGTCTGTTCCTGAAGATGCAGAAAGTGGTAGATCTGATGTTGTACCTGATGTTGCAACAATTGGAGAAACATCTGGTGTCAACAGTGAATCTGATGAAAATGAGGATGAAATTCATGATCCTGTAAGGAGAGATCCGCCTGCTCGGATTAGAAAAGATCACCCTACAAGCCAGGTGATAGGGGGAGTACAAGAAGGCATTCGAACACGAAGGAAGGAACCGGTTAATTATAAAGACATGGTAAGGTATGTGTGTATGACTACCACATACGATGAGGTAAGGAATTATTGTTTTGTGTCTTTGTTTGAACCTAAAAATGTGTTAGAAGCTTTGAAAGATGATTTTTGGATTCAAGCTATGCAAGAGGAGCTTGAACAATTCACTCGAAATGAGGTGTGGACTCTCGTTCCTAGACCTTCCAATACCAATGTAATTGGTACTAAATGGATTTTTAAGAATAAAACTGATGACTCGGGTAATGTTGTTCGTAACAAAGCTCGTCTTGTAGCTCAAGGCTATACACAAGTCGAAGGTATCGACTTTGACGAAACCTTCGCACCTGTGGCTAGAATTGAGTCTATAAGGCTTTTACTTGCTATAGCATGCTATCTAAAAATCACCTTATATCAAATGGATGTTAAGGGAGCCTTCTTATATGGTTATTTGGATGAGGAAGTATACGTTGAACAACCTAAAGGTTTCGAAGATCCTTTCCATCCTAACCATGTGTTCAAGCTTGACAAAGCCTTATATGGTTTGAAACAAGCCCCTCGAGCATGGTACGGTAGGTTGAAAAATTTCTTACTTGATTTTGGATTCATTAGAGGTGAGGCCGATCAAACTCTGTTTATTAAAAGGAATAATAATGATATAATCATTGCACAAATTTATGTTGATGATATAGTATTTGGATCTAACTTGCAACAAAGTTTGGATTCTTTTGTTAATGCTATGAAATCGACATTTGATATGAGTATGATTGGAGAACTCACTTATTTCTTGGGCTTACAGGTGAAACAATCTAATGAAGGCATTTTCATTTCCCAGAGCAAATACGCAAGGAACTTAGTGAAAAAATTCGGACCTGAAAGTGCTAAGCATATGAGGATACCGATGGGGTCTACACAGAAAATATCAAAAGATGATGTTGCCGTAGATGTTGACACAACGCTGTACCGTTCAATGATAGGTAGCTTGCTATATCTTACTTCAAGTCGACCTGATATTATGTTTAGTGTTTGTGTCTGTGCCCGTTATCAGTCTTGTCCTAAAACATCTCACTTACATGCTGTTAAGAGAATCATAAAGTACGTAGCAGGTACATGTGATTTAGGTATATGGTTCTCTAAAGATACGAATCCTAACCTTGTAGGATATAGTGATTCCGATTGGGCTGGAGATGTGAATGATAGGAAAAGCACTAGTGGAGGATGTTTTTATCTTGGAAATAATTTGGTCTCATGGTATAGTCGTAAGCAAAATTGTGTGTCTCTTTCGACTGCTGAATCTGAATATGTGGCAGCCGGAAGTTGTTGCTCTCAATTAATTTGGTTACAACACATGCTTAATGACTATGGAATTAAATGTGATAATTTGACTATGTATTATGATAACATGAGTGCCATTAATATTTCAAAGAATCCTGTTCAACATTCAAGAACAAAACATATAGACATTCGACATCATTTTATTAGAGATTTAGTTGAGAAAGGCCTTGTCCAACTTGAGTATGTATCCACTGATAATCAGCTTGCTGATATTTTTACCAAAGCCTTAGATTTTGAGAGATTTTCGTCCTTGAAAAGCTCTCTTGGTTTGTGTGTGATCTGATTGCATATTTACACTTTACGGATGTTGTTCTTAATGTTGCCACAATCTGAAAAACATCCATTGTTCAGGCTTTCTGTCTAGGGATTTTAGGCATATGTTTGCTTGTGTGTTTTCTAGATAATGTGTGACTCTTTGTAGACATTTGTCCTAACAATTCCATAAATTCAGTTTATGGCTCATTTTAAAGTGTACCTTGTTTAAAATTTTGATAAAAATCACGAAGCACTTGGAGCACGGCGTTCGCGGCGACGATGCTTTTCAGGCAGCCTAGTGATTTCTTAAAAAAAAAAAGGGTGTGTGACCTATATTGAGTAACTCGGGGCACGGCACTCGCTATGACGATGCTTCCTTGTAAAAAGGTGTAGGAGATACCACATCCCACGATAAAAAGTTAATCTCTCAACTGAGTAACCAGAGGCACGACACTCGCTATGACGATGCTATCTTTTCAAAAGGTTGGTAGAGATTAACATGTGCAAAAATTGATGTTTATGGTACACTGTGTTATGTTTTGAGCCTGCTTAATAATTTAATGGAATTGTTTTTACAAATGTGTCAACATTGCGAAACACAAAATCTGGAAATTTTGCATGCGCTTTTTTTTTCTGTATTTTAGGCATCCTTAGATTTTTTTTTGGATACAATTTTTGAGTTGGATAAGTCGTCTCCTAATATTTCTGATCTTATGATTTCTATTTCTCTCTGTTTTGGATCATTTTTGTTGAGGATCTTAAGGGTTTTAGTTTCTTAAGTGCTTCCTTAAATTCACGGTTCTCCATGCCTTATCAAATCACTCATACTCTCTCTCATCTCTTCTATGATACACTCATCTTTACATGCTCAAAAAATCCCCAAATTTCTCTCCAAACCTAACCATGGCAGATTGGAAGACTGATTAAAATCAGAGATACATTCTTTTGTCTCTTTCTGCTCACAAAGGGGGAGATAGGTTGAAGAGGAAGCTGATGATACAGAAAAAGCTAGTTCTAACTTGTGGTTATCTTTTACTTGTTCGAAATCTATTGCATGTTAGTTTGTATGATATTTTGTTGGATGCAATTGATGTTTTCTTGCAGGTTTTCAGGGGGAGAATATTTAAATATGGTTTTGAGCAGAAAAACCAAAAAGGGGGAGATTGTTAGTGTTATTTTTTAACACTAATTAATTTTGCCTTTTCTTTGGTATTTTATTACCATATTTAATTTTAATATATTGAGATATTTGATAGTATATTTTTATACTATAAGATATTTAATATATTTGCTTGATTTGGTTGTTGAATTTATTTGGGTTTGTTATCCAAGAGTTTGGACAAGTCAAAGAAGTATGAAGAGTATTGAACTAGCCAAAAGAGTGAAAAGTATGAGAGATGTCAAAGAATAGTGAAAAGTATGGGAGAAGTCAAAGAATAGTGAAAAGTATGGGAGAAGCCAAAGAATAGTGTAGAGTATGGAACAAGTCATGGAAGATGGATAAAGATCTTGGACCAAGTTGCACCAGAAGAGAGAGTCTGAAAAAATAGCACTATCCAGACTGCAGATCGAGAAGAACACCAAGAGAGATCCAAGAGAAAAATATAGAGTGTTCCAAGTGAGATACAAGGGCAGTTTTCAGAGCAATTGAATGTTGGAACATTAGTGACAACATTCTGTTTGATAGAGTCTTTTCTTCATTAGATTCTAGTTGAATTGCTTTGTAAACCCTATAAGAGGGTTTTAACATTCTTTGAGAGTCGGGAGATTATCATAGAGTGTTTGGTTTCGTTTCAAAGAGATTCTTTCAAAAGATCTCTTTGTGAGTGTTTTTGTAATTACTCTTGTTGTAATATATCTTTTGCCCTGCTGGCGTTCCACAAGTATATTTATATACTTGTGGATATATCTTCCTGTCCTTGTTCGTTTTTTTATTCCGCTGCAAATTCTGATTATTCTAAGTGTATGAATGTTTTGGCAAATGTTGTGACATCTGGAATAACATTATCAATCTGTTCATTTTGTTTTTAAATCTTGCAGGAGTTTCTGACCCACCAATCCTTTCACCATGTTTCACAATTCCATATATCATCTACCACTATTAGAAACCTCCTCCCTTTTAAGTATTTATAAATGCGTTCTTGCAGCTGCAATGACTCGTTCGGAGAATGTTCCAGTTTGGATGATGCATCAATTGAATTTAGAAGGGAAAACAGAATAGTTGCTTGGTCATAATTTTGGGAAACAGTGACCCAACCAGAAACATAAAAGTGATGAAGACTTAAAGGGTGATGAAAAGCAAACCTAGCAAGAGTGGTCTTCCCGATGCCTCCCATCCCAACGATAGGGATCACTTCAAGTTTAGCAGACTCCCCATGGAGCCGATCTTGTATTTCCCTCAAGTCTTTTTCAAATCCCACCACCGGACCTTGTACAGGTGTTGATGAACTAGACATGATCTGGTCTTCACTTGTACACCTACTTTTGATCTCCATCACTTGTTCCATAACAGAATTGATTTCAGTTATGGGCTTCTGTAACTCTTCGTATAACTTTGTAATTCAATACCGCATCTGACAAGAGGAGTAAAACTGAAAAAGTTCTGACAATGAACTTAGTATACAAAGGTTCTGGCAAGATTATTGCTGAACAAACTAATATTGATGAGTTCACAGACCAGAAAAAAAATTACATTCAAGTCAAGGGTTCTGACAACTCATTTACCATTTCCTTAACAATAACATTCAGTTAAACAATAACTGGGAAAGAAAACCTTGAATCAATCCATATGCCAAGGCATTTAAACCTTTTACACTACGAGACAGAAAATAATATTTATATTTATACATAAAATGAAGTTGAAGACAAGTAGTGGTAATAGGAGGAAAATATTTCAAGACCCAACAAGCAGCCAATTTTTATAAGAATTAATGAGAAGATTCCGGGACCAATGCATGCAAGCTTATCTTTCTTTCAAGTTTCTATGACCCTACCCCCTGGTACCCGGATATGGCTTTTTTAACAAATATTGTGAAAAAAGAAAACATTAATCTTATATGTATTGTAATTCTGTATCAACTTTCTCAATTCCAACATAACCTATATACTATATTTGTGTAATTCTCAATTAATTTATAATCATACAAATTTATGTAAGATCCCCTCATGAATTAAGATGAAATCTTATTATCAATCAGAATTTAAAACTTTTTTTTTAATGAGTCAAGTGATTTTACATAATTAAACATACAGTTAGAAAAAATCAGCTCTCTTCCAGCTTAGATTCAAAATTGTTCCATTGTCTCTATGGCTAAGCCCCTCGCGACCCACAAGCACATCAAAGGTCAGAGTTCTGTTCACTTGAAGTAATTGAGTGTTAAATAGAGTTTTTGAATCTTCCAAACTTATGGTACCAAACTTGAAGATGCATATCACAAGTGGCTATGATTCAATCTACTTCAGTGGCTAAGATTCAATCTAATTGGTGTCCGCAAATATTCCTGTTCTCTCTCTCTCTCTCTCTCTCTCCATTTCTTCCTTATTCAGTCTCTTCCAGCTTAGATTCTGTATAGTGCAAATGGCTTATGCTTCTCTTCTTTCACTTGCACAAACACTAGATCAACTTCTCATTCGTCATGATTCCTATGTTGATCACCATCAAAAGCAACAAATTCAATCTCTTCATGACAAAATTGTTTTCTGATTTCTGTTTCTAAAAATGCATTCATTGTTTTTTTCCAGGAAATCATCTTTAATTTTGTGTTTCTTGCAATATCTTTATTATCACCACGTCTTTTGTCCTTGTGCTTCCTTGGGAAAGCTTGATATAATATCATTTCTTTCTAGATACTTCTGCATGATGTTTAGTTAGTTAGGTATTGTATGTTTAGAGAGTCATTGCAGCTTATTTGATTCTGATAAAATAAATTTGATCTGGTAAATATATAGCTTCGTTTTTCCATACAAAGTAGTTTGATATCAATGTTATTATTTCTGCACTGTATATTTTTATCCATAGCTTGTTGAGGTACTTACCAACTTTCGTTTTGGACTAAATCATCATAAACTTGTAGTTTTAATTGTTTGTATTCAAATGCATATTGCAAGATGTATTATTTTGTCACGCACTGTCCCATTTTTGTCATTTGTATCTAATAGTCATCTACATCTGGTTATCTGTTAAGTAAATTGAAGTGCTTGTTACAGACTGAGAAATGTGGAATGGGTGTTGTGGCAGAAGAAAACATCAATCAAGGAGATTTTGTAATAGAATATGTTGGAGAAGGTGAAAGTTATGCGTACTTGTTTAAGTAAAAGGCTAATTGTAAGCTGACTCTGAAACTTACTTATTGATGATAAAACATGTGAAGAAAGACTGGAAAATGAAACACCGTGGGGAAACAAATATTTATCTATGTGAAATCAATTGATAGGTAGAAAATAGATGCATTTTACTGTGAATATATTTGTGATTTTATAATTTTTTAGATAATTGAATGCACCGTTTTTATACCTATATGTGTTTTTGATCTCCAAATACTTTATATATTATTTTCTTAATTATTTTAGGAGATTTGGAGAATTTTTGGAGGCAATGAAAGCAAATGAAACGAGATGTGGAATTGCTCGGGCCAAGAATTTAAAAGAAAGGAATTATAAGAGAAGACCCATTCAAAAAGCCCATTCCAAATGCTTAAGGGCTGGAAGAAAGGCACGCCACACAACCATATATTTATTTGACTTTTTCGCCAAGAAAGGAGAGGAGTAGAAGATTGGAGAGAGAAAAAAAGTCAGAGACACAGTTCACGCAGGAGAGAGGGGAGATATTAGATTTTAGAGAGAGAAAGTTAGAGAGAAAATATTTATATTTCTTATATTAATTTGGATGTAGTTCTCAATTGTTTTGGTGGATTCAATTTCGAAGATGCTCAGCTAATTTCTCAATTCCGGTTAGCAGAGATATTTGAACCCGTATTTCTATTTATTTTCTAATTAATCCTGTATTCCCTTCTTGATATTTGATTGTAATTGATTATGTTATCTGTGCAGAATGTTTTCAATTATTATTGCTTGATTTAGCCTGATCACCTAGATTAAGTGTTTGATAATTGATTGCTAGAATCTTAAATCATGAATCCTAATCGTTGTGGTTTAATTTTCATAAAGTGGTAAACTAGAGGTCGTGCATCTCTAGGGTAACATAATCCTAGAATTATCGAATCACGCGTGTTGATTTGGGGTCTAGTTCATCCTATCGTCTTGGTGATTAATGCATTTGAATGAATTAAATCTAGCGAGCGTATCCTAGATTGTTCAATTAAATAAAGTTAATTAGCGAGCGTATCCTAATTTAACTAATCTTAAAAGGTGATTCGGTTTAATGACGCATAGTGTTAAAATAGGGATGATAATTCCATGATAATCTGAGAGAGGAGTAATACGTTGATTAGGGAATAATTGATATCGGGGATAATTGAACTGTTAACTGGAATATTTGCAAACATTGAATCTTTGTTTATTTTTCTTGCTACGTTTATTTCATTTAATTTAGTAATAGTTAATCAATCTCAAAACCCCCTATAATCTGTTATTTAATTGAATTGAACATAGATGACATAGTTAATCATCACTCCTCGTGGGATCGACTCTTACTTGCCCTAGCTACTAGTTAGTTAGGTTAGGAAAGAAATTAATAATTTTACCGCATTACGACGTGCGGTCAAATTTTGACGTTGTTGCCAGGGAGTGGCTTGAATTTATTGTCTCATCTTGTTTCTTTTTTTTGTTTTGTTTATTTAAAAAAATATTTAAAAAAATAACAAAAGCAAAAATTAAAAAAATAAAAACAATTTTTTTTGCTGTGAAGTTCGCTGAATCTGCTTTGTTTGCCCTGTTTAACTTGCTCTATTTTTACCTGCTATTCTGTTCTGCTTCGTTTGCTGGTCTACTCTGTTTTTCTCACTGGCAGTCCTAGTGTGACTTGAATCTTCCAGTGTCATATTCTGCAGATTGTTTCGGCGGAAATTTCTGGATTCTTCTTGTTGACATTTGAATTCTCTAACTTGAATTTTACGATTTCAGGTGGTGGATGCGTACTCGATCTTAAGGTAACAAGGATTTGGAAATTGATCCTGAGATAACTCGACGAGATCGAGTCTTTAGGCGACAAGCTAAGCGAGCCTTGGAATTTTCACTTCCGAATTAGACTTTAGTGAATCTAAACACGAGGAGGAAGCAATGGCAGAGGAACGAACATTGAGGGAGCTAGCAAATCCTGCACTTACTCAACAACCTTTTTGCATCACTTTTCCTGATCTTAATGAAGATACTAACTTTGAGTTAAGATTTGGATTAATCCACTTCCATCTTTTTATGGACGTGCAGGTGAAGATCCTCACAAACATCTGTAAGAGTTCTATACTGTCTGTTCAAGCCTAAAGCCTAAAGATGTAACGGAGGAACATATTAAACTCAGACCATTTCCATTTTCTTTGAAGGATGCTGCAAAAGATTGGTTGTACTATCTCCCCTCAGGTTCCATCACAAAATGGAATCAAATGGAAAGTCTCTTCTTGGCTAGGTACTTCCCTGTATCTCGAGCAGCCAATGTTCGAAGGGAATTACTTGGAATTCGACAACAGCATGGGGAGACATTGCATGAGTATTGAGAGCGTTTCACGAAGTTGGAAGCAAGCTGTCCACATCTCCAACTCTCTGATCAACTTATGATTCAATACTTCTATGAAGGACTGTCCTCGATGGACCGACATCACATCGATGCGGCTAGTGGAGGGTCATTGTTGGACAAAACACCATCAGCAGCGAGACTCCTCATCACGAGCATGGCTGCTGCCTCGCAATAATTTGACACCCGTGATTCTTCACTACGATCCGTAAAAGAGGTAAATAGCTCTACCATCAATGATAGATTAACTGAATTAACTTCTTTTGTTCGTCAAGCTGTTGCAGGTACTCCTCAGGTGAAGCCGTGTCGTATTTGCAATACCACTGACCATACCACAGATTCATGTCGAGTTCTGCTTGGTGAAATTGAAACACATGCCAATGCCGTGGGAAATGGAAATTATCAAGGAAGGAAGTACGACCAAGAAAGGAGATATGACCCTTACTCCAACACGTACAATCCGAGTTGGAGGGATCATCCAAATCTAAGGTGGGGAAATCAGCAAGGTAGTTGCAATGGAGAGATAACAAGCCTCCACAGCTTTTAAGGAACCCCAATTACCAGGAGGAAATTTTAATTATCAAGGGCAATCATCCGGACAAAACTCCAACACATCATTGGAGGATATGATGAAGACATTGGCTTCCAATACAATGCAACTTCAAAAGGACACTGCTCAGTTCCAAAAAGATACCCAGTCGAGTATCAAAAATCTTGAGATGCAAATGAGTCAATTAGCAATAGCCGTAAGTCGATTGGAAGCCCAAAATGGAGGAAAATTGTCATCTCAACCAGAGATAAACCCAATGAATGTTAGTGCAGTAACCTTGAGGAGTGGGAAGCATTGGAAGAGCCCAAAAAGCCTGAGAAAAATCGGGAAAACGATGAGGAAGAAAAACCTACTAAACAGGTTGACACTGGATCACCCAGTGTTGAACCATCATCCAGTGTGAAAACTTCAAAATCTACACAGGTAAAACCTGATTTTTCCCCTAATATCCAAGCTAATATGGTTCCCTTTCCTTTCAGGTTGGCGAGGGCAGTGAAGGAAGATAAAGAGAAACAACTACTTGATGTTTTTCGTAAGATCGAGATCAACATCCCTTTGATTGATACGATCAAACAAGTTCCAAGATATGTGAAATTCCTCAAGAACTTGTGCATAAACAAGAGAAAACTTAAGGGTGATGAGAGAATTTTGATAGGAGAAAACGTATCTGTAATTTTTCAAAAGAAGCTTCGTCAAAAGCGAAAGGATCCAGGTATGTTTGTTATTCCATACCGCATTGGAAATGTTAGAATTGAGCGTGCTATGCTAGATCTAGGAGCATCAATCAATGTTATGCCACGTTTTATCTATGCATCTCTAAATTTAGGGCCATTGAAAGATACATGTGTTGTCATTCAATTAGCCGATTGTAGTAATGCATACCCTGATGGGGTCATCGAGGATGTTCTTGTTGAGGTTAATGAGCTCATTTTCCCTGTGGATTTTTATGTGTTGGATATGAATGACGACCCATCGATTTCATCACCTATTTTGTTAGGAAGGCCGTTTTTAAACACCTCTAAAATAAAAATAGATGTTTGTGAGGGAACCCTCACGATGGAATTCAATGGATAGATAATTAAATTTAATATTTTTGATGCCATGAAGTATCCTGATGATGAGAATGCCATTTTTGCTTTGAGTATTATTGACCCTCTTGTCGAGGAAGTTTTTGAGATAAATTTCAGGGATAATTTGGAACTCGTGCTGACCAAGAATTTGAGGGAGGACAGAGGTCAAACTGCTGCACATGGAAGTCTGGATATAATCAAAATCGTAGCTGCACTTCAATCACAACCTCCCTTGTCACCAAGGTATGATCTACACTTCGTTAGTCTACCCGAATCTCACCGAAAGGTTCTTCCATCTATTATACAAGCACCGGAACTTGAATTGAAATCATTGCCAGACCATTTGAAGTATGCCTACTTAGGAGAGCAAGCCACATTGCCCATGATAATTTCAGCAAAATTGGGCTCCACACAAGAAAAGGCTTCACTTCATGTTCTGAATGAATACAAGGAGGCCATTGGATGGACAATAGCAAACATCAAGGGAATTAGTCCAGCCTTGTGCATGCACCGGATTCTTCTTGAAGACGATGCTAAACCCACTCGTGAGGCACAAAGGAGATTAAATCCCCAGATGATGGAGGTCGTCAAGAAGGAGGTGTTAAAACTCCTAGATGTGGGAATCATCTACCCAATTTCTGACAGTCGATGGGTAAGTCCTACGTAAGTTGTACCTAAGAAATCTAGAGTTACAGTGGTCGAAAATAAGGAAGGTGAGTTGTTGGTTCCTACTCGAGTACAAACCAGGTGGAGGGTTTGTATTGATTACCATAAGTTAAATTTCATGACTCAAAAGGACCATTTCCCTTTACCTTTCATTGACCAAATGCTTGAATGACTAGCTGGACACTCTCATTATTGTTTTCTAGATGGTTTCTCAGGATATTTTCAGGTTGCCATAGCACCCAAGGATCAAGAGAAAACCACGTTCACCTGCCCATTCGGTACGTTTGCTTATCGATGATTGGTCTTTGCAATGCTCCTGATACTTTTCAGAGATGTATGGTAAGCATATTTTCCGAGTATGTGGGTAGTGTAATTGAAGTCTTTATATGGATGATTTTAGTATTTATGGTGATTCGTTTGAAAATTGTTTGAAGGGCTTGAAATTAATTTTAAAACGATGTGTAGAAACTAACTTTGTCTTGAATTGGGAAAAATGTCATTTTATGGTTGAGCAAGGCATAGTTTTGGGTCATATTGTTTCTTTAAAAGGCATAGAGGTTGATAAATCTAAGATAGACCTTATTTCGGCATTATCGTACCCCACAAATGTGTGGGAAGTGCGTTCTTTTCTTGGCCATGTAGGTTTTTATCGAAGATTTATCAAGGATTTCTCCAAGATATCAGCTCCAATGTGCAAGTTGTTGCAAAATGATGTAAAGTTTCTGTTCGATGATGAATGTAAGGTCGCGTTTGATGAATTGGAGGAGCGATTGATAACACCACCAATCATCCAACCTCCGGACTGGGTATTACCATTTGAAGTAATGTGTGATGCCTCGGATTACGCCGTTGGGGTTGTTCTAGGACAGAGAGTGGGGAAGGCTGCCATGTGATCTATTATGCATCGAAAACTTTGAATTCGGCACAAGCATATAGAGAGTTTGTTTAGGGAGTTTTCCAAGTCTGTATTAGGGTCTTGAGCCCGTTAAATATACGATACATGAAGTAAAGTAGAAAGGAAAGATTTACACTATCAATACATAACAAAAATATCCCTAAAAATCAGGCTATGAAAATGTGGAAGATCCATCTTTAATACGCCCCCGCAAAATTGACGTGCCATCGGCCACATAAATTTTGGAACGCAAGTGAAGGAACCTCTTTCTCGCCAAAGGCTTCGTAAGCATATCAGCAAACTGATCCAATGTATTTACATAAGCAACTCGTACCACCCCCTTCGTGGATAAGTCCCTCACAAAGTGGAGATCCCATGCAATATGCTTCATTCTCGAGTGGAGTACCGGATTTAAGGCAAGCCGTGTCGCCCCCAAGTTATCACATAAGAGGTGCGGTATAGAAGGAATAGACAGGCCAAGCTCATGAAAAAGTTGGAAAATCCAACACACTTCAGAGGCCGTAGATGCAAGGGCACGGTATCCAGCCTCCGTTGAAGAGCGTGCCACACCCCTTTGTTTTTTAGAACGCCAAGATATGGGTGCATGATCGAGGAAGATGTAGTAAGCTGAAGTTGACTTGCGATCAGTAACATCTCCAGCAAAGTCAGAATCGGAGTAGGCAGTGATAGTTAAAGATGTAGGCTTGCGAAGTAAGAGACCATGATGGATGGACCCCTTTAGATAGCGCAATATCCGTTTGACGTCTATCCAGTCCGAAGCAGTGGGGTTCGACATAGACTGCGCCAACTTATTAACGACAAATGAGATGTCCGGGCGTGTGAGAGTCAAGTATTGGAGCCCCTCTATGGCACTACGATATATCGTGGAATCAACATTGCCAGACACCTTAAGGGGCGCTGAAGTGGCCATTGGTGTACTAACCGGTTTAGCTTCATGCATATGAAACCGGCGCAGGAGGTCCGATGTGTATTTGTGTTGAGACAATAAGAGTCCTTCTCGGCATTTAGACACTTCAATCCCTAAGAAGAAGTGAAGAGCACCAAAGTCTTTTAGAACAAAACGGTTTTGGAGATGACGGATAAGAGAACGAACCATGTTTGAGTCCGATCCAGTTAGTATTATATCATCGACATAAACTAACACAAATAGTTGAAGTCCCGGGCGGCGAAGAAAAAACAGACTATGATCGGCTTTAGACTGCCGAAAACCAAAGACGATAAGTGTTGTGCTCAACGTTTCATACCAAGCCCTCGGAGCTTAACGAAGCCCGTACAACGACTTCTTGAGGCGACAAACATGTGTCGGGTGAGAATGATCAACGAAGCCAGACGGTTGATGCATAAATACCGGTTGATCGAGAGAGCCATGGAGAAAGGCGTTGCTCACATCGAGTTGGCGAAGATCCCAACTATAGTGAAGAACAAGTGACAGTATTGTCCGAATGGTTACCGGTTTCACAACTGGGCTGAATGTCTCATGAAAGTCTAGTCCAGGGCATTGATGGAAACCCTTCGCCACTAACTGAGCCTTATACTGTTCTATTGTCCCATCTGATCGCCGTTTGATTGCAAACACCCATTTGCACCCAACAATGGTGCGATTTGGAGGTTGGGGAACTAAGTCCCACGTGCCATGAGAAGATAAGGCAGTTACTTCATCCGCCATAGCTTGTCTCCATTCTGGATATTGGAGAGCTTGTTTTACAGTTGTGGGAATAGTGGTAGGAGGCGTTGATTCTGCCGACGCCGTATTCGCCACTGGTGGATGGCGAAGAGATGGTGGAATGACAGCAGTGAAACCATCCAATCGAGAAGATAATTGCCGAGGTCTAGAACTCCGTCATGGGGCAGGTGCTTGCGCAGGTGATGGTGACCCACTAGGAGTAGAATTTGGGGTAGAACTAGAAGACATGTGATCTGTTCGAGGAGCAAAATCATGTTGTTGGGCAGGGACTGTAGCTGACTGTGAGGGAGCCTCACCAAGAACAGCCAAAGGAACAGTTGAGCTATCATGTGGAGTTGGAGGGGGTGTTTGTCGCTCGGGAAATTCAGCAATAGCATTTTCCACAAACCGTACATGACGAGAGATGTATATACGGCCTGTTATAGTGTCAAGACACCTGTAAGCACTCTGTGTTGGTGAGTATCCAACAAATATACACTGGCGAGATGCGGGTTCCAATTTGTTGGCTGAATATGGACGAAGCCATGGGTAACAAATGCAGCCAAACGTTCGTAACCTCATGTAGTTGGGTCAATGGGAGAAAAGCATCTCGAACGGACTAACATGTGGCAAAACCGACGAGGGCAATCGGTTAATAAGGTAAACCGCTGTTTGAAAAGCATACGTCCAAAAATCCAAGGGCAGCCGAGCATGATGTAATAATGTCTTGCCGGTTTTAACATGTCTATGTCGACGCTCAATGGCCCCATTTTGCTCCGGTGTATGGGGAGCTGTAGTTAACCACTGTATTCCATGTTTCTCAAAATAAGAGCGAAGGGCTACGAACTCACCCCCGTTATCACTATAAAAATTATCCACAGTAAAGCCAAATTGACGTTCAAGCAGCGGATGTAACTTCGCAAAAATACCAGACACTTCAGATTTCTTATGCAATGGAAAAAACCAGCAATATTTAGAGAAAGCATCAACAATCAACAAGTAAAACCGAAAACCATCAATTGAATATAAAGTTGGACCCCACACGTCTGCATATAAATACCGTAATGGTCTTGTAGCAAGTAAAGTACTACTAACAAATGGCAACTTATGAGACTTGTAGCTCAAACATGAATCACAATGTTTATCCAACACACTGGATTTTATTAAAGGTAAATAATAACGAGAGATCAGCAACTGACTAATCTTTTGAGATGGGTGACCCAACCGTGAATGCCACGTGGAATAATCTGTCCTAAGCCCTGCAGCATGAAAGTTGGCCGAAACAGATGGTGGCGGTTGGAGGTAGTAAAGACCATTACTGCATAGTCCTCGGGCCAGAAGCGCCCCCGTGCGACGATCCTTCACAGAAAACCAGTTAGGAAAGAATTCGATGGACATATTATTAGTCTTGGTAAACTGGTGTACAGAAACAAGATTCTGACGTGTTGATGGAACATGAAGTACATTAGACAACATAAAAGAATGAGAAGGGTAGTGAAGATGTGAGATACCAGTGTTGGATATTGGCAACGAGGATCCATCAAAGAGATGAACCTCTTCTGTTCCATCATACTTCGAGTGCAAAGAGAGGTTGCCAAGATCGTGGGTGATGTTATGAGAAGCACCAGAGTCTAATAACCAAGCATTGGAGGGTTGTGAAGGAGTCGGAGAGTGACTGAAATTTGCACTAGCATTAACTGGAAATTTCCAGCACGTACGGGCTGAGTGACCCGGGTTTTGGCACAGTTGGCAGATACCCGTGGCTGCTGGTGAGAAGAGAAACTGGACTGATTTTGAGAGTGGAATGAAGACCTGTTAGAATGACGGCCTCTAGCAGCACCACCACGACCACGGTCAAATCGACCACCACGAGAAGGCCGAGCAGCCCGCGATTGATTCATATTAACAGAAACAGCCAAATCCGTCTGAGTTTCCTCTAACCCATCCATGTAACGTTCTTGTGCCACAAGGAGATCTAATAGTTGAGGGAATGACACAGAGGAGGTTTGAGCACGGATTGAGGCCGCAATGTCCCTGAATTTAGGGTTAAGTCCACCAAGGACATAGAGCGTAAAGTCATCGTCCGGGACAGGTCCATCAATGAGTGACAATTCATCTGCCTTTGTTTTAAGATTATGTAAGAATTCAGCAACAGGCTTCGAGCCCATTTTAGCCTGCTGGAGATCTCCTTTTAGTTGCATTACCCGAGCCCGAGATTTGCTGGTGAAGATCGCGTGAAGACCTGTCCACACAGCCGCAGACGACGTATAGGACGTCACATATGGAGAGACCTCATCTATTAGGGATCCTTGGATGAACGCATAGACAAGTTGATCTTGCCTAAACCATGTCTTGAACTCGGGAGAAGAGGACTCAGGTGCAGGAGTGTCGCCATTAACATACCCAAGAAGATCGTGTCCGTTCAATATAGCGGTGACCAATGACAGCCACTGAGGAAAATTATTCCTGCCGAGCTTATGTGAGACAGGGAATGGAGTGGATATAATCGTGACTGGTGGAGGTGGAGATGCAGCCGACGGGGTCATGGTCTGCTGCGGTGTAGTTTGGGTGGAGGCGGAAGCTTCATCTGTGGACATGGCTTAGTGTTTGCGAGGGAGTAAATTTGGTTGGAAGCGTGTATAGTGGATCACACAACTGATACCATATAGAGAGTTTGTTTAGGGAGTTTTCCAAGTCTGTATTAGGGTCTTGAGCCCGTTAAATATACGATACAAGAAGTAAAGTAGAAAGGAAAGATTTACACTATCAATACATAACAAAAATATCCCTAAAAATCAGGCTATGAAAATGTGGAAGATCCATTCTTAATAAAACAAACTACACCACTACTGAAAAAGAACTTTTAGCTATAGTTTTTGCTTTAGAAAAGTTTCGATCTTATTTATTAGGAACTAAAGTGATGTATTTTCTGATCATGTAGCTTTAAAGTTTCTACTCACCAAGAAGGAGGCCAAGCCTAGACTTATCCGATGAATTTTACTTCTCCAAGAGTTTGATCTAGAGATTAAAGATAAAAAGGGGTCTGAAAATTCCGTTGCAGACCATCTTAGTCTGCTGGTACTTCCAGAAAACAGTCCTCCACTCGCCAACAGCTTTCCAGACGAACAGTTGTTCATCGTGTCATCGCATTGGCAGATGCAGACGACACTATATCATCTAGCGTCAAATTCCAACCCTGAACCATGGTATGCTGATATTGTGAATTTTCTTGTCGCTAACATTTTTCCCACAGGTATGATAAAAGCTCGACAAGATAAACTGAGGAGTGATGCCAAGTATTATGTCTGGGATGAGCCGTATGTGTGGAAACATTGCTCGGACCAAGTGATACGATGGTGCGTTCCCAACTCTGAATTTCATTCAATACTCGAGTTTTGTCATACACAAGCTTGTGGAGGGCATTTCGGCGCAAAACGTACAACCCATAAGGTGTTAGAGTGTGGATTCTATTGGCCAACTCTCTTTTGAGATGTGTTCAGTTTCTGCAAGTCATGTGATAATTGCCAAAGGACAGGTAATATCTCCCATCAAAATCAAATGCCCCAAAATCCCATGATATTTTGTGAATTTTTTGATGTTTGGGGCATGGATTTTATGGGACCCTTTCCTACTTCATTTGGTAATTCTTATATACTGCTTGCAGTTGATTACGTCTCTAAGTGGGTTGAAGCTAAAGCTTGCCGGACTAATGACTCCAAAATTGTGGCTTCATTTGTCAAATCTAACATATTTTATAGGTTTGGAATTCTATGAGCTATCATTAACGATTGAGGCACTCATTTCTACAATCGAACCATTCAAGCCTTGTTGAGGAAGTATGTCGTTACTCATAGGATCTCTATGGCATTTCATCCTCAAACAAATGGACAAGCAGAAACCTCGAATCGTGAGATCAAATCGATTTTGGAAAAGACAATCAAGCCAAATCGAAAGGATTTGAGTCTTTGGCTTGAGGATGCTCTTTGGACGTATATGATAGTGTACAAGACACCAATTGGGATGTCTTCGCATCGCCTTGTCTACGGCAAGCCTTGTCATCTCTCGGTGGAAATTAAACATCGCGCATTCTGGGCGATCAAAGAATGCAATATGGATTTTGATGGGGCTGGGATACATAGGAAGTTACAATTAAGTGAGCTTGAGGAGATACGAAATGATGCATTTGAGAATGCATTGATCTATAAGGAGAAATCAAAGGTCCTTTATGACACACGAATTACAAGGAAGAAGTTTGAAGTGGGCGATAAAGTTCTACTTTATCAATCTCGTCTCAAACTATTTCCAGGTAAGTTACGTTCGCGTTGGTTAGGACCTTTTGTTATCACTGATGTATTTTCTCATGGTGCAGTAGAAATTCAAAGTTTGCGAACAAGAAAAACACAGAAGGTTAATGGGCATCGGCTTAAACCATATTTCGAAGGATTTTGTGAAATTGAAGTTGAGGGAGCTTTCCTCGAGGATCCACCTCGTAATTAAAAAAGAAGTTTTCGTCGAGCAAACGATGTTAAACAAAAGCGCTTTGTGAGAGGCAACCCACACTCTTTCGTTTCTTTTTCATCTTTTGTTGTTTTGGATTTCGTAGGTTTAGTTCTTTTTGAAAAAGAAAAAAAGAAAAATTTTGAACATTGCATTCTGGGTACAGGTCGAAACCTTGGACAGTGGCATAATCTTGCTGATTACATCATGCTGAGTGATTTTGGAGACTAAATATCATGCGGAGTGAATTTTGATAAATGTTGGAAATTGGTGGCTCACATGCACATGTCTAATTTATTATATTGAGATGTGGGCTTAATTGTTCATTTGAAAGAATATAGCTAGCCGCTGTCTGTCGCTCCATTCACCGCCGTCGTCTGTTGGTCGTAGAACTAGAAGGGCAATTGCAGCATCGGCAATGTGCTTGTTCGTCCCGCCAATGACCTGGTGATTTCTATTCCACACTTTTTTTATTATTGTTCCAAATTCCTTGCATATCTAAGTCTTTGTCTTGTCTATATCTTTTGCTGTGTTTTGATGATAAGTTGCTTGAGGACAAACAAGATTTTAAGTGTGGGGGATGGAGATTTTGAATAATTGATAAAGTGTGGAATATATCACATATCTTGCATATAGTTTGCATTTAGGTTCATATAGTTGCATGTAGCTTGTTTTTATTTCTCTTTGTATTAGGATGCATGTTTACTCATTTTAGCACGTTTAATTTTTGCTTGCATTTGCATATATAAAATAAATAAATAATAAATAAATAAAAATGTTGAGTAAGAGAGCTTGCAATGATGATTCGAGTGCTGTTTATTTTTGTTATTTGGGAATTCGATGATGTGTTGGGAAATGTGTTGTTGAGCGTCGATCTGTGTTGGTTAAAACTTGCTGAATGTCGTCTTGGGAAATTGCTGTTAGGAAGGATAGTGTTGGTTTGAGAATTAATCTATGACTTTGAGTTGATTTGCTTTGCCTACTTGTTTCTTAAGACGTACTTTTTAATTCCTTGATGGAAGTAGTTTAGATTGGAACTTGTGAAAGTTGGATCAGTTTTGATGAACCCCTTGGTTGGAAAAAAAATTGATGTAGTTGGAGATAAATGTGTTGAGTTGAAAACAATTGAGAAGTGAAAAGATGATGGGGTATGGAATCAGTTGTCTGTTCTTAGGGGTCCAAAGACTTGAAAGGAGAAAATGCGAAAAAAAATTCGTAGTAGTTCATGGACTAACCTAAGAATGGTGTGGAGCTGCCAACCCCATCCAAAAAATGTAAAAGACAAAGAATCATCATCTATGTGAAAGAAAGAGAAGAAAAAAAAGAGAAAAAAAAGAAAAAGAGAACAAAAAAAGAAGAAGAAAAATGGGGGTGATTCATTGTGTGTGAAATCTTAACGAGTTCTAATTTAAATGAAGGATATCGTAAAAGGAGTTGAAGTATGTTGATTGATGTAGGTGGTAGAGTGAATTAATGAATTGTCTATGAGAAGTTTGATTTCTAATGTCCTTCCAAAACTTGTGATTTCTTAAGATTGTGCATTGAGTCCAACATGTTTTTTGTGTCTTATTTCCGACATGGATTCGAGTTCTGATGAGCGTTGGTGAGGATTTGAGCAAGTGATGATCTTTCTTATTTTGTTTCCCTGTGTGCTTTAATTCTTTCGTTGCTTGAGGACAAGCAATGGTTTAAGTGTGGGGGAATTTGATAGGTAGAAAATAGGTGCATTTTATTGTGGATATATTTGTGATTTTATAATCTTTTAGATAATTGAATGCACCGTTTTTATACCTATATGTGTTTTTGGTCTCCAAATACTTTATATATTCTTTTCTTAATTATTTTAGGAGATTTGGAGAATATTTGGAGGCAATGAAAGCAAATGGAACAAGATGTGGAATTACTCGGGCCAAAAATTTAAAAGAAAAGAATTATAAGAGAAGGCTCATTCAAAAAGCCCATTCCAAATGCTTAAGGGCTGGAAGAAAGGCACGCCACACAGCCATATATTTATTTGACTTTTTCACCAAGAAAGGAGAGGAGTAGAAGATTGGAGAGAGAAAAAAAAAGTCAGACACAGTTCACGCAGGAGAGAGAGGGGAGATATTAGATTTTAGAGAGAAAGTTAGAGAGAGAGAATATTTTTTTTTCTTATATTAATTTGGAGGCAAAAACTTCTGTGCACCAGTTGCACGGATTACACCACACCTTTATGTTATAAATGTAGTACATTTATGTTATAAACGTAACACCTTTATGCATGTTCATTTTAAAAAGTACAAATATTTGTACATAAAGGTACTACATTTATAACATAAAGATCTTCCGTGCAACTCTGTGCATCAGTTGCACAGAAGTGTTGCTCTAATTTGGATGGAGTTCTCAATTGTTTTGGTGGATTCAATTTCGAAGATGCTCGGCTAATTTCTCAATTCCGGTTAGCAGGGATGTTTGAACCAGTATATCTATTTATTTTCTAATTAATCCTGTATTCCCTTCTTGATATTTGATTGAAATTGATTATGTTATCTGTGTAGAATGTTTTCAATTATTATTGTTTGATTTAGTCTAATCACCTAGATTAAGTGTTTGATAATTGATTGCTAGAATCTTAAATTATGAATCCTAATCGTTGTGGTTTAATTTTCATAAAGTGGTAAATTAGAAGTCGTGTATCTCTAGGGTAACATAATCCTAGAATTATCGAATCACGCGTGTTAATTTGGGGTCTAGTTCATCCTATTGTCTTGGTGATTAATGCATTTGAATGAATTAAATCCAGCGAGCGTATCCTAGGTTGTTCAATTAAATAGGGTTAATTAGCGAGCGTATCCTAATTTAACTAATCTTAAGACGATTCAGTTTAATGACGCGTAGTATTAAGATAGGGATGATAATTCCATGATAATCTGAGAAAGGGGTAATACATTGATTAGGGAATAATTGATATCGGGGATAATTGAACTATTAACTGGAATATTTGCATACATTGAATCTTTGTTTATTTTGCTTGCTAGGTTTATTTCATTTAATTTAGTAATGGTTAATCAATCTCAAAACCCTCCATAATCTGTTATTTAATTGAATTGAACATAGGTGGCATAGTTAATCATCACTACTCGTGGGATCGACTCTTACTTGCCCTAGCTAATAGTTGGTTAGGTTAGGAAAGAAATTAATAATTTTACCACGTTGCGACGCGCGGTCATCAATCGAGACATGGTGATTGATGCAACATATAAAGGAAACAAGTCTAGATACATTAATCATAGTTGTTGTCCCAATACTGAGATGCAGAGATGGTAAGGCGGATGCTTATTTTTCATTTTGATGGAATTGCATATTCTACTCGTTTAATTTCTATAGCAACCCCGAATTCCAGGATGATTGGAATATTTGCATCTCCCAATAATATAAAACATCCAATTGTGGCATTGGAAAATTATGGGATTGATTCTCTCCAAATTTCACCACCGTAAGCACTCTGCCCCATACTCTACCATGCTTCTGATGTTGTTACTCCGTCTTCCAGTGTAGTATAGCTCCTCTTTGCTGTAACAAACAACTATAAGGTACACCGAGTACAACATTGATTGTGATTTTATTGAGAAATGAAATTGTTATTTTTATGCATCCATGGATTGCTTCTTTTAACTCCTAGTTGGCGCTCCACAACGTTCTTGGATCTCTGGAGAACCGTCATGTACGATAACATTTTAGCATGGAAAGGAGTGAGTTAGGTAACCATATTAAGGGCCAACCACACTAAGTGCATAGATTGTTCAAGTGGGAATAGTTTACTTGTTAAGTTGATGCATATAAACCACTCAAGAAAATCCAGGGATCAGTATCTGATGTCAATGCAATTCCATACGTTTTTAGTTGAACCCTGCAACACAGTCTTGAGAGTTATTTTTGGTAGAGTTTAATTTTTTAAAACTCTTATTTTATTTTGCATTTCTCACAAAACATAATATTTTGTATTTTTATCCAAAAAAAAATTATATTTCAATTGATTTATTTGGAGCGATTTTAGGAGATTTGAATTTTCTCATATACGTTGTTTTCTAGTAGGAATGAAGATTTGACTAAATCTTAGGATATAATTTATTTTTGATATATAAGTTTATGGTTGAGATTTTTAAGGGATTGAATGATTTGATGTATCTCACAAGATTTGTTTGAAAGAGTCTTAAGGAACTAACGTTCCTTTCCTAAAAAAGAGGGGATTTTGTTTCTTCTTGTATATCCTTGTGAATTGCAAATACGTGGGAGAAGGAAACGTGAAGTACGTGGAAAAAGATAGAGAAGGGAATATGAAGTGAAGAAGTGCAAAGTGGAGTAGTGCAAAGTGGAGAAGTGACATATCTTGAAGATCATGGACATGGCATGAAGATGATGGAGATCATGGTGGATAATACATCATCTACAGAGGTCTATAAATACCAGATCATAGTCTGCAGAAAGTAGAACGAATAAGCAAGATAAACAATCAAAGTTAAAGAGAGAGTGAAGAATAGTTTCTGTTTTCGTTTACAAAGCTATCTCATGTTGGCACATCCATGACAATATTTTCATAGTGATTCCAGTTTCTGATTAGTTTAGTTTTAGGATTGCTTTGTAAATTATTGAGAGTTTGTCACATTCAAAGATCGTGAGAGAAAATCTATAGAGAGTGTGTTTTTCCAAAGAGAGTCTTTTCAAGATCTCTTTGGGCTTTTGTAATTACTTATCGAAGTAATAAAGTTTTTGCCCTGCTGGCGTTCCACAAGTATTTTTATAGACTTGTGGATAATTTCTCTGTTCTTTATATCTTTCTTAAAGTTCTATTCCGCTGCTGTTTTTGGTTACTATTTTAGTTAATGTCTTGGTTAATGTTGTGACATTTGGAACAACATTAGTCAATCTGTTCAGTTTTGCAGGATATTCTGCCCACCAGAACTATCAATTGGCATCAAGAGCTTGATCATTTCGACTTCGTAAGTGATAGATCCTGATATACTCATGGACATGGATTGGTGTAATCCTCAAGGCAAGTTGTCGGTGCTTGATTGATCAAACTAAGATCCGTACCCACTCTCAGATTAAGTCTATTGATAATTGTGCTTGGGACATCATATTGGAAGGTTTTGAACACCCAGTGAAGATCCATGAACGTAATGGTGACATTGTTCTCAAACCGAAAAGTGAGTGGACAGCTACTGAAATTGCAAATGCGAATTACAATGATAAGACAATCAATATCATCTTTGGCTCTGTTGATCTAAGAGTGTTCAAACTTATTCAGAACTGCACATCTGCAAAGGAGGCGTGAGATATTATTCAAAGGCAGTATGAAGGTGATACCATTGTGAGAGAAGCAAGACTTCGTAATTTGATGTTTCAATTTGAATTGATGAGAATTGAGGAGACCAAGAATATTAGTTCCTATTTTGAAAGGCTTCGTGACAGTTTGTTGTCCTTGGAGATGCAATACAACACAAACACTTGGTGTCTAAGGCCATTCGTACCTTAACACCGAAGTACAACATAAAGTGTCGGCTATTGAAGAAGCTCACAACCTTGCAAAATTGAATTTTGATACTCTCTAAAGTATTTTGCAGACCTATGAGCTTAATTTGAAGAATCAAGAAGGTGTTCAAAAGGGAAAGAACATTGCTTTACAAGCTCAAACTGATGGAGAGAGCGATGATGAAGATGATGAGCTGTTGGAGGAAGTTTCTGAAGGACAAAATGTGGCAATGCTAACCAAGAAATTCAATTCAATGGTGAAGAAGTTTAATAAGAAGAAGTTTCGTCCAAAAGGTAAAAATTTCCAAAACAAAAATGTCGCTCAACCTAATTGGAAACCAACTGGTGCATCTTCCCAACTTCAATCGAATCCCAAAAGAGCGAGTTCTAATCATGGCAAATTTGATCTTAAGTATCTTGATATTATTCAATGTCATACTTGCTCGGGATGGGGTCATTATGCAAACGAATGTGCCAACACTCTAAGGAAGTATGGGATAAAAACCATTGGGTTTCAATGAGTGATGATGAAGATGAGGACGAGTTTGAAGAAAGCCAGAATCAGTCACTTATGCTTGTTGCAATCTATACTGAGACTGTAGTGAAAATGTTGCCGATGATGTGGCCACATTGATCGACACATCTGACAGGTATGATTTGTTTAATTTTACCAACATGACATGTCTAAATGTTATGGATACAAATTCTCTTCCTGATGATGAGTTAGATTGTGATGAAGCATTTGAAGAGATTCAAGAGCTTTATGCCTCTTTGCTTAAGGAATGGAAGAAACAATGCAAGCAAGTAGAAATACTCTCCAAAGAAAATGATGTTACGAGAGGATCCTTAGCCAAAATGGAGTCTGCTCTCATAAAGAAAGAAATGGAGCTTGACAAAGTCCAATCTCAATTAAGTGCAGCAGAGGCTACCATTACCAAATGGAATAGTAGCATAATGAGAGTCAATGAAATCTTGAAAGCATAATGAGAGTCAATGAAATCTTGAAAGAAGGTAAATCTGATCGAGCAGGTATTGGATTTAATTCCAAAGAATCTGTCTTTCCAAATCTTTTTGGGGAAAATCAAACTAAAACCGTTTTGTGAAAGAAAAGTCTAAAAATTCTGTTGATTTTCCTAAATCTGGTCGTAGAAAGAGAAAATGTATGTGTTATTATTGCTACCGTCAAGGACATATAAGACCATTCTATTTTAAACTGAAAAAGGATCTGTTCAGTAATGAAATGTTTTCTGAAATGTTGCCCAACATTTCGTGCAACATTTCGAACAACATTTTTGACAAGAACAGAAAATCTGTTTTGAAACAAGTTTGGGTTCCAAAAACTCCTGTTATTTGCAATGTTGTATACATTGCTTTAAAAACTAACCTTGCAGGTTCGTGGTATTTTAATAGCGGTTGTTCTCGTCACATGACGGGAACAAAGAGGTACTTAAAGGATTTTATACCACTTGCTGATGGTTATGTTATTTATGGTGAAGGTGCCAAAGGGAAAATCATAGGCAAAGGAACTCTTGATGTGACAGGTTTTCCAAGTCTTAAAAATGTTTTGTTGTTAGATGGAGTTTTGTAATCTTATTAGCATAAGCCAATTGTGTGATGACAATTTGGAGGTAAAATTCAACAAAAATTCTTGTGAAGTTTATGATCAATCTAATATGTGCGTAATGATAGGTACAAGATCTCATGATAATTGCTACCTTGTTGGAGAAAAAGTCACATACAACAAAGCTCAATTTGATGACACAATTTTGTGGCATTAAAAACTAGGACATGTGAATTTTCGCACCCTACAAAAGCTGATGAAGTTTGGAGTTGTAAGAGGTTTACCTGACCTAAATCATAAAGATAAAATAGTCTGTGGTGACTGCTTGAAAGGTAAACAGACTCGTGTTCCCCATAATGTTGTCACATCTGAGGGAACATATGCAGGTACTGTTCACTGTTTTGAACTCTTACATATGGATCTTATGGGTTCAGTTGAAGTAGATAGCCTTGGAGGTAAAAGGTATTCTTATGTGATTGTTGATGATTTTTCCCGATTTACATGGATTTTCTTCTTACTAGAAAAATTGGAAACTTTTTCTTACTTCAAAGTGCTTTATACTCAAATCAAAACATCTTTCTCTTAAAAAATTTGAGAATTAGGTCTGACCATGGAAAAGAGTTTGAAAATAGTTTCTTTTCTAATTTTTGTGAAAAAAGGGGAATTTTTCATGAATTTTCAGCTCCAAAGACTCAACAAAATGCGGTTGCAGAAATGAAGAATCGAACTTTGCAAGAGATGGCTAGAGTTATGTTAAGCTCTAAGAATCTGTCTAAAAGATTTTGGGCTGAGGCTTTAAACACTGCATGTTATATAGGGAATCAAGTTTACCTTAGGCTCGGTTGTAAAATAACACCCTATGAAATTTTGAAAGGAAAGAAACCAAATCTTAAACATTTTCATGTTTTTGGGTGTTTGTGTTATGTGCTTAATGATAGAGATCATCTTGCTAAGTTTGATTCCAAAAGTGATAAAGCTATCTTTCTTGGATATTCCTCGAATAGTTAAGCATACCGGTTGTATAACTTAAGAACAATGAGTATTCAAGAATCTATCAATGTAGTGTTTGACGATTTCTCTGATCTTGCAAGAAAATCTTATAAAGATATGGTGATGGATTTAATGGAAAAACCTTATGTTGCTGATGCAAAAACAATAATGTTGAGACAGACGAAAGTGATGATGAAATCCATGATCCAGTGAGAAGAGATCCACCTGCCTGGATCAGAAAGAATCACCCTACCAGCCAGGTGATAGGGGGAGTTCGTGAAGGTATGAGAACTCGAAGAAAAGAACCTGTAAACTATAAAGACATGGTAAGATATGTATGTATGACAACCACATATGTTGCGGTAAAACACTCTTGTTTTGTGTCTTTAATTGAGCCCAAAAATGTGGTGGAAGCTTTAAAAGAAGAATTTTGGATTCAAGCTATGCAAGAGGAGCTTGAACAATTTACCGAAATAAGGTATGGACTTTAGTTCCAAGACCTTCAAACACCAATATAATTGGTACTAAGTGGATTTTTAAAAGTAAAACTGATGAATCGGGTCATATTGTTCGCAATAAAGCACGTCTTGTAGCTCAAGGTTATACACAAGTCGAAGGTATCAATTATGACGAGACCTTTGCACCTGTGGCTAGAATTGAGTCTACAAGACTTTTACTTGCTATAGCTTGTTATCTTAAAATTACTTTGTACCAAATGGATGTTAAAAGAGCCTTCCTTTACGGTTATTTGGATGAGGAAGTCTATGTGGAGCAACTTAAAGGATTCGAAGATTCTTTTCATCCAAATCATGTTTACAAGCTTAATAAAATTTTGTATGGGCTGAAACAAGCACCTCGTGCTTGGTATGGTAGGTTGACTAATTTCCTACTTTATTTTGGGTTTATAAGAGGTGAGGTCGATCGAACTTTATTTGTTAACAGAGATGGTAATGAGATTATGATAGCACAAATTTATGTTGATGACATAGTCTTTGGCTCCACTTTGCAAGAAAGTTTGGATGTTTTTGTTAATGCTATGAAATTAACATTTGAAATGAGTATGATTGGTGAACTCACATATTTCTTGGGTTTGCAGGTTAAATAATCAAATGAAGGCATATTCATCTCTCAAAGCAAATATGCAAAAAATCTAGTCAAGAAATTCGGACTTGAGAGTGCAAAGCATATGAGAATTCCAATGGGTTCCACGCAGAAAATTTCAAAGAATGATGTTGTTGTAAATGTGGACACAACATTATATCGATCAATGATATACCTTACTTCTAGCCGACCTGATATAATGTTTAGTGTGTGTGTCTGTGCACGTTACCAAGCTGATCCTAAAACCTCACATTTGCATGCCGTTAAGAGAATCATCAAGTACATAGCTGGTACTTGTGATGTAGGGATATGGTTCTCAAAAGATACCAACCCTAATCTTGTAGGGTATAGTGATTCTGATTGGACTGGAGATGTTGATGATAAAAAGAGCACTAGTGGAGGTTGTTTTTACCTTGGAAATAATTTGGTGTCTTGGTATAGTCGTAAACAAAATTGTGTGTCACTTTTGACTGCCGAATCCGAATATGTGGCAGCCGGAAGTTGTTGTTCTCAATTAATTTGGTTACAACACATGTTTAACGACTATGGAATTAATTGTGATAATCTAATCATGTATTGTGATAACATAAGTGCCATTAATATTTCCAAAAACCCTGTTCAACACTCTAGAACTAAGCATATAGATATTAGGCATCATTTTATTATAGATTTTGTTGAGAAAGGTCTTATCCAACTTGAGTATGTATCCACTGATAATCAGCTTGCTGATATTTTTACTAAAGCCTTAGATTTTGAGAGATTTTCATCTTTGAAAAAGTCTCTCGGTATGTGTGCGATCTAATTGCATATTCTGTTTATGGATGTTATATCTTATGTTCCCACATTCAGAACAACATCCAATGTTTTTTTGGCTTTCTAGGGTTTTTAGGCATATTTTGTTTGTCTTTATCCTGAATAATTTTGGACTCTTTGTAGATATTTGTCTTGACAATTCCTAACTTCAGTTGATGGCTCTTTCTAAAGTGTACTATGCTTAAAATTTGATAAAATCACAAAGCACTTGGAGTATGGCGTTTGCGGCGACGATGCTTTTCAGGCAGCCTAATGATTGTTGAAAAAGTGTTGTGTGACCTACACTAAGTACTCGGGGTACGGCACTCGCTATGACGATGCTTCCTTGTCACAAAGTGTAGGAGATACCACAACCATTGTAAAAAGTTAGTCTCACAACCGAGTAACTAGAGGCACGTCGCTCGCTACGACGATGCTATCTTTTCAAAAGGTTGGTTGAGATTAACATGTGCAAATTAGTTTTTATAAAGTACACAGAAATTGTTTGAGCCTATTCATATATTTCTTAGGAATTGTCTTTACAAATGTGCCAACATTGAGAAAAACAAATTCTGGGACAGTTTGTGTGCGATTTTTCAAAATTTGAAAATAGGCATCCCTAGATTTTTCATATCTTTTTGTGGATACTATCTTATTGTTTGGATAATACATCTCTCCTATTTTTTTCAGATTTAATGATATCTATATCTTGCTTTGGATAAAATTTGTTTTTAAATTCAAATTCTTTGGATAAGTAGATAAAATCACTTCATATTTTGAAGATTTGAATTTGAATTTATTGTTGAGAAGTTTAAGGGGTTAAGGGTTTTATAGTTCTTTATGTATATCACGTCTTTGACTCATGCCAAAATCACCATCTCTCTCTCTTTCATCTCATACACTATCTCTTCTCCTACCACTCAATTCAGTTACGTACATGAAGACAATATCTCATCTCTATTTTGTCTTCCCCATACTCTTCTTTCTCTCTCAAAATTTCTCTATTGTTCAATCCCTTAATGTCTGCTCCTAGATCATTTTTTTTTCCACTTTGTTATTAGTTTGCTATGAAAAAATTCATTTAAGTGGAGATCAAATTGGTGTTTTCTTTGAACTGGCGAAAATGTCCCTGTTAATGTTGCAACATCAGTTCCAACATTTGTTCCACTAACATATTTTGTCTCGAGATATTTTTATTTATGTAGGTCTGAACATTGACTCGACAACTTGATGAGATGACTAGCATTAGAGACATCTTTTTGCTGATCTTTCTTCCCAAAAATGGGAAGAAATTTATGGCGTTAGTGTATTTTTTTTAAGGAGGAGATTTTTTTGAGGGGGAGATTGTTTTTGGTATGATTTGTTTTAAGGAGAAATTGTTTTGCTAAAGGGGAGTTTGAAGGTTTACGAAAAAGTTTTTCAAAAAGTTGATATTGGTTTAAGGGGGAGATTAATTTTGTTGTGTTTTGTGAAGAAAGGCAAAAAGGGGGAGATTGTTAGAGTTTAATTTTTTAAAACTCTTATTTTATTTTGCATTTCTCACAAAACATAATATTTGGTATTTTTATCCAAAACAAATTAATATTTCAATTGTTTTGTTTGGACCGATTTTAGGAGATTTGAATTTTCTCATATCCGTTGTTTTCTTGTAGGAATGAAGATTTGACTAAATTTTAGGATTTAATTTATTTTTGATATACAAGTTTATGTTTGAGATTTTTAAAGGATTGAATGATTTGATGTATCTCACAAGATTTGTTTGAAAGAGTCTTAAGGAACTAACGTTCCTTTCCTAGAAAAGAGGGGGTTTTGTTTCTTCTTGTATATCCTTGTGAATTGCAGATACATGAAGTACGTGGAAAAAGATAGAGAAGTGAGGGAACGTGAAGTGAAGAAGTGCAAAGTGGAGTAGTGAAAAGTGGAGAAGTGACATATCTTGAAGATCATGGACATGACATGAAGATGATGGAGATCATGGAGGATAATACATCATCTACAGATAGGGACGAATCCAGGATTTTGTTTCAAGGGGGGAGGAAATCTTCATTTTGTAGTGTTATTCAAAAAACGTTCCCAATGTAAAGTTCATGAATATATAATACTAAAATATAGTGTTATTGAAAAGAAGTAACTTAATAGACATCCATAATTTGATAAAATATTTTTCTTCTACAATATATCATAAAGTCTATAAAAAAAGAAGGATATACAAAAGATAAACCATCATTCTATTTTTCTAAGTTTGACATCTTGAATTGTACTCTGCAATGTTTCAGGAGATCAAAATCATCAATGATAGAATCTATTGAAAATTCTCGAGCTATCTCTTTCTCGATATATGTGACCAAGTAAGTCGAAAGAAAATCATCTTCCATTTTGTTCCTAAGTCATGTCTTCACAATCTTCATAGCAGAAAATGCTCGTTCTGTTGTTGCTGTTGAGAAAGGAAGAGTTAGCACAAGACGAATAATTCTATCAAGAAGAGGATAAACTATAGACTTTTCTAGCACTTGGCATAAGTTTGCAATTGTTGACACATTTTGGAACTTTGAGTTTTGGTGTGCATCAATTTCAAAATGCTCAAATTGAATTTTCAAATGCTTCTTTTCTTGTGCTGTAAAATCATCAGGATAAAACTTATTTACAAGCTTGCATATGTCTTCAACTCGAAATGATTTATAATCATCTCGTAGATCCAAAGCGGAGCTAAGGACAAGTAATTCCACCATATCATCCTTAAAACGAAAATCCATTTCTTGGAACAACAAATCTACAACAGAGATGAATATATCAACACGATAGTGATGCTCAATTGTTGGGTTATCTCTTTGATGGCGAGACTGGCATCGACCTGCTTTGTACTGATTTAACAAATTGTGGACTAGTTATTCACAAATTTCTCCGATTTTATCACAGTTTTATTTTACTATCACTGCTAAATCATATTTTTAATTACAACTTAAGAGGGGCGAAATTTTAGAAATCAAGGGGGGCGAACTCTTAAAAATTAAATATCTAAATAACAAAGTCTATATATAAATTGAAATTTTATAAAAATTCAAGGGGGCGACCGCCCCCGCGCCCCCCCTAAATCCGTCCCTGCCTATAGGAATGATGCAGATGATTTGAGAAAAAAAATACAAATATACTTCTAATGGCCAAGTTGTGTCACATAAGAAATGAGAAGTTATGGTTCAGAAAAGAGTTTAAGTTGTCCTAAATAAAATTCTTGATGTTCATTTTTTACATTGACAAAAAATTTATATTACTTGCTGGAGTTTTGGCTATAAGTTGTGAAGGCATCAACTTCGATACCATTATAAACCACATCTAAAGTAAGGAAATATCAAATTTAATTGTGATTTTATGTATCTATTTTAGATCGAAATAGTTTCTAACGAACTAAAATTTATTGATATGTATAATAATGTGTAGATCGACAAAAAGTGGTTGTACATGACAAAAAGACAAAACATATCAACTAATTTCCATTGAAAAATAAACTCTTTGCACGTGTGATGTTTTTAGTTGTGATAGCTTATCTAAGATTTGGCAACAAAGGAATGATGTATTTTCTGTAAAAACATAAGTTTCCCTTTTGTTGCTATGCAACCAACTCAAAGATTGAAGTAAAAATAGAGAGGTTGGGGACTTTTAGAGATAAAACCAATTACACAAGGGAGACCATAAAAACATTTTTTGAATGAAAAAAATTATACCAAAAATCCATGAAATGTGGCCAAAAATCATCCTAATTCAATAACACAATGCAAACATAAGAAATAACATACTTTCAAAAAAATTCTAGGATGTTTGTCCTGAATTTGACTTTTTATTGCTTACATATGTAGAAAGATTTGACTGGTCAAGCGATTTAGTTGTAATTTTCATAGTATTTAGGATCCATTTGGTACTTTGAACAAACCTCGACTTGAGGGAGGTTAAAGTAATTCATTTTACATATCTGGTTCATGTTGTAATAGTTTCTGCAAGTGTAACATTAGCTAACCAAGCAAATTGTAGTAGGGAAATTTTAGTTTTGGTAGAGTATATTCATGTGCTTTAAATTTGCTTCAAATTTGTTCTTTCTTCTAAATTTGTTATAATTCCCATTTTGTGTTGTAAAATATTGGTCACTAATCCAATCAAAATGTGACACTCTGAACTAGAATTTCTCCTCTATGAAGTAAGGAAGCATTTCCAATCAATTAAAAGAGTTGATTCAATATTATTTAATTACTTATCATTAATTTAAAATAGAGTTAGCATTATGTCACGCACCTTGATTTATTTGGGCCAAATTTTGGACCTGAAGATTTCAAATCCTACCAATTCAAGTCCACATTTGTTAAGAAGTAGAGTCATTTGCTCATTTGAAAATAGATGTCTCTAAAACATCTCAAGCCTACATCTGCTAGTCAAAGTACATAACCCACATCATTAGCTGATTTGTAGATACATATCTTAAATTTAGCTCAACGGTCGAAAGCTTTAAATTTAGTGGCAAGGTACTTCAAATGAAGTAACTCACCTATTTTGTTATCCATCGATCTCAAATGGAGTCCATTAAATCCACTATTCTAAGTGGTTTATAACGCTTCCACGAACCAATTACTATATCATTATCGAAATCAAGAATAGTATGTATTGGTGAATAATCCATGTTTAGGAAAGGATCCTTAACATTTGATAAAAACCTTATGCGACCGTGATTTCTCAGTAGGAAAGGCTGCCCAACATTTATGTATTACGTGGAGAAACTTCTCATCATGAGCTTTTCTTAAACAAAGGTCTCTCCTCTTCAAAATCTTTGGATCCATTTGATTTCAGACTACCTTCAGTTCCCATATTCTTGATCAATTTTGAGAAATGTATCTTGTAATATTTTGGAAAACCTCTCATATAAAAAAAAAAATGGTATTAAATGATGAGGCAAACACATATAACTCAAAGATAATATCTCCACGAAGGCTCATCGCTTTTATTTATAGCTTCATTCACATTTATTGCAATCTTTTTCCAAGCTTCTTGCATCCGATCGACCTTGGAGAGGAATCTAACAATCACAACATTTGCAATTTTCCTTCCAGTGTCTTCAAGTTCAGGTGGGCATTGTTCTTCTTCAAACACTTTCGTCCTAAGAAGATTCCAACTCGAGTCTACACCCATCAAATGCATCTCGTAAGGATGACTGGAAGAGTCGACATAAGCTGTTGGATTACTATATCCGAAAAAAAAAAAGAAAAAAAAAGGAGGTTCTCATTCAAGGGTTACTTAGACCAGATTTGTTGGATGCAAGATTTTATTTAAAGGAAGCACACAAGTGGAACATATGATCAATTCTTAAAATAGACTAGTGTTTATAAGATTCAATAGATCTTCAATTAACTGATATTTTTACAAAACTTTTGTGTGAGTCTAGATTTTCAATGTTAAGGAGTGAGTTGAGTATAATCAGACTGTAAGTGAAATGTAGTAAGAATACCTTACTTACAACACTGTTGAACAAACTACTGTAAGATTGATGGAGTAAAGGGAAATGTTGTGAGAAGGTCTATACTACAACAAAATGGTCAACCTACAGCAAAGTTATCAGCCTACTACAATATATGAATGTGCTTACATTTATTTCTCTACCTAATTATAATTCTTAGTGTTGTAAAATAAAAATATATTCAAATTGAGTACATAATCTGAATCTATAAAAACAATAATTTCCAACATTTACTTTTTTTTTTTTCCTCTCTTGTTCTGAATATTTGTTACTACTACTCCATCTTTATCAGGTCCTTTGGGATAATAAGACGATTTGATAACACCAGGAAAAAAACATTTGGTGAGCAGTTGTCACTTCTGCACAACATTATTTTCTTACTGAAAATTTGCTTCCCTATTCATTTTTCTTCTGTTTCTAACTACAGATCATGTTTGAAGAACGAAATTCTGAGTTCCTAGACTTGTCAAAAGAAGAATGGGAATTTTGCAGTTGCTAAATATAATTGCCAGGTAAGTCCCATCCTTGCTCATCTGAATAAAAGGATTTGATGACATGTTTGGACCTTAGATTTTGACTAGCGAGAACAGGAAAATGAAACCTCGACTTGAGGGAGGTAAAAGTAATGTCACTCTAAAAACTTTTGTTCTATTTTGGTGGGTGACATACCTGGTTACATTTGTTACTTCTTTTGCACTTATCAATAGTCGAAAATTTTGCTACAATTTCGATATAATTTGCAAGTTTATCGATTAAATTCTTACATGTACATTTCTTTCTTCAGAAAAGCTGCAACAAATGTGTAGATTTAATGTTGGAAGATTGTTGTTGTACACCAGATATATTTTTTGGACTATAAAGTCCTTTCGATATGTTGTATTTGTGATTTTAATTATTTTTAAAAGTGTAATAGCATAACTGATATGTAGTTGTAATAGCATTAGCTAAGAAAACAAATTGTAGTAGGGAAATTTTAGTCTTGGTAGAGTATATCCACGTGTTTTTAATTTGCATCAAATTTGATTCTTTGTGCTAAATTTGTTATTATACCCATTTTGGTATTACCTTTATGCGGAGGGCGTGACTTGTTATATTTTAAAAAGTTGTTCAATATTGATCATTAATCTAATCAAAATGTGTCACATGTCATTGCAAAAGAAGGGAATATCAAAATTGATAAAGTACATAACCTCATATGGAAATAGATACTCTAAAACATCTCAAGCCCACATTTTTTAATCCAAGTACATAACCCACTTCATTACCCGATTTGTGAAAAGATATTTCTTAGTATATTATTCATATTGTAGTCTTATTATATAATTAAGATGGGAATGCTTAACTATGTCTCCTCTTCACTCAACCGATTCCGATATTTGTTATTAGGTTACTGTGTACATCCACACTTAGTCTATAATCCAAAAGGTTAATAATTATGCACTTAATTATTATTTTTCTTTTCATTCCCCATCTCAACAATACTCTACAAGAAAAATGAGTATTTACGATAACAAAATGTTGTCACAAAAACATTGATAATTGTCGTAAAAATATTGTGACAATATTTTGATGCTAAATTATTATCGCAAAAGTCTTCTCGCGAAAAAAAAAAAGCTAAAACAATTTAAATAAAAAGTTTCATAACAATGAAGTCTAAATAAATAATTTTTCGCAAACAACCTCGTAAACCAAATTTTTATTTTTTATTTTTCAAATCAGCACAACAATTGCAAAATCATTTAGCAGAAACATTTAATAAAACACTTAGCTAAAACAATTTAAATAAAAAGTTTCAAATAAAAGTAACAAAGTCTCAAACATTCATTCACAAACTTAATTGTGAAAAAGAAAAGATTTACAATTCAAAGAAAATGAAAAGAAATTAATAAACTATTCGTTCATCCACCGTACCACTGCACCCGAGCTCCTCATCTGGAAAAGGCTCCTCCTCTAAAAGAAAAATGCAATAAATATGGAGTGAACTACATTAACTCAGTGGGATTTTGTTTATCAAAATTAAAAACAAGTATAAGCAAATACAAAATAACAATACCATATCTATGCTTCAGCGACTTAACAACTACTTAAATCATATGTAAACATATTATTAGCCAATTAATCGTTTTCATGGTATTAACCACTTAAAAATTGATCTAAACATATATGTTGCCCCAACCATTTCACAAATGCAAGCATTTAATAAACACAAAGAAAGTAAAGAATAATTCACCTCAAAACGTAGTTAAGAGATAAGATAGACTTGAAAGAATAAGAGATAAGGTGGAAATGAGAGAGATTAGACTTGAAATTGAGATGAAAGATTTATGGATTAAATTTCTTCCGTTCATCTGCTCATCTCGTTCCTCACTCTCTTCCTATCTTTTGTTTCTTTATCTCCCAAATCACATACAACCCATTAGACAAAGATTTGACAGTGAAGATGGATTTGTGACAGAAGTTGGTTGTGGTGGTGGGTTGAGTTTAAGAAGTTGGGATAGTAAAATAAAACAAAATCTCTTCTTAATAGCTATTTCATTTATAAAGCCAAAAAATAAAAATGGAAATTAATGCTCACCAGTCACGAGCCTACTTTAGATGAAGTTGGAGGTCATTTCCAAAGTCACGTTGTTCTTCTTCAATACTTTTTGCCGATTCCACAATAGATGACTTACAATTCCACAACTCAATCAGTTGAAGCGTTGGTATATCTCCAATACAAGATGGAATCTCTTCTAGACTACGGCAATCTTGAAGAATAAGACGCTCAAGCCTGGGAAAATGGCAACTCTCTGTTATCCAAACATCGGAATCTGTCGAGTCAACTACAAGTACTTTTAATTGACAGAATTGCCCTTCAGCTGTTTCCCACACGACTCCACAACAAGCACGAACCATTAGTTTGAGCACTTGAAGATTCGGTAATGAACCAACAATCGACATATCTTCCCATGGAATTCCAGTGCCCCTCAATGTCAACTTCTTTAGTGTCACTGGGAATGCAAGCCTCTCAGATAAATCACTATGGACGATGGACGAATCTACCTCCAAGTTCAAGTTTTCAAGCTTTTGCAGATGGACGAGATTGTTTAGGCTGTACTCTAACCATTTTGTTTCCTCAATGTAACGACGCGAATAAGTAATTCCCAACTTTTTTAGGTTTGGAATCAATTCTAGGATCCTCTCAGAACATTTAAAATTGCGTATTTGTTTTAGCGTGTGCAAGTTTTGCAGAGGTAGAATATGATCAGCTGAAGGATCAAGCAGTAAGCCATCATAAACAATAAGGTGCCTTAATTCTCTCATTCTCCAAATTCCCAATAGCAAACCTTTCATGTCAGAATACACAGACTTGGGGATTATTAATGTTTGAAGATTCACAAGTTTTGAAAAGTATTCGGGAACTGTTGAAATAGCTGAAAAAATGAAATTATGAAATGCAAGGTATCTCAAATGAAGTAGCTCATCTTTTTTGTCATCCACCAATGATCTCCACTCTCTCTCCATAAAATCCAGTACTATAAGTACTCTACAACCCTTCCAAGAATCAAATTTTATATTGGCGAAAGTAAGAATAGTATGTATTGGTGAATAATCCCTGTTCCGGAAATGATCCTGAACATTTGATAGACTAGTATGTATTGGTGAATAATCCCTGTTCCGGAAATGATCCTTAACATTTGATAAAAAACTTATGCGGCGTGAATACCTAATAGGAAAAAGGCTTTCCGAACGTGTATGTACTACATGCATAAACTTCACTTCATGAGCTTTTCTTAAACAAAGGTCTCTCAAGAGATCATGCATCTTTATGCTTTTGATCCTCCCATTATACCTCTTCTTGATTATCAAAACCAGATTTCTCTTTGTCAAATCTTCCAAATAATCCTCCGCCACCTCTTCTAAATCTTTGGATCCATTTGATTTCAGAAAACCTTCTGCTACCCACATTTTCATCAGTTTTGAGACTTGTATTTCGTAATCTTCTCGAAAACTTCTCATGTAAAGAAAACATGGTCTTAAATGATGAGGCAACCATGTATAACTCAAAGATAATATCTCCGAGAAACGCTCATTGCTTGTATTTACAGCTTCATTCACATTTATTGCTATCTTATTCCAAGTTTTTTGCATCCGATCGACCTTGGAGAGGACTCCAGCAATCACGACAATTGCAAGGGGAAGTCCTCCGCATTTTTCAGCAATCTGTCTTCCAATTTCTTCGAGTTCAGGTGGGCATTGTTCTTTTTCAAACACTCTTTGCCTAAGTAGATTCCAACTCGAGTCTACACCCATCAAATCCATATTGTGAGGATCGCTGGAAGAGTCGACATAAGAAGCTACATTAGCGTCCCTCGTGGTTATGATAATCCGACTCCCATTGAAGTCATCTGGAAACACCCTCCGTAAATCATCCCATGTTTCAGAATTCCATATATCATCTATCACTATTAGAAACCTCTCCCCTTTTAAGTGTTTATACACACGTTCTAGCAGCAATGACTCGTCCGGAGAATGTTCCAGTTTGGATGATGCACCAATTGAATTTAGAAGGGATAACAGAATAGTTGCTTTGTCACAATTTTGGGGAACAGTGACCCAACCAGAAACATAAAAGTGATGAAGACTTAAAGGGTCCTGAAAAGCATACCTAGCAAGAGTGGTCTTCCCGATGCCTCCCATCCCAACGATAGGGATCACTTCAAGATTAGCAGACTCCCCATGGAGCCGTTCTTGTATTTTCAGCAAGTCTTTTTCAAATCCCACCACCGGGCCTTGTCCATTCAGCGCAGGTCTTGATGAAGTAGACATGATCTGGTTTTCACCTGTACACCTACTTTTCATCTCCATCGCTTCTTTCAAAATGGAATTGATTTCTTTTATGGCCAAGTACTTTTTCAAGGAATTTAGAGGAGGCGGAAAGCTGATAGAAACATTACTACGACGCTTTTCATCTTCTGAACCATTAAAGAAGTCTTCAACTTGATTTGCTGCAACACTGATTCGTGCTTCTAATTTGGTAGCCTCTCTTGGAAATTCCTCAAGAAAAGTTGACAAGAAAACAATTTTCTCATGAAGAGATTGAATTTTTTGCTTTTCACGGTGATCAACATAGGAATCATAACGAATGAGAACTTGATCTAGTGTTTGTGTAAGTGAAACAAGAGCAGCATAAGCCATTTGCACTATACAGAATCTAAGCTGGAAGAGGAAGAAATGGAGAGAGAGAGAGAGAGGGAGAGAGAGAAAAGAGACTTTTCTCAGCAATATTTGCCGCCACCAATTAGATTGAATCTTAGCCACTGAAGTAGATTCAATCATAGCCACTTGTGGGTATGCATCTTCAAGTTTGGTACCATAAGTATATCCACATTTTTTCCCCTTTTTTCTATTAAAGGCTATACACATTCCATAAACTACAATTAAATTCTGATTGATAATAAGATTTCATCTTAATTCATGAGGGGATCTTACATAAATTTGTGTGATTATAAATCAATTGAGAATTACACAAATATAGTATATAGGTTATGTTGGAATTGAGAAAGTTGATACAAAATTACAATACATATAAGATTAACATTTTCTTTTTTCACAATATTTGTTAAAAAATCCATGGATATGGCATGTCTAGAGATCTATTGAGGGGACCAAGCACTACAACAAACAGAATGGCTAGCTACGCTTTTTTTTTTTTTTTCACATGACGACGTTAACTAGCGTCATGAAGTAAAGTACCAACACTTGTAAAAGTGTCGCGAATTGCGTTGTTAAATTTGCCATCACGAATTTTTTGATGACGCAAAAGTTATGCGTGGGTAAACTTCATTTAGGGACGTTTTTGTTAATTACGTCACTAACTTTAAAAATGGCGACACTAATTTGTGTCACTATTTTAAAGGATCTATAGTGTTTTTTTTAATATCTTGTCAACACTTATCATTCGTGTAACAAAAAATAACCACACTTTTTATAATATCCGTGGTTAAATTCACAACATTGTAGAAAATTAGTGTAGTCCACTTAGCAACGTTTAGATCAAATAACATCATTAATTTGGTGACATAATTTATATCTAAAGTTATAAATTAATAACCGTTTATAAATAAAAAAAAAGTGTCCTTAAATCCGCAACTATTTTATATAAACATTCTTAAAATTTGTGACGCTATTAAAAAGATACGTACTAAAATTGTCAACGCTATCTGTCTACAATTTGTGTTATTAAAATAATAGAACACTATGGGTTGTGTCATTATAATAGTGACGCTATACAAAATTTTTGTTCTAAAAATGGCAACAGTTTTTAGCGTCATAAAATCAACGATATTTTGAAAATTGTAAAAAAAAAAAATGGTGACATTGACTTCAACAAATGTCCTCATATTAGTAACATTCTTTTAGATATTTAGTAGTTAGATTGGTGACATTTTTCTCTACGAGTAGCATCACAAATTAAATACATTAATATTAAATGGCCCAACATCAGCATTACACAAAACAATATTTAATCAAAAATATGAAAATGAGCAATAAATCAATTATTCATTTCAATAAAAAACAAATAATTTTAAATCTAATTCCAATCCCAAATAATCAAATTGGTCATCAAAGATCTTATTACAAATTAATAAATTGTTCTTCAGCGGAAATAAACTAAAAATAGAATTACCCAAAAAAAAAAAAAATACTGGTCAATCAAAGACCTTATTACAAGTACTTGAGCTGGTTCATTTGATTCTCTCTAAATTCCTGTGTCAAATATGGAAAAAAAAAACAAAAAACAAAACAAATTAGAGTTCTTTTAAAGCATTAGAAAGATAAAATAACTAAATTAAAATATAATAAAATAAATTAATCAAATACGTATAACATGTATAATATATAACTTACATTCAATACAACCATGAAGAAACTTCACTCATTTTCAAAACTTGCAGATTCTGTAAAGTTCGGCATATTCTGCAGAAGACATGTAACAAACAATGAATTACAAAATAAAAAGTAACTTATCATTAGAAGTAAATATGTCTACACAAACCTGTGACATCATAGTCTTAAACTGAAGAAAATCCAGTCGAAGATTATTCACGTCTCCTTGCATTTTTTCATTATCAGATTTCATTTTTAACATCTTTCTCTCGTTCTCCTCCTTCAGTTGAGTTATTTTTTCTTCATACTCAACTTTCAAATCTGCAATCTTGGTTTCATAATGTACCTCCATATCAGCAAGTTCCTTTTGAAGATCTACAAGTTCATTATGTTTCGTTTCTCTTGAATGAAGTTTTGGGCCATGTACTTGTGTTGGTGTTACTCCTAAAGTCCCATATCCTTTCATCCTTCCATATTGATCTTCCCCTACAATTTCATTGAATACTTCATCTTCTATAGCATTGGAATCAACATTTTCAACTGTCGCACTACGTTCTGCAACCAAATTCGTAGCTGTCCTCTGTTTACACAAAAATAAATAAACTCTATGATTTAACTAATGGAAAAGTTAAATCATACATCCATTGATCTTTAAATTAAAAATGAATTAAAGCACAACACTTACCATAATTTTCTTTGCTTCTTTGTTGACAAACTTTCCATTCTTTCTTTTACGTGTAATTCCATAGAACTCTAATCGTCCAGGCTCTTTTCCATACTTCTCTTTCTGCCACAATATTCCCAGAATTAAAACAAGTACTGATATTAGACTGATGAGTCACAAGTATAAGATCATGCTTGAACAAATGATAAAAAATAATTTATCGATCATTACGATATCCCACTTAATATATAATCATTGGAAGTGAATGAAATTATAAGAAATTCAGCATATTTGAACTTCACTTATTTCCATGCTATTATCTCAATAATTTGTTAGAGCCTAACCTGCAAGAGCAAGATGCCCAAGTCCTATACATTCATTACCACACAATATCAAATAGCTGAAACTTTCAAATGAATTCCTCAATCATCTAGATAGGAAAGCAGAAGCACACCATCCCTCTTGTTCTTTCACAAGTATAAGATCATGCCATAATATTCCCACAAGTAAAAATGATAAGATCATGCTCACAAAATGAAATACAATTAAAACTGTAACTCACATGTTCTTCTTTACGTCGTGCAAAACACTTTGAACCACAAGTATGAGGCGTTTTGTGGTAATAAGTTTGAATAATAATTTTCAAGCTGCCCACCTTTATTTTAGTTTTTTTTTTCTTTTGAATCTATTTATATTTTATCTTTACATTTTTAAATTTAAGAAATTTGAAATATATAATAATACATATCATTGAACTTTAGCATATGTTATTTAGATAAATCTAATCAATATTTCTATATTATTTATTATTTAGTAATAATAATATTTCTTATCAACATTAAATTTGTAGTAATTAATTAGCATATTTAATATGAAAACATTGTAGGTTTGTCATGTGGCACTTTGGTCTTACTCATATATATATATATATATATATATATATATATATATATATATAACAATAATAATCTATAATTAGGAAAATTAATAATGGGTGGGACGAGAGGGGCTGGCGACGACGGGCGGGGGCTGACAGGGGCCAACTGGTACTGGCGAGGCTTGATCGGTGGTCAAAATAACATCTATTGTATAAAATTGTGTTATATATGTTTGCAAATAGTGAAAATTTTAATTAAAATGACAATTTGACCCAATGAACATTCATCCTTCTCTCTGCAATATCCAATATGAACATTAAAGATATAAGACCTGTTCCTTTTCAGTAATTTCTTAATTTATTTAAAGATATTAAAATTTTGATCTAAACTCTTTAGCAGCTAGATATGATCATCTACCCAGGAATGGCATGTAACTCAAACAATTTCCATAACAAAAAAAGGTAACTAGTTTTCAAACAGGAGCAAAACTAGAAAGCAAAATGCATATATTTATTACAGAGTTGATAAAGGATCATCATTCATGTATTTTTGGGATCAAAAGTAAGAAAAGTGTATCGTATACCAATTGGGGTTAGAGACGGCCAATATATAACTCAACGCTCATATCACAACCCCACTTCCATCACCTAAACTGTGGTCCAAAGAAAGTCAGTCTCGAGGATACAAGGAGAAATAGAGAAAGCTGATATCTACAAACCATATAAATAAGCTACTCTAAATTTACGAGTCTTGTTGCTCCAACTATAGTAACACCATCATCTTCTTTGTTCACTACCCACCTTGAAGATGAACAGATATTACAAGTTTCAACATTCACTTTATCTCCCCAAAACAACATACAATCATTAGGGCAAGAGTCAATTTTCTGATATCCAAGACCCAACTCCCTAATTATCTTTCTGGCTTCATAATAAGATGACGGTAATGAAACACCTGATGGAAATGCATCTATCAATAACTCAAGAAGCATGCTGAAAGACTTTGCTGACCAACCATATAGACATTTTAGGTGGAATAATCGCAATACAAAAGAGACCTTAGTGAAATTTACACATCCCGGATACAATTCTTGATCTCTTTCTTTCTCAAAAGTTGGATATCTGTTTCTTTCATTATTTATAGTAAACTCTTCACCGGTAGGTTGCGCCTGATCAGTTGGATTTTGTCTTTCATTTGGTGTATTCAAATTTTCATATGCAACTCTGGTTGCATCTTGCATATTATGTTCAGGTGTTTCTCCAAGTGCATCTCGAAGTAGTCCACTCATGTGATAACCACCATCAAGATTCTCTTCATTATTTCTTGAAATTGACTCACTAGAACTGCAATGATTATCCAATGAAGAACAAATATTTTCACCATGGAACACCCAACAATTATAACCTGCTTGAAAACCATCCCACACCAAGTGCTCTTGAACAGTCTTAGTATCAAATACAAATCTATTAAAACATCTTCGACATGGGCAATAAATTTTTCCATTAATTGATGATTTATCAACGGCAAATTTGATAAAATCTGACAATCCATCTGTAAATGCTTTACTTGATCTAGGCTCTTGCATCCAACTTTTGTCCATTACTGCAAAATCAATCCAACTGATAATCTAAAGCAATGTCTTTGTACTAACACAAATGATAGGACAGTATAAAGGGAACAGAGCAAGTGGTGAGTAAATCATCAAACACCACAAACCTCAAAGTTTCAGAAACATGTCTTTATGGTGTTGTACCTATTATTCATTTGAACGCTCATATCAACATAATGTGGACTTTTTTAATGACAACACAAACTCAACCACCACGATAACGATACAAAAAACAAGTGAGCAAGAGATTCACTATAGCAAAAACAGGGTGGTACATTGAGTTCAAAATCAGGAATAAAAATTAAAGTGAGCAGTGTTGTGTTGTTCCGAGTTAGGTGCAGCAATTGAATGAGCTAACGATAATAAGAAAGATTCAGCAATCGAGCAATACACCGATGGAAAAACGTATACCATATTGAGGATCCACCACATCAATGAAAAATAGTTGGCCATCACATTCTAAAAAGGTACTAGTACAGATAGATCATTGATATGTAGCTGACTTAAATAAAAGGGATATTAGTAAAACTCACACATCACACTTTAAACCACTAAAACCACTAGAAATCAATCATTACACGAAACTAGCAAAACTGTTAGAAACTTAAATCAGCAGCAATTATGTGTTCTAAATCATAGACGAGTCAAATATTTGTAACTAGAAGAGGATTTTTAAGAAGTGTATATGCACCACAATAGCAAAAGAAGATACAGTATAAAGTAGCTGGAATTGAAGCAAGGACTTCTCCAAATTAACCTACAACATAAAAGAATAACATGAATCTAGCACAGATATCTGCACTAATCTTCGGCTCCCCACATGAGTCTCTGTTGTTAGGTCAAAGAAGGTCATGATAATGGAAATTAATCTTAAAAATTAAGAAAAATCACGTTGGAATCATAAAATTTCCAATTTCTACCAAAACAATTAACAAAAAATTGTAATTTCAAACCTAATTTTGAAGAAATTTCAAACCTGATTGGCAAAACTAAGAAAAAAAAAAAACAGAGAAGGGGAAATACCTCAGGTATGCTGGCTGGCGACGGCGAGAGGGGCTAGCAATGGAAATATTAGGGGGCTGGCAATTATAAGAGTCCAGGTGTTACTGTATTCCAGATCTTTAAATAATGGGTTGGGAAAATCTAAATTTATAATTGGATTTTTTTTTATTGATTTTTGCATTTAAATAATTTTAGTTCTACGGTTTAAGACTTTTAATCAAAAGGTTGTACAATATATAATTTGATTAGTTAGTTCACATAGCAATTGCTAGCACCCAATAACTTAATTAATTTACGTTTACATTAATTGCAACTTATACGACTTTAATTGTTTTAATTTTTAAATTTTGATCATGTTATTTTATCTATTATATTAAAGAAAAAAATGATTAGAGATATATAGTAGCCAATTCAAAATCAAGAAAGTAAGCAAACATGAAATTCTCCATTGTGAAATTTTTTGTAAGCGTCATATTGTTAACGACATATACAACAAAAGTGTTTGCAAGTATTGCAACACTTTTAACTAGCGTGACAATGAAATTTTTTGATAGTCACACTATTAAATAACATTGTAACATTTTTTGTTAAATGTCATATAGGTAGCAACGCAAACATTAAAAGTGTTTGCAAGTATCGCAACACTTTTAAATAGAGTTATAATTAAATTTTTCGACAATAACACTTTTGAATAGCGTTGTGACAATTTTTTGTTAAGCGTCATACTTGTTAACGACACAAACAATAAAAGTGTTTGCAAGCATCACAACACTTTAAATAGCGTGCCAATTAAATTTTCTACAACATTATTTTTTTAAGCATCATATTGTTGACGACACAGACAATAAAAGTATCATCAAATATCGCAACACCTTTAAATAGCGTGATAATCATATTTTTAAAAAACAACATTTTTGAATAGTGTTGTGAAATATGTGTCAAGACAAAACTAAATTATACAATTTTAAACCCAAAATATAAAGTGTTATCGATTTAATGACGTATAAAATTAAATGTTACTACTTGAATGACACAAGCGGAAAAAGCGTCACTAAAGTTTTTTTTCATTGCGACACTTTTTAAAATATGTCAAAAATGTTTTAAAATTATGACGCTTTTATAATAACGTCTCTAAATTTTTAAAAATGCTTACATTTTTTTTTTTATGTTAGTAAAATGCATATCTTAAGTACCCTTTTTTTAAAGTGTTATTAAAATTTTCTTTTTAATAACATATTTTACAAGCGTCATTAAATTAGTGTAGCTAGACACCTATTTTGCTGTAGTGAAGGGGGTAGGGTCATAGAAGACCTACAAGGTGGTCAGATTTATTAATATTCAACAGTCAAGTGTTTGACAGTTTTTGGTCATTATTGTTGGGCTATCATTCAAGACTTTTCTCAGCAATGTACATGACATCTGCATCAACTTGGTCTAATATATTGTAAAAAAAAATATTAAGAATATATTATTTTATGAGTCAGTCTCATGTGACGGATCATGAGACGAATTAATCCACAACTCACATTTTACAATTCACATATAAATTTGTAAAAATGGGTTTGATTTGTAGTTAAAAATGATTCGTCTCAAACTACCCACACTCATAACCCTCCCTCAACCCAACCTAAAATAAAATATTAATTTATCTCTCATCCACCTATTCAACCCACAACTCAAATTAACTTTATCTTTTTTTACCCACATCCACAACCCAACCCAACCTAAAATAATAATTATTATTTTATTATATATTAATTACATATATTTTATAATCAATATTTATTATATTTAAAATGTATAAAAATTACATTAAATAATTTAATATTCTAAATTTATAATTATAATACAAAAAATAATTGAAAACACATTTAGAATAAAATACAATAACGAAATTACAATTGCAAGAGTTGAAAGACGAAATTGAAAAGGAAATAAATCAAGCTACAAGTAGATGCATGAAATAAAAAAAATTTACAAATACAGAAGATGCAAATTACATATTAATTCCTAGCTAGTTCCAAATTTGGGAGTTTGGAAAATAGTTAGGATTGTTTGGATCCATAATAGAAATTGAGAGATAATGATAAAAAAATAGAGAAAAAAATAGAGAATTTTAGATGGTGTTTCAAAATATGTCAATATTAGTGTCTATTTATAGAGAATTAAAAAATATGAATTTTGATATATATATATATATATGTATATTTTAAATATATATTATCCACAATATCTACAATATACATTTTATTCATATAAAATCTAATTGAACCAATAAAAAAAAAGACATGTATCAAATTTTTATTGGATAATCCAAATTGAGAAAGTTGGTGATTTAGGTTGAGATATCAACCAAGGTTGCCAACCAATTGCCATGGTGGAAATTATTTTCATTTTTTTTTGTCTTTAGCTGATTTGAGGTCGTCGACCTCCGTGATGTGGGTAGTCTCACGAAAACTACTTGTGAGATCATCTCACACAAATTTTTTGTGTTATTTTATTATTTTGTGCCCCACATGCACACGTCTTTCATCCACTCTCTCCACTTGTTGGAGAACACTACAAGAACACAAAATATATTAATCTATTATTAAAATACTAACTACTATAACATACCTGCGTTGCGTGTGAGATATTATAACTACATGATTGATTTAAAGTATTTTTTGAAGATATTAGTATTATTTTTTAAAATATAAGAATTTCATTGATTACAATAATTTCTTTAAAGTTCAATCAAGTATTAGTTAAAAATTATCAAAAAATTGTTTACTCACATTTTAGAAACATTTTATTTATATTCTATTTTATCAAAAAACTAAGGGAAGTTATTTCTATTTTATTTGTTAAGTAACTAATAATATTTACAATTTAAGTCATTTTCAAATCAATGGATTGATTTTGGTAAAATGCGTCGAACCCCCTTATGATATAACAATTCTTTGTGTTTCCCCTGTGTTAAAAGAAATACACCACTTACACGGGTAATTTAATAAATGTTGCATGTTTTCCCCTAAACTGTTAATATTAACAATTATGTTTTGCACACTCTAAGTCACGCAAGCAGTGACAAAACCAGGATTTTTATTAAGGGGGCCCAACAAATAAAAGAATAACAATAGTTCTAAAAATAAAATCATAAAATTTTGATAAGTCAGTGTATCACATTATAAAATAACATCTAAAATCAATATTTTTTTACATTTCAACATGACAAATAAAAAAAAACACGATTACAATATTTATGTTGTATTTTTTCCTATTTTGAAATCATTGCAAGATACCTTCATTGCTAACATTTCCAAATACATCATTTTCTATGTATGTATTATTAAATAATTATTCAACAGTATATCGCTCATTGGATTCAAAAGTGAACTTTGAATGATATTCATTTTGAAATACTTTTTAATATTAGTACTGTTATTTTTCCATAACATTTTTTCATTATTTATAAAAGATAAGATAAAATTAGAATTATTAAATATCATTAAATTAACTTTACTATTATACAAACTATAAATCAACATCTAACTTATCAACCATTGTAACTCAAATTTAACAATTCATAAAATAATAATCAATGATAATAATTCTTTACAATCACTTAATACCTTATTAAGCCAAAATAATGAATATATTATATATTCAATAACAATTGATAATATCAGTAATCAATGAAGAAAAATAATAATGAGTTTAGATATGTGAAGAATTTACCTTAAAATTTGATATTTTTAAGAAGAATTTGATAATATGATAGTAAAATTAATTAATATACATATTTTTGAATAAAAAAAATAAAATAAAAACCTAAAATAATACTAATTTTTTAAAAAAATCTCAGGGGCCCAGTGCCCCCTTGCCTCTCAAGTAGGTCTGCTACCGCCCCAAGCTCATTAAAATTTGTTTTGCATGCGCAAGTAGTGTGAAAATTGAATGTTCGGTGTAAATTGCATTAAGTTTTTCTCTATTCATCTAATACTCATGTCATTTTTTTATTACTATCTTTGAAGCTGCAAAATTTTAATATCAATAAATTTTTGTTCAATATTTTCAATCCTTGTTTGGAATTGAATTCAAATTACAGCCCATCGAAAACTTCATCCCAAACAACTCTAAACTGGTAATTTTTACTCTCATTTTTTCTATTTATTTTCCAAATGGAAAAACTTGAAAGCAGATATCGTTTTTATTATTTATTTGAATGTTAGAATTTCAATGTAGTTGATCTGCTCACCATATATGCTAATAATGTCTTGATTTTAGAATTTTTTTAAGAGTGCTTAAGTTCGCACTAATAGATACAATTTTGAACTTGAAGTTTTGCATTACTTGATATTACTATTCTATTGAAAAAAATGTCTTTGTCACAAATGAAATCTTCTATTATATTTTAGTTAGTTTTGGAAGTATTTCTCAAACATACCCTAAAGAATGGGTAAACACTTACTATGTTATATGTATAAAAGAAGAAAAGATTAAGAAAGACTAAGAGCAAGACCATGAAACACACGGACCATCAAAATTGGTATGTGAAAAAACAATGAGATGCAAAAGCTACGATATCATAGATGCAAGATTTGAGAGCTGAGTTTTCTCACAAACTGTAAGAATTATGCTAGAATTTGATTTTTGATTATGTAATTATATAGGTTGTAATAGTGGTTGTTAAATCAACCAGTCACTTACATATTATGCCTATGCTATCTTTTGGGAAACTCAATTTCCAAAAGATACAACTTTATTATCTTTAAAGACATGGTTGTAAATTGTGTTCTTCATTTCTTAAGCTTTAATTGTTCCTTGTTCAATATGATATTTTCTACAATTTTTTTGCTTGATTAATGTAAGAGATGACAAATTCTAAAATAAATGTTAGGAAGAGAATTTTAGAAAAATATTCGGTATCCATAACCATATTTTTTGCCAATTTTAATTATTATTTATCTAATATCTAATCTAATTTAATCTATCTAATATTTAATATCTATCTAAAACTATTATAAAAGTGTCTTAGTTTAGACCAATTTTTATATTGTATAAGGATACATAACATATGTTATATAAAAAATTGTACATTGGAGAAACATGATTTTTTTTTTTTTTACCAAATGAGTATATATTTAAATTATTAATTACTCTGTACAATCTAAATTAATTATTTGTTGTCAATATTTCTCCAGAATAAAGTGTGATGGTTGATTTGAAACACATATTGAAAATCAAAATATTATTATAAAATTAAAAATTATATATATGGGATAATTAGAAATTTCCAGATGAAGTGATTATTTGGACTAAATAAATTTTTAATTAAATATATAAATGTAAATAATAAATCCAAATTTAAAAAAAGTTAGTCAAAATTTTTCAAAATTGTAATATAAGTTTTTGTCTAGAAATTATATTTAAAAAATCTAAATTTATTTAATAAAATTTGATTATTTACATTTTTTTTGTAATATAAATTATTTTAATCAATCTAAAGACTGTGATTGAACTAAAAATAATTTATAAAATAATAATATTACTAAATCAAATCTTAATATATAAAAATTAAGATCTTAAAGTAATACAAAAAAATCATTTTTGCATCAATCCGAAACTACAAAAAGATTTTATGAGAATGAAAAGGTCTGTTGAGCACCTGATGACTATGTCATAATAAATCTGAACACTTGCCGTGGATCAACTTCCAGATCATAATTGCGCTAGTAAAGAACTTAAGAAAATAGATAAAAGGGAGATAGAAAAATAAAAGAGAAACAAACGAATTATAGAAATATCTCTCAAAAGTTTATTAATATATATATTAAAACCAATTATTACCTTTAAATATAAAATAATTAAAATGAATCACACACCACAATAATATGCCTTAATTCTCTCATTCTCCAAATTCCCAACGGCAAATCTAACCTCATTTGATACCAAGTTGCACAAATATTTAATGTTTGAAGATTCACAAGTTTGGAAAAGTATTCAGGAATGTTTGATGAAATACTTAAGCCGAAACCTGTACTAATAAATGCAAGGTATCTCAAATGAAGTAGCTCATCTATTTTGTCATCAGACAAACTCAAATCTCCCTCCATTAAAGCCATTACTCTAAGTAATCTACAATGCTTCCATGGACCGAACGTTCTACCATCGAAAGAAAGAATAGTATGTATTGGTGAACAATCCATGTTCAGGATATGATCCTCAACAGATGGTAAAATACTTATGCGGCGTGATTTCTCAATTGGCAAAAGGCTGCCCTGACATTCATGTATTAGATGGAGAAAGTTATCATCATGAGCTTTTCTTAAACAAATGTCTCTCAAGAGATCATGCATCTTTATGCTTTTGATCCTTCCATTATACCTCTTCTTAATTATCAAAATCAGATTTCTTTTTGTCAAATCTTCCAAATAATCCTCCGCCACCTCTTCTAAATCTTTGGATCCATTTGATATCAGAAAACCTTCTGCTACCCACATTCTCATCAGTTTTGAGACATGTATCTCGTAATCTTCTGGAAAACCTCCCATGTAAAGAAAACATGGTCTTAAATGATGAGGCAACCATGTATAACTCAAAGATAATATCTCCGTGAAATGCTCATCACTTGTATTTACAGCTTCATTCACATTTATTGCGATCTTTTTCCACGTCTCTTGCACCCGATCGACCTTGGAGAGGACTCCAGCAATCACGACAATTGCAGGGGGAAGTCCTCTGCATTTTTCAGCAATCTGCCATCCAATTTCTTGGAGTTCAGGTGGGCATTGTTCTTCTTCCAACACTTTCTGCCTAAGTAGATTCCAACTGAGTTCTACACCCATCAAATGCATTTCATAAGGATGGCTGGAAGAGACGACATAAGAAGCTACATGAGCGTCCCTCGTGGTTATGATAATACGACACCCATTGAAGTCATCTGGAAACACCCCCTTTACATCATCCCATGTTTCAGAATTCCATATATCATCTACCACTATTAGAAACCTCCTCCCTTTTAAGTATATATGCACATGTTCTTGCAGCAATGACTCGTTCTCAAAACGATCCAGTATGGATGATGCATCAATTGAATGTAGAAGGGATAACAGAATAGTTGCTTTGTCATAATTTTGGGAAACAGTGACCCAACCAGAAACATCAAAGTGCTCAAGACTTAAAAGGGTGATGAAAAGCATACCTAGCAAGAGTGGTCTTCCCGATGCCTCCCATCCCAACTGTAACGCCCCGTTCTTGAAAATTACCGTAAAATATCAGAGTTTAATATTTTTTTTTTATAATCGAACAGCTAAACTGTACAACTTTATAAACTAAGTTTTTCCCAAAAAGGTCTTAAAAGCACTTTCTATACAATTAAATAATATAACACCTCTTTCCAATCCCTTAAAACTCTTTTGCATTCTTTAGAACATCGGCTACCAGCATCCACCACTTGCACACCACGCTCACTGATTTCTTAAGCTGAAACCATTTTAACATAAAAAGGGGTGAGTGTATGAAGACACTCAGTGGGGTGGGACTTGTGAGCATTTAAAACATAACAGGTAATATAGACATATAATTCATCAAGTACATAGTTGCGGGTTTGAGCCGCATTGGAAAACTTTGCGGTTCTGAGCCGCCATGAAAGCATTTTACGTCACGCGGAACTTGCTGCCAAACACATCTTGCGGAACTTAGCCGCCATTTTTACATATTTAACAAACATAAACACATCACTCAATAGCACATAAATGCGGGTTTGAGGCCGCCTTTTTGAAAATACGGTTCTTAGCTGCCGTGGAAAATATTTTGTGGTTCTTAGCCACCGTAGAGTTAATGTGGTTCTTAGCCACTGTGGAGTTTATGTGGTTCTTAGCCACCGTAAAGTTTGTGTGGTTCTTAACCGTAGAGTTTGTGTGGTTCTTAGCCACCGTAGAGTTTGTGTGGAACTGAGCCACCTTGCAATCACATAACAATTTCACTCATCTTGCAAACATTTCATTCACACTTTTGTCACATATCAGACACATAATGCCACGTTTACAATTTAATCATACCCAGCTCATACCAGCCAACATTTTCACATTATAACACTTGGTCACATAAATGGGAAAGCGTAAATTCCCCCATAACCCTCATCACATTTCATCATAATTCCACTCACTCACTTTGCAAATAGCACACTGTCGTTGCACCTCGTAGTAAAGCATAAAATGCAATCTTCATAAAATAATCATATATGTTTCACGTAGACACATAACTTCACTTCAAACTCAGTTAGAATCTTAAATTTGGAAGTATAGAAATTACCCCCACCTTGTTCGGTGGTAACCCTCGTGAAGCTCAACTCTTTAAATTCTTAGTTCGTTCCTTCACCTCAATCAAGTGGTCTCTTGGAAAAACTACTACGTTTCAGGGAACGAGTGTGGTCCTTCGACTACGTTTCCTACAAGGAAAGAATCAAACTTGTAAGACAAACTAATCTTGCAAATTAAACTATCTTGCAAAGTAAATTGCAAATGTAAAATCCCTTGCCAATTGGAAGAGAATCATCATTGCTTATCTTCCTCGTCTGAGCTCCGATTTATGATCCAGAAAGCTCATGATGAAGCTCTCGGTGTGCATATTGCCTCCATGAAATCTCAAGCCCATCCGACTTTCGATCGTCTGGGAATTGCCCTTGCAAAAGGCTGAAATCACCATTGCACATTGCACTGCCACTCTGTGCTCCGATGCATCTTAGGCCCCTCAAATGGACTCGCCTTAAGGTGAAATTTGGTAGGAATGCTCCTAACACGCTAAAGAACACCCCATGTGAACAGTTTTAAGAAACCCTTTCGTTAAGACCTTCTGCTCCGCAACTATTTCCGGTTCGGGTGCAGAAACGCAGTCCCAACTTCGTAAAATTATTCCTCGATCGTCCGACCTCGGATGGCCACCAAACTTGGTGGAGACCTTCCCCATACACTCTAGTATATGCCATAAAAACAGTTTTTCGATCCCATCATCGAAAGTATCTGAAATGGCATGTCGAGCGCTGCCTGTGCGCAGTCTTCGGCACAGAAATCTGCTGCGACCAGCCCGTGTTCCGTGGTTGCTACCACCGACTCCGGCGACCCGTGTCGCCGGCGACTCACACCCAACTGACCACCATACTACCATCTACCAAGACAACCCACCCAAACACACACAGCAACTCTACAACTCAAGTTAACACAGCACGAAGGGTGGCTGCTGACCAGCTCCAGAACAGACCCGGCGCGTTCCCGTCGCGCCCAGCAGTGCTCCCGTCGTGCCCAGAACTCAGCACACCAGTATCGGGCGCCCAGCACAGACTTGGTGCGTGCACCAGCGCTCCCGGCGCACTCGCAGCCTCCCGTCGCCGCTCCCCGGGGCGCTAGCACAAACCCGGCGCATTAAAGTAGCCCCCGACCTCCAACCAAAACCAGACCCGTCTCCACTGCCCCTCTCTCGCTGCCCTTTCTACTGCCGCCGGCAACCCCCGTCGCCGGCGATTCACACCCCATCCCTCTGGTCATCACACACGCACACGCCTTCACATACCGACACACATCCAACAACACAGACGCATAACCCACCTCAAAACACACACCCACACATAACCCACTGCCGGGCGCTCCAGCGCCCGTGCCCGCGCCCTGCACACCGGCGCCCACCCGCACGCACATCAGCCCGCCTGCAGCGCCACCCGACGCGTCCAGCACCGCTCCCAGCGGCCGACAGCGCAAACGCCGGCGCACCTGTGCCGGCAGACCGTAGCAGCCGCAGCAACCAGAGAGAGGGAGAGAGAGAGAGAGCGTGCGAGAGAGAGAAAAGAGAGGAAGAAAGAAACGAAGAGAGAGAGGAACCGTGAGAGGAAGAAGGGAATCGAGTGAGAGGGAGACGGACAGCCCACTGTTCTTTTTCTTTTGTTCTCTTATGTCTTGCTCTTCTTACCTTTTAATTTCTTGCATCTGAATGTGAAAAGGGTTGAAGATATAGTGTGTGTTGGTGAGGGGAGAGGGTGTTTGGTGGCAGGTGGCGTGGAAGGAGATGACTAAGCCTTCTCATGGCTTAGTCACTTAATTATGACTAATTAAAGCTTAAGCTTAATTAACTAATCCTTATATTTAATTAATTAATTACTTGAGTCCAATTAACTAATTACTATGCTTAATTAGTTAATTAAGAAAATTACACACATATATATATATATATATATATATATAATTACTTAGTTTCTCAACTACTATGCATAAATAATTTGATCACCAAATTAATACTTTACATCTTAATTAATTTAAATTATGATATAAAAATATCCCAATTAATCCTTACTTAGGATCAACTAATTAATTCTTAGTTTAATTAAGATTATCACTTAGTTAAATCTTTGCTTAATTAAAATTATCACTTACTTAATTAATTCATAGCTTAAATAATTAATTAGCAACATATAATCTTAATTAGTTAATTCTTATACATAGCTAATTAATTTGGGGTGTTATACCAACTGTAATGATTAAAGCCTTAATCAAGCTCACACACGCACAATCAGATCACACCAATACAGCCTCGAATATGCAGAGCTCGAACTTGCAAAAAAATGAACAAGAATTCGAAGAACAAGACGAATAAGAGATCAACACACAGAGATTTTAACGTGGTTCGACTCTATCCACTTGAGTCTACATCCACGGCACGAAACACAATCACTTTATTCAGAATTCAACGAAGAAATTACAACACAAGATGAAATGCAGATTTAGGGTTTCTGTAGACAAGAACTAAGAACCCTAATTCTCTGATCTCTCAACTCGCTTGACAAAACTGAATGAAACTAGAATCAACTATGCATGCTTATATACTGAACAAAAGCCCTATGCTAATTGAGATTAATCGCTACTGAAGCTTCACAACATTAGCGAATTAAATCTGATCCTGCGCAAAAGACCCTAATTTGCCCCTAGAGTTTGTTTGTCCATGCACAACCGTTTCTTGATCACTTAACTGCTCTGATCTTGGTTTTTGAGCTCCAACTAAATCTTAATCAACCTTGGCTTCGTTCTCCACATGTCACTCCACGTCATCAGAGTGTTTTCCACGTCAGCATGCAAGATTTTCCATTTCACCAACGATAGGGATCACTTCAAGTTTAGCAGACTCCCCATGGAGCTGATCATGTATTTCCCTCAGGTCTTTGTCGAATCCCACCAATACCTCTTTTACGTTAGGCGCAGGTGTTGATGAAAAAGAAGCAGAAGAATGAGTTGAAATCAATATCTGATTTTCACTTGTACACCTACTTTTGATCTCCATCACTTGTTCCATAATGGAATTGATTTCTGTTGTGGGCATCTGTAACTCTTTGTATAAAGTTAAGCCCAGCAAATAAAGAATCTTGTGGAGAATCAATTAGATTCGAAATATGGAGCTCAAAGAAGTCATCAACTTGATTTGCTGCAACAGTGATTGGTGCTTCTAATTTGGTAGCCTCTGTTGGAAAATCCTCAAGAAAAGTTGACAAGAAAACAAATTTCTCATGAAGAGATTGAATTTGTTGCTTTTGATGGTGATCAACATAGGAATCATGACGAATGAGAAGTTGATCTAGTGTTTGTGTAAGTGAAACAAGAGAAGCTGAAGAATGGAAACTTGCATGCTGACGTGGACTCAGCTGCATGGTGACGTGGAGAGTGAGTTGGTTGAAGCTACTCATTATACTGGAAGTTATCAGGTCAAAACTAACAGAGTTGAGCACGAATTCAGCTGGTAAAAATCAGTTGCATGAAGAAAACTGATCAAGGGCAAATTAGGGTTTCCACGCAATTTCAGTTGCAATTTGAAGAAGTTGTGAAGTTCCGTTCAAGATCCGTTAAAATTGACAGAGGGCTTTTACTCAGGATACTTCCATCTATAAACGATTGTAATTTCAGCTCATTTCGACGTTAGGTTTAGGAGTTATATATAGTGGGGTTCATCAACTATAAACCCTAGTCTGCGTGAGTTTTCTTCTGTAATTTTCTCTCTCGATTCTTGAATAATAAAGTGAGCTGGTTCTGTGCCGTGGATGTAGACTCAGTGGAGAGTCGAACCACGTTAAATGCTGTGTGTTTTGTTATCGTTTTTCGTTTGCATTGCTTAGAACAAGCTGAGTCGCGAGTGAGTATTTCTAGTTCTTGAAGCTTGGTTATTGTTCTTGATTGATTGAGCGAGGTTGTGGGCTTTGATTAGTGTCTACTTAATCAACAATTGGCGCCGTCTATGGGAAGATCAGTTCCTGATTCAAGCCATGGCATCGATGAAGATGGAAGTCAGGAAATTCGATGGAAAGGGTGATTATGGCTTATGGAAGGTCCACATGGAAGCTCTGCTCATTCAGAATAATCTGGAACAAGCAATCCTGGAAGATGATGCATCATCATCTTTATCAGAGGACAAGAAGGCTCGGATTCAGAAGAAGGCAAGGAGTATGATTATTCTTTGTCTGGCAGATAAAGCTCTGCGTGAAGTTTGCAAGGAAACTACTGCATCTGAGATTTGATCCAAATTAGATGAATTGTACTTGACCAAATCGTTGGCAAATAGACTGTATTTGAAGCAGAAATTATTGAATTTCAAGATCCATGATGAGAAACAAATCTCTGAGAAGTTGGACGAATTCAATAAGATCCTTGATGATCTATTGAATATAGAAGAGAAAATCAAGGATGAAGATAAAGCCTTAATGCTTCTGAATTCTTTACCAAGATCTTTGGATTCCTTCAAAGATGCTTTGATTTATGGAAGATCAGAAGCTCTAAGTCTGGAGCAGGTTATGAATTCCATCAAGTCGAAGGTTCTCTCCAGTAGTTCATGCAACAAAAGCCAACCTCAAGGGGAAGGGTTAAATGTAAGGAAATTCAAGAAGAACCAAGATAAGAAGAAGAAGAAGCAGGTAAATAGAAATCAAGTCACTGAAACTAGAAAGTGCTTCTCATGTCATAAGGTGGGACATTTGAAGAAGAATTGCCCAGAAAAGAACAAGGCTAATCCTCAAACAAAAGGGCCAGAAGCTGCTGTTGCAGAGAATAACTATGATCAAGCTGATATGCTTTGCATTTCTTCTTCAAACATGTCAAACGAATGGGTTTTGGATTCAGGTTGCAGCCTCCACATGTGTCCTGTGAAAGAGTGGTTTCAAGAGATAAAGGAAGAAGATGGTGGATCAGTCCTATTGGGGAATGATCAAGCATGCAAAGTGAAGGGAATAGGAGTCATTGCTCTCAAACTCCATGATGGAAGCATCAAGAAACTCCCTGATGTGAGGTACATCCCTGATCTTACTAGAAATTTGATTTCTCTTGGTTATCTTAACTCTGCAGGTTATGAGTTTAGTACAAAGAATGGAATGATAGAAGTATCAAGAAATGATAAAGTCATTCTAAAAGGAAGAAAGACCAATGGCTTGTATATCTTGCTTGGCTCAACTGTAGAAGGAAAAGTATCTGCAGTCATGAGCAAAGATGAAGCACAAAGATGGCACAAGAGGCTTGGACATATAGGGGAAAAGGGACTACAAGAACTTTCAAAAAGGAAATTGCTTGGAGACAACACTGTAACAAATCTTCAGTTTTGTGAGCAATGTGTCCTGGGAAAGTCAAAGAAGCAGCCCTATGGAGTTGGCAAACACATCTCAACCAAACCAATGGAGTATGTGCATTCAGATATATGGGGGCCTGCAAGAACTATTACTCATGGTGGAGCTAGATACTTCATCACATTCATTGATGATTACTCAAGGAAGGTGTGGGTGTACACTCTCAAACATAAGAATGATGCATTCCAAGTGTTCAGAGATTGGCTCACACAAATTGAAAACAAAACAGGTAACACTCTTAAGCATCTAAGAACTGATAATGGCTTGGAGTTTCTGTCTTTGGAATTTCAGGAATTTTGCAAAACAAAAGGGATCACAAGGCATAAAACAGTGGCTGCAAACCCTCAACAAAATGGAGTAGCCGAGAGGATGAATCGAACCTTGCTTGAGAGGGTTAGGTGCATGCTACTAGATGCAAATTTGCCAAAGACCTTTTGGGGAGAAGCTGTTGCCACAGCAGCTTATCTGGTAAATAAGTCTCCCTCTTCCTCTATTAGCTTTAAAACACCAGATGAATTATGGTATGGAAGTGTCCCTAGTTACTCTCATTTAAAAGTTTTTGGTTGCCAAGCCTATGCTCACATTAGACAAGATAAGCTTGAGCCAAGAGCTTTGAGATGCATTTTCATTGGTTATCCAATAGGAACCAAGGGGTACAAACTTTGGTGTTTGGAATCTGGACATCAAAAATGCTTTATCAGCAGAGATGTGATTTTCAATGAAAATGTGATGGGATATTCTCATAATCAAAGTGGAGATCATAGAGTTAACAATGATGGAACTCCTATTGAGGTGGAGAATGGCTCTGAAAGTCATAATACTGATCAAAACGACCTACCTACTACACAAGATCAGGAAGAAGATCAGCCTATTCATGATGGATCTCATGCTGATCAGTCTGATTTAGAAATAGAAGGTCAAGATCATACAGATTTGAGGAATTATAGCTTGGCAAGGGATAGAGAAAGGAGAAGAGTTCATCCACCTACTAGGTTTGGACAAGCTGATATAGTGTCATATGCTTTGGCAGTAGCTCAAGAAATTAACTATGATGAGCCACATGATTACAAGTCTGCTATGCTGTCAAATGAAAAGGAAAAGTGGATGGAAGCTATGAATGAAGAACTTATGTCATTAGAAAAGAATAAAACTTGGATCCTTGTTGATAAACCACCTGATAAGAGAATAGTAGGAAGCAAATGGATTTACAAGAAAAAGATTGAGGTTGCAGGTCCAGAGAAAATTAGATTTAAAGCTAGGTTGGTTGCAAGAGGTTTTACTCAAAAAGAAGGGATAGACTTCAATGAAATCTTCTCACCTGTTGTAAAACATTGTTCCATCAGAATTTTGCTTGCTTTGGTAGTTCAATGGAACATGGAACTTCAACAATTAGATGTAAAAACAGCTTTTCTACATGGTTATCTAGAGGAGACTATATACATGAAGCAGCCCGAGGGTTTCATCTTACCTGGAAATGAGAACAAAGTATGTAAGCTACAAAAGTCTCTATATGGTTTGAAACAAAGCCCAAGGCAGTGGTATAAAAGGTTTAATGATTATGTTCTAAGTATTGGAATGACAAGGTGTTCTTATGATAGCTGTGTTTATCTTGGGAAAGAAGGAGATCAGATTCACACCTTTCTCCTAATCTATGTGGATGACATGTTGACAGCTAGTAAGGATAAACACCACATTCATAACTTGAAAGAGAAACTGAAATCACAGTTTGAGATGAAGGATTTGGGTGAAGCAAGGAGAATCCTGGGAATGGATATTTTCAGAGATAGGAAAGCTGGAAAACTGATTTTGAATCAATCAGACTATATAGCTAAGGTCTTAAAAAGATTCTTCATGCATCAAGCCAAGTCTTCAATGACTGTCATGGGTCAGTTTACACATCTATCTACAAACCAGAGTCCATCTACAGCTGAAGAAAAGAAGTATATGGAAGGTGTTCCTTATGCTAGTGCAGTGGGCAGTATTATGTATACTATGGTGTGTAGCAGGCCTGATTTGGCATATGGAATGAGTCAAGTCAGTCGATTCATGGCAAATCCAGGTAAAATTCATTGGGAAGCATTGAAATGGATGCTAAGGTATATTGCAGGATCGACAGATAAGGGGCTAGTGTTTCAGAAACAAGACAACAATTCTGGTAAACAAGAAGCTCTTGTTGGATATGTTGACTCCGATTTTGCAGGGAATAAGGATACTAGAAAATCACTCACTGGATATATCTTCACATTGTTTGGAACTGCTATAAGTTGGAAGTGTACTCAGCAATCAATGGTAGCTCTCTCTACTACTGAGGCAGAATACATGGCCATGACTGAAGCAATCAAAGAAGCAATGTGGCTTAAAGGGATGTTAATGGAATTGGGAATAATTCAGAGCATTGTGCAAGTGTTTTGTGATAATCAGAGTGCTATACACTTAGCAAAGCATCAAGTATTCCATGAAAGAAGCAAACACATAGATGTTAAACTACATTTTGTGAGAGATATCATTGAAAGAGGATTCATTAAAGTAATGAAGATACATACATCAGATAATCCATGATCATCTGATATGTTAACAAAATCTTTGAATAGCTCGAAGTTATTACATTGTATGAGATTGGTTAATATACTAACCTATCATACTTCTAACAACAGTTCGAGTTAAGTTTTGTGTGTGCAGGAATCAGGTTGCAAGCATTCAAGTTTGGTGGAGAATTGAAGAATGGAAACTTGCATGCTGACGTGGACTCAGCTGCATGGTGACGTGGAGAGTGAGTTGGTTGAAGCTACTCATTATACTGGAAGTTATCAGGTCAAAACTAACAGAGTTGAGCACGAATTCAGCTGGTAAAAATCAGTTGCATGAAGAAAACTGATCAAGGGCAAATTAGGGTTTCCACGCAGTTTCGGTTGCAATCTGAAGAAGTTGTGAAGTTCCGTTCAAGATCCGTTAAAATTGACAGAGGGCTTTTACTCAGGATACTTCCATCTATAAACGATTTTAATTTCAGCTCATTTCGACGTTAGGTTTAGGAGTTATATATAGTGGGGTTCATCAACTATAAACCCTAGTCTGCGTGAGTTTTCTTCTGTAATTTTCTCTCTCGATTCTTGAATAATAAAGCGATCTGGTTCTGTGCCGTGGATGTAGACTCAGTGGAGAGTCGAACCACGTTAAATGCTGTGTGTTTTGTTATCGTTTTTCGTTTGCATTGCTTAGAACAAGCTGAGTCGCGAGTGAGTATTTCTAGTTCTTGAAGCTTGGTTATTGTTCTTGATTGATTGAGCGAGGTTGTGGGCTTTGATTAGTGTCTACTTAATCAATAGAAGCATAAGCCATTTGCACTATACAGAATCTAAGCTGGAAGAGACTGAATAAGGAAGAAATGGAAAGAGAGAAGAGAGAAGAGAGAAGAGAGAAGAGGCATGGGGGAAGCAACGTATCAGAGTGATCTGTAACATAGAAGACTTTTCTCACCAATATTAAACGACTTACTTGCCATTAACATATATCTAATTATTGCTATCTATACAAAAAAACACATTATTATTATCATTAAAAAAATTCGATTAACTACATCATGTTGACCTAACAATTTCTTTTGCTATTAACTCCTAACCAGCCACCTTTCACATAACTCGATTCCACAAGTTAGAGCATCCCAGCAGTGTGATAAATTCTAAATATTTTAAGATTTTTTCACTCAAGTAGTGTCGTAAATGATCATATATATATATATATATATATATATATATATATATATATATATTGAGAAAATTTTAATTTTAGTCCATTTAAAAAACTACTGTTCAATTTTCGTCCACTATGAAAGCATTTTTTAATTTTAGTCCAATTAAGCCAAAAATCGTCACTATTTGGTCCATTTTTCGTCGGAGTAGCAATTTCGCCGGCAATTGTAATACAATCGCCCCCAATTTTAATTTTCGCCCCACTCGCGCTTATTTGGCACATTTTATCACACGTGACATGTTTAAAGATGAACTTAATATCCACATTGGATTAAATATTAAATAATTAATGAAAAACTTTAAACAAAAATTAAATAAATCATTAATTAATATTTTAAATGAAAAACATATTAAAAAAAAAAGGCAAAAATCAAATAAATCATTAATTAATTTGGAACAGGTCTTCGTGTGGGCTGCGGCCGGCGGAGATGGGACAGGTCGGAGAAGAGAAAAGCAGCGGCGGCGGGGTTGATGGCTGAAGCGGTGGTGAGGAGAAGTGAAGGTGAGCGGTGGTGGAAATCGGGTTCACCGGTGAGAGAGAAACTGAGTTAGTGATGGACGAATCGGTGGTGCTCTCGCCGGAATCGCTCTGAGATGGAAGGTTGATGGTGGTGGAGGCGGTGGGGTGAGAAGCTGCGGAGCAGGGGAGTAGCAGCTGTGGAACTACGAAGAAGAAGGGTGAACAGTGTTAGGGCATCAATTTTTTTGCCCCTGTGCAGCTCCTTTTTTTTTTTTTTTTAATTTTATATTCAATTTTAGATTTTAATTTTTTATTTTAGTATTTGCCAATTAGTAAATCATAGTAATATTCTGATTTTAATTAAATTTTATGTTTTTAAAATATTATTTGTATTTTTAAATAAAAATCTCTATATTATTAAAAAAAATCTTAACAATTATTTAAAAATATTAATAACATTAAGAAAAATTTAGATTAATATTAAATTATAAATTATAATTTTAATAAAAATAATATTCAGATTTTGAATTTAATTTTTGAGTTATAAATTATAATTTATATTTTAATATAAAAATCTAAATATTATTTAAAATTTTAAAATATTTAAGATGAAAAAATTATATAAAAATTGTAATAAGAAATATTTATATCAGTATTAAAATACTAATAATAAACTAAATATAAATTAAAATAAATAAATAAATAAACTAAAATTGAGGGCGATTGTATTACAATCACCGGCGAAATTGCTACTCTAGCGAAAATGGACCAAATAGTGACGGTTTTTGACTTAATTGGACTAAAATTGAAAAATGCTTCCATAGTTGACGAAAATTGAACAGTAGTTTTTTAAATGGACTAAAATAGAATTTAACCCTATATATATTAAACTATTTCAAATAGTGCGTTAAATCTTTTGTTTTTTTCTTTTTCATATTCGTTTCTTTTTTTCTTTTATTTTTCATTCTTTGTTTTGTTTTCATTAGATTTTGATTGCATTAAATTTTATAAAAATTTACTTATATCACAATTAATCTATTATATATTAATATTTGAGTTACTTTAATTATATTAATCTATGAATAATGATTAAACATATAACTTATTAAAATGTATCATAAAATTTAAATACTACACAAATCATAAATATTAACAAAATTACATGCAATATATTAATATTACATTATATTAACAATAAAAATTACATAAAATTTGACGAATTAATAATATTTATGAATATTAGGAAATATATAACAAATAAGAAATCAAACAAACAATCAATAATAATAATAATTATAAAATATTTTATTTTTCATGTAAAAAATAATGGAAATAAGTGACCATTTTTATATTAAAATGATGCAAAAACTGCAGTATTTTGTTTTTACTGCAGTCAGAGGCTAATTTATATTTGCCGACACTAATTAGATGTCTACCAGCAAGAAAATTGAGAACGTTGAATCGTAGTCACATGCTCACAATAGAGCAGGTAGACAAACAATTTAATAAGATGCAACCTTGTGGGTGTGTTAAATACACATATATAGGCAAGACTTCCAGTTTGGTACCATAAGTATGTATCCAATTTATTTTTTTTCCTTTTTTCTTTTTGAACTTTAGAGGATCAATGAATTTTTTTTTTTTTTTGGGATGTTAATAGTCTCACTCTTTTTTTTTTTTTCATTTAAGCATACCCAACATAGCAATAGATGTTGTATTGACTTTGGAATATCTTCATATGGACCTCACATCTCTCATTGTTCATTGTGATTTGAAGCCTAGTAATATCTTACAAGATGAAGATATGACTGCACATGTTGGTGATTTTGGTATTGTCAAAATGATTGGCGAAGAGGAGTTAATGACTCGAATCCAAACCCTTGCAACAATTGGATATATGACACCAAGTAATGTTTTCATCCTTCATTCTTCTTTTTTTTTTTCATTTGATCCATCTTGTGAGTGAGTGTTTGATCTTAATGCAGAATATGGAGAAGAAATAATCCTGTTGAAGATGTGCACAAGTAAAAACCCGACAAATGAAATGTTTTGCGAAGAATGGAGCTTGAAGAGCTGGGTGAGTCTCTCACTACGCAAAAACACGATAATTAAAGTGGTGGACGCCAATTTGCTAGGAAGAGAAGACAGAAATTTCTCAGCAAAAGAGCAATTTTTGTCATTCATTCTCAGTTTGGCAATTGAATGTTTTGCCATTTCACCTTCAAATAAAATCAAAATCAATGAAATCGTGGCCAAATTGAAGAAGATTCAAACCATATTGTTGCTGTCAATATTGCATAATTAGTAGAAAAATATGTTTGAACTCTTCAGATTGGTGTGGATTAGCATCACTTCACCTTTATATAAAATAAAAATTATGTTTCCGACAAACATTAATAAATTATGAGTTAGCAGACCAAAAGGTTTGATGTTTCAAGAAGCTCCTCTTACTTAACTTTTTTTATTAAATGTTTCATGCAAAAAATTAAATGTTCACAATATGGATGATATCAATTTAGTATCATCATCATGTTTCAGCAATATAAATAACAAATAAAACATAATCTACAAACTTATATACAACCAAAAGTTGTATTTTTTTTTTTCTTTCGATTGGTTTTTTTAAATACCCTTTCTTTCTGATTTTTTTTCTTTATTATAGATATTCAAAAGAATATTATAATTTTTGAACATAAATATTCTAATTTACGATTTATTTTTACAATATTGATTTTATGCCTAACGGAGGAGAAAATCAAGAAAATATGTATCCGAAATACTTTTCTAGATGATACAAGTTTCAGGAATATCAATCTGATGATGTTCAACAAGGATTAGAACAAAACTGTTCCTGATAGTTCTAAGATCTCATAAGATTTTAGAGAGTTCCAGAAGACCATCCAATTCTATGGAGGTCAGATGGAGTTGATGATCAGATCTCTATTCGAGATCCAAAGAGAGGTTTCAGTTCTGGAAAAAGAAATTACAGATCTGAAAATGAAGTTACCAAAGAGATCCAACAGATACATACATGAATGAACGTTTCAAAGATTTGTTTGGGGATAAACCACTCATTTCCAAAGGAAAGGTTACGGAAATCCCGGAATCAAAAAGTCATGAACTAATGTGTGAAATCATTAGGAAATCTGACATGGAGGCATCACGAGTTGATATCTCGGAGTTAACCAAATCACTCTCCAATCTTGGAATAGTAGATTTGGTTAACATCAAAATGAACTCTCAAGTTCCTAATCTAGAAGGAAGTATGAATTCAAACACACCGCCCCTAAGAGATCGAGGCCAGAAGACGAATCCCAGTTTTGCACAGAAACTTTGAGACTGGGAAGAGGACAACTAGGGAGGAACAAAGTACCTCCTAACAGTCCGTGGGCAAAGGCAAAGACAATGTTAGAACCAACACATCCATATGGATTGGTTCTCACAACCGACATCATCGATTTCTGAAATATGGAAAAACTAATCGATGAATTGATGGCCTCGTTGAAAGTGGTCTCAACAACGCTAGACATGGAAAAAGAAAACTTCATCAGACTAATCGAAAATTATCTGGAAGGTTCAGCGAGAACGACTTGGGAATCAACATCTACCCAAATTAAAGAAGAAACCTATTCTGGAGATAGTTTATATGCTATCATCGAAAAGGTTGGAAGAATGTTTAAGGTCTACTTCATCGGAGATGGATACTTTGACCAAAGCAAGAAGGAGAAAAGTCGAGAATATACACAAGCCCCGTATGCTCTAGAGTTAAAAAGTATATGTGCGGCCGATGAATACAAATATTACTTTCAAACAGAGGTCCCGCTAAATATGGCAACAAAAATGTTCTTTGCAAAGATCTGTAGGTCATGGCAAGAAATGTTGATCCAGTCCTACCAGTTACCACTAGGTCGATACAGTCGCAAGAAGGATGTCTTTCCTAAAAGACAGCTTGTGAGAATGGTGATAACAACCAACCATTCAAAAGAACAAGAAAAAACTCAGAGGACAAATCAAAAGAACTCCTCTTTGTTGTGATAACAACGATTTTCCATCAGTAATTGGAGAATCAAAATAGATAAAGCATTGGAAGAGAAGGAAACACTTCAGAAGTGTATCTTATACCAAGTCAGGAGGATCACAGAGAAGGTTTTCCAACCAAGGAAGATCGTGATGGTCCAAATCCAAAGCCAGAACCTACAAGTTTGGTCAGAAATCCGATTCTTCCAAATTTTCTTTACAAGGATCTAGAGCCATAGGAAAGTCAATAGGAAGAACACTAACAAGAAAAGCCCCACATATACCAGTCTGTAAGGATATATTTCTCTGGAGAAGATTAGATTTCTACTGCGTTAGCCTTCTTACACACTTTTGTGATTGGATATCAAAACCTAGTTTAGCTGTGGCTTATAAATGGCGAACAAATCACTTTAACCTTTCTCACTGTTCAGTCTAAGGAGATTCACATTAATCATAATTTGGATCTTAGGAAGAACTCCTAACCATCCATGCGTCTTATCCAAAGACAAAAATATCGATATCGGTAGAAATATCGATACCTTGATTTTATGAAAATATCGACGGATATATCGATTTCGGTAGAAATATCGGACTTTTTAAAAAAAATATGGAAACTTTGTGAAAAAATCAAAAAATATATCTAGTAGTTTACAAATATTATAACTAACATTAATACATAGATTGAACTTAAAACTATAAATAAAATGATAAATTTACAATAAATATAAAGATACACTAATATTATATACATCATAATCCTTTTATTAAATTTCAAAAAAATTAACTAAACTTAATTAAATTATGAGAGAAACCTAACTACTAGTGTACTAATTTATTGTAAATAATTTAATTAAACTTAATTAAATTATGAGAGGAACCTAAATACTAGTGTACTAATTTATTGTAAATAGTTTAATTAAATTTATATAAAGTAATTGTTTACTCCACTCATAAATAAAAATAGATATATAAAAATTAAAGAGAGGGATAAATAACTTAATTTTAAACCATATCCTTCAAATACACCATAAAAAGAAAAAAAAAAGGAAAAAAGAAAAAGTAAAATAAGAAAAAAGAAATAAAAAAAAAGGAAATCAGCGTGATATTTCGTTAAAAACAGCGGAAGGAAAAAACACGGAAAAAAAAAACTCAGGCGCGTGTCTTGCACGCCGACCAAAATATCGTAATATTTCACGATATTTTCGTTAAAAACGATATATTCACGATATATCGAGAAATATCGCGATATTTTGGTCGAATTTTTTTTACACCCTTATTTTATGTAGGCCCTTCATTTTTGCGATATTTCTCCGAAATATCGTGATATTTTGGTCATTGGTCTTATCATCTGAGTGGCAAGGTAATTATCTTTATGGTCGGTCACAACTGGTACTAGCCCCCTAAAGGGAAAAAGAAAATAACAACTTGATGGGAACCGGTCCAAAAAAAAAAAGTGGACCAGTTTCCTTCATTGTTACTTGACCAAAAGAAGATTTATATATGGGTGACAAGAAGTCAGAAATCAGAATCTATACAACAACGAAGAAAAAACTAGTTTCCTGTATTACAGAATTATTCAAATGATTCAAAATATTCCGACAATCAAGAGTAAATATATTTTTCCCAGTTGCACCTAGCTATTGCTTTGCTTTTGTTTAGTTCTGTTTTAAGCTTCTCATATTAGAAGTTTGTCCTTGATCATGAACATCATTTTTAAACTATTCCCATGAATAATGTCATTTAATCTTTTACCAGTAACTAGTTTTTATGCTAAACACCATCACTTGTTGGCAATGTCCTGTAATCCGCAGGTTATTGGGATAATTGATTCTGAATCACAGAGAGCTGCACTCCATATCCCTCCTGCATTTAAGAATTTCTCCATGTCACAAAAGGAAAAAACTCTTGATCAATTGGTGAAGGACCAGTGGCTTTGTACATTACCAGAAGGAAAAATAGGTATTGGAGTGAGATCTTTTCTAGATCTGCGAAGTTGGTTTCGGACTAACGAGGTTCCTGCTTGTGAAGTTTGCAACGAGGCTGCCATTAAGGTTTTTGTAGCATGCTGAAACCTGATTTACTTTTATCTTTTATTTTTCTCTTCCAGTAGTAATTCGCAGCTCATCTTTCTTAGACATCCTCTGTGTTTGTGTGTGTGTGTGTGTTTGTGAAATTCATTATTTAATCAGAAACTCTTAAAAGCTCACATTACCAAATGATTATTACATATTTACATCTCAACTCCAAACTCTGTGGTTTTGCTGATCTACCACTAAATCTATTTGTGGTTCATATGGAATTACTACCTTAGTTTATTTATTACGCAAAGATATTCTTGATATTGGAATAGGTACTCATTCTGTACTGTATATCTCAAGCAGGCTCAACTTTGACAAAATGGAGCTTGCAATGATCGACTCCATCCATACTGTCTGAAAAAGAAGTTCTCGGGACAAAGGGTACTTACTAGCTTCATTCTTTATAATATCCTCTTCACAATTCTCTGTTGCCTTGGTGATGAGAATTAATAAGCAGAGTCAATGATTTGCAGGTTGACAGAGTTTGCCCAGGCTGTGCCACACAATGGCCCGGTGCAACGGTGAAAGCACGACCTACTGAGCCTTCCATGAAACGGAGTCGTAGATCATACCGAGAAGCTAATGCTGACACAGAAGGGCCTCATTCATCTACGACTTCTGCTGCTATAACCGATACAAAGAGGCTGACTCGGAGATCTGCAATATATAAAGGAAACAAGTCTAGATACATTAATCATAGTTGTTGTCCCAATACTGAGATGCAGAAATGCTTATTTTCATTTTGATGGAATTGCATTGTACTTGTTTAATTTCTATAGCAACTCCGAATTCCAGGATGATTGACGGTGAAACAAGGGTTGGAATATTTGCAACCTGTGATATTAAGAAGGGGGAGCATCTCACCTATGATTATCAGTAAGAGTGATGACCAACTGTTCTTACCTTATCTGAATCAATTATATATGTCACTGTTGAGACTAACAAGTCGAGCAGGTTTGTACAGTTTGGGGCAGACCAAGATTGCCACTGTGGTTGCCGGAAGAAGCTGGGAGTTAAACCCAATAAACCAAAAACGCCTTCTGAAGTGGCTGCCAACACTCCAAAAGTCAAAGCAATTGCATCAAACAAACATGTAAGCCTTATTTTTATTTGAGAAATAGCCCAATAAAACATTAAAATTAATCGCCAATATGCCCTGCATCCACTCTCCCAATAATATAAAACATCCAAGTGTGGCATTACCACATAGACTGTCATTGGAAATTGCTATTTTTATGCATCCATGGATTGCTTCTTTTAACTCCTAGTTGGCACTCCACAACGTTCTTGGATCTCTGGAGAACCGTAAGAGCACACATGTACGATAACATTTTAGCACGGAAAGGAGTGAGTTAGGTAACCATATTAAGGGCCAACCACACAAAGTGCATTGTTCTTCTTCAAACACTTTCTGCTAAGTAGATTCCAACTTGAGTCTACACCCATCAAATGCATCTCATAAGGATGGCTGGAAGAGTCGACATAAGCTATTGTGCTTAGGTTTTATAGTCAATTGAGAGATTATGAAAGTGCTACAAAATAACCTCCAATCATTTATCATTAAAACTATAGCACAATTGCAATCACACACAGTCTTGTAATGTACTCAAGAACAAAAACATATTGATGTAAGATATCACTTTGAGAAGAAGGATATAGTTCTTGAGAAGATTCAATAGATCTTCAATTAACTGATATTTTTACAAAACTTTTGTGTGAGTCTAGATTTTCAATGTTAAGGGGTGAGTTGAGTATAATCAGACTGTAAGTGAAATGTAGTAAGAATACCTTACTTACAAAACTGTTGAACAAACTACTGTAAGATTGCTGGAGTAAAGGGAATTGTTGTAAGAAGGTCTATACTACAACAAAATGGTCAACCTACACCAAAGTTACCAGCCTACTACAATATATGAATATGCTTACACTTATTTCTCTAGCTAATTATAATTCTTAGCGTTGTAAAATAAAAATATATTCAAATTGAGTACATAATCTGAATCTGTAAAAACAATAATTTCCAACATTTACTTTTTTACATAAAAATGAGCACGACCTCTAAATGACATGGAAATAGTATAAATGTAATTCCCTAATTTTTAAAACTAAAAACAATAACAGTTTTTGACATTTGAAAAAGGAACACAAGTTCATAAAGTCTAAATAAATAATTTTTCACAAACAACCTCGTAAATAATTTTTTTTTTTTTCTAAATCAACACAACAGTTGCAAAATCATTTAACAGAAACATTTAATAAAACACTTAGCCGAAGCAATTTAAATAAAATGTTTCAAATAAAAGTTACAATGTCTCAAACATTCATTCACAAACTTAATTGTGATAGAGAAAAGATTTCCGATTTAAACAAAATGAAAAGAAATTAATAAACTATTCGTTCATAATCAAAATAAACATTCTTAATTATTAAAAATCAATCCCACTAGCACCCATCGTACCACTGCACCTGAGCTCCTCATTTGAAAAAGGCTCCTCATCTGAAAAAGAATGCAATAAACATGGAGTGAACTACACTAGCTCAGTGTAAACATGCCCAACCGGTTCGAAAAACCGTGAACCGGCCGGTTCAAACCGTGAACCGGCGGTTTGGCAAACCGGCGGTCCGGTTTCGGTTCCGAACCGGAACCGGGAACCGCCATAACACGGTTCGGTTTCGGTTTGGGGATTTAAAAACAAGCACAAACAAACACAAAATAACAACACTGTATCCATGCTTCAGCCACTTAGCAACTAATTAAATCACATGTAAACATATTATTAGCCACTTAACGGCCAATTAATCGTTTTCATGCTATTACCCACTTAAAAATCGATTTAAACATAAATGTTGCCCCAACCATGTCACTAATGCAATCGTTTAATAAACACAAACAGAGTAAATAATATTTCACCTAAAAACGTAGTTAAAAGTTGAATGCTTAATGCGAATGATGCAAATTATGGTTCCACGTCCTCGTTATCTTTGTTTTCCATAAATAAAAATATTTCGTGACTTGGTAAATATTTAATTAATGCTTAAAAAAAAATCTACTCTTAATAGCTATTTCATTTTAAAAGCCGAAAAAAGAATAGGAAATTAATACCTGAACCACCAGTCACCGTCCTCCTTAATAGCTATTTCATTTCCAAAGTCACGTTGTTCTTCTTCAATACTTTTTGCCGATTCCACAATAGATGACTCACAATTCCACAACTCAATCAGTTGCAGCGTTGGTATATCTCCAATACCACGTGGAATCTCTCTTAGTTTATAACAACGTCGAAGAATAAGGTGCTCAAGCCTAGGGAAATGACAACCCTCTGTTATCCAAACACGGGGATCTGTGTGTTCAATTACAAGTACGTTTAATTCACAGAACTGCCCTTCGACTGTTTCCCACTCTAATCCATCAAAAGCATGCCACTTCAGTTTGAGCACTTGAAGATTCGGCAATGAACCCACAATTGACATATCTTTCCATGGAATGCAAGTGCTACACAATGTCAACTTCTTTAGTGTCACTGGGAATGCAAGCATATCAGATAAAGCACACGAGAAGTAATCATTCGGATCTACATTAATGTTCAAGTTTTCAAGCTTTTGCAGATGGACGAGATTGTTTAGGTTGTACTCTGACCATTTTGTTTTCTTGATGTCACTATAAATGATTCCCAACTTCTTTAGGTTTGGAATCAATTCTAGGATCCTCTCAGAACATCTAAAATCTTGTATTCGTTTTAGCGTGTGCAAGTTTTGCAGAGGTAGAATATGATCACAAGTTTCAGCTGAAGGATCAAGCAGTAGTAAGCCATGATAAACAATAACGTGCCTTAATTCTCTCATTCTCCAAATTTCCAATGTTATATCTAACCTCCCTTGATACCAAGATCCACAAATATTTAATGTTTGAAGATTCACAAATTTGGAAATGTATTTGAGAACTTTTGAAATACCTGAATAGTAGCGACTATTAAATGCAAGGTATCTCAAATGAAGTAGCTCATCTATTTTGTCATGATCCATTACTCTAAGTAATCTACGACGCTTCCATAAACCAAATTCTGTATGTACTACGTGATTTATGTGGCTTGATTTCCTAATAGGCATAAACTTGTCATCATGAGCTTTTCTTAAACAAAGGTCTCTCAAGAGATCATGCATCTTTATGCTTTTGATCCTCCCATTATACTTCTTCTTAATTATCAAAACCAGACTTCTCTTTGCTAAATCTTCCAAATAATCCTCCGCCACCTCTTCTAAATCTTTGGATCCATTTGATTTTAGAAAACCTTCTGCCACCCACATTCTAACCAGTTTTGAGACACGTATCTCGTAATCTTCTGGAAAACCTCCCATGTAAAGAAAACATGGTCTTAAATGATGAGGCAACCATGTATAACTCAAAGATAATATCTCCGTGAAAGGCTCATCGCTTGTATTTACAGCTTCATTCACATTTATTGCGATCTTTTTCCAAGTTTCTGGCATCCGATCGACCTTGGAGAGGACTCCAGCAATCACAACAATTGCAAGGGGAAGCCCTCTGCATTTTTCTGCAATCTGCTTTCCAATTTCTTCAAGTTCAGGTGGGCAACGTTCTTCTTCAAACACTTTCTGTCTAAGTAGATTCCAACTCAAGTCTACACCCATCAAATGCATCTCGTAAGGATAGATGGAAGAGTCGACATAAGAAGCTACATCAGCATCCCTCGTGGTTATGATAATCCGACTCCCATTGAAGTCATCTAGAAATACCCTCCGTAAATCATCCCATGTTTGAGAATTCCATATATCATCTACTACTATTAGAAACCTCCTCCCTATTAAGTATTTATAAACGCGTTCTAGCAGCAATGACTCGTCCGGAGAATGTTCCAGTTTGGATGATGCATCAATTGAATTTAGAAGTGATAACAGAATAGTTGCTTTGTCATAATTTTGGGAAACAGTCACCCAACCACAAACATCAAAGTGATGAAGAGTTAAAGGATCATGAAAAGCATACCTAGCAAGAGTGGTCTTCCCGATGCCTCCCATCCCAATGATCGAGATCACTTCAAGTTTAGCTGACTCCCCATGGAGCCGTTCTTGTATTTCCAGCAAGTCTTTTTCAAATCCCACCACTGCCCCTTTGATGTTAGGCGCAGGTGCTGATGAAAATGAAGAAGAAGATTGAGTTGACATCATCTCATTTTCATTTTCACTTGTACAGCTACTTTTGATCTCCATCACTTCTTCCAGAATGGAATTGATTTCTGTTATAGGCTTCAGTAACTCTTTGTATAACTTTGTAAAGTTAGGCCCAGAAAATAAGGAATCTTGCGGAGAATGAATTAGATTCAAAATATGGAGCTCAAAGATGTCTTCAACGTGATTTTCTGCAACAGTGATTCGTGCTTCAAATTTGGTAGCCTCTCTTGGAAAATCATCAAGAAAAGTAGACAAGAAAACAATTTTCTCTTGTAGAGATTGAATTTGTTGCTTTTGATCGTGAACATCAAAGGAATGACGAATCAGAACTTGATCTAGTGTTTGTGCAAGTGAAACTATACAAGTAAGCTGGAAGAGACTGAATAAGGAAGAAATGGAGAGAGAGAGAGGAGAAAGACAGAACATATATGGGAAGCAACGAATCAGAAAAAGTAAAAAAAGTATACCCACTCTTTTTTTTCCTTTTTTCTTTTTGACTTTATATGATCAAGGATTATTCTTTTTGGTGAGGCTATATACACCCTGTAGACTATTAAACACATCCTAATTTTTCAAAAAACCAAAGAGATAACATTTCATATTTTGGGATGCTTTTAATATTTTCAAATTGGATAGTCTTACCCTTTTATTTTAGGGTAAAGACATGAAAATACCATAAAACTTATAAATTTAAATAGAAAATGCCATAAAATATAAGGGTCCCCACCACTGTACCACAAAACATATAAGTCATAACAAATTTACCACAAAATATAGTGATTTGACCGAAATACCATAAAATATAACAAAGTTACAAAAATACCACAATTTTTGACCGGTCCTAATATGAATAGTGAGCTGATGGGATTGATAATTTATTGGGTCAACTAACAATCAAATCACTTAGAGGGTATTAAACGAAAATTTGTAAATTTGCACATTAAACGAATATTTGCTCAATTTGCACTATTAAACGAAAATTTGCAAATTACATGCTTTAGGCAAATTTTCGTTTAATAGTGGTAGCATTATTTCACTATTACATAATATAGGCAAATTTTGTTTAATGCCTACAATAATGTTTTAAAAAATTTAAAAAAAATCGTGTAACACTTTGTAATTTTTTTACTTTTCAATTCGTGTAACAATTTGAAATTTTGCACTATTTTTTAATGAATTGTTAAACGAATTGTGAAACGAAATTGTTAAAAAAAAATGTTAAACAACAAAAGATCACTTTGATTGATAATTATTGCAATTGGCCAGACTAAAAAAGAATGAATAATTATGCATGATATTTTTATGGGTTTAACGAACAATGCCCTATTGTTCGTTAAACCCTAAATTTAGGGTTTAACGAACAATAGGGTATTGTTCGTTAAACTCTCACCTATTGTTTGTTAAACCCTAAATTTTTTAATTTAACAAATGAAGTATTTAACAATACCCTATTGAATTCGTTTACATTTCACATGAAGTATTAAACGAAAATTTATTTGTTTAATAGTTAAACGATTAATTTTTCAACTATTAAAATTTGTAATTTTAGTTCAAAAAATGTTAAACGTAGCATGTTTCATTTTTTTATTTCAACTATTAAACGAAAATTGTTAAATTTAAAGGTTGGTTTGAATTGTTGGGCAAGAGTTAAACGAAAATGTTGTTATATGAAATTGTTAATCGAAAATTGATATAAAAATTTGGTTAAGAATAGTTACACAAAAATTGATATAAATTGTTTGTTTTTGGTACTATACACGAAAATAGAGTTTTGTAATTTATTTGTTTTTCTTATATTTATTTGGCCGAACCTTCTGTTATTTATTTTTTCTTTGTTTGCAATTTTTTAATATATTCGAAAATTAGATAATATTATTTTAGCAATAAATATATTATTAATGACAATATCAAAATAAATCATATGTTGTTATATATATTAATTTGCAATTCTTGTACATATTTTAGTTGGATCGTGTATGGGTCTGAAGGGATTTTCAGGGTCGCTCGACTTATATTAACAGATACACGTGGCTTAGTATATTGAATGACATAAGGATAGAGTTAAACGAAATTGGTATTGACTGCTTGATGCAATTTAGAGCGACATGTTTCGGCCATTTCATTTTGTGGTTCACTAGTAAGGAGTCATGCAAGGCCTATTCATCTACATATTATCATGTCTCGTGAGGTATCTCGTCTGAGTCGTGATGAGGAGTACGAGAGATGGTTTTGCATTGGGCGAGACCGTCTTTGTTGGTTCTCGAGGAGGGAGTTCGCTCTCATCACCGGTCTGCGTTTTGGTGACTCAGACTTCGATCCTCATGGCGAACATATACCACCGGAAGGTGGACTACACGACAGAGAGTAGTTGCTCTCATTATGTACTGTTCCGAACCTTAATCTGTTTGACCCCTTGGAGCTGGATCGACTTGACCTCTTAAAAACCCAATCAAGTTACTTCACTTGAAAAATTAATTTGTTTCACTTACGTCTACCTTGTGTATAGATTCGAACAATGAGGAAGATGGATCGGGATCAGACTCTGTCAATGTACAAGATGACCTTGAGTTGAATGAAGAGGATCAGACAGCTTTGGATGTAGACCAACGAATCACTCTTGAGGAATTTATGACATACATTGAAAGACAAAATTGATTTATCCCGGATATTCCAACCTTCGAGGAGCCCTGTATAGCATATTTCGATGATAATGAGTTGTCCACAAATGATCTGCAGAAAGGATCCACGTTTTGTAGTAAAACTGAATTGAAAAACGCTATTGGTTTCTACTATTTGGAGAATCAAGTTGAATTCGAATAGTAATTTTTTTCGATTTACGATATGTTGTTGATACTTCATTAGAAGAGCATATTCACATTTAGTTGTTGATATGGATTTAACTTTAATTTTAATAGGTATGTCACCGCCATCGAAGAAACGAACATAGAAGGTGCATTTGATACCTTAAGAAAAACAGGTACAATTAGGTGGTCCCGTGTTAAATGTCTCATTCGAAGATTCAATTTCATGACGTCAAATGCTGCTGAGACATGGAATGCTCGTCTTCTTTGGGCCAGAAAGCTACCGGTTTGTTCTTTTTTGGAGTGTGCTCGACAGATTATTGAAAGGTGGTTTTACGAGAGGAGGACGACTGCACTAGAGAGACAAAACATCTTGGGCACAGTCAGCGCATGAGAGATTGTTAGAATACACCAAGCTTGGATGTCATATGCAAGTTTAGCCACTCTCACGATTCAAATACAAAGTCATAGATGACATTAAGATTTTTCTCATTGATCTCTCCCGATACGAGTGCTCATGTTGTATTTATCAAGCTAAGTTGATACCATGTTCACATGCATGTGCATCAATAAGGTAATCTCGGTCGATACTCGATAACGATTAACAATTCAGAATATGTAATGAAAATATAAAATCTAACATTTTATTTCCCTCTGTTACTGCTTGCAGTTTTGCGAACGAAACAGTCACTTCTTACGTTGATGCATATTACACGACGGAATGGTTGAGGGGATGTGGGCAGGTGATGTTAATCATGTACCTGATCCACAAGATTGGGATGTGTCTGACGATGTGAAGAAGATACGATGTATTCCGCCTGACAAACCAAAACAAGCAAGTCGTCCGAAATCAAGACGTATTCCCTTGACTGATGAGCATGTCATTCCTTCACGCAAACCCGCTGTATGTAGTCGTTGAGGCAAAACCTGTCATAATAAGTCCAGATGTACCGAACTCTTGCCCTTAGAGTATCAAGTACTCGATAACGAGCACGTTGAGGGTCAAGCCAAGTGAACGAAGCAGAAACATTGCTCCGTTTGTGGGTCGATAGAGCATACCAGAAGAAAATGTCCAATTTATTTGGCATCGAATGTGTGAAACGAATGATTGATTCGACATGTATGTTTGAAGTTTAAACATTTTTAACAATTCATAAGTTCCACTATTTATACGGTAAATTTTCGTTTCAGTATTGATAAATGCTTAGTTAGATAACATTTCGTTTAACCATACTAACCAAGAAGAAATACAATTTTTTCGATTTAAATAAAACAATTAATGCGGTCCAAATTTTGTTTCACAAAAAATTGTAGTGTTTTCAGACATATGAATTATTAAACGAAATATTAATGTTTAAACGAAATTAGGAAAATATTAATTATTAAACGAAAATAACAAATATTAAACGAAAATAAACATGGTTTGAGACATTGTTTAAATGAAAATTTAAGAAGTGTAATTCTTTAATTTTCGTTGAACTTGCATGTTTTAAACGAAAATTTGTTAACTCGTTTAACACTACAATTTATTACATGCAAGTTAAATGAAAATTTTAGTCATTAAACGAAATGCAAGTATTCAACGACAATTTCGAAAATTTATGACAAACAAGTATTAAACGAAAATTTATGACATGCAAGTATTAAACGAATATTTTTAACAAATTCGTTTAACAAATTGTTGTAACATTTTTTTAACAATTTCGTTTCACAATTCGTTTAACAATTCATTAAAAAATAGTGCAAATTTTCAAATTGTTACACGAATTGAAAAGTAAAAATATTACAAAGTGTTACACAAATTTTTTTTAATTTTTTTAATGCCTACAATAATGTTTTAAAAATATTAAAAAAAATTCGTGTAACACTTTGTAATTTTTTTACTTTTCAATTCGTGTAACAATTTAAAAATTTGCACTATTTTTTAATAAATTGTTAAACGAATTGTGAAACGAAATTGTTAAAAAAAAGTTAAACAACGGAAGATCACTTTGATTGATAATTATTGCAATTGGCCAGACTAAAAAAGAATGAATAATTATGCACGATATTTTTTAGGGTTTAACGAACAATACCCTATTGTTCGTTAAACCCTAAAAATTATAGGGTTTAACGAACAATAGGGTATTGGTCGTTAAACCCTCGGTATTATTCGTTAAACCCTAAAAAATAAGGGTTTAACGAACAATACCCTATTGTTCATTAAACCCTATAATTTTTAATTGAGTAAACTACTTTTTTCGCCCATTATGTTTGTCGTTTCGCAGTTTTGTCTTTTTTTTATTTCGGGCTTGCAATTTAGGACTTTCTGTTTTACGGGTTGACAATTTAGGACTTTATTTTTTATCAATGGCAATGTAGGATTTTATGTTTTCAAAATTAGCAATTATTGCCCAATTTCAGCCCGAATTGTTTATTAGGGCTGAAATTACACGTTTTTCGGGCTTAATTTGATGAGGTGGCGAGTGATTATCTGACGTGGAATTTTGCAATTAATTGCCAGGCACCATGTGTATTTTAAGTGGGCCCCACTACCTAATTCAAAATTAATTAAAAAAAAGAAAAAAAACTCTTTCTTCTCCACCATTGTCCACCGTGCAGAAGAATCCAGCTTCTCCACCATTCTTGTAATTAATTTCCACCGATCCGAAACATATCGTATCCTATGCCATTTTGAAGCCATCGGCGAGGCCGTTTCGAATCCAGGCTCGGATCAGCCATCCGACGCCGCCTCCGCCGGCAATTGGCCGGAGAAGTCGCGGTTGTTTCTCTCTCTAAAACCCGTTTCTCTCTCTCTCTTCAAATTCAGGCCATCCGACCACCGATCGGAGCGATTCTTGTGCCTATCTTGAAGTTCTCACCGAGCCCGTCATGAATCAGGGCTCGGATCGTCGATCGGACTTCATCTCCGCCGGCAACGGCCGATCAAACTCTCGACCTTTCTCTCTCTCTCTCTCCTCCCTCTCTCTCTTCGATCCCATTATTAAGTATACTAGTGAAAAAATAATCGAAGGAAATCCACGTCAACAAATTAGATGCCATGTAAGCAATTTCAACCTGAAATCATCGATCACGTGCAAAAAACGTGCGATTTCAGCCCAATTAATCGATTCGGGCCGAAATTGGGCAGTAATTGCGAAATTTTAAAAAATAATGTCCTAAAATGAAAGCCCGAATTCAAAAAGGGCAAAACTGAGAAACGGCAAACATAATGGGTGAAAAAAGTAGTTTACTCTTTTTAATTTAACAAATGTTAAACGAAATTGTTTAAACGAGAATTTATTAAACTAAAATTAGTTTAAACAAAATTGTTTAGTTTAACAAATGTTAAACGAAATTGTTTTGTTGAACAAATGTTAAACAATTATTAAACGAAAATAATTATTAAATTGTTAAACAATTAAAATTCGTTTAATTAATGTTTTGAGACATTGTTTAAATAAGCATTGTTAAACATTGTTAAAATAACAATGTTTAAACGAATTAATTGTTAAATTCGTTTAATAAATTATATTAAATTGTTTTCATAAAATTATATTATATTCGTTTAATAATTGCATTGTTAAACGAGATGAAAATATAGGGTGTTAAGTTAAACGAAAATTTGTAGTGTTTTGTGACTTATGAATTATTAAACAAAAATAGTAATGTTTAAACGAAATCAAGAAAATATAGGGTGTTAGTTGGTCTGCCACAACTACTTTTCAATCCCATCAAACACTGTGAAAATCAAAACCGGTCAAAAATTGTGGTATTTTTGTAACTTAATTTTTTATATTTTGTGGTATTTGGGTAGTTGACTTATATGTTGTGGTAAAATTGTTAGTTGTTATATTAAAAATGGTACAATGGGCTATTTCCCCAAATTATTTAACCAATTGTGTTGAGTATATATTAAATAATATATCAATTTGGTTAGTTGTCTAATTAGATTGACGTGGATTGTTAGTGTTGCTGGCCAGTTTTCATAAATTTGGATTTGAGAATAAACAATCAGACTAATAATTGAATTATCGCTAATCTAAACTTAGGAGATAGTAGTTAGTCGGTTTATTTTTCCAGCTTATTTCTTTTCTGTTAAATGTGGTTATGTCTTATTATAGTGAGTGAGTATATATATAATTCAACTTATAGATTAAAAAGGTATAAGAAGTATTTAGGTGTGTTCATACATAAATTTGTCCTACTGAAGCTTAAAATAAAAGGGAAATAAATAGGTGTTAAAAAAAGAGATTACCTATAGTTTAGGTATTTAAGGATTAGATACTAATTGTAGTTTATCTATTGTTTCATGCTTTAGAGATGATTGAGAAAGTTTCGAACGTGTTTAAAAGTTTTAAGATATTATAAGCTCTAGAAACTCCAGGTAAGTACATCTTTCACCTATAGTATGAGTAGTTTTGTTTTTATTTGTTTAATATTAATGCAAATTTTACATGAATGCTTATTTATGTTTAAGTGAATATTGTTTTAATGATTTGCTAAGTTAAATCTTTGCGAGTTTTATTTATGTTCTTCTATGAATGTGAAGAGATTATTTGCTAAGTGGTGTGTTTTTTTTTTTTTTTTATGTATTTTATATCAAGTACAACATGCTAGTTAATCTTGTTTTAGGAAAAATGAGAAAAATATTTTGAGATAGTATTTATGAATATAAAGTTTTATTTTATATATATTTTTTAAGAGATTGGTACCGGGCTCCTAGACCGCCCACAAGAAGAAGTTAAGGGCTCCTAGACCACCCTATTAGTTATTAGCTGCTCCGTTTGGATTCGGTGGCTAGCAACCCCAAATTCTTCGGAGTTGCGCGTATTGGTACCATGTCTGGGCCCATAGAATATTATTTTCAAGTATAGTGTATATATATACTTATATACACTATACTTGTTGATATATATAGTGTATATATAGTGTATAGTTTATATATATAGTGTATATATGTATATATATATATACACACACACATTATTTTATTACCTGATTTCTCGTGTTTTGAAAGTTTCAAAGAAAAGTGTTGTGAGATTAGATGATATACTTGCTAAACATTTCACTTATAGTATTTGTCTCATACTGCAGATAAAGACAAAGGTAAGGTGTGATGCATGAAGGTAGCAGCGCTGAAGCATTATTGATGGTGATGGCGAAACCTCGGAATTGGTTTTAGAATTTTCCAAGTTTATTTACATGCTAAGTTATTTATTTTAATACTATATATAGATGCTAGTTAAAATCTCTTATATGTTTTTTTTAAGAAGAAAAAGTTATTTATGTCGTTTCTGTTCCTTATAAAATAATTCTATATGCATTGTAACGACATTTCATTTGTTGGAAAGTTAAGTATGATTTAGTAGAAGTAATAACCCTACTAGAAGGGGGTTATATATATATATATACAAGTATGGATGATTCGTCCATTTTTCATAATGTCAATTTTAACCCTCCTATATAATTAAATCAAATCAAATTAAATTAGAGTCCTAATTAAACAAAACTCTTTATAAAGGACAGTAACGTAATTTAATATTTTTTTTATTTTTTTTATTTGATTATAAAAAGCAAGAGTCCTTTACATTTCAAACTATTCTTTAAAAAATTACATGTTTTGATTATTTTGATTTTATAATCTAGAACATTTTGAATTTTAAACAAAAGTAGTCATATATTAACATATGCTTAAAAGAGCTTTTCAATGATATATTAAAAGTATATATAAAAAATTATATTATAAATTTAATATTTTTATTAAAATATGTTATTATTAGAAATTATGTTCTTCTGTTATTTTTTTCAAAATCTTATTGTTATTATTAGAAATTATGTTCTTATGTTTCTTTTATATATCTTATTTAATTTAATATATGAGTGCTCATCCCATTATACCCAATTTCATATAACATATATACTTTAATACCCATACATAAAACATAATATCCCCAAATACCCACTTTCCTTATAACATATCCCTATCTACCCAAATTTCTTCATTAGTCTTTTATAAAATTTTTAAAACAAATTCCAAAGATGTTTTTAAGCATAAATCTCCACTTAATTTTTACTTCCACTCCAAATAGTAATTATATCCGAATAAAACGTAAACTGATCAAAATCAAGCCCAACATGCTTCCGTAAAATTAATTAATCCCTTAAAATTCATATCTTTCTTTGACCGCAACAGCACTGGGTGAGATGGTTTGCAAAGCCACCAGCTGGAAAATTACTGCCCCTAGACCGTTTTACGAACAACTCCTCACTATTCAACTTCAACCCTCAGGGAAGATGATCTGCAAGTTATCCAGCTCCTTCAGCAACTGTACAACACAACCTTAGTTCGTTTCCTACACCAGGTGTATAAAGTACTCCTTCTAAGGGATGAAATAATCGTACTAAGAACACATGTTGAAAACAAAAACCTTTATTTTATTAAGAACTTAAAAGAAATATTTAATACATATGTAATCTCCTTTTGGGAGAAGAATACTTGTTTAGCCTCTCATATATGAGGGCTTACACTCGAAACACATAAACTCTAAACACTCAGAACTGTTACAAGAATTTTATTTGTAAGAAAACTAAAGAGGATGTTTGATATCCTCAACTTCCTTCAACTCCTACTATATATAGACATGAATCCGGACTTGAAAGGCGGATTCCAAATCTTGTTTGGACACTAGCTAGCCTACTCCATTAGTGCTCCCATGTGACAGTAGTCGGGGAGTCCTTTTCGGCTTAGTTAGTACTCTTCTTCTTAATGCCCCGTGACTCAGCCCATGTTAGGTCTGTCGGGGAATCATTTACTTTTGACTTAGCCCACCATGTGATGTTGGTTGTAGAGTCACTTTCTCGTGACCTATCCCATTTTATTTTGTCGGGGGAATCTCTAAAAGTTTGGTTGTCGTGGTCCCCGGGGATAACGTTTCTTTTGTGCTGGGCCCTTGTCCTTGTTAGACTTATATGCCTGTCAGTTGGGTTTGGGTCAGAATCCTTTTCCAAACTCAGGCTCCTTCTGATCTGGGCATGCTTGACAGATCTGATCAATCCATCTTCCCACATGCGCCATGTTACAGAACTTCCGGTAAGTTTCTTTGCTTACCGGAATCTTGTTTTCCCAGAGGGTTCTTCTTTTGGTTTCGAAGAGCTCCTCTGCAAATCCTGTTGTTGATCCAGTCATTGAATTCAGTAGGAAAGATCCATTCGCTGAATTCTAGAAAAACTTGAAAGGGTATTTAACTTTGTCTATTTCTGTTACACAAACCCAAAGTCCCCATGCTCGCCTTGTAGAAGCTTCATCTTCTGAAATAGCTCCTACCAGTAAAGGAATTTCTTCCGGTGAAGCTGTCTTTATATTTTTTAAGGCACTTCCATCTGGTCTCCTTAGCTTGATGAAATGAAAAGCTTCATTGAAGCCTTTCTTCGCCGGTTCTGGGGCTGCACTAATAAAATAGAGCTCCAGAATATCGCCTCTGGACAAATGAGGATTATTTGCCCAAGTCTCGTGAACGGCTTCCCCAATCCATTTCGGTAACTTCGAAATTTCTGGGAATCCGGGTGACACGGTATAGATTGAAGCTAATGCTCCAAAATTATACCATTCTTGAACCTCGTTTGGATGACTTCCTGGTTTCATCCAAACTCTTGGGTATTTTCCTGAAATATCAACCACTGTTTTGTCTGGTTTGATACCTTTTCTTGTAATCAATTTCTCCCATTGACGCTGGTAAACCTGCATTGGAGAAACTTTAAACTCGTCAGTTTGAACCTTAGTCTTGCCTGTCTGTGGCCTGAGGTTCAACTCTCTCTCTTTTACCCTAGAGGTGCTGGGTTGACTTGAAGACTCGAGTTGTGACACCAGAGCTTCAACATTCGTTGCAGGTTGTACATCCTCAAGAAATGCATCACTTATAACACTTGTAGGCATGATATTTGAATCCATAGCCTTCGGGTTAGAGTCCTGATCTTTAATCGCTCCTTTTTGTACCGTGGGAGATGCAGCCTGGAGGAGAGACTTATGCAACGCTTGGACCAATTGTCCTTGAGCGTAATGGCATGCTCGTATTAGACCAGAAACGGATCTCTGATCTTCTCGTTGAAGTCTTCCAGTGACTTCGGCATTGAGACATAACGTCCCAAATTCTCATTCAAGACTCTCCAGGTTTTCCCTAAGATGTCTAACTCGTTTGAGAACCTCGTCAGCGATGCTCCTTCCATCTCGTGTTAAGAAATCTGCAAGAATATTCTCATGAGATTTCAAAATGACAATATCATAATCATAATATTGGCATTCAGCTTGGCATCTAAGTAATCTAGCCTTTTCTGGTTTTAATTCTATTTTTTTTAGAAAAGCCTTGACACTTGAATTGTCAATTTTTAAGGTAAACTTTTTAGCCAGTAAGAAGAGAGGCCATTTTTTGAAAGTCTTTCTGACTGCAAAGAATTCCTTCTCGTTGATATGCCATCGATTTACTTCTCCGTCTGTAAACAGACCACTGCAATATCTACATGACACTTTTCCGTTTAGTGTGGCTTTCATAAGGACTGCTGCCCACCAATAGTCACTAGCATCTGTATAAAGAACCAGTTCATCCTTGTCCTGAGGTATAGCAAGTTTTGGAAGTTCTTTGCAGACTTCCTTAAGTTGTTTTATCCCTTCTCGATGTTCATCTTCCCATTTGAATATAACATCCTTCTTGAGTAATGGGCTGAACACCTTCCTGTGAAATGCTAGATTGTTGATGAACATTCCAGCAAACTTAACAACTCCGAGAAAACTTTGAAGTTGTTTCTTGTCTTTGAGATCATCTGGAAATCCCTATATCTTTTCCATAATATGACTTTGTAGAATGATTCCAGATTCGTCAATTTCAATTCCGAGGAATTCAATATGTCCTGTAGCAATTACTGTCTTCTTTTCTTAAAGTACTAATCCTTCTTTATGGCATACATCTGAAAATACATTCAAATGTTTAAGATGCTCTTTCACGTTCTTTGATGCGATGAGAATGTTGGGACCATCAAGCGCTTTACCGCTACACCAAAAGGATATCCAGTGGGCATAGGGCGCAACTTTAATGTCTTATACTTGTGTAGCTTTGTGCTCACGGATTCGAACCTGGAAGAGCTGCGTCTCGCACTAATTTAATCTCCAACCCAAGGTAGGATGTTGGGAAAATTCCCAACAATCCCCCCTAACACCTGCCAGCCTCTCCACTCCAGTAACCTTGACAACCTCAGGTTTCTCTAGCACACAGCTTCCTGTCACAGCTTCATGTTCAGCTTCCTACGACCTAGCTTCTTCACTCAATTCCCTGAACTCAGCTATTGCAGCCCAACATCCCCATAACTCAGCATCGTCAAGCCTTCTCGCCACACCTCGATGTCAACGTGACTCGGCGTCGTCACGCCACCACCATGACTCGGCGCCACCACGCCTCCGCGCCATCCATTGCTACGCCAGCAACTTCTTCAGTTTCAGGTCCGTTCACCTTTCTCAGGTCCCGGCCACCCAGCAACCTGGTTCTAGGTCCGTTCACCTTTTCTCAGGTCTCGGCCACCCAGCAACCTGCACTACGCGTCAGCATCCTCAGTTCCAAGGCCCTGACAGCTCCCACTGTAAAGTGCTCCCAAGGGGATTCGAACTCGTGACTTGTTTTGATACCAAGTGTTGGGACCATCATCAAGTGCTTTACCGTTACACCAAAAGGATATCCAGTGGGCATAAGACGCAACTTTAATGCCTTATACTTGTGTAGCTTTGCGCTCATGGATTCGAACCTGGAAGAGCTGCGTCTCATGCTAATTTAAGCTCCGACCCAAGGCAGGATGCTAGAAAAATTCCCAACAGAAAATATCATCGATGTATACGAATATGAAGTTGAAATAATCTTTGAAAAGATTATCCATCTTCCTTTGATATATCTGGGGTGTGTTCGCCAATTCCATAGACATCACGTTCCAAACATAATGTCCTTGTGGTGTGGAGAAAGCTGTGAACTTTCTTACTTTCTTCCTCCATCTTGATCTGGTAGAATCCAGACTTGCAATCGAACTTTGAGAATATCTTGGCACCTTTGATACAGTTAACCAAGTGTTCTCTACTCGGGATATAATATCCATCGAACTCTAGAATGTTATTAATCCCTTTGTAATTAATAACAAGTCTAGGTTTACCTCTTTTGATTTCTCCATGATTCCTTACAATGAATCCCGGACTGCTGTATGGAGAAACTCCTGGTGAGATCAACTTAAGGTCCAGATGTTCCTTAAGTATTTTCTGCATATCCTCACAATCAATTTGATTCATAAGGATTGGTTTCAACCTCACGAACTCATGCTTCTTTCCTGGTTTAATTTAACCTTCAAGGATGCTTTAAGCTCATTCTTGTCCCACCATGCCAAAGGATTTTCATTGTAATTCCTCTGGATCTTTTTCTTGAAGTCTTCGAGTGATATTTGTTCTTCAATGGTTACATCACTCTGTGTATTCTCCAATAGGGCTTTTCGCAATTCTGCAATAGCCTCTGGATGAACTCGTTCTTCTCATTGTATTCTGAATGAATACAAAGTATTATCCCATCTCTTGGTATCTTTCTGTTTCGAACCAAATTGCCGAAATGATAATAATGCATCACCAAATCTTCTTTTATCCACCATTTTTGGACGTCGAAGTTTGGCTTCATCACCATGCTTGCTGCGAAAATGAATAGGCATTCTTCTATAGAATGCTTCTCACAGTCTCTAGACAATAATCTTATGATCACATAAGGTTGTGAAAATAAGCCTTCTTGTCTCATTCTCTTGTATAAATCGCTTGAATGTTTGTAGGAAATTGTTGAAATCTAGGATATCTCATTCTCTTGTATAATCTTATGATCACATAAATCGATTTTTGAAATCTAGGATATCTAGATTCAGCATCAATCCATACGGATGTACAGGATCTAACTGTGACTTTCCATAAGGCGTATTCATGAGATTTGACCTTCTGGAACGTTGTCGAGTTCCTGAAACAATAGGATCTCCTCTTGTAGTGAAATCTCCAGCATGTGGCATTGGTTCATCCATATGATATGAACCTGAACTTTCTGCTATGTTGGGATCCCCTGGTGGTTATGGAGGTGGTCTTTGGTGTTGGTCACGAGTAACCAAAGCTGAACCATCTCCTATATTCATCTTTAGACCCACAATCCCTAATCTTGCGAAGGACTCGGCAAGTTCATGTAGATCTTCAAGATTAATCTTCTCCATATCCATCACTTTTTAATTTGTGACAGGTTTTCCTTTGATGATAGCAAGAAGTTTTTCATCTCGAGTCATCTGTCGTATGACTTCGGTTGGTTTCTTTTTTTGGTGTAAATAGGAAACTGTTCCGAAATCTATACGTCTTCTTCCTCCGGAAATACTTGGTTTGTCTTCCAGATCCTTGAATCTCTTTTGTATATCATGAAGGATTTCAAGAGTCTCCTTCTGATATTTTATCGTCTCCATCTGGTTCTAGATCTGATGAACTTGTGTTGGTAGAAGATTATGGCGGTTGCCATAATTCTGCACCGTCTTCTGGATTTCTCTAAGATCTTGAGAGAGCTTGGATGTGTCCAGAAGTATCTCGATCCATCCAGGTTCTCCTTCTATCATCAATGATTTAGATGAACAATTTTCTGAATGTTTATTAGTTCGGTATATAACATCCGATTAACCGAAAGGAAACCCATGTAATATTCCGCTCGTCTATTGCATTGCCTTAAGGTTTCCCTGTCGGCTCCTGCATTCTCTTGATCAACATATTAGTTCTGCCAATATATGACCTGATCTTGGTGTTCTCGTTCGTACATCGTCAAAATTTGACGATATCTCCTGTATGGTAAGCATCTTGGACATTCGTCCAGATCCATATTTCGCGAGAAATTCTCCTCACCAAAGGTTAATTACATAAACAAAATAAATATAACTTAAAAGTTCTTAATAAACCTAGGCTCTGATACCATTTTGACTGGATCCGTATGTTTACGTTAAAATCCTTTTTAGATTCAATTTCCTAAGGAATAAGTACGTGACATTGTTACACATTCCAGACCACTGTTTTTTAGGCAGTATCGGCACGAGGAAAGTATTCCAGCCTATATACTTATTCCGGAAGAAAATCGATCTTTAAGGGTACTCCGAGATCCGATTAATATTTAGAGTAGGAATTAATAATTAAATTGGAAATTTTAATATAGATTGGAATAAGTAAAAAGTATTTGGAAATAGTATAAACAATGATTAGAAAAGTGGATTATAAAGGTGATTAGGAATTTGGGTATTTGGGATATTTTCTTTTATAAGTGGGTATAAAAGTTTATACCTTATATCCATTTGGGTATTTGGGGTTATTAACTCTTAATATATATCTAATTATTGTTATCTTTTAAGAGAGAGAGAGAGAGAACAGGTATGGGTAAGCAACGGATCAGAATGAATTGTATCATAGAAGACTTTTGTCAGCAATATATATTTGCCGACACTAATTAGTTTGGGACAGCTGTAATCATAGCCACTAAAGTAGATTGAATGTGTTTATCCACTTTGCTACTTTATTTCTTTGGTCTCAACTTGTGGCATTGTGGTTTTGCCAAGGCAACAGAGTTGATGGCATTTCATTATCCCAAACATCACCAAAATGTGAAAAAAATAAAACAAAGTAAATTGCATAAACTACTTTCCTAGTAAAGACAACACTTGCTCCATAATAGAAGAGATCAGTGTAGTTGGCAAAAACTTCTATGTCTCCGGGATACGGATCTTAGATCCATGTCCCCAACCCGTCCCAAGGGTCCACGCGCCCATGTGTGTGCCTATGTGCGCGCACCTGATAGGTATTCTATATTTGCTCTAAAGGTATCCCACGTATACTCTTCAGGTATCAGACACTTTTAGTTCATGTTTGTAATACCTATAAGACAAACCTGTAAAACCTCACAAAACAAGCGCTCATGCGCGCACACCGTGCGCCCATGCACCCACGCCGCGCGCGCAACTCACAAATCATGCGCCCACACCGCCCGCGCACAGGTATTCCATGTATACCTTTAAGGTATCCCATGTATACCTTATACCTTAAAGGTATACATGTGCGCCCATGCGCCCACGCCGCGCGCGCACCCACCATGCCGTGCGCACCTCACAAACCGCGCACCCACGCCACCCGCGCACCTTCAATGTATACATGTGATACCTTCAAGACATTCTATGAATACCTTGAAGGTATACATGTGATACCTATACATGAAAATAAATAAAAAATTATGAACGAAAATATTTAAAATTAATGTGGGGCCCACATGGTGGGTTTGGGACAAGGTCCCTGGGACACAGAAGACCTACTCTAAAATTTATGCTCAAAATATTTTTCATTTGATTAAATTTTTCTTTAAAACTTTATATACTTATAATCTATTTTGTAATTAATTTTAAAACTAATAAAATAAATCTTTGAAAAAATAATATAAAAAATTAGGATTTAATTTATTTAAGAAATAAAAAATCAAATATTAATCAAATCTTCAAAATATTTAACATTTGTGGGAATTATCAAATAAATAAAAAATCATAAATTTACAAATAAAATAAGAAAATTTACTAGATATATATATTTATATATTCATGAAATTAGAATAATTTTAATAAATTTGCAACTACTTAAATTTGATAAAATGAATTTTAGATAATTCAAGTATTATTCTAATTTTCAGGTAATTATAAATTATAAATTTACATTTATTTGAATTTCTCATTAACTCCATCATCTTCATCTCCTTTCTTCAACTTTAGAAACCACGCTGCCGGACAACCACCGTGCATCGCCGATAAATATCAAAATTTCTTTTTTTCTTATCAAACATCATAAAATGAATCCAAATCAACCTGTAACCATTTTGCCTTCCAAATTTTGGGAAAAACATTGTTTAAAATAACCAAATATAAACGTCACCGCCGGCACCTCTCGTCGAAAACTCCATTATTGTCCACCAAGCTCCAAAATTCGATTTTTCTCATTTTTCAACCAAAATATGTGAAATTTGTATCAAAATGATCTTCTACTCAAGCCCAAACATAACCCCATATTAATTTACAGAAAATCATTCGATTTTGAGTTAAATTAATTGAAATACGATAGAAATTTTGACTTCTTTTTTTCGAAAAACAAAAGATTCGAGAAGAAATCCGAGCGATGGAGACATACAACAAATAAAATACAAGAAATGCATATTTTCATCTCATCAATAATCATTCAGAGGAAAAAAAATTTAACTCAGCTTCTTTAACCCAATATATATATATATATATATATATATATATATATATATATATCAACTTATCTAGCCTATTAGTGACATAAGTTGGGTATTGTCTCTATTTTACGTACGCATGTTAGTAGGCTAATTTGGGTTGTATAATTTTCTATAATAATAGAAGTTTCAAGATTAAAAGATTAATGTTTGAAGCCCATTAATTATTATAATTATTCAATAATGTATTATGATATATTTTCACTATTAATATATGGTTTAGTGTGTGTATGTGTGTGTGTATATATATATATATATATATATATATATATATATATATAACATTAAATACACATTTATACAGTTATTAGTTTCTCCATATTTTAAATATTTGCTGTTATGATTATGAAACTGCGCTTAAATTTTATTTTTTTTACAAAAAACATTAGCCCTATAATTGTATACGTATTTTATGATATTAATCCAATATAATTTAAAAACAGCTATTAGTTAAATAAGAAGTATATGTTAAAATATATTCAATTGAAAAAATTATATGTCAATGTTATAAAGTTTTGCGTTAATAAAATACTAAGTTGTGATAGGATGCGTACAATATATTTTCTTCAGAATCTATGTATTTAGTCATGTACATGCAAAATTGTTTTATTTTGTTGATATAATTATTTTATAAATATTAATCATCCAATTCAAGATCAATCCGTAAAAAAGATGTTCTTATTTTAATTGTATCTTATTTTTTATTTTTAAGTATTTACATATATATTTTAATTTTATTTCAACACCAATTTGAAATTATTTAATTAAGTAGTGAATTGAAAATCATTAATTCATAATTCTTTTTTGTGTTAATTGAATGTTTGATGATACAATAAACTTTTAATTTTCTATACCTATCCATTAAATTTATAGAGAAAATACATTGCGTGCAATTTAAAGGTGTTCAAACGGTTTGAACCGCCGGTTCGGAAAATAAGGGAGGGTCAAATCGTAACTAAACCGTGGGGATTCCGATTTCGGTTCCGGTTTGTAAACCGCCGGTTCCAGTTCGAACCGCCGGTTTGGACGGTTTGTTTTCTTTTCTTTTTTAAATTTATTTTAAATTTTTTATAATTAAAAAAAAATTAAATTTGAATATAAATATTACAATTATTCATATATTACAAAATAACAATATTTTTTGAGTAAATAATTTGATATAAATTAAAAAATATAACCTACATTTACAAGTTACAACAATACTACATTAAAACTTATAAGTTACAATTTCAAAAATTAGAAATTACAATTTAAATACAACCAAATACAAACCATAAACCTAAAAAAATTACAACTTATAATACAAATTAATAGTAATAATCAATACAACTTAAAATTAAAGAGTAAAATAACATAAATACATGAGTATTATTTATATAAAATATAAATTTTAAAAAACAAAATAGATAAACCGGCGCTTTAATCGTCGATTCGAACTACAGGTTTGGAACCGCCGGTTAAACCTCCGGTTTACGGTTCGAAAGCCTGAACCGAAACCTAACCGTCGAACCACAGTTCGCGGTTTCCGTTTGGAACCGAAATCGGGTCAATAGTTTTCCGAACCGTTGACCCCGATTCAATTCTGATTTTCCGAATCGGATGAACACCTCTAGCGTGCATCACACGGGTGTAATACTAGTTCAAACTAATAACAAAAATTTAAAGCAAACATGACATTTACTTTTACAGCAATGAGAAGACATATGAATTTACCAATTCTAAACAAATACTTTAATTTCTTGTAATTATACAAACCTTGACTGTTGTCGTAATATTTTCACCACATTCTTTCAAATAAATTCATCACCACAAATAAAAATGATTTCTTCATGCACAAATTTACTTAAGGAACAATAGACGTTCACTTTTGTTCATATATACAAAAAATCCTAAACTCTACTATTGCGAAACCATCAATATAAACTATAAGTATGCTGCAAAAAACCTTGTATCATTGAGGAAAACTAATAAAAAGAACGCAAAAAAAAAAAACAATAATCCAAAACCACTGAGCCAACGATAGTTAAAACAACATCAATAAGACAAACATTGAACCAATGGAAAAATCTAATAGAAAGGGCGAACAAACACAAGTACACAACCTCATCACAAAAATAATGTCTTCAAGTAACAAAAATAGGACTTACTCATTACTTTTTGAAGCCAACATATGCCAAAAGCCTACTGTAATGCCCCGTTTTCATAGACTATAATAGAATATCAGAGTTTAATAAATTTTCCTTTTAGGCGTCCAACTACTTGATAAAACATGCATTTCGAAGGTAAATTAAAATTCTTTAAAGAACGGTAAGTCCGTTCGAACATTCCCTATTTTATAAAACGTGAATCATATACAGCGGAAGAACAATACATTTTTTTTTCTTTATATCTATACAGCTAAAACTGTACAGCTTTGCAAACTAAGTTATTCCCAAAAAGGTTTCAAGAGCACTTTCTATACAATTAAATAATATACATCTCTTACAAATCAAGTAAAACTCTTTCGTAATCCTTAGAACATCGGCTACCAGCATCCACCACTTGCACACCACGCTCAATGATTCCTCAGGCTGAAAACACTTTAACATAAAAAGGGGTGAGTGCATAAAATCACTCAGTGGGGTGGGATGGTGAACAATTAAAACACGTAATCATAACACTTCACAGCACATAAATGCGGTTTTAAGGCCGCCTTTCTGAAAATACGGGTCTGAGCCGCCATGAAAATATTTTGTGGTTCTTAGCCACCGTGGAGTTAATGTGGTTCCTAGCCACCCTTATAAAATACGGTTCTTAACCGCCGTGAAAACATTTTTATGTGGCTTATAGCCACCTTGGGGTTAGTGTGGATCTGTGCCACCATAAAGTTAGTGTGGATCTCTGCCACCATAACACTCTTTCACTCCCATATCACTCCTTCACTCATCTCACCCACATTGCACATTCACTTTTGTCATATAACAAGCACATAATGCCGCGTTTATAAATCAACCATGTTCAACTCACATCAGCTAATTACTGCACTTTATAGCACTTAACCACTCAAGCGGGAAAGCAGAAATTCCCCCATAACTTACACTACACTTCACCACTCAGAAAATATAACACCTTTCACTTTGCACACCACGTTCAAACTTTCAGGTTATAATCAGATATATACAATAATTGCACATAAGAGCGCACATTGTTCACATTATGTAATTTATAAGAATTTACCCCCACCTTAGATAAGTAGTTCTGGCAGTTGCTACTGTTCAAGAAAAGTTAAGAGACTCTTCGTTGGTGTTTCCTATAAAAGTATAAGAATAGATCCTATTTAGCGGCGTAAAGGAATTACTCACAACTTGGCTAAAACGTGAATTAAAACTTTCCTAAATAAGGTCGATAATCAGGGTCTATAAGTAAAAACTTGAATATAAAAGGAGAGAACTCGTACTACTTGGCAAGATGGGTTTTCATGCAAACTAGAACTTATGACAGAAGAATAATACTAAACTTACTAGAATAAAATTAAATCCGGCTAAAAGAATTGGCTTTGCAAAATATATAACTCTTTCAAAAATAAACTTTGTGAAATTAAACTGACCTAGCAAAATAATTGAATCTTGCAAATCAGCTCATTTTTGCGAAATTAAATAAATTTTGTACAATATTTAAATCTTGCAAAGTTGCTCCTATCTTGCAAAGTTGAACTCAATTTGCAGAAATTAAAACTTAGTTTGCCAACAATTAATTTGCGAAGCTAAAACAATTTGCAGGATATAAAAGTGATCTTTCCAAGCTAAAATAACTATACTCGAAATGCATACTATGAAGCATAATTAGAGCAACTCAACCTGCAAAGTAACATAAAATCTTTGCCTAAACTAAAGGAATTAAATATGAATTGCATTTTGCAAAACCATGCTAAATGTATAAAATTTAATTCTGCAAACATAAAGAAAACAGCTCTCTTTTCCTCATTCCAAAACTGCTCCGACTAGCCACTTTCCGTTGCCGCTACCACCGACTCCGGCGACCTGCGTCGCCGGCGACTCACACCCAACAGACCACCACACTACCACCTATCCAGACGACCCACCGACACACACCTAAACACTCTACAACTCAAGCAAACACAGATCGAAGAGGGGCTGTTGACCAGCCCCAAAACAGACCCGGCGTGCCTCCAGCACGCCCCAACTCGACACACCAGCGCGCCCAGCGCTCGGCCAGCGCCCCGCGCCCTGCACACGCACGCCCAGCGCCCCGGCGCAAGACGACACACCCCCCAGCCCCGACACCCCGACACCCCGACTCGACCAGTAGCAGCAACAACCAGAAATTGGCAGCCCAAGCAAACTTAGAACGGAAGAGAGAGAGCGAGAGAGAGAGAGAGAGAGACCTTGAGCACAAGAGGGAGCAAAGAGAGAAATTGTTTGTGCGTGAGTGTAGAATAGGATCTTTTCCTTTTTTATATTATCCCCCCTTTTCCCCTTTCACACCCAAAGTGGTTTAGATGCTAGGTGTCCTAAAAGTGAAAGAGGGGAAGCTGGTGGTGGCGTGGATTAAAGAATGAGTAAGCAACGAATTTCTCTTTTCTTATTTGCTTACTTACTTATTTATTTATTGCACACAAATTGTTTATTCTTATATTTAGTAAAATAGTTAGATACCTGTATATATATATATATATACCTTAATTAATTAGTTTGGCTATTATAGTGATGGTGGCGGGTGGCAGGGATTTGTGATGACTAACCCTTTGCTTATTTAATTTATTAAACAACTTCTTAATATTTAATTAATTACTTTCTTATACTTAGTTAGCTAATTAAATAAGCTTTAATTATTTACTTCTTAGCTTAATTAAAATTATCACTTACTTAATTAATTCATTAGCAACATATAATCTTAATTAATCAATTCTTATACCTAGTTAATTAATTTGGGGTGTTATACCTACACAACAATTATAACAACAAAATGTCGCCTACAAAAAACTAATTTTTGATATTTTTAAGACAAAAATCAAATGAAAATAAAATCGATGAGAAATATTATTTTAAGGAGAGAGATGTTCTCTCAATCTAGGCACGGTCTCATATACGAGATCCCCTCCAATTGTAATTAAAAAAAAAAAAAAAGGAAAAGAACAAGAAAAAAAGAAAGAACTGTAGTGAAACCTCGATAAATGAATGTTCGATAAACGAATAACCTCGACAAATGAATAATTTTCTTCGGTCCCGACTTGGGCCAATGAGGTAAATGAATAACCTCGCTAAATGCATTAATGAATTTTTTTTTTTTAAATTCTTAAAGGCCCTATGTAAATATAAATGAATAATCATTAAAATACATAAGATATATAAGATACCCTAAAAAACATGTGTTTCAATAAACAAATACAAAAGATCATTTCTTAATAAAAAAATCGTCTAATGTCGTTTGCTTTTTTCTTCCACCAAAATGCATCACATCCTTAACTTTTTCTAGTGCAAACAAAACTTCTGAAATATTTTGCTCATGTTGTAGCAAGTAGTTTTGTAGGGTGATTACCGCTTGGAAGGCTTCTTTCGATGACACATTTGGTGTGACACCACTATCATCTGGTTCTGGATCATTTTCATCATTTAGTACAGACTCAATAATTTCTTCGTCTGTAGGCAATTCCATAACTGCATCATTCTCGTTAGGATAGTTCAAAAGATGTTCGACGTCCATCACATGTCTGTAGTGCAAATTAGAAATGATATTTGTTAATCCTTGAATTGTATCTTCTTCTAACTGATCAACTTCTTCTTCGGAAACATCAATTTCTTCAGATCGTATCTTGCAATGTCGGAAACAATTAGCAATTGTTTTTTCTGTTACATCAAATCTCCAAGCCATAGTAGCAAATTTAATTGCATCCAAAATGTTAATGTTTTCCCAATTTGATGAGTCCACTTCAAGGCTCTGCAAGATGCTAGAATAAAAACGTCGTCGATAATGTTGACTCTAAGTATTCCATACATAAAATCTTATTAGTTAATGATACATGTACCTAGTCTATATACGTATATGGTGCATGTATTCCAAATATATAGAATCTTATTAGTTAATGATACATGTACCTAGTCTATATACGTATATGGTGCATGTATTCCAAATATATAGAATCTTATTAGTTAATGATACATGTACCTAGTCTATATACGTATATGGTGCATGTATTCCAAATATAGACTAAATATTCCATTCATAGAATCTTATAGATACATGGTGCATGTACATGTAAAATAATTGTAATGATAAAAAAAAATATAAAAATACCCTTTAAATGAATAAAAATTCGATAAATGAATAAATTATTCATTTATCGATAAATAAATAATTTCGCTAAATGAATATTTTTTTCTAGTCTCAAGGGTATTTATTTATAGAGGTTTCATTGTATCATGTAGATGAATAGAATAACAAACACGTAAAAAAAAAAACTACATATAAAATGTAAATTACACGAGTCATGAAGCCCATGCAATGTACGGGTTCAAACCTAGTGATTGTAAGGATAATGAGAAACCTAGAGGGGAGATAGAATGAGTGCTGTCATAAGAACATAATTCTTTTTTTTCGTGAGTGTTTCTAAATTACATGAGTGGTCATTTAGAGAGAATGAGTGTGTTTGTATGGGGTGCAATCATGAGTGTAAGAGTTTTTTAAAAGATGTATACTATTATGTAAAATATATCATATGTAGTATTTTTCATTTTTCCCAAAATTTGATTTAATATACTGATGGATGAATGAATCTTCCTATAGGTCCTAATTACATACATACATATAAATGTTGGGCACTTTTAAAATTTAAAGTTTCAATATATTTTTGTTGCATTTTACGGTTAATTTGTAAAAAATCACATAATTTTTCAAGTTAAGGATATATAAGTTATATAACTTCAAATTAGGCACATAAATAACTCACATTAGACACATAAATATCATAAAATAATCAAAAAATTCTTGTATAACTGGTGTACGGATCTAGGATCCATGCAATTTGGGTCTGATCGACTGGAACTCATCAGAACACGCCTCCACACACCGACCATATGTCGAGGATGAGACGCCACACACTTAGTTTATTTTCTATATTTTTTGAAAAAATATGTATACCTTTTAGTTATAACTTTCATACATTTATGTTATGACATTCATACATTTACATTTTTTTAGATAGGCATTAAAACCTATCATACCATTTAGTTATTATTATTATTTTTTTTGACTGGACCATTTAATTATGTTAGTCATACCTTTTAATTATGTTAGTTGTATATTTATATATTACATAAATGTATGACTATATTGATATAAATGTGTAAGTAATATCATATAAATATATATGTACAAATTGTGCTAATTTTTTTTAAGTTAAAATATTATATAAAGGAAATGATATTTGTATATAAATGTCACACTAATATAACATAAAAGTTACACTAATATAATATAAAAGTTATACAAATTGTGATTTATAAAATGAAATTCTATTACAAAGTTAATTCATAAAACGAGATTTGCCCAAATCTAACTCACAATCCAAAATGCCAAAGCGTGTACCCACACCAAGGCGGGCCGAGTGTACCTGTGGTCCATATACCTATTATTTCAGGAGTAGATTATTTTAATAAGCTCGTATAACAAAGTTGTATTTATAAGTGCATTTAAAGTTTTGAAAGACCAACATAAGGCATGATTTTTCACATTTCCACATTTTTTTCATCGAAGCAGCTAACTTCAACAATTAATTTTTCATTCATTGAAATTTGGTTTTGAGAAATTTTACATATCTCGATTATGGATCTATTTCAAATGTAGATTAATTTTATCATATTTAATTCCTTAAAAGTTAAAATTATAACCACAAAAAATTATGAACATGACGTCACCACTTCTTAAAACCAAATTTCTAACATGTAATTGATAGATTATTTTTACTTTTTATATAATAAATGGAGTTTGATTTAAAGTTGGTGTGTTGTTGACGTTTTTATAATTTGTATAGTCTTGATTCACAACAAATATCAAAGAGTATTGTTCCTATAAACCAGGTTTACGTATCATGCGTGGGTCGGGTCGGGTTCATTCCAATCTGGATCTACACCCAGATTAGTTTTATTTTTTTATGTCATAACATTTATGTTATATTAATATAACATTTATATACATATATCATAACCTTTAAATGCTATTACTTAGACTTTTTCAGTATAAGTAACATAAAAGTTATGTAACCTTTATGTTATACCAGTATAACGTTTATGTTATATTAATATAACCTTTATGTACATATTTCATAACCTTTAAGTGATATTACCTAGACATTTTTCAGTATAAATAACATAAAAGGTTATGCAAACAAAATATAAAGGATAAGTGAACATAACATAAAAGTTACGCGAACATAAATAAAAGGTTAGGCGAACATAACAGAAATGTTAGACGCGCGGGCTAGGGTTTGAGCGCGGACCTGGACGCGCGAGTGGTGGAGTATGGTGAGTGTAGGGCGCGTGAAAGGTACCGTCCGATCGAATCAACCCACTTATATGATTTCCAATCCGTGCACCTGATGCATATAAATATTTGTGAATATCTAATAATCGAATGGAAAAAAATAGAGTTAAGAAAGGCAACAGTGCATTGGTGAAGCAGAACACAACCAAACTAAATCAAAGAAAAAAATCACTAAAATATAAAATCTAACTCAATTTGTAGCAAAGCAATATCCAAAACATAAATAATTTTTTTTTAAAAATCACAAGTCACGAAAAATAAAAATACAAACATATAATCACAAAAACTAAATAAATAAAAGGATTGTTTAATCACAAGTCACTAAATTTAATCACAATTCACGAAAAAATAAATATATAGATTCAAAAAGATTGTTTAATCAGAAGTCACTTATTATTAAAAACATAGTTTTTTTATCACAAGTTGTTTAATCAATATTCAGAATATTCGACATAAATAATCAAATGCTACTAGTTGCATTATATTTGAAATGATCAAACAATTCTAGAAGACTAGAAGAACTCGTCTACATTTTCGTTACTGATTTGATCGGTTAAATCGTGAATGAATAACAACGTTGATTTGATCAAACTTCAATATCCAATTCCACAAATAATGATTTCACATGTATTATATTGTTTTGAAAATAAAATAAAATATATTATTATATTATATATATAAAAAAAATATAAATATATTATACCATAATATTAATTTATTTTGGGTAGGGTACTTAGCCCTAATTTCTCCCGCCAATTGAAAGTGTTTTCGATTTCTGCTCTGCTTTCAATTTGTGGATCTCTTCTGCCTTACTCCCCACATCGGAAGAGATGCCGCCGCTGAATTGGCGCCACCAAACCCTAATACAGGCGTTGTTGTCACGAGGCCCACTTCAGGAAGATGATTTTCGGTCTATCTTCACACAACTCGCCGGCAAATCTTCAGGTTATATTTCTGTATTTTCTCGTTTTTTTTTTTTTCGGTGTTAATACGTAAGAGTCCACGATTTATCTTGCTTCTGTAGAGTTAAAAAATTGTTTTAATTTTTTGAATTTTGAGTGACTAAACGTATGCCCCCTTTTTTTAATTTTATTTTCCAGACATCTTGATGAAGCATGCTGTATTAAACATTATTTGTGTTGCATTTTGTTAATTGTATACCTTTATTTAGAAAGTAGGGTAATTTATTCTTATGAACAATACTTGGTATTGTGTATTGCTTCGCAGGGTCACAGCAGCAGTTATTTAATGAGTTTCTCCGCAAGATAAATGCCGAATTAAGTTTCGTTCAGTTAGAGTTACGAGCGTGCAGAAACCAATATGACGGGAACGTGTATTATGGTGTTGTCAACAATGTTGCTGATGATCAGTCCAAGCTTGGAACAAAATACACTGTTCCTCAGATTGCTTTCTACAAAGGCATTGTGAGCCTCTTTACTTAGATTTCCTGCATTTCCTCGTTCTTGCTTTCATAATGAAGGGAAATTCTGGTTTAAGCTGTTCAAACTGAAGTTTGAAGGTTATGTAATCATCAAAAGTAAAGGCTAAAGATAAGTAAAGAATAAATGAGCTAAGTGATAAGTATATTCATGTTCTTACTGAGAATTCGATTATTACTCAGATACCTTTTTTGGTTGTTGGTTGAAGAAATTCAGATTATGTGCTTGACTAATGTCATCAATTTTGATCTTGATCTCTCGTTTTCAATCTTTTCTGGAGTTTAAGTATCGTTTATGGTGACAACACTCCAGCTGTCTCCAGCACAACATAAACAAATACTTGTTGATTCTTGATTGACTGGCTATATTATCTTTTCCATTTCTTTTACTTTGTGCATTGGTGTCAAATGAGAAACGGCTCTGCGCTATAGACATATTTGCTGAATGAGTGAAAATAGTTTATAGCTTGCTCCATCTACCAGTCATATCACTTCTCAGTGAACTAGTAAAATTAGCATTTGGAATCGTGTACTTTCCAATCTGAGGCAGAAGCTACAAAATTTAAATAGTCTTGCTTTTCTGTGGTGCAATTACGGTTTGTATGGGAAACTTTTTCTAGTGTATAACTGTATATGAGGTGGGTATATTGGAATATGCTTGTTTAATGATACATATGATTTGGCTCTTTTATATGTGCATACTTTTTATATTCCCATCTGTTAATAAATTTCCCAGATTTGTATAGTGAAATTGGAACGTCTTTCTCCCTGTGTAATTATTTTTTTTATTGTGAAATTAACATTAGGTTGAAGGCTTGAAGCTATTATACAAGATCCAGAAGCTGGAGGCAGCATTCTCTGTACGGATGCTCTAAATATTCGATTGGATACACAGGTTTCTGGATTTCCTTTCCTGTCAACCATTGGTATTCATACATAACCCAAAATCTTGATTTGGTTGATTAAACTAATAATTGATAATAAGCTGTTTTTTTGTCCATTTCCAATAAGAGTGGAAGTAAACTAAGTATATTTTATTGTTGGTGTTCCGTAAGTAGGACATTTTTTATTAGTTTTCATATCCTTCTTCCAATCTTTAATTCTTTAAAGAACGTTTCAGCCATATATTATAAGCATATATAAGAAAAATTATACTATAAAATTAATATCTTTATTAAAGTATGGTATTATTATAAATTAGGTTCTTATGTTTTTTTTTTTTTCCAAATCTTATTTGTTTCTTTTAATATAATATAGTGAAAATAAAATAAAATAAAATAAAACTATAAAATCTAAAAATTATTTTTAAACATTAATATTACTAATGCAAAAATAGTTTAAAACGAAAAATTATAATTATTATGGATTTTCAAACTAATTAACTGCAATGGTTATAGTTTCTTTCACAACTTAAACACAAAGTTAACAACATGTTGTCTATATTAAAGAATCGCTACAAAAATATTAACATGGTCACATGGAAATGGAATTAGGAAAAATACCAAAAAAAAAAAAAATAGTAATACTAACAAGGATAATTTATAAAATGTTGTATATTTGTAGATTTGATGAAAATTTTAAAAATATAAAACTGCTGAGAATCAAATGAGAAAGATAATAAATAAGACAACAACGTAATTTATAAACTTTATAAAATATTTAGCATTAGAAAATGGTATGATGATATTTATCAAATAACAACGATTAAAATAAAATAAGAGATTTAACTCAAATTAAGAAAATAATGAAAGTGCAAATGTCTTACTTTTGTTGAAACAATAAAATATTTATAAACTTATGTAAAAATATATTTTTAAAACCTTTTAAGAAATATCATATTCAATCCCCAAAATACTATCCATTATATTTATGACATAGAAGTGCCTTGAAGAAAATGATATTAAATGAATATGTAATCTACTTTTATATTGATTATTAACAAGATTACTAAAATTTATATAAAATAATGTGTTAATTTTATGTCAAATAATAAACTAATTAATGAGAGATACAATGATATGGTGAAAAAACAATCTCAAAAGTTTAGATGAGTAACTAAATATATTTGATGAACAATTTGGTTTCATGTCATGAATGCATGTATCCAATGAAAGTTATACATTTAATAAAATATATTGTATTCAACATTTATTATTTTTGAGAAATATATAACGGAACAAATGGAGATATAATGAGGCAAGAATCAAAACATAATACAAATAGCTGATATAAAAAATTTCAAAGAGATGAATAAAGATATGACATGTATAAGGATACAGAACATATGTTATATAAAAGGTTGTACATTGGAGAAACATGATTTCTTTTGACCAAATGAGTATATATTTAAATAATTAATTATTCTCTACTATTTGAATTAATTATGTGTTGTCAACATTTCTTTAGAATAAAGAGTGATGGTTGATTTGAAACACATATTGAAAATCAAAATATTATTATAAGATTAAAAATTATATATATTGGATAATTAGAAATTTCCATATGAAGTGATTATTTGGACTAAATGAATTTTTAATTAAATATATAAATGTAAATAATAAATCCAAATTTAAAAAAAGTTAGTAAATTTTTCAAAATTGTAATATAAGTTTTTGTCTAGAAATTATATTAAAAAATCTAAAGTTATTTAATAAAATTTTATTATTTACAATTTTTTTGTAATATAAATTATTTTAAATAATTTATAAAACAATAATATTACTAAATCAAATATTAATATATAAAAATTAAGATCTTAAAGTAATACAAAAAAATCATTTTTTTGCATCAATCCAAAACTACAAAAAGGTTTTATGAGATTGAAAAGGTTTATTGAGCACCTCATGACTATGTTATAATGTATTTGAACACTTGCCCTGGATCGACCTCCAGATCATAATTTGTAGCATCCCAACTTTTTTTATGACACCTAGAAAAATGCAAATGCGGTAGCTCAATATGTACGTAATGGAAAAATAGAATTTTTTCTAAAGCTTAAAGCTCACTTTAATGAATGGAATTTCATAAATGTGCAGCGGAAAATCACACATTAAATAAATAGATATTTTATGAATATGCAGTGGAAGAATTAACGATGAATTTTACTAATTAATTAAATTTCCACAAAATGAACCAACATCGAAATAAATCCTAATAGACAAATTAGGAAAGATGATTTTCATAAAATAAAGATGGCTAAAAATTTCGTAGACTTCTTATGACCCATAGACCTTTGATGGTGTCTAGCTAGTTTTGAGCACGACGGGCAAACCCGAAAGTCTATTTAAGACCCATGTATCTTTGATGGCCCCTGGCTAGTCTCATGCATAAATCATAGCAAGTATTTTCACAAAATCATTTTCCTCATAACATATTGCATCAATTCATCAATCATATTCACATAAAGCATTTAATAAAGACAAACACGAGTTAGAAATCTCCACCTTAAAAGTTGAAAACCTGAATGCATTGATGCATGAATATGCAAGCGTGCTGATCAAATTCCTCGCTCCTTCATCTCCTAATTCTATAACTCTATCTCATGTAACAATATAGATATCTTACTATATAGACATCTTAAGCAACTATTTCAATTTTAAATCAGTAACAATATAGATATCTTAAATTCTGCGAAGAAGGAATATAAAAATCATATTAAATCTAGTCAAACTCGGATTGACACAAAAGTTTTACAGAATCTCAAAATAACAGTAAATCATAATATATTAAAATTTCATATAATTATGAGATCTCTAAGTATTATTTTGAAATTTTCTGAATTCAAAACGCTAAACATATTAATCTGGTGCTCAACAAATATAAAAATCATATCAAATAATTTACAGCTCCAATGAACTTGAAAATTTTACAAAATCTTAAAATCATAGCAAAGAACAATTTACTAAAATTTCATGAAATTTGGATGTGTTTAAATACGAATTTGAATTTTTGAATAGAAAGAAATGAATACCTATGTTTTTTTTTTTTTTTTTTTCAAAATTAAGATGACGATGGCATGACTTCCTTTGTTGTGGCTGAATTGGGGAATGAGAAAGGACGATTTTCATGGAGTTTGATTGCTGAAAAATTATGGATTGTGTTGTAGATCTAATCATCTAGGGTTTAAAAGAGTCCAGTGAGGTTAAAGATCCTTATTTCTAAAAAATGTAGCATAGAGTTTGATTAGGTTTAGGAAACCTATAATTATAAATATTTTTAATTACAAGACCTAAATTAATTTATAGTCTAAATTTAACAACCTATTTAATTTCTATATCTTTAATTTTTTGGGATGTTACATAATTGCACTAGTAAAGAACTAAAGAAAATAGATAAATGGGAGATAGAAAAATAGAAGAGAAACAAACGAATTAAAGAAATATCTCTCAAAGATTTATTAATATATATATATATATATATATATATATATTAACTATACCTTTTTAATAGTGTTAAGTCATACCTTGTAGTTATGTTAGACATACATTTTATGTTATGTTAACTATACCTTATAGTAGTGTTAGACATACATTTTAGTTATGTTAGTCATACCTTTTATATAGTTGTACCTTAATTTTTTTTTTAGATTTAGTTAAATATACCTTTATAAGTCAACTATTTAAAGCACATTATGTATAAATTTCAAGACGACATTTATGTTAAGTTACTTATACCTTCTGTCTCAATAAGGTGACCTTTATGTATTATGAAGAATACATTATGTCTCAATAAGGTGACTTTTATGTATTATGAAGAATATCTTATGTCTCAATAAGGTGACATTTATGTATTATGAAGAATATCTTCTATCTCAATAAGGTGATCTTTATGTATTATGAAGAATACCTTTTTATAAATAATAAGGTGACCTTTATGTTAAGTTAGGTATACCTTTCTGTCTCAATAAGGTGACCTTTATATATTATGAAGAATACATTTTATAAATAATAAAGTGACATTTATGTATTATTAAAAATACTTTTTTATAAACAATAAGGTGACCTTTATGTATTATTAAGAATACCTTTATAAACAGAAATAAAATAAGTCAGTTATATATACAATATTTCAAAAATTGTATCAGACACATCAATAAATTCATCTTCATTAGTAGATAACTCAACTATTTCATGTGTATTTGAATGATCATCTATCATAAAACATTAAGAACACGAAATCATATACAAATTTATATTTTTCGAACTGATAAAGATGGATTTTTAACTTTTAAAATAATAGTCTCGCATCGCGATATGGAGAAGAGGAGGTTTGAGAGAAATTGAGAACGTCGTGCTTAGAGAAAGAAAGACAAAATACGAAGAAGAAGAGAAGAGATAAGAAGAAGATCGAAGAAGAAGAGCATGTAGAAGAGGCTGTGCATAAGAGAGACTGAACCCTAGCGTGAAAGTGAAGAAAAAAGAAAAAGAAAAATCATGTATATATACTTTTTTGTTTGGGCCAGGTCGGATAGTGTTGCACGGATCTTAAAATCCGTGCAACTTGTTCATACCAGCGCTACTCTCTTCTAAATAACAAGGAAATACTTGAAACAGGGAATAAAAACAAATTTCCTCTTTAAAGCTATTTCAATTGTAAAGTAAACATTAAGATGAATTAGTACTCCCGGGTACTAATTAAGATGAAGTTGGAGGAGGTCATTTCCATAGTCACGTTGTTCTTCTAATATACTTTTTGCCGATTCCACAATAGATGACTCACAATTCCTCACCTCAATCAATTGAAGCGTTGATATATCTCCAATATCGCATGGAATCTCTCTTAGCTTCTTGCAACTTCGAAGAGTAAGGCGCTCAAGCCTAGGAAAATGGCAACTCTTTGTTATCCAAACATAGGGATCTGTGTTTTGAATTACAAGTACTTTTAACTGATAAAACTGCCCTTCGACAGTTTCCCACTCTAATCCATCAAAAGCATGCTGCAATAGTTTGAGCACTTGAAGATTCGGCAATGAACCAACAATTGACATCTCTTTCCATGGAATTTGAGTGCCACCCAATGTCAACTTCTTTAGTGTCACTGGGAATGCAAGCCTATGAGATAAATCACTCGGGAGGAATTTTGTCAGATATATATAAATGTACAACTTTTCAAGCTTTTGCAGATGGGCGAGATTGTTTAGGTTGTACTCTGACCATTTTGTTTCCTCCATTTCATCATAATAGATTCCCAAATTCTTTAGGTTTGGAATCAATTCTAGGATCCTCACAGAACATCTAAAATTGTACATTTGTTTTAGAGTATGCAGGTTTTGCAGAGGTAGAATATGATCACAAGTTTCAGCTGAAGGATTAAGCAGTAAGCCACGAGAAACAACAATGTGCCTTAATTCTCTCATTCTCCAAATTCCCAACGGCAAATCTATCCTGGAAGGATACTCAGATTGACGACGGATGATTAATGTTTGAAGATTCACAAGTTTTGAAAAAAATATGGGAACTCTTAAAAAACCACCATTATTAAAAATAATAAATGCAAGGTATCTCAGATGAAGTAGCTCACCTATTTTGTCTACCAATCTCAAATCGTCAACCATTGAATCCACTACTCTAAGTAGTCTACAATGCTTCCAAGAACCAAATCTTGTTTTGGCGAAAGTAAGAATAGTATGTATCGGTGAATAATCCTTATTTTGGAAATGATCCTTAACATTTGATAAAAAACTTATGCGGCGTTCTTTCCTAATAGGCAAAAGGCTGCTCCAATGTTTATGTACTACGCGCATAAACTTCTCATCATGAGCTTTTCTTACACAAAGGTCTCTCAAGAGATCATGCATCTTTATGCTTTTGGTCCTTCCATTATACCTCTTCTTAATTATCAAAACCAGATTTCTTTTTACCAAATCTTCCAAATAATCCTCCGCCACCTCTTCCAAATCTTTGGATCCATTTGATTTTAGAAAACCTTCTGCTACCCACATTCTGACTAGTTGTGAGACATATATCTCGTAATCTTCCGGAAAGCCTCCCATGTAAAGAAAACATGGTCTTAAATGATGAGGCAGCCATGTATAACTCAAAGATAATATCTGCGCAAAAGGCTCATCGCTTGTATTTACAGCTTCATTCACATTTATTGCGATCTTTTTCCAAGTTTCTTGCACCCGATCGACCTTGGAGAGGACTCCAGCAATCACAACAATTGCAAGGGGAAGTCCTCTACACTTTTCAGCAATCTGCCATCCAATTTCTTGGAGTTCAGGTGGGCATTGTTCATCTTCAAACACTTTCTGCCTAAGTAGATTCCAACTCGAGTCTACCCCCATCAAATGCATCTCATAAGAATGGATGGAAGAGTTGACATAAGAAGCTACATAAGCGTCCCTCGTGGTTATGATAATCCGACTCCCATTGAAGTCATCTGGAAACACCCTCCGAAAATCATCCCATGTTTTACCACTCCATATATCATCTACCACAATTAGAAACCTCCTCCCTTTTAAGTATTTATACACACATTCTTGCAGCTTGGTTAATGCATCAGTTGAATTTAGAAGTGAATGTTCCAGTTTGGATGATGCATCAATTGAATTTAGAAGGGATAACAGAATAGTTGCTTTGTCATAATTCTGGGAAACAGTGACCCAACCAGAAACATCAAAGTGCTCAAGACTTAAAGGGTGATGAAAAGCATACCTAGCAAGAGTGGTCTTCCCGATGCCTCCCATCCCAACGATCGGGATCACTTCAAGTTTATCAGACTCCCCATGGAGCCCTTCTTGTATTCCCAGCAACTCTTTTTCAAATCCCACCACTGGTCCTTGTACATTCAGCGCTGGTGTTGATGAAGTAGACGTGATCTGGTTTTCACTTGTACACCTACTTTTCATCTTCATCGCTTCTTTCAAAATGGAATCGATTTCTTTTATCGCTACTTTATTCAAGTACTGTTTGTATAACTTTTTCAAGGAATTTAGAAATCTGATTGAAACATTAGAATGGCGCTTTCCATATTCTGAACCACGAATTTTATTCAAAATAAGGAGCTCAAAGAAGTCTTCAACTTGATTTGCTGCAACAGTGATTGGTGCTTCTAAATTGGTAGCCTCTGTTGGAAAATCCTCAAGAAAAGTTGACAAGAAAACAATTTTCTCATGAAGAGATTGAATTTGTTGCTTTTGATGGTGATCAACAAAGGAATCATGACGAATGAGAAGTAGATCTAGTGTTTGAGCAAGTGAAACAAGAGAAGCATAAGCCATTTGCACTATACAGAATCTAAGCTGGAAGAGACTGTAGGGAAGAAATGGAGAGAGAGAGAGACAAGGAATATTTGCGGACACCAATTAGATTGAATTTTAGCCACTGAAGTAGATTGAATCATACCACTTGTGATATTTTTCTGACTATATGTCTAATTATGTAAAATCACTTGACTCGTGATATGGAAGGGGTAATGACACTTTGTTACTGATATTTAATTTTGTCCTCATATAACAATATTCTTCTTTTGAATATTTACAATAAAAGTTACTATATTTTAAAATAAATTTATTCAGCTATTTCCAATGATATATTTTATTTTATCACCATGTATCATATGTATATTATTAATATTATATTAAATATAGTATATATAGCTTATAAAATAAAATGCCTGATGAATTATGATTGGTGTGTCAAACCAACAAAAATAAAAATCTTATTTCAAATGAGCAAATGCACGAGTATAACAGAAAGTATGATCGATCCACAGGGAATAGAGCTTAATTCTCTTGAGCATAAACAAACCAAGGGGGTTTTTTTTTATTATCTATAAAGCTAAAGAAATTAACACTAAACTAAACAAAGAATTAAATTCAATTTTAGTCAATTTAAAAAGCTGTTGTTCATTTTTCATGCATCATGTAAATGTTTTTCAATTTTAGTCTAATTAAACCCAATAAACCAAAAACGCCTTCTGATGCTGCATTGAAAATAGTAGCATGCCAAGTGGCTGCCAACACTCCAAAAGTCAAAGCAATTGCATCAAATTAACAAACATGTAAGCTTTATTTTTGGTGGAAATGCCAAAAAAATACCAACGAACCTTTTTTGTGGGACAAAAATACCATCAATTATAGCAAATGGACAAAAATGCCATCAAATATAAGAGATGGACAAAAATACCACTTTTTTTTTTTTTTTTTTTTTTTTTTTATCTAAGTCAAAACTGAATAGTAAATGTGTCATAACCTTTTTCAAGTTTGATGGGAGGTGGTCATGTAACTTCTTACACGGGAATTAAAGTTTGTTATCTTTAATTTTTACTGTTTAATCACATATAAAGTTACTATATTTTTATCACAACATGTCTATATAAGGTGATTAATTTCACTATAAATTTTGAATTAAAGCAGTTTGAAAAATAATATTTGTGGAATAGCAGTTTCACTACAAATTCTCTCAAAAATAATATTTTTGGAATAGTAGTGGATGAGATGAAGAATTACGAAAATTTTTAAAGGTATGTTTAGTAGTTAAATTTTCGATTAAGATAATGAAACACAAGGTTATTATTTTAAATGTATGATTATGTTTTAAGTAAAAATATGATGAATAAAATAGGTTTAAACGGGGATTTTAAAAAAATTCCCGTTTAACCCTATATTGTATTTTGATATGCTGTTAAAGGGTTAGACGGGGATTATGCGAAATTCCCGTTTAACCCTATATTGTTTGTTTTAATTTATTTTTTTCAAATTGCATGTAATAAATCCCCGTTTAACCCCATATTATATTTTAATATGTTTTTAAAGGGTTAAACAGGGATTATGCTAAATTCCCGTTTAAACCTACATTGTATGTTTTAATTTAATTTTTTCAAATTGCATGTAATAGGGTTAAACGGGGATTATGCAAAATCCCCGTTTAATGACTGGTTTGTCAGACCATCAAAGATAAAATCCTACTCCGATATGAGCAAATGAATGAGTATAACGGCAAGCAAAGTCGATCCACAGGGATCAAGGCTTAATTATCTTGAGCATAAAACGAACAAAAAGGGGGTTTTGATATCCACTAAACTAATGAAGCTAAACTAATTAAACTAAGAAAACATCAAATAAAACACGAACGAAACAAGTAAAAATGATGAAAAGAGATAGGAAAGCGATTAACCTCACGAAACTCCAATTCAAGGATGTCGACATTCGATTGCATCACCGATCATAGGTTACAAATATCTTCTTGCACATTATAAAATCCTACTCCGATATGAGCAAATGAATGAGTATAACAGCAAGTAGGGTCATCCATAGAGAATAGGGCTTAATTCTCTTAAGCATAAAACGAACAAAAAGAGGGGGTTTTGATATCTATTAAACTAATGAAGCTAAACTAATTAAACTAAGAAAACATCAAATAAAACACGAACGAAACAAGTAAAAAATGATGAAAAGAGATAGGAGAGAGATTAATCTCACGAAGCTCCGATTCAAGGATGTCGACATTCGATTGCACCACCGATCATAGGTTACAAATATCTTCTTGCACATTCAAGCATTTAACCTTAGACTAAACACGAAACTGTAGAGAAGTCCATGTTTTCCCAATTTAATTGATCGAACCTAGCATCCAATCAAAACTAACTATTAACTAATTGGCGTGTTTTCCAAATTAATTAACAACCGCATTAAGTTCTCGTGAAAACAGTTAAACCTAAACTGAAACCTAGAACCTAATAATCGAGATAGCTGCAATTACTAAGCCTATGGTTCCATTAGTCCCGTTGATTCATTAGGCAATTACACAATCCTAGCAAAAGCATAATCAACCTATTGCTACTAAGTACCAATCATTCATCAATCATACATCCCAGCAACATATAAAGGAGAACTCATGGATAGCATTACCAATATATAATTTAAATCGAATTGTCAGATCAACCCAAACTATATATCACTATATTGAATTAAATCATGAATCAACAGATACTTGAAATAAAGCAAGAAATCAAATCATGTACAAAACCTCACAATAATAACAATCGAATTAAACGACCCTTGAATCGGAGAGAAATTTAGCCACTCATGCTTTGATTAATCATCTCCAATGTAATTTTCATCATACTTCTTGAAATTGAGAGAAAAACTAGAGAGAGAAGTATTTAGAATGTGTGTGTAGAGAATGAGAGAATGAACTAGAATTCTAAGGGTATAAAAGTCTATTACAAAATATAAGAGAGAATTCTCTTCTTTGCCCTTTCTTTCCCACCAAGTCACTTAAGCCCATTTGAAGTGGTTTCCCTTCAAGCCCATTGAATTAATCTTCACAATTTAAGTATAATTTGATCATTTTAAGCCCAATTTTCCTCAAAGCCCATTAAAGTCCATTCCTACAAATAACAATAATAATTAAATCAATTAAAGCACAAATGGACTATAACCAAAAATAATTATGATGATAAAATATATACAAATAAAGACACATCATTTAACTCTAATATATATATATATATATATATATATAAGGAAAATACCCGTTTAACTTTATTAGTGAATTTAGGGTAAAAATCAAACATTATGAAATTATGAGGCATTGAATTAAGGTTAAACGGACATTTTGGATAATGTCCGTTTAACCCTCTATATTAAAAAAGTCCGTTTAACCCTCTATGTTACGGAAATTAAAATAATTCCAGTCGAGTCTTCAAAATGGCCACCATTAGTGTACTTTTTGGAAAATGTCCATTTAACCCTATATATATATATATATATATATATATATATTAAATTAATTCATTTTAACACAAGAATATCCACCATTTGTGAATTTTAAAAAATATCGAACATTATTAAAATTTGGGAAATGTCCTATTAACTCAAATGTTGGAAAATGAACGTTTCAGCCTTTCATTTTTTAAATTGTGTTCCTGTTTCTATGATTTTTTAATTTCTTTGAAATAATTAATTAATTTATATTTTGGTGCCTCTTTATTTATCGGTTGAATAATCAGATGCAAAAAAAAAAAATTATGTTCCATTTTTTTTATTATTCAGTGTTTTAAGATTCATTGAAATGAACTTAAATATATTGTTTCACTATAATAGTTTATTATTGTAATAGTTTGTTATTTTCATTATAGTGGAAATAAGTAATTAACCTTTTTAATAGTCCTGGAATAATTAATTAACTTTTTAATTTATTTATTTCTTTATTTCATTGTTTATTTATTTTTAGTATATGAAATTGACAATTTTTTTTTTTATTTACGGTATCGAAAGGATGACTTTCTCAGTAGTTGTATAATATGGAGGTCATTGGGAAGGTTTAGAATACACTTAACGGTTTTGAATTGGTCATTCACTTTTCTACAATCACATATTATGATTTATTGTACTCAATTCATGGACTTGTGGGTGCCGACATGAATTGTAGGTAATATGTGATCCACTCACTAGTTGAGATTCAGGAAGATTGCAGAGGAAAAAAATTAAGAATGAGTCGGATTTAGAATGAATATTGTCAAGGATTGATGAGGTTCCTATTGTTTTCGTTTCCCTTAAGAGGCTTGATGTTGGATTACCCAAAAATTTGGTGTCACCGTCTGGTCAAAATTGTAGCATTGGAGGTGGATTATTTTATCCCGAACCTCCTGAACAACATAATACGTTTGATGAGTTAGATTAGCGAGGTGATGAAATTTTTTTTCAAATTTACATTTAATATCGAGGTGCCGAACTCAAATTTCAACACCGTAAAAGATCAAGAGTTTTCATCTATTCCCTATGGACTACAAAACGACGAGGGATTTCATGCAAAGTGGGTTGTACCGAATGAGATTGAAAATGGGGTTAAATGGGAATTATGATTTATCCCCGTTTAACCTTATAGCGGCAGATTACTTAAAAATATAAGGTTAAACGGGGATTATGAATAATCCCCATTTAACCATATCACCTGCAATTTAACAAATATACAATAATTAAATATGTAATAGGGTTAAACGGGGATTTCGCACAATCCCTGTGTACCCTATATCATATTAACAATATAGGGTTAAATGGGGATTTTTAAACTCTAATACATAGGGTTAAACAGGGATTTTGTATAATCCCCATTTAACCCTATCACATGCATCTTAAACTTAACAAATAAAACATATGTAATAAGGTTAAATGGGGATTTCTCATAATCTCCGTTTAATCTTATAGTGGCAGATTACTTAATAATATAGGGTTAAACGGGGATTTTGTAAAATTTCCGTTTAACCCTATCACATGCAATTTAAGAAATGAAAAATAAAAGATATATGATAAGGTTAAACGGGAATTTCAAATAATCTCTGTCTAACCCTATATCGGCAGATTACAACACAATATAGGATTAAATGGGGATTTTGCATAATCGTCATATAACCATATCATACCTCGCAATATAGGGTTAAAAGGGATTTTGCACCCTATCATACCTAAATCTATAGGGTTAAACAGGGATGTTGCATAATCCCCATTTAACCATATATCACATGCATCTTCAACTTAACAAATAAGACATATGTAATAGGGCTAAATGGGGATTTCACATAATCCCCATTTAATCCTATTACATATGTTTTATTTGTTAAGTTGAAGATGCATGTGATATGGTTAAACGTTTAACCCTACATAGGCAGATTACTTAACAATATGGGGTTAAAAGGGGATTTTGCTTTATCCCCGTTTAACCCTATCACATGCAATTTAACAAAAAAAAAAAAAAAAACCCATTTTGCATAATCCCCATTTTCAAATAGTATGTTAGTTTAAAATCCTCATTTAACCCTTCATAATGGGGATTCAAACAAATATTCAAACAAATTTCAACAAATTTAATCGAATAGGGAGAATTCTCTTTCTTCATCATCAATCGAACCACTGTTCATGACCCAGGATTCTATTTTATCATCAATCCAATCCCCATTCATGTTTTTTCTTTTTCTTATCAATGTTAAACAGGGATTTCTAATCCCCATTTCAAATCTGCATTAACCCTACATGGTTTCGATTTCAATTTCAACAATTTCGATTTCAAAGAAATTCAAGAGTGATAAATCACTAACTTGTCCACTGTGGTTTGACATCCTGGTGATTTAACAGGGGTTTTCCTTAGATTTTAATCTTCAATTCGATGGATGGTGCAGTGTTTTTTTTTTTTTTTTTTTTTACTTGAGAGATGGGGTAAATAGTGCGTTGTAAAAAATAATTCTCATGACAAAGAATATGGAAAATGACTGTGTTTGATCAAGACGGAATTCAAGGGTGAGTGGATGGGAGGTTGTTGGGGGCCAATTAATGTCCCAATCAATTAGGGATATCGGTTCAAAATTGATTGGATGTTTAGTGATATTTTAGTTCATTTCTTATATTTAATGGTATTTTTATCCATTTGCTATATTTGATGGTATTTTTGTCTCAAAATATAGTTTTGATGTTATTTTTGGGTGCTATCCCTATTTTTTGTTTCCATAATGTGTAGTTCTATAGATTTGACATTTTCTTTGATTGATTGAGATGAGCAGAACATTCATCTGAATCTTAACTACTATTTCCACTATCATCATTAGATTCATTATTGTGAAAAAGAGACAATCAGCAAACAAATTACAGCAACTATCTTGTTTCATTCTGACTAATCTTCATTAAGATCAACAACAATAGGTGTCAACGAAGAGCTTCCCTATGAACCTTGCATTTTCTGCATAAACCCAAAGTCCAATATCTCGATTAGCAACACAACAATACATGCTACTATAACAGAATAACCAACAGCATTAACAAAATCTCGAACTAATAGAAGCACATTAATAAAAAGATGATAATAAAGAAAATCAAAGCCCAAAAAATTATAATAAAGGATTATATATAAACAAGCTTTAAGAATACAGATAAGAAAAATAAACATCTATGTCACAGACTTTCCCAAACAATCACCAAAAAATTAATTAATTGTAATTTTACTTTTTTACATAAAATGAGTACTGACTTTTTAATGACATGAAAATACAGGGTATAGACGTAATTCCCGAATTTTTTAAAATAAAAACAATAACGCTTTTTTGACATTTGAAAAAGGAACACATCTAAGTTCATAAAGTTTAAATAAATAATTTTTCATAAACAATCTCGTAAATCAAAATCCTATTTTTTTTTTTTTTTTAATATCAACACAACAATTGTGAAATCAACATCAATTAACCTTATGAAATACATTGTCCATGCAAATGAAAGCATAAGAGTAAACACTATCAATCGTTGGAGCAAACAACTTGCCACATGAGTAACAATGCAATTCAAGTAGGCCACCTCAAACTAGCGTCCAAAGACTATACTATTAACGTCATGATGGGAAATTTAAACTCATTCAAAAAAACAAAAATCATGAACGAGGTGACTTTGTTGGATACAAGGTATGGTGTACTTGAAAATAACTCAAATGATAAACGGAAAAGTCGAGGCAAGAGTTGGACTCTTTTTCTGTAAAACGAAATTGTCTTGTATTCAGTGTTTTACGGTCTATGGCAAACGTCCTCAAAATACAACAACTTACTAACTTAAAGATCGCAGCACAACAATCCAAAAGTTCTTTGGCGAACGAAAACGATATTTGGAACTTTCTGAGACAAGAAGATGAGAGAACTACAATTGCTAGAATGCTAATAATACAAGTTGTAGTGGAGTGAATGAAATGATTGAATAGAAGTTGAAGATGTGCAATGTCTTTCGTAAGAGACACCTTTTGACGTGAAATGATTTTTTTTTTTTTTTTTGGCTTTAATACATGTTTTATTGAAAAGTATCTGATAACTATAACTTTGTAATCAAATGCAGGAAGTGTGGTAAGGATAACATGCCTAGGAATTGATAAGTACGGCTATGAAACGGCACCGTCAAGGGATCAGGCGGAGCGCCGCTTTCTACTTATCGAACACACGGCTCCGACAATATGAGATTGTACTCTATTGACTCGTTTATTTACGGTTCTACCCCTCCACAAATTATTTCCTCCAATTACTGGGGTGGTTTTGAAAATTTTTATGTGAGTGAAAAATACAATAATTTAATTTTCCAATTAAATTATTATAGTGTCATTTAAATTTTATCATTTTGAATATTATTGTACAACAATTGATCTTCATGTGTATGTGTATTTTGAGTTGAGTGGTATCCAAACTTTGGGCTCTGTTCTCAATAGTGGGTTTCAACTTAGCCCATTTCATCTAGTTAGCACTTAATGGCTTACTCTTTGGGCCCAAATGAATTGTACTAGGCCTAAAACTATTGGGCCTGGATCATAAACATTCTGATACATTATTGTAGTGGTGCCCGGTTTAACCGAACCGGCGGTTTCGGTTCCGAACCGGTGGTTTGGCCAATCGGGAAGGGGCTAACCGGAACCGAACCGGGGTATGTTTGGTTCCAATTCTAGTTTGTAACCGCCGGTTAAACCGTAACCGGCGGTTCGAACCGCCGATTTATCCGTTCGAGCGATCCGGACCTAACACGTGGCATTTAAAAAAAAAAAAAAAAATTCACGCTAACCGCCAGTTAACCGGCGGTTCCGGCCACAACGGTTAGTTTTCGCCGGAGTCTAGCGACACGTGTCATTTTCACAATTTAAAAAAAAAAAAAAAGGAAAACCGGCGGTTCGAACCGGAGGTTACGGTTTTCCAATATACGGAACTGGAACCGAACCGGATGAAACCAGTTCACGGTTCCGGTTTGGAACCAAAACCGGTCAACGATTTCCTAAACAGTTGACCCCCGGTTTCAAACCGGCCGGTTCCGATTTTTTCAAAACCGTGGGCACCTCTACATTATTGGATACATGAGGTAATTACCAATTTTTTTTGTTTGGTTCTATTCACAGCCACCAATATTTCTCTTTACAACCACAATACATTTAATTTCTCTATTTTACCCTTAATATTTTTTATTCTTTTCACAACCATCATATCTCCACCACCTTTATTATCTCAACCGTCAACCTTTTTTTCTCCAAACAAAAACAACATTTGTTTCAAACTCCATTATTCCATAAATAGGGATGTAAACGAGCCGAGCCATTCGTGAACAGTTCGTGGCTCAGCTCGATAAATATTCGTTCAAGCTCGGCTCGTTAGCTTAACGAGTCGAGCTCGAGCCCGAGTTTCGAGCTCGTTAAACTTAACGAGTTGAACTCAAGCCTAGACATGTTCGGCTCGATAGCTCGCGAACATGTTCGTTTAGGGGGCTCGCGAGTCTGGCTCGCGAACATGTTCGTTTAGGGGTTCGTGAATAGGCTCGTTTATAGTTCGTGAGCCTGTTAGTTTATATATTTTATTTAAATATGATTATGAATTTTATAAGTTTTTTAAATTTAGATAATTAATAATTAGTAATCAAAAGAAAATCTTTAACCAATCCAAAATGTTATGGATAGGACTTGAACACAAAATCCCCCATCATATAAATAAGTTATACTAGCACAAGACCAATTTATACTCTTGTTAATTTACTTGTTAAACTTTTCTTTTATCTATTACATTTTAAAATATAAACATATTAATAACTAAATTAAATATAATTTACTTATTTCTAATATATTTCTTGTCATGTCATCTGAAATTTTTTGAAATTTTGATATTAATGATATAATTTACCAATGATATATTATCTTAATATAAAAGATATAATTATATTGATGTTTCATATAATTATATTGATGTTTCAAGTATAATCCCATCATCAACATAATAATTTAGCATTTTGGTCTTGAAAATAAGTTATAAGTATACAAATATATACTTAATAATATATTCATAATGAGTATAAAAAAATTTATCTAGTTCAAAATAAAAAAATCTAATTTCAACATACCATTAAAATAACTATATAATTTATTTTTCCAAATGCCTTAAAGTTAGAATTTCTCAATTTACAAAAGTTTTTTGAAAAAAAATATAGATCGATTATCTTAAATTATGTAGTTTAATTTAAAAAGGTGTAAAAATAAGTAAAAAATAGTCAATATAAAAAATGTTGTAATTTTGATATAATCATTATCACCATACTTCAAAAGTGGCTTTCGAGAGTGGAAACCTCAAACCTCATCTACTATCTAAAAAAAAAAAATCAATAATCAAAATAAAAAAAACCTTTAACAAATAATATTTAATTTTCAATATGAAAAAAATATAGAAAATTCATACATTTTCAAAATCGAATTCAACATGCTTAAACTTTGAAAATAGATCGGACTTAGTCACTTAGTTATAGAAAGATATCAAACTATAAACATGTGCAAATCTACATATGTATCAAAATTCAAAATCTTTATATAAGAATAATGTGAATGTGTATTGCAATAATTTCATATAGTTTATTCATTTAATTATTCATATATTTGCAAATTCAAATAGGTATATATCAATATATTATATATGATATACTCTACATTTATATGTGTGTGTATATATATATATGAATTATATAATTATTATATTATGATCAATAATATTGATTTTGAAAAAGATAGCTTGTAAATTAGATTTTGATTATTGAATAACTAATTGATTTGAAAAACAAACCATAATAAACTTATGTGTATTCGAAAAAAATAGTTCAAAAGATACAATATTTAATTGATACATATACTTTTTTTTTATTATATACATATCAATTACTAATTTCTGTCATATATCAGTGAAAATATTTGTCAACAAAGTTAGATTATTATATACCATATATATTTATTACACAAAAATAATAGTTTTAGAAATTTACAATAAACTCAATTAATATCACAAAAAAATAAAATATAAAATTTGATGAAATTTCTATTATTAGGAAATGAAAATAGACGAGAAATGAAATATATGCCAAAATTAGTGTTAACGAGCTCGAAATCTAATTTTTTCGAGCCGAACTCAAGCTTGAACTATCGAGCCTGTATTCGAGCCTATTTCGAGCTTTTGACGAGCCTGTATTCGAGCTTTTAACGAGCCTATATTCGAGCTTTATTCGAGCCGAGCTCGAGCCCATATCGAGCTCAATCTTTTGATTTCGAGCCGAGCTCGAGCCCGATTTTCAAAGCTCGAACCGAGCTCGAACCAAACGAGCCGAACTCGAGCCCAATACTGTTCGGCTCGGCTCGTTTACATCTCTATCCATAAACTATGAATTCCAATGATGTACCACACAATATTTAAATTGAAATGACTAATTAAATTTTTTATTAGTATCTATACATTTAATTTTAAGTTATTTTGGATTAATAATTTTTCAAACAAAAATTATATCCCTCTACAACCATGACTCTCTCTTTTTCTACATTTGGTATTTCGATTAATTTGTATTGTATAAATACATAAAATTTTCTGCATTATCCTATGTTTCTCAACGTGGGAATGATTTTTTTGATTTATTTTAAGGAGATACATATATTACCTCATAAACTCAATTTACTTATAATGTTAATTATTTTAATGAAATATTTGGAGATATAAAAAAATTATTGAGAAATTAAATGAGCAATGCATACATATAACAAGAATAGAAAAGTGGTGGTTGGAGACTGTGAACAGAGAAAAAAAATTGATTTTAAAGGTCAAAATAGAAAATTCATATGTATAATGATTGTAGAGAGAAATAATGCGGCTGTGAATAGAATTACCCTTTTTTGTTTTTTTTTTTTTGAATAGAAAATTGATTTTTGATTATAGGACATATGAGTTGGTGAAAATTATGGTAGAGACTCGAATTCTTGGGAACAAATAAAATTTTGAATATGATATGATGGAGATATTAGTTGATCCAATCTTTAACAAAATGTGTACTGATTTTTAAATGACATGAAAAATACAGGGTATAGATGTAATTCCCCAATTTTTAAAAATAAAAACAATAACATTTTTTGACAATTGAAAAAGGAACAAATGTATGTTCATAAAGTCTAAATTAATAATTTTTCGTAAACAATCTCGTAAATCAAAATCCTTCTTTTTTTTGTTTTTAAATAAACATTAATAAAACACTTAGCTGAAGCAAATTTAAATAAAGAGTTTCAAATAAAAGTAACAATTTCTCAAATATTCATTCACAAACTTAATTATGAAAGAGAGAAGGTTTACGATCCAAAGAAAATAAAAAGAAATTAATAATCCATTTGTTCATAACCAAAATAAAGGTCCTTAGTTATTAAAAATCAATCTCCATTAACGCCCACCACACCATCTCAATCGAGCTCCTCATCTGAAAAGGAATGCAATAAAAGGAGTGAATTACACTAACTTAGTAGGGTTGTTGTTTGATAAAATTAAAAACAAGCATAAATAAATACAAAATAACAACATCGTATCTATGTTATCAACCACTTAACAACTAATTAAATCATATGTATACATGTTATTAGCCACTTAAAGGCCAATTAATCATTTTCATGCTATTAACCACTTAAAATCGATTTAAACATATATATTGCCCCAATCATGTCACAAATGCAAGCGTTTAATAAATACAAAAAAGTAAAACATATTTGTTGGTCCCAAGTGGTCAGAGGTTCAGAGGGAGGTGAATGAACCTCTATCGATTTTGCGATTTTCAAAACAATCAGAGGAGCAGGTTCCTGATTCTCAAGAGAAGCAGCAACCTGACTTGATCAGAAACCTGGCAGTATGCTTATTCAGGTTTTTGATCAGCTTTCTAATACGCAGCAGATAAAACAACGACATGGTTTCTTTTGGAAAAACAGTTTTCTTTGCAAGTATGCTCTTTTCAAAACTCCTTTTGATGTAGGATGCTTATGATATGCAGTCAATAAGATATAACAAGATAAGCACAATGCATATAAGAAACTTAAAGCAATAAACACTTATGGCTTATAGTGGTTCGAAGGTGGTGTAAGTCTTCTACGTCCACTCTACTCCTTCACAAGGAGGAACTTCGTTAGGTCAGTTCGAATTACAAGTCTCGCTTTACAAACTTCTTCCTAACAAGCTATACGCCTACTAGAATCTCAAACTCTAGTTGAAGGCTACAACCCACAAATGGTACAATCACACAAAGGGCAAATAGTCTATTTCTAGACTACAAACTTAGCAATGATACTATCCTCTCAACTAAGTACATCTAAAACAACCTAGCGCACACAACACAAATGGTTAAAGGATAAAAAGGTTTTCTTCAATTGTGGTGAGATTGGACCAGCCTTGAACGTGGAAGCTCCAATGCTAAGGTAGACTGATCCTTGAAGGTTGAGTGGCTGAACATGGATAATCTTGACAGCTTTAGAAAATATGATCTTCTTCTTGACTCTGTCCAGTTTAGCAATTTCTTCAGTCAGCCATACATTCTATTTATAGATCTTGAGAATGTATCCGTTGAATGAAGTATCCGTTGAAGGTAGATACTTCACCATTTTGAATTCAAGATTTGCTCTTCAAGATCTTCTTCTGTGGTCGTATTAAATGCTTCTGAGTTGACCGCGAAGACTGTGCATTTAATGCGCCCACCATTTGCTTCTGAGCCTCTCTGACATTCATGTTGATCTGACTAGTCGGTATGGGTTCAAAGCTGAAGTCCATGCAACGGTTACTCATCAGTTAGCTTTGTTATTATCTCGTATTGCATGGTCTTCTTTGTACTGCTTCCAGCTTGCTGCTATCTTTAGCTTGCTACCTCTTGCTTTTTATTATCAGCTATTAGTTTTCTGCTTCCAACTTCCTTCTTCCCATGACGTAGCTTAATCTTCATTCCTTGATGCAGCTTTCTGCTGTCAGCTTCCTATCTGCTCTGGTGCAGATTCTTTCTTCAGCATGATGTTCCCTACAACTTGCTGACTCTTAGAAGATATTGTCATATATCTTCCAAGGTTAGTTTTCCTTAACCAATGGAAAACTATTACATGATCTTTTGTCTTAAGATCATGTCAATTAGTATGGAAATTTAGGTACTGACAACCCTAAGCAAACTGATTTGTTTTATCAAACAAACTGGTTTTGTCTTATCAGTATAACTACTGAAATATCCCAACAATATTTACCTCAAAACATAATTAAAAGTTGAATGCTTAATGTGAATGATGCAAATTATGGTTCAACGTCCTCATGAACCACCGGTCATGAACCTCCTTTAGATGAAGTTGGAGGAGGTCATTTCCAAAGTCACGTTGTTCTTCTTCAATACATTTTGCTGATTCCACAACAGATGACGCACAACCACACAACTCTAAGTAGTCTACAACGCTTCCAAGAACGTAGATCTCTTTTATGGATAGTAAGAATAGTATGTATTGGTGAATAATCCATGTTTAGGAAAGGATCCTTAACATTTGATAAAAAAGTTATGTGGCGTGATTTCTCAATAGGCAAAAGGCTGCCCCAACATTTATGTACTACGAGCATAAACTTCTCATCATGAGCTTTTCTTAAACAAAGGTCTCTCAAGAGATCATGCATCTTATGCTTTTGATCCTCCCATTATACCTCTTCTCAATTATCAAAACCAAACTTCTCTTTGCCAAATCTTCCAAATAATCCTCCGCCATCTCTTCTAAATCTTTGGATCCATTTGATTTCAGAAAACCTTCTGCCACTTGAGACATGTATCTCGTAATCTTCCGGAAAGCCACCCATGTAAAGAAAACATGGTCTTAAATGATGAGGCAGTCATGTATAACTCAAAGATAATATCTCAGTGAAAGGCTCATTGCTTGTATTTACAGCTTCATTCACATTTATTGCGATCTTTTTCCAAGTTTCTGGCATCCGATCCACCTTGGAGAGGACTCCAGCAATCACAACAATTGCAAGGGGAAGTCCTCTGCATTTTTCAGCAATTTGCCTTCCAATTTCTTCGAGTTCAGGTGGGCATTGTTCATCTTCAAACACTTTCTACCTAAGTTTCCAATTTCTTCGAGTTCAGGTGGGCATTGTTCATCTTCAAACACTTTCTACCTAAGTAGATTCCAGCTCAAGTCTACACCCATCAAATGTGTTTATGTTGACTTTTTCAACATTAATTATTTTTCCTTTTTCTTTAATTAAGTTAAGTGATTTATTATGGATATTCCAAAAGTTCACGTGGCTTGAAGTTAGAGATCAGTTAGGATTTATTCATGTGGTTTATTTGTGCAGATTGGTGATCAAGGTATTTGAAATATTCAAATAAACAAAATTCCTATTTTTAAGGGATTTGTTTACTTGAAACATATCTTGGATATCTTATATCTCTTGTGCAGGATTTAATTGACTTATTCAAATTCCTATAATTGTGAGATTTTGTTTATTAAATCCTAAGTCCACACGTGAAGATTTTTGAGAACATAAGTCTATACCAAGTTCATAATCCTACGTTCAAGAAGGAAAAGTAGACTCAGTTAACTCGATGATGAAGACCGTGTCTTCCAAGCATGAAGATTGAAGAAAAGACTGAGTCAAAGATAAAGAAGAAGAAGGCATGAGATACAAGTGAGAAAGTGTGGCTGCTATACACTTTCATGGTGAAACTTGGAGAAAGAGCGTGCCTAGCAAGTTTTGAAGAACGAGTCCACTATTGATCTTGGAGCGCAAGGAAAGAAAGTGGAAGTTAAAGCATGAAGTGTGGCTAGATCATGTGTTCAAAGAAGTCTATAAATAGGAGACGAATTCCCGAAGATCAAGCAGACACTTCCACATTTGCATACAAGAGTCTTCAAGCAAGTTTCTAATCTTATACTCTTGTATTGTTTTAATCAACCACCTTTTAATATTTCATTGTTCTTACTTATTTTAGTAGATCTATTCTCGAATAGATTTCATAGCAAAGTAGGTTCAGTGCTTGGTTGATAGGATCATAGTTTACACGTCCATTTGTTCATTGTTTACGGACGTATATACGTAGTGTCATTTTAGAGGATTTCACAAAGTCCTCGTATTGTTGTGTGCTACAAAGATATACTGAATAAGACACTTTTTGCCATGTTGGCATTCCACGAGTATCATTATATACTCGTGGATAAATTTCTTGTCTTGACTATTTTATATCTTTGTTCATTCCGCTGCGTGTTAACTCTGGTGTTAACAACATTATACACAACATTTGGTTTATGTTGTTTTTTTATCTTGCATAGGAGCATTCGGACACCTTCAAAATGCATCTCGTAAGGATGGGAGGAAATGTCGACATAAGAAGCTACATGAGCGTCCCTAGTGGTTATGATAATCCGACTCCCATTGCAGTCTAATGTGTCTCTATTTGTATATATTTTATCATCATAATTAACCTTGGTTATAGTCCATTTGTATTTTAATTGATTTAATTATTATTGTTATTTGTAAGAATGAACCTTGATGGGCTTTGAGGAAAATTTGGTTTAAAATGATCAAATTATGCTTAAATTGTGAGATGGGCTCAAATGGTTTGAAGAAGGCTATGCTTAATGGGTTTGAAGGAGGGGAGCACATCAAATGTTTAAGTGGCTTGGTGGAAAAGAAAGGGCAAAGAAGAGATTTATCTCTTATATTTTGTAATAAACTCTTATGTCCTTAAAGTTTTAGTCTTTTAAACTTTAGTTAAGGGTAGAAAAGATAGTTCATGTGACCTCTCTACCATCTCTCTCTCTCTCTCTAGGGGCCAAGACCCAAGATCATTCCCTAATTCTCTATACACACATCCTAAGTATTTCTCTCTCTAGTTTTTCTCTCAATTTCAAGAAGAATGTTGAAGATTACATTGAAGATGATTAATCAAAACATGAGTGGCTAAATTTCTCTCCGATTCAAGGGTTGTTTAATTCGATTGCTATCATTATGAGGTTTTGCGCTTGATTTTATTTCTTGCTTTATTTCAAGTATCTGTTGATTCATGAATTAATTCCATATAGTGAAATATAGTTTGAGTTGATCTGACAATTCGATTTAAATTATATTTTACTAATGCTATCCATGATTTCTCATTTATATGTTGTTGGGATGTATGATTGATGAATGATTTGGTACTTAGTAGCAATAGGTTGATTATATTTTTGTTGGGATTGTGTATTTGTCTAATGAATCAACGGGACTAACGGACCCATAGGTTTAGTAATTGCAGTTATCCCGATTATTGGGTTCTAGGTTTCAACTTAGGTTTAACTGTTTTCATCTTAGCTTAATGCGGTTATTAATTAATTTGGAAAACACACCAATTAGTTAATAGTTAGTTTTGATTGGATGCTGGGTTTGATCTATTAAATTGGGAAAACATGGACTTCTCTATGGCTTCGTGTTTAGTCTAAGGTTAAATGCTTGAATGTGCAATAATATATTTGTAACCTATAATCGGTGATGCAATCGAATGTCGATATCCTTGAATCAGAGTTTCGTGAGGTTAATCTCTCTCCTATCTCTTTTCATCATATGTTGTTTGTTTCATTCTTATTTTATTTGATGTTTTCTTAGTTTAGTTAGTTTAGTTTCTTTAGTTTAGTAGATATCGAAACCCCCCCTTGGTTCGTTTCATGCTCAAAAGAATTAAGACTATTCCCTATGGATCGACCCTACTTGCTGTTATACGCATTCATTTGTTCATATCGGAGTAGGATTTTATCTTTGATGGTTTGACAAACCAATCAAATTTTGGCGCCGTTATGTTTAGATGCATGTTTGAGGACAAGCATGGTTTAGGTGTGGGTGATTTGATGTGTCTCTATTTGTATATATTTTATCATCATAATTACCCTTTGTTATAGTCCATTTGTGTTTTAATTGATTTAATTATTATTATTATTTGTAGGAATGAACCTTGATGGGCTTTGAGAAAAATTGGGCTTAAAATGATCAAATTATGCTTAAATTATGAGATGGACTCAATTGGTTTGAAGAAGGCTATGCTTAATGGGCTTGAAGGAGGGGAGCACATAAATGTTTAAGTGGCTTGGTGGAAAAGAAATGACAAAAAAGAGATTTATCTCTTATATTTTGTAATGGACTCTTATGTCCTAAGAGTTTGTCTTTTAAACTTTAGTTAAGGGTAGAAAAGATAATTCATGTGACCTCTCCACCATCTTTCTCTCTCTAGGGCCAAGACCCAAGATCATTCCCTAATTCTCTATACACACATCCTAAGTATTTCTCTCTCTAGTTTTTCTGTCAATTTCAAGAAGAATGTTGCAGATTACATTGGAGATGATTAATCAAAGCATGAGTGGCTAAATTTCTCTCCGATTCAAGGGTCGTTTAATTCGATTGCTATCATTATGAGGTTTTGTGCTTGATTTTATTTCTTGCTTTATTTCAAGTATCTGTTGATTCATGAATTAATTCCATATAATGAAATATAGTTTGGGTTGATCTGACAATTCGATTTAAATTATATTTTGCTAATGTTATCCATGATTTCTCCTTTATATGTTGTTGAGATGTATGATTGATGAATGATTGGTACTTAGTAGCAATAGGTTGATTATATTTTTGTTGGGATTGTGTATTTGTCTAATGAATCAACGGGACTAACAGAACCATAGGCTTAGTAATTGCAGCTATCTCGATTATTGGGTTCTAGGTTTCAGCTTAAGTTTAACTGTTTTCATCAGAACTTAATGCGGTTGTTAATTAATTTGGAAAGCGCGTCAATTAGTTAATAGCTAGTTTTGATTGGATGTTGGGTTCGATCAATTAAATTGGGAAAACATGGACTTTTCTACGGCTTCGTGTTTAGTCTAAGGTTAAATGCTTGAATGTGCAAGAATATATTTGTAACCTATGATGATCGGTGATGCAATAGAATGTCGAGATCCTTGAATCAGAGTTTCGTGAGGTTAATCTCTCTCCTATCTCTTTTCATCATATGTTGTTTGTTTCATTCTTATTTTATTTGATGTTTTCTTAGTTTAGTTAGTTTAGTTTCTTTAGTTTAGTAGATATCAAAACCCCCTGGTTCGTTTCATGCTCAAAAGAATTAAGCCTCGTTCCCTGTTGATCGACCCTGCTTGCCGTTATACGCATTCATTTGTTCATATCGGAGTAGGATTTTATCTTTGATGGTCTGACAAACCAATCACAATCATCTGGAAACACCCTCCGAAAATCATCCCATGTTTCAGAAGAATCGACATAAGCTGTTGGATTACTGTATCCAAAAAAAAAAAAAGGAGGTTCTCATTCAAGTGTTACTTAGACCAGATTTGCTGGATGCAAGATTTAATTTAAAGGAAGCACACAAGTGGAACATGTGATCTATTCTTCGAAAATAGACTAGTGTTTATAAGAATTGAAGCAAACTTCCATTGACACCGCAAGATTTAAAAATAAGCACACAAGTGGAACATATGATCAATTCTTCGGAAAAAGACTAGTGCCTATAAGAAGCACACTTCCATTGCCACCTCAACCGCTAAAACTAAATATGTAGCCGCCGGAAGTCATTGTGCTTAGGTTTTATAGTTTCAACAACAATTGAGAGATTATGAAAGTGCTACAAAATAACCTCCAATCATTTATCATTAACACTATAGCACAATTGCAATCACACACAATCTTGTAATCTACTCGAGAACAAAAACATATTGATGTAAGATATCACTTTGAGAAGAAGGATATAGTTCTTGAGAAGATTCAATAGATCTTCAATTAACTGATATTTTTACAAAACTTTTGTGTGTCTAGATTTTCAATGTTAAGGAGTGAGTTGAGTATAATCAGACTGTAAGTGAAATGTAGTAAGAATACCTTATTTACAACACTGTTGAACAAACTACTGTAAGAGTGTAAGACTGATGGAGTGAAGGGAAATGTTGTAAGAAGGTCTATACTACAACAAAATGGTCAACCTACTGCAAAGTCACCAGCCTACTACAATATATGAATGTGCTTACACTTATTTCTCTACCTAATTATAATTCTTAGTGTTGTAAAATAAAAATATATTCAAATTGAGTACATAATCTGAATCTGTAAAAACAATAATTTCCAACATTTACTTTTTTACATAAAAATGAGTACGACCTCTAAATGACATGGAAATACTTGAAACAGAGTATAAATGTAATTCCCTAATTTTTTAAAATAAAAACAATAACAGTTTTTGACATTTGAAAAAGGAACACAAGTTCATAAAGTCTAAATAAATAATTTTTCACAAACAACCTCGTAAATAAAATTTTTTATTTTTTTTTCCTAAATCAACACAACAGTTGCAAAATCATTTAACAGAAACATTTAATAAAACACTTAGCCGAAGCAATTTAAATAAAGAGTTTCAAATAAAAGTTACAATGTCTCAAACATTCATTCACAAACTTAATTGTGAAAGAGAAAAGATTTCCGATTTAAAGAAAATGAAAATAAATTAATAAACTATTCGTTCATAATCAAAATAAACATTCTTAATTATTAAAAATCAATCCCACTAGCACCCACGTACCACTGCACCCGAGCTCCAACTCCGAAATTGAAAAAAGCTCCTACTCCCAATCTGGGCGAAACCTCCTCTGAAAAAGAATGCAATAAATATGGAGTGAACTACACTAGCTCAGTGGGATTGTTGTTTGTCAAAATTAAAAACAAGCATAAGCAAACACAAAATAATAACACTATATCCATGCTTCAGCCACTTAGCAACTAATTAAATCACATGTAAACATATTATTAGCCACTTAACGGCCAATTAATCGTTTTCATGCTATTACACACTTAAAAATTGATTTAAACATAAATGTTGCCCCAACCATGTCACAAATGCAATCGTTTAATAAACACAAACAGCATAAAGAATATTTCACCTAAAAATGTAGTTAAAAGTTGAATGCTTAATGCAAATGATGCAAATTATGGTTCCACGTCCTCGTTTTTCATAAATAAAAATATTTTGTGACTTAGTAAATATTTAATTAATTGAATTAATGCTTAAAACAAAATCTACTCTTAATAGCTATTTCATTTATAAAGCTGAAAAAAAAAGGAAATTAATACCTGGAGCTTACCAAACATGTCCTCCTTTAGATGAAGTTGGAAGAGGTCATTTCCAAAGTCACGTTGTTCTTCTTCAATACTTTTTGCAGATTCCACAATAGATGACTTACAATTGCACAACTTAATCAGTTGCAGCGTTGGTATATCTCCAATACCATGTGGAATCCCTCTTAGTTTATAACAACGTCGAAGAATAAGGCGCTCAAGCCTAGGAAAATGACGACTCTCTGTTTTCCAAACATTGGGATCTGCCCAGCCAATTACAAGTACTTTTAATTCACAGAACTGCCCTTCGATTGTTTTCCACTCTAATCCATAGCAAGCATGCCTAAATAGTTTGAGCACTTGAAGATTCGGCAATGAACCAACTGTAAATTGTATAAAACCCTAGCTAAGATCGAATTGATCAGCTGAGTAAAACAAATAAAATAATTCTCATTCAACAAAAATCATTTTACAAAAGTGAGATACAATTCATTTCATAGATGTGATAGTTTGCTAGCTAAGCTACAACAAATGAGCTAACTAACTACTGCCACGTCTACATGACTTTGCATGTGATCTGCACGTGCTACTGCCACATCTGCATGTGTATACTTCATCATCCCCCCCTCAAGCTTGGAGTAGGAAGAAACCCAAGCTTGGACAATAACATCTGAAACTGAGTAGGCCCAAGTATTTTAGTAAAAATGTCAGCAAGTTGGAGCTTTGTGTTGACATGCAGAAGATGAAGAAAACCATCCTTAAACTTATTTCGAACAATATGGCAATCAATATCAAGATGTTTCGTACGCTCATGGAAAACTGGATTTTCAACTATATGCATGACTGCCTTATTGTCACAAAAGAGATCAATGGGGGTAGGGATTAAAATTTGTAAATCAGAAGCTAAGTAATGAATCCAAATAAGTTCACAGGTTGTAGCTGCTAAAGCTCGATACTCAGCCTCTGCAGAGCTTTTGGAAACGGTTTGTTATTTCTTAGTTTTCCATGAAATCAAGCAAGAACCAAGAAAAACATAATATCCAGTTAAAGATTTTCTAGTATCTTTGCAAGATCCCCAGTCTGCATCAGAATAACCAGATAAAATGATAGAAGAAGATGCAGCATAAATTAGACCAAGAGAAGGAGTACCCTTGAGATATCTAAGAAGATGGATCATGGCTGTCCAATGGGTGGATCTTGGAGCAGAGATAAATTGACTGAGTTGTTGGACTGCATAAGTGATATCTGGTCTAGTAAGATTCAAATAAAGCAGTCGACCAATTGTTCGTCTGTAAGGTTCATAATCTGAAAGCAAGGAACCATCAGTAGCAGTTAAGTGTAAACCTTGAGGAAGAGGTACTGAAACAGTTTTGCAATCTTGTATCCCTGCATCTTGAAGAATGTCAAGAATGTATTTCTTTTGACATAAGTGAGTACCTTCAGCAGTGTGATTGATTTCAACCCCTAAAAAATAATTTGCAATACCCAAATCCTTGATGGTGAATTGTTGATGCAAAAACTGTTTCAATGAAGAGATAAGAGAATCAAAGGTTCCAGTAATAAGCACATCATCCACATATACAATCAAGGCCAAAAAATCATGATCCTTCTTGTAAGTAAAAAGACAATGATCATGGCAAGATTGAATAAAACCAAACTGAAATAGCTTGGTACAGAACTCATTGTTCCATTGCCTAGAAGCTTGTTTGAGCCCATACAAGCTTCTTTGAAGCTTACATACCTGTCCTTTAGCAACCTTATATCCAAGAGGTGGAGCCATGTAAACCTCTTTGTCAATGTAGCCATGGATAAAAACATTATTTATGTCTATTTGAAATACATTCCAGGCTTTTGCAGTAGCTAAAACAATGAGAAATCTGACTGTAACAGGCTTAGCCACCGGAGCAAAGCTGTCTAGGTAGTCTTCTCCAAGAATTTGATGATAACCTTTAGCAACCAACCTAGCTTTATGTCTTTCAATGGAGCCATCAGAGTTGAATTTGGTCTTGAATATCCATTTACAACCGATGGCTTTCTTGCCAGGTGGTAAGGTTGTAATTGTCCATGTGTGATTATTTTCCAAGGCCTGTAATTCTTTATCCATGGCCTCAATCCAGTGAGGATGTATCTTTGCTTGCTCATATGTTGTAGGATCAGTAATACCAGATGGATTAGCTAGGAAAATATAGAAATCATTCTCTGAAAGATCAACGTTATCAGATGTGGAAGAATCATTCTCTGAAAGATCAACTGTATCAGGTGTGGATGAAGAAGCAGAATTGGTGATAAAGTCCTGAAGATATGAAGGTTTGCTGATTTGTCTGATACTTCTCCTGACAGGAGGTAAAGAAGTGGATTCTTGAGATGGGATTTCAATATCAGATGTAGTGGAATTTGGAATAGGAATATGAGCAGGAGAAGAAGATGGAATACAAGAATCAATATCTGCAGAAATAGGCAAAGGGATAGTGGAATCAGATGTAGGGTTAGGAGAAGCATGAAAAAGATAAATGTGTTCCATGAACACCACATCTCTTGAAGTAAAAACTTGATGAGTTGACATGTCATATAATCTGTAAGCCTTCTGTCCAGCAGCATAACCAATCATAACACATTTATGAGCCCTGTCAGTAAACTTATCCTTGATGGGAGAAAGATTGGTTGCAAAAGCAAGACAACCAAAAGGTTTGAGAACTTCATAAGAAGGCTGCTGACCAAAAAGAATCTGAAAAGGAGTGCTCCAATCAAGTATATGGCAAGGCAATCTATTGATAATATAGGTAGCAGTAAGAATTGAGTATGGCCATAAGAACTTCGGAACAGCAGATTCAGTCATAAGAGCTCTAGCCACCTCAAGTAAATGTTTGTGTTTCCTTTCAACAATGCCATTTTGTTGCGGAGTATACACACAAGCCTTGTGATGCTCAATCCCTAGGTTGGAAAACAGAAGTTGACAATCCTTACTCAAGAATTCTGAGCCATTATCTGTTCTAACAGCTTTGATAGAAAGATCAAGCTTGTTGGCAATCATTCTGAGAAAAGTTGCAAGAGAAGACACTGCTTGTTTCTTGGATGAGAGTAGACATATCCAAGTGGCACGACTGAAATCATCCACAATAGTTAAGAAGTAAGGTGTATTAGTGATACTAAACTGACCATAAGGACCCCGGATATCCACATGTAGCAATTCTAGAAGCCTTGAAGTTCTGCTTGAACTGATAGGAAAACTAAGTCTTGTTTGCCTTGAAAAATGACAGACATCACAAGATTTATAATGTTGAATGGCTGATGGAGTACAAATATGCTTCAGAAAATCCAAATGAGCCAATGTAGAAGGAGCAGCATGTCCTAGCCTTTTGTGCCAAGAATCAAGGACTTGAAAATCAATAGAGCAAGTATAAGTAGAATGAGAGATATAGTTACTTTCTCTTTGAAGGATATACAATCTGCCAGATAAAATTCCTTGAGCAAGAACTGTTCCAGTAGCAATGTCTTGAATCTCACAAGAATCAGGCATGAAAATAGATTTAGCATGCATGGAGTTTGTCAATTGGGATATTGAAAGCAGATTATATTTGAATGTAGGCACGAAGAATACGTCATGTAGGATCAGCCTATCTGAGAGTATGACCTTCCCCATATGAGTGACATTGTTATAGGTACCATCCGGCAAACATACTGATATAGATACTTTCAATGGAGATAAATGAGTCATAAGAGAAGAATCATTACACATATGTTTGCTTGCACCTGTGTCAATTATCCATGATCCAGCCTGCAAATTCTCCATCATAGTAAAGGCAAAATGATTAGCAGGAAGATCCAAAAAATCAGCAAGATGAGCATTCTCAGACTGAGAAGATGGTTGGTGTCCTGCAAGAACTTTGGCAACTTCTTTCTGAATAAGTATGGACAAAGTAGCAGAATCCATGGAAGTTGAGTGAGAAATTGTATCTTGAGAAGAGGTAGACTCTATAGCATTAGCTTTATGATCTCTTTGTTTATGGTACCATTCTGGATATCCCTTCAGCTTAAAACAATCAGTAACTTCATGACCAGGTGCATTGCAATGATCACAAACCAACTTAGCCTTCTCCTCCTTTGTTAAAAACCTTTTAAAATTGCCCCTGCCTCTGCCATTAAAGCCCTGACCTCTGCCAGTAGAATTATGTCCTCTTCCAGAAAATGTTTTGCCAATATGAGAAGTCTTAGTAAACATAGCAGAAGTATCTAGAGGATCAGGATAAGCATTTTGAATGTCTCTTTGTTTCTCAATCCTTAATATCATGGAATAAGCCTTGTCTACAGTAGGCAAAGGATCCATAACAAGTATTTGACTGCGAATTGCATCATAGGATTCATTTAGCCCCATCAAAAATTGAACTAATTTACCATTCATCTCAAAAACTTCCCATTCAGCTGCAGCATTGCATGAACATGCAGGTTTGGGAAGAACTAAGGAATATTCATCCTATAATCTGTGCAAATTAGTAAAGTAAACAGCAATAGATTGATTCCCCTGAGAAACACTGCTAATTTGACGTTGTAAATGATAGAGCTGAGGACCATTACATTCACCAAAACGACGAGTTATAGTTTCCCAAAGACCTTGAGCGGATTTAGCATATAAGAAAGCATCAGAAAGTTCTTTAGACAATGAGTTCAAAATCCAAGAGCGAACCATGGTGTCAACACGTTCCCATTGTGCAAATTGAGACGAATCAGAAGGCTTAGGAACAGATCCAAGAATAAAACCAATCTTATTCTTCGCTAGTAAAGCCATTTGAATAGAATGACTCCAGGGTAGAAAGTTATCATGATTTAACTTTGTAGAGACTAGACTCATGCCAGGGGAATCAGAATTATTAAGGAAGAGAGGATCATACTCTCGATTGATCGATGGAATTGCAGAAGAGTTGGAAGAACTCAGATCACCTGAAACGATCGAATCACGAGCAGCATCAACAGCTAACGAAGGCCAAACATCTGAGAGAGGAATCGCCCGAGTATTGCGAGGAGCCATGATTTGATTGTGCGCAAAGCAGAATTGAATCAAAGAAATTCCCCAAAAGATCGAATCAAAACTGATACCATGTAAATTGTATAAAACCCTAGCTAAGATCGAATTGATCAGCTGAGTAAAACAAGTAAAATAATTCTCATTCAACAAAAATCATTTTACAAAAGTGAGATACAATTCCTTTTATAGATGTGATAGTTTGCTAGCTAAGCTACAGCAAATGAGCTAACTAACTACTGCCACGTCTACATGACTTTGCATGTGATCTGCACGTGCTACTGCCACATCTGCATGTGTATACTTCATCACCAACAATTGACATATCTTTCCATGGAATGCGAGTGCCACTCAATGTCATCTTCTTTAGTGTCACTGGGAATGCAAGCCCTAGAGATAAAGCACTCTGGCCTGTCAGATTTATATCAAAGTTCAAGTTTTCAAGCTTTTGCAGATGGACGAGATTATTTAGGCTGTACTCTAACCATTTTGGTTCCTCCATTTCACAATAATAGATTCCCAACTTCTTTAGGTTTGGAATCAATTCTAGGATCCTCTCAGAACATTTAAAATTGCGTATTCGTTTTAGCATGTGCAAGTTTTGCAGAGGTAGAATATGATCACAAGTTTCAGCTGAAGGATCAAGCAGTACCAAGACATGCGAAACAATAACGTGCCTTAATTCTCTCATTCTCCAAATTCCCAACGGCAAATCTAACCTGTTTTGATGCCAATATCCATTTATATATAATCGTTGAAGATTCACAATATTTAATGTTTGAATATTCACAAGTTTGGGAAAGTATTCGGGGACTTTTGAAATACCTGAAGTGTAGTAAGTATCAAATGCAAGGTATCTCAAATGAAGTAGCTCACCTATTTTGTCATCCACCAATCTAAAATATCCATGCATTAAATCCATTACTCTAAGTAATCTACAACTATTCCATGAACCAAATTCTGTATTGGTGAAAGTACGAATAGTATGTATTGGTGAATAATCCATGTTCAGGAAATGATCCTCAACAGATGATAAAATACTTATGTGGCGTGATTTCTCAATAGGCAAACGGCTTCATTCATGTATTACATGGAGAAACTTCTCATCATGAGCTTTTCTTAAACAAAGGTCTCTCAAGAGATCATGCATCTTTATGCTTTTGATCCTCCTATTATACTTCTTCTTAATTATCAAAACCAGACTTCTCTTGGCCAAATCTTCCAAATAATCCTCTGCTACCTCTTCTAAATCTTTGGATCCATTTGATTTCAGAAAACCTTCTGCCACCCACATTCTGATCAGTTCTGAGACATGTAACTCAGAATCTTCCGGAAAGCCTCCCATGTAAAGAAAACATGGTCTTAGATGATGAGGTAGCCATGTATAACTCAAAGATAATATCTCCATGAAAGGCTCATTGCTTGTATTTACAGCTTCATTCACATTTATTGCGATCTTTTTCCAAGTTTCTAGCATCCGATCGACCTTGGAGAGGACTCCAGCAATCACAACAATTGCAAGGGGAAGTCCTCTGCATTTTTCAGCAATCTGCGTTCCAATTTCTTCGAGTTCAGGTGGGCAACGTTCTTCTTCAAACACTTTCTGTCTAAGTAGATTCCAACTCAAGTCTACACTCATCAAATGCATCTCGTAAGAATGGGTGGAAGAGTCGACATAAGAAGCCACATGAGCGTCCCTCGTGGTTATGATAATCCGACTCCCATTGAAGTCATCTGGAAACACCCCCTTTACATTATCCCATGTTTTACCACTCCATATATCATCTACCACTATTAGAAACCTCCTCCCTGTTAAGTATTTATAGACACGTTCTTGCAGCTCCAATTAATCTTTCTCAAAATGTTCCAGTTTGGATGATGCATCAATTGAATGTAGAAGGGATAGCAGAATATTTGCTTTGTCATAATATTGGGAAACAGTGACCCAACCAGAAACATAAAAGTGATGGAGACTTGAAGGGTGATGAAAAGCATACCTAGCAAGAGTGGTCTTCCCGATGCCTCCCATCCCAACGATAGGGATCACTTCAAGTTTATCAGACTCCCCATGGAGCCGTTCTCGTATTTCCCTCAAGTCTTTTTCAAATCCCACCACTGCCCCTTTGATGTTAGGCGCAGGTGCTGATGAAAATGAAGAAGAAGATTGAGTTGACATCATCTCATTTTCACTTTCACTTGTACAGCTACTTTTGATCTCCATCACTTGTTCCAAAATGGAATTGATTTCTCTTGTGGGCTTCTGTAACTCTTTGTATAATTTTGTAAAGTTAGGCCCAGCAAATAAAGAATCTTGTGGAGAATCGATTAGATTCGAAATATGGAGCTCAAAGATGTCTTCAACTTGATTTGCTGCAACAGTGATTGGTGCTTCTAATTTGGTAGCCTCTGTTGGAAAATCCTCGAGAAAAGTTGACATGAAAACAATTTTCTCATGAAGAAATTGAATTTGTTGCTTTTGATGGTGATCAAGATAGGAATCATGACGAATGAGAAGATGATGTAGTGTTTGTGCAAGTGAAACAAGAGAAGCATAAGCCATTTGCACCATACAGAATCTAAGCTGGAAGAGACTGAATAAGGAAGAAATGGAGAGAGAGAAGAGAGAGAACAGGTATGGGGGAAGCAACGTATCAGGGTGATCTGTAGCATAGAAGACTTTCCTCACGAATATTAAAATATATCTAATTATTGTTATCTTTACAAAAAAAAAACATATTATTATTATCATTAAAAAAATATGATTAACTACATCATGTTGACCTAACAATTACTTTTACTATTAACTCCTAACAACTCTCACATAACTCGATCTCACACGTTAGAGCATCCCAACAGTGTGATAAATTCTAAATATTTGAAGATTTTTAGAGGATCAATGATTTTTTTTTTTTTTGAAATGTCTGATAGCCTCACCCTTTCTTTTTTCATTTAAGCATACCCAACAAAGCAATAGATGTTGCATTGGCTTTGAAATATCTTTATATGGGCTTCAGATCTCCCATTGTTCAATATGATTTGAAGCCTAGTGATATCTTACTATATAAAGATATGACTGCACATGTTGTTGATTTTGGTATTGCCAAAATGGTTGGCGAAGAGGAGTTAATGACTCGAATCAAAACCCTTGCAACGATTGGATATATGACATCAAGTAATGTTTTCATCCTTCATTCTTTTTTTTTTTTTCATTTGATCCATCTTGTGAGTGAGTGTGTGATCTTAATGCAGAATATGGAGAAGAAATAATCCTGTTGGAGATGTGCACAAGTAAAAACCCGACAAATGAAATATTTTGCGAAGAATGGAGCTCGAAGAGATGGGTGAGTCTCTCACTACACAAAAACGCGATAATTAAAGTGGTGGACGCCAATTTACTACAAAGAGAAGACAAAAATTTCTCAGCAAAACAGCAATTTTTTTCATTCATTTTCAGTTTGGTAATGAAATGTTTAGCCATTTCACCTTCAAATAAAATCAAATTCAGTGAAATTGTGGTCAAACTAGAGAAGATCCAAACCATATTGTTTCTGTCAACATTGCATAGTTAGTAGAAATATATGTTTGAACTCTTCAGATAGGTGTGGATTAGCATCACTTTACCTTTATATAAAATAAAAATTATGCTTCTAACAAACATTAATAAATTATGAGTTAGCAGACCAAAAGGTTTGATGTTTCAAGAAGCTCCTCTCACTTAACTTTTTTTATTAAATGTTTCAATAGATAATAACTACTTTATTGTCTTATTTGATAAATATAATCCATATTTTTTCAAAATTAATCAATTAAGTCCAATCCAAATGTTTGTTAGATCCGGACCTCAAAATAGTATCAGAGTCTAGATTTATTGAAGAAATAATTTACGATTTATTTTTACAATATTGATTTTATGCCTAACAGAGGAGAAAATCAAGAAAATATGTATCCAAAATATTTTTCGAGATAATATAAGTTTTAGGAATATCAATCTGATGATGTTCAACAAAGATTGAAACAAAATTGTTACTGATAGTTTTAAGATCTCAGAAGATCTTAGAGAGATCCAGAAGACCATCCAATTTTATGGAGATCAGGCGGAGATAATGATCAGATCTCCATCTGAGATCCAAAGAGAGATTTCAGATCTGAAAAAAGAAATTACAGATCTGAAAATGAAGTTACCAAAGGGATCCAATAGATCCATGAATGAACATTTCAAAGATTTGTTCAGGGATAAACCACTTATTTCCAAAGGAAAGGTTACGGAAATCCCAAAATCAAAGAGTCATGATGAACTAATGTGTGAAATCATTAAGAAATTTGACATTGAGGCATCACGAGTTGATATCTCGAAGTTAACCAAATCACTCTTCAATCTTAGGACAGTAGATTTGGTTAACATCAAGATGAATTCTCAAGTTCCTTATCCAGAAGAAAGTACGAATTCAAACACACTGGCCCCTAAGAGATCGAGGCCAAAAGTCGAATCCCAGTTTTGCATAGAAACTTTGAGACTGGGAAGAGGACAACTCGGGAGGAACAAAGTACCTCCTAACAGTCCGTGGGCAAAGATGATGTTAGAACCAACACATCCATATGGATTGGTTCTCACAACCGACATCATCGATTTCCAAAATATGGAAAAACTAATCGATGAATTGATGGTCTCATTGAAAGTAGTCTCAACAACACTGGATAGAGAAAAAGAAAACTTCATCAGACTAATCAAAAATTATTTGGAAGGTTCGGCGAGAGAGGCTTGGGAATCAACATCTACCAAACTTAAAGAAGAAGCCTATTATAGTTTATATGCTATCATCCAAAAAATTGGAAAAATGTTAAGGTCTACTTCATCGGAGATGGATACTTTGACCAAAGTAAGAAGGAGAAAAGTCGATAATATACACAAACCCTGTATGCTCTCGAGTATTAAAAAGTATATGTGCGACCGATGAATACTGGTTCCACAAATATTACTTTCAAATAAAGGTCCCACTAAATGTGACAACATAAATGTTCTTTGCAAAGATCTGTAGCTCATGGCGAGAAATGTTGATCTAGTCCTACCAGTTACCACCAGTACAGGTCGATACAGTCGCAAGAAGGATGTCTTTCCTAAAAGACAGCTTGCGAGAATGGTGTCAACAAGCAACCATTCAAAAGAACAAGAAAAAACTCAGAGGACAATTCAAAAGAACTCCTTTTTGTTGTGATAGCAACGATTTTCCATCAGTAATTGGAGAATCAATACAGATAAGGCATGGGAAGAGAAGGAAACACTTCAAAAGTGTATCTTATGCAAGTCAGGAGGATCACAAAGAAGGCCTTCCAACCAAGGAAGATCATGGTGGTCCAAATCCAAAATCAGAACCTACAAGTCTGGTCAGAAATCTGATCCTTCCAGATTTTCTTCACAAGGATTTAGATCCACAGGGAAGTCAATAGGAAGAACACCAAAAGAAGAACTCCCACATATACCAGTCTGTAAGGATATATTTCTCTGGAGAAGATTAGATTTCTACTGCGTTAGCCGTCTTACACACTTTTGTGATTGGATATCAAAACCTAGTTTAGCTATAGCTTATAAATGGCGAACAAATCACTTTAACCTTTCTCACTGTTCAGTCTAAGGAGATTCACATTAATCATAATTTGGAACTTAGGAAGTTGCTTTGCTTTTGCCGTACCAGATTAATATAGTTTTCCCAGCTGCACCTATTGCTTTGCTTTTGTTTAGTTCTGTTTTAAGCTTCTCATATTAGAAGTTTGTCCTTGATCATGAACAGCGTTTATAAACCATTCCCATGAATAATGTCATTTAATCTTTTACCAGTAATTAGTTTGTATGCTAAACACCACCACTTGTTGGCAATGTCCTGTAATCCGCAGGTTATTGGGATAACTGATTCTCAATCACAGGGAGCTGCACTCCATATCCCTCCTGCATTTAAGAATTTCTCCATGTCACAAAAGGAAAAAACTCTTGATCAATTGGTGAAGGACCAGTGGCTTTGTACATTACCAGAAGGAAAAATAGGTATTGGAGTGAGATCTTTTCTAGATCTACGAAGTTGGTTTCGGACTAACGAGGTTCCTGCTTGTGAAGTTTGCAACGAGGCTGCCATTAAGGTTTGTGTAGCATGCTGAAACCTGATTTACTTTTATCTTTTATTTTTCTCTTCCAGTAGTAATTTGCAGCTCATCTTTCTTAGACATCCTCTGTGTTTGTGTGTGTGTGTTTGTGAAATTCATTATTTAATCAGAAACTCTTAAAAGCTCACATTACCAAAAGATTATTACATATTTACATCTCAACTCCAAACTCTGTGGTTTTGCTGATCTACCACTAAATCTATTACATATTGTAATCTTTTGGAAAACCTCTCATACAAAAAAAAAAAAACATGGTATTAAATGATGAGGCAAACACGAATGACTCAAAGATAATATCTCCACGAAGGCTCATCGCTTGTATTTATAGCTTCATTCACATCTATTGCAATCTTTTGCCAAGCTTCTTGCATCAGATCGACCTTGGAGAGGAATCTAACAATCACAACATTTGCAATTTTCCTTCCTGTGTCTTCAAGTTCAGGTGGGCAATATTGTTCTTCTTCAAACACTTTCTACCAAAGTAGATTCCAACTCGAGTCTACACCCATCAAATGCATCTTGTAACGATGGCTGGAAGAGTCAACATAAGCTGTTGGATTACTGTATCCAAAAAAAAAAAAAAAAAGAAAGGAGGTTCTCATTCAAGGGTTACTTAGACCAGATTTGCTGGATGCAAGATTTTATTTAAAGGAAGCACACAAGTGGAACATATTTCATTAACACTATAGCACAATTGCAATCACACACAATCTTGTAATCTACTCAAGAACAAAAACATATTGATGTAAAGATATCACTTTGAGAAGAAGGATATAGTTCTTGAGAAGATTCAATAGATTACAAAACTTTTGTGTGAGTCTAGATTTTCAATGTTGTGAGTTGAGTATAATCAGACTGTAAGTGAAATGTAGTAAGAATTCCTTACTCACAACACTGTTGAACAAACTACTGTAAGATTGTTGGAGTAGAGGGAAATGTTGTAAGAAGGTCTATACTACAACAAAATGGTCAACCTACAGCAAAGTTATCAGCCTACTACAATATATGAATGTGCTTACACTTATTTCTCTACCTAATTATAATTCTTAGTGTTGTAAAATAAAAATATATTCAAATTGAGTACATAATCTGAATCTGTAAAAACAATAATTTCCAACATTTACTTTTTTACATAAAAATGAGCACGACCTCTAAATGACATGGAAATACTTGAAACAGAGTATAAATGTAATTCCCTAATTTTTAAAAATAAAAACAATAACAGTTTTTTGACATTTGAAAAAGGAACACAATTTCATAAAGTCTAAATAAATAATTTTTCACAAACAACCTCGTAAATAATTTTTTTTTTTTTCTAAATCAACACAACAGTTGCAACATCATTTAACAGAAACATTTAATAAAACACAAAAAAGATTTCCGATTTAAAGAAAATGAAAAGAAATTAATAAACTATTCGTTCATAATCAAAATAAACATTCTTAATTATTAAAAATCAATCCCACTAGCACCCATCGAACCACTTCACCCGAGCTCCTCATTTGAAAAAGAATGCAATAAATATGGAGTGAACTACACTAGCCCAGTGAGATTGTTGTTTGTCAAAATTAAAAACAAGCATAAGCAAACACAAAATAACATTGTATCCATGCTTCAGCCACTTAGCAACTAATTAAATCACATGTAAACATATTATTAGCATCTTAACGGCCAATTAATCATTTTCATGCTATTACCCACTTAAAAATCGATTTAAACATAAATGTTGCCCCAACCATGTCACAAATGCAATCGTTTAATAAATACAAACAGAGTAAAAAATATTTCACCTAAAAACGTAGTTAAAAGTTGAATGCTTAATGCGAATGATGCAAATTATGGTTCCACGTCCTCATTATCTTCGTTTTCCATAAATAAAAATATTCCGTGACTTAGTAAATATTTAATTAATGCTTAAAACAAAATCTACTCTTAATAGCTATTTCATTTATAAAGCCGAAAAAAAACAAGGAAATTAATACCTGAAGCTCACCACCGGTAATGACCATCCTTTAGATGAAGTTGGAGGAGGTTATTTCCAAAGTCACGTTGTTCTTCTTCAATACTTTTTGCCGATTCCACAACAGATGACGTACAATTCCACAACTCAATCAGTTGAAGCGTTGGTATATCTCCAATACCATGTGGAATCTCTCGTAGCTCGTAGCAATGAAAAAGAGTAAGGCGCTCAAGACTGGGAAAATGACAACTCTCTGTTATCCAAACATTGAGATATGTGAATTGAATTTCAAGTACTTTTAATTGACAAAAATGCCCTTCGACTGTTTCCCACTTTAATCCATCAAAAGCAAGCTCCTTTAGTTTGAGCATTTGAAGATTCGGTAATGAACCCACAATTGACATATCTTTCCATGGAATTCGAGTGCCCTCCAATGTCAACTTCTTTAGTGTCATTGGGAATGCAAGCCTATCAGATAAATCACCTTCGAAAACAAACGGTAACGGTGCTGAACTAATATTCAACTTTTCAAGCTTTTGCAGATGGACGAGATTATTTAGGTTGTGCTCCCACCATTTGATGTCCAAGGTGACACCATAATAGACTCCCAACTTCTTTAGGTTTGGAATCAATTCCAGGAACCTCTCAGAGCATCTAAAATTCCATATTCGTTTTAGTGTGTGCAAGTTTTGCAGAGGTAGAATATGATCACAAGTTTCAGCTGAAGGATCAAGCTCTAGTAAGCCACGATAAACAATAACGTGCCTTAATTCTCTCATTCTCCAAATTTCCAACGACAATTTTCCATCGATGATTAATGTTTGAAGATTCACAAGTTTTGAAAAAGCTTTGCAAACTTTTGAAGTACCTAAAGTATTAAATGCAAGGTATCTCAAATGAAGTAGCTCACCTATTTTGTCATCCACCAATCCCGAATTTCCAACCATTGAATCCACTACTCTAAGTAGTCTACAACCCTTCAAAGAACCAAATATTGTATAATTGAAAGCAAGAATAGTATGTATTGGTTTATATTTCATGCTCAAGAAATAATCCTCAGAATTTAATAAAAAACTTATGCGGCGAGGTATCCTAATACGCCAAAGGCTGCCCTGACATTCATGTATTAGATGGAGAAAGTTCTCATCATGAGCTTTTCTTAAACAAAGGTTTCTCAAGATATCATGCATCTTTATGGTTTTGATCCTCCCACTATACCTCTTCTTAATTATCAAAACCAGACTTCTCTTTGCCAAATCTTCCAAATAATCCTCCGCCACCTCTTCTAAATCTTTGGATCCATTTGATTTTAGAAAACCTTCTGCCACCCACATTCTGACTAGTTTTGAGACATGGATCTCGTAATCTTCTGGAAAACCTCCCATGTAAAGAAAACATGGTCTTAAATGATGAGGCAGCCATGTATAACTCAAAGATAATATCTCCGCGAAAGGCTCATCGCTTGTATTTACAGCTTCATTCACATTTATTGCGATCTTTTTCCAAGTTTCTTGCACCCGATCGACCTTGGAGAGGACTCCAGCAATCACGATAATTGCAAGGGGAAGTCCTCTGCATTTTTCAGCAATCTGCCTTCCAATTTCTTCGAGTTCAGGTGGGCATTGTTCTTCTTCAAACACTTTCTGCCTAAGTAGATTCCAACTCATGTCTACACCCATCAAATGCATCTCATAAGTATGGATGGAAGAGTCGACATAAGAAGCTACATCAGCGTCCCTCGTGGTTATGATAATCCGACTCCCATTGAAGTCATTTGGAAACACCCTCCGTAAATCATCCCATGTTTCAGTATTCCATATATCATCTACCACTATTAGAAACCTCCTCCCTTTTAAGTATTTATAAACGCGTTCTTGCAGCTGCAATGACTCGTTCGGAGAATGTTCCAGTTCCAGTTTGGATGATGCATCAATTGAATTTAGAAGGGATAACAGAATAGTTGCTTTGTCATAATTTTGGGAAACAGTGACCCAACCAGAAACATCAAAGTGTTGAAGACTTAAAGGGTGATGAGAAGCATACCTAGCAAGAGTGGTCTTCCCGATGCCTCCCATCCCAACGATTGGGATCACTTCAAGTTTAGCAGACTCCCCATGGAGCCGTTCTTGTATTTCCCTCAGGTCTTTTTCAAATCCCACCACTGCCCCTTTGATGTTAGGCGCAGGTGTTGATGAAAAAGAAGCAGAAGAATGAATTGAAATCAATATCTGATTTTCACTTGTACACCTACTTTTGATCTCCATCACTTCTTCCATAACGGAATTGATTTCTGTTATGGGCTTCTGTAAATCTTCGTATAACTTTGTAAAGTTAGGCCCAGCAAATTGAGAATCTTCGTACCCTTTATTTATGTACTGTTTATATAACATTTTCAAGGAATTTAGAGGAAAGCAGATAGAAACATTACTACGACGCTTTTCATCTTCTGAACCATTAATTTGATTCAAAATATGGAGCTCAAAGATGTCTTCAACTTGATTTGCTGCAACTGTGATTCGTGCTTCTAATTTGGTAGCCTCTCTTGGAAAATCCTCAAGAAAAGTTGACAAGAAAACAATTTTCTCATGAAGAGATTGAATTTGTTGCTTTTGATGGTGATCAACATGGGAATCATGACGAATGAGAAGTTGATCTAGTGTTTGTGCAAGTGAAACAAGAGCAGCATAAGCCATTTGCGCTATACAGAATCTAAGCTGGAAGAGACTGAATAAGGAAGAAATGGAGAGAGAGGAGAAAGAGAGCACATGTATGGGAAGCAACGAATCAGAAAAAGTAAAAAAAGTATACCCACTCTTTTTTCCTTTTTTCTTTTAACTTTATATGATCAAGGATTATTCTTTTTGGTGAGGCTATATACACCCTGCAAACACATCCTAATTTTTCAACAAATCAAAGAGATAAAACTTCATATTTTGGGATGCTTTTAATATTTCTTGAGGTCTTATTTCATTTACAACATGAACTTTTAGCTGTAACACCATAAACGTCCAATTTAAAACATGTTTCAATTAGTACATGATTGGGCTTTTCAGGCTCCAATTGCTGACATGGAACCCGAAATTTATAATTAAAACTCAGTCAACCAAGGTGGAATGTTACCAAAAAAATGGAAAAAGAAAAGAAAATGAAAAAAAAAAAAGAAAAGAAAGAAAAAACAAAAAAGTAAATTGACAAAATAATAATTTCTGCATCTTCTTCCTTGGAGCCACCGACGGTGCCGTCGTCGAACCACCGTCAGACTACCGTCGCCGGAAAATTAAAGAAAAATCTCATCTATTACTAAATTCTACAAAATGAAACCCAATCATTTTTCTTCGAAAATTCCAGAAAAACAGCCTTTAAATCTATCTATAAACTCCCTATCTGCCGCCACGTCTTACCGGAAAACTCCATTGATGACCTCCAAGCTTTCAAAATTCAATTTCTTTTATTTCTAAACCAAATTACACCAAATTTGTATCAAAACAATCCTCTACTTAAGACCAAACATATACTCATGTCAATTTACATAAACCGTTGGACTTTTAGTAATTTTCAAAAGAAGTTTTTATTTGAAATTTCATTTGTTTTACTCTTGCGATTGCCATCTTTATTTTTTAAATTCGATTTTGAGATTGGGAGGGGAAGGTGGTGACAGTGGCGAGAGGAGAAGGAAGATGGCTAGAAGGAAGAGATCGGAAGGTTGTGATGGTGGCGAGGGGATTGGGAAGGCAGAAGAGTAGGGAAAGAAGGTTGGGGGAACATACGCAGTATTTCTTCTTCTTCTTCTTTTTTTTTTTAACTTTTAATTTTATTTTTTCTTTTTCTTTTTATGTTCTTTTTTTTTTTTCTTTCTAAATTCCACATTTGTTGATAACATGATTTCAATTTAACATTTCGGGCTCCACATCATCAATTGGAGCCCGAAAATCTCAAAGCATGTCTCAAATTGAAACAAGTGTTAAATTGAACATTTTTTATGTTACAGTCAAAAGTTCATGTTGTAATTGAAACTAGACTCTAAGTTCATTTATTTTTATGTAATTAACCCTTTAATATTTTATTTTACCCACATATCAGTTTTGACACCTCATGTTTAACAACACATCACATCACCTTTTTTGGTTGATTTAGAGTTTAGAATTTAAATTTTTTTGTTTTCAGCAAGTTCTCTATCCTCTTTCGTCCATACTGTGTAGTTTCCATTAATTGGATTTTTTTAATCTTCTTTGATTTTACCAAAAAGCCCCTATAGTGCGCCTTTGAAAAAGCAGTGTAGCATGTCCCACTTGTCTCAAAGTGAACGATATATTTGCTATTTACAAACAAGCCCTCCAACAATTCATTAAATTTTCCATATCTAAATTGGTGGCAAATTCATTTCGGTAATATATTTACGACCTCAATCTAATTTCCCCATAGGCGAAATAGACATTTCACATGCCCTAAATCGAGAATAGGATTCAAAGTAATTTGTACTACAGGTGTGGTAGAATACATACACGATTCTTTTATTTTATGAAACTTTATATATTGGTGTAAACCACCTCATAATTTTTTATCGGATATTCCATCGATAAATATCTCGAGTCCAAATAAAACTCATTTTCAATGGGTTTTTTTTTCCCGAATGAACTTGCTAAATCTGTCGGTAATTGTGTTATTTTATACATTTTGGATTAATTTCATATCATTTTAAGTTAAAAAAACATGCAATTGTGGAATTTTATTTAAATTTTGTAATTATCTTGTTAAGGTTTCACGTATTTGCTTGATTTGAAAGAAATTTGATAGATTTTAGAGCAAAATGAAAATTGAATGAAAAGCCAAGTTGAAGTCAAGATACGAGGTCGAATACTAGCAATTTTGGGAGAAAATTGATATCTCAAGCTCTAGAAGTCCAAATTCGATGATTCTTCTCTGATTGAAAAGCTAAAGAGAATTATACACACTTATACACACACTTAGTTAGAAGAATAAAGGGATATTAGAGATTTAACTTCATCATTTAATTTCTTCAATTTTGTTAGATATCCTTAATTACTATTTTGAACTATATTGATTATTTCAATAGTTACATGATTATGCAAATTATGTGCAACATTCACCAATGAAATGAATAAATAAGTTTTATAGATAGGTAATGATACTAAGCTAATTAGACAGGTCATTGTATAAATCATTAGATAAAACCATTTTACTTACAATATAGTAGCAAATAATTGTATATAAAACTCCTATATGCGATCACTTACAATTAAAAGATATATGTTGTAACACCCCGATTTCTACTTAAATCTCTATTAAAAAATTATAGACTAAAGATTTAGTCATCATGATTTATAATAAGTTATAGTGAAATTAGTTATGGGTGTTTGAGATACTACATTTTATATATCGAGGACTTTAATAATTAGTAGATTAGTAAATCACATTAGATTAGATATATGATTTTAGAATTTAAATTAATTTTATGGTATTTCAAATGCTATGTTTCATCTAAATAGGACTTTAATTGAATAATAAATTCATATAACATGGTAGATTAGATATAGAATTCTAGAAGTTTAATTTTATCATTTAGTTATTATTTTTAGGATTAATTACAGAAAAAATCACAAACTTAGGGTCTAGTTTCAATTACGACATGAATTTTTGACCATAACATTAAAAACATCCAATTTAACACATGTTTCAATTCAGACAAATTTTAACTTTTCGGACTTCAATTTCTGATGTGGAGCCTGAAATATAAAATTGAAACACAATCATCATCCTAGTCATCAACCCACATAGGATTAAAAAATTAAAAAAGAAAATTGAAAAAGAAAAGAAATAGAAGTAAAAAGTAATTTTTTTTACAACAGCTCGTTAATTTCCCCCTTCTTCTTCTTCTTCTTCTCCCTCCCTCCCTCCCTCTTGTCACCGCCGACCATCCTCCTCTCGTTGTTGTTTTTATTCTCTCGTCGTCGCCGCCCTTTCCCCCCTCTCACGGTCGTCATCTTTTAAAATCAAACTCTAAAATGAAAATCCAAATTTCAAAAGTTGATATGAAAATTGAAGATTTCAAAACAAATGAAAATTACAAATCAAAACATCTTTTGAAAGCTTATATATTGAAGAGCTAAATTTCTAATCAATTTGTGAAACCATATGTAAAAACGAGAATTAAGAAATGAGTTTTGTTTTGGACTCCCAATGTATTTAGATCGATTTAACTAAAAAAATTAACAGTTTTATGTAAATTGACATGGGTATGTGTTTAGTTTTGAGTAAATGATCGTTTTGGTACCAATTTTGTGTATTTTGGTTGAGAAATGAAAAAAAATCAAATTTTGAAAGTTTGATGACCAACAATGGAGTTTTCCGGCGAGATGGGTGGAGGGTAAAAAGATGTTTTGGTGGATTTAATGGTTGTTTTTCTAAAAATTTTGAAGGGAAAATGATTTGGGGTTTATTGAGATTCATTTTGTAAAGTTTGGTAAAAGATGGAAAAAATTTGGAATTTTCCAACGGTGGTCCGATGGTGGCAAAGCGGTGGTGCCGGCGGGAAGAGATGCAGCAATTAAATTTTATTTTTCAATTTATTTTTATTTTTTGCTTTTCAATTTTTTTTTCTTTTTTAATTCCACGTGGGTCAATGATTGGATGATGATTGAACTTCAATTTTACATCTCGGGCTCCACATCAGTAATTGGAGCCCGAAAAACTCAAACATGTCCCGAATTGAAACAATATATAGTTAAATTAAACGTTTTTTATGTTACAATCAAAAGTTCATGTTGCAATTGAAATTAGGCCCTAAGTTCGTGATTTTTTATGTAATTAACCCTTATTTTTAAAATATGTTATTAATTTTAATAGATAAAAATAAAATAAAAAGAGGTGGTTGAGATATATTAGGAGCCCATTAAAGAGTGGATGATTCAAAATCCTAGGTATAAATTCTCTTAATTTCACTATGAGGGTTTTTAAACACAGCCGTATAAAAAAGGAAAAGAAAAGAGAAATGTAGTAAAAGCAAGAAGAAACATCTCTGCCTATTAGTAAGGCTTCAAATATATTGTGTTTTCTTTGCTTCCATAATTATTTAATGAGGTGGGAATCTGTTCAAATAATTTATTGTTAATTACTATTAAAGAAAAGAAAGTAATTTATAAATGGAATATGTAGATTAGGAAATCATTAGACATTATTGTTGCACCTTTAATTTAATATGAATACTGGGAGTAATAAATTAATTCATATGTCCTTGTAAAATTTGAGTTTTAAGATTTTTTTGTCATATAATCTAAAGAAATATAACTAATTATTTGATTTTGGATATTAATGAAACCATTTAAGATTTGAAAGTAAATAAAATACAAAAGAAGGGAAAGAATCATGCATTGTGGTGTAATGGCAGACACATGTTTGTGGTTAAGTAATTTATCAAAAAAAAGATGTGGTTTTGTCTTCATGTTAGAAGAGTGATTAGACACGATTAACCCTATTTGCTTGGGTATTATTTATCTATTAATTGTTTGATTCGCATAGTATAGAAACTTTCTTTTTAATGCAGAATATGATATTAATTAAACAAAGTGATTTTAATGGATATATATTTCAACAGTAGCAAGTATATATGCAGTAGAGGGGCATGGACATTGTAGCGTGATTAATTAAAATGGTTCAGTATTAAAAAAAAAAATATTTAACCTATTGCGTTGAGTATATATTAAATAATATATCAATTTGGTTAGTTGTCTAATTAGATTGACGTGGATTATTAGTGTTGCTGGCCAGTTTTCATAAATTTGGATTTGAGAATAAACAATCAGACTAATAATTGAATTATCGCTAATCTAAACTTAGGAGATAGTAGTTAGTCGGTTTATTTTTTCAGCTTATTTCTTTTCTGTTAAATGTGGTTATGTCTTATTATAGTGAGTGAGTATATATACAACCACTATAAATGTCAACAATAGCATCAATACAAGTCAGTCAACCCACAATAAGCAAACACCGAAACCTAGGTACTCATCTCAAAAAGCTTAAGTGCCATTTGTTTCCTATATTGAGCAACAATCTCATCGCTGCTAGGATCTACTAATCTACTAGATAAAAAGCGTTCAATGTACATACAAGAAAATGCACCACAATTTTGTGCGTCATTCTGTTCAAATTCCTCTTCTAGAGGAACCTGTACAACCTCAAATGGCTCATAGGTCGGCGTAATCTTTAGCTTCGCGAACCAACGCTCGTGTGGACTCCCTCCTGGATGGATGAACTCTCGGTCGAATAGATAGAGAAGCCCCGCTCGTGTGGACTCCCTCCTGGATGGATGAACTCTCGGTCGAATAGATAGAGAAGTCCTCAACCACTAATAACGGCATCCTTGTCAAACCTCAAGAAATGACCAAAACAAGACCGCTGAAACACATCTAACCTATCGCAGAGGCTCAGCTCATTATGTATGTCTCCAATAACCCTACTCAGACAATAGGTACTACATCTAGCCTCTAAGTTCAAACGTCCCCGCCACTTCCACTGTGGCTGTTAAGAATTTGCAAATAATTAAATTCAACAAATGATTTATTAGGTGGAATAACTACAATGCATCTACAGACAATAGATTCATATAAATGAAATGATTACTCCATAATGAACAAAAATATACACAAAACTATAAACTTTTAAATAAGCTACAATAAAAAAATATACTTTCAAAATATAAAATAATCAACGAAGTATGCTATATTTTCATTAGCAAATGAGTTGACTGATTTCTCATCCTACCATAAAGGAGTGTCATGATATTATGTAATCAAGAGAATGACGACCTGACTTTCACTGTTTGAGGACCCTTTTCAATTTCAAGAAGTTATTCATTGAAGAAGAACTATAACCAAGTAATCAGATTTACACAACACATTTGATTTGAACGTCAGAAAATCTATTCCAGAATTTAAAAGACAGTAAAAAAAAATCAAAACTTTTTTAAGAGACTTTTAAGAAGCAAAATATAAACTCTGCTGACACCTACCTTTAACCAAAGGCATTGATCCTGAATCAAATGATCGTCTACACATTCTCAGCCCATTCATGACATTTATAACTAACACTTTCATGATGCTAATTTGTTAATTTTCTACTAGCATTCACAGGTAAATATTGGATACTTTTAATAGAAGAAATCAGAAATAAAAGATTCAGAGTCTCTCTGAAGTACAAACTAGACATGAGACAAGGGAACCCTTTCTTACAACCATCAATTCATATATGCCACAGGGGCTGCTCACTCTGCATCCTAAGCTCACTAAAAAAAAAGAAATAAATTAATTCACAGCCCCACTTTTCCTCATAGGAAATGCAAACCATGCTTCCTAAAGTCTTGGCGGTTCTAAAAACAAATTTTACGATTGTTTAACCATGAATAAAATAAATGCAACATAGTTCTAAATTAACTCAAAACTTAAAATGAAAATAAATGTAGCCATAAAATTCCTAGATCTTCAAGCCAACATTTGGAAACACAAACATAACTAATCAGCCTGATCACACAACTACTAACATTCAAAATTTAGCATAAAAAGATAAGGAAAAATAGCATCATTCCATGCATAAATGGGATTCAATAAAACCTACCTAAGAAGAAAAGGAAACATAATAATTTCTACCGTAGTCACATATACAAGTAAAATTAAAGCTTAAACCATTCTTCCAAAATAGGGGAACCCCAATTCCTGAACCACCCGATTCAAAAAAAAAAGATTGGTTTCTTGATCACAAAATTAAGTGATAGCTTCAAAAGCAAGAGTTGCCACCCACATTACAGCAATAAACAATGAAGCGTAAAGCCCTTCCTTTTCTTTTGCACTAAAATAACCAACAATAAGAAACCCAACAAATAAGTAAACAGACTATTGCATTTGACCATATAAGATCCTAGTGAAGATTCACAGCATAGGATAATTAGGAATAACTCAAATCCCACTTGAGATATTTATCCTAACAAAATGAAGCAATTATAACAAAATCATAGGCAAGTCATATTATAATTCCAGAAGGTAGTTTTCAACAAAATCAAATGATAAAATGCTACAATGATAAATCAACAAAATATTTTCATCCATTCAATCCAATCACTAAATTCTACCAATTATTGCAACAAAATCAACACTTCAATGCTCAAAATGATGTTTTTTTTAACATATAATAAATCAACACTTCAATGCTCCAATTCTAGGGCTTTACGGATTGAGAAATCAAGGCCTTACTTGTTCTTCGGCCATTCTCAAAAATGAAGTTTTATCATCAAATATCATGAAATCCTAAACAATCCAGTGGCTAATTTTTCCCCCCCTCGTATCTAGGGCTATAGTGAAGAGAAGACAAATCTAGGGCTCAATCGCAATCGGGAAACTTACTTGTCCATCCTCGGCCATTCTTAGCAATCCTACTGATCGCGTCGCCACCGGCTTCCTTTCCAACCGCCGGCGTCCTTTCCAATCGGGAAATATTCAAGCCGCCGCAAAGCCTCAACAGATCAACCTTGGGAAAATTGGTAAAAATACCCCGTATATATACCCTAATTATGATCTTACCCTTTAATTTTTTGGGTTTTTGAAAATACCCCGTATGTTGGCGCTTCTTGTCGAAAATACCCCGTCACCTGCTGTAGGAGGTAACTTGCTGACGTGGCCGGTTATTTCACACGTGGATTTTATTTCTTATTTATTTTTTTCACACGTGGATTTTATTTTATTTATTTAAAAATCTGAAAAAAAAAATTAAATTCAGAATTTTTTTTTTTTTTTTCATTTTGTATCATGCATAATGGGTAGAAATAAGTGCTACCCCATATATATAATTCAACTTATATATTAAAAAGGTATTAGAAGTATTTAGGTGTGTTCAAACATAAATTTGTCCTACTGAAGCTTAAACTAAAAGGGAAATAAATAGGTGTTAATATAAAGAGATTAAGTATAGTTTACGTATTGAAGGATTAGCTATTAATTGTAGTTTATCTATTGTTTCACGCTTTAGAGATGATTGAGAAAGTTTCGAATGTGTTTAAGAGTTTTGAAATATTATAAGTTCTGAAAACTCCAGGTAAGTACATCTTTCACCTATAGTATGAGTAGTTTTGTTTTATTTGTTTAATATTGATGCAAAATTTACATGAATGCGTATTTATGTTTAAGTGAATATTGTTTTAATGATTTGCTAAGTTAAGTACTTTGTGAGTTTTATTTATGTTGTTCTATGAATGTGAAGAGATTATTTGCTAAGTAATGTGTTTTTTTTTTATGTATTTTATATCAAATACAAGATGCTAGTTAATTTTGTTTTATGAAAAGTGAGAAAAATATTTTGAGATAGTATTTATAAATATAAAGTTTTATTTTATATAATTTTTTAAGAGACTGGTACCGGACTCCTAGACCGCTCACAAGAAGAAGTTAAGGGCTCCTAGACCGCCCTATTAGTTATTAGTTGCTCTGTTTGAATGAGGTGGCTAGCTACCCTGAATTCTTCGGAGTTGCGCGCATTGATACTATGTATGGGTCCATAGATTATTATTTTCAAGTATAAGAGTTTATATGTATATATATCAAGGACTAAAATATCGGTATCGACGGATATATCGGTACCTTGATTTTACGGATATATCGACGAATATATCGATATCGGTAGATATATCGGTTTTTTACGCAAAAAAATTTAACAACTTGTAAAAAAAATTGAAAAAAATATCAAGTATTTTACATAATATTATAAGTAATATTAATACATATATTGAACTTAAATTTCAAATAAAAAGATATGTTTATTAAATTGTTGTACTAATGTATATAATAATAAAATAAAATATTTGATTAAGTCTCAAATTTATGAAATTTTATAATACTTTCTCATGTTGTGTATCAACACCACTTATATGACATGTGTTCATAATTTCATATATTCAAAAGGTAATATTATGCATATATATATAATACTAATTTCCAAAAATAAGATATTTATTTTGAAAAAATTAATTAAATAGAGGTAATTTGTAGTAATAAATTAATAGACATACTACAAAATCTCAATGAATTAATATTTAAATTAAATTAATAATAAAATAAATATATACAGATTGTGTGTTGATATGTAGGCGACCCTGATTCTTTAACGCATAAATTGAAAAAGACACAAATTTTCGAATGAAAAAACATGAAATTTGATTTACATTTGTTGGACTTTGTGCAAGAGAGAGAAACCCACCATCTCCATCTCTGCTTTCCCCCAATTGTTGTCAACCAAAAATGGGGATTTCTTTCAGCACCACCCCCAGGAGAAGAGCCCCCACCCACCCCTACCCCCAACCCCTCCACCCCATGGACTACTACCCTCCTTCCCTATGCACCCCCCCTCCTTATCCTGCGCACCACTCTCCTTCTTCCCCCCTCTCTACTAATTTAAGTGGGCAGCAGTTGAGTGAAAGGCCCACAAAGAGGGTTGAGTCTGGGTGAAAGACCAGATATTTCGGCAATATAATGGCGAATCGCCGATAAATCGCGAAAAGATGACAAATTTGACTACCGCGCCTCCGATATCGAAAAATCGGCGATTTATCGCCGATAAGCTAACGAAAATTGATGACACCCATTTTTTATCTATCGCCGAAATATCGCGATTTTTCAGACTATGATATATATATATATATATATATATATATATATTATATATATTGTTTTATTAGCTGATTTCTTGTGTTTTCAAAGTTTCAAAGAAAAGTGTTTTGTGAGATTAGGTGATGTACTTGCTAAGCATTTCGCTTATAGTATTTGGTAAGTTGTGATGCATGAAGTAGCAACGTTGAAGCGTGATTGATGGTGACGGCGGAACCTCGAAATTGATTTTAGAATTTTCCAAGTTTATTTACATGCTAAGTTGTTTATTTCAATGCTATATACATAAAATATTAGAGAATTATTGGTCATGAAAAAACGTATTGGCGGCACCATATGAAAATTTAACGGATCAAATAGAAGGTCTATCTTTCCTTAAAAAATTCTTTTCTTAATAATTATGCACTTAATTATTATTTTTTCTTTTCATTCCCCATCTCAACAATACATTACAAGAAAAATGAGTATTTGCGACAACAAAATGTTATCACAAAAACATTGATAATTGTTTTAAAAATATTTGGTGACAATATTTTGATGCTAAGTTATTATCGCAAAAGCCTTCTTGCAAAAAATCTTTTTTTTCATTGTTTTTTGTGACAACATATTGTCAATTTATATTAACATGTTTTGACACAGAGTATAAATGTAATTCCCTAATTTTTAAAAATAAAAACAATAACAGTTTTAAATACTTGAAAAGGGAACACAAGTTCATAAAGTCTAAATAAATAATTTTTCACGAACAACCTCGTAAACCAAAATCTTTTTTTTTTTTTCTCAAATCAACACATCAATTGCAAAATCATTTAGCAGAAACATTTAATAAAACACTTAGCTGAAGCAATTTAAATAAAAAATTTCAAATAAAAGTAAAAATGTCTCAAACATTCATTCACAAACTTAATTGTGAAAGAGAAAAGATTTACAATTCAAAGAAAATGAAAAGAAATTAATAAACTACTCGTTCATTACCAAAATAAACATCCTTTTACCACTAACATACACCGTACCACTGCACCCGAGCTCCTCATCTGGAAAAGGCTCCTCCTCTAAAAGAAAAATGCAACAAATATGGAGTGAACTACATTAACTCAGTGGGATTTTGTTTATCAAAATTAAAAACAAGTATAAGCAAATACAAAATAACAATACCATATCTATGCTTCAGCGACTTAACAACTACTTAAATCATATGTAAACATATTATTAGCCAATTAATCGTTTTCATGGTATTAACCACTTAAAAATTGATCTAAACATATATGTTGCCCCAACCATTTCACAAATGCAAGCATTTAATAAACACAAAGAAAGTAAAGAATAATTCACCTCAAAACGTAGTTAAGAGATAAGATAGACTTGAAAGAATAAGAGATAAGGTGGAAATGAGAGAGATTAGACTTGAAATTGAGATGAAAGATTTATGGATTAAATTTCTTCCGTTCATCTGCTCATCTCGTTCCTCACTCTCTCCCTATCTTTTGTTTCTTTATCTCCCAAATCACATACAACCCATTAGACAAAGATTTGACAGTGAAGATGGATTTGTGACAGAAGTTGGTTGTGGTGGTGGGTTGAGTTTAAGAAGTTGGGATAGTAAAATAAAACAAAATCTCTTCTTAATAGCTATTTCATTTATAAAGCCAAAAAATAAAAATGGAAATTAATGCTCACCAGTCACGAGCCTACTTTAGATGAAGTTGGAGGTCATTTCCAAAGTCACGTTGTTCTTCTTCAATACTTTTTGCCGATTCCACAATAGATGACTTACAATTCCACAACTCAATCAGTTGAAGCGTTGGTATATCTCCAATACAAGATGGAATCTCTTCTAGACTACGGCAATCTCGAAGAATAAGATGCTCAAGCCTGGGAAAATGGCAACTCTCTGTTATCCAAACATCGGAATCTGTCGAGTCAACTACAAGTACTTTTAATTGACAGAATTGCCCTTCAGCTGTTTCCCACACGACTCCACAACAAGCACGAACCATTAGTTTGAGCACTTGAAGATTCGGTAATGAACCAACAATCGACATATCTTCCCATGGAATTCCAGTGCCCCTCAATGTCAACTTCTTTAGTGTCACTGGGAATGCAAGCCTCTCAGATAAATCACTATGGACGATGGACGAATCTACCTCCAAGTTCAAGTTTTCAAGCTTTTGCAGATGGACGAGATTGTTTAGGCTGTACTCTAACCATTTTGTTTCCTCAATGTAACGACGCGAATAAGTAATTCCCAACTTTTTTAGGTTTGGAATCAATTCTAGGATCCTCTCAGAACATTTAAAATTGCGTATTTGTTTTAGCGTGTGCAAGTTTTGCAGAGGTAGAATATGATCAGCTGAAGGATCAAGCAGTAAGCCATCATAAACAATAAGGTGCCTTAATTCTCCCATTCTCCAAATTCCCAATAGCAAACCTTTCATGTCAGAATACACAGACTTGGGGATTATTAATGTTTGAAGATTCACAAGTTTTGAAAAGTATTCGGGAACTGTTGAAATAGCTGAAAAAATGAAATTATGAAATGCAAGGTATCTCAAATGAAGTAGCTCATCTTTTTTGTCATCCACCAATGATCTCCACTCTCTCTCCATAAAATCCAGTACTATAAGTACTCTACAACCCTTCCAAGAATCAAATTTTATATTGGCGAAAGTAAGAATAGTATGTATTGGTGAATAATCCCTGTTCCGGAAATGATCCTTAACATTTGATAAAAAACTTATGCGGCGTGAATACCTAATAGGAAAAAGGCTTTCCGAACGTGTATGTACTACATGCATAAACTTCACTTCATGAGCTTTTCTTAAACAAAGGTCTCTCAAGAGATCATGCATCTTTATGCTTTTGATCCTCCCATTATACCTCTTCTTAATTATCAAAACCAGATTTCTCTTTGTCAAATCTTCCAAATAATCCTCCGCCACCTCTTCTAAATCTTTGGATCCATTTGATTTCAGAAAACCTTCTGCTACCCACATTTTCATCAGTTTTGAGACTTGTATTTCGTAATCTTCTCGAAAACTTCTCATGTAAAGAAAACATGGTCTTAAATGATGAGGCAACCATGTATAACTCAAAGATAATATCTCCGAGAAACGCTCATTGCTTGTATTTACAGCTTCATTCACATTTATTGCTATCTTATTCCAAGTTTTTTGCATCCGATCGACCTTGGAGAGGACTCCAGCAATCACGACAATTGCAAGGGGAAGTCCTCCGCATTTTTCAGCAATCTGTCTTCCAATTTCTTCGAGTTCAGGTGGGCATTGTTCTTTTTCAAACACTCTTTGCCTAAGTAGATTCCAACTCGAGTCTACACCCATCAAATCCATATTGTGAGGATCGCTGGAAGAGTCGACATAAGAAGCTACATTAGCGTCCCTCGTGGTTATGATAATCCGACTCCCATTGAAGTCATCTGGAAACACCCTCCGTAAATCATCCCATGTTTCAGAATTCCATATATCATCTATCACTATTAGAAACCTCTCCCCTTTTAAGTGTTTATACACACGTTCTAGCAGCAATGACTCGTCCGGAGAATGTTCCAGTTTGGATGATGCACCAATTGAATTTAGAAGGGATAACAGAATAGTTGCTTTGTCACAATTTTGGGGAACAGTGACCCAACCAGAAACATAAAAGTGATGAAGACTTAAAGGGTCCTGAAAAGCATACCTAGCAAGAGTGGTCTTCCCGATGCCTCCCATCCCAACGATAGGGATCACTTCAAGATTAGCAGACTCCCCATGGAGCCGTTCTTGTATTTTCAGCAAGTCTTTTTCAAATCCCACCACCGGGCCTTGTCCATTCAGCGCAGGTCTTGATGAAGTAGACATGATCTGGTTTTCACCTGTACACCTACTTTTCATCTCCATCGCTTCTTTCAAAATGGAATTGATTTCTTTTATGGCCAAGTACTTTTTCAAGGAATTTAGAGGAGGCGGAAAGCTGATAGAAACATTACTACGACGCTTTTCATCTTCTGAACCATTAAAGAAGTCTTCAACTTGATTTGCTGCAACACTGATTCGTGCTTCTAATTTGGTAGCCTCTCTTGGAAATTCCTCAAGAAAAGTTGACAAGAAAACAATTTTCTCATGAAGAGATTGAATTTTTTGCTTTTCACGGTGATCAACATAGGAATCATAACGAATGAGAACTTGATCTAGTGTTTGTGTAAGTGAAACAAGAGCAGCATAAGCCATTTGCACTATACAGAATCTAAGCTGGAAGAGACTGGATAAGGAAGAAATGGAGAGAGAGAGAGAGAGAGAGAGAGGGAGAGAGAAAAGAGACTTTTCTCAGCAATATTTGCCGCCACCGATTAGATTGAATCTTAGCCACTTGTGGGTATGCATCTTCAAGTTTGGTACCATAAGTATATCCACATTTTCTCCCTTTTTTCTATTAAAGGCTATACACATTCCATAAACTACTATTAAATTCTGATTGATAATAAGATTTCATCTTAATTCATGAAGGGATCTTACATAAATTTGTGTGATTATAAATCAATTGAGAATTACACAAATATAGTATATAGGTTATGTTGGAATTGAAAAAGTTGATACAAAATTACAATACATATAAGATTAACATTTTCTTTTTTCACAATATTTGTTAAAAAAATCCATGGATATGGCATGTCTAGAGATCTATTGAGGGGACCAAGGGGTCATAGAAGACCTACAAAGTGGTCAGATTTATTAATATTCAACAGTCAAGTGTTTGACAGTTTTTGGTCATTATTGTTGTGCTATCATTCAAGACTTTTCTCAGCAATGTACATGGCATCTGCATCAACTTGGTCTAATATTAGTGGTGCCCACGGTTCGCCGGAAACCGGAACCGGCCGGTTCGAAACCGGCGGTCAACGGTTCGGGGAACCGTTGACCCGGTTCCGGTTCCAAACCGGAACCGTAAACCGGATTCATCCGGTTCGGTTTCGGTTCGAGTTTTGCAAAACCGTGAACCGGCGGTTCCGGTTAATTTTTTTTTTTTTCATTTTCTGACGAATGGGTTAGCGCCACATGTCCGTCGGAGCTCCGGCGAAAAGTAGCCGTTGTCGCCGGATTCCGGCGAAAAAGAGCCGTTGCCGCCGGAACCGGCGGTTAAACCGGCGGTTCGAAGCCGGTTCGAACCGGCGCGGGTTTTTTTTTTTTAAAAAGTTACCGTTGGGACACGTGTCACGCCAGGATCACTCGATCGTTGGAGATCAACGGTCGAGATTTAAGAACCGTTGTAAACCGGCGGTTCGACGGTTCGAACCGCCGGTTCCGGCGAATTTTTTTTTTTTTTTTTTTTAAATTTCTATAAATACCCTCCTCCCCCCATTCAATCCTCACACCATTCCAACACTTCTCTCTCAATTCTCTCTCAATTCGAAAGTTGAAATTCAATTCTCTATTCTAAAGTTTCAATTCTCAAGTTTTTTTTTTCAATTCTCAATTTACGATTCATTCGAAAATGTCTCGAAAAGGTTCTTCTTCCGCCGGTTCTTCTCACCGAGGAAAGACACCGATGCCTCCACCACGAGATGTTGAAGTCGATGATCTTATCGATCAATACACTCCCCACTCTCATTGGAGTGAGGAGTACACCAATTTGGAGGAGGCTCTCGGACCTTCGACCGCCGCCGACTTTGCCGAAGTGGAGGAAGAGCAGGAGCAACCGGAGGCCCGTCCAACTCAAGAGAGTGACACACGTAGCCGAACCACTTCGACACTTCGAAGTGATATTTTCTCCATACATTTTAAAAAGGAGAAAGTATCAAATTCGAACGTGGACTTCACGGTGACGTGCAACTACTGTGGAAAGAGCTACAAGTTCAAGGCCGGAGGGGGCTACGGAACGTTCAACAACCACATCATCAAGAAACATCCGGATAAGATGGGTAATGACCGTTCTCAAACCCATCTTCCTCGACAAAATGCCGGTTCCAGTGGGGGAACCGGAGGTAACGACCCTAACTTCCTTCATAAATTTAGTCAATTAACTCATAGGAAAGGAATTGCCGAATTGATTGCTAAAAAACATCTTCCTTTTCAATTTCCAACTGACGATGATTATGAAGAATTTACTTGTGAAGTTTTTCAACCCGCTAGTAGAAGAATATCTAGGAATACCGTCACACGTGACATAGAAAAAATTGTAGGTGAATATAAATATGCTTTAATTGGAGAACTAAAAAATTTAACACAACAAGTATCTATTTGTTGTGATGTGTGGAAAGATCCTTACGGAAACCATGATTATTTAGGAGTAACGTGCCATTGGATAGATAATGCATGGAACGTGCAAAAACGATTAATTGCCTATGTCGAATTTGATGAAAGACATAGTTCTGTAGCAATTGCTAGAAAAATAATAAAAATTGTTAATGATTATGATATAGTTACAAAAATATTTTCGATTGGTTATGATAATGCCGCTCCTAACACCGCTAGTATACCCACATTAATGGAATTTTTTAGGCCTCCAATAGATGGTAGACTTTTTCATATTCGTTGTGTACCCCATTGTTTGAATTTGTGTGTACAAGATGGATTAACCGCTTTGCATGATAAAATCTCACCTATTACGGATGCAATTCATGAAATTGCTAAATCAACACAATGGCATAAAAAATGGACAAGATTTTGTAAAAATAATGGAATGGAAGTTAAAAAATTTATATTGGACGTAAAACATAGATGGAATTCAACTTATTATATGCTTCAAGATTCTTATAATTATAAAGAATTGCTAATTGAATTTTATAAAGAAAACCCACATGAATTGATATATTTGAATAGCAACTCTTGGGATGCATGCATTAATTTAATAGCTCTTTTAAAATTTTTTGAAGAAACCACTAGAGAATTAAGTGGCACTTATTATCCTACTTCTCCATTAGCCTTAGATAATTGTGTTAAAATTGCTTTAATTTTGAATGAATATTGTGCATGTCCTATTATAGGTGACACTATTATAGCAATTAAAGCAAAATGGTTAAAATATTTTCACGAACTTCCCGATATATTTTTAATAGCTAAATTATTAGATCCTAGGATTAGAGAAGATGGTCTAATCGAATTATTACGCATGTATTATAGTGCTTTGTTCCCCCATTTTTTGTTATCCGATTATGATGCGGTTGACTATGTTCCAAATTATGTAGAAGTTGCAGCTAGAGCTAAAAACTATTTGTATGATTTATTTAAAGAATATAAAACCTCATTAGGGGATGATTGTGGGGATAATTTAGGTGCTCAAAATGTAGGTGGTAGTAGTAGTTCTTCACATAATCCATATAATGTTAGTGGTCTTAATGCATTTTATGATTTTTATGATAACCGAACACAAAAACGCGCTAGGGGGTCTAATCCCACACAAGAATTAGATACATATTTAAGTTGTACATTTGAATTTATTTCTTTTGAAAACTCTGTGGATCTTTTGAAGTGGTGGTCAAAGAGGATCAACATTTATCCTATTTTAAGTCATATTGCGAAGGAGATTTTTGCAAGTCCCGCCTCCAACGTTTCCGTCGAGTGCGCCTTCTCCAAAGGACGACATATGTTGAATCCAAAAAGGGCAAGATTGACCGTAGAGAATGTTCAAAACATTACTCTACTTGAAGATTGGCTTCGAGCAAAGAAACGTCAACAACATCTAGATTTATCTGTCTTTGATGACGATGGCCCCGACGAGTATGGCTACGATTCCAACACATCCTCCTCCACCGGAACTAATGGGTAAGTTTGAGGTAAGAGAACTACGTGAGCTTTGATTCCCTAATTCAATTTAGGGATACGTAGGCAATTTCATTCTAACTTTGATATTCACTTTCAAACTTAGAATGAAACTCAAGCTCTTTCATTTTTTTTTTTATTTTTTACTTCTCTTAATTGTAATGAGCAAAGAATGTTGTGTGGTAGATGATGTGTCTCAAAGAAAGGAGGAGATAATAAGATGTGTCTTAGATGCACGTCTTATTATGTCCTCCTTTCTTTGAGACACATCATCTACCACACAACATTCTTTGCTCATTACAATTAAGAGAAGTAAGAACTAAGAACTACGTAGGCTTTGATTCTCTAATTCAATTTAGGGATACGTAGGCAATTTTATTCTATATCAAACTTAGAATGAAACTCAAGCTATTTCATTTTTTTCCTCTTTCAATTTGTAATTTGTAAGTTGTAATTATTTTTTATGTTTGTAAGTTGTAATTTTTTTAAATTCAAACTTAGAAGTTTGTTGTTTGTTAGTTGTAATAATTTTTTTTTAATTCAAACTTAGTGTTTTATACTTTTGAAGTTGTATATTTTTTAACATATAAATACATTGTTTAGTAAAAAAAAAAAAAAAAAAAACCGGAAAAACCGGCGGTTCGAACCGAAACCGGCGGTTGAACCGCCGGTTACAAACCGGAACCGGAACCGAACATACCCCGGTTTGGTTCCGGTTCGACCCCTGCCGGTTTTCCGAACCGCCGGTTCGGAACCGGAACCGGCAGTTTATACGAATCGGGCACCACTAATTTGAAGTATAGTATATGGTATTTTAACAAATCTAACAAAAAATCTTATATAATTTAGTAGTGTTTCTTATAAAAATTAATTTAAAGTCATTAATTAGCCATATTAAAAGTTTTATTGTATTTAAAATTTCATTTATTAAAGATTTTATTTTTAAAAAATTATTATTATGAGAAACTTTGTGGCTTGACATGTGACATAAATGATCTTACTTTTATATTTACCTCCAATTTTTTTCTTTCTAAATATAATGTGAATTTTTTTTAAAGGGTTATGTTATCCAATTTCACCTCTTGGTAGAAGAGGTGTCTAAAAAATCGCGATATATCGCCAAATCAAAGCCATGGATATAAAATACGCATGCCATGTAATTTCGTTGTTTTATCGGCGTTTTATCGTGATATATCGATGATAAATCGCCGATTTGGAATATCGGCGCAGCCTAGTGTATTTTTGGCATTTTATCGAGCAGTTGAGTTGCAGAAGCGGTGAATCTGGCGGTGGCTGAGGGATTCGAAGAAGATGACGGTGGTGGGGTTGAGGAAGTGCCGATGGAGAAGAAGACGAAGGCAGAGCAGGTGATGGCCGCGAATCGCCGGAAAAGATGGAGATGGCGCTATCGGGTCACGCCGGCGGTGAGGCGCGGCAGAGCCGCTGTAGCGCCGGAGCTCGGAGAAGAAGACGATGGTCGAAGGTTGGCTGGAGAAGAATGTAGCGGCGGGGCTTGGTGGTCGGAACAGTGAAGAGGCGAGGAGAGAGAGGGAGCTGGAGACGGCGGCAGTGGAGCTTTTTCTTTGACTCACGAGAGAGGGAGAGAAAAGTTGGAGAGAGAGAAAAGATGGGGAGGAGAGAGAGAGAGTATCCAATTTTCTTTGACTTTTTTTTTTTGATTTACTTCCCCAAAATGATTTATTTCCCAAATGCATACACTAGGTTGATAAAGGATAATATATAGTTTAGGCGGTGAAAATGTCATGTTATCATATGAGACAACATTTATATAATAATTTATCTCTAAATTTGTTGTAAACTTATATTTTTATTTGAAATTTAAGTTCAAATATATGTATTAATATTACTTATAATATTATATAAAGTACTAGATATTTTTTTCAATTTTTTTTACAAATTTTTTAATTTTTTTGCGTAAAAAACCGATATATCCACCAATATCGATATATCCGTCGATATTTCCATAAAATCAAGGTACCGATATATCCATCGATACCGATATTTTAGTCATTGGGTAGAAGCAAAGTAAATTTGAATGTATCATAATATCCATGATAATGTTTTATCATGTCTTTCTCATCTGAACAAGAGATTACAATGTTACGTACATAGATTTACAAATTAAAAACCTGAAAAAAAAGAACATGATTAAAATTTTGTACCTAATAATCTCTAATGGTTTTTTTTTTTACTTATTTCTACTTTTCAGTCGTATTTAAGTTTTGAGTATTTTTCCTTTTGTCTTTTACATTTCTTTTGACTCAATTATTTGACATGGTGTAGACATTATTCGTTCCTCTTCTTTAAGAAAAATTTACAACAAAAATGAGACATTTAGAATTCCACATATATATTCCTCACAATATGGAGACACAAATAATATATATACTCAAACATCACTGTAACTATTTATCATTGTTGATGCATTCACTTAGTGTCCACCACTTGATAATACATTGTGTCGTTGTTATTAACTCAACAACCCTCCTATGTATGGAATTGATTAAAGAAAAATCTACTATGTTTTTTTTTAGTAAATTGTAAGACAATGGTGGACAACTATTTCAATGAAATATTCTAAGAAGACAAATCTTTTGAAGCTTATATCTTGACATTCGAGAGATTTATCAACAAAAATTGAAGCATATCTAGGCATACTCTCCATGAACCATCTTTTCGAAAATGTTACTCTCTATTCTACATAATTCTTTTCTGCTCTAAATGATCTTTCTTATCCTCACATCTTTTTATTAGATTAATTTACATTTGGAAAAATTAAAAATATCTGGAAAATTAACAGGTCAAATCTAATACTATTATATGATTAAGAGGTTTATGGTTTATGATTCTAATGATATTAGATTTCAATTATTTATCTCTATTTAATAATATTAGGTTTCAATTACTTATCTAGTGTTTTTTTTTTATATTTATCTAATGATTCCTAATGTTTATCTAATAAATATATTATAAGATATCAATGATTCATTATATTTATCTAATGATATTAGGTGCCAATTATTTATCTAACTTTTTTTATATTTATCTAATGATTCCTATGCTTATCTAATATTTATAGAAAAGCCAAAATACAGTCAGTTTTTTAAATTAAATAAGGATATTATAGGCATTAAAATATGATATCATATTTTAAAGAAAATTAAAAATATTTATTACGATTTTCTTTATATATGCTTATAATATTTCATTGGACAACTCTTTAAATCTATATTAATATAAAACTAATTTTATTCAAAAATTCAAAGTATTCAAGAGTTTAAAAGAAGAAGAATCAAGATGTGTAGAAAATAATAATGAAGAGTTTCGAATGAGAATGACTCTTACCTTTTATAGTGAAATAAATAACATATAATTATTAAATTACTTTACTATCCTTAATATTTTAAATGTATAGGGCTATTATAGGCAATACAAAAATTGGTCTAAACTAAGACATTTTTATAATAGTTTTAGATAGATATTAAATATTAGATATTAGATAGATTAGATTAGATATTAGATAAATAATAATAAAAATTGGCAAAAAATATGGTTATGGATACCGAATATTTTTCTAAAATTCTCTTCCTAACATTTATTTTAGAATTTGTCATCTCTTACATTAATCAAGCCAAAAAATTGTAGAAAATATCATATTGAATATAGGAACAATTAAAGCTCAAGAAATGAAGAACACAGTTTACAACCATGTCTTTAAAGATAATAAAGTTGTATCTTTTGGAAATTGAGTTTTCCAAAAGATAGCATAGTAGGCATAATATGTAAATGACTTGTTGATTTAACAACGACTATCACAACCTATATAATTACATAATCAAAAATTAAATTCTAGCATAATTCTATTACAGTTTGTGAGAAAACTCAGCTCTCAAATCTTGCATCTATGATATCGTAGCTTTTGCATCTCATTGTTTTTTCATATACCAATTTTGATGGTCTTACTCTTAGTTTTTCTTAATCTTTTCTTCTTTTATACATATAACTTAGTAAGTGTTTACCCATTCTTTAGGGTATGTTTGAGAAATACTTCCAAAACTAACTGAAATATAATAGAAGATTTCATTTGTGACAAGGACATTTTTTTCAATAGAATAGTAATATCCAGTGATGCAAAACTTTAAGTTCAAAATTGTATCTATTAGTGCGAACTTAAGCACTCTTAAAAAAAAAAAATCTAAAATCAAGACATTATTAGCATATATGGTGAACAGATCAACTACAATGAAATTCTAACATTCAAATAAATAATAAAAACGATATCTGCTTTCAAGTTTTTCCATTTGGAAAATAAATAGAAAAAATGAGAGTAAAAATTACCAGTTTAGAGTTGTTTGGGATGAAGTTTTCGATGGCCTGTAATTTGAACTCAATTCCAATCAAGGATTGAAAATATTGAACAAAAAATTATTGATATTAAAATTTTGCAGCTATAAAAAAAGTAATAAAAAAATGACATGAGTATTAGATGAATAGATTCAATTTTCACACTACTTTGCGCATGCAAAACAAATTTTAATGAGCTTGGGGCGGTGGCAGACCTACTTTGAGAGGCAAGGGGGCACTGGGCCCCCTGAGATTTTTAAAAAAAATTAGTATTATTTTAGGTTTTTTTTTTTATTCAAAAAATATGTATATTAATTAATTTTACTAACATATTATCAAATTCTTATTAAAAATATCAAATTTTAAGGTATATTCTTCACATATCGAAACTCATTATTTATTTTTCTTCATTGATTACTGATATTATTTTAATTTATTTAATTATCAATTGTTATAGAATATATAATATATTTTGGCTTAATAGGTATGAAGTGATTGTAAAGAATTATTATCATTGATTATTATTTTATGAATTGTTAAATTTGAGTTACAATGGTCGATAAGTTAGATGTTGATTTATAGTTTGTATAATAGTAAAGTTAATTTAATGATATTTAATAATTCTAATTTTATCTTATCTTTTATAAATAATGAAAAAATGTTATGGAAAAATATCAGTACTAATATTAAAAAGTGTTTCAAAATGAATATTACTCAAAGTTCACTTTTGAATCCAATGAGCGATATACTGTTGAATAATTATTTAATAGTACATACATAGAAAATGATGTATTTGGAAATGTTAGCAATAAATGTATCTTGCAATGATTTCAAAATAGGAAAAAATACAACATAAATATTGTAATCGTGTTTTTTTTTTTTGTCATGTTGAAATGTAAAAAGATATTGATTTTAGATGTTATTTTATAATGTGATACACTGACTTATCAAAATTTTATGATTTTATTCTTAAAACTATTGTTATTCTTTTATTATTAGTTACTTATCAAAATTGTAAATATTATTAGTTACTTAACAAATAAAATAGAAATAGCTTCCCTTAGTTTTTTGATAAAATAGAAATAAAATGTTTCTAAAATGTGAGTAAACAATTTTTTGATAATTTTTAACTAATACTTGATTGAACTTTAAAGAAATTATTGTAATCAATGAAATTCTTATATTTTAAAAAATATACTAATATCTTCAAAAAATACTTTAAATCAATCATGTAGTTATAATATCTCACACGCAACGCAGGTATGTTATACTAGTTAGTATTTTAATAATAGATTAATATATTTTGTGTTCTTGTAGTGTTCTCCTGCAAGAGTGTAGTGTTCTCCAACAAGTGGAGAGAGTGGATGAAAGACGTGTGCATGTGGGGCACAACACAATAAAATAATACAAAAAATTTGTGTGAGATGATCTCACAAGTAGTTTTCGTGAGACTACCCACATCGCGAAGGTCGGCGACCTCAAATCAGCTAAAGACAAAGAAAAAAAATGAAAATAATTTCCACCATGGCAATTGGTTGGCAACCTTGGTTGATATCTCAATCTAAATCACCAACCTTCTCAATTTGGATCATCCAATAAAAATTTGACACATGTCATTTTTTTTATTGGTTCAATTAGATTTTATATGGATAAAATGTATATTGTGGATAATATATATTTAAAATATACATATATATATATATATATCAAAATTCATATTTTTTTAATTCTTTATAAATAGACACCAATATTGTCATATTTTGAAACACCATCTAAAATTCTCTATTTTTTCCTCTATTTTTTTTTTTATCATTATCTCTCAATTTCTATTATGGATCCAAACAATCCTAACTATTTTCCAAACTCCCAAATTTGGAACTAGCTAGGAATTAATATGTAATTTGCATCTTCTGTATTTTTTATTTTTTTTATTTCATGTATCTACTTGTAGCTTGATTTATTTCTTTTTCAATTTCGTCTTTCAACTCTTGTAATTGTAATTTCGTTATTGTATCTTATTCTAAATGTGTTTTCAATTATTTTTGTATTATATTATAAATTTAGAATATTAAATTATTTAATGTAATTTTTATACATTTTAAATATAATAAATATTGATTATAAAATATATGTAATTAATATATAATAAAATAATAATTATTATTTTAGGTTGGGTGGGTTGTGGATGTGGGTAAAAAAAAATAAAGTCAATTTGAGTTGTGGGTTAAATAGGTAGATAAGAGAGAAATTAATATTTTATTTTAGGTTGAGTTGAGGGAGGGTTATGAGTGTGGGTAGTCTGAGACGAATCATTTTTAACTACAAATCAAATCCATTTTTATAAATTTATATGTGAATTGTAAAATGTGAGTTATGAATTAATTCGTCTCATGATCCGTCACATGAGACTCACTCATAAAATAATATATTCTTAATTTTTTTTTTTACAATATATTAGATAGTGGTGCCCGGTTCGTATAAACCGCCGGTTCCGGTTCCGAACCGGCGGTTCGGAAAAACCGGCAGGGGTCGAACCAGAACCGAACCGGGGTATGTTCGGTTCCGGTTCCGGTTTGTAACCGGCGGTTCAACCGCCGGTTTTTCCGGTTTTTTTTTTTTCACTAAACAATGTATTTATATGTTAAAAAATATACAACTTCAAAAGTATAAAACACTAAGTTTGAATTAAAAAAAAATTATTACAACTTACAAACAACAAACTTCTAAGTTTGAATTTAAAAAAATTACAACTTACAAACATAAAAAATAATTACAACTTACAAATTACAAATTGAAAGAGGAAAAAAATGAAATAGCTTGAATTTCATTCTAAGTTTGATATAGAATAAAATTGCCTACGTATCCCTAAATTGAATTAGAGAATCAAAGCCCACGTAGTTCTTAGTTCTTACTTCTCTTAATTGTAATGAGCAAAGAATGTTGTGTGGTGGATGATATGTCTCAAAGAAAGGAGAACATAATAAGACGTGCATCTAAGACACATCTTATTATCTCCTCCTTTCTTTGAGACACATCATCTACCACACAACATTCTTTGCTCATTACAATTAAGAGAAGTAAAAAAAAAAAAAAAATGAAAGAGCTTGAGTTTCATTCTAAGTTTGAAAGTGAATATCAAAGTTAGAATGAAATTGCCTACGTATCCCTAAATTGAATTAGGGAATCAAAGCTCACGTAGTTCTCTTACCTCAAACTTACCCATTAGTTCCGGTGGAGGAGGATGTGTTGGAATCGTAGCCATACTCGTCGGGGCCATCGTCATCAAAGACAGATAAATCTAGATGTTGTTGACGTTTCTTTGCTCGAAGCCAATCTTCAAGTAGAGTAATGTTTTGAACATTCTCTACGGTCAATCTTGCCCTTTTTGGATTCAACATATGTCGTCCTTTGGAGAAGGCGCACTCGACGAAAACGTTGGAGGCGGGACTTGCAAAAATCTCCTTCGCAATATGACTTAAAATAGGATAAGTGTTGATCCTCTTTGACCACCACTTCAAAAGATCCACAGAGTTTTCAAAAGAAATAAATTCAAATGTACAACTTAAATATGTATCTAATTCTTGTGTGGGATTAGACCCCCTAGCGCGTTTTTGTGTTCGGTTATCATAAAAATCATAAAATGCATTAAGACCACTAACATTATATGGATTATGTGAAGAACTACTACTACCACCTACATTTTGAGCACCTAAATTATCCCCACAATCATCCCCTAATGAGGTTTTATATTCTTTAAATAAATCATACAAATAGTTTTTAGCTCTAGCTGCAACTTCTACATAATTTGGAACATAGTCAACCGCATCATAATCGGATAACAAAAAATGGGGGAACAAAGCACTATAATACATGCGTAATAATTCGATTAGACCATCTTCTCTAATCCTAGGATCTAATAATTTAGCTATTAAAAATATATCGGGAAGTTCGTGAAAATATTTTAACCATTTTGCTTTAATTGCTATAATAGTGTCACCTATAATAGGACATGCACAATATTCATTCAAAATTAAAGCAATTTTAACACAATTATCTAAGGCTAATGGAGAAGTAGGATAATAAGTGCCACTTAATTCTCTAGTGGCTTCTTCAAAAATTTTTAAAAGAGCTATTAAATTAATGCATGCATCCCAAGAGTTGCTATTCAAATATATCAATTCATGTGGGTTTTCTTTATAAAATTCAATTAGCAATTCTTTATAATTATAAGAATCTTGAAGCATATAATAAGTTGAATTCCATCTATGTTTTACGTCCAATATAAATTTTTTAACTTCCATTCCATTATTTTTACAAAATCTTGCCCATTTTTTATGCCATTGTGTTGATTTAGCAATTTCATGAATTGCATCCGTAATAGGTGAGATTTTATCATGCAAAACGGTTAATCCATCTTGTACACACAAATTCAAACAATGGGGTACACAACGAATATGAAAAAGTCTACCATCTATTGGAGGCCTAAAAAATTCCATTAATGTGGGTATACTAGCGGTGTTAGGAGCGGCATTATCATAACCAATCGAAAATATTTTTGTAACTATATCATAATCATTAACAATTTTTATTATTTTTCTAGCAATTGCTACAGAACTATGTCTTTCATCAAATTCGACATAGGCAATTAATCGTTTTTGCACGTTCCATGCATTATCTATCCAATGGCTCGTTGCTCCTAAATAATCATGGTTTGCGTAAGGATCTTTCCACACATCACAACAAATAGATACTCGTTGTGTTAAATTTTTTAGTTCTCCAATTAAAGCATATTTATATTCACCTACAATTTTTTCTATGTCACGTGTGACGGTATTCCTAGATATTCTTCTACTAGCGGGTTGAAAAACTTCACAAGTAAATTCTTCATAATCATCGTAGTTGGAAATTGAAAAGGAAGATGTTTTTTAGCAATCAATTCGGCCATTCCTTTCCTATGAGTTAATTGACTAAATTTATGAAGGAAGTTAGGGTCGTTACCTCCGGTTCCCCCACTGGAACCGGCATTTTGTCGAGGAAGATGGGTTTGAGAACGGTCATTACCCATCTTATCCGGATGTTTCTTGATGATGTGGTTGTTGAACGTTCCGTAGCCCCCTCCGGCCTTGAACTTGTAGCTCTTTCCACAGTAGTTGCACGTCACCGTGAAGTCCACGTTCGAATTTGATACTTTCTCCTTTTTAAAATGTATGGAGAAAATATCACTTCGAAGTGTCGAAGTGGTTCGGCTACGTGTGTCACTCTCTTGAGTTGGACGGGCCTCCGGTTGCTCCTGCTCTTCCTCCACTTCGGCAAAGTCGGCGGCGGTCGAAGGTCCGAGAGCCTCCTCCAAATTGGCGTACTCCTCACTCCAATGAGAGTGGGGAGTGTATTGATCGATAAGATCATCGACTTCAACATCTCGTGGTGGAGGCATCGGTGTCTTTCCTCGGTGAGAAGAACCGGCGGAAGAAGAACCTTTTCGAGACATTTTCGAATGAATCGTAAATTGAGAATTGAAAAAAAAAACTTGAGAATTGAGAATTGAATTTCAACTTTCGAATTGAGAGAGAAGTGTTGGAATGGTGTGAGGATTGAATGGGGGGAGGAGGGTATTTATAGAAATTTAAAAAAAAAAAAAAAAAAATATTCGCCGGAACCGGTGGTTCGAACCGGCCGGTTCGAACCGCCGGTTTACAACGGTTCTTAAATCTCGACCGTTGATCTCCAACGGTCAAGTGATCCTGGCGTGACACGTGTCCCAACGGTAACTTTTTTATAAAAAAAAACCCGCGCCGGTTCGAACCGGCTTCGAACCGCCGGTTTAACCGCCGGTTCCGGCGGCAACGGCTCTTTTTCGCCGGAATCCGGCGACAACGGCTACTTTTCGCCGGAGCTCCGACGGACACGTGGCGCTAACCCATTCGTCAGAAAATGAAAAAAAAAAAAAATTAACCGGAACCGCCGGTTCACGGTTTTGCAAAACTCGAACCGAAACCGAACCGGATGAATCCGGTTTACGGTTCCGGTTTGGAACCGGAACCGGGTTAACGGTTCCCCGAACCGTTGACCGCCGGTTTCGAACCGGCCGGTTCCGGTTTCCGGCGAACCGTGGGCACCACTACTTCAAATATAGAAATTATTTATATATTTGAAATTTATTTAATTTAAAAAGTTTGACAAAAAATATAAGAAAAAAGGTGGGTTTAAAACAATTGTTCAAATTTATTAATTAATAAAACTGAATTATTTTTACGAATATATGTTTTAAATAGATTATGAAATTTTTTTGGAAATTTGTAAATAAAAAGTATTTATTTTGAATAATGAAATTTCAAACATAGCAATATATTTCAAAATAATAAAGAAAATATTATTTATATTCATTTACAAACGTAAATGCATTCCAACAATTGTTAATCACATTATGTTATATTTAATATTAAATTAGGTGATATGTATTGGACACGATCATAAATTTATTTTTTCTATATAAATAATATTTAATTTTTTTAATTTTATTATGTTCAATTTAATTTTTTTTTTAAATCCCATGTATTACATAGACGTTATACTAGTGTGTCTATATAAAATTATTAATCAGTAAAAAAGACTTAACAAAGTCAAAAAGAAATAAAAATAAATAACCATGGAGATTTGAATGTTGGAAGATGTTGAACATTGGTTCAAACAATCTATCAAACTGAGAAAATTAATTATTATAGATGTAGATTTAATTAGACATGTCATAGAAAAAATGATACAAATATTAAATTTTATGGATAGTAAAATAATTCAATATTCTTTTTATTTTTCTATTTGATTATAAAAGGTAAGAGTTTATTTACATTCCAAACTCCTCTTTAAAAATTACATGTTTTGATTATTTTTTGAAAATATAACATGAACTTTCATATTTTTTACAATTTTAACCAACATATAGTTTTCGGATATTTATGATTGCGCTGACCTTGAAGTTTAAAGTTGTCGTGGAGAAACTATTATCATAGAGATTGGAGATGAAAAAGTTAAGATTGTCAAAATGGAAGAATATATCCTTGAGCGAATCTGCATATTCGAAAACTACCCTTGGTTAAAATTGTAAAAAATATAAAAGTTCCTATTATATTTTCTAATATTTAAAAACTTAGATAATATTAAAAATTAAGTGAAGTTCATTTTTTTTTTTCCAACAGTTAATCCAATATAATATATGACATGTCACTTTAGTAATTATAGAAGTAACAAAGAGATAAATGTGAAAATCAATAGTAATTAATGAACTATATATATATCTAATATATTTAAAATATTAATGATTTATAATTGATGAAAATGTGGATATTATTTTAGATGTTGCACATATATTTAAGTAAACTGAAACAATGGGTGTGTTTTCTATACTTTATGAGTGTAAACTACCTCTAAAATTAAAAGGATATTTTTTTCAAAACAAATATAATTCATGTTATATGGTAGAAACTAGAGCGGCTAGTAATATATATGACAATAAACATAAAAATGAGAATAATAGAAAAAAAAATGTTAAGGTGATGACTAAATATGTTATACACATGCTTAAAATGGTTGAAATATGCACTTAAGACACCTTTAGATACCCTTATTAAGTATAAAAAAAAAATTAAACTCAAATTTAAAAAAAAATGGAAAAGACCTCAAAAGAATTGAAAAAAAAAAAAGTTGAAATTGATTATTATGGATCTATGCATCTAGATAGAAAACGATGACGAGTATATAATTCATATAGCTGATACAGATTGTAGAATAAATGCTTAATTTAATATTGACTATTATTATTGTATATACGAGGTTGATTTATTTAAATTTACGTTTGTTATATAAAATAAAATAATATTTAAATGCAATGCGAGTTAGGTATAAAAAATGAACTATTCAATAATTTAATTTGTCCTAAAAAAAGTGTATCTATAAAGGACATTTCATGCATTACAAAAAGTAGTAAATTGAAAGTTGTACATGGAGAAACATGTTTTGTTTTTTTTTTTTTTAACTAAGTGAGTATATATTTAAATTATTAATTATTTTCTAAATCTAAATTAATTTTTTTTTCAATATTTCTTTAGAAAAAAGTATGGTAATTTGAAACACATACTGAAAATCAAAATATTATATATATATATATATATATATATATATATATATATATATATATGGGATGATTAATTAGAAATTTCCAATCGTAGTGATTTTTTGACTAAATAAATTTTAATTAAATATATAAATTAACTAATAAATCAAATATGTAAAAAATTAATCAAGAAATTTCAAAATTGTAACTTAAGTTTTTATCTAGAAATTATTTTTAAAAATATATAAATTTATCTAATAAATCAGATTATTTGCAACATTTTGTAACATAAATTATTTTAATCAATCTAAAAACTATAATTGAAATAAAAAATAAGTAATAAAGCAAGGCGATTACTAAATCAAAGCTTAATATATAAATATTAAGATCTTAAAGTATTTTTTATAATTTTGAAAATTACATATAGATGTTAACTTTAACAGTTTAGAGGAAAATGTACAACATTTATTAAATCACACCTGTAAAGGTGTATTTCTTTTAACACAAAGGGGAATACGAAGAATTTTTATATCATTAAGGGATTTGCTGTATTTTACTAAAAATCAATCCATGGATTTGAAGTGGACATAAACTATAAATATGATCAACAATTTAACAAAAAACAGTAAAAATAAGATGTTTGTGAAACGCAAGTAAACACCTTTTTTAATAAATTTTAACTAATTCTTGACTAAATTTTAAAGAAATTATTATAATTAATGAAATTTTTATATCTTAAAAATAGTACTTAATGTCTTAAAAAAATAAAAGTAGTTAATAGTAAATCATGTAGTTATAATATCTCACGTGCAATTACAGGTGGAGGCAGCATGGTGACATGGGATACAACTGTACCCCCAATTTAAAAAAAATAAAAATTAATTATATATTTCAAATTTTTTTTACAATTATCAATCTAAATTTATAGGCATTTAAAATTAAATAATAATTAAAAAAAATAGTGTTCTTTAGCTAATTGAAATAAAAAAAGTCATCTTCACATTTCACAATCACATCTTCATTTTCGTGGGTGAATTCAAGTTAAAAAAATCTATCTTTTTCACACCTTGTTCATAAATAATTTAATACTATTAATATTTATTGTTTAGTTTAGTTTAGTTTATTTATTAATTGTTTGTTATTAAAGTAGGTTTTGTATTTTTCTGTGTGCGAAATTGTTTGATTTTGGGTTAGATTTGTTATAAATTCTATTTGAAGTTTTTATGAGTTGTCATGTTTTTTATATAATTATTGTATTCGTATAATTTTCTACTAATTGGAAAATAAGGAATGATACTCCTAAATTAAAGAAAACTAGGTTAACAGGAAAGAAATCCGATCTTCGGCAAGTTATGTTTAAGAAAACGAATATCAAGGAACATATATTTACTTGAGTTTTGTAATATTTTGTGTATTTGTATATTTTGATTGTACTGTGCAAAAAAAATTCTATTAACTAATGCTTATTTGTCTATATCAATCTGAAATCCTGGACCCACCACTGCGTGCAACGCATGTGTGTTATACTAGTGTGTGTATATATCTATTACTATTATATAAGTATGAATGTTTTGTCCATTTTTCATAATGTCAAGTTTAACCCTCCTATATAACTAAATTAAATCAAATCAAATTAGAGTCTTACTTAAAGAAAACTCTTTGTTAAAGATAATCACGTAATTCAATATATATTTTATTTTTCTGTATGATTATAAAATCAAGAGTCCTTTACAATCCAAACTCTTTATGAAAAACTTACATGTTTTGATTACTCCTCAACTTTTATAATCTTAAAACATTTTGAATCTTTGACTAAAATTAATCTTATATGGATATAAATTTAAAAAACTTTTCAATGATATATTATAAGAAAAATTATACTATAAATTTAATATCTTTATTAAAGTATGGTATTATTAGTAAATTATGTTCTTATGTTTTTTTCCAAATCTTATTTGTTTCTTTTAATATAATATAGTGAAAAGAAAATAAAATAAAGTTATAAAATCTAAAAAATATTTTTAAACATTAATATTACTAATGTAAAAATAGTTTTAAAACGAAAAATTGTAATTATTATGAATTTTCAAACTAATTAACTGCAATTTTATAGTTTCTTTCGAAACTTAAACACAAAGTTAACATCATGTTGTCTATATTAAAGAATCACTACAACAATATTAACATGGTCAAATGAAAATAAGAATAAATAATCATGGAAGTAGAATTAGGAAAAATCCAAAAAACAAAAAGTAAAACTAAAAAAGATAATTTATAAAATGTTGTACATTTATAGAAGAGTAAACTACTTTTTTCACCCATTATGTTTGCCGTTTCGCAATTTTGCCCTTTTTGAATTCGGGCTTGCATTTTAGGACATTATTTTTTAAAATTTCGCAATTACTGCCCAATTTCGGCCCGAATTGATTAATTGGGCTGAAATCGCACGTTTTTTGCACATGACAGGTGATTTCGGGCTGAAATTGCTTACATGGCTTCTAATGTGTTGACGTGGATTCCCTTCGATATTTTTTTTCACAAGTATACTTGATAGTGGGATCGAAGAGAGAGAGGGAGGATAAAGAGAGAGGGAAAGGCTGAGAGAGAGAGAGTTTGATCGGCCGTTGCCGGCGGAGATGATGACCGATCGACGATCCGAGCCCGGATTCATGACGGGCTCGGCGAGAACTTCAAGATAGGCACAAGAATCGCTCCGATCGGTGGCCGGATGGCTTGAATTTGAAGAGAGAGAAATAGGTTTTTTTTTTCTTTTTTTTTACTTAATTTTGAATTAGGTAGTGGGGCCCACTTAAAATACACATGGCGCCTGATAATTAATTGCAAAATTCCACATCAGATAACCACTCGCCACCTCATCAAATTAAGCCCGAAAAACGTTTAATTTCAGCCAAAATAAACAATTCGGGCTGAAATTGGGCAATAATTGCTAATTTTGAAAACATAAAATCCTACATTGCCATTGATAAAAAATAAAGTCCTAAATTGTCAGCCCGTAAAATAAAAATTCCTAAATTGCAAGCTCGAAATCAAAAAGGGCAAAACTGCGAAACGACAAACATAATGGGCGAAAAAAATAGTTTACTCTTCATAGAATTGATGAAAATTTTAAAAATAGAAAACTGTAGAGAATTAAATGAGAAAGGTAATAAATAAGACAACAACGTAATTTATAAACTTTATAAAATATTTAACATTAGAAAATGGTACAATGATATTTATAAAATAACAACGATACAAATAAAATAAGAGATTTAACACAAACTGAGTATATAATGAAAGTGCAAATGTCTTACTTATGTTGAAACAATAAAATATTGATAAACTTATAGAAAAAAATATTTTTAAAACCTTTTAAAAAATATCATATTCGATCCCCAGAATATTATCAATTATATTTATGACATAGAAGACCTTGAAGAAAATGATATTAAATGAATATGGAATCTACTTTTATATTGATTATTAACAAGATTACTAAAATTTATATAAAAAAATGTGTTAAGTATATGTAAAACATTAAACTAATTAATGAGTTATACAATGATATGGTGAAAAAAAAATCCCAAAAGTTTAGATAAGTAACTAAATATATTTGATGAACAATTTGGTTTCATGTGATGAATGTATTCAATGAAAGCTATACATTTAATAAAAAAATTGCATTTAGCATTTATTATTTGACAAAGTCTTGTGTGAGACCGTCTCACCATGAGACGAATTAAAAGTATTACATGATATATACAAAAGTATTACTTGATACACATAAAAGTATTACATGATACTTGTATTAGATAATACTTTTATGTATAATACAAGTATCATGTAATACTTTTATGTGTATCATGTAATACTTTTGTAATACAGTATCATGTAATACTTTTATGTGTATCATGTAATAGTTTTGTATATATCATGTAATACTTTTATGTGTATCATGTAATACTTTTGTAATACAAGTATCATGTAATACTTTTATGTGTATCATGTAATACTTTTGTATATATCATGTAATACTTTTAATCCGTCTCACGGTGAGATGGTCTCACCCAAGACCTACTCTTATTATTTTTGAAAAATATATAACGGAACAAATGGAGATATAATGAGGCGAGAATCGAAACATAATAAAAATAGCTAATATAAAAAATTTCAAAGAGATGTATAAAGATATGACCAAGGACCAAAATATCACGATATTTCGGTGAAATATCGCCAAGATATCGCGAAAATGAAGGGGTTGACATAAAATAAGGGTATAAAAAAAATTCAACCAAAATATCACGATATTTCTCGATATATCGCGAATATATCGATTTTAACGAAAATATCATGATATTTTCAGAGCGTGCAAGACACGCGCCTGATACTGTTCACGCTGATTTCCTTTTTTCCTGTTTTGCTTTTTCTTTTTTCCTGTTTTTTCTTTTTATGGTGTATTTGAAGGATATCGTTTAAAATTGAATTATTTATCCCTCTTTAATTTTTATATATCTATATTTTTATCTATGAGTGGAGTAAACATTTACTTTATATAAATTTAATTAAATTATTTACAATAAATTAGTACACTAGTATTTAGGTTCCTCTCATAATTTAATTAAGTTTAATTAAATTATTTACAATAAATTAGTACACTAGTATTTAGGTTTCTCTCATAATTTAATTAAGTTTAGTTAATTTTTTTTGAAATTTAATAAAAGAATTATGATGTATATAATATTAGTGTATCTTTATATTTATTGTAAATTTATCATTTTATTTGTAGTTTTAAGTTCAATATATGTATTAATGTTAGTTATAATATTTGTAAACTACTAGATATATTTTCCAATTTTTTCACAAAGTTTCCATATTTTTAAAAAAATATATCCGATATTTCCACCGAAATCGATATATCTGTTGATATTTGCGTAAAATCATGATACCGATATTTCTAGCGTTATCGATATTTTTGTCCTTGGATATGACATGTATAAGGATACAAATCATATGTTATATAAAAAGTTGTACATTGAAGAAACATGATTTTTTTTACCAAATGAGTATATATTTAAATTATTAATCTCTACGATCTAAATTAATAATTTGTTGTCAACATTTCTTTAAAATAAAGTGTGATGGTTAATTTGAAACACATATTGAAAATCAAAATATTATTATAAGATTAAAAATTATATTTATGGGATAATTAGAAATTTCCAAATGAAGTGATTATATAAATTAAATAAATTTTCAATTAAATATATAAATGTAAATAATAAATCCAAATTTAAAAAAAGTTAGTCAAAATTTTCAAAATTGTAATATAAGTTTTTGTCTAGAAATTATATTAAAAAAATCTAAATTTATTTAATAAAATTTGAGTATTTACATTTTTTTTGTAATATAAATTACTTTAATCAATCTAAAAACTGTGATTGAACTAAAAATAATTTGTAATACAATAATATTACTAAAGAAAATAGATAAATGAGAGATAGAAAAATAGAAGAGAAACAAACGAATTATGGAAATATCTATCAAAGGTTTATTAATATATATATATATATATATATATATATATTAAAACCAATTATTACCTTTAAATATAAAATAATTAAAATGAATCACACACCACAATTAGCACAAGTGCATCCAATATACTATTCAAATAAAACAATAATGAAACCAAAACATTGAAAGTATGGTCCTATCTTTTTTCTAAATGACAAGGATATACTTGAAACATGGGATAAAACCAAATTTCCTCTTTATAGCTATTTGAATTGTAAAGTCAAAAAAAGAGGAAATTAATACCTGAAGCTCAGCACTACTCCCGGGTACTAATTAAGATGAAGTTGGAAGAGGTCATTTCCAAAGTCACGTTGTTCTTTTTCAATACTTTTTGCCGATTCCACAACAAATGGCATACATCTTATTAGCTCAATCAGTTGAAGCGTTGGTATATCTCCAATACCACGTGGAATCTCTCTTAGCTTATTGCAATCTCGAAGAATAAGGCGCTCAAGCCTAGGAAAATGACAACTCTCTGTTATCCAAACATTGGGATCTGTGTTTTGAATTACAAGTACTTTTAAATGACAGAACTGCCCTTCCACTGTTTCCCACTCTAATCCTTCAAAAGCATGCCACTTTAGTTTGAGCACTTGAAGATTCGGCAATGAACCAACAACAATTGACATATCTTTCCATGGAACTCTAATGCCCCTCAATGTTAACTTCCTTAGTGTCACTGGGAATGCAAGCCTATCAGATACTACACCCTTGAAGAAACCATGCGGAATTGCATAAATGTTCAACTTTTCAAGCTTTTGCAGATGGACGAGATTATTTAGGTTGTGCTCCCACCATTTTGATTTCTTGGTGTGACCATAAGAGACTCCCAACTTCTTTAGGTTTGGAATCAATTCCAGAATCCTCTCAGAGCATCTAAAATTGTATATTCGTTTTAGTGTGTGCAAGTTTTGCAGAGGTAGAATATGATCACAAGTTTCAGCTGAAGGATCAAGCAGTAAGCCATGAAAAACAATAACGTGCCTTAATTCTCTCATTCTCCAAATTCCCAACTGCAAATCTAACTTCGTTCGATACCAAGATCCACGAATATTTAATGTTTGAAGATTCACAAGTTTGGAAAAGTATTTGGGAACTTTTGAAATACCTGAAGTTATGAAAATATCAAATGCAAGGTACCTCAAATGAAGTAGCTCACCTATTTTGTCATCCACCAATAATCTCGAATCTCCATCCATAAAATCCACTACTCTAAGTAGTCTACAACGCTTCCAAGAACCAAAATTTTTATAGGCGAAAGTAAGAATAGTATGTATTGGTGAATAATCCATGTTCCCGAAATGATCCTTAACAGATGATAGAATACTTATGCGGCGTGATTTCTCAATAGGAAAAAGGCTGCATTCATGTATTACATGGAGAAACTTCTCATCATGAGCTTTTCTTATACAAAGGTCTCTCAAGAGATCATGCATCTTTATGCTTTTGATCCTCCCATTATACCTCTTCTTAATTATCAAAACAAGACTTCTCTTTGCCAAATCTTCCAAATAATCCTCCGCCACCTCTTCTAAATCTTTGGATCCATTTGATTTTAGAAAACCTTCTGCCACCCACATTCTGACCAGTTTTGAGACATGTATCTTGTAATCTTCTGGAAAACCTCCCATGTAAAGAAAACATGGTCTTAAATGATGAGGCAACCATGTATAACTCAAAGATAATATCTCCGCGAAAGGCTCATCGCTTGTATTTACAGCTTCATTCACATTTATTGCGATCTTTTTCCAAGTTTCTGGCATCCGATCGACCTTGGAGAGGACTCCAGCAATCACAACAATTGCAAGGGGAAGTCCTCTGCATTTTTCAGCAATCTGCTTTCCAATTTCTTCGAGTTCAGGTGGGCAACGTTCTTCTTCAAACACTTTCTGTCTAAGTAGATTCCAACTCAAGTCTACACCCATCAAATGCATCTCGTAAGGATGGATGGAAGAGTCGACATAAGAAGCTACATCAGCGCCCCTCGTGGTTATGATAATACGACTCCGATTGAAGTCATCTGGAAACACCCCCTTTACATCATCCCATGTGTTACCACTCCATATATCATCTACCACAATTAGAAACCTCCTCCCTTTTAAGTATTTATAAACGCGTTCTTGCAGCAATGACTCATTCTCAAAATGTTCTAGCTTGGATGATACATCAATTGAATGTAGAAGGGATAACAGAATAGTTGCTTTGTCATAATTTTGGGAAACAGTGACCCAACCATAAACATCAAAATGATGAAGACTTAAAGGGTGATGAAAAGCATACCTAGCAAGAGTGGTCTTCCCGATGCCTCCCATCCCAACGATTGGGATCACTTCAAGTTTAGCAGACTCCCCATGGAGCCGTTCTTGTATTTCCCTCAAGTTTTTTTCAAATCCCACCACGACCCCTTTTCCGTTAGGCGCAGGTGCTGATGAAAATGAAGAAGATTGAGTTGACATCATCTCATTTTCAGTTTCACTTGTACAGCTACTTTTGATCTCCATCACTTCTTCCAGAATTGAATTGATTTCTGTTATAGGCTTCAGTAACTCTTTGTATAACTTTGTAAAGTTAGGCCCAGAAAATAAGGAATCTTGCGGAGAATGAATTAGATTCAAAATATGGAGCTCAAAGATGTCTTCAACTTGATTTGCTGCAACTGTGATTCGTGCTTCTAATTTGGTAGCCTCTCTTGGAAAATCATCAAGAAAAGTAGACAAGAAAACAATTTTCTCATGTAGAGATTGAATTTGTTGCTTTTGATCGTGAACATCAAAGGAATGACGAATCAGAAGTTGATCTAGTGTTTGTGCAAGTGAAACAAGAGCAGCATAAGCCATTTGCACTATACAGAATCTAAGCTGGAAGAGACTGAATAAGGAAGAAATGGAGAGAGAGAGAGGAGAGAGAGAACATATATGATCAAGGAATACCCACTCTTTTTTTTCCTTTTTTCTTTTTGACTTTATATGATCAAGGATTATTCTTTTTTGGTGAGGCTATATACATGCTGTAAACTATTAAACACATCCTAATTTTTCAAGAAAAGTTGACAAGAAAACAATTTTCTTATGTAGAGATTGAATTAGTTTCTTTTGATCGTGAACAACAAAGGAATGACGAGTCAGAAGCTGATCTAGTGTTTGTGCAAGTGAAACAAGAGCAGCATAAGCCATTTGCTCTATACAAGTAAGCTGGAAGAGACTGAATAAGGAAGTAATGGAGAGAGAGAGATAGAGGAGAAAGAGAGAACATATATGGGAAGCAACGAATCAGAAAAAGTAAAAAAAGTATACCCACTCTTTTTTTCCTTTTTTCTTTTAACTTTATATGATCAACGATTATTCTTTTTTGTGAGGAGATACACCCTGTAAACACATCCTAATTTTTAAAAAAATCAAAGAGATAAAAGTTCATATTTTGGGATGCTTTTAATATTTTCGGATTGGATAGTCTTACCCTTTTATTTTATTTGTTTAAGGATACCCACATATCAGTTTTGACACCTCATATTTAACGACATATTACATCACCTTTTTTGGTTGATTTAGAGTTTAGAATTTAGAATTTCTTACCAAGTTCTCGACTTCTCTTTCGTCCATTACCGTGTCGTTTCCATTGAATTTTTGAATCTTCTTTGATTTTACCAAAAAGCCCCTATAGTGCGCCTCTGAAAAAGCAGTATAGCATGTCCAACTTGTCTCAAAGTGAACGATATCTTTGCTATTTACAAACAAGTCCTCCAACAATTCATTAAATTTTCCATATCTAAATTGGTGGCAAATTCACTTTGGTAATATAATTACGCCCTCAATCTGATTTCCCCATAGGGATTCTCTTATTTTATGAAACTTTATCACCACCTCATATTTTTTTACCGGATATTTCATTGATAAATATCTCAAGTCCAAATAAAACTCATTTTCGGTGGTTTTTTTTTTTTTTTTTTCCGAATGAACTTGCTAAATCCGTCGGTGATTGTGTTATTTTATACATTTTGGAGCTTAATCTCATATCATTCTAAGTTAAAAAAACATGCATTTGTGGGTTTATATTTAGATTTTGTAATTATCTTGTTAAGATTTCACGTATTTGCTTGATTTGAAAGAAATTTGATAGATTTTAGCGCAAAATGAAAATTGAATGAAAAGCCAAGTTGAAGTCGAGATACGAGGTCGCATACGAGTAATTTTGGGAGAAAATTGGTATCTCGAGCTCTAGAAGTCCAAATTCGATGATTCTTCTCTGGTTGAAAAGCTAAGGAGAATTATACACACACTTAGTTAGAAGAATGAAGGGATATTAGAGATTTGACTTTATCATTTAATTTCTTCAATTTTGTTAGATATCCTTAATTACTATTTTGAATTATATTGATTATTTCAATAGTTACATGATTATGCAAATTATGTGCAACATTCACCAATGAAATGAATAAATGAGTTTTATAGATAGGTAATGATACTAAGCTAATTAGACAGGTCATTGTATAAATCATTAGATAAAACCATTTTACTTACAATATAGTAGCAAATAATTGTATATAAAACTCCTATATGCGATTACTTACAATTAAAATATATATGTTGTAACACCCCGATTTTTACTTAAATCTCTATTAAAAAATTATAGACTAAAGATTTAGTCATCATGATTTATAATAAGTTATAGTGAAATTTGTTATGGGTGTTTGAGATACTACATTTTATATATCGAGGACTTTAATAATTAGTAGATTAGTAAATCACATTAGATTAGATATATGATTTTAGAATTTAAATTATTTTTATGGTATTTCAAATGCTATGTTTCATCTAAATAGGACTTTAATTGAATAATAAATTCATATAACATGGTAGATTAGATATAGAATTCTAGAAGTTTAATTTTATCATTTTGTTATTATTTTTAAAATATTTTATTAATTTTAATAGATAAAAATAAAATAAAAAGAGGTGGTTGAGATATATTAGGAGCCCATTAAGGAGTGGATGATTCAAAATCCTAGGTATAAATTCTCTTAATTTCACTATGAGGATTTTTAAACATAGCCGCATAAGAAAGGAAAAGAAAAGAGGAAACGTAGTCAAAGCAAGAAGAAACATGGTTGGCTGTTGGTAAAGCTTCAAATATATTGTGTTTTCTTTGCTTCCATAATTATTTAATGAGGTGGGAATCAGTTCAAATAATTTATTGTTAATTACTATTAAAGAAAAGGAAAGTAATTTATAAATGGAATAATTGGATTAGGAAATCATTAGACATTATTGTTGCACCTTTAATTTAATATGAATACTGGGAGTAATAAATTAATTCATATGTCCTTGTAAAATTTGAGTTTTAAGATTTTTTGTGTTCGGAATATTAATGCAGAGAGTATTATATTAGGCAAACTTGTTAACTTGTGATTTTTATTTGTTCTAGTTTCTATCATAAGATAAGGTCATATAATCTAAAGAAATATAACTAATTATTTGATTTTGGATATTAATGAAATCATTTAAGATTTGAAAGTAAATAAAATATAAAAGAAGGGAAAGAATCATGCATTGTGGTGTAATGGCAGACACATGTTTGTGGTGAAGTAATTTATCAAAAAAAAGATGTGGTTTTGTCTTCATGTTAGAAGAGTGATTAGACACGATTAACCCTATTTGCTTGGGTATTATTTATCTATTAATTGTTTGATTCGCATAGTATAGAAACTTTCTTTTTAATGCAGAATATGATATTAATTAAACAAAGTGATTTTAATGGATTATATATTTCAACAGTAACAACAAAGGAATGACGAATGAGAAGTTGATCTAGTGTTTGTGCAAGTGAAACTAGAGCAGCATAAGCCATTTAATTTGCACTGTACAAATAAGCTGGAAGAGACTGAATAATGAAGAAATGGAGAGAGAGAGCACTAATTAGTTTGGGACAGCTGTAATCAACGGATCAGAATGAAGACTTTTTCTCAGCAATATATATTTGCCGACACTAATCATAGCCACTAAAGTAGATTGATGTGTTTATCCACATTGCTACTTTATTTCTTTGGTCTCAACTTATGGCATTGTGATTTTTCTAAGGCAACAGAGTTGATGGCATTTCATTATCCCAAACATCACCAAAATGTGAAGAAAAAAATAAAACAAAGTAAATTGCATAAACTACTTTCCTAGTAAAGACAACACTTGCTCCGCTAATGAAGCAAGTGTTGTAAATATATTATTTAATGGACATTATTCCACATATTTTTCATTCTCTATGTCTATTGGAATTCTTAACCCTTGTGTATATATTGGAACTCTTTTGAAATGAAGTGGTTGATTGATATGATTATCTCTTATATCTTCTTTACTATATACTTACATTGTTCTCTCTTCTATAATTTATATCTATTGATTCCTACAAGAAGATTGCTTGTGATGAGTTATTTTACAACACGTCATCAGCACGAGTGCTCTATCTCCATTGGTGAACGGTACCAATTCAATTACATCATATCAGTTTTATTTATTTGATTAGAGATGCTGCCATAATGTTTGATTTTCTAGAGTAAAGTTAGTATATAATTATACAAAATATTTATCTACCTGATTTAGTTCTTGCATAATGTTATTTGATATACGATCTATAATGGATTTCCAGTGGCAATGAATTGCACGAAATGATGATAAGAAAATAATTAGCACAAAATTGATGTTATCAGTAGATGACAATTAGTAAAAACAAAAATAAACAAATCATTTTATATATTGAATAAGTATGATTCTGTTTGGTCATTAGAGTGTGATTCTTTTAGTTGTCACCACTTTTAATTATATATAGAATATGAAATGTCCTTGTTCTTCTTCACTATTATGGAATAAATTATTTTAATTTCCTATGTAAGTTTTGTGTCATACTAACTAGTTATTATTCCTCCGCATCAGATTAATTTCTATTGCAGACCACTATTGTGTCTTCCATCTCATACTTGAGTTGTTACTAAATACTAATAACATCATTAATTAATAAATTTTAAATAAAACAAAATTAAAGAGAATTAGGGAAATGATTTTTAAATAGATGATGATGTTGTCAGATGATGGTCTTTCTTTGGGTAATGTATGGATTCTTCTGAACTTCAAATTACCTGAGGAGCGGTCACAATCCTAGTAATAAAATTATAAACCTTATAATATTCTTATCATAATGATTGATAACTAGCATTTTAAGTTACTGTAACGTTAACTGATGAAAAACTTAAAGGTAAGTATTTAATTTAATCTGGGAGTGTAATCATCAACTAAGTTCGACTTACATTCATATATATTTTCCTTCCATACTACTTCACGTTTGGCAATGTCAACAAAGGGCCTTAGTATACTAGTTGATTATTCTAGATTTATTGGTCACCAGGGCACGGGTTGGCATCTTTAAGCCTCGTTACCCTGTTGACTTGACGACCACTGCCCTACTATCTGCACTTGTTGCCACTTCTGAGCCTCGTGGTTTCAAGTCTGCTGCAAAGCATCCCGAGTGGCTTGCCGCTATGCAAGATGAAATTGACGCCCTTCGTTCGAACAACACTTGGAATTTGGTGCCACGCCCCTCTGGCACAAACATCGTTGGTTCGAAATGGGTTTTTCATACGAAGTTTCATGCTGATGGCTCCATTGAGCGTCATAAAGCTCGTCTCGTTGCTCAAGACTTTACACAGATTCCCGGCACTGACTTCCATCATACTTTCAGTCCAGTTGTTAAGGCTGCTACCGTCCAGATTATCTTATCTCTCTCTGTTCAGCACAGTTGGCCTCTTCATCAGCTTGACGTCAAGAATGCATTTCTTCACGGCGTTCTTGGCAAACTCGTATTTATGGCTCAGCCTCCTGGTTTTGTTGATCCACGGTTTCTTGATCATGTTTGTAAGCTGAAGAAGGCTATATATGGTCTTCGTCAAGCCCCTCTTGCCTGTAACCAGAGGTTCAGCACGTTTTTATCGAGCCTTGGCTTTCTTCAGAGTCGCTGTGACTCTTCTCTCTTTCATTTCCACAAAGGTACCTCTATCATTTATTTGTTACTGTATGTGGATGACATTATCATTACATGTAATGACCCTTCTCTGTTGCAAAGTTTTATCTCTCGTACACATCGTGAATTTGCCATTAAGGACCTTGGTCGTCTTAATTACTTTCTTGGGCTTGAAGTCTCGTATACTTCCAATGGTTTATTTGTTGGGCAGGCGAAATATGCACATGACATACTTGAACGTGCTGAGTTGTTGGATGCTAAGCCCGTTTCCACTCCTTTGGCGGCAGGAGAGTCCCTTCTTAGTGAAGGCTCTCCGTTTCGTGATCCTACTTTGTACAGGTCTCTTGTTGGAGCTCTCCAATATTTGACTATTACTCGTCCGGATCTTTCCTATGCAGTCAACTCAGTCAGTCAATTCCTTCACTCGCCTACGGATGATCATTTTTGGCAGTGAAGAGGATTCTTCTCTATGTCAAGGGTACTATGCACTATGGCCTTTCTTTCAAAAGGAATTCTGGTTTTTCCATCTTGGGTTATTCAGATGCTGACTGGGCTCGTTGTATTGAGACCCGTCGTTCCACATATGAGTACTCTATCTTCCTTGGGGGAAATCTCGTTTCTTGGAGTGCCAAGAAATAACCCACTGTTGCCCGTTCCAGTTGTGAGTCCGAATATCGTGCTATGGCTAATGCAGCGGCAGAACTGGTTTGGGTCACGAATTTGCATCATGAGATCTGATCTCTTCCGTCTTCTAGGCCTATTCTCTTGTGTGACAACAAGAGCGCTATCTTTCTGAGTCAGAATCCGGTGGCACACAAGAGGGCCAAGCATATTGATCTTGATTATCACTTTGTTCGTGAGCTCGTCTCCTCGGGTAAGCTAGCCACTCATTTCGTTCCATCTCACCTCCAGCTAGTTGACATATTTACGAAGAGTTTACCACGTCCGGCCTTCGAGTTTCTACGTTCCAAGCTTTGCGTTTGTCTTCATCCCACGCAACACTTGACAGGGGGTGATAAGACTAATGGTTAATGATGTTGACCGTGTAATTTTAGTAAATATTCTTTGATTGTATTTTCGTATTTTTCTCCCATTAATTGTGGGATATCTGTTGTATCTTTTGTAATCTCTCTTTATTAATAATAGTTTTCCTATCACCACAATTCATTGGTGATTTCCAAACTCTCTCTCATGCACCCCAAATCTTCTCATACAACCCACTTTGACACGTAATCAACTACCACTAGAATGTACTTCTTGTCGTGGGAAGTTGGAAATGGGCCCATAAAGTCGATTCCCCATACATCGAACAATTCGACCTCAAGGATGTTATTCAAAGACATTTCATTCCTCTTAGAAATACTCCCAATGCGTTGACATCTATCACAAGCTTTGATAAATTCTTGGGCATCTTTAAATACAGTCGGCCAGTACAACCCAGATTGTAGAACTTTAGCCGTAATTTTGTTAGCTCCAAAATGACCTCCATACTCTGAAGAATGAAATGATGGAGCACATTTGGAATTTCATCATCAGGAACACATCTGCGAACTATTTGATCTAGACAATGTTTAAACAAATAAGGGTCATACCAATAGTAAAATTTCACATTAGAACGAAATTTCTTCTTATGTTGACTGTTCAAATGAGGTGGATAAATATCACAAGCTAAGAAGTTAACAAGATCAGCATACCAGGGTGAGTTATCCTTTTTAGATGTAATTCTACCACCTCTTACCTCTTCAATTTCCATACAACCATGCACACCACAAAAATCATTCAAAACCTGAGCAGTGAACAGTTGTTCATCAGGGAACATTTTATCAATTTCAATATCATTATTGTTGCAACCTAACGAATCTAATCTTGAAAGGTGATCTGCAATCACATTCTCAGTGCCTTTCTTATCATGTATTTCCAGATCAAATTCCTGCAATAAGAGAACCCAATGAATTAGTCGTGGTTTTGCATCTTTTTTCTCAATCAAATATTTAATGGCTACTTGATCTGTGAAAACGATAACCTTAGAACCAATTAAATATGATCGAAATTTATCAAAGGCAAAAACCACTGCCAAAAACTCTTTTTCAATAGTGGCATAATGTACCTGAGCATCAGACAATGTGCGACTAGCATAATATATGACATGAAAAACCTTACCTCGGCGTTGTCTTAACACTGCACCGATAGCATAATCACTAGCATCACACATTAATTCAAATGGTAAGTCTCAATTCGGAGCAACAATAATGGGTGAAGAAACCAAAACACTTTTTAAATGCTGAAAAGCTTGTAAACATGAATCATCAAATTTAAAAAGGAATGTCCTTTTCAAGCAATCTACAAAGAGGTTTAGTTATCTTTGAAAAATCCTTAATGAACCTCCGATAAAAACCAGCATGACCTAGAAAACTTTGAACTCCTTTAACAGAAGATGGTGGTGGCATTTTTTCAATTATTTCAATTTTTGAACGATCAACTTCAATCCCTTGCACAAAAATTTTATGGCCAAGAACAATTCCCTCTTGGACCATAAAGTGACATTTTTCCCAATTTAAAATCAAATTAGTTTCTTCACATCGTGTCAAAACAAGTGTCAAATTATGCAAACATAGATCAAATGAATCACCAAAAATCGAAAAATCATCCATAAAAACTTCGATGCAATTTTCATACATCTCTGAAAATTTCAGAAAAATCATCCATAAAGACTTCGATGCAATTTTCAAAAAAAAATTGCCATCATACATCTCTGAAAAGTAGCTGGGGCATTGCATAGCCCAAAAGGCATGCAATGAAAGGCAAAAGTTCCATGAGGACAAGTAAAAGTAGTTTTTTCTTGATCCTCCGGAGCTATGAAAATCTGATTATAGCCTGAATAGCCATCTAAGAAACAATAAAAGGCATGACCAGCTAATCTATCAAGCATTTGATCAATGAATGGTAAAGGAAAATGGTCTTTCCTAGTTGCCTTATTAAGTTTCCTATAGTCTATACAAACTCTCCAACCAGTAACAGTTCTTGTGGGAATTAGTTCATTCTTTTCATTTTCAACAACAATCATGCCCCCTTTATTGGGTACAACTAACACCGGATTAATAAATGCACTATCAGATATGGGAAAGATAATACCTGTATCCAGCAACTTAAGAATTTCAGACCCGATAACTTCCTTCATGTTGGGATTATTAAGTCTACGTTGTGGCTCTACGGATGGCCTGATATCATCCTCCATTAAAATTTTGTACATGCAAATTGAGAGGCTAATACCCTTTATATCAATTAACCAACCCAAAACACTCTTATGCTCTCGTAACACCCTCAAAAGCTTATCCTCCTGTTCATCACTCAAAGAAGAAGATATTATCACAGGTAAAGTATCACTTTCTCTAAGAAATGCATACCTCAAATGTGAAGGAAGTTTCTTGAGTTCAAGTTTTGGAGGGCTTTCAATGGATGGCTTCGCTGAATTGGATTTCATTCCTAACTCTTCAAAAGGCCTCTTAATGAAAATTGGCGCTACAACATCCAACCTCTACAAACAATTCATCACATCCACTCACTCTTCTGTGAAATCTCCAATTACACACTTTTCTAAAGGGTCATGAGGAAAATTATCTTTGAACTTTTCCTTGACACATTCATCTGCCACATCAACTCTCAAACAACAATCTTTGTCATCAGGAAATTTCATAGCTTTAAACACATTAAACGTAACCTGTTTATCTTGCACTCTTAAAATTAATTGACCTTTCTGAACATCAATCAAAGTCCTACTACCAATTGCTAAGAAAGGTCGACCAAGTATAATGGGTATATCCTGGTCCTTTTCCATATCAAGAACAATGAAATCAGCCAGAAAAATAAATTTATTTACCTTTACCAGAACATCTTCAACAACTCATCTTGGATATTTAATTGAACGACCAGCTAACTGAAGAGAAATTGTTATGGGCTTTACTTCTCCAACTCCAAGCTTCATGTACACAGATAAAGACATAAAGTTAATGCTAGCACCAAGGTCACATAAAGCTCTTTCAAAATAAGAATTCCCAATAGTGCAAGGTATGGTGAAACTCCCTAGATCTTTCAATTTTGGAGAAAGCTTCTTTTGTAAAATAGCACTGCACTCCTCTGTCAATGCAACTGTTTCATAATCAATGAGTTTCCTTTTGTTTGATAAAATTTCCTTCATGAATTTGACATAGCTTGGCATCTGCTCCAATGCATCTACAAAAGGTATATTTATGTGAAGCTTCTTAAAAACTTTTATAAATTTTGAGAATTGCTTATCTATTTTGTTTTTCTCCAAGCGGTAAGGAAATGGAATTGGTGGTTTGTAAGGAGGTGGTTATCTGGGAACAACTTTGACTTAGGCTCCTCGACCTTTTTCTTTTTCTTAGCATCTTCGAGATGTACTCTTACATCAGTAAAAACATGTTGCTGTTGTTGTTGCAATTTTGTTGACACTGGCACTGCTGGGGAAAATTGGTAAAAATACCCCGTATATATACCCTAATTATGATCTTACCCTTTTATTTTTTAGGTTTTTAAAAATACCCCGTATGTTGGCTCTTCTTGTCGAAAATACCCCGTCACCTATTGTGGTAAGTCACCAACCGGTCATGTGCTGACGTGGCACTTAAATACACATGTGTAATTGTTTTTTAGATTTTTTTTGTTCTCTTTTCCATGTCAGTTGAGAAAGAGGGGAAAATCCAACCATTTGCCTCTAAAATCCTCTTAATTGAGAGAATTTGTAATGGCCAAGAATGGCCGCCTCCTTCACATTGAACTTGAGACCCCTCCATCAAACTCAACTCCAACTCTCCTCTTTCTCTCACTGCAAGTACTCTTCCACTCTCAACACCTTCGAGTTCTACTTTTCATCTCTTGCTCTTTCTCTCTCCCCCACAAAGCCCACAATCACACTCGAAGCTAATGCACGCGCCGCCGCTACAGAGCATCTCTGCAACGAGAACAAGGTTAGAACCAGTCTTATCTCCGATTTCCGTTCTGGGTTTTCTTCCTTTAGTGATGGACTCTCGATCGGTGCTCGGGGCGGTGAGAAACAAAGCTAGATCCATCAAATTTAAGGAAGCCCAAGTGTGAAAAGATGCAGAGGTCACCGACTACCCTATCATCATGACTGCTCACAAGTAACAAGAGTAAGGGGTATTATTGGGAGAGAGAAAGACTAGGGTTTCTGTCACAATAGGCTACGGAGACGGTGGTAGTGGAGGCTACGGTAGCGGAGGCTATGGCGGCTGTGACTATGGTGGTGGAGGTGGCGGAGGAAATGGTTGTTTCAAGTGCGGTGAGTCTGGGCATATGGCCATGGAGTGCACGCAGGGCGGCGATGGTGGCGGCGGAGGTTGCTATAGCTGTGGTGAAGATGGGCATTTCGCTCGGGAATGCCCTAATTCTAACCGTTGAAATGGACCTGCCCTAATTTAAGTTTTTTTAATATTTATTATAATTATATTAATTAATATTATTGGATAATAATATTAATTAAAATATTTTTTAATATTTTAAAAATAATTTTGACTTGTGAAAAAATAAATGAGAAATAAAATCCACGTGTGAAATGAATTGGCACTCATTGTTTGACTTGGTAAAAAAACAAATGAAAAATAAAATCCACGTGTGAAATAACCGGCCACGTCAGCAAGTTACCTCCTACAGCAGGTGACGGGGTATTTTTGACAAGAAGAGCCAACATACGGGGTATTTTTAAAAACCCAAAAAATAAAAGGGTAAGATCATAATTAGGGTATATATACGAGGTATTTTTACCAATTTTCCCGGCACTGCTGTCAGCACACTGGGAAGTTTAGTGTCAGTTTCCTGCGTATTTTTCTTGTTTTCACTTTCTTGCAATGTTTTTCCACCCCTTAAAGTTATGGCTTGGACATTTTCCCTAGGATTCATTTCAGTATTACTCGGCAAAGCTCATTGAGGTCTTGCATTCAACCTATTTACAATTTGACTCACCTGCAACTCCAAATTTTTAATCGATGTTGCTTGACTTTGAAGGGTAATGTCATTTTGTTCCAGCCATGCATCAGTCTTGTTCATGAACACCTCTGTCCTCTTTATGAATGATTTAGTACTACTTGCTAGGTTACTGACTACTTCCTCAAGTGATGACTTAGGTTGCTGCTGAAATTTGGCATGTGGTGCCACAAAATTTTACCCGTTCTAAGAAAAATTAGGATGTTGTCTCCATCCCGGATTATAAGTGTTGGAATATGGGTTATTCTGCCCACCAGAGTTACTCACATATTGGGCCTGCTCCATCCCTCCTGATGGATAACTCCCTACTTGACACTCTCCAGTAGAGTGTATTCCATTGCAAAAATCACAAGATGCTTGAGAGAAGGAAATTGCATTAGCTTGCCTTGGAGTAAGATGTTTGGTCAATAACTCCAATTTTGCATGAATTTCCGCCATTTAATCTCTACCACTCACTACATAGGCCTTAGGTGGTGTTACTCTTTCCGATGGCCATTGATAAGCATTTGCTGCCATCGTCTCCAGCAAATCACACGCTTCTTGATATCATTTTCCCATGATCGCACCACCAGTCGCTGCATCAACTACAGTACGAGTTGAAACACTTAACCCATTGTAGAAGGTCTGAATTACCAACCATTCTGGCAAGCCATGATGTGGGCACTTTCTCAATAAATCCTTGTACCTCTCCTAAGCCTCATGAAGTGACTCCATATTAAATTGTGCAAATGTAGTGATATCATTTCATCTTGGCTGTTTTGGCAGGTGGAAAGTACTTAGCTAGAAAAGCTTGTGCCAATTCTCCCCAAGTGCTTATTGAACCTGGTGATAAGGAATTCAACCAATTCTTTGCTTTGTCCCTTAGAGAAAACGGGAAGAGCCTCAATCTGATAGCATCTTCTGACACATTGTTGTACTTAAACATATCACAAAGTTCAAGAAACGACTCAAGATGAGCATTTGGATCCTCATTCACCGCTCCAATAAACTAATTAGTTTGGACCATTTGGATAAAGGCTGGCTTTATCTCAAAGTTATTAGCCGGAACTTGAGGTCGCCGAATCCCCGAAAAATTCTGATGAGCAAGAGGCATTGCATAATCCCTTAAAGCTCTCGGTGGATTTCCAACAGCTTGTTCATTGTTTGGAACATTGAGAGGAACATTAGCATCTCTAGGAGGATGATTATTGGCATTCATCTGATCATTCTCATTAAAATTCCTTTCATTCTCCATGATGCTTGCACTCAAAATGTCTCTATTCACCCTTCTTTCTTTTCGATTTTGTCTACACTTTCTCTCTATCTCAGGATTATAATGCTCTAGTTCCTTTTCTTTATCTTTTCGTAGTATCATGCACGAGCACGATCTTGTAAAAAGTAAAGTAAAACAAATAAAAATTAAAAATTAAAACAGCCAAATTACAATCAAAACCACTTGGTATCAATATCAACCGTGCCAATCCCCGGCAACAACGCCAAAAACTTGATGCTCCCGCAAGTGTACGGGTTTATCACGTAATAATTAAGATATCATACTCATGAGGATTGTAGATTGATTACTGAAAGTTGGATGATTTTGATTATATTTGGTAAAGCAAAAATGGAGAATACGGAACTATATCTACTTCACTTAATTACCAAAACAAGAGATCAAATAAGACCAAGATAAAATCAACAAAATAATATTCAAACTTCAAGAATGAGAAGACCTAGGTTATTGATTTCACCATAGTTGAATCAACTTGAATCTATGTTTTCATTATTCATCCTTCCACTTCCATCTATTGCTAGCCGTGAATTCCTTCGATTATTTACTAGCCTCTCTCGAGTGGTAGCAAACCTATTTTTAATTGTCAATCCACTATATCTCTATGAGAATCATCCAATTAATAATGCATTACCAACAAGTTCACTTGAAGGGCTACACAACCTATACAAGTATATCTCTATCTCATATGAATTTACGATTTCATGCAACAAATCTCTACACATGTATCTCCTATCGGTCTCAACATGAGTATCTCATCATCTAATTACCGGCCAAATAATTAGAAGCATTAAAAACATGTTGAGATAAAATCAATAGAATGAAAGAATCAATGAATAAATCCAACAAATAATCCAAGCCTCTTCTATTAGGCTACATCACAACCCTAGAAAGGTATTTACTCTAAAACATGATAAAATCAATGGACAATAATCTGAAATTCATGGTTCAAGACTCAAAGACGAAAGGGAAAGAAGGAAAAACTCTATTATGACTCTCTCCGTCGATATCGTCGTCTCTGATTCTTTCTCCGATCTCTTTTCGTCAATTCCCCCTCTTTTCCTCTGCTCTGAAATCTCTTTTTTTTTCTATTTCTTCTATCAAAAATTCCTCCCCCCTCCCTAGGACGATTTGGGCCTTTTAAATCCATCAAATGGGCCCAGGTTGTTATTGGGCTGATTTTGTACAGATCAGATTTCACACTGGATCATTGAGTTCACACTTGGTACCCAGTGTGGGCTGAAATTTGACATTTTTTTATCCAAATCTGCATAAAAATCAATGTAGAGCAGTAAACCGCCTCAAGGACAAATGTAAGTTGAAAGCATATATAAAATACATGAAATCACTTAAATTATATCCTTTTTTTCCTTTATTATTCATACATATTTTCCACCTATCAATTATGTAAACATATGTTATATTATTAGTATTGTTACATGGAAGATATATTAAACTGGAGTATTGTGTAGACATACTTGTCGAATAAAATTATGTGATATTTATTATAATTTTCCAATACATATTTCGAATATAGTAAATAGAAATAGTTAATTTACGTTAATTATTATATATTTATTGAGGTGATATATATTTGTGTGCAATTTTGATAATCTTTTGTGCTTTGATGATTTAGAATTCTTGAAATCGTATCATTGAATTATTTTAATTTATGCAATAAAAATATCTTTAATCTTGATAATAATAATAATAATAATAATAATAATAATAATAATAATCATAATAATAATAATAATAATAATAATAATAAATTTATTCGATTAGCTATTAACATTCATATACCATATATAAATTATAATTTTCAAGATTCTATCAATATCATAGATGATATTATTACCATATATAAATCATATTTAATAAAATATTAATAATTTTTAATTTATAAATTATTAAATAATAAATATAGTATTTCTACTTTTCGAAGGTGGAAATGGACAGAAAATTTTTAACACTTATATTTTAAGGGATAATTGTTATTATAATATTAAATTTCAATTGCCAACTACATCAGTTGTTGTTTTTAATACATTTAAGGGTCCGGCTATCCGCACCCCACTATTTACTAAACACACCCCATTTCAAGTGTTATTGTTCACATCACACATGTGAACAGTAACATTTGAAATGAGATGTTTAGTACTTGCTAGGGTGCGGCTACATTTAATTTTGTAAGTTGAATTGGAAAACAACGTCAAAATCTGCAACAGGTTACGTGCGCCAAGATAAAAAGATTTCACAACTTTCTTTGTGCATTGACGAATACGAGTCCTGTTCATGAGGTTATTCTGAAAAGAACCATTATTAAGTTGTATAATTCATTTTATTATTAGTTGTTGAATATTCTTTGTTGACTAAATTTTATTTTCATTATTTTCCATGCCATCAAGCTTCTTAATCTGCCCTTTTTATACTTGATTTCTCAAGTATCTGCAATCTCTATACCCATAATAATCCCACTTGAAAATGGCGCACGTTTTCCTCTTCACTTCAATTTTGTGCGCCCTGTTTCTGAAATTATCAGTTGGAGTAGATTCACTTTTTCCAAATCAAACCATTTGTATTGGGCAATCTTTGGTTTCTGAAAGCCAGGATTTTGAGATGGGGTTTTTCTCTCCTGGAAAATCCAAAAATAGCTACTTGGGTATATGGTACAAAAGCACACCAGATGTTGTAGTTTGGGTTGCAAATAGAAACAATCCCATCACTCATTCACACGGAGTTGTTTTCGCTATTTTCAGAAATGGAACACTTGTTATAATTAGTAGAGCTGGAAGCCTCATCTGGTCGGCAAATCCATCCGTGCCAGCATCAAATCCAGTTTTACAGCTCCTGGATAATGGAAACCTGGTTCTTGTAAACCAGACAATGGAAGGTGGCACCTTATGGCAGAGTTTTGATTATCCAACTGACACCTGGTTAGCTGGAATGAAGATGATTGATAATATTGATACTGGTGAGGTGACGTGTTTGACATCATGGAGAAACTTGGACGATCCTTCACCTGGAGAATTCGTCTACAAGATTGAAAACCAGGGCTTGCCTGAGTTCGTGCTTTATAAAGGGGAAAAGAAAGTGTGGCGAACTGGAAAGTGGAATGGGCTTTACTTCCATGGCTATGCACGCTTTCCCAATCCCATTTCCAATCCACTATTATTTTTCAAAGGAGAGAAATTGATAGCTTTGGAGGCGCCTTATGACAGATCAACTGCCAAGAGAGGAAACATAGACATATTTGGCACACTTCACCTATACACTATGAATTCAAGAAAAGATAAGTGGAATCATTTCTATTCATTTCCAGGAGACCAATGTGATGAATATGGTCTTTGTGGTCCTAATGGTATTTGCACAATTGACAAGCCTGTCAGGTGCCAGTGTTTAAAGGGTTTTGCTCCTAAATTCTCCCAAGAATGGGAACTTCAAGATTGGGCTGGTGGATGCTCTAGAAAGTCGAGATTGAATTGCAAGAATGGTGATAGTTTTTTAGAGGTTAAAGGGGTAAAGTATCCTGATATGTTTGCTTGTTGGTTAAATATTAGCATGAGTCTCGACGAATGCCAATCTGAGTGCTTGAAAAACTGTAACTGCACAGCATATGCTAATCCATACATAACTAATGGAGGCAGTGGCTGTGTGTTATGGTTTGGGGATCTCATTGATACCAGAGAATATTTTGGGGCAGATGAAAAGCAAAACATGTATATTCGCTTACCAGTTTCAGAACTACTTAATGGTATGTACTTAAGGGACTTGATGAAACCCTAAATACTGTCTCTAACTACTTGACTTTTGTTGATTGTTTAAGCTGCTTGAACTTATAATACATTCACCGTTTGCCAAAGGTAATTTACTGACTATTTGTGTAATAAGCTACAAGCTGTAGATACAAGTTTTTTTGTTTAAATTTAAAATAAGACAAGTGCGAATGTAGAAATGATGTTCTGTTATAGTCTTGAAATGAATCCAATCTTGTATGTTTCTTTCTCAGCTCCAAAACCACATCACTTATATTAGCTGGTGCTTTTTGTTGTAGATTATAGCAATGACTTGGAGGGAGAGAAGAAGAAAACACCTACAAGGCTAATATTGATATCAGTTGCTTCTGGAATTCTTGTCTCTGGCTTTATGAATGGAGGTCTTTTTTTGTTGACGAGACGAAAGAAGCAAGGTAACAAATCTGAAATGTAACAATGGACTGCTCAAAAGTTGTTTTCATTTTTTTGGTTGAAAGCCTGAGACATTATTTTCTGCTTTTCCCTGTCACAGCCACAAAAAAGAAGAAGGAGGATTTTGAATTACCTTTATTCAAGTATGCTGATATTGTGGCTGCTACTAACAACTTCTCCAAGGAAAACATAATTGGAGAAGGTGGTTTTGGTCCCGTTTATAAGGTAACTTACTACATTAGAGTGCCTATGGTGAACAAAAAACATACATTCCGACTCATAAATTGACATGCATTAGCAGAGTGATTTGTTATCAGGAGAAGAAATAGCCATTAAAAGATTATCAACAACTTCAGGGCAGGGTCTTGAAGAATTCAAAAATGAAGTTATCTTGATTTCCAAACTTCAACATACAAACCTAGTTAGACTGTTGGGATGTTGCATTGAAGGTGAAGAGAGGATTCTAATCTATGAATACCTGCAGAATAAGAGCCTCGATTATTTTATTTTTGGTACAGCCCGAGAATAACCTTCATTGTTCTATTCCTTTTGTAAAACCACTTTTAATTACACTCAATCAAATATTAGTGTGTTTCAGTGTCATAACATATCAACTATGTGCAGATAAATATCAGAAGACACTTTTGACATGGCCTAAGCGCTTTCACATTATCATGGGAATTGCTAGAGGACTACTTTATCTGCATCATGATTCCAGATTAAAGATTATACATCGGGATCTCAAAACTAGCAACATTCTACTAGATGGAAATTTAAATCCGAAAATCTCAGACTTCGGCTTAGCTAGAATTTTTGAAGAGGATCAACCTGTTTCCAGAACAAAAAGAGTTGTTGGGACTTAGTAAGCCTTTTCTTTTGTTTTGCTTTAAAACTCAACACTACTAGTATGGGATTTTCTTAAGGGATCTTACAACCAATACTCTTATGCAGTGGCTATATGGCTCCGGAATACGTGATTGCTGGGAGATTTTCAGTAAAGTCCGACGTTTTTGGGATGGGAGTGATATTGTTAGAGATAGTTAGTGGAAAAAAGAACAGGGGCTTTGAACGCAGTGACGATCATTATGATAGCCTCTTGGGACATGTACTTCTCCCTGTCTATAAAAGTTTGACTATGTCTTTATTGATATTACAGAAACAAACTAACAATCTTGTTTCAATCCCAACAGGCATGGTTGCTATGGCAAGAAAACAGGGTTTTTGAGCTGATGGATGAATGTTTGAAAGACACATTCATGGAATCTCAAGTGAAAAGATGCATCCATGTTGGATTATTATGTGTTCAGAAATTTGCAGAAGATCGGCCCGAGATGTCATCAGTGATTTTCATGTTGGGAACAGATGGAGCTTTGCTGCCTGAGCCCAAAGAACCTGGATTTTTCATTGGAAGAAGTTATTCCACATCACCAAGGCTGTCTCAAGGGAAAACAATCACAATAACTGATTTGGAGGGCAGATGATGAGGTTTCATCTCTCAACTTACTTTAAGTTTATTATTGGTGAGCATTGTGAATCTACTCCAACTGATAATTTCAGAAACAGGAAAACGTGCGCCATTTTCAAGTAGGATTATTATGGGTATAGAGATTGCAGATTCTTGAGAAATCAATATAATAATATGTTGATATGAGATATAAAAGGGGTAGATTGATTAAGAAGCTTGCTGGATTGGAAATAATGAAAAATGATATTTAGTCAATTTAGCATACAATAATGAAAATATACACGAGGATGTAAGATTGTAAATTTAGCAGACACAGAATATTCAACAACTAATAAAAGCAATTATACAACTTAATAATGGTCCTTTTCAGAATTACCTCATTAACAGGACAAAATATTCGTCAACACACAAAGAAAGTGGTGAAATCTTTTTATCTTGCAGATTTTGACATTGTTTCCCAATTCAACTTACAAAATTCTATGTATTCAAAACCAACAACTGATGTGGCTGACAATATTTTTTTCTTTTTTTTTTCTAGTAAAATTTTCCTAGTTTGTTACTTAATCTCTTCGTTCCAAGCATAAAAATAATCAAAATTATTTACCACGAGTCTTATAACTCAACTGATATCTCAACCTTTATAAAAGTGCAATTTGATTGATTAGAGTTCAAATCCGAATCAACCAGATTTCGTAATCTTTATTGTCTTCCTTTTCCCTCACTCCAATAGCTCATTAAAGTCCATTTTTATTTTTCATACAAATTAAAGAATACAGATTTAATATGCTTGGAAACCAAATTTTAAGCACAAATTTCCTTTAAAACTCTTATTTATTGAGTACGACTCTTGTGAGATCGTCACACAAATTGAATTTCGTGAGTTGAGTTGATCCATAGTATTCCACACTATAGTCTACAATTATCACCTATAAATTAGAGAAAATGAGTTTCATTTATGAATAGTGAGATTCTACCATATCATGATGGATCTGTGAGATCATCTCATATAATTTTTGTGCTATTTATTTATTTAAAAAACATTAGCGATCCAAAGTGATACTCTTGAAAAGCCATCTATATATACAAATTTCATGGATTTTAAGTAAGAGTGTATTAAAAAAATTAAATATTTTTAATTTAAAATGAAATAGTAGACCATATTTGTGGGATATATATAATAATAGAAACTAAAAAGGAGAGTTTCTTTTACATGGATGAGCTCCCAAAATGTATGGATCTGTTAATTAACAGGACCAAGTTTCATTTTGTACCATGCTGAACTTATGAGTTACATTTGTTGTTGACATCATGCCTAACCCACGAGCAGAGCCGTAGGTTAGAAAAACTATTTAAAAATAAATAAGTTATTTATTTTTCATGACTTTCCAACTGCATACGTTCTTGAATAGCCAGCCATCTAATTCCAATACAATGTTAATTTTGTTTTGGGTCTGAATTCTTTCATAATTAATTTGTAATTTACTTAATCTTTAAATTATAAAATAAAATAACTTTTTAAATCTATAATAAACTTACATCTGTACCTAGATATTCAAACATGGAGATAAAATTGAAAATTATATATTACTCCTTCCGTCCCACAACACTTCGCACACTAAATTGGGCACAATTTTTAAGAAAAAATGAATCTTTACTTTTTGATTGAGGGTATAAGGGTCAATTATGTGAGAAAAAGACAAAAAGTAATAAAGTGTTGAGAGAGAAAAAGTAATGACATTGTGTATAAATAAGTGTATATTGAGAGTGTAATAATTATGATAAAATTTGCCATTTTTTGGTGTGCAAAGTGTTTTGGAACAAATTAAAAAGGAAAGTGTGCAAAGTGTTGTGGGACGGAGGGAGTAATATATTTATCTAATTATGAATTTTAATGTCAGGAACATAAACTAAAAAAAAATGTCAAGTTGCATCCATTGTGGAGCAATAAGATTTGAGTATAAGCCTCCGACGTTTTGTTGTGATAATGAAAAAGTTAAACTTGCAGCTTTAGAAGTTCCAAAGAAATTGTACGAACTATACACTTCTTAGTCGGAAGAATCTGTTGATTTTTTGAAAAATATACGTTCATACAATTCCATATTCTCATTCACTTGGAGTGAAATTGGATAAAGATCTTGCTTTGGCACGACGAGGAGTTTTCACTTTTCGAGTACAAGGAATGATTTATTACAATCTCCCAAGTTTGAGTCTTAATGGAAACAAACCAACTAATTTCAATTATATTTTTTTGATACTGAAAATGAGGCTGCGAATAAAACGTGCCTTAATTCACATGTATCAGAAGGAATTGTACGGAATTTCCATATATATTCATTCCATATTTTATTGTTTTTACAATAAAAATAATTAATATATTATTAATAATAGTTTCTGAGCTCTTGAGAGGATGACACGTTCCTGGAAGTTCTTTATAAATATAAAATTAGGTTAACTTTTATGTTATAATAATATAACATTTATGTTGATATAAAAGTATAAGTAATATTACATAAATGTATGATTATGTTGATATAAAGATATGAGTAATATCACATAAATGTATGTCATACAAATTGAACTGTCAGTGAATTCTTGCTACGAATTGGTAACAGAGAGGAACCAACAGATGATGAAGGAAATATCTCAATTCCAAAAGAAATGATCAATGACAGAAGATTATATACAACGACTCATCAATGCTATTTTTCCAAACTTACAGAAGAATGCAGAATCAGCAAAATACATGACAGAGCGAGCCAGATTATCTGCAAAAAAATGAGCAAGTTGATAAGTTGAATGATAAGCTGATATCCATATTCTCAAGAAATTAAAAAACTTTCAATAGTTTTGATGAAGCAATTGATGAAACAGATAAACATTATGGAGATGAACTTTTAAATTCTTTGACTCAAAATAGTTTACCTCCTCATAAATTGGTGTTGAAGAGAAATTGCCTAATAATTCTTTTAAGAAATTTGGATCCTTCAAATGGTTTATGTAATTGCACAAGAATGGTTAGCAGAAATTTTAGAAATAATGTAATTGATGCTAAAATCGTTTTTGGACAACATACTGGAAAACATGTGTTGATTTCAAAAATACTCCTATCACCTGCAAAAAGTGAAGGATATCCATTTTAATTTAGGCGTAAACAATTCCCCGTTTGGCTATGTTTCAGTTTCACGATGACAATCAACAAAGCTTAAGGACAAACAATTCCTAATGTTGGTTTGTACTTGCCCGAACATATATTTTTTCATGGACAATTGTATGTAGCTCTTTCAAGATGGACTAATATGGCATCCACCAAAGTGTTGATAAATCCAAAAATGGGGGAAAAAGGGGAAAATACAAGAACCAAAAGCGTTGTTTACAAACAACATAATGCATTTATTTTTTTATATGCATTAGTTCATTCTTGCAAGGAACAAGTGAGATCCGTTTTCTAATTGCGTTGAACTAAAGTACAAAAATAGAAGATGGAAGATTGAATGCAATAGCTGAAGCCATAGAACCCATGAGGATAAAAGAGGAGAAAATAAATAATACTACAACAACACTAATAGTGACTATGTAAAACAATCGAAGATCAATCAAAGAAAAAAAGAAGAATTAAAAGAAAGAAAAACACAGAATACATTCACATCTCTAGCAACGAGGATGAGAATAGTGCACTTTAAACTTTATTAAACAAACCTCGAAGAAAGAAGAGTAAGAGTATGACACCAAAGAAGATCAAAAAAGAAAAGAAATAACTACAAGTTCATGTTTTATTATTTTTCATTTCCAATTTTTTTCTTTTTTAGATTTTTTTTTCAGATTTATATAATATTAAATTTCTTTTTTTTTTTAAATGGCAGCATGAACATTATATTTATATGTTTTATTACCTTTTTTTATTATCTACATAGAAAAAAGAATTTACTACTTTTAAAAAAGGTATATCCATATTATGTAACAATATTTTTTTCTTTTCTTAAACAATAACAACAACAAAATTCATACTTCATGTTCAACGCACGTGCTCTTTACTAGGAACATTTGGTAACCACATTTTTCTTATTCATTTTTTGGTTTTCTTTGATATAAAAAAGTAGAAAAAGAATTTATTAAAAAGTCAATAGTTATGAAAATGTGGACAATTAATCGACTTTAAATCAGTAACATTGAAATATTGATGGGCTCCATTCTACAAAAAATAGTAATTGAATATTCATATGATTTGACTTTCAAAATATTAAAAGGCGGCCTCTAGACGAGGGAGCGGAATAAAAGGCGGCCTGAGGAGAATGAGCACCTTCAATTGACTGCTGAAAAATCTCGAAACTCATCGCCTTCGGAACAAGATCAGCGAAGGAAGACAATAGAGTTTGAGAAATCTGATTGGCATAAAAAGTGTGAAAAGCAGGTCCTAATCTACGTAAGTACCAGTGGACCTTATCGGTGTCATCCACCGAAGAGCCAATTGCCGATAATTGGTCGCAAAGGGATTTAAAGGTCCGAGAATATTCAGTAACAGACTTGGAACCTTTGCGAAGAGACTGGAGTTCATCTTTAAGACTGATTTCACGCGCCTTTGATTCATGACGAAAGGCGGCGGCTAGAGCAAGCCAAACCTGGCGAGAAGTGGAGCAACCAACCACAGCAGCCAGGGCTTCTGGAGTAAGAGTAAGAGAGGATTGAAGAAGCGTTCGGAGTTTCTGATCAGCCAAACGCCAGGCGGCGTATTCGGGATTAGGAGATGCATCTGATTTGCACACTCTAACAAGGGTTCAATTTGAGAGTGCCAAAGTAGATAATTGGAAGAATCAAGTTTAATGGTGAGAAGATGAATAAGGGTGGAGAAAGGGAGAAATCCATCAGATGGAGAAGAAGAAGACTGCATGAGAGCAGCGGCAGTGGCAGAAGATTCAACGATGGTTTCTGGAGAATCGGCCATAGGATCGATAGAGATGTTAACCGGAGGCGTATGATACCATGTGAGGTTTTGGGATCCACACCAATTGTGTGTGGTTTTTATATTATATATAATGTGTAAGCAAAACATGTACAAGATATGCAAGATCACAAAAGATATATACAAAACAGGAAAATATACACATGCTAAACTAATTCCTTAATTTACGCTGTTAATAAATCACTCTGGCAGTAACATGCAAATTCAAGTTTTCAAGCTTTTGCAGATGGAAGAGATTGTTTAGGCTATACTCTGACCATTTTGTTTCCTCCTTTTCATCACCATAAAAGATTCCCAAATTCTTTAGATTTGGAATCAATTCTAGGATCCTCGTAGAGCATCTAAAATTGCATATTCATTTTAGTGTGTGCAAGTTTTGCAGAGGTAGAATATGATCACAAGTTTCAGCTGAAGGATCAGATAGTAGTAAGCCATCAGAAACAATAACGTGCCTTCATTCTCTCATTCACCAAATTCCCAACAGCAAATCTAACCTCCCACGATACCAAGATCCACGAATATTTAATGTTTGAAGATTCACAAGTTTGGAAAAGTATTCGGGATCTTTTGAAATACGTAAAGTTTTGAAATTTGATAATGCAAGGTACCTCAAATGAAGTAGCTCACCTATTTTCGCATCGAGCGATCTGAAATCTACATCCATTAAATCCATTACTCTAAGTAATCTACAACGCTTCCATGAACCAAATATTCTACCATCGAAAATAAAAATAGTATGTATTGGTGAACAATCGATGTTCAGGAAATGATCCTGGAAAGATGGTAAAATACTTATGCGGTGTGATATCTCAATAGGCAAAAGGCTGCCCTGACATTCATGTATTACATAGAGAAAGTTCTCATCATGAGCTTTTCTTAAACAAAGGTCTCTCAAGAGATCATGCATCTTTATGCTTTTGATCCTTCCATTATACCTCTTCTTAATTATCAAAACCAGATTCCAAATAATCCTTCGCCACCTCTTCTAAATCTTTGGATCCATTTGATTTCAGAAAACCTTCTGCCACCCACATTCTGGCCAGTTTTGAGACATGTATCTCATAATCTTCCGGAAAGCCTCCCATGTAAAGAAAACATGGTCTTAAATGTTGAGGCAGCCATGTATAACTCAAAGATAATATCTCCGCGAAAGGCTCATCGCTTGTATTTACAGCTTCATTCACATTTATTGCGATCCTTTTCCAAGTTTCTTGTACCCGATCGACCTTGGAGAGGACTCCAGCAATCACGACAATTGCAAGGGGAAGTCCTCTGCATTTTTCAGCAATCTGCTTTCCAATTTCTTCGAGTTCAGGTGGACAACGTTCTTCTTCAAACACTTTCTGTCTAAGTAGATTCCAACTCAAGTCTACACCTATCAAATGCATCTCGTAAGGATGGATGGAAGAGTCAACATAAGAAGCTACATGAGCGTCCCTCGTGGTTATGATAATCCGACTCCCATAGAAGTCATCTGGAAACACCCCATTTACATCATCCCATGTTTTACCACTCCATATATCATCTACCACAATTAGAAACCTCCTCCCTTTTAAGTATTTATAAATGCGTTCGGAGAATGTTCCAGTTTGGATGATGCATCAATTGAATGTAGAAGGGAGAAAGTTGATACAGAATTACAATACATATAAGATTAATATTTTCTTTTTTCACAATATTTGTTAAAAAAGCCTGGATATGGCATGCATGGTTCGCCGTAACGACGTTATAACAGCCTTAACGTAACGGTAACGGTAACGGCCACCTCTGCATCATTGATTCGGTAAAAAACGGTCGACTACGTTATTGGGTATGATATCGGCGTGATAACGCCCGTAACGGCGTTAAGTGGCGTGATAACGGACATAACGGCGTTATAACGGACAAAACGGCGTTATAACGGAGTAAAATTGACAAAAATAATGTTGAACAAAATTTATCAAGAATAAAGCTACTCTAAGTTATTCACGTTGTGTTTAATCAAGTTGTGAAAGTTTTTAGAAATATCAGTCCACTTTGCCAATTTTTATAAAAATGTATACTTGGAGTTTTTCAAAACAGTTTCGGTATGTTATACTACATGAAGTTTTGAACCTGTGGTTAAACTTTGGTAATGTTTGGAGTAGTCTATGAATTATGATGATTTTTCAAAAATAGTCCAGTTCGAGTTGGAATTATGCAATTTCAGACCTTAAAAAATTAATTATATAAAATCGGTCCATTTTTCAAAATTGTTTTACTATGTTTAAGTACATGATTTTATAAGTCTAAATTATTAATTTCAGAAGGTTTCAGTAAATATACAATTTACGGTGAATTTTATAACACAGACTGGTTTTAGAGCATTTTCGAACAATTTTTGATTATATTAAATAATTTATTAAAGCTTTTGTGATTTGAATTTATCCCTAATATTTTAGCATGGATAACTAAGGTGATCTAATGTAAATGCATGCTTATTTTCATGAATTTTGGATGATCTTTTAAATTATGAAAATTGTTGTGGTGAAGAGTGTCTTTTCTTCCTACATATTACTAACTTCAAGATCAAAATTTTATCTATGATTTAAGAATACAATTTGACCATATTTTGTAATTGATATTATGTGATTAAATGTGTGCTTGTGTGTGAAGTGTTAAATAATTTATCTATGATTTTGAACCACCTCGGCATTCCACGTGGTATTAATAATATATGTAATTGTATGTTTTATATGTTAATTCTAGTTGTAATATTGTTTTTTTACGTTAATTTAGTAAAAACATAATATAAATAATGTTCATGAAGTTTCAGAAATTTTAGAGTTTTTTTTTTTTAAATTATCCGTTACAGTCGCGAAATCTCCACGAAATTGCAATGTAACCTTAACGATGGTCACCGCGACAGTGACCACGACCGTCACACCGAACCATGATGGCATGTCTAGAGATCTATTGAAGGGTAGGGTCATAGAAGACTTACAAAGCGGTCAGAATTATTAATATTCAACAGTTAAGTGTTTGACAGCTTTTGGCCATTATTGTTGGGCAGATTCATCTGTATCATTCAAGACTTTTCTCAGCAATATACAGGAATCATCTGCATCAACTTGATCTAATATATTGTTAAAAAAAAAAAATATATATATATATATATATAGGACATCATCTGCATCAACTTGGTCTAATATATTGTAAAAAAAAAAAAATTAAGAATATATTATTTTATGAGTGAGTCTCTTGCGACGGATCATCTTACGTGAGACAAGTCAATTCACAACTCACACTTTACAATTCAAATATAAATTTGTGAAAATGGGTTTGATTTTTTATAAATTTATAAAAATGGATTTGATTTGTGGGTAAAAAGATTCGTCTCACGGAAACTATCCGTATGACCGTTTCACACAAATTTTTGTGTTATTTTATTGTGTTGTGCCCTACATCTTTCACCCACTCTCTCACTTGTTGGAGAACACTACACTCTTGCAGGAGAACACAACAAGAACATAAAATATATTAGTCTATTATTAAAATATTAATTAGTATAACATACGTGAGATATAACTACATGATTGATTTAAAGTATTTTTTTAAGATATTAAGTATTATTTTTTAAAATATAAGAATTTAATTGATTACAATAATTTCTCTAAAGTTCAATCAAGAATTAGTTAAAAATTATCAAAAAAAAAATGTTTACTCACATTTTAGAAACATTTTATGTCTATTTTATCAAAAAATTAAGGGAAACGGTCTCTATTTTATTTGTTAAGTAATTGATAATATTTGCAATTTAAGTCATTTTCAAATCAATGGATTGATTTTGGTAAAATGCGTCAAACCCTCTTATGATATAACAATTCTTTGTATTTTCCTTGTGTTAAAAGAAATACACCACTTACACGGGTGATTTAATAAATATTGCATGTTTTCCCCTAAACTGTTAACATTAACAATTATGTTTTGCACACGCTAGCAGTGACAGAATTAGGATTTTTATCGAGGGTGTCCAACTAATAAAAGAATAACAATAGTTCTAAGAATAAAATCATAAAATTTCGATAAGTTAGTGTATCACATTATAAACTAACATCTAAAATCAATATCTTTATTACATTTCAACATGACAAATAAAAAAAAACACGATTACAATATTTATGTTGTATTTTTTCCTATTTTGAAATCATTGCAAGATACTTCATTACTCACATTTCCAAATACATCATTTTCTATGTATGTATTATTAAATAATTATTCAATAGTATATCGCTCATTGGATTCAAAAGTGAACTTTGAATAATGTTCATTTTGAAACATTTTTTAATATTAGTACTGATATTTTTCCCTAACATTTTTTCATTATTTATAAAAGATAAGATAAAATTAGAATTATAAAATATCATTAAATTAACTTTACTATTATACAAACTATAAATCAATATCTAACTTATCAACCATTGTAACTCAAATTTAACAATTCATAAAATAATAATCGATGATAATAATTCTTTACAATCACTTCATACTTTATTAAACCAAAATAATGAATATATTATATATTCTATAACAATTGATAATTAAATAAATTAAAATAATATCATTAATCAATGAAGAAAAATAAATAATGAGTTTAGATATGTGAAGAATTTACCTTAAAAATCTTAAAAATTGATATTTTTAATAAGAATTTGATTATATGCTAGTAAAATTAATTAATATACATATTTTTTGAATAAAAAAATATAAAAGTACCTAAAATAATACTAACTTTTTTTAAAAATCTCAAAGGGACCAGTGCCCCGTTGGCTCTCAAGTAGGTCTGCCACAGCCCCCAAGCTCATTAAAATTTGTTTTGCATGCGTAAGTAGTGTGAAAATTGAAAATTTTTAGCCTTTTTCCCATATTTTGAATTACATTTTTGCCATTTCCACCCATTTTCAGAATATTATAATTTTTTTTTATTTTTTTTATTTTGCAACCTTAATATAAATAAGAATTTATACTCTTAATATTTTTTTATTAGGAAAATCTAAAATTATGTTTATATCTTTTATTATTAATTTGGTAATTTCAAATGTTAATGATGATTTTAAAATATTTATTGTCTATATTTGTAAAGTTAGAAAATTTAAGGAAATTACAATTTAAAATGAAAGGAATAAAGATAAAAGGATAAAGATTATTTGATGTATAAGGGTATAGCTGGAAATTTAGTACAAAGGAAAAAGTTTATTTAGTCATTTTATAATTATTTGAATAATTTTTGTATCCTACTTTGTTATTTTGTCTTATTGAATGATTATAATATTTTAGTTATAATTTTCAAAATTATCAAAATTTACTTTAAGATCTTAGTGTTTATATATTAAGATTTGATTTAGTAATATTCTTTTTTTATCATTTATTTTTAATTCAATCATAGTCTTTAGATTGATTAACATAATTTACATTACTAAAAATTGTAATAATCAAATTTTATTAGATATATTTAGATTTTTTTAAACACAATTTCTAGACAAAAAGTTGCATTAAAATTTTGAATTTTTTTGACTAATTTTTTAAAAATTTGGATACATTTATATATTTAATTAAAATTTATGTATTCCAATTAATCATTTCGATTGGAAATTTCTAACTATCCCATATATATAAAAAAAATTTAATCTAATTTTATAGTAATATTTTGATTTTCAATATGTATTTCAAATCAACCATCATACTTTATTCTAAAGAAATATTGAAAATAAGTAATTAATTTATATTATAAAGAATAATTAATAATTTTTATATAAACTCACTTAGTCAAAATAATAATAATAATAAATCATGTTTCTCCAATGTACAACTTCTATATAATATATGTTTTGTATCCTTATACATGTTATATTTTTATACATCTCTATGAAAAAAATTATATTAATTATTTCATTATATTCCAATTTTCTTCACACTATATCTCCATTAGCTCTGTTATATATTTTGCAAAGACAATAAATGCTATATACAATATTTTTTTATTAAATGTATAGCTTTCATTGGATACCTTCATGACATCAAACCTAATTGTTTATCAAATATATTTAGTTACTTATCTAAACATTTTGATTTTTTTTCATCATATCATTGTATGACTCATTAGTTTAATATTTCTACCTATAATTAACACAATTTCGTATATTTTCTAAGTTTTTATGTAAATATATCAATGCTTTTTTTTAAAAAAATTGGTCATATTTGTTAGTTTTCATAAAATATTAAATTAGATTAGATAGTCATTTACAGTCAAGTTATTCTACTCACCGTGGGCATATTAAGATATGTCCACCACTAACATGTCAGATACCAATATACCTGTTAATTTCACTTTTTATATAATCAGGGGATGTAATCATTACACGTCATTGGTGGGCATATTAAGAGTTGCCAACGGTGAGCATTTTATCATTTTCATAGTCTCAATTAATCTCAATTTCTTCAAGTCGCTTTTATTCCTTAATGGTACTATTTTGGTGACCAAATATGATATTTTTTCTAAAAGATTTTAAGGATATTTCAACCATAATTAAGTTCATCAGTATTTTATTACTTCATCAAAATTAAGACATTTATACTCTTATTATATACATCAATTTGAGTTAAATCTTTAGTTTTATTTTCTATCGTCATTGTTGTTATTTTATAAATATTCATACACCTTTCTATAATGTCTAATTTTTTTATAAAGTTTTTCAAACGATTTTGTCTTTATCTTATATTTTATACTTAATAGGAGCATCTAAAGGTGTCTTAAGCACATTTTAAACCATTTTAAACATGTCATTCAATAATAAAACAATTGCATTTAATATGAGCATCTAAAGGTCTCTCACAATATACTCTCCAATGCAATTGTTTTATTATCCTACATAATTAATAAATTGTATTAACTCACCATCTTAACATTTTTTTCCTACGATTCTCAATTTTATGTTCATCAGTTCATGTTCACATTTATTGGTCCCAAGTGGTCAGAGGTTCGAGGGGGTGAATGAACTTTTATCAAATTTTACATTTTAAAACTTTTGTGTAAACAGGTTACTGATTCTACAGAGAATGCAGTAACCTCTCAATTCAGTAACCTGACAGAATGTTGTATCAGGTTTCTGTCTCAGTATTATAGTATGCAGCGGAATAAATAACGATAGAGTTTCCTTTGAAAAACAGCTTTCTTTCCACAAGTATGCCTTTGTCAAAAACCTTTTATCAGTATGATGATGATAAATGCAGAAAGATAGATATATATAATGCAATGCAACAAGTAATCAAAAGCAATAAACACACAAGGGTTTATAGTGGTTCGAAGGTGGTGTAATTCTTCTACGTCCACTCTACTCCTTCACTGATGAGGAACTTTGTTAGGTCAGTTTGTTTTACAAGACTCAGCTTTACAAACCTCTTCCTACCAAGTTTACCTACTAAAATCAAAGATTCCTAGGTCAAATCTCACATAGGGTACAATATCTCACACGGAGAAAATAGCCTACACAAGATTAAACACTTAGCGAGGATCTAATCCTTCCAGCTAAGGACACCAAACTAAAACAACCTAGCACACAATAAATGGTTAAAAGTATATAAGTTTCTTCAACTGGTGCGAACTTGAAACAGTCTTGAACTAGAAAGCTCGAATGCTGGAATGACTACTTCAGAAGGTTGAGTGACTGAACTAGATAGCTTGAGAAAAACTAGAGAGTTTGAAAGCTTAAGAAAATAGAAGAGATTCAGTAGTTCAGTAGTCTTCACAGTCACTCTATCCTTCTATTTATATCACTAGGAAAATACCCGTTGAAAAGAGACATTGTCCTTGTTGCAATTCAAATTGATCTTCAAATCTTTGGAATAAATGCAACTGGAAAAGTGGGGAAGTAGGGCATGTCCTACTTTGATCCGCATTAATGGCGCCACTCCTCGACTATAGTGCTTTTGCAGAGCCGCGGGTCCAGGTGGCATCACCTCATTGGCTCGGCGCTAACTTTTATCTACTGGTAACTTAGACAAGAACTAATCCTCATACAACATTCAGTAAATACCTCGTAATGTAATGAATAAGTTAGAAAGACTTACAGCTTACTGCTCATGTTGCAGTAATTACTTTTTGTTTTGTGCCAACTTCCTGATCCTAAACAGCTTCCTGTTCCAGAATCCTGCTTCCTGATTCTGAACAGCTTCCTGTTCCAGAATCTTGGTGTCAGCTTCCAATTTTCCGTACTACTTTCTGTTTGCTGCTTACTGATCCAACTTCCTGATTCTGCTTCATCCTTCTGCTTACTGACTTTCCTTACTGAAAGACAGACTTCGAAACTTCTTCATACACAGAATCTGCTAACATCAGTATTCTATGTCTTTCTGATTTTTACATCTTTACATATCATAACTTAGAAAGATAAACTTATCAAACCAAAAATCCACTTATAAAACGTGGAAAAATGGGTACTCTAACTTCCTATCTAAAGTTACATTGTCTCATCAAAACCTATCAAAAATATCCCAACAACATTTACTATCAATCACTCTATTTTATACTATAAATCATGTTTTATGATTGTTTTATAAAAACCTTCCTTTTAAGTTTAGATATATTTTAGGTCCATCAAGTATAGAAGACACATTCCTCTTTGTTTCAATATATTTAAATATAGGTGTAACATCTTAAATAATTTCCTCATTATCTTTAATAATAGATCATTAATATTTACTAGTAATTCACCCACGCGATGTGCAGTTTATTATTTATTGTGGTAGTATGTACAATTTGTAATTATAGAATGAAATTGTTATATTAAAATATTATTCATGCATCTTTTATTATTCAAACTTTGTATAATATAGAAATATATTTTTCATATTGATTTTTAGTTATATTTTATAAATTAAAAACATTGTTGGGTAAAGTAGATTTTTAACTGAAGAAAGTAGAATTTGATTGAATTCCCCTCCCCCTCGTGTGTTTTTTAGGGCTTCCTTATGTATTCGTTTTTAGGTGGCGTGATATTTTAAATTCAAATAACACAAATTGTATATGTCATTCTAAATATATTTGATAATATTAAAAGGTTAGAATAAATAATTTATAAATAACTTGAAAGTTTACATTCTATTTGTTCCTGTCTTTTGTTAAATTTTGTTCATGGCTCGATAGATAATTTGATAAGCCAATGATTTTTGGAGTTAGTTAAAAGTGACCAATTAACAATAAAATTTTTGAAATATTTATTTATACACAATATTTCACATAATTACAAAAAATATCTTAAAATTTGTTTAACTTTAAAATTGATTATAAAAATAATTCTAGACATTAAGTAATTATAATTTAACAGAATGAAAAAAAAAGAATTAAATTATTGTTCAACAATGAGCAATTGTAGTCAACAACAACAACTAATAATAATTAATAATAATAATAAATAAACATAATAATTCTAAATATAAATAGTAATAATATATATTACATTTGAAAATAGTACTAAATAACATGATCAATTTTCTTGACAAAACTATTAATTTTTGAAAATTTTTTATTAGCCAAAATACTGATGTGATGTTTTTGGGAGGGAAAGTGACAATCGTAAATTTTGCCAACTATCCTAATTATATGTGTGTGTGTAGTTAAATATCTGATATGATTTTCACATTTATCTTGTTGTTACGTCTATGATTACTAAAGTAATATCTCATATATTATATGTATGTGTAATTATGGTTACAGAAATAATAATTTTATTCTACTGTTTTTCTCCAAATTTCTAATTTGATATTTATAATTTATTACTGCACAATTAAATCATATATTTGCAAATAACATCTTATTTAGAATTACTTTTTTTTTTTATAAATTTTAGTAATCTTGTTAATTATCAATATTATAGAATTAGAATACATATTCATTTAAATATCATTTTCTTCAAGGCACTTCTATGTCATAAATATAAAGGATATTATTTTGGGGATCGAATATGATGTTTCTTAAAAGGTTTTCCATAATTTTATCATAATTTTATTATTTCAATATAATTAACACATTTACACTTTTATTATATACATAGTTTGTGTGAAATCTCTTATTTTATTTTTATCGTAGTTAATTTATAAATATCATTGTACCTTTTTCTAATGTTAAATATTTTATAAAGTTCATATAATTATGTTGTTGTCTTATTTATTACCTTTTTCATTTGATTCTTGATAATTTTATATTTTTAAAAATTTCACCAATTCTACGAATGTACAACATTCTATAAATTATCCTTTTTAGTTTTAATTTTTTTTGGATTTCTTCTAATTCTACTTTAATGATTATTTATTCTTATTTTCATTAGACCCTATTAATATTGTTTTAGTGATATTTTAGACGAAAAATAATCAAAAGAACATGTAATTTTTTAAGAAGAGTTTGGAATGTAAGTGAACTCTTACCTTTTATAATCAAATAGAAAAATAAAATAAACATTGAATTATTTTTTATCCTTCAAATATAATAATTGTATCATAGTCTTCATATTTATCTATGGCATGTCTAACTAAATCTTCACTTGTAATAACTAATTTTCTTAGTTTGATAGATTGTTTGAACAAAAGTCTCTGTCTTCCAACATTTAAACCTCCATGGTTATTTATTTTTATTTCCTTTTGACTTTTTTAATTCAAATTTACTGATTCTTATATAGACAATCATATTTTGCCTCCAATTTTTGCTTTATAAATAATGATTTCATTTTCTAAAAGATGTTTAGGGTTTTTTTTTAAATTTTAATCATATTAAAAAACTCAATTATATACACAAACCTTTTAAAATCTTCTAAAAATCTTATCAAACAAGAATAAAGTAGACAAATAAAGTTTTAAAAGAAATTATAAACATTGCAATTAATTAGTTTAAAAATCCATAATAATTACGCTTTTCGTTTTAAACTATTTTTGCATTAGTAATATTAATGTTTAAAAATATTTTTTAGCTTTGATAAATTTCTTTTCTTTTCTTTTTACTATATATATTATAAGAACCAAATAAGATTTTGGAAAATAAATATAAGAACATAATTTCTAATAATAACATACTTTAATAAAAATATTAAATTTATAGTATAATTTTTTTTAAATATGCTTATAATATATCATTGAAAAGCTCTTTAAATACACATTAATATTAGACTAATTTTAGTCTAAGATTCAAAATGTTCGAGATTATAAAAGAAAATTAATCAAAACATGTAATTTTTTCAAGAAGAGTTTGAAATGTAAAGGACTCTTACTTTTTATAATCAAATAGAAAATTAAAATAAATATTGAATTATGTTACTATTCCTAATAAAGAGTTTTCTTTAATTAGAACTCTAATTTAATTTGATTTGATTTAATTATGTAGGAGGGTTAAAATAGGCATTATGAAAATATACGAAACATTTATACTTATATAATAATAATAAATTTATTATCTAAAAACAACCAATGCAGATGCTCTTAATAAGATGAATCATAGCCACTGAAGTAGATTGAATGTGGTAAATTGAATTCAATTTAATAAGATGAAACTTCAAGTTTGGTACCATAAGTATAGCCATTCTTTTTTCTCTTTTGGTAGACTGGAAGTATATGAAATGTATTCTTGGCCCCTAAAATTTGTGCAATATATTGATTGAGAGGCCCTATTGTAGCCTTTTGATTTTGGATAGACCTAAAACTTGCAACCATAGTACTTCCTAAGAATCACAGACTGATATGATATAACTAAAGAAAATTGCAATCTGAGTCTTTGAATATTTTGGGATCACTACATTGACCAATCTTACAATATTACATGTATCTTTAAGTATTAATCATGTATCGTCAATCTTACAATGTTACATGTATCTTTAAGTATTAACAAAAAAATAAATAAATAAATAAATAAATATATATATATATATATATATATATATATATATATATATTAATCATGAATCAGAACCCACTACTTCAATCTTGTATCTAAAAATTATTTACAGTATATTCAAGTATTTCAACCGAAAAAATCAGCCCAAAAACTTGTGTGAGACGGTTTCACGGATAGTTTCCGTGAGACAAATCTTTTTTTACCCACAAACCAAATCCATTTTCACTAAATTGTATGTGAATTGTGGGTTGTAGGTTGACCCGTCTCACGTAACATGATCCGTGAGACAGTATCACATAAGACTCACTCAAAAATAAAATGGCGAGCAGAAACATTTAGAACTCAATTAGAAATATATGATATAAAAACAAAGAGAAAATATATGATAAAAAATAATTTACATTAAACAGTTGGAACACAATTAAATATTATTTCTTCACTTGGGTCAAGAAAATCGAAAAATTTAGGTGCGGAAGTGGCATGAAATCCAAAAAGGGATTGAAGCTGTCATTGATCTATATTGATGATAAGATCAAAACTAACCTCAAATTACGTACATAAATAACTCATATTTGACACATAAAAATATCAGAAAATTATTTGTTATGCAAAAATGTATTGGCGGCACCATATGAAAATTTAAATGGTCAAATAGAAGGTTTATCTTTCCTTGAAAAATTCTTTCATCAATAATTATGCACTTAATTATTATTTTTCTTTTCATTCCTCATCTTTGCAATACAATCAGACTCAATCGCACGATAGCCACTTAACAAATATTTTTCGTTACCGAATATGTTAGAGAACATTGGGTAAAACCATGGATAGTTTTCAAAAAAGATGTAAATAAGATTTTTCATAAGTTTAAAAATAAATATGGTTTTGAGAAAATATGAAATTATGATGCAATGCATAATTTTTGTTTCGGGGCGTCACACCTAAAGCTCCTTGACAGACTTAACATCGCTACACACGTCGTATAAAATGTCGCTCATCATATTGAGGATATAACTCTTGCCAAAAAGTCACTATGATGCCAAGCATCTAGTGTTGCTCGTGATCAACATAACATCACCACTTCTTAAATTAAACCAAATTTCTAACATGTAATTGATAGAAGATTTTTTTACTCTTTATTTAACAAATGGAGTATGATTTAAAGTTGGTGTTGTTGCGCTTTTGTTATTTGTATACTGTATAGTCTTGAAATCACAACAAATATCTAATAATCGAATAGAAAAACATAGAATTATATAAGAAATGCAGCCATGTATTGGTGAAGCAGAACACAAGCAAATTAAAGAAAAAAAATCTAACTCTATTTGTAGCAATTAAGGCAATAAACAAAACATAAGTTTTTTTTTTTTAATTCCAAGTAACGAAAAAAAAATACAAACATATAAAAAGATTGTTTAATCACAAGTCACTAAATTTAATCACAACCCACAAAAAAAATAAGGGAATATAAAGATTCAAAAAGATTGTTCAATCAGAAATCACACATTATTAAAAACATTGTTATATCACAAGTTGTTTTAATCAATATTCAGAATATTCGACATAAGTAATATTAACGTTGAACCGTGAATGAATATTAACGTTGGTTTGATCAAATTTTAAAGATCCAACCTGTCTTGCTTTGTATCTATCAATAAGTTTTATTTTTCTTAATGTGGAAAAGTGTGAAGCTTCATATATTAGATTGTTGACTTTGTTGCACGGCTCTAAGCCTGTAAATCCCTCACACTGTGGGATTTAATTAGGATACATTTACATGAATGATTTTCCTTGATATAGGGGTTGGTTATTAGGCAAATTTCTTTTCTCTTCTTTGCACAAGTTGTGTTATTGAATACAACAACCAAAATTAAAAAAATATGACAAAATATAGTAGATTTTTCTTTAATCAATTCCATACATGGGAGGGCTCTTGAGTTAATATCAACGACACAATGTATTATCAAGTGGTGGACACTAAGTGAATGCATCAGCAATGATAAATAGTTACAGTGAGGTTTGAGTATATATATTATTTGTGTCTCCATATTGTGAGGAATATATATGTGGATTTCTAAATGTCTCATTTTTGTTGTAAAAGTTTCTTAAAGAAGAGGAACGAATAAATAAGACAGCAACGTAATTTATAAACTTTATAAAATATTTAACATTAGAAAATGGTACAATGATATTTATAAAATAACAACGATAAAAATAAAATAAGAGATTTAACACAAACTAAGTATATAATGAAAGTGCAAATGTCTTACTTATGTTGAAACAATAAAATATTGATAAACTTATGGAAAAAAATATTTTTAAAACCTTTTAAGAAATATCATATTCGATCCCCAAAATACTATTCATTATATTTATGACATAAATTAAAGTGCCTTGAAGAAAATAATATTAAATGAATATGTAATCTACTTTTATATTGATTATTAACAAGATTACTAAAATTTATATAAAAAAATGTATTAAGTATATGTAAAACATTAAACTAATTAATGAGTTATACAATAATATGGTGAAAAAAAAATCCCAAAAGTTTAAATAACTAACTAAATATATTTGATGAACAATTTGGTTTTATGTCATGAATGTATCCAATGAAAGCTATACATTTAATAAAAAAATATTGTATTTTGCATTTATTATTTTTGAAAAATATATAACGGAACAAAAGGAGATATAATGAGGTGAGAATCGAAACATAATAAAAATAGCTAATACAAAAAATTTCAAAGAGATGCATAAAGATATGATATGTATAAGGATACAAAACATATGTTTATATAATACATTGGAGAAACATGATTTTTTTTACCAAATGAATATATATTTAAATTATTAATTATTCTCTACAATCTAAATTAATTATTTGTTGTCAATATTTCTCTAGAATAAAGTGTGATGGTTGATTTGAAACACATATTGAAAATCAAAATATTATTATAAGATTAAAAATTATATATATGGGATAATTAGAAATTTCCAGATGAAGTGATTATTTGGACTAAATAAAAATTTAATTAAATATATAAATGTAAATAATAAATCCAATTTTAAAAAAAGTTAGTCAAAAATTTTCAGAATTTTAATATAAGTTTTTGTCAAGAAATTATATTTAAAAAATCTAAATTTATTTAATAAAATTTGATTACTTACAATATTTTTTGTAATATAAATTATTTTAATCAATCTAAAGACTGTGATTGAACTAAAAATAATTTATAAAACAATAATATTACTAAATCAAATCTTAATATATAAAAATTAAGATCTTAAAGTAATACAAAAAAAATCATTTTTGCATCCGAAACTACAAAAAGGTTTTATGAGATTGAAAAGGTCCGTCGAGCACCTCATGACTATGCCATAATAGATCCAAACACTTGCCCTGGATCGACTTCCAGTTCATAATTGCACTAGTAAATAACTAAAGAAAATAAATAAATGGGAGATAGAAAAATAAAAGAGAAACAAACGAATTATAAAAATATCTCTAAAAAATTTATTAATATATATTAAAACCAATTATTACCTTTAAATATAAAATAATTAAAATGAATCACACACCACAATTAGCACAAGTGCATCCAATATACTATTCAAATAAAACAATAATCAAACCAAAACATTGAAAGTATGGTCCTATCTTTTTTCTAAATGGCAAGGAAATACTTGAAACAGGGGAATAAAACCAAATCTCCTCTTTATGGCTATTTCAATTGTAAAGTAAAAATTAAGATGAAGTAATATGAAGTTGGAGGAGGTCATTTCCAAAGTCACGTTGTTCTTCTTCAATACTTTTTGCCGATTCCACAACAGATGGCATACAATTCCACAACTTAATCAGTTGAAGCGTTGGTATATCTCCAATACCACGTGAAATCTTTCTTAGTTTATGACAACTCCGAAGAGAAAGGCGCTCGAGCCTAGGGAAATGACAACTCTCTGTTATCCAAACATGGGGATCTGTATCATCAATTACAAGTACTTTTAATTGATAGAACCGTCCTTCAACGGTTTCCCACATGAATCCACGGCAAGCACACCACTTTAGTTTGAGCACTTGAAGATTCGGCAATGAACCAACATTTGACATATCTTCCCATGGAATTAGAGTGCCCATCAATGTTAACTTCTTTAGTGTCACTGGGAATGAAAGCCAATCAGACAAAGCACCCTTGATGTAATCAAGCAAATATGCATGAATGTTCAACTTTTCAAGCTTTTTGAGATGGACGAGATTGCTTAGGCTGTACTCTGACCATTTTGTTTCCTCAATGTCACGATGCGAATAAATGATTCCCAACTTCTGTAGGTTTGGAATCAATTTCCGGATCCTCTCAGAGCATCTAAAATCGAGTGTTTGTTTTAGTGTGTGCAAGTTTTGTAGAGGTAGAATATGATCACAAGTTTCTGCTGAAGGATCAGGCAGTAAGCCATTAGAAACGATAACGTGCCTTAATTTTCTCATTCTCCAAATTCCCAACGGCAAATCTAACCTCATAAAAACCAAGATCCACAAATATTCAATGTTTGAAGATTCACAAATTTTGAAAAGTATTCGGGAACCTTTGAAATTTTGAAGTCGAAAGTCTTAAATGCAAGGTATCTCAAATGAAGTAGCTCATCTATTTTGCCATCAAACAATCTCGAAGATCCATCCAAGAAATCCATTACTCTAAGTAATCTACAACTATTCCATGAATCAGATACTATACTATCGAAAGCAAGAAGAGTATGTGTTGGTGAATAATCCATGTTCGGGAAATGATCCAGAACAGATGATAAAATACTTATGCGGCGTGATTTCTCAATAGGCAAAAGGCTGCATTCATGTATTACATGGAGAAACTTCTCATCATGAGCTTTTCTTAAACAAAGGTCTCTCAAGAGATCATGCATCTTTATGCTTTTGATCCTCCCATTATACTTCTTCTTAATTATCAAAACCAGACTTCTCTTTGCCAAATCTTCCAAATAATCCTCCCCCATCTCTTCCAAATCTTTGGATCCATTTGATTTCAGAAAACCTTCTGCCACCCACATTCTGACTAGTTTTGAGACATGTATCTTGTAATCTTCGGGAAAGCCTCCCATGTAAAGAAAACATGGTCTTAAATGATGAGGCAGCCATGTATAACTCAAAGATAATATCTCCGCGAAAGGCTCATCGCTTGTATTTACAGCTTCATTCACATTTATTGCGATCTTTTTCCAAGTTTCTTGCACCCGATCGACCTTGGAGAGGACTCCAGCAATCACGACAATTGCAAGGGGAAGTCCTCTGCATTTTTCAGCAATCTGCTTTCCAATTTCTTCGAGTTCAGGTGGGCATTGTTCTTCTTCAAACACTTTCTGTCTAAGTAGATTCCAACTCAAGTCTACACCCATCAAATGCATCTCGTAGGAATGAGTGGAAGATTCGACATAAGAAGCCACATCAGCGTCTCTCGTGGTTATGATAATCCGACTCCCATTGAAGTCATCTGGAAACAGCCTCCGTAAATCATCCCATGTTTCAGAATTCCATATATCATCTACTACTATTAGAAACCTCCGCCCTTTTAAGTATTTATAAATGCGTTCTTGCAGCTGCAATGACTCGTTCGGAGAATGTTCCAGTTTGGATGATGCATCAATTGAATGTAGAAGGGATAACAGAATAGTTGCTTTGTCATAATTTTGGGAAACAGTGACCCAACCACAAACATCAAAGTGATGAACACTTAAAGGGTGATGAAAAGCATACCTAGCAAGAGTGGTCTTCCCGATGCCTCCCATCCCAACGATTGGGATCACTTCAAGTTTAGCAGACTCCCCATGGAGCTGATCTTGTATTTCCCTCAACTCTTTTTCGAATCCCACCACGACCCCTTTTACGTCAGGCTCAGGTGCTGATGAAAATTGAGTTGACATCATCTCATTTTCAGTTTCACTTGTACAGCTACTTTTGATCTCCATCACTTCTTCCAGAATGGAATTGATTTCTGTTATAGGCTTCAGTAACCCTTTGTATAACTTTGTAAGGTAAGGCCCAGAAAATAAGGAATCTTGCGGAGAACGAATTAGATTCAAAATATGGAGCTCAAAGATGTCTTCAACTTGATTTGCTGCAACTGTGATTCGTGCTTCTAATTTGGTAGCCTCTCTTGGAAAATCATCAAGAAAAGTAGACAAAAAAACAATTTTCTCATGTAGAGATTGAATTTGTTGCATTTGATCGTGAACAACAAAGGAATGACGAATGAGAAGTTGATCTAGTGTTTGTGCAAGTGAAACTAAAGCAGCATAAGCCATTTAATTTGCACTGTACAAATAAGCTGGAAGAGATTGAATAATGAAGAAATGGAGAGAGAGAGAATGAATTGTATGATAGAAGACTTTTGTCAGCAATATATATTTGCCGACACTAATTAGTTTGGGACAGCTGTAATCATAGCCACTAAAGTAGATTGAATGTGTTTATCCCAAACATAACTACTTTATTTCTTTGGTCTCAACTCATGGCATTGTGATTTTGCTAAGGCAACAGAGTTGATGGCATTTCATTATCCCAAACATCACCAAAATGTGAAGAAAAAAATAAAACAAAGTAAATTGCATAAACTACTTTCCCAGTAAAGAAAACACTTGCTCCATAATAGAAGAGATCAGTGTAGTTATAAACAGCCAGAGTTACAAACAATTTCCTCATGTAGAGATTGAATTTGTTGCTTTTCATCATGAACACCAAATGAATGACGAATCAACACTTGATCTAGTGTTTGTGCAAGTGAAACAATAATTTAGTGATAACGATTAAGAATCACATAAAATAGGGTTAACAAAAATCTGGATTATGAGTAATCTGACCTGCTTAACAAAAATAAACAAAAATGGTTTAAATTGCGTAGGGGACTATAGAGTTGAACAAAATGGGATAAACAAAAAAGACCTCCTTCTTGCCTATTTTCTAGCAGATGCAGTCATATTTGAACCAAGAGACTAGCTTGGGTTAATCATAGATCCTATTTGATGTTCTTTCAATCTAATTTTCTATTAAAGAAGATGGTTTCTCAGACAATATGATTTTCAAGAACACTAATTTAAGAAACATTAATGAACAAGTCGAAACTTTGGAAATTCATATATGACGGAGATTTATCTAACGAGTTTTAGATTATCGTGCGTTATACATGGAGATCAATTTAAATTAAAAAATATATATACAAATACCTTATATATATAACATTTTTTTATTAGAGAAAGGTTAGGTGCATGGGCTAGGGTTTAACCGCGGATCTGGGCGCACGAATGAGGGGGTATGGTGCGCGAAGGGCTCGTGAAAGGCATCATCCGATCAGGTCGACCCACTTACACAATTCCCGATTTGTGCATCTCGTCATATAAATATTTATAAATATCTAATAATCGAATCGAAAAAAATAAAGTTTAGAAAGGCAACAATGCATTGGTTAAGCAGAACACAACCAAACTAAATCAAAGAAAAAAAATCACTAAAATATAAAATCTAACTCAATTTGTAGCAAAGCAATATCCAAAACATAAATAATTTTTTAAAAAAAATTACGTCACGAAAAAATATAAATACAAACATTTGATCACAAAAACTAGATAAATAAAAGGTTTAATCACAAGTCATTAAATTTAATCACAACTCACGGAAAAATAAATATAAAGATTCAAAAAGATTGTTTAATCAGAAGTCACTCATTATTAAAAACACTGTTTTTTATCACAAGTTGTTTAATTAATATTCAGAATATTCGACATAAATAATCGAATGCTACTAGTTGCATTATATTTGAAATGATCAAACAATTCTAGAAATATATATATATATATATATATATATATATATATATATATACACTAGCAGTCCACCCGCGCGATGCGCGATTTATTATTTATTGTGTTAATATTTAACAAATTGTAATAATATAATGAAGTTGTTGGAAATTACTTGAATTTCCAGCATGTTTGGCCCGACTTTGGGCATTAATTTCTAGCGGGTCCCGTACCCGATTGTGGACAAGTAAGTTGGAATGTGTTCACCTCCGTGAGAGGTTCGTGGCGATATGTGGTAGGCCCAAATCGGACATTGGGTGAATGAGAAATTGAGTCTCAAAGTCGCATAGTTGAATCCTAGTTTATGAGGAAAAAATTGGTTGTCCCACATTGGAAAACCAAGCATAATTTTCCCAATATATAATGAATTTCCCTGTTGTAAGGGATAAGAAGTATTGGCTAGGAGGCTCTCTCTACGCGCGCGGGGGGTGCAAATCAATTCGAACCATGCGACTCGTGTGCACGCACGACCGCGTACATGAATGTTGGACCGAGGGGCTGCGGACCTGGCTTCGTCCTTTTTGCCACGAGGAACCACCGAGACCTTCCAAATTCTCATAACCTCCAAGGCTTTCCACATTCATGTAACCTCCAAGCCATGATGGTGTGCACTAATTGCAACTTTTGGCATGGGCTTGGGGAGGGCCTATAAATAGCCTTGCTCCACATGAGGAATATACACAAACAAAAGCTTTCTTCTCGTTTTCTGCCTTTTTCTTGCTCGTAAACTCCAGCATTTTTCTCCCTCTTTTCGATACCAATCAGACACTCTTCTAGTTCGCCAAGACAACAAGTTTGGTGCTTAACTTGGCTGTGGTTTTTTAACCGTTGTATCCTAGGAAACAGACGTCCATAGAGTACTCTAGCACCAAGAGAGTCAGACGAATCTGTTTTAAGGAAACCGTGCGTGCACGGGCCTCGGTCATACGTTGTTCCAGATTCCAGTACCAGGTGTTGCCGAAGGTGTTGCGCAACATTTCCGACAACATTTTCCAGATTTCGCCCAACAGTCTTAAAACAGATTCCTTTACCTTCTGGAAATGACGACCAATCCTCCTGCCCCTGCTCAGGTTCCCCCTACTGGTGCTAACCCTGCTGGACCTACTGCCCCTCCAAACGGACCTCCTGCTCCGGTCAATCTCCCGATCAATCACCTTGATAAGCCGGAGAAGTTCAATAGTTTGAACTTCAAACGTTGGCAATCAAAGATGTTGTTTTATTTGACAACATTGAATCTTGCTAGGTTCTTGATGGAAGAAGCTCCGGTTCTTGGTGAGAATGCAGATGCACAAGCTGCTCATGCTTTGGATGCATGGAATCACGCCGACTTTCTGTGTCGGAATTACGTGATGAACAGCCTAGCTGATGGACTGTACAACGTGTATAGTTCGTTGAAAATGGCTAAGGAACTATGGGAATCTTTGGAAAAGAAATATAAGTCCGAAGATGCCGGTGCCAAGAAATTTATAGTTGGCCGGTTTCTCGACTTTAAAATGGTTGATTCTAAGACCGTGATAAGTCAAGTGCAAGAGTTGCAAGTTATCTTGCATGAGATCCATTCTGAGGGGATGACGTTAAGTGAAACCTTCCAAGTGGCTGCATTAATCGAGAAGTTGCCACCGGGTTGGAAAGACTTCAAGAATTATTTGAAGCACAAACGAAAAAAAATGAATGTGGAAGAGCTGATCGTGCGTCTTCGCGTCTTCGTATAGAAGAAGACAATTGTGGCTCTGAAAAGAGGTTGGTTAGCCCTGACGTGGCTAAGGCTAATGTGGTTGAGCATGGCTCAAGAAGGAATTTTAACAATAACAAGAAAGCCGGTCCATCCTCGAAGGGTGCCTTGGGGCCGAAGAAAGAAAGCTTTAAGAGGAAGTTTACTGGAAATTGTTTTAATTGTGACAAATCGGGTCACAAGGCGGCTGAGTGTAAAAAGCCGAAGAAAAAACAAGAATCTAACATGGTTGAAAACATCACTAAAGATGTCGATGATATGCACCTAGCTGCTGTGATTTCTGAAGTTAATTTGGTGAACTCAAATCCGCTTGAATGGTGGATCGATACTGGAGCTACTCGACATGTTTGCTCGAGCAAGGAGCTGTTTAATAAGTTCGAAGAAATCGAGACCGAGGAGAAGCTTTACATGGGAAACTCTGCCACCTCTGATGTGAAAGGGCTTGGAAACGTGGTTTTGAAGATGACCTCTGGGAAGGAGTTGACGCTTCACAATGTGTTGTATGTACTGGAAATTCGTAAGAATTTGGTGTCCGGTTCGCTTCTGATCAAGCACGGTTTTCGTATTGTTTTTGAGTCTGATAAGGTCATTTTAACCATAAATGGAATGTTTGTAGGGAAGGGTTATATTGTTGATGGGCTATTTAAGCTCAATGTAATGGTTGTTAAACCTAAGAATGTTATGAATAAAATTGGTACATCTTCCGTTTATATGCTTGAGTCTTCGTTTATTTGGCACGGTAGACTTGGACATGTCAATTATGATAGCCTGCGCAGGTTAATGAATTTGAAAAGCATACCTACATTCCAAATTGACTCTAAACGTAAGTGCGAAACTTGTGTTGAAGCAAAATTAACGAGGTCCTCGTTTCATACTATTGAAAGAAATAGTGAACCACTAAGTTTAATTCACTCGGACGTGTGTGACTTAAAATCGGTGCAAACACATGGTGGAAATAAATATTTCATCACCTTTGTAGATGATTGCACTAAGTTTTGTTATGTCTATCTTCTAAAGAGTAAAGATGAAGCAATAGAGAAATTTATTCTCTACAAAAATGAGGTGGAAAATCAACTAAGTACAAAAGTTAAGGTGCTTCGAAGTGATAGAGATAGTGAATACGTATCACCTTTTGCCGACTTCTGTGCCCAGCACGGAATTAGGCATGAGACTTCGAACCTTATTCACCTCAACAAAATGGTGTTGTAGAGCGTAAAAATCGAACTCTCAAAGAGATGATGAACGCCATGCTGCTAAGTTCGGGTTTGCCTCCGAACATGTGGGGGAAGTTGTGCTGTCAGCTAATTACCTTTTAAATAAAGTACCTCGAAAGAAGTTAGACAAAAGTCCATACGAATTGTGGCATGGAAGGGCACCTTCCTATAAATACTTAAGGGTGTGGGGGTGTCTTGCAAAGGTGGTCGTACCTCTTCCCAAACAAGTGAAAATCGATCTTAAAACTGTTGAATGTGTATTTATTGGGTATGCACACAACAGTAGTGCATATTGGTTTCTTGTGCATGAGTCTCAACTAGCTGACATACACAAGAACACGATAATCGAATCACGAAACGCTTCGTTTTCGAACACATCTTTCCACACAAAATAAAAATGGATGATGTATCCGTTAGTAGGGATGTGGAACCTATGGGAAAAGAACTAAGTGAAGATAACGAGGTTGAGCTAAGACATAGTAAAAGGGCGAGAGTTGAAAAATCATTTGGTGATGATTTCCTTACCTATATGCTTGAAAGTGAACCTCAAAGTTACTCAGAGGTTGTGAGTTCCTCTGAAGGACCTCTTTGGAAAGAGGCAATTAAAAGTGAAGTTGATTCAATCCTACAAAATCACACTTGGGAATTAGTGGATCTTCCTCCGGGGAGTAAACCACTAGGATACAAGTGGATCTTCAAAAGGAAAATGAAGGCAGATGGTACTATCGATAAGTACAAGGCAAGACTTGTGATAAAAGGATTCCGACAAAAACAAGGCCTTGACTATTTCGATACATATTCTCCTGTAACGAGATAACGTCCATTAGAATGGTGTTAGCCATCGCAGCTTTAAGAAATCTTGAAGTGCATCAAATGGATGTCAAGACTGCGTTCTTGAATGGAGATCTCGAATAGGAGATTTATATGGAACAACCAGAAGGTTTCATAGCACCTGGATATGAAAATAAGGTGTGCAAGTTAGTAAAGTCTTTGTATGGCTTGAAACAAGCACCAAAACAATGGCATGAAAAATTTGATAATGCCATGTTGAGTAGTGGATTCAAAATCAATGAATGCGATAAGTGTGTTTATGTGAAGAACACTGAAAATGGCTACGTCATTCTATGTCTTTACGTAGATGACATGCTCATCGTTGGTAGCAACGATAAGATGATCAAGTCCACTAAAGATATGTTGAATGTGAAATTTGACATGAAAGATATGGGTTTGGCCGACGTGATCCTTGAAATTAAAATCCATAGATCGTCTGAGGGACTTGTGCTAAGTCAAACACATTATGTCGAGAAAATTCTTGAGAAATTTAACAAGGATGATTCAACATATGCCAAGACCCCGATAGATCCTAGCCAACATTTATCGAAAAATCGAGGAGACGGTGTGTCTCAAGTTGAATACTCTCGAATAATTGGAAGTCTGATGTACTTGATGAGTTGTACACGACCTGACATTGCTTACACTGTCAGCAGACTTAGTAGATATACGAGCAATCTGGGTGCTGAGCACTAGAAAGCTATCGTGAGAGTACTAAGGTACTTAAGGTACACTCGTGAGTATGGTCTGCACTATTTCAATTATCCAGCCGTAGTTGAAGGATACAGTGATGCGAACTAGATATCGGATATGAAGGACTCTAAGTCCACTAGTGGGTATGTGTTCACACTAGGAGGTGCAGCTGTTTCGTGGAAGTCTTCTAAACAAACGATAATTGCTAGATCCACTATGGAATCTGAGTTTATAGCTCTAGATAAGTGTGGAGAAGAAACGGAATGGCTTCGTCACTTTGTAGAAGATATTCCAATGTGGCCTAAACCTGTGCCCGCGATTAGTATATATTGCGATAGCCAATCAGCTATTGGGAGAGCACAAAGCCACATGTATAATGGTAAGTCTAGACACATTCGTCGAAGACATAATACCATTAGACAACTACTCTCTACTGGAGTCATCTCGATTGATTACGTAAAATCGAAAGACAACTTGGCAGATCCATTGACCAAAGGGTTAAATAGAGAGTTGGTTGCAAGTTCGTCGAGAGGGATGGGGCTAAAGCCTTATGATAAATGAGTTGAGACAAAGGAAAACCCAACCTAGTTGACTGGAGATCCCAAGATCTAGGTTCAAAGGGACAATCGACTTGTTAAAACTCGAACGATCACTGTGGGGGATATTTTTAATATATCTCAAAACCCATCCTGAATTGAGAAACAGTGATTTAGTGGGTTTAGGGTAAGCTTAAAGCTTTTAATGATTCTGTCGTGGAGGAAGAATCACCTATGTGAGAAAGAAGTGGGGCCGCTTCAAAGGGAATCGTTGAAAGGCTCTATTCTTAGCAATTCTCGCAGAACCAGGACGTTGTTCATGGCCAAAATCGAACATAACCATGAGAACTGGATAGTGTTAGGGAAAGTCTTGTGTGAGGCGCATCATCGTTTACACCGATGGCAGATTGATTCAAGTACATCGCGTCTACCAATTAGCTAGTAAAGTAAATGTGTTTTCACAAGGGAAGGTTCAAAGGGTAACCTACCTATCCTATGCAAGACTTGACTATCGATTGGTATTTTTTTTCCATCTCTGTGTCAATTTTCATTCATGTGGGGGATTGTTGGAAATTACTTGAATTTCCAGCATGTTTGGCCTGACTTTGAGCATTAATTTTTAGCGGGTCTCGTACCCGATTGTGGAAAAGTAAGTTGGAATGTGTTCACCTCCGTGAGAGGTTCGTGGCGATATGTGGTAGGCCCAAATCGGACATTGGGTGAATGAGAAATTGAGTCTCAAAGTCACATAGTTGAATCCTAGTTTATGAGGAAAAAATTGGTTGTCCCACATTGGAAAACCAAGCATAATTTTTCCAATATATAATGAATTTCCCTGTTGTGGGATAAGAAGTATTGGCTAGGAGGCTCTCTCTACGCGCGCACGAGAGGGTGCAAATCAATTCGAACCATGCGACTTGTGTGCACGAATGTCGGACCGAGGGGTTGCAGGTCTGGCTTAGTCCTTTTTGCCACGAGGAACCACCGAGACCTTCCAAATTCTCGTAACCTCCAAGGCTTTCCGCATTCATGTAACCTCCAAGCCATGATGGTGTGCACTAATTGCAACTTTTGGCATGGGCTTGGGGAGGGCCTATAAATAGCCTTGCTCCACATGAAGAATATACACAAACAAAAACTTTCCTCTCGTTTTCTGCCTTTTTCCTGCTCGTAAACTCCAGCATTTTGCTCCATCTTTTCGATACCAATTAGGCACTCTTCTAGTTCGCCGAGACAACAAGTTTGGTGCTTAACTTGGCTGTGGTTTTTTAACCGTTGTATCCTGGGAAACGGACGTCCATAGAGTACTCTAGCACCAAGAGAGTCGGACGAATCTGTTTTAAAGAAACCGTGCGTGCACGGGCCTCGGTCATACGTTGTTCCAGATTCCAGTACCAGGTGTTGCCGAAGGTGTTGCCCAACATTTCCGACAACATTTTCCAGATTTCGCCCAACAGTTGTATAAACTAACAGATTATTTATAACATCTTTTATTATTTTAATTGAAAATATATACCATATACAAATGATTTTTCATATTATTCATGTGCGTTGCACGAATTATCATATAACTTAAATAATTGTAATTTTTAATTTTATTTTTTAACATTTTTATTTTATTTGTTGATTTATATTTCCGTCAAATTGAAATTATTATATACAATAATATTTCCTTCAATCATAATAATTAATCTTTCCTTTTATATTTTTTATAATTTGTATATTTCATTCTCATACTTGAATCATCATATATAGTTTTCTTACGTCATTTTTTCATGTCTCTCTCACAAAATTATTTGTTCAATTTGTGTTTAGTGTATAAAGACAATTTGGTGGGATCTCCTTAGATGAATATATGAGATAATAAGATTTGAAAGAACTTTTTGTACCTTTGAATATTTAGCAAATCTTGTATTCTTTCATTTTTTAGAGCTTTATATAGATTTGAGAAATCATAATAATTACGATTTTTTATTGTTCTTTTTTTCTTTAGACAATAAGATGTGAAAGAAATTTTATATCTTTGAATGTTTAGCAAATTCTGTATTCTTTCATTATTTGTTTTACTTTTATATAGATTTGAGAAATAATTATATTTACTGTTTTTTCTTGTTTTTTTCTTCATTCTTTGTATATCTTGTTTTTTGTTTTTCATTCTTTGTATACCTTATTCTTTATTTTTCATTCTTTATACATCTATCTTTTGTTGAGAAATCACTATATTTTTCTCCATTTTTCAGTTTTACATAGATTTGGGAAATCAATGCAACTCTCTCTTCATCTCTTAACTTTATATAAATTATAGTTTTACATAAATTTGAGAAATCATTGTAACTCTCTCTTCATCTCTTAACTTTATATAGATTATAAAATAACTTTTAGAGTAAGATTAATCTTTATTATTTATTTATTAAAGAATAACTTTTTTTTTAAGAATAACTTATCAAGTAAGATTTACAATTTTATTATTATTTTATTTTTATTGACATGACATTTTTAGATGAGAAAGTGACAATCTTGTAATTTTTGCCAACTTTCCTGCTTTAATATAAGTATAGATATATATAAATATATAAAAAATTTATTTTGGGGTAGGGTATTTAGCCCTAGATTTTTCCCGCCAATGGAAGTATTTTCCATTTCTGCTCTTACTCCCCACATCGGAAGAGATGCCGCCGCTGAATTGGCGCCACCAAACCCTAATATAGGCGTTGTTGTCACGAGGCCCACTTCAGGAAGATGATTTTCGGTCTATCTTCACACTACTCGCCGGCAAATCTTCAGGTTATATTTCTGTATTTTCTCATTTTTTTTGTTTGTTAAAGTATGGTTTTGAGATTGTCCTTTTCCTGTTATCCTCCACTATTTTGGGTCTGAGAATTTCTTCTTCATATGAATTTTAGTTAGTTTTTTTTTTTTTTTTGTGTGTTAATACTTAAGAGTCCACGATTTATCTTGCTTCTGTAGAGTTAAAAAATTCTTTAATTTTTTGAATTTTGAGTGACTAAATGTATGCCCCCTTTTTATTATTATTTTTTAATTTTCCAGACATCTTGATGAAGCATGCTGAATTAAACCGGATTTGTGTTGCATTTTTTTTAATTGTAAACCTTTATTTAGAAAGTAGGGTAATTTATTCTTATGCACAATACTTGATATTGTGTATTGCTTCGCAGGGTCACAGCAGCAGCAGTTATTTAATGAATTTCTCCGCAAGATAAATGCTGAATTAAGTTTCGTTCAGTTAGAGTTACGAGCGTGCAGAAACCAATATGACGGGAATGTGTATTATGGTGTTGTCAACAATGTTGCAGATGATCAGTCCAAGCTTGGAACAAAATACACTGTTCCTCAGATTGCTTTCTACAAAGGCATTGTGAGCCTCTTTACTTAGATTTCCTGCATTTCCTCATTCTTGCTTTCGTAATGTAGGGAAATTCTGGTTTAAGCTGTTCAAGCTGAAGTTTGAAGGTTATGTAATCATCAAAAGTAAAGGCTAAAGATAAGTAAAGAATAAAGGAGCTAAGTGATAAGTATATTCATGTTCTTACTGAGAATTAGATTATTACTCAGATACCTTTTGTGGTTGTTGGTTGAAGAAATTCAGTTTATGTGCTTGACTAATGTCATCAATTTTGATCTTGATCTCTCCTTTTCAATCTCTTCTGGAGTTAAGTATCGTTTATGGTGACAACACTCCAGCTGTCTCCAGCACAACATAAACAAATACTTGTTGATTCTTGATTGATTGGCTATATTATCTTTTCCATTTCTTTTACTTTGTGCATTGGTGTTAAATGAAAAATGGCTCTGCTAAAACTTCAATGCGCTATAGACATGTTTGGCTCTTTTACATGCGCATAATTTTTTATATTCCCATCTGTTGATAAATTTCCCAGATTTGTATAGTGAAATTGGGACGTCTTTCTCCCTGTGTAATTATTTTCTTTATTGTGAAATTAACATTAGGTTGAAGCTATTATACATGATCCAGAAGCTGGAGGCGGCATTCTCTGTACGGATGCTCTAAATATTCGGTTGGATACACAGGTTTCTGGATTTCCTTTCCTGTCAACCATTGGTATTCATACATAACCAAAAATCTTGATTTGGTTGATTAAACTAATAAGCTGTTTTTTTGTCCATTTCCAATAAGAGCGGAAGTAAACGAAGTATATTTTATTGTTGGTGTACCGTGAGTAGGACACATTTTATTCTCTGCACATACTTCTATCTTCAAGTTTTTTTTCTTTTTTAATAATTTAGCAATTTGCTTCATCCTGTCACATGGGACAAGATTGTGTCCAGTGATCACCATTAGGGAAGACACTCTTTTTTGCAGCCAATTGTTTAAATTTCCATTCTAAATTTCCATTCCACATTAGAAACCAATGATAGGAGGACCCTTACACTGTAAAGTTCGTAACTGGGGCAAATGTCTCTTGACTGTCAATGCAACAGGTCTGGGTGAATCCTTTCACCAACCTGTCTTGCTTTGTATCTATCAATAAGTTTTATTTTTCTTAATGTGGAAAACTGTGAAGCTTCATATATTAGATTGTTGACTTTGTTGCATGGCTCTAAGCCTGTAAATCCCTCACACTGGGATTTAATTAGGATACAGTTACATGAATGATTTAATTAGGATACAGTTACATGAAGCTTCATATATTAGATTGTTGACTTTGTTGCATGGCTCTAAGCCTGTAAATCCCTCACACTGGGATTTAATTAGGATACAGTTACATGAATGATTTTCCTTGATGTAGGGGTTGGTTATTAGGCAATTTTCTTTTCTCTTCTTTGCACAAGTTGTGTTATTGAATATAACAACCAAAATTAAAAAAATATGACAAATATATTTACCAAAATTTTCCCACATCAGTCTGTAAGGATAGCTTTCTCTGGGGAAGATTAGGTTTCTACTGCGTTAGCCTTCATACACATTTTTTTAATTGGATATCAAAACCTACTTTAGCTATACCTTATAAATGACGAACAAATCACTCTAACCTTTCTCACTGTTCAGTCTAAAGAGATTCACACTAATCATAATTTGAAACTTATGAAGAACTCCTAACCATTCATGCATCTTATCATCTGAGTGGCAAAGAAATTACCTTTGTGACCTGGTACTAGCCCTTTAAAGAGAAAAAGAAAAATAGCAACTTGATGGGAACCAGACCAAAAAAAAAAGTGGACCAGTTTCCTTCATTGTTACTTGACAAAAAGAAGATTTATGTATGGGTGACAAGAAGTCAGAAATCAGAATCTATACAACAATGCAGAAAAACTAGTTTCCTGTATTACATAATTATTCAAATGAAACAAAATATTCCTACAATCAAGAGTAATATTTTTTTTTCCTCTCAAGAACCTCATTCCTCCTAATTTCTACTCTTTCTTACTGAAATTAACTTTCACAACCTGTGCAATTGAAGATTCCGACAACTCACTATGATTATCCTTCAATTAGGGTTGTTACTTTTAAGTGAATATTGTTTTGTCATTGCACTCCAGATGGTAGAAGTTATCAAAGAATTGCATCACAAATTACATTCTGGCATGTAAATATAGAACTTGTGACCTTTTGCATTACTTTCAGGAATTTAGGTATGACTATGCACACAATCCAATAGCTGCAGTACCAGATTAATATAGTTTTCCCAGTTGCACCTATTGCTTTGCTTTTGTTTAGTTCTGTTTTAAGCTTCTCATATTAGAAGTTTGTCCTTGATCGTGAACATCATTTTTAAACTATTCCCATGAATAATGTCATCTAATCTTTTACCAGTAATTAGTTTTTATGCTAAACACCACCACTTGTTGGCAATGTCCTGTAATCCGCAGGTTATTGGGATAACTGATTCTCAATCACAGGGAGCTGCACTCCATATCCCTCCTGCATTTAAGAATTTCTCCATGTCACAAAAGGAAAAAACTCTTGATCAATTGGTGAAGGACCAGTGGCTTTGTACAATACCAGAAGGAAAAATAGGTATTGGAGTAAGATCTTTTCTAGATCTGCGAAGTTGGTTTCGGACTAACGAGGTTGCTGCTTGTGAAGTTTGCAACGAGGCTGCCATAAAGGTTTGTGTAGCATGCTGAAACCTGATTTACTCTTATCTTTTATTTTTCTCTTCCAATAGTAATTCTTGCTGTGCTGCATAGAGTTTTGCTAGTAAAGAGATCCTTTTGTGCAGAACTGCAGATGCTTGACTTAGACAAATAATATAAATATGTGCAGCTATTGGCATTGCCGCTAGTTTTTGAATTATAACTTCCAAATCAAATTTTAGATATGTGAATTACCATCATGAATCATAGGATTAATGTGAATTGACACCATTAGTGGTCTAGTAATCTAGATGTGAACATCCCTTTACCAGGATATAAAGTAAGATATAACTGTTTCTCTGCTATAAAAGAGTACGAGTTAGTACGTTCTCAGTGGAAGTTTGCAGCTCATCATCTTTCTTAGACATCCTCTGTGTGTGTGTGTGTGTGAAATTCATTATTTAATCAGAAACTCTTAAAAGCTCACATTACCAAATGATTATTACATATTTACATCTCAACTCCAAACTCTGTTTTTGCTGATCTACCACTAAATCTAATTGTGGTTTATATGGAATTACTACCATAGTTTATTTATTATGCAAAGATATTCTTGATATTGAAATAGGTACTCATTCTGTACTGTATATCTCGAGCAGGCTCAACTTTGCCAAAATGGAGCTTGTAATGTTCGACTCCATCCATACTGTCTGAAAAAGAAGTTCTCGGGACAAAGGGTACTTACTAGCTTCTTTCTTTATAATATCCACTACACGATTCTCAGTTTCCTTGATGATGATAATTAATAAGCAGGGTCAATGATTTGCAGGTTGAAAGAGTTTGCCCAGGCTGTGCCACACAGTGGCCTGGCGCAACGGTGAAAGCAGAAGCTGTAGAACAAGCGAATGATCCAAATGTTCCCTCTCAGAACTCACAACCTGCTGAGCCTTCCACGAAACGGAGTCGTAGATTATACCGAGAAGCTAATGCTGACACTGAAGGGCCTCATTCTTCTCTGACTTCTGCTGCTATAACCGATACGAAGAGGCTGACTCGGAGATCTGCTCGACTGAGTGCCATCTAAGGCTTCTGCTGCTTCTTTTGTAAGTTTTTCCATGCTATCAATTGATAAGCATTTTTGTCAAGTGTTTCAGCTGATCAACATACCTATATTTTAAAAAGTATCTAGCTTTAATCTGTAAATTAATGGTTGTAATATAGAAGTAGCTCAAGTATTTCAGCTGATTAACAATCCTATTCTCTCATATTTATGTATATTATGATTGTGGGTCTTTTAAATTTGATTTTAAATTACCAGTAGTTTTTTTATTGTAAAATGATCTTGATTCTAATTGTATTATTGCAAGACAAATTGGCTGACACTTAAGGTTTGTCTGTTATAATAAACTTCTAAATTGATATTTGCGATAAAATAATTGATATTTCCAGACTACTATCCACCAATTGAAGAGCAGATGTTAAATGTGAGAATCGTGTAAAAAATATTGAAAATCGACAATACATTAAAGTTGAGCTTCATTCGGTTTTAGTTGGTTGAACATGAAGGAGGTATGTTCGCCCCACTTCTGTATTCGGCCAACTAGGATCAGACAGAGTTTTTAGATATGAAATTATGTTTTTTACATGTTCTTTTGGTTTAACTGTATTCTTTACGAAATATTTAATATTTTATTATGAGTTTTCTTTCACAAAACATGTTTTAGAATGATAAGATGTTGCAATATTGTGGTTTAAGGAGATAGAGAAACATGAAGAAGGGGGATATGGTCCATATGGATGAAGATATTATTTTTTATTTAAAGATAATGATATTTTAGTCATTTTAACTTTTATTTATTATTAATTTTTTAAATTGTGAAGTATATTTAGAGATTGAAAGAGTGTGGACGGTGTCAACGTAACTCATATCATGTTGGTCTAATAACTAGATTTCATTAACGCAGAAACTTGTGTAAGACGATTTCATAGATAGTCATGTTGGTCTAATAACTAGATTTCATTAACGCAGAAATTTGCGTGAGACGATCTCACAGATAGTTTTCTTGAGATGGATTTTTTTTACTCACAACCTTAATTCATTTTCATTAATTTACATGTGAATTGTGTAATGTGGGTTATGGGTTGACCCGTCTCACGTAAGAGTTACTAATTCATTAAACCCCAATCACATTTAAGTGAGTTTAGGAATTAACTAGTCTCAAGCATATGGCAGTAAGCTTCTTTTCTTGTATTTTCTTGGATATGCCCAATGAATTTAATTGTCCTAATTTATAATCCCTTCAATTCATTGAATATTGTTACAAGGGTAAAATTTTGTTTTTCATTATATATTTTTTTAATTATAACCCCATCATTTTTTCAAGTTTATCCAGTTATCATCCAAAAAAGATTTCTTAATTTTCAACTTAAGTAATTACGCTCTTTCTATTTTTTCCACATAATAAGATTTTACAATGTTCCTTAATTTAGTCCACACAATAAGATTTTTCAATGAATTTTTTTTTATCCAATTTTAATATTTCATGATTTATGATAGGAATTCCGAAAGTCGTTTCAATGAGATCTGTGATTAAAGAAAATGTTACCTAACTAAACAGAAAATAAAGTTTAAAGGTAAAATTGTCCCACGGATTACATTTGTAAATATTTTAAATGAAACACATCTTATAAATCATAATTCGTAAGCCACTTTTATAGGAGAGTGCTTCCTTAAATTAATGTTATAGTAGTTTTATATAGTAACTATAATCAGAAGCTATCAATTGAGGTATTTTCAAGTAAAATTATGAATTCTAAAATTATTTCTTAGATATGTACAAGTCTAGTGTTATAGTATTGACATTAATTTGTCATACAAATAAAGGAAAATATGATAAGTCGATTTTGCTTTAATTATATATTTAGATACACCTCCAAAATAATAATTAAGATTGTGATTGGATTAAAAAAAATTAAGAAATAACTTGAAATTCATAATAACAAATTCATTGATGATATTTAGATTAATATTGATCAAAAATACCACTTTCATATTACATTAATTATTTTTAGCAATTTAGATATTTTGATGTATTTAAAATATATTAATTTCAAATCTTAAATTTTAAATCACTCGTTACTACTACAATTATAAGCTTTTGTAAACTGGACCCAAAAATGCATGAGTCATATAAATATAAGATGATTGTTTGATTCGAATTTACAGAGACTTAAAATTTATTATGAAAGTGGGACTTGAAAATAAAGATTTTTACATATAATTTAAGTTAAATTAATTAGGCTAAAATTCAAACTCGATTTATTAAAAAAAATAAAAAATTAAAAGAATAGAAAATAGATTTTTACCCAATTCTGCTTAGTGTAATTGCAGCGAGCGACGGAGACATGGACTTACAATCATGGTTCCGACGAAGTGTTTCCAAACTCGTCACCACCTCCGCCGCGCCGGCGGCGGCGAAAAGCAACAAGAGTTCATTACGAGAAGAAGAAGAGGAGGAGAAACTGTACGGAATAACTGACCAATTGATCGAGTTTATCAAATCTCTCTCTCTCGACACGTTCACCAACTTCTCTCTCCCTGGTATTAACTCTTCACTGCCAATTTCTCTACTCTATGATTTAATGGCGTTCATCGGTTGGATTTGGCGGTTGCACAGATGAAGATGGAAGTGATGGTGCGAATTTGGGGAATGTACGGACGGATCTTTCTGATTGGCAGGAAACGCATGCCATGCTTGTTCTTTCGAAAGTCAAGGTTGCTCCTACCCCCTCCTAATTTATCCTCTGTGTGTTTGTATGTAAATGAACAGTAGATTCTGTACCTGTATTCACCAGGTGTTGCTTGAAAGTGGTGGAGGAATACTTTTTTGATGTTAATGATTTAACTCTGCTTCAATAGAAACTGTGCAATGCTGGGAAGTTAATATAGTGGTTTTGTTTCTGGATATTTATGTATTTATTTTCGACATGTCGTGTTAGAAGCTCCAAAAAAAGAAGTTATGGAATCAAAATGGAAGTTTGCTAGATGTTTAATGATGAATGGAGCTCATGGGGTTCGATTTAAGGCCAACATCGTGCTAGATAGGAAAACTTAAAGAAGTGGTGTCCAATTAATTTTGTTCTTTGGGCTAGTTGGGGGTTATGTGTAGTTTTGGCTGTATATGGTGTATGAAGACTTGAGCTTTAAACCTTTGCATTTGGGAGGAACTTTTGGCGAAGTAATGTGAAAATTATGTAATAGTGCATTTTTGATGACTTAGAGTTTTGGTTTGAGGACAAATGAGGGTCAAGAAAGGAAGGGAAGGAATGATAAGGTATAAGGGTGGTTGACGGGAAAGGGAGGTATCGAATTATTGTTGCTCATTTAAATCTGAAATTGACTTTTTTTTTAGATCTTCTTAATTAAGTTTTCAACTAACATTTTTAGGCGATGGATTCTCTTTCAGTGATTATATTCTCTTGATTGAGTGGCCAAAAAATTTGTAGTTGAAACCACTGGATCTTGCTTTTAAAATGATGTTCAATCAATTGTGTTGTTACTAAAGCACTCTCAATCTTCTTCTCAGGAACTTGCACAACTACGGTTTCGATTATGTCCTCGCTATTTGAAGGAGAGGCAGTTTTGGAGAATATATTTTACTCTTGTTAGGAGTTATGTTGCTGAGTGAGTGTTTTGGAATTTCTTTTTTATGCTTTATAGACTGTTTAATTCAGCTTCTTGCTATTGAAATTGATAAATCCGTGAAAGTGTTTAATGAGGGTATAGTTATTGTTGTTGTTTCCGTAGGGGGAGTGGAGTGGAGTTAGAAGTTGCAGATAACGGGATTTAGTCTCACAATCAGTTTACTAGAGAAATTACTTAAGAGTTGGATAAGATGTGAGTTGATCTGGTGGAATAAGGTTTTAAACAATGAAAATCTGAGTAAATAATGCTCCCAATAATTTGGCACAAGAGTATTGTTTATATGAAGCTTCATATTTTCCTAGAAACGTCTTGTATGGTCATAAGAATTTGGCAGAAGAGTCTTGTGTGGTAAAATTGTCTTATTTCCCTAGTAAACTTCTCTCCGAGGATGTTTTCCAAAACAAAAGTATATAAAACTCTTAAAAAATAATGACATTGATAAGAATTTTGCAACTGTTTGCTTCTCTCTGATATTGAAATACTGACTAACAGACAATGCAAGATGTGAGTTGATTCAGAATATATTAGTCCAGAATGGTTCAAATTCAAGGAAATGTGCTTTCTTATTTCAACATTATGGTAATACAACCTGTCTTTCATGATTGTTGCTTCTATAAGTTTATGATCTGCAATAATCAATAAAGTTTTACACAGTTGCATTTCTCTTTCCAGAGTGAATGTTTTAGCACACTATGATAGAGTATCTCCACTTGTATAAGATTTCATTTTATTATTTACAATATGTAGATTTGTGGAGGTTCACTGGACAGTTATGTACTTTATTTGTGGAACAGTAAGAATGAGGTCAGGATTATTCTATTTAAATGATAGGTGATCCACAGTTTTTACATGTGTGGTATTACATTATTTGGTTTAAAATGGACGCAGAACTTAGAAACTGTAAGATAGGGTGAGATTAGCTAGAACTTGAACTGTCCAATAAATAAAGAAAATATCTGAAAACTGAAAAGAATTGTGTTGATCAGATATCTCAATTAAATAATTTTTTTTTAATTAATCTTATGAATAGGTTGTGATTTGGCTGAATAATCTATTCGTTCATTCTGAAATGAAGTGGTTTATTGGCATTGGTCCCCATTTCTTTGTTACACTGTTTTTTAGTGATCTTCTGAATAGGTTGTAATAGGGCTGAAACTTTGGATGAATAATCTGTCCATTAATTCTGAAATGAAATGGTTTTATTGGCATTGGTCCCCATTTCTTTGTTACACAGTTATAGTAGCTTCATAACTTCGAATTCAGTATGTAACTCAGTCTACACAGTGATCCCCCCACCCTTTGCTTCCTCATTTTTCAGTTCACCTTTATGAGTGTGGCCCTTCCATCTTGTGATCCACCATTTTCACCTGTACATCCCTGCACCCAACCCTTGTCCCTCTCTCACGGAATAATTTATATCCAAGAAAATGCTTGCATATGAGAATCATGTACATTATATTCCCCGTCTTGTTAATGATCAGATATGAGTTGCATGCTGTACGACTGGCCAAACTCAAACAGATCAGAACTGGGAGTGAGATTGTCTCTGACACTAATGCCTGTGAAGTCGAAATGTCTGAAGCGAAATTCACACCGTCTATGGAGTCTGACACTTCTATGGAACAGAAGTCCTCAAACTCATAATACAGGGTAAGGTACTAATTTGCATCCTATTCCACATTTAATACCTTTTGTGCTTTAACTTAACTAATATTTGTTTATTTTTATCTTCAGTTTTATTGGGTTTTCTGCTAGATGAGATTTAGCTGTTCCATGGTTTGTTGATTCACCTTCCTCTTATTGGGAAAACCTTTGGACGGATGCGAAGAAAGATTAATTGATTGTCCAGTGGAACACCGAGATAACCCTCCGAGTGAAATCTATTTCCAGACTTATCTGGTAAATGATCTTCCTCAATCCCATGTCTAAAATATACGTTTCTTTCATTTTCTCCATTGAGCAAGCTTAAGTCTTTTATCCCTGGAATTGAAGCCGATAACTTATTCCGGTGAAACTTGGATACGGGGCTCGTATTTTGGGACAGAGTGAGTAATATTTATGACATATTTGTATCCACTATAATTAGAATGACATACTTTGGGGGGCAGCCTCAGCAAGAGAGAACTTTCTCTCTCTCTCTCTCTCTCTGAAAAATTATCTATCTTTCAACACTCGTGATAGGGATACACTGCAATGGGCCATGTGAAGAGGCAAAAATAAATGTAAAATGTAATTATCAGCAAGATTCTTGGTCTTGATGAATGCCCCCCACCTGCTTTTATTTCTCTCCCTCTGCACTGCACCCTTATCTCCACCACAAGTTTCACACAAGGACAAACTATAATCCTGTTTTCTTTCCAATATATTACAACCCCTACTATCATTTATTTCACTCTGCCTGCCCCCCTCTCATTCTTTCAAACAACAACACAAACTATCATGTTTTTTTACTGGGTTAATAACATTTTCTCATCCGAACTATACGTGAATCGAAACCTTTTTGTATAAGCTTTGAAATGTTCCACTTCATTATATGAACTTTAAATTTGATGTATTTTATGGTATCAGAAAAATCTTAGCCGTTGATTTTAGACACCTTTATGGTTAGGATTTGTCGGATACCATAAAATGCATCAAATTTAAAATTCGTACGACAAAGTGAAACATTCCATAGTTTATACAAAAAAGTGGCAAATCATGTATAGTTCGGATGAGAAAATGTTTTTACCCTTTGGCATTCATCATTTATCAGAAAAATGCATCATAAGGTCTTTAAACTATGAAGAAACCGTTATGTGAACATTAGTTTAAGGAACCTTTGGAAACATTCATGAATAGTGTATGAACCTTTTCAAATATTGGTAAATAGTTTAGGAGCCATAAAATGCATTGTGCCATTTATTTAACACATTCACATGAGTATGTATAATAATGATTTGTAATCCAAGGATAGATTATTTACATCACGGGTGAATCCACTTACCCTTGAGAACAGTGTTTTACTGACATGATTTGGCAGAACCTCAGACCAAACAGTGAGATTCTGCACTGCACAAAAAGGCAAGACAACAATTTTTACCCTTTCACCTTTCTTAATTTACTGCCACACACAGCCTTGTTCTAATATACAATTTATAACATGTGTCTTTTTTTTCAATAAGACAATCTGCAGATGGTTCCATAAGCAAACTAGGGGTCCAACAAGAGAATCCATCCCAATCCCAACCTATATTTGTTGTAGAAAAACCCTAACTCAGATTTTATCAAATTATCCTAAAATATAGTTATCTTATGTTGTACATAATATATTTTAAGAATAACCCAATATTGACTCACTGAAACACAAACCCAAAGCAAGTAAAACACCAAGAAAGGGGCACCAATTGATAATGGAAGGTAGTAGGATGTGACATGAAAATAGTAACTGCCAAATTTACAAGGATGAAAATTTATTAACTCCTAATGATTACATCTTTAAAAATTCTACTTGTATGTTGTTAATAGTCAGCAAACACACAGCCCTATATAGCTGCATTTCTTCCCAAAGCTCTGCTCTGTCCTAAAATACAGTGTATGCATGCTCATGGCCTCACAGCCACCCACTCGTACCGCCCAGGAAGAGGTAAATCTTTCACTACGTCGAAATTGTACCTGCAAACCAAAACGCGTTTCATCCAATCAAGCACGAAACACTACGTTGAAAAACGGGTGGTGAAAAAAGCAGAGCATACTTTTCTATAAAATGGCGCTGCATTGACTGCTCCTCACGGGCGAAAAACTCCTCCAATTCCCAGGCACAAGGGGCACTTTCATCGAGTGTATTTCGTACCACCCTTTGACTATCCGCACTTGAAAATGTCCGCTTTGTGGTAGAGCCCGGGGTAGTAATGGTGTTGCCATCCCTGCACGGAGTGCTTTCCCGAGTGCCCCTACACACACAATATGCAACATTTATTCAAAACATTTCACACACATCCTTCACATCACCCACCTCATCATACGCGCTAAGGTCCACATGCCGAAAAGAAGGAGAAATGATGCCAATAGATATGGTTAGATCGATAAAACCCTACACACTCGAGAACGGTACAAGATCAGCTACCCCCACCTATTCAAATTTCGCGGCGGCCCCATAAAAATGATGCAACTAAAAAGTCATTGCCACAATTATACAATTTGGAACGCTACGAATCCAATGTTCTACAAGGTGCTTAGACAGCAGAGTGGAGTCTAGCACTTTGGTGGAGCCAAAAAATGGGGGGCCAAATGCTAACCCCAGAACTCATTACTAGAATTCTTTGTCACATGTAAATTGACAACAAACAAGAATTTAGACATCCTCAAAATTTCTATATTTAGAAGCAATAATAGAAGAGATTAGCAGGAAAATGATATGAGAGAGAGACATAATTATGGTGGGGCTCTAAGGGTGGCTTTGTGCTTGTATATAGCAAAAGGCAAGTGGGGTGGCAGTGAAGCACATGCAAATATTGTTTATATCATTGAAAGAACCATTCAATCACAACCGTTGCTCAGCTTTTTGCCAAAGCAATTTTTTGCAATTTCCTCTTCTGGCATATAACAGTGATACTCATACCATGCATATAATAAACTAACTTATATAACCATTTTTATAGCATTAAATCCACTCTAGAGATTAAAGAAGGCCTTTACAATATGTCTTGAGTCTTTCTAGTTCAAGTGGTGTACCCAACCTTGGATGCCCCCAAATGTTTGAGTAATTATCACATAGGATTGATTATTCAAGAGAAAATTTGCAACTCAATAATGATAAAATAAAATAAAATAAAAAAGTAGATGTGAAAAGAATATCAAAAGGACAACCTTTGGCCCCAAGTAAAAACAAGAAAAGATGCACTTTTTTGGTTTTAAAAAAAAGAAAGAAAGAAAAGGAAATGCACAAAATGAGAAAGCAAAGATGAGTAGGTTAAGTCAAATCTATAATTTATAAATAAAAGAAAAATTCCCCACATAATTTTTTTTTTTTTTTTTTAAGAATTCCCCACAGAATTAAAATCTGGAAAAAGTGAAAAAAGAAATTAAAAATTGCTTCCTTCATTCAACCAATTTTTGATTTAATTAAAAAAAAAGTAAAATCAGCTCAATTTTGCGAAGCGAATTATGACGAAAATCGAAAGAGGATTAATTAATTAAATACAATAAAGATCACATGCGTGAGTGTACCTTTCTCTCACTTCAAAATCCAAATTATTTTCCCCAAACGAGGTTTCAATTCCCAAACCTTCGGCTTCAATTGGGCCCGAACCCGAAACGAAGCCCGTTCCAGAGCACTCTTCATGCGTTTCAATTTCAGCGTCGTCTTCGGCGCTGCAATCACAGCCACGTCGGATATTTCGCGAATTTTGCAGCTGCATGGGTTTCTGAAGGCGGCGCGAGCGGAGTTCCAGGTAGGAGGCGTCGGGGTTGGGCGGCGGCGAAGGAGCGGCGGCGGATTGGAGGCGCTGGAGGGCTAGGGTTTTGGCGCGGGTGCGAACTCCGAGGTACGATTGTGAGACATCCATTAAAGAGACGTCGAGTGTCATCTTCGCTTTCTTCGTGTACTTCCCCATCGCTTCTTTGGCTGTTCAAATGCGTGAGGACTATGTCACACTACTCGAGTTTTCATGGAAGGAGAGAGAGAGAGAAGAGAGAGAAAACGAAGAGAGAGAGAGAGAGGGGAGGCGGGGTAATCGGGTTATAAAAAGGGCTTTTTGTGTTATTCGTTGAATTTTCTTTAGGACGTGTTTGGATTAACTTAAATGAGTTTGAAGTATGATATATTGCAAAATATGGAATTAAAAGATTACCTTTGATTTTATTGAATTAAATGTGTATTAACTAATGGGATATATGATTTAATTGAATTGGATTATTTTATTTTTATTTTTTATTTTAAAACAACTGTGAATGAAATATTTTGACACTTGAAATATATCCAAATGAAGAGAGCCAAACATAACCTTGTTAAGTAAATTTCGTGTCACTTTTGTATTTATTTTGCTACCTCTCTTCAAATTTACTTTTTCCCCCAATTGTTTGTTTTCCCCTAAACAAAAAAGGAAATATAATAATATTATGATATTTTTCTTAATTGACATAATTTGACAATTGGAAAAAAGTGTTTTTTTTTTTTTTTGGTAAAGCGCAATATTTTTTTAAATAAAAAATAATACATTATAAAAGGCATTAGTTGATCTTGTTATATGACCATACAAAATATAACTTTTCGATTAAATAAATATTTTTGAATTTTTTTTCTTCAACAAGTGTTGTTAATGAATAACAAGTTTAATTGTAATATTTTAAACGTCAATTAGATCATTGCACCTCTACAACAGCTTACAAGATCATGTGCCAATTATCATTGAGCAAATGTGCAAATATACACTTATTGTAGTTGTTGTTGAGGTGCAAATATATTGAGGATTAACCCTAATATTCTTTTTATGGATATTTTATTAAAATGTAAATTTATTACATTCTTTTATTTAAAACTAGAATTGTTCACATAGAATGCACGTGTTATGTGAGTGTATGTGTGTGTATATATAATTCATCAAATATAAATAACATAAACATATATATGAACTTTAAAAAAAAAAACTTCTATTAATCCACGATTGATTGTATGTTCATCGAAAAAATTAAAAGAATTAATTAAGTGGCTCACTTACCACTTTAAACTAATTAATATTGTTCAAAAATCAATAATATGACCCCAAAAAAAAAAATTATTCAAATAACAACCATATTCATGGACTAATTGTCATCACCCTTAATCTCCATTCTCTTCCACTTCTTATTTGTTGTTGTTGAAGAACATTCATCCACTAGTTTTCACTTAAGCTTGATATTGCCTTTATCAATATTAACATTTTCAATCAACTTCGATCAATTCAAGTTTTTTCATAGTTTGAAACCTCATCGCATTAAAAAAATAAAAAAAATAAAAAAAAAATCAACAACAACAATAAAAGAAAAAGACCTGGGTTTTTTTTTTCTTTTTTTGGTTAATGTGAAAAGTAGTATGTGAGTTTGTTGTATCAAAAACTCAAGAATGAGTATTTATAGATGATAAAATTATATTCATAAATTTGAAATTCGAGATTTTTTTTCCTAATTTGGAAAGGGCATTAAATTTTAATGATTTTGAATTGATAATGCATTAATTGATTCGTAATTATCTACTTTTGGTAAAAGATTTTTATGAATGTGATCAATAATTTCAACAGTAGATAATCATGATTCTTTTCCTAATATTGGTAAACGATTTTTGTTCATAATTGATTCACAATTATCTGATTTTTTCTAAATTATATAACAATTTTTTTACAAAGAACACATGTGTTTCATTTCAAAACTGTCACCGTTGATATATCAAAAATCTAACATAATCATTAAATTTAAATCACAATATTTAAAAAAATGAGATTTTTACATATCAGCGGAATTATCCGTTTTTTTCTAAGATTTTTAACAATTCTTTTTATAAATAACACATGTGTTTCATTCCAGGACTGTCAATGCTAATATGTTAAAAATCTAATATAATCATTAAATTTAAATCACAATATTTAAAAAGATGAGATCTTTACATATCAACGGTGAACATTTTAAGGAATGTCCACGGTGGATAGAGAAACAATATTGTTTTTAATCACAATATTTAGAAAGATGAGATTCTTACATATCAACAGTGAGGATTTTAAGAAATGTACATGGTGGATAGGGAAACAATATTGTGTTCATTCATAGCTGGTGACTAAATTGAATTCTAATATGTCAAAAATTTAACATAATCATTAAATTTAAATCACAATATTTAGAGAGATGAGATCCGCTGATATGCCAAAATCTAACATAATCATCAAATTTAAATCACAATATTTAGAGAAATGAGATCTTTACATATCAGCGGAATTATCTGTTTTTTTCTCAGATTTCTAACAATTCTTTTTACAAATAACACATGCAATATTGAGCATTTTAAGGAATGTCCACGGTGGATAGATAAACAACATTGTTTTTTTCTAAGATTTCTAACAATTCCTTTTACAAAGAACACATGCAATATTGAGCTCTTTTTACAAAGAACACATGCGATATTTAGCATTTTAAGGAATGTCCAGTGGATAGAGAAACATATCGCATTTTAAGGAATGTTCGGTGGATAGAAAAACAACATTGATTTTAAGAACGATATTGTTTTTTCCAAAATTTCTAACAATTCTTTGTGTCCGATGGATAGAGAAACAATATTGATTTTAAGAACTATATTGTTTTTTTCTAAGATTTCTAACAATTCTTTTTACAACGATATTGTTTTTTTTCTAAAATTTCTAACAATTCTTTTTACAAAGAACACAATATTGTTTTAAATCACAATATTTAGAAAGATGAGATATTTACATATCAACAGTGAACATTTTAAGAATAAATATGAAAAGCTATTCACATTTTTTATTATTTTTGAGTTACAATTAAGACTCAACCATGAGACCTTACTTAAGGTGAATGATGTACTTACCGCTAGACTAAGCCTATAGACATCAAATTTTTTACTATTAAATATATATTATTTTAATTTTACTATGAATTATAGATATATATTAAAAAATCACAAGTCAAATTTAGGAGTCAAATATTAAAAAAAAAAAAAAATCACAGTCAAATTGATTGTTTTATAATCTCAAATTTACGTGGCATTGATTATGAGGTCGATCCCGAATTTCACTTTTGGACTGTATCAAGAATGTTTGTCCCCACTCCAGAGCCATATATACTTTCACATAAACGGTATATAAATAGGATCTCAATAGATCTATTACATTTGCATTTTATTTCATTCAAATCTAAATAATAATTTTCTAACATAAAATTTTATTATTTATATTTTTATATATTTGCAATTTATGTAGATTATTTTGAATTATAAATTAGAATATCTTTAATACTTTAATTAAGGTATAGTTGATTATTTGTTACTTAAATTTTAAATTTTATTTAGGAAATGTCATAAAAAAATGTGTGGATTCTTTATGAATATTCTTTGTTAAAGGTTTTTACGGAAATTAAGTATGGGTCAATTAAATATTTTAAAATCTAAGCAAAATTTTATATGATTGCTACATTTTTAGAATATCTAAGTTCATAAATTCGGCATAAAATAATATATTTAAATTTCATATCAATTTTCTTATGGAATAAAGATCAATTAAAAAAAAGATCATATCATCTATACAATTATTTATGGAGTAGCACTCATATGCAACTGATACACACATGCATTCGGGTCGAGTTCGGGTGCGGGTTGATGCGAATCCGTGCATTTTTTTTTGCTCCGACCTCTATGTTATGTTAATCATACATTAATGTTATATTAGTCATACCTTTATTTCCAAATATCATACCTTTATTTAATACTTTTAACTCTAAAAAAAACCCTAAATTCGCCACAATTTGTACATGTTTACCTTTATATGATAATACTCATACCTTTATGTAATATATAAAGGTACAACTAACATAACTAAAAGGTATATCCAATATAACTAAAAGGTATGATTGTTATAACTAAAAAGAATGAAATGTTAATATATTTGTCTAAAAAAAATGCTAAGGTACAGCTAACCTTACAAAAGGTATGACTAACATAACTAAAATGTATGACTAACACTACTAAAATGTATAATTAACATAACATAAATGTCAGACATCTGGGAGCATGTTTGGACTGATTTCATCCGTGACCTGGTGACGCGTGTGGGAGTGTATGGACGCGTGGCGGGCCGGGTCGACCCGAGTGTACAGATCTAGTATTTGTGCACCAGGTGCACAATTTTTTTTGTCTTATTTATGTGCACTAGGTGTACGGATCCTAAATCCGTACAACTGGGTCGACTCGATCCGAGGGTGTGTTTCACGCACCCAAACTCTAGCCTAAAATTGCGCTCAAACCTTAATTTCACAGTTATATTGGCCTAACATTTAAGTTTGGCGAACCTAACCTTTTAGTTATTGTTGGTCCCAAGTGGCACAGAGGTTCAGAGGGGGGCGATTGAACCTCTATCAAATTTTCAATCTTTTTCGAACTTGCTGCACTGTATCCTACAACAGTATACAATACAAAATACAATACTGTTGGGATATTTCAGTAGTTATCTTGATAAGACAAAACACAAATAACACAATAAGAGAAGAACAGTTTGCTTAAGATTGATACCTAGTTTCCACATTACATGATCATAAGCTTATCGATACTGAAGGAAAGATCATGTAATGGTTTTCCAAGATACAAGGAAAACCAACCTTAGAAGAAGTAAGAACACTTTTGAGGATCAGCATGTTGTAGGGAACAACAAGCTAGAAGAAGTATCCTTAGTAAAAAGGAAATATGATACTGGAAAAGTAGTCAGCAGGTTGTGAGAAAGCTGTTCTGAAAGAAGAACTCAGAAAGCAAGTAACTGCTGCAAGAAACCAACAGGAGCTGCAAGAACCCATTCTTGCAAGCAGAGACTGTTGAGGATACAGGACCGGCCAAGGAGACGGGGTCCTTACTGAAGACCTCAGGCGAGTAAGTTGTTCAGACAACACTCTCTGAGGATGAGAAGACCTCTGAAGGGGCGGCTGTTGAGACAGTACCCTTAGAGGATGTTCGAAGAGAAGCTGAGGTAACCGCTAAGTAGCTAGAGACACCTCATGAGGAGGTTGATGTTGCTGCTGCTGCAAGCTCAAAAGAACCTATCCAGGTTACAGCAGCAGAGGTTACTGAGGAAGCTGCGTATGCTGAATTCCTCCGAAAGGGCGGCAAGTAGCTACTGCAAGAAAGCAGTTGCATCATTGCAGCAAAGTAAGAAAGAACGGCATATAGCATCGCTGCAAGAAAAAGTTACAGCATACTGCAAGAAAAGATACAACAGTAGTGTACGAAGATACTGCAAGAAGGTTTAAGTTACAGCAGCACAGTAAAGGACAAACAGCTGCAAGCAGACCTAGGATACAACGTGAAGCTTTCTACTCAAACAGTCAACTGAAGAAGTATCCTGCAATCCGAGGAAGGATAAATGCAGTACGATGAACGAAGATCCAAGCAAGAATAAATAGAGCCGTTCCAGAGAAGATCAAAGTTGCAGACACGAAGCCAATGCCAAGACGCCACGTGGACTGACGTGCTGCAGAAAGCTGCAAGCCACAACCACTGCATTAAATGCTCTAGAGAGAAAGTCAAGACGCATTAAATGCAAGCCATGACTTTGATCAAGTACTCTTAATTTGAAAATGGGAGATATCTCTCAACGGATAAAACTCTCAAGATTTATAAATAGAAGGTGTGGCTGATTGAAGAAATTGTTGGATAAAGTCGAGTGGAAATTCACATATCATCCAAAGCTCTTCAAGCTTTCACATGTTCAGCCACTCAACCATCTAGGAGCAGTCTACAACAACAAAAGGAGCTCTCAGAGATCAAGACTGCTTCTCACCAGTTGAAGATTTATTTTCTTTTTAACCTTGTTGCTGTGTGCTTAGGTTGTTTTAGGTGTCGAACGGTTGATAGGAGAGATCCTTGTTGTTTGTATAGTTGTCTAAGTTTTAGGCAGCTTCCTTGTGTGGGAGTTTGGAACCCTGTGTGGGTTTGCCTTTAGAGTTTGCAGTTGTTGTGTGTACACTGGACTCTAGTAGGTGTTTAACTTTGTAAGTTGATAGATTGTTAGGAGTGTCCTGTAAATCAATCTTGCTTAACGAAGTTCCTGCTCGAGATAGCAGTAGAGTGGACGTAGAAGGGTTACACCACCTTCGAACAACTATAAGCCATAAGTGTTTTATTGCTTTCTTATCTACGCTTCATCTTTTATATCTATCTCTGTCATAAGCATAAAACGTTTTGAAAAGGATCATATTTGAGAAAACCAGCCTTGTGTCTTAAAACCTTTATTTTTCTGATGCGTATAAGACTCTAAGTTACAGCGTATAACACTGCATCCTAGTGCTGTAAGTAGTAACTGACTGGCGCTGCAAGTTCAAGTAACTTGCAGAATCGTTTGTTTTAAACAGATTTTCAAAATCGACCAAGGTTTATTCACCCCCCTCTAAACCTCGGACACCACTTGAGACCAACAAATACTACTTACTGTGCTAGAATGCAGCACAACTTGCTGTAACAGAGTTCTTTATGCATCGGAAACTTAAACTTTTGATAGAGTTTCTTTTTGAAAACCTTTTCTGAAATATGAGTTTTAGCAAAACTTAGAATGTAGTGATGAGATATATAATACAACAACAAGATATATCAACAGAAATGCTAAAATAGAAAGATAAACACACAATGATTTATAATGGTTCGAATGTGGTGTAATCCTTCTACGTCCACTCTACTCTTCTCAGGGGAAGAACTTCATTAAGCCAATTGTTTTACAGGACTTTTACCTTACAAACTATCAATCTAACAAGTTAACAACTACTATGATTCAGCTTCCACATAGGTTACTCGAATCTCAAAGGCTGACCCATACAGGATCCTAGAAACTCACATAGAGTTATTGTCTTAAACTCCTAAGGCTAAACACTCAGCAATAAAATAATTTTTCTATCAACTGAGGACACCATTAAAACAACCTAAGCACACAACATAAGGGTTAAAAGGATATGAGTTTTTCAACTGGTGGTTGAAGCAGCCTTGATAGATCTTGAGCTCAGATGTTTCTAAGGCTTGATTGCTTCTCTTAGAGGTTGAGTGACTGAAAACTTTGTGAGTTGAATGATTGAGAGTTTGAGAGCTTGTTCTTGCTTGAGAGTGAGTGATCAGTTTTTCAGTAGTTGATTCAGTCAATTCTTCCTCTATTTATAGATGAAAAAATATGTCCATTGAAGAGAGACATACTTGTTTGAATTTGAATCCTCTTTGAGCTCGCATTAATTGTCTCTGAAGGGTTGTATTTAATTTTCCTTATCTTGCACTTCAGGGTTTTTAATGCGGTTGCACTAGATTGCACTCTTGTATTCGTTCTGCTTTCTGTACTGCTGCATTATCCTGCATATAGTATCCAAATACTATTTTCTTCTGTTGTATCCAATATCGGTCTTCTTTGCTGCTAGCAACATTTTCTTCCTTGATCAATCGGCTACTGAATTCCAAAAATCCTCTATTCTTCAACATGCAGTTTCACTTAAACATTGTGAAAAATGGGGTACTCTACTTTCCTATTACAATGATGTTTTGTCTCATCAAAATCTAAACATAAATTTTCAAATAGTTATATTCGCATAACCTTTTAGTTTGGCGAACCTTACCTTTTAGTTATATTCGCATAACCTTTTAGTTATGTTTGCATAACCTTTTGTAGTGTATGAAGACCTACCTTTCAAAACCTTTATGTTGTAATAATATAACATTTATGCATATAATTTAACTTTTTCGTTATAATAATATAACATTATGTTATTCTTTAAATACATAAAAGTTATGATATTTGTACATAAACATTATGCTAATATAACATAAATGTTAAATTATTATAACATAAAAGTTTCAGCTATACTACATGAATTTTATAGTGAAAAAAGTCTAAGTTATTCACTGAAAGGTTATGAAATATGTACATAAAAGTTATACTATTACAACATAAATGTTATACCATTACAATATGAAGGTTATGACATAAATTAAAAAAAAAAAATATATATATATATATATATATATATATATATATATATATATATTGGGTGTGGATCTGGGTCGGACCAGTCCCGATCCGATCTGCTCGCACCAAGTTGCATGAATCATGATCCATACACTTGGTGCACACAAACACTACTCTATCATCTAATCTAACCTTCATGATTTATAGTAATTAATTTTATTTCATTTTAGATCAACACTCAGAAGTGTTTTAGGAAAAAAAACGTTTTTCAAATTTTATTCAAATAGATGAAATATCTTTTTGTCACCTCATTTCAAAATTTAATAATTTTATTTTTACTTTCAAATTTAGTATGTACGTTTGTTTCTATTTCCAAATTATATATATTCATAGAGAGATATTTTCCATGCATCAATTGCATGAATTTAAAATTCATTCAACTCAAACCCTCTGATTTGAATATAAATATTTCTTTTTTCTTCTATTCTTTTTTTCATTTTTCTGTTCTGTACGCACAACGCCACACTCATCACCATCATCATCATCTTCTTCTTCGTCCTCTTTTTGTTTTCTATCTTGGTATGCATAGCTTGTCATTCATCTTCATCTTTTTCTCTTCTTTTACATGCATAGACACCTCCACCCTTTTTTTCCTCCACTCATTCTCACACATACAAATGCTACTATTCTTCTTTCTCACATAGGTGTCGTCCTCTTTTTTTTTTTCTTTTTTTTTGCAGGTCTTCTTTTTCCTTATTTTCTTATCTTAGTTCATTCTTATAAGGTTGTTCCTCTATCAAAATACTTCATAATCATAGTCAGTGACGGACCCATGATTTTTATCGAGGGGGCCCAACTAATAAAAGAATAACAATAGTTCTAAGAATAAAATCAAATCTAACAATTCATAAAATAATAATCAATGATAATAATTCTTTACAATCACTTCATATTTTATTAAGCCAAAATAATGAATATATTATATATTCTATAACAATTGATAATCAAATAAATTAAAATAGTATCATTACTCAATGAAGAAAAATAAATAATGAGTTTAGATATATGAACAATTTACCTTAAAAATCTTTAAAATTGATATTTTGAACAAGAATTTGATAATATGCAAGTAAAATTAATTAATATACATATTTTTTGAATAAAAATATAAAAATACCTAAAATATTATTAATTTTTTTAAAAATCTCAGGGGGGCCCAGTGCCCCCCTAGCTTCAATGTAGGTCCGTCACTGATCATAGTGATTACTTTGTAGAAACGGAGAAGATGAATCTTAAATATTGATTTATTTTACTAAAAATATATTATTTGTATTACATAAAAATATCACTAGTATTATACAAATGCATGACTAGTATTACATAAAATATTAACTCATCTTACTTAAAATAACGTAAAATACTACTTATATCACATAAATGTATGAATCACATAATGTAAATTTCTTACTCCATTGTTGTTGTTGTTAAAGCATGGCACGCCTATTGTTGATATTCTTTCAACCTTTAAGAATTAGTCTTTGAGAATCAGACTCAAATGCTTAGGCGTGTCCATGCATAATGGTAAAACTGTCATAGTTATCACAAGCATTGGAGACTTTATTACATTTCTTCTATATCAATCCAAAATATCTCAAATTTCAATTATAGCTTTAGCTTGCTACTTACAAAATACAAAATTTGATAAAAATCAAGAATAAAAGATTAATTGATATCTGAAATGAGGGAAAAACATCATAATCAATACACACAAAATAGATCTCATGAAATTCCTCACACTTAGATAATGCTTGACCTCAGGCATACTTTAGTTCAAATTCATGATCTCAACTCATCTTCCTCTCCCTATACTTATCCCAAAACAGTTTTCATGCAATTAAACATAAATTTTTAAAAGGAATTCTCCATCCACTAACACATGAACAATCATATCAATACTAATATTTAAATACATAAGACCAACACCTTACTTTAGATTCACTATTTTCACTACTCAAGTGTTTAGGCTATTTACATCAAAGAGCTCTCAAGTCAAAATATAAGAAGATATTTATCATAAACTTGCAAATATATCACATCCTTCCCAACAATGAACAAATTAAAATGCACAAAATCCAAGAACTTAACGAGACAAATTTGACAAGGCTTTGGGTTAAGGTATGACAAGAATGAATTTTTGTGTTTAGAATTGAAGTATTCATCATTATTATATCTACCATACTAAGCTCAAATATGTCATCAAGAATCAAAATACTGTACAAAGAGTTAAAACTCAACTTCAAAAAAAAAAAATCAAAAAAAGAACACACTTTGTAAAATCTGCAAAATTACATATAAATACATATCTATATATACACTTCTTCATCTTCGTCAATCAATACCTCTAGTCGCCAAGCTCCGTCATAGTTCGCTATTTCTTCTTCATCTACCACCCATTAGTGCCATATGATTTATACGAGATAAGGTTGCACTAGTTCCACCAAACCAAGGGCTCCATTGCAAGATGATCAAGATGATTCTAACGTCTTTGTTCCAATTGAAATTTATCAAGGTGAAAATGCGACTTCTCCCACACAGAAACTTGCAAGAACTACAAGGTCCCGGTATGGAAATTCTGGTTCTTTCATCAATAGAATCAGATTTGAACGGGCATCTCTCATTCACAAAGAAAAAAGAGGACAAATATCGAATAATATGTCAGAAGAATATTGTCCTTATAACTATATTCACCATCCAACTTTAGCACTTTTGAATATTGAAAATGAAATTCATAACTTAGTAGCTAGTATTAGTTGGGAGATATATGTTTCAATTACATGTCCCACATTTTTGAAACTTGTAAGAGAATTTTATACTACATTTGAATTCAAGTCGAAAGAAGCTAGGAAGGGTCGCAAAGCTAAATGTATTTTATTTAGGCTTAGGGTCGGACAAGGAGTTTAAACTTTCAATTTCGAAGTTTAATGTTGGATCTGAGTTTATTTCTGAAGAGTTTTTACGTTTCGATGATTATTTGAATTTATGTTGTGGTTATCTTGATATTTTTACCTCATCGCATTGTATCGTACTTGATCCAACCTAAAGTACTACAATCCTAAAAATTTCAAGACTACTTATCATTATGATCTGATTTTAAAATTAATGCATCAGTTTCTTGCTTACAATTTTTTTAGCCGAAAAAATTCCTCCTATGTTTTAACAAAATCTGAATTCTATTTTTTATGGTGCATGAAGAGGAAAAAAAAAAAAAAAGAGTCAATCTTGGTTATTGGTTGGCGACACAATTTGATCATGTTACAAAGAACAAGCGTCATTCGATTTTGGGATCTTTAATTACTCGTCTTGTTCTGTATCTTCAATTGTTTGATCTTGAAAATAACGATTATGTTGTTTGTGAGATGCAAGCAAGACACATTCAATTATTGCATCCTCTTCAATTGGTCATGTATGTTTCAATTTTTTCCAATTTCAATCCAATTTGGTTAGACTTCCCAAAATTGTCGATGTCACGTGAGAGTTTATGATGGTCATCCGATCAAAATTGGATTAAAATTTGGAAAAAATTGAAACATACATGACTAAAATTGGAAAACTTGACTGAAATTGGAAAAAAATTGAAACATATAGGACCAAAATTAATGTATACTTGGTTGCCCAAAAATGAAAAAGCTGACCAAAATTGAAATTATCTCTAATATTAAAAACCATCCGCTATATAAAGGGGCTAGTTTCGAGGTCAGGGATTGGGTGGGGAATAAATACCATCCCCGTACCCTTCTCCACTATTTCTAAACAAGGAATGACCGTTCATGCCTCATTCCCCAATTTGATCAGAAAATCCCCATTCTATTAACTTCGATATGGAAATTTTCATCCCTAGGCGAGTGGTTCTTTTTATGCTAACAATCATCTTTCATTTTTGTCGAAGTGGTTTCTTTATCTTATGCAAGAATTTAAGGATCACTTTTTCAAGAAGATGAATGGTTTTCTTTGTTACATAAGCAATGCGATGGATAGACCATTCCAAGGGTTTGTATTTGATCCCAAGAGTTTCTAATTGGGAGTTAGTTGGTTCCGTGGGCGAGTGTAAGCGAGACGAGCTTTGTGTGGAGGTGAATTAGATGAAATAATTAAAGAGATTGTATTTGATTGTAGAGGTAAGTTTGATGCATTAGAAGCCATATCTTATTTGAAAGAGGGTTTGAATATGATGGCAAAGCTTTCAAGAGTTAGAAAACAACAAATGAGAAATTCAAAAGGACTTATCTTTGACACAAAGTATTGCTTGAATCATTAGGTGCCCATGTGAGTTTAATTTAAGGGGAAACTGTAAACTTAGAATATTGTTTTTACATCATTCATCAATGGATGATATTAATTTTTCAAGCCCCGACATTATGACACTAACTTTTAAATTTATGCAATTTCTCGTATTTTTTAACCTTTTTTTTTTCTTTTAGACTTCTTTGAGAATACCAAGAAATCCTATTTAAATCATTTACTTATCTTTGTTTCTAGGGCAAATTAACAATTAAATTTTAATCATGGAACAATATTGAGAGTACTTATATAGGGAACATAATTTTCTTTATATATCTTTTGGCTGAGATTTATATAAGAGAAAAACTTTAAAATCTTGTTAGATTTATCAAACAATCCATCATGTTTTCGAATTAATCTCTATTGCTAATAATTGCTAATCAATTGTTGTCTTAAGTTTATCTGTTTTCCTTCATTATCTTCTAATTAGTACTTGTATGTGTGTGTGTGTATATATATATTAAGTTCTTTTATAGACAAGTAATCTTTCTAACATGCACAAATATGATTTATCTTAAGAAGAAGAAGAAGAAAGAGTAATAATAAAAAATAAAACATATTAAATAGATGAGGATTAACAATTTACAATGCTTTATTAGAGGGAATTAACATCGGAAATTAAAAGAAAAGAAAAAAAGAAACATAGTTGTTTCTACTTTATTTGTGATACCTATAGGAATGATGCAGATGATTTGAGAACAAAAATACAAATATACTTCTAATGACCAAGTTGTGTCACATAAGAAATGAGAAGTTATGATTCAGAAAAGAGTTTAAGTTGTCCTAAATAAAATTTTTGATGTTCGTTTTTTACATTGACAAAAAAATTATATCACTTGCTGGAGTTTTGGCTATAAGTTGTGAAGGTATCAACTTCGATACCATTATAAACCACATCTAAAGTAAGAAAATATCAAATTTAATTGTGATTTTATGTATCTATTTTAGATCGAAATAATTTCTAACGAACTAAAATTTATTGATATCTACAATAATGTGTAGATCGACAAAAAGTGGTTGTACATGACAAAAAGACAAAACTTATCAACTAATTTCCATTGAAAAATAAACTCTTTTGCACGTGTGATGTTTTTAGTTGTGATAGCTTATCTAAGATTTGGCAACAAAGGAATGATGTATTTTCTGTAAAAATATAAGTTTCCCTTTTGTTGCTACGCAACCAACTCAAAGATTGAAGTAAAAATAGAGAGGTTGGGACTTTTAGAGATAAAACCAATTACATAAGGGAGACCATAAAATCATTTTTTGAATGAAAAAAATTATACCAAAAATCCATGAAATGTGGCCAAAAATCAAACTAATTCAATAACACAATGCAAACATAAGAAATAACATACTTTCAAAAAAATTCTAGGATGTTTGTCCTGAATTTGACTTATTTGAATTTTGGATGGATTAAATTCAGATGATCTTTGGATTGAAATTTGTAACATCATATTCTACTTTTTCTCTTTTTCTTTTTTTTTTAATTTCCAAATAATATGTACTTTTTGTACAATTCCCAACAAACAATATATATTTTTTCTACAATTTTCAATGTGAAAATAACATATTAACTATAACCATATCATTCAAATCTCGATAAATTTAGTATTTTTAAAATCTGAACTCATAAAATCCTTACAAATCTGAAATTCATATTTACAAAATTCATGTCTAGAACAAACATAACCGGGAGATATGTTTGGAAGGGAATTATGTGGGTTTAAGGAAAATCTATCATTGAAATATTGAATTTTGCTATAAAGGTGAATAATGAAAATATATATTTGTTTAAAGATTTTGTGGGATATGATTACACTGTAGATATCAAATTAATGATGAAAAATATATGTTGATGTAATACATTGTTCTGAAAAAGTGAATTTAGTAATGATTGGATAGTAATGATTGGATGGTTATATGATACTTAATTTGTTATATTTAAATAGAGGAAATGGCCCTATTTAAATAGGGGGTAGGTGGATAGTTGTGCAATATTTAAATGAGCAAATGGCCACAAATACCCCAAACATATAAGCAATTTCCCTTTCTAACCCTCAATATAAGCAATTAACCTTTTCTACCCCTTTTGACTAGTCAGCGTGAATAGTATTCTTGAACAATGTAATAAAGAGACATGTGCATGTATTATGTGGGCTTCACTTTTGCAGGGTGATGGGAAATTTGCATGCATGGTTATACGATTTTTTTTTTTTATTCTGGTCAGAAAATTTTGTTGGTTAGCAATTGATATGTCATTTATTAATCATACAATTCTCTATATAAGTCTCTTACTCCTCTCCCCCTAAATCACACCCAAAATTTGTATAGATAAAAAAAAATTGTCGGGGATGGTGCACGAAGAATTTTAACTTCTCATTTTGAAGGTATGTAATTGTTTTATGAGTATTACACGATTTATTACGTATTAAAGGTCCACGAGAATTAGGAGTATTTTTAGGAGTATTAAAATAAATTTCGTGCAAGGCTGGCAAAACATTATGTAGAGGTCCACGAACATTATATATGTTGCACCTTTCACGAAAATAAAAAATGGTTGAAACGTTACACGAAAATTTCCATAAAATGTAGAGTTCACGAAAATTTAATTTTAATGCTACACGAAGATTTGCATAATGCTATATTTTAATTTAAGTGCTCCACGAAAATTCTTCTTAAGTGCTTCACGAAAATTAAAAATGGTTGAGACCTTACACGAAAATTTCCATAAAACGCAGAGTTCACGAAAATTTAATTTTAATGCTACACGAAGATTTGCATAATGCTATATTTTAATTTAAATGCTCCACGTAAATTCTTCTTAAGTGCTTCACGAAAATTAAAAATGGTTGAGACCTTACACGAAAATTTCCATAAAACGTAGAGTTCATGAAAATTTAATTTTAATGCTACACAAAGATTTGCATAATGCTATATTTTAATTTAAGTGCTCCACGAAAATTCTTCTTAAGTGCTTCACGAAAATTAAAAATGGTTGAAACCTTACACGAAAATTTCCATAAAATGTAGAGTTCGCGAAAATTTAATTTTAATGCTACACGAAGATTTGCATAATGCTATATTTTAATTTAAACTGTCAAAAGAAATAAATTTAGTAATTCAAATTTTGTTAAATTGAAAGCTCCACGAAAATTAATTTTAAGTGCTCCACGAAAATTCGAATTAAGTGCTTCACGAAAATTAATTTCAATTGCTACATGAAAATTAATTTTGTGTGCTCCACGAAAATTAATTTTATGTGCTACACAAAAATTAATTTGAAGTGCTCCACGAAAATTAATTTGAAGTGCTACACAAAAATATTTTAAAATTCTACACGAAAATTTCCATAATTACATATATAGTTAAACGAAAATTTTAACTTTTTAAAGGTTACACGAGAATTTATAAAAATTATAAATATTCAACGAGAATTTCTGTAAAGTTCGAAAATTAAACGAAAATTGGAATATTTGTGAAATCAAGCGAAAATTTAAATAATTGTATTCTGTGAATAAATTAATTTTACTGTTAATACAAATATTAAAAATTATTTCGAAGTTGATTTTTGGTTTTTATATATGAAAATATTCTTTGTTTATATGATTTTTCACATTTATATGATTTTTATTTATATATGACAAAGGTATTATTTATTATTTTTTAATAATGTTGAATAATTATTTTCTCTAAGGTGGTGAATATTTTTCATGTCTACTTGTTGTTATGTTTTAAATTATATAATTATTAAGAACTATAGTATATTTTACCAATAATTATTTAAAAGTAGTAATTATGTTGAAGTCATGATCACTATGAATAGTTTAATCATTAGTAATTACGTATTGATTATGAATTATTAATAAATTACATTAATTTTTTAATTAATGATTAATAATTACTTTTTTGAGTCCTGAATAACAAGATTTGTATATTAACTATGTTGTTGCAGTTTTGATTGTTTCCCATTCCATAATATTATAATCAATATGAATTGATTTTTTTGTATTCTCGTTGTTTCGAAGGAAAAGTATTTTGAAATAACTAACTCGCATGTCAATGTTTTTTTGTAATGTTTAGGAAACAATGGGATAGCCGGCGTGGACTCTTTGATATACTCCATCTTCAGGTGGATAGTGTGGCCCACGAGGATTAAAGTCAGAATCACCAAATCGCAATTCAGTGATCAAGGCAAACTCTCTCCTAGAGAACCGACAAAGATGGAGGTCTCGTCCAATAAGAAACCATCGCTCATCATCAGGGGTATCTCTACTACATATTTCACGTGACATCAACACGTGAAGAAAGGCCTTACAACTTTCGAGCTCAGTCTGTCACCTCAGAAAATAGCCGAAACACGACCTCAGAAGGTCCAACAAGCAATCCCTCCCAATTTGCAACAACTCCTCCTTGATTTCATCTAATATGCTCAAATGACTATACTCATTGATATATGCCAACGTACCCTGGCAACCCTCACGGACCCAATGGTACTAAAATAATAAAAATTATCTAATTAATTAATTATCAAGCAATATCAACGATCTAACTGCATATACAACAAACTATTATATTCACAATACAATAATTATTTTATAAAAGTCAATTAAATAGATGGTTAATTATTAATATTTCATGTAATTGTTTTATTAATATATTAAGTAATTATTTTATTAATATATTATGTAATTGTTTGAAGACATTTTTTAAATGTACAAATAAATAGCACAAGGAGAAAAACAAATACAGTAATCCAAATATCTATAAATAACATTTAATTGTTACTTATTTAAAACTTTTTAAAGATTTAAAATTTATTTATTTCATTTTGTTTTCGAGGCATATTAATATATATAATAATAATCAAAATATATAGCCACCAAGTTTATTCTAGAAATTCTATATGATTCTAAATGGTTTCTTATTTCAAAAATATTACACAATGTTTATATATTTTCGCTAATTGTTACTTAAATGTCAAGGATTACTTAATTATTGAGCTTGAGTTTTAGAAAGCATATTTAAAATTACTACATTATTTTCAAAACATCTTAAAACTAAGTTGTATTTTTATAAATTATTACAACATTATCTTATATTAGTATAATTCGCGTTTATGCTTTAAAGTAAATTTTGTTTAATTTAATTTGATAATTTCATATAAGTTCGATATTTTAAATAAATTTTTACAGTTTAAATGTATCATTCTCACAATATTAAATGACTAACTTTGAGAATAAATAGTATATTTGTAACTTTCCAATATATTTATATATCTTATAAAAAAATTTATACGATATATATAATCTACTGAGGCTTGTGAATATATATTTTATATTTTTTTAAAATTTATATAATATTCAAATTTTAACTAAACAGAAACATTCATTAAAAACATTCCTTAAACATCGATTTAAAATCATTTTATTGTTCGTGGAGGCTTTAATTTTATTCTCGTGTAATTCTCTAATTTCCAATTTCCCGAAACGTTACACGAACATTTATCTCATTCCTTAAATTTTTTAATGTTACACGAACATTTAAGATATTAATTTCCGTGTAACGTTAAATTCCATAATGTTTGGGTAACGTTGAAAGCATAAACTTCGTTCAACACACAAAATCTGAAATGTTCGTGTAACGCTCTGTAAAATCTTCGTGTAAGCCTATTTTTCCAGAAATCTAACCAACAACAAACACAGTTCAAATTCAAGCGTAAAAACGACAAACACCTAAAAACGCACCACATTCCATCAACAATACGAGAAAACCTAAATCCTAGTTCAAACTACAAACCAAAACATGATCATAAACTGTAGAATTCATTATTGAAAAAAAAAAAAAAAAAACAGAACACATCTACACTGTAAAAAAAAACCATGGCAGAAAATTAAAAAAGAAGGGAGATGGGAAACTAACATTGTTCGCTGCCATACTGAATGTGTAGAATGCCTGATCCAGAATCTTCGTTCGCCGGAGGAAGAGGCACCGGCAATTGAGAAATTAGGGCTACACGACCTTTTTTAATTGAAAGGGGAAGAACTTTTTTAATTGAAAGGGAAAGAATTCAGTTTTCTTAAGGTGGGGTTGTTGGGCGCGTTAATTACGGGCCCACAAAATTCATTTCATAATTAATCTTCGTGTACCCATGACAAAACATTAATGTTCGGTTAACATTAGTCTATTGTTCGTGCACCTTTAAATTCCAATTTAATATTTCATTTCAATTAATTTTCGTGTAACGTTAAGTTTAATGTTCGTGAAACATTAAACTTAATTTCGTGTAAGGTTTAAATTTAATGTTCGTGTAAAATTAAACATAATGTTCGTGTAACATTAAACTTAATGTTCGTGAATAATTAAAGTCAATGTTCGTGAAACATTAAATTTAATTCTCGTGGACCCCTTGTTTTTTAATGTTTCGATTTAATTTCTTTTTTTCCCATGCATGTTCATTTTATTATTTTCGTTAAACGTTGAACTTTTATTTTCATGTAACGTTTACTCTTTTTTATGTTCATGTAAGGTTTACACTTCAAATAATTTCGTTCAACCCTACTTCTATATTAATGGATGTCAATGATGTGAAAGGTGGTAGTTACGAGAATTAATATTTAACCAGCATATTGGCAGATTATTGGGGTATTTTGGGATCAATTCTTATATTTTAAGTTGTTATAGGCACTATTTTATATTGAGGGGTATTAAAGGATTTTATTATACATTTAGGGGTAGTTTGGGCTGGGAACCCATATTTAAATTGTGGTAGGTATTTTGTATTGGGACTGGTAAATTAGGTATTGTTTAGATTAGGGAAAACATCAATTTTAGTCCCGTAACTAAGGCCTTGTTCAATTTTGATACCGTCGATTTTCACTTTCTAATTTTAGTCCTTTAACTTTTCAATTTGTCCAATTTGCATCCAATTTTGACCCGATTTTAGGCACGTTAGCAAATTTGACCGCCACGTAGGCAAATCCGGTGGCCACGTCAGCAAAACCAATGGCCACGTCAGCAAATATGCCTACGTGGCGGTCAAATTTGCTGACGTGCCTAAAATCGGGTCAAAATTGGATGCAAATTGGACAAATTAAAGAGTTAAAGGACTAAAATTGAAAAGTGAAAAACGACGGTACCAAAATTGAACAAGGTCTTAGTTACGGGACTAAAATTGATGTTTTCCCTTTAGATTACAAATAAATATGTTTAGATTACAAATAAATATTTATAGATACATGTAGTAATAACAGGAGAGAATTGTGTTTGTATTTAGTAATTCATTTTTAAAATTAAAAACAACATAACATATAAGAGGTTCGTGAAAACCAAAATCCTGACTATGAAAATCCCTTCCAAATATAACTCAAGTACATTTTTCATAGAGATAGAAGAACAAAATGCATATACAAGGAAAGGATTACCCACTTTCGAACTATTTATAACATTTACATTTTAGTTGACTCTCATATGTTCACTTAGAAAAAGCTGCTGATTTGTACCATTAATAATTCATATCTTATGCCAAGTATTTGAGTGGCTAAATCTATAGTGCTAAGTGCTATATTTTATCTATGCGTTGCATGATTCTAAAAGTTCAAACAAACTTTGGCAAATTATGCTATGGTAGTTGAAGTGCAGTCAACTTAAAAGTGGGCAAAAAGACTAGATAACCCACTTAGCTACTTGTAACTTATAAGAGATTCATATTTCACACCAAGATTACTCAGAAACATTTTTGCCTAATACACCAACTAATGGTATATTAGACTCCATGCAAAGCTGGGTTTGAGCACACAACATAGGGAAGCCTTAATCTGCAATTCTACATACAGTACATTGTATGCCTGTTTCTATGTATCCATTCTGAAGTGGACACTAGCATGATTATATCAAGTATCAACTGGAAAGTTGGAATATGTATGTACTCAAAACTCAATGAAAAAAACAGCTAATGGCCATAAGTACTCAAGTATACTAAATCAATGCAAGTTGGGGTCCCTTTTTCGACAGTTGATAACAAATTAGTGGCTTAAGCAGTGAGAGCAATGTAGGAGGGCTTCAGAGGAGCAGAAATCTATAGGATGTTTGATGAAATTATTCAGCTCCCTGGAAAGTGCACTTGTTGCCTCCACTTTGTTCATCGCATAGTCTAGATCTAATGTCTTTCTCAACTCACTCTATGTATCAAGTGATAAATCTCACAAGACATTTAAATATTGTTACTAATATATAGATATATATATATATATGTATATTTCTTACGAGACGACCAGAAAACTTTCCAGAGTTGTTACAGATTCCCCAACCATGTGCTGTCCGCCCATCAATTGTTATTTCCAGAGCTTAACAGAACTGTCATGGCTAGCAGAGGCAACCATTCCTGTCAGAGGTGACTGTGCCAAAGCCGCAATTATGTTCTCATGTGCAGGAACTGACATGTTTTTGTTCTCTACCAGGTTCCACAACTCCAAAGACTAACGAACACATCAAGGTTAACAAAGAAATATTAGAGAGACCATGATGGATCACGTATTTAATTATATGATGAACATTGAGTGTGTGTGTGTGTGTGGGGAGAGAGAGAGAGGTATTCACCCGCAATCCTCCAATCACCAAGAGAGCAGAATAACTTGGATGAAAAACACATGAGTGAAATTGGTTCCCGTTGGAATTGAGCTCATTGATGCACTCTCCAGAGCCTAATGACCAAACTTTAATGCTGTCCTCACTGACTGAAGCCAAGAGGTCCCCATTGAGATCCCAGCAAAGATAGTTGACCACGCCAGAGTGTCCCTAAGAAATCACCAAAAAATGTTGAGAGATAAACACATAAAGTAAACTAAAGAAAGCACAAAACACCACTTCACTAATTGCATGAAGCATTGCGTTAATTACTCAACTCCTACATTCACACCAAGATCTAAATAGTAATGCACACACAAACCTGGAAATTATGTGTTTGTCTATCATTTTCAACGTCAAATATGGATACCACCTTGTCTGATGCTGCTGCCAACAGATGTCCAGTAGGTTGAAACCTCACTTGTGCACTTCCTCCTTGCTGCCCAGCAATCAAGATGATTAATCTCAAAGTTACATCTCGAGGAAATTAAAGAAAATGGAGGTAAAGCTACAAGAGATAGAAGATCAGAGTAGAAGCCAACCTTGGAAATGCGAGTGCAGTTAAATGGGCTAATACTCCAGTAACGTATCTCATTTTTACTGTCACAGAAGCAAAAAAGATCATTCTTCTTAGGATGGAAATCGAGGGACATGACATGGGAAGTGTGCCCTGTGTAAGCATTCAGACAATAGCTCGGCTGCACAAGAAAAGTTAAACAAAATAAGCACTTCTAAGCAGGTAAATGCAGATCTATTCAGAATCAGAGTCTACTTCTTATGTCAGGTTGAACCGGCATAGATATAGAAAAAACGAAATGAAAATATGAATGTGCTTCTTAAGAGTTTCCCGCTAACCATCAACAGTCTAAAAGGCGAAAAATAATCAGGTTTCAGGGAATAGATTGTTACATTAGCTGCATCCCACAATCTGACAGACTTGTCAAATGAAGCTGTAGCAAGTTGAGTAGAATTTGGCCGGAATCGAACATCAGTAATTAAGTATTGATGTTCTTCTGGGGTCGTCTCTGTTTGCAGAGTATCCATATTCCAAAGAACAGCCTAACTCAAAAAGGAGAAAGTGAAAAGTTAAAGGGAAATATAACCAAACCATAGTTGTAACTTGGTAAATAGCTCACTGTTGATATAATAGCTCATGTATAACAAGTATAAAATAAAAATCAAGAAACAAAATTGCATCATCAAACAAAGATCAAGAAAGAAAAAGAAAAATGGAATCATATGCTCATTTGTGCTATAAACACAGTATTTGGAGGACTAGGTTGTACCTTTTTGTCATGCCCAGCACTAGCCAACAATTTCCCATCCGAAGAAAAATGGCAACAAGTCACTTTATTTCTGGTTCGAATACAACCAACCTCTGCAAATGAAAAACCTGTAAAGAGGATATGAAAAGTTAAACATAACTTCCGGTAGAAATAGAAGTTGCTTGAGCATCAGAAGGAAACATGCAGAGACATCATATGGACACACCTTTAGGGTTCTCTGTTTTATGCTCAGCAAGACTTTGTTTCAAAGACCCATATATATTTCCATCCCCTCCATCATGAGACAAGAAAGATTCCACATTATCTTCGAGGGAACCAACATCTCCAAAAGTATCTATGTCATCCTGTAAAAAGAGTACAAATATGAACACTCATCACTTAGAATCAAATTCCAGAAAATTGAATCCTGAAAACTTGATAATCAAAAAACCAACAGATATAAATCAATCTTAGATACAGATTAGTGAACACCAGTTTTAATGCTAAAATTAGTATGAGAAAACTGAATTACATATAAAGTAGTGGAAGTACACATAAGAGTTCAATATGCGAGCGTTGGAAAACATTCTAGAAGGTAAGAGCATGATGCAACTAAAATTACATGAAGTAGACCAATGAAAAAACTGAATATTACCAGCTGATTTGTAGATGATGCAATTCCACCAGCTCCATCTGCATTGTACATCATCATACTCTTGGATACACTGACATGTTGTAGGCTGCTTGCAGTAGTCATTCCATCTCCAGGAGTATGTGTTGATTGTGGTGAGCCCGGGGAAGGGCCTACTGTATTTCCAGTACCTGTGCTGTTGGCAGGACCAGATGAAGAGTGTTGTTTCCTTTTCCTGTTATTCTGTTTCAGGTCAAAGTACATGTCATGCCCTTTCTAGTTTCATGCCAAGAGGCAGAGGATCAGCACAAGGGTGTCATGCTTCAGTTGGAGCAGTAATGGAATCAACTAGATTACTAAATTTAATTGGCCACATTTGAAATATTTAGAATTGTTCAGGATCTAGAAGTTCCCCAAGAATGAACTAACCTGTTGCAATTGCTGTTGCTGCTGCAACTGATCCTGTTGTTGAGAGGAAGACTGCTGCATTTGGCCCATTTTCATCTGCTCAGAATAAGGAACATTTAATTGAAAGCATGAAGAAGAGTTGAGTATGAACATATCAGACACCAATAAATACGAAAAAGGGACTCAATTACATTGTTTAGGGGTGTAAAAGGTACATTAATTATTTTTAACAGTTCAAAACTCTTTTATCAGAATACTTCATTATAGAAAGCAGAAATAGTTTATGTGGAAAATCTAACGACCTAGGTCAAATTAAAGCTTTATTTCTACCTCAAAGTGAGGAGCAAAATTATTACAATGCATGAAACTTGAGAGAGATGAAAAGGTCCACAGAGAATACAGCAGGATAGGGAAAGCATTTAAATTCCGTGCTTAATCAGACACAAGCACAAATTCACAAATTAGTAGCTACATGAAGTAGAAATAAGTTGGGATAATAGATATAGCATTAAATTTACAGGACATAATAATTACGAACAATGGCATCAATTCACTGTATCAGCTAGAGGCTGTAAAAGAATGTGTGCATTTACTGACATTAGTTTGAATAAAGATTTAGCACAAAAAGTAGAAAAGAACTTGATAATCACATATTGTAATTATTTATAACCTAATATTCAATTTTTTTCCAAAAGCACAGACAAGCAAATAATTAGGTAGCCAAGAGTTTATGACAGCATACCAAATTTAAAAATAATATTTTACTAAGTACGAAAGATTATTAATTTCATTCTTCTCTTGAAACACTTAAACTCCTATGATAAGCTATCAGCTATGTCTTAAAACCAGTATTATACCAGTATTAATGACCAAGCAAGAAGAGAAGGTCTCGTCAAACCAACTCGACTCCCCGTCACAGCTATATAGTGGTGTCGTGTTTAACACAAAAATCAATTTCTTTCAGATCAAAGTTTTTAGAGAAAATAACATATACCACATTAAATCTTATTGAAATTTTGATCATGTCACGTATAGATATTACTGTGTGAACTCTTAAGCATATAAGTATATTTAAACTCGAATTAGAAAGGACAAACTAATTATAATACACCTCAATAGCTTAAAGTCAACAGCACTGATGTATTTAAGTTTGGCAAATGCATTTAAGTTGTAGATCAATAAGAACATATCTAAATACAAGTAGTAACATTGCACGGAAAAACTAGTGTGCTAGTACTACTTGCAGAGACTCAGTGTCACCCGGTCACCTAAGATGATAGGTGCCCACAGGTACATACCGAAGCTTGATTCAAAAAGAAGGGATCTCCTTGTTTTTCCAAGATAATTTTTTTTTTCCAAATGCTGCAAGTTAGCACAGAAATTTGAAAGCCAAATTCAAAGAAAATATAAGTGGTCCACAGCATAGGACAATTTATTAGATTAACATACCAAAAATGTTCAGTGTACAAGTTTTTCTGTTAACAAATTCAGAGATAGTAACAACCTTTGGTGAATTGGATTGCACTGGAGAGCAGATAGATCCATCATTTCTTGGAGGTTGACCATCTTTCACATTAAAATTTCCCCTCGGTACTCCTCCAAACCCATAGTTAGGTGAATTTCCAAGGTTTCCTTGCGCCTGAGCTTGTGCTAAAGCCTGCTGCTGTTGTGATGCCAAAAGAAACTGGTTTTGCGTTGGCAGGTTAGACTTTTGTACTTGTAAACCCAGACTAGGCCGTAATTGGTCGATTCCCTGTGTGACATTGCAAACATCAGCGATCTCCCTTCAGTCAGGTACTTCCTCAAAAGAACCAAAGATAAATAAAACAAAAGAAACTCACCGTCAGAGGCCAACCCTTCAGTGGAAGGCCAGTGACTCCTTGATTTAATCCTGAAACAAGTATTAAAAATCTCCATTATATCAAGCTAGCAAACCAACATGAGAACCAACATAAGAGTCAGAAAGAGAGAACAACTTGCATATAGATTTGGGATAGGATTAACTTTAGAGGGGCTTTCTGGTTATGTCATAAGAGTTAGGAGTTGGGGGGGGGGGGGTATGGAAGCTTAGATACATCAGTGCCACTACCTGCTCCACCAAGACCAGATTTTGACTGAAGAATTGCTTGGCCATAAATTGATGATGGGTCCATAGGCATTGATTTTTGTGTTGCGCCCAAGTTAACTTCCCCTTTGATGTCCTATTAAGTACCAAAAGCAAGTTACACTATGATCTCAGTAAGGAAAGACAATGGATCAAAAAAGAGTATTCAATAAAAGAAAAGATTCTAGTAGTTACATTAGCCAGTTGTGGCCGTCCTTGCATTTGCTGCAAGGCTGCAGACATACTCCCAGAATTGCCTTGTATCAACTGTCTGAATTAACCACAGCAAAAACTAAACATTTATTTGATTTGATATCAATTTAACATCTTGAATTTGATAAAGGTGGACAAGGCTGAATTAGATTTACCCTTGTTGGCCAGAAGCTGATTTAAGAAGTGCCATTCTATTAGCATCCATAAGTCCAGGAGATGTCTCTGAATCCATTGGATGAGGATGCTTCATACGCTCTTCATACATCTTCATGGCCAATACGCTGGCTGATGGCTGCCCTATCATTCCTTCAGAATTCATAGAACCACCAAGTGGAGGATGATTAGGATCCCTTCTCTGTAACTGAGCACTACGTTGCTGCATGAGCTGCAACTGCTGCATTTGAAGTTGCTGTTGTTGCTCCCTAGCTTTCATTTGTTGCGTCTAAAGTTCAGTTAAAAATTACAGGGTAAATGAATTAATTCATGCATTCAAACATGCTTTTAATCCTTAATGAAATGAACATAATCAACTAAAAAGAGCTGAAGAATTTTGAGAAACCTCTATGTAAGCAGCAGCTGATTCAGAGTGCTTCTCATTGGTCCTTGCGATGAAGATATCCCAAAAGACAGACCACCATTCAAAAAGAAATCCTCCAGGGGCATCAATAGCTGAAATCACAAAGCTAATTGTCAAAATTGAGACATTATCCAACCCGTGTATAACAAGGAGGCAGAACGTGCCCTAGTTTTGCTGACCAACTACAGGCACTAAAATGATACAATTCCATAAGGCATGAGGCAATGCATTTTAAATCATTTACCAAAGGCACACAGCACAATATAATAATAATGATATTAATGATAATGCTGATGACGACAATAATAATAATAATAACTGTATACCACGATAATAATAGCTGTATACCACGACATAATGTACAAATTCCTTACCAACGGGATCTGTAGCAACTTTTCCTTCTGTCATGAAAGCTTTTGCTGAATTATGCAATTTTCTTTTCAACAAATAGTCATGAATGTAGACATCTAGCCTGTAAAAGGTATAAAATATAAGTCTTAATTAGCAGTGATTTCTCACTAAATAAAACGAAAGCACAATCAACAACAACAAACTAAGCCTTAATCCCACTATATGAGGTCGGCTATAAAATCATCACGCGAACTAAAACACGACCCAATTTTTTTTTTCAGCTAACAATAAAAATAAGTGAAAATCAAGTAATTAATCTTCTGGCAGAAAACAAACAAGCTGTTCCCACGTGTCAATTAAAGCATTCGCCGTCAATGAATGCCAGCTAATAAACTCCGTAAATTTCACCTATTTCTCAGGAGTTCATTGACACAACTAGATATACTTCCCAATATTTGGCAACAAAAAAGAATAAGAAAAAAAACATTGAACATCAAGACTAAATATTCTGCTGGTACCCTTTCTTACTTCACTGATGAGTGCAAGAATTAAGGAGACAAGGTAAAAACTAAATTTGAAAATCCTTACATCTTATCTGCTTCCCAATTACTCTGAGCCATTATTGATTCTCCAATAACTCAATCCACAAAATTGTACTCCTCCAGAAGCTTTTCTTAAACTGGAATCAACCTCAATTACAGAAAAATGCAATTTAATCAGAAAAATCCATAAGCCCAAATGCTCAAAAGGAAGTACAACAGCGTTAAAACCAAAAATTACTCAAAGACTTACCAATTGGAGAGATCAAATCCTGCATTGACGATCCATGCAAGATCCCGATCAAAAACCCTACTTCAAATTCAAATCAAAGCGAAACAACAAAATCCAGCCAAGTTCAATTAATTCCGGTAAGATCTCAACTAAAAGAAAATGTCAATCCAACCAAAAAAATCACAAGGAAACCTACTTGTTGCTCAATTCACTTCCGAAAGTCGCGAATTGATCGAGCCTAACAAATAATTCCACCAAATCAGCAAGTAAAGAAAAAAAAAAACCTCACCGAATTCCGATCAAAATTCCTCACAAAAATCGTGATCTTGAATTCACTCAAGCTTCTGCTAAATTACTCGTACATAATCCGAAAATTGCAAGCCTCTATACTCATGCCACAATACTTTACAACAACTAGTAAATTACAAGCCTTTTCCAAATCAAAAGAACTAGAAACTGAGCAAACACAAAATCAAAAGGAGAAATGAGAAACACTTATAGAATTCACGAACTGTAGCAAAGAAGAGAGCAGACCGTGATAGAGTGAAAGTAGAGAGAAGAAAAATAGGCAACGCGAAATCCCAAAAATAGCTGGAAAAGCGGTCACGTAGGGATCGGAGCCTCAGCTTCGGAGAGGGAATCAAACGCGACGCATATATAGGTGTACTGGTTCGGAGCGAGGTTGGGAGTGGTATCTAGTGGGGACTACGTTGGATCAGAGGCTAGGAGTGAGGTTCGGAGATGGATGGTGGTGCTGCATGTTAAATGTCGAACTGCTTTTGTGTTAGTGAAGTGGCAGCAGAGCAGCGGCTGCACAACACGCGGGTTCGGAAGCTGGCGTGGGCCTATAAGGTGCTCGATGTTTAAGCTGCTTGGTTGTGAGGTGGGTTCACACTCATAAAACCAAGTAAGAACGAGTGTTTTTCCACTTTCTTTCTTTTAAGTATTGGACTTGTTATTTAATGGGATGTTTGGATAAAAATTTGTTAAAGTTCTAAATTTTGGAATTTAGGATAGGGTGGGACTATCCGCACCCCACATTAGGATATTTGGTATTGTAAAGTGTGGGGTGCGGATAGTCCCACCCTTTAGGATATTTGGTATTGTAAAGTTGGAGAGTAATAAGAAATTTTATTTGTTGTAGGTTATTTTTATTTAGATTGTCAAACCATGTAGAAATATAGATGATATAAATCAATTTTTTAAATCAATCTTGAGTTGTCGTGTGTGATTGGGTAAAAAATTAAATATGTGTATCTTTTTCTTTAGCTCGTCAATCTTTTTTTTTCTTTTATGTGTATCTTTTTCTTTAGCTCGTTCATCTTTTGTCAGATAAGGTTTTAAAATCAGTATCGAACTGCCACGTGCAATTGTGTTAGGGTGTGTCTCTTGTGTCCCCGAGGTGTCCCCAACCCGAATTTGACCCACGTAAGATTTTTTTTTTTCGCTCAATTTTTTTTCCAGGTATATATTGAAGGTATCCACGGCGTGGGCGCATGGGTGCGCACATTTGTGAGGTGTGCGCGGGGCGTGGACATATGAGCGTGCGGTGTGCGCGCGCGGCGTGGTGAGATGCGCATAAATATCCATGGATGGAATATTTTCAAGATATCCACACGTATACCTTGAAGGTATCCATGAAATATCTTCAAGGTATCTACATGTATACATTTAGGTATTCACATGTATACCTTGAAGATATTCCATGGATACCTTGCCCATGGATACCTTCAAGGTAGATACCTATCAGGTGAGCATGCATAAGCGTACGGCAAGTGCCCACGTGCGTGTGGGGCACAGGGCGGGTTGGGGACACGGATCCCGAGACACAGAAGTTTTTGCCGTGTTAAAAGATTAAATAAATGTATTTATAGCTTTATTATTATTATTATTATTATTATTATTATTATTATAGGTGAACGGTGTTAATGATATTCTACAGAAGATTGAGGCCCAAGACTCCACAGCCCAAAGGATCCCAACCGAACCCAATTAGTGAGCCCATCGGCTCCTTATAGTTTTCTATTAGGTTTCGAATTGTATTGTATCTATAAATAAATCCTTGATGTAATATTCAAAATATGAATGAAAATATTTTCACCCTCTTCGCTGTTCTTTAACATGGTATCAAGAGACTGAAAAGCCTAGCGACCATCGTCGCGAATTCTCTACCACCTCCGCTGCCCTTCTCTTTCCAACTGTGATTTTTTTTTCCTCCTTGCGCACTTATGGCCGACGACGAATCTTCGGATGACAACCGATCAGAAACCCACCAGCCTCCGTCCCTGGTGACTGTCAACCTTAAGCTCTCGCACTCCGTTGCCCATCGGTTAACTCGCGAGAATTTTCTCCTTTGGAAATTGCAAGTGGAACCTTACTTTTGTGGCCAAGGATTGTTTGGCTTTCTTGATAGAACTACGCCTCAACCGGCGTCCACCTCTGATCCACCGCCAGCTGGCTCTCCCGCCGCCGTCTGGACTCAACAGGATCAATTGATCCTAAGCGCTATAATATCTACGGTCTCCGAAGAAATCCTCCCGCATCTCGTCAACGCCAATACTTCTAAGAAGGCATGGGACACCCTCCATGCTTGCTTCGCGTCTCACTCACGGGCTCGTGCGACGCAAATAAAGTATCGTCTGACCACGATCAAAAAGGCAGGTTCTTCCATGGAAAGCTACTATAATGAAATCCGTAAGATGACGGCTACTCTCGCGGCCATAGGCGAACCTCTTCATGAGACTGACCATATCGTCTTTCTTCTTGGCGGCTTGGATTCTTCATACGATCCACTCGTCACGGCAGTTCAGACACGTGTCGAGCCTATCTCCTATGAATCTCTTTATGACCTGCTCACGGCACACGAGCAACGATTGGAACAACACGCCGCTCCCTCGGCTATGTTTGCTCAGCCCGCATCTTCGTCAGGCCACCCTGCTGGACATCAACGTCATTCCACTCCTGGTACCAAGGGCCGCGGCAATTCTCGTGGCGGGCGAGGTGGAGGATATCGAGGCAGGGGGCGCAGTGGTCGTGGCTCCAACAACGGCCAAAGGCCCTTCTACTGTCAATTATGTCGCAAACCAAACCACACGGTTCACAATTGCCCTCACCGCTTCGACCAAGGCTTCAACGGACCTCCGTCCGCCTTCACGGCTGCCGTCCACTCCTCGTCGAATGGCGTCACTCAACATCCATATTACAGCCCCCTGCAGCCGCCTCACAGCCCGTCACCATCCGCCTACAGCACCACCCCATACTCGCCGTCTCCCGATGCTTGGTACCACGACTCTGGGGCAACTCACCACATTACGAATGAACTTCGTAATCTCAACCTCTCCAACACACCTTATTCTAGTTATGATCAGCTTCAGATAGGAGACGGCTCTGGCTTGCCTATAGCCAACACTGGTGACTCTTTATATCATTACCGCACTCTACTTTTCGCTTATCCGATATTTTGCATGTTCCCTCTATTTCGAAGAATTTAATTTCCATAAGCAAATTTACTCGTGACAATAATGCTTATGTTGAATTTCACTCTTCGTATTTTTGTGTGAAGGACGAGGCGACGGGGAGAATTCTTCATCGAGGTGCCTGTGAAGCCGGTCTTTACCCTTTTCGCACCCAGCCTACGCCCATCGCCCTCACCTTCGTTCGTGCTCCTTATGCCATTTGGCACGCTCGGCTTGGCCATGCCCACCCCGCCACTATCTCTACTATACTTCGTCGTTTTTCTTTACCTAGTACGAGTCGGTCCTTAGGGAATGTTTGTGGCTCATGTCAAGAAGCCAAAAGTCACCAGTTACCTTTTTCATTGTCAAACTTTACGTCAACTAGTCCATTTGAGTTAATTTTTATGGATGTTTGGGGACCGAACCCGATTAGTGAGCCCATCGGCTCCTTATAATTTTCTATTAGGTTTCGGATTGTATTGTATCTATAAATAAATCCTTGATGTAATCTTCAAAATATGAATGAAAATATTTTCACCCTCTTCGCTGTTCTTTAACAAACGGCACTCTCCATCTTTTGTCACCTTAGTTTTTAAAATCAATCTCAGTTCTTGTTGGAATTAATCAGGTCTCAAATCAAGTCAAATATAACCCATATTTTCGATGTTATTTTGATCAGACTTTTCGATCTTCCTATTTGTTTTGGCTGATTGAGTTGGAGTGTTGGACTTTCTTTTATATATTCAATTCTATTAGTTTCCTTCCAATTATGATTTGTAATCTTAATCTAATTAATACTATTACATTATCTTATACTATCAACTTTAATGATTATATTAATATCATAAATAAATATCTCATATTTATTTAATTTCTTAATATAGTCACCACTGTATAATACATAATATTAAGATTGTAAAAATAAAAAAAACAAAACCCATCATTTTTTAATTATAAATCATTACTTACTATAAAATTTAATATTTTATGTTATATATCTTTCTTATATAATAAAGTAATAATCATCAAGAACACTTGTTAAACCAATAATTTTTTCATATTAATTTCTTTTTTAACAAATTAAATTTATATAAAACTAATTAATATGGCTATTATATGTTAGTAATAAATATTAGTAATGATATAGAAAATTTATCTAAATTTGTCAAAATAATACATGCTAAACTTTAGTTTTAGGATAACACATGCTAAACTTCAAATGTAGAATTTATTAATAAACTTGCAATTGGTTAATTTAAAAGTTTTAGAGAAAAATATAAATAATTAAGTATAGAATGTTTAGAAATTGCAATGATTATGAAATGACTTTCAATATAAAAAATAAAAGAAAAAATAGTAGACTTAATTATAATTTATTTTAAACTCTTAGATAATTTTTTGAAAACTATAGTAATAAAAATATAAACTAAACATATGATGAAAATGATTAAAAAAAATTTAAGTTGTTTTTCTCTAAATCAACAAAAAAATATGATTTAATAATAATGATGATGATAATAACAATAATAATATAACAGTAGTAGTAGTAGTAGTAATAAAATGTTACAATATTAAATCTAAAATCGTAAAATCAACAAATAAAATTAAAAAAATTATTTTTATATGTATAAAATTGTATTTATACGCACGTGATATTAGAAATTGTTTATTTCAATAAAATCAAATTTTAGAATTAATCTAAAAATTGTTTAGATATATATTTTTTTATAATCTGAAAATCTTTTTAATTTCGTTTAAAAATGTAAATACTATTTTAGAATATAGAAATTATTTGAATATGTAAATATCAACAAATTTATATTTTAAATGTTTCTGAAAATAAAATTTAAGGATTATTCTAGACTTTATATTTAAAAAATTTATGCAGAAAAAAAAGTTAGAATAATATTATAGATATAATAAGATATATCATATTTAAATAAAATTCAGTGTGACGTTATATTGGGAATGAATGAAGGTATTAAATGATGCTGCTTAGAATTATTTCAGCCTTTTCATACTATATTTAGACTTATTATAAGTGCATTATGTTGAGACAGAGAGAGAGAGAGAGATTCACGTCACATTTAATGTGGATTTATGCGATACAACTGTTGCTCCAATAATTTTGATGTTCTACATTTGACCTTTAACAGATCTTATGCAAGTTGATTGCCTTGTCTAGGGGTGTCCACGGTTTGTAAAAAACCGGAACCGGCCGGTTCGAAACCGGGGGTCAACGGTTCGGGGAATCGTTGACCGGTTCCGGTTCCAAACCGAAACCGTGAACCGGTTTCATCCGGTTCAGTTCCGGTTCCGTATATTGGAGAACCGTGAACCGTTGGTTTTCCGATTTTTTTTTAATTTTTGAAAAATTGTGAAAATGACACGTGTCATCAGACTCCGGCGAAAACTAACCGTTGTCCGGCGGTTTGCGCGAATTTTTTTTTTGAAAATGCCACGTGTTAAGCCAGGATCGCTCGAACGGATAAACCGACGGTTCGAACCACCGGTTACAAACCGGAACCGTAACCGAACATACCCCGGTTCGGTTCCAGTTAGCCCCTTCCCGGTTGGCCGAACTGCCGGTTCGAAACCGAAACCGGCGGTTCAGTTAAACCAAGCACCACGCCCTTGCCCATAATGAAGACAATACACAATTTCAAGTGAGTTAGAATTTATTTTCCGACTCAAAATAAATGTCGTTTTAAATATTTTATTTAAAAAATGTGGTATAAAGATTGATCTGTCTTTATTAAATATAATTATTATAAGAGTTATTTTTATTTTTTCTTAACAACTTTCTTTAATTTGATAGAAGTATATGAGAGTAGTTTTTGTAGATTATATGTAAATATATCTTGATCAAATCTATAGTGACAATTATTTTGGAACAAATTTTTATTGCTAAAACGACATTTATTTTGGAACGTAGGGAGTAGTAGATATCTTCAACTTTAATGACCCAAATTACTCTATTCAAGATTTAGCCATTCTATAATGTCTCTACAAGGACATTCTATAAATTAAGTCTCCATAATTTCTGTGATATATTTAAGAAGTGTTTTATTATTCACTTTCAGAATTTATTTTTAGGACATTTTTTTGGAGAACAAGTTGAGCTACGTTCTTTTCAAAGAGAAATGGAGAGAATCTAATGGAAAAATGATGTTATTTTATGTACCCTGGGTCTAAGCAACCCACTTACTTATGAAGAGATAGCCATAAGATTGTATCTTTATATATATATATATATATATATATAACTAAAACTATTTAGGATATATGCCATACCCACAATTTCATCATATTTAATATTATTTACTTTGTTTTTATTTTTAATATGTGTTAAACATAGAAAGTTTAGAAAATGCAACGATTATGAAATGAGTAACACTTCTGTGTACCAGTTGCACCGTGCAATCCATACATTTATGTTATAAATGTAGTACATTTATATTATAAATGTAATACATTTATGCATGTTCATTTTAAAAGGTACGGATATTTATACATAAAGGTACTATATTTATAACATAAAGGTATGGATTGCACAGAATTTCACTTCTGTGCAACTGGTGCACAGAAGTTTTTGTGTTATGAAATGGTGTGACTATTAAATGATTTTCAATACAAGAAATATAAGAAAAAATAGTAGGCTTTCAATATAAAATATTTTAAAATTTCAGATAAATTTTGAAAAAATTTACTAATAAAAATATAAACTAAATATATGATGAATATGTTTTAAAAAAATTAAAGTTATTTTTCTTTAAAAATCAATAATAAAATATACTATTTATTATAATTTAGTGTTTATTTCAATAAAATCAAAATTTTGAAATAATCTAAAAAAAATTAAATATATAATTTTTTAAGCTGAAAAACTCTGTAATTTTTTGTTTAAATAATTTAAATACTATTTTTTAATATAGAAATTATGTATTTAAATATGTAAATATCAATAAATTTATATTTTAAAAGTTTTTTATATGAATTTTGAGGATATTCTAAACTTCATATTTAAAATTGTATACAATGAAAAAACAAAAAAAAAATGGTGGGAGGATTCGTGAATATTATGATAGACATAATAACATATATTTTCTTCAAATAAAATAAACAAACTTATTTATGTTCCTATAAATATGCAACATATATTTCAATATTTAAATAATATATTAATTAAAATTAAATAATATTTATTGTTAATTTAGATGATAAATATAACACAAAATCATAAATATATTTTTTTCAATGCAAATTATATTTAAAGTTTTCTTATTTTACTAAATTCAATTTATCCAACCCATGTACTACACATGACTTAATGGCACGTTGTAAATAAAAACAATGACTTAACAAATAACAACCATTTTGAATGTTTTGAAATGTTGTTTATTGAGACTATTACTACACAGTCTACACATATCAATAATTAAACTCCAACAAGAAAAATAATATAGCAACCGCCAGCTTCAAAACACATAACAATAGTCGAGAAATAGTTCACAATATTATTGATTAAAGAGGTAACGAAATGGAAAAAAAAAAATGAAAAAAGAGTATAAATGAAAATGTTAATCCTTATATTTAAAATTTTACATAATAAATTGCATGTATTAATTAGTTAATTGTATAATAAAGAATCAATTAGACGATCCTAGTGGTGCCCGGTTCGGTTAAACCGCCGGTTCCGGTTCCGAACCGGCGGTTCGGAAAACCGGCGGGGTCTAACCGGAACCGAACCGGGGTATGTTCAGTTCCGGTTTCGGTTCGAATCGTCGGATTTCCGGTTTTTTTTTTTTAAACAATGTATTTATATGTTAAAAATATACAACTTTGTATAAATATCCAAAATTTACAACTTACAAAGTATAAAACACTAAGTTTGAATTAAAAAAAATCACAACTTACAAATAACGAATAATCGATGGTTAAATTAAAAAAAATTACACCTTACAAACAACAAACTTCTAAGTTTGAATTTAAAAAAATTACAACTTACAAACAATAAAAAAAAATTACAACTTACAAATTACAAATTAAAAGAGGAAAAAAATGAAAGAGTTTGAGTTTCATTCTAAGTTTGAAAGTAAATATCAAACTAGAATAAAATTGCCTACGTATCCCTAAATTGAATTGGAGAATCAAAGTCCGCGTAGTTCTTATTTCTTACTTCTCTTAATTGTAATGAGCAAAGAATGTTGTGTGGTAGATGATGTGTCTCAAATAAAGAAGGACATAATAAGACGTGCATCTAAGACACATCTTATTATCTCCTTCTTTCTTTGAGACACACCATCTACTACACAACATTTTTTGCTCATTACAAGTAAGAGAAGTAAAAATAAAAAAATGAAAGAGCTTGAGTTTCATCCTAAGTTTGAAAGTTAGAATGAAATTGCCTACGTATCCCTAAATTGAATTAGGGAATCAAAGCTCACGTAGTTCTCTTACCTCAAACTTACCCATTAGTTCCGGTGGAGGAGGATGTGTTGGAATCGTAGCCATACTCGTCGGGGCCATCGTCATCAAAGACAGATAAATCTAGATGTTGTTGACGTTTCGTTGCTCGAAGCCAATCTTCAAGTAGAGTAATGTTTTGAACATTCTCTACGGTCAATCTTGCCCTTTTTGGATTCAACATATGTCGTCCTTTGGAAAAGGCACACTCGACGGATACGTTGGAGGTGGGACCTGTAAAAATCTCCTTTGCAATTTGACTTAAAATAGGATAAGTGTTGATCCTCTTTGACCACCACTTCAAAAGATCCACCGAGTTTTCAAAAGAAATAAATTCAAATGTACAACTTAAATATGTATCTAATTCTTGTGTGGGATTAGACCCCCTAGCTCGTTTTTGTGTTCGGTTATCATAAAAATCATAAAATGCATTAAGACCACTAACATTATATGGATTATGTGAAGAACTACTACTACCACCTACATTTTGAGCACCTAAATTATCCCCACAATCATCCCCTAATGAGGTTTTATATTCTTTAAATAAATCATACAAATACTTTTTAGCTCTAGCTGCAACTTCTACATAATTTGGAACATAGTCAACTGCATCATAATCGGATATCAAAAAATGGGGGAACAAAGCACTATAATACATGCGTAATAATTCCATTAGAACATCTTCTCTAATCCTAGAATCTAATAATTTAGCTATTAAAAATATATCGGGAAGTTCGTGAAAATATTTTAACCATTTTACTTTAATTGCTATAATAGTGTCACCTATAATAGGACATGCACAATATTCATTCAAAATTAAAGTAATTTTAACACAATTATCTAAGGCTAATGGAGAAGTAGGATAATAAGTGCCACTTAATTCTCTAGTGGCTTCTTCAAAAAATTTTAAAAGTTGAATTAAATTAATGCATGCATCCCAAGAGTTGCTATTCAAATATATCAATTCATGTGGGTTTTCTTTATAAAATTCAATTAGCAATTCTTTATAATTAATATAAGAATCTTGAAGCATCTAATAAGTTGAATTCCATCTATGTTTTACATCCAATATAAATTTCTTAACTTCCATTCCATTATTTTTACAAAATCTTGCCCATTTTTTATGTCATTGTGTTGATTTAGCAATTTCATGAATTGCATCCGTAATAGGTTTAATTTTATCATGCAAAGCGGTTAAACCATCTTGTACACACAAATTCAAACAATGGGGTACACAACGAATATGAAAAGTTTACCATCTATTGGAGGCCTAAAAAATTCCATTAATGTGGGTATACTAGCGGTGTTAGGAGCAGCATTATCATAACCAATTGAAAATATTTTTGTAACTATATCATAATCATTAACAATTTTTATTATTTTTCTAGCAATTGCTACGGAACTATATTTTTCATCAAATTCGACATAGGCAATTAATCGTTTTTGCACGTTCCATGCATCATCTATCCAATGACACGTTACTCCTAAATAATCATGGTTTCCGTAAGGATCTTTCCATACATCACAACAAATAGATACTCGTTGTGTTAAATTTTTTAGTTCTTCAATTAAAGCATATTTATATTCACCTACAATTTTTTCTATGTCACGTGTAACAGTATTCCTAGATATTCTTCTACTAGCGGGTTGAAAAACTTCACAAGTAAATTCTTCATAATCATCGTCAGTTGGAAATTGAAAATGAAGATGTTTTTTAGCAATCAATTCGGCTATTCCTTTCCTATGAGTTAATTGACTAAATTTATGAAGGAAGTTAGGGTCGTTACCTCCGGTTCCCCCACTGGAACCGACATTTTGTCGAGGAAGACGGGTTTGAGAGCGGTCATTACCCATCTTATCCGGATGTTTCTTGATGATGTGGTTGTTGAACGTTCCGTAGTCCCCTTCATACTTGAATTTGTAGCTCTTTCCACAGTAGTTGCACGTCACCATGAAGTCCACGTTCGAATTTGATACTTTCTCCTTTTTAAAATGTATGGAGAAAATATCACTTCGAAGTGTCGAAGTGGTTCGGCTACGTGTGTCACTCTCTTGAGTTGGACGGGACTCCGGCTGCTCCTGCTCCTCCTCCACTTCGGCAAAGTCGGCGGCGGTCGAAGGTCCGAGAGCCTCCTCCAAATTGGCGTACTCCTCACTCCAATAAGAGTGGGGAGTGTATTGATCGATAAGATCATCGACTTCAACATCTCGTGGTGGAGGCATCGGTGCCTTTCCTCGGTGAGAAGAACCGGCGGAAGAAGAACTTCTTTGAGACATTTTCGATTGAATCGGAACTTGAGAATTGAAAAAAAAAACTTGAGAATTGAAACTTTAGAATTGAAAATTGAATTGCAACTTGAGAATTGAGAGAGAAGTGTTGGAATGGTGTGAGGAATGAATGGGGGAGGGGGTATTTATAGAAAATTAAAAAAAAAAAATTCGCCGGAACCAGCGGTTCGAACCGCCAATTCACAACGGTCCTCAAATCTCGACCGTTGATCTCCAACGGTCGAGTGATCCTGGCGTGACACATGTCCAACAGTCACATTTAAAAAAAAAAAAATACGGGCCGGTTCGGCCCGGTTTCGAACCGCTGGTTCCGGCAGCAATGGCTCTTTTCCACCGGAGCTCCGGCGGACACGTGGCACTATCTCATTCGTCCAAAAATTAAAAAAAAAAATTCGCTGGAACCGCCGGTTTAACCACCGGTTCACGGTTTCAGAAAATGCAAACCGAAACCGAACCAGCTGAAACCGGTTTACGGTTCCGGTTTGGAATCGGAACCGGGTCAACTGTTCCCCGAACCGTTGACCGCCGGTTCGAACCGGCCCGGTTCCGGTTTTTGCCGAACCGGGGGCACCACTAGACGATCCCTTATAAAGTCCTATGTCAAAAATACATAATGTCCTCCAGAGATTAATATTTTTGTAAGCCCAACTCTTCATGACAAAAAATAATAAAACAAATAAAATAAAATACAGTTTGATATTTGACCAACATTTTGGATCTATTTTGCATTAAAAAGCTTATTGAAGTAGACAAAATTCATTGAGAGTGATACAAGAACATTAAGAAAATAATTGTTGGATAACTGAATGTTAAAAATTGCATATATTTATAAAATTTCAATTTAAGAAAATGTTATGATTTTATCAACAATATTTGACGACGTGAAATTAAAATTTATTTGTTAAAATTGCACAGTTATTGACAGATGACATGTCCTACATCACTTAAAAAGTTTAAGAAAATAAAAGTTTATTCATTCTCTCTAAACCTTTACTATGTAAGACCAACAATTGGAATGATAAATTAATATTTGTTTTGTGAATTTTTGGCATAAATTTCATTTTTGGTTCTCAATATTTAAGTATACTTCTTTTCCACATTGGGTACTCATGTCTATTTGTATAATTTCGATAATTTATGTTAATTTCAACCAAAACAAACGGAAAGGGCCAAATTGTGCTTTTGGAGGAAAATTTTAATTACACCAATATTTTATTTACTTCTTTAATTAATCTTATAATTGGTTGGATCAAGCTGAGTTTGCCTCATTTCATCCACGAGATTAGGCTTTAATTATTGGGATTAAATGCAAGAAATCAAGGGAAAATGATGGTCTACTAATGCCTAAATGTGGAGGACAAACAAGATCAGGCTTCATTATTGTGAGATTTATATATATCTTTTTGCAACTGTTTGGTATAAATATGTTCACACATATATACATGAATAATTTAAATGAGCATAAAATACAAATAAAAAGAAAAGGAAGGAAAATATCATTCCTTCAAGAAAGAATAAAAAAATGAAAAAAAAAAAAAAGAGAATGAAAATGAGTAAGAAACAAAGAAAAAATAGATCCAAAGGGGAGGACAATGACAGTGAAATGATGGTGTTTTCAAAGTTAAATAAGAATATTAAATTACACACACACACATATATATATATATATATATATATATATATATATATATGTATGTATATATATAAGGTAGATACAATAAAATTACAAATAAAATGAAGAAATTGAGATGCATGAATATTAAAATGCACACAAGTTTGTTAAAAATTTAACCATATTAAATATCAAAATCATTCTAATAACTTCATTTTGAAAAAAAAAAAAAAATTCATTTCTCAATTTATCTATGATCTTCTCAAATTTTGAAGCTAGAAATTTAATCTCATTTGCCCCTTCTATCCAACCATTCATGAAAAAAACAAAAAAATATCTCATGAATTACTACTATCATGATCAATCCTTTGTCAATAAAATGTTTGATTTTTAGGTCTTAGTTGAAGATAATTAGATATTCATCTAAAAGTTTTCAAGAGTTATTATTTAATATTTGTCAACACTTATTGTAGAATGTAGGTTTATGATGTACAATTAATTAGTTTACCCACACACAAAAAAATAGAAGATATAAAAAAACAAACAAACAAACACTATTTCGATGCACATTAGGCACGTGCAAATTATCGAGTCATCTTGGCCAAAATTAGAAATCATCTTGGAAATAAAATTTGAGGGATTTTGCTTATGAGTTTTTATTGGAAATACAAGAAAAATTGATACAATTTTTTCCGAATAAAATCATACATAACAACAAAAATGTTTTTTGTATTACAAAAAATATGATGACCTTTTCGACTTTAAAAGATATTCAAAATAAATTACAAAAAATCTAATGATCGAAAATCTACAAAAGCCCACACATTGCTCAAAATATCATTTATTAAGAAAAAAATGATACAAAACCACATTTTAGTACTTTTCGTCTATTTTGAATGATTTTTTTTTGAAAAGTATCAAAATTTATGCAATTTAACAAAAGTACCAACATTGGTAGTCATGAACATGACAAATGAAATTTCCTTAATCATAATTATTTCCTTTTTTTTTTTTTTTTTTTTGAGGATTTGCTTATTTCCATCTTGATTGTTACAATATGATGCTACATGTTTATGATTTCTGCTATTGCAACTTAGTTTCTACCTGAAAGTTTGTTTAGTGGGCTTCTCACAATTTATTTATCATATTTAAAAATAACATTCGTTATTGAGGTGGGCTTTTAGGTCCAGTTTATTCAAGTGCTTAATTTGGATATTGAATTGGGCTAGAAATAATGAGTTCCTCTAAATATTATACTTCCTTGGTTTTATTACACACACACACACACACACTAATTGAACGTTTTTATCAAAATTAAAAAAGTTAGTGATTAGAAATATTATATTAAACCATTATATTTTCCGCTAGACTCATATTTAATGAGTATTGCGTTCTCTAATATAATATTCAATGCTTAATTATTAGACATTTACTGCTTACCGTTTTCTTATATTTTCAAGAATAAAAGATAAAATTTAAAAGGAATATATTATTAAATGAGCTAAATAAATAATAATTTATATAAAAACCGAGCTATATATTTAGGACATTCGAAAAAAATTACTCTGAATATATATGAGACAAGTATAGCATTCATGAACGTCAGCCATTAATAAAAGGTAGTATAATATTGTCCACGATGATTAATTAATATAGTTTATGCAAAAGTAAATTTTCTTGTGCAATAATTATAGGTCATGCAATTAATTGGTTATAATTTTTTCTTACAAATCTCGATGACGTCACCTCTTCTCACATTGCGTGATTTTGGCTAATTAAAGATAAAAGGAGAAGAGGTGTATGATTACATATATTAATATACCTCTAGTTTAACCACCAAATATATTTACAAGATGAAAGTAAATATATTTATTTATATATCAGTTGTTACCTATTTATCTTTAATACTGAAAAACTTATATGACATTTGCTGACAAGAAAATGACATTCAAATTTCGCAAAAATCATGTGAGATCATTTCATATAAGGTTTTAAGTGAGATGAAATTTTTATGTGAAACCGATATTAACCATATTGATTAATGAGTTGACCCGTTTTATTAATCAGTACTATGAATTCTGTCTTATATAAGATCTCAAGTGAGACCGTCTCACATAAAACCTACTCAAATTTGGTGTTCAATCTTTCTCTGTCTAAAATATATTAATTCTAAACACCCATCTGTCCTAATTTATTTATTTATGGATACTTATAATTACACTAATTAAATTCTTAATTAGAAATAAAACAACTTCACTTTCCTAAACACACCCATCAAACCAACCCCACCATCTTACATTAGAATACCTATGTATCAATATCATATAATATAATATATATATATATATATATATATATATATATTCATGAAATGAATCTTTAGATTTGTAATTTTTCTTATTTTATATTTCAAAACATTAACTTTAGTATTCATTTTGTAAATTTATTTATTTTGACAAATCCCATCTAATATTCGGGCACGGTCGGACCTAGTTAATATATTAATTAAAGAAAGTATATCATGTTTAATTAAATAATAAATGAGATGACACTTTTTTTTTTGTTAATTACTAATATTAATTATTTTTTTATTCATTTTTAATGACGGTTTATTATTTGGGGATAACTTTAATTTTTATATTCCAATAATTTAAAAGGAATTGCGCGCATAATTTTGGTCAATCCAAGAATTTTACGTGGGCAATTTAATTATATGTACATGTTTGTCTATATTATAGAATGAAATCAAAGAGTGGTGATTATGAAATGATAGGGTGATAATAAACACCTTTTTGGTACCAACTTTAATAGTTTTCTTGGATGCTTTCTTTAAGAAAACAAAAAAAGCAAAGTTCAAAGTCATCCAAATAACTGTGGAAGCAAAACCACACAACTTCTGCCACCCACCAATAAAGTCACCATAATATTTGAATTAATGCCTTAATTAAATTGATGCTCATCACTTGCCATTAATTCTTCATTTCATCATCTTTTTATTTACATATTTATTGTGTGTATAGTGATATGTATAATAATGAGAAAATTTTCAATTATATATATATACTGATAAAATAAAATACATATAACAAAATTTTCTTTTTCCAATAAAGAATCCAACATATAATTGTTACTTATCTTATTCCCATATCTCTAGTTAGGGATGGTAACGAGTAGAATACCTGTCTAATAAAAGGTATGTTGTACTCAAGTTCTTAATTGGCTAATTATATATTAATATTATTCATACACATCTCAAACTCAAGTAAAAAACTATCTTTTATACACATCCCAAATCTGCTTAATACCATCTGAAACTATCTAAACCCATTATGTTTTTGTTTAACATTTTCCAAAAATCTAATATGTATATATATGTATGTGTGTATCTATGTAGCTAGATATATGTAAATATATGAATATATACATAGCTAGATATATTATATATGTAAATATATAATTGAGTCTGGTTAACTGGTATCCAATAATGTTCATATTCTATAGGAATGCTAATGAATATTTATTTTTCTTCCCAAACTCGTGTCACGGATCAAGAGACCGCCCAAGCCCGTCTCATTATGATTTTGGCAGATCGAGTGAACAATGAAAACCCTAAAGCTAATATCCGAAAATAGAAACACAATTATATATATGATACATATGAATTTCATCAGCCCATAAATAATATATGGTTTGAACTCAATTGTTCTTTCAAATCCAAAAGAATACTTATATAATTAGTTAATGAGCAAATAAATAGCAGTGCAGCTTTTGACCAAAAAAGAGAAAAGGAAAAGAAAAAGAGCTGGGCACTTAAAAGAACAGCAATCAATATAAATAAAGATTATAAAGATAGAGAAATTAATTTCTCAGAAAAATTACAGCACCAATATAACTACCATCACCACCATCATCATCAATTCACCATCAACAAATTAGATTCATGTTCTGAACATATAGCAACAGATATATAAATATATAAATATATATATATATATATATATATATATATCAATACAAACAAAACATAAATAAATATTGGTATAAATATAGATTTCTCTACCTATACAATATTCCTACAGAAACGGAAATTAAAAACTTCACAATAAAAGCTGCAAAAAAAAAAAGATGCTTAAAACAAGGATGAGAATGAGAACAAAAACTTACAACAAACTTCTCACAGAAGAGATGAGAGAGAGAAGAGTATTAATGAGAGAGAATTAAGTCAAATAAATATATAAATTTTTGTTACAAAATTAAAATTTATTTAATTTCTTCAATCACCACACCAGCAGTTGCCTCCAATCAAGAACAAATTAAAAAGGGTTCTCCAAATCAAAACACAAACATTTCTTCACCTGTTGGAAATAGGGTTTGGTCCACTGGGAACTTCATGATCACTTGCTTCAAACTCACTCCTTTTCGACTTCCGATTCCCCTTCTTTCCGGGCCGAAAGCCCGTTGTTTTCGCAGCAGAAGAATCCGATGAGAAAAGGGTTTCTCCATGAGTGATCGGAGCCATGTTCGAGGGTTTCGAAGGGTGGTCCCCACCTGCGGAGTTTTCAAGTGCAAGAAAGATGAAGAGAAGAAAAAGAAACAGTACAAAGAAATGGTGAAATCTTGTGGAGATTTCAAGAAATGATGATGAAGAAGAAGAAGAAGAGTTGGTTTTCAATTTTGTGGCCATGCAAATTGGAAATATTGAAAACCCTGCACCCCAAAAGAGCACAAGAATTCAATATCCATTAACTAGAGAAATTAAAGTGGAGGTTGAGATGAAATCAAAGCAAGAAAAGGAAACAAGGGATGAGGAGAAGAATTTTTGGGCTAAAGTAGGGTGTGGAAAAGAGGGTTTAATTTGAAATTCCATACATATTTGTTGAGAATGGAAAAGAAAAAGGAAATTTAGCTTAGTATGTAAGTTTAGGAGAATATATGATTGGGTGAATATTTATGACATGGGAAAAAAAGGCTGCCAAATGAGGACATTGACTTTGGTACCCCACTTTTATGGCTTAATTTGAGGGTATATGTTTTTGGCACATTGTTAATATGAAATTATTTTTTTATTCCAATTTATTATGTTTCATTTATGTATTATTGTCTAATTTACGCGATTTAAATAGCCGGTTAAAATGGTTATTAGAATTGAGGTATGTATACAAGTGGGGTAAAGAATCTTAGTCGGATTAATACTTCACTTTATTTTATATATGTAGTTTAAGGTTGTAGTGAAGTTAATTAATCAAAAAAGTATTTTACTTGGAGTATTAGTAAATTATATATATAATTAACATAATCTTTTTTTTTTCCTTCTAAATTTGGCTCATTAATGTATTCCAAATAGAGAAGACCTCTAATAATGACAATGATAAAGTTGGAAAAAAGACTTTAATTCTTCTTCCTAATCTGAAATTGATAGATAAAATGAAAATAATTAAAAGGGACATGCTTTAATTCTTTATTTCTTTCTTTTATCCTTAATAATGAACAGAATCCAACCATTTAAACGTCCTATGGTCCGTTATAAACTTTTTTTTTTTGTTTTTTTAAAGGAGGATCAACAGATTTCACCCCTACCCTCCGCAGTGACTCGAACCTAGGACCTATACTTAGGTAGCAGACGCCTTTTACCACTAGACTATCAATGCTTCGTCTGGTCCATCATAAACTTCACCATATATTTTAACACTAGACTATGTATGTGGATGAATTCATGATCTCTCTCTCTTATTCATGATGTCTTACTGATAAAGTTAAATTCGGATATAAGGATTTGAAGTCTATTATATATAGTAAATTATGAAACTATATATATTTTGATCCATTTTATGGTGGATTTAACATTTATATATAGTCATTTAAAATAATTTTTCGAATGATTTAACTTGAATTTCAGTATGCCTATTTGAAATCCATTAATTGTAAGAGTTTCAAATTCTTAAATTTCCCTCTTAAAGAAACCTGAAATTGAATTTTTTTCCTAATCTAAACACATCCTAAACTAATCATGCACTTTAAAATATCATGAATAGAAATCTTTAAAAACCTAATTAAAAAACACATGTTAATATTTAAGTAGGTAGTATGACTTTTGGGCATGAGAAGTACGTGAATAACATGTCCAGATTAAAAATGAAATTTCTTGACTTTTGCAATATATAGTAATATAAATCTAATTCTTAGTCACAAATTTGCACTGGATCCTCTACTCCAATTTAATGTTTCATCTTATATTTTATGATATAAGATTCTGAGAAATAAAAATTCAAATGGACTCGTCTATTATTAATCATTGTAAAAATGATCGAGCAGACATAATATCTAGCACCTAGAATGTTGGTGTGGTTAAGGTTAATGTTATTTGTGTACCGAATATCTTTTGCATCCATATATTAGTATTTGTCGAATTAAAAAGAATTATATTTAATTACAATTTTAACATGCTCGGGCTATTTGTTATAATATCGTCTGCAATAGTAATATTGAAAACCTCCGGAACATATGGGGTTTTGTGTGTTCCAATTCAATTTACTCATTACAAATAGTCACTTAAATACATCATTCGATCTACATCACATCTGATTGAAAGGGGGTTTACTGTCGAATGGGAAATTGTTCATCTCTCCCTAATAAAAAGTAATTTACTTTAAAATTGAGGCGGGTCCCATACATGAAATGGTTCAAGATGAAGTCTCAATCCCATCACCATGACAAACGTAATTGATATTGTTATCTTAAAATTCCGTGCTATAATTTACAAATCGAAATAATTACTATCGTTTGTACAAATTCGTATTTTTGAATTAAAAATGTTTCACAAAAACTCATGTGAGACGGTCTCACAGATAGTTTTTGTGAGACGGATCCTTATAACCCACAAGTTGAACACATTTCCATAAATTCATATATGAATTCTTAAGTGTGTCGTCTCACATAACAAGATTCGTGAGACGGTCTCACATAAGACCTACTCAAAATGTTTGATCTGAAATGCATCGAATCGATGGTCTCCCATTTCATCCTTCACCTCGATTGCCACGTCATGTATCACGTTCGTTAAATGTTGACCAAATTTAACGATTAATCTTGGGTGAATATGTCGTAGAAGTGAAAGAGATTAGGATTTGATGTCGGCATTTTCATGTATTCTTACACACAATATGAAATGTATGAATTTAATAATCTGCCTTTTAAAAGTCATAATAAAGTTCCACACCTTAAATTTACATATATAATGCAGCAACAGAAAACATAATGTTTCACAATTAATATTTTTCAAAAAACATAATGCAACATTTCTCTTCAGAGGTAGAGTAGTATATATATATAGACCCTGTGATAGACATATATAATTCATCAAAACAAATATTTTTAAGAAATTAATATAAAAATATACTATATTTTGAGTAAGAAATATTATAATTTGAAGAATAATTTTAATTTATTTAAAGAAAATGTTATTATTGTAATAAAAAAATGTTTCTTAGCTATAACATTTTATTAAAGATTTTTAAAATCTTTTTTAGCAGAGTTTGTAATATATATACTTTAACTATATGTTATATAAAAAATAATTAAATTCAAATCAAAATCCATATAATAATAAGACTACAGTATATTTAGAGTTTTTCTTATAAATCTATATTAACATAAATTGACGTCACAATTTTTATTAGTGTTTTCTTTCATGTATTAATATATTAAGCAACAATTTTTTTTTGTAATGTTTGTTTTTCTTAAAAAAATCTTTTCATAATCACATGACCTAAAAAATATTTGTAATGTCAGTTTATATACATATTTTTCTTATTCATGAGATATATAAATATATATTTTCTATTTTTAATTGATTAAATATATAGAATTTTATTATATGTATTTGAAATTGATATTGTATTTTTGTAGTTAAGATAAAACCGTGGTGCACTAAAAATTTGATTTTTATTTGCTTCAAAATGTTAATTCTATCTTTATATATAATAAATGAGAAAGTATTAATGAATAAAATGATAAATAAAATTTATTTTTCTATTTTAACATAAAGAAAGTAAGTTAATATTGATTATAGATGAATATAAAATTAATAATTTGAGAGTTAATTATTTATTTAAGCTTAATTAAAATTATGGATTCAAGTTATTAAGATTCGAGTGAAATCATTTGATTTCTGAAATAAAGATTTTTTTTAACCAGTGGGACAAAAGATTATGAAGAGTGATAGGGGCATGATGATCATATACTTCGCAGTTTACGTCCTGGTAAAATTATTATTAAGAAAAAGAATATTGACAAAAAAATAAAATAAAGGCCACTTAGAATTATTAAAAAAAAAAAGAGTATTTAAAAGAAAAAGAAAAGCAATGGGGCACAATTTGGAGATTACTATGCAACTTTTTCTTTCTTGGTAGGTTGGCCAAAAATAAATTATTTGACTTACGAAACGTATGTTTGCAAAAAGAAACCTTCTTCTTTGCTTTTCAATCTTAATTTAAAAAACTTGCAAAGATTGTCTGTCCATCTATTCCATCAATCAAGTAATATACTTTTCTTCTTTTTGGGTTTAACTATGTATTTCCTTTGACCAAGATTATTCGATTCCAACACATCCGTATATATAAGTGTATATATGTTAATCTACGATAAATCTATATCTGATATGATATTTCATAAGTGTAACTTCTCAAAAAACCCAAAAAATATATAATTTACCAAATCTCAGTATCTAATTCTACTCCATCCATTTCAAAGTATATATACATGTATATATGTTAATCAACGATAAATCTATATCTGATATGATATTTCACAAGTGCAACTTCTCAAAAAACCCAAAAAAATATATAGCTTACCAAATCTTAGTATCTAATTATACTTACCAAATCTCAATATCTAATTATACTCCATCCGTTTCAAATAAGTGTCGTTTTTGAGTCTAAATTTTGTTTAAATTAAATGTCATTTTTGACTTTAATACAATTTTATTCTCAAATTATCCATATTAAATTCCTCAACTAAAATTTAGAGATTTTATATGATAACTTTGTGGAATTAATTTGATTCTTTTTTTTTTCTTTCCAATTTTGAATTCTTAATTTCTTGATTAATAAAAAGTATATTTGTCCAATTTTTATATTTCTTAATTTATGACAAAAACTCCAAAATGACATTTATTTTAAAGCGGAACAAGTGTATCTTAAGAGTTAAACCAATTTTCCTAAAGGACAAAATCTCCCTACACTTGTTGCTCACCACATACTAAAATTGTCTCATGATATACTACTTCTTGTGTGCTCGCAATATGATATGATATAACTAATTAAACCAATCAATCACATAATTTCAAAATTAGATAATTAATTATTGAATGTACGTAAAATAACCACAACTCGAGGGTCTGTCTGGACTGAATTTGACAAATGAAGATTTGTTTATGGTAGGATTTACATAATCACAAGCTCACCCTGTTTAACCCAATCCACACTCTATGTCCACCCCTATGTAACATATATTTTCTCACAACTATTGTCAATAAATTAAAGAACTCATTATTCATACATATTTTTCACAATTAAATAATATATCTACTTTTCTCACTTTTTTCAATGTGTTGTGATCTCATATTTTAACTATAATCATACCTTACAATATTACACCACAAACACATAATTTTCAAAATCTCAAACTCAAATCTCAAATTACTAGTGTCCAAATCACAAATATTTATTAATCTTTGGTCCTAAGATTCTACACATACTTATTCTAATTATGTAAGCTTGGATTATATGAACCTTTTGTTGCAAAATTGTAAACATAGAAAAAAAAATATTTTATCACATATACAAGAATGTGTGTCCCCATTTTGGATCCATGCAGTAGATATGTGACAATAGTACTAAAGACATTGTAAATCAAGAGACAACCAAAAACATATTCTATAAGTTTCTAACACCCTTTTAACTAATAATCATTATCTAGTGGTTCTTATTGCATTTTAATTTTAATGAAAGTCCATAGCCATTTGTTTATACATACTTATCACACTTGAATATGTGTAACATTTCACATACACCAAATAATTAATCCAACACTTCTCAAAATTTAAACAACTGACTTTTTAATTCACGTCATAATCATAAAATCATTTGAAGTTTTTACTCCAAATCGCATGGCTCTTGATTCATAAATATTTCTGTATCAAATGAAATTTATGGTTGGGTTTGGATTGGAAGATTTCAAATTTTAAGGATTTGAAAGAAAGTCAAATATACCCAAATGAAAGCAATTAATTAGATCTCCTATCTATTTGATATTTCATATATCATCTTTAATTATAGATTCATTTAACACATAATATATGTGGTTATTCAGAATATAAGATGAAACATCACTTGAAATAGAAGATCTTATATTAGAATTTCAAAGCCACCCCAAATCACTAAAAGAAAGTTCAAAAGAAAGGCAATTAACTCTAAATTCATCATAGAATAAATTTGAACAGCCAATAAATTTAATAATATCGGTTATTAAGCGAAATTTTTTTATAATTATTAATTTTGAATATATCTTGAATTCATTCCATTTCCAAATGCAACATAAAAGAATTGTAGAAAAGTCTATTGCAAAATGAAGACAAAGTGTGGATATCATGAGAGTCTTACAAATCAAATTTTATGATGAGATTGTGAGACATGACATATTTATATTTTGTGAAACGATGCAATCACAACTGATAACTCGTAAAATAGAGATTGATGACTTGTGAAAACTAATTTTAAATTGGAAGTGATGATGCATGCTCCGCCTAATAGAATAATTTCGATAATGTAATGAGTCTTATGTGATCAGACCATCTCACGATCTAATTACGTGAGTCGGGTCAACCCACAACTCACACTTACTATTCACATATAAATTTATAAAAATGAATTTTGTTTATGAATAATAAAAACCCATCTGACAATAATTATCCCTAATACCATTTCTATAAGTTTTTGTGTTCATAAAAAGGTTTCATGTTTATCTAGATATACACGCAACCAAGTAAAGAAGAAAGGGAAAATGCCAAATATTGGAAAACAAAAGCAAATCATGCATGTACAAATAAAGCAAGTCTCAAAATCTTGCCTGCAAAAGAACACCAACTCTCATGTGCCGTTTCTTTCAATTTTCATGACAATTTGTGCACAAAGTCAATGAAGAAGATTGCAAAACAACATCATTAAGGACATTATTGTTTTAGCTCACCCAAAAATTAGGAATGATTATCAACTTTTTGGGACAACATACCATAAATAATTAATGGACACTATAAGTGTCAATTATTGACAATATAGCCCGATTTAAAAAATAGTAGACTTACTATTTAGAATTATCATGTTTGTATTGATATTTTCTCCATTTATTAAAAATACAAAATCTTTCTAGTCAATCAACATGAAACACAAATTGTTGCCAGTAGTTTTTTGACATATCAATGTGAAAATAGTGAGTTAATGTTAAGATTTTATCAGTTACATATTATTGTCTCTATTAAGAACACCTTTTTTTTTAGTATTTATCGAGTGTTTCTTTACGTTTATTATATGTATCGTTATCATGACAAAACTTTATATGATAGACAACATAAATTGATATTTGTTTTGTTTTTTTATTAGGTGAGTAATTAATTAAATTCATTTTTATTTTATTTTTAACAAAAATTTCCAAGAAGGTGAGGTATCAATTCTTTTAATAAGAGCTGTTTAGGTGATCTCAAACTATTATGGGCAAATATTTCAACAAATTGAGGTAAGCATTACGCAAATATCAAATCTTGAATAGATTCAATTAATGTCCTTTTCTATTTATGGTTTAAGTCACCAACATTAATATATGGAGTTTTAATCAAATTGAAATACATTGAATTTTAATCGATGGTCCTGCAACTACTATTATTAACACAAGTGTAGTAATCAGTTTTAGAAATAATGATGTTTACTTGACATGAATAATTATTATACATTTAAAATGGCAATATTGTCCTCTTTTTAGAAAGACTTAAAAGTATAGTGAATTCATTATTTTTGATAAGACAAAACTACTTAAGAAATCAAGACATAGGTGGAGTTGGAAGAAAAGTATTAAAACGACATATAGAGTGGAAAAAAAATAGCAATATCTTTTAAACAATAGATATTTCGGAATCATATATACTTACATGTAAGAGTACTTGTATAATATCAATAATTCGATGCAGTAATAGAGATCGATCTAATACCTTGTAACATCTCATGCTTTGTCGGTATCCAACATTTGAATTTTAACATTTTAGTCATTCAATTTTTACTTATTAATTGTTGCAAACTGTAAAGGTATGATACATGTATACTTATCTATATCAGTTTTCAGAAAATAATCAATAGTTTATATTCTTTTTTTTTTTTAACTAGTAAAAGGCTTATTGAGATGATTTATTAAAGAAATGAAGCATGCAACTATACGTATGATTTCGTTTGTATACTATTGTTAGTTTGATCAACATAAATAAAATTTATTGTGTGGTGTTGAGTAAATGTGCCATGGCCATTTGGGCTATATGGAAACAATGAAACTTGAAACTTTGGTAAGGTAATGATTGTATACAAAAACTCATGTAAAACGGTCTTATGGATAGTTTCCGTGAGATGAAACCCTATCACTCCAAACAATTTGTGAATTATAGGGTTTGGATGGTGGGTAAGTGGGTTGTGGGTTGACCCGTCTCACGTAATGCATTAAAATTTAGTAAAACAGTCTCACAAGAGACTTGCTCATGATTGTATCCCTTCGACCATTACTTATGCTGCATTTTCTCTTCTATTCAATTGGATTGCATACAAATCCATTCCTACAATTGGTCGATTCACTATACATCTTCGAATATACAAATACAATCGGGTTGGAATGGATATATGAGATGAAGTTTGACATTTTCTTGTGACTATAACGTTGATTTTTTTATGGTTGTTACAGTGTTCTTGAAGGAGAAGTTTTGGGTTTGCAAGACCCTCTCATGGGTTAAGTCACTGGGTTATGAAAGCATGATCTTCGAATTGATGCTAGATAGATTTTGCATGGATTTAGGATCATGCATCAAGTGTATATGAATATTTGTGATAAAAGTAATTTTATGGGTTTTGTTTTTCCTAATATAATAAATATGTTTTCTTAATTTGTGTAAAAAATAGGATCAAACTATATTTATGGGACAAAGGAAGTGATTTTTATGGTTGATCGGTTAACTTACATGCATCATGATTTAATTGTAAAAAAAAAAAAAAAAAAGGATAAAGAAAGAAGCAATCTTGCAAAATCTCTAATCTAAACCACATTGTATTAATAATGAACATAAATAGTTTCCTCTCACTAAAGCAATCATGAAGCACATTGCAATGAATTTGCAGCACCCTCTAATCTTTATATCCCAAATCCAAAAGGTCTTATATAACTTCTTATTTAAATCTTATATTCCATTTTTAATTTCAAAATTACAAAATCTCATTTTGTAAATATGTGAATATTTACAAAATCAGCATGCAAAAAGAATCCCTAGACATTAATTTTTAAGATCACAACATCCAACTTTTTAATAGTTAGGAGATATTGTATACTGAAGTAATGCTTTAACAATTTTTCGAAATAAAAATTAATAGGTTAATGACGTAAAAATACATTTTTACCTTGGGAAATAAAATCCCCAAAATCGCAGTAAAGAAACACATGCTTCATTTCAGCCCAAACTTCAATTCCTTTTTAGGTAAAAATTAATAATAATTGTGGAATGATTAGAAAGATATAAGAAGCTAATTAAAGATCATATAATAACAATTACAAATCAAGAAATGTAAAGACAAATTGTTGTGAAAGTGACAATTCATCTACCCTTTAATCATGCCACTTTTTTTCTCCTTAATCTTTCAATGTCCAATCGCCTTTTAAATCAACTGTTTTGCTCCATATGTAACGAGACAAATTAATCTAAATAATACCCACCTCTAATTATTTTGTGTTCATTACTCAATTAGTGGTTGAATTTGCTTTTTCCTCTTCACTCAATTACTAAAATCGTCTCTTTTAGTTTGAATTTCAACAAATCTATTGATGATAAAATCATTGGCATCACACACTTCCAACCAACCATCAAAAACATAATAGGGGCATGTGTTTCATTGCAATTCCCATTGTTTTAAAAATCAGCTTAGGTGGCTCATAGCTGCATTGAGGTTTGTCTATTTGATTATCTTAGGTGCTGGGTGTCCATAGGCGGGGTTAGACCGAATAATTCGATCTTAGACGATCCTAAGCGCCAAATAATTTGTTTTTTTCTTTTATTTTTTGGTCAAACGATTGTGTTCTTAATGTGTTATCGATTTCTATCAGATTATTATTATTTAAATATAGATAGAAAGTTCATGAGAAATACAAATAAAAATAATTTTATAATCATTGACTAAATCATATATAAATATAATTCATTTGAGATGTTAAGGTTTTACTTGTTCTTCAACATAAAATTAAAAACAAAATAATATAAGAATTCCAAAATTATTATTTAAAGAAAAAAAAAAGAAAAATAGCTAAAATAACATAAAGTCTATTTAATTGAGATACAACATCTAGGCACCATCTGTGCTCCAACTAGGCATCTTAGGCGCTAGGCGCCAGTTTGGCGCCTAGCGAATTTTAGAACATTTGCAACTCCATGTGAGTTTATTACTCTGGCGCCTAGCAAATTTGAGAACATTGGCAACTCCATGTAATTTTATTACTCCGTGCTTTATAAAATACAATTTATCTGCATTTTGATTACTAAGGAGAATTAATTATTTTCTTTCAACTTTGCATGTCCCTTTTTCCCCCCTTTTTACCAAACCTTCGTTCATTGAAGTACATAAATTAACAATTTCACATAAAAGGTAATACTATCATTTTATATGAATACTTATACCTATTAAATGTTTACTTAGATTTTGTGAAACAACAAGAAAATAGTTTTCTTCATAGGCAACTAGGCATTGCATTGTGAGCCCACATAAGTTTATTACTTTTCTTGTTCTTCAATTGTCTCTCTAGGACCCACCCCCCACCCACCCTCCTCCCATTCTTGCTTTTCTTTTTCTACCTCACTTGTAAAACTTACCCCAGAGAAACAGGCATGATGATATTGAAAGTGAGACCTCACTTTATAGAGAATGGGAAACACAGAGAAACCATTTCAATGTAAATTAAATTAGGAAGTTTCTTTAGAAAATATATTATTAATGTGGTGTAAAGATGGTAGGGCACAAGTAAAAGGATTATCTTCTGAAATGCACTTTTGTTTTCTCATCTTTCTCAAAGAATTATTAGCTATTGCATGTCCTTTTCCCATGTCTCCCACCATTGCTTTTCCGCACTTAAATTATTCTATTTTCCCTTTGGATTTTGCCCCTAAAACTCCATATTTCACAAGCCTAGTACAAAATTTATTTTTCTAAACAAATGAATATACAACAATGCCCCTTAAAGTAAATCATATTTTGGCCTAAGCATAAAGAAATAATCAAATTTTAAATTAATTCATGAGCAATAGCCTTTTGAAATTAGTACAATAAGATCCTAAATATCCTACACAATATATTATCTTTACCACCTTGATAACAACTTTTCAGTCAAAGGAATTTATGTAGCTTTCACTTGCATGGAGTGACTGACTATTGGAATCACTTTTTGTGGATTAATATTCCATCTCCATTTATCTGCTCTTTACACATACTCACCACCCCCTTCAATTCTTGGTTCGTTCCACAGATATCAAAAATCGATCTGCGGATGGTCAATGGACCTATATAATGAACCATGTTGTTTCTATTTACCTACCTGGATCACCAGCAGGTATGTTTATACTCAGGCTCTAACCAAACATAATGGGTACTATAACAAGAACAGAACTATTAAATAAAATCATGATAATAATGCTTAATGTAAAAAAGATTATCCAAGAATCTTATAACTGCTCATAGAATCAGAAAGGTTCTGTTGTCAAAAGTGAGGCATGATCAAGGAAATTATCCCTTCAAAACAAATAACCTTCAAAAAATATATGCATTGATGCGAGGACCCTCTGGGCCTAACCGAAATTTTCATTTGAGATGATTTTCATCATTTCATTGATCAAATGACATGAAAATGTTCGAAAGGAAACACAGCAGAGAAGCCAGCGTGTTATTTGTACCTTACTTCAGCCGTAAGGAGTTCCTGATTCCAGAATAGATTAGCCCCAGAGACCTTCCGATCAAGCAGACTAGGAAGAATGAGATGGCATCACTAACTTTTGCAACAACTGTTTTAACAAATGGCATGGTGATGTCAGCCAGTTCAAGGAAGAGACTGAAGAAGTACTTCCTGCAATAAAATGTAGACTGAATTATAAGTTGGGGTTTACAGAACTTGAATTCTTACAGCTGCTACTAGGATCATGAATATTACAAACGAGAAATCATTTAAGATTGATAGAATGACAAAAATAATCAAATCATAACTGAGAATAGGAATGGACAAGTACAATCAGATCAAAAGCTCCCAAGGAAATGTTGTCTCAATTTACCTAAAGCACTTTGATTACTAGATAAATAAATAAATAGAAACTCTCAAGGATTCTATTTTTCTTTGCAATCTATTAGGACAAAGTACATGAAAATACAGGGCATAAAGGCCTGTAATTAGAGAAAACGTGGATTAAATCAGACATGAACTTTTCTATTTCTATGCATCTTTTTTATTATTACTTACATGCATCGCTACTAACCCCAGTTACTAGACAGGAAAACTCGTTCCAAGTGACGAGATTATAAGTTTACAAGACCACATTTGACCCGTTTACTCAATTCAATTTTCCCTGTTAATCTTGAAAATTTTCTTCATCGCAATACAGAATTTGCAGCCAAGCAGATTTTAATTGATCAAACGATTTAGGATGCAACAAGTTGCAATGCTAAAGAGTATGATACATGATCATGAGTATCCATACAGTAATACCCAAAAAAAACATGGAATAATAATATGAACTACAGTAATATAAGGAGATAAAAAAGAAATGGGGCAAACAGAGAACGCACCACCCAGACAAGGCCCTCAATTCCTTGGTCCTTTTAACAGGTACAGTGATGTGGTTGATTACAACAAATCTCAGTGATGATGATATGGATCCTGATCTCCTCAATCTAAGCTTCTTCAACCAACCAAAATTATCAGCCTCATTGCCTCTGGACTCCTCAATGAGTTGACTTTCAAGTGTGCAAAGGTCAAACTGATCCTCGTACATAGATACCACTGCCTCCATGTTCTGATGCAACCATTGGTGTAGTGCCACCTGTTAAATGAGATCCCTTGTCTTTCACTATTTGAAAAAAAAAAGAAGGCTGGATCTACATAAGCAATCATATTTTGGTAATTGCAGTACCTAGTTACCTATTAGATCATATTCTATCCTACAACTCTTGGAACATCAATCCCCATGCGAAATATATATTAACTAATAGATCTAATCTTGCTGGTGTGCCAAACATGTCAGTCACTACACTATATTCAAAAGAGAGGCACAGCTGTACAGAATTGCACTGGTGACAGATAAATCCAACAAGAACTAAAATGCGCCTTCAGGAAAAGCAAGTGAAGATTATAACATAATGTTGTTCTCCAAAAGCAAAATATTAGTATACAAAGTTCTGTTTCCTAAACATCAAGCATGCTAATGTTGAAGTGTTGGCCTCTAAATATAATTGGAAGATGCAAAGTTTGCTGTTGATTAAACTTAAAATTTATGCTTCAAAGAATTCACTTTGCTCAATCTGGATTCCTGAAGGAAACAGCCTATGAGAATTATACTGAAAAAATAACTATATATTAAAGCAACCTCATATGAATATATGTTTGGTCATTTGAAAAAACAATGAGAATTCAGAATATGAGTTTATTTTGAATTCTAAGTTTGGAACTGAGGATTTGACAAAGAAAACTTAAAGCAAAACAAAAATGAAGAAAAGCTAAAAGGTGGAGTCAGACCTCATTGCGCAATCTCTGAAGTGCTCTGGTGGACAGGGTACAAAAGCTCAAACCAAGGTTGTTCATTTCATTAGACAAGTTACTATCCATAGATATAAGCTCCAAATACATGCTTGCAATTCCATCAGCTAACGTGATCAGCAAATCTTCTAATATGGCTACTCCATGCTCGATAAACAAGCTACAATTATAATAGCCGCCTTTCCTATAAATGCATAGGTAGAGGTACATTTAGCACTTCAAAGTCCCAAAACGGAAGCATTTGGAAGAACATTGCTAAATTATACTTGTCCTAGCCATCAGATGTGGTTGCATGAATCAGCATATACAAGTTGTAATGTATTTTAAGATATAACAGACTTCATATTAGGATAATTTAAAATTACTTTATCAATGCTCTTATTGAGAGAATTGTTGTATTCTTTAGTTGACTTCCATATATAAAACGCTTACACACACACACACACACACACAGACACACAAATATATAGTATAACCAAAGATATATATACACTGCTAATGGTATAACCAAGGTATATAGAAAAAATAAATTCCCTTTTCATTCAGGCCAACTACTAAATACATGGTACAAGAACTGGTTCAACCTTAACCCTAGCCACCACTCTTTTTTTTTTTTTTTTCTTCCTCGTGAGTAGGTTGATACCCTGTTGTAATTGATTACTTTCTGCCTCTGTTTTTTGATGTTTTTAGCACTTCGAAATGCAGATAACATGTCAGCATCAGATTCGCATGTTCCTGTCGGGACTATTGAAGTTTAATGGTAGATATTATGAACTTTAGTCACATGTCTCCCGTAATTTTTTGAGTCCCAAAGGTTGAGATCACCATCTTGTTAATACAATATAAGATCCTAAGGATTCAAAATATGCAGCCTGGTGTTGATCTGATTATGCAGTAAATACATGGATGTTGAATTCCAGGAAATAGAAATTGCTGCTTCTATGTGTCTTGCATCAACTGCTAAATTAATGTGGGATGCCATCAAAGAGATGTTCTCTGGTGATGGTAAAAAAATCCCATATCTTCTCTTTGTTTCACCTTGTTGATAATAAGCAAGGCGAAAGATCTCTTTAGAATCTTTTGTGGCTATAGAGGAATTATCAATAAATTTATACTACGTCCTTTTCAATTAGTGACTTCAGATATTTGGGGTCCTTCTTGTTATTCCACTATGTCAGGTCATAGATATTTTATTACCTTTGCAGATGATTATTCAAGGATGACATGGATTTACTTGATAAAGGACAGGTCAACATCAGTTCTTGCTGAGTTCCAAGCCTTTCATACAGAAATAAAGACTCAATTCCACTCATATTTGTGTGTTCAGATCTAATAAAGCTTTAGAATAAACGAAATCTAATTCTCCAACTTTTTTGCTGCTAATGGAATTTTTCATCAAACATCATGTGCTTAAACTCCACAAAAAAATGGTGTGGCAGAGAGTAAAACAGACATCTTCTTGAGGTTGCTTGCACCATGCTTCAAATGCATGAACCCAATCTTTTAGGTGTGATGTTTTACTTACTGCTCGATTTCTTATTAATAGGATCCACCTTCTGTTCTTGGAAGTGACATTCCTTTTAGATTTATTTTACCCAACTCTCCCCTATCTCCACCTACCCTCATATTTTTTTGGATGTGTATGTTTTATTCATCTATTTGAGACTTCTATGGAAAGGGGACTGTATTAATTAGATATAAAGAACACATTACTGTATGGAGTTTGGCTGAGGAAGTTTATATGGAGCAGCCACTTGGTTTGTTAATGAGGAGAAGACTCATTTGGTCTGAAACTTGAAGAAAGCTTTTCATGGTTTGAAGTAAAGTCCTACAGCCTGGTTTGACAAGTTAGGCCAAGTTGTGTTTGCAATAGGATTTAAGCGGGAGTCAGGCAGATCGTTCTGTCTTTGTGTTGAAAAGTTCATCTGGCATCGTAATACTTATTGTATATGTTGATGATATACTCTTGTCAGGTAATGATGTGGCTGAAATAGAAGAACCAAGAAATACTTACAACAACAATTTGTTAAAGTATCTTGGTAACATAAGGCGTTTTCTTGGTATTGAGGTAGTTCATGGTAAACATGATGTGGTATTATCTCAAAAAAAGTATGCGACTGATCTTCTACAACTAACAGGCCTGTTGGGGCAAACCCAACAAGTATGCTTTGAGGACTTTGAGACCTGTGGCAGGAAGATGAAGACTTTGAGAATAGTGCACAGTTAAGACTTGTTGGAAAGCTCATTTATCTGACTGTGACTAGAAAGGATATTGCGAACGCAGTAGGATTCATTGGCCAGTTTATGGAGAACCCATGAAGTGTCACTGGAGGCTGCTTGCAATATTTTGAGATATGTTAAAAAAATCTCCAGGAAAAGGGTTATGGTTCAGAAAGAACAAACAATTGAATCAGGTTGGTTTTCAGATGCCTACAATGCTAATAACAAGAGGGGGGAGGGGGGATAAGAATCTCATCAAGTTACTGCACTTTGTTGGAGGCAATATAGTAACTTGGAGAAGCTGAAATGCAGAAACTAGTGTCTAGGTTTAGAACTGAAGCTGAGTATGATGCCATGGGTTATACTACGTATGAATTGATGTGGTTGAAGAAACTCCTTGGAAGAGTTTGGCATCACATATACAGACCCTATTCCTATGCATTGTGATAATGAAGCAGTGGTTCATATTTCAAGTAATCGTGTTCTCAATGAATGCATAAAGCATATTGAAATTGATTCACTTAGTAAGAATGTTGTTGATAAGTAATATACTAATATGATTTGCACTCCATTTACACCTTTGAAAGACCAGTGGTACTGAAAATTCACCAAGGCTCTTAAAAAAGATGACTTCAATGGATTACTGACAAGCTATACATGATGAACATCTATGCTCCAGATTGAGGGGAGAGTTCGAACATAATTTAGGATATAACACACTTTATATTAGGATAAATTAGAATTGCTTTATAGGTGCCTATTTTACAGGCTGATTTGTTATATGTAACCTTCTTTAGTTGGCTTCCATATATAAGACTCTTGTATATATGTGTTGCTAATGATATAACCAAGGTATATAGAAAAACTGAACTCCATTTAATATTCTGGTCTACTATTTTGAACAAAAGTTAAGCATCTTAACCCATCTGAACACGCAGAATTCATTGACAAAGACTGAAACAGGAAAAAAAAAAAAAAGGATATATATGGACGCAGACAAACACACTAAATTTCCGATAAACAGAACTGAAAAGAAAAAGGAACTCTCAATTAAGTAGTGCAAAGACACCATATATGACGATTTTAATGAAAACAGAACTTTAAGATTCTGAAACTCTCATAGCCATTGAGATCTTAATTTGAAGCACTAATGGAGGATCCAAAAACTTCCAAAATAATTAATTCTTGCAGAAAACTTTTTCCACTTAGCCATTAATATTTCTTTGATACATCTACTTTCCTATATCTTAATCCACTCAGTGAAACTAAATGAGAAGCTCATTAGAAAGAGAGTAATAAAGTTTATTACAGAAACATGCCTACAGGCTCAGATTAAAATGTAGATATAGTATAGACTTATGTGACTATGTCAGCATGGAAACATACAGACACAAATTAACCACCAAAACTATCCAGAGTAAAATATTTTACTGCTTCTTTTACCTGGAAGAACCAAACTTAAGGGCATATATCAACTCCGCATAGAGATCCTCCTTCCCTGACTTTCTGATATTTTGCATTATGCTGTCATAGCCATTCAACTTACTTTCGGCCAAAAAGAGAAGTTCCTGAACGAAAGGGCCCAAACAAAAAAGGTAATGGCTACTATTCTTATTTCTTTCAAGAAAGTTATATAACTTGTACTAGATATTCTGAGTGCAACATGCCTTGTCAGATTTCCTGGAGACCAGACGAAGCTCCTCTTCCAGCCATGCCATGCATAGAGGTCGGCAGCAGCTTTGAATAACTTCAGCAAGGACAGCCAAGAAATCATTTGTTGACTTTGCGGCAGAGTTCATAGAAATATTGGTCACCTGAAGGTAAGAATTCGAATCCTTTACTGGTAGAGAGGTAAAGGAAAAAAAAAAAAACGAAGATGTAGTTTGTCTCAAAAATTTTATTTCCAAGGACAAGCACATACTCAATGAGTGTCCAATAGAGGGAAGTCAACCCCCCCCCCCCCCCTCCCCACTATCATTATGGGGGAAGAATGCTTGATTATACAAGATCCGAGTATTTAGTAAAATTTTGAAAATAACCATCAACCATCTCAGTAAACATTTTGTTAGCATTCTCTATTCTTTTACCATCTATGATCTACCCTGATTTAACATGAGAAGCTTAGGCTCTACTCAGTGAATATGGATAGAGAAATGTTTCCTCTACCAAAAATATGAAGAAAGTACCAAAACAAGTTTAAAGCAATAGTGGAAAAGGTGCTCACCTCTTTGTTAAGCCACTGAAATGATGCCCACAGCAATCTTATTCTTGGCCCTTCAGAAACAGCACATAAACTTGAAGGCTGTTTTGTGGGGTTCTGTTCGAGTTTGCTAACTCTTTCACTTAAATTAACCCCCTTCGTCACAGCAGATAAGGAATCCATTAGTTTGCCTCTCACAACATCCCAGGCAAACTCCAAGCAAACTTCATCATCATTTATCACTGTACTGCAATTAGATAGACCAGTAACTCAACAATGGAACTTTACTTTCAGTGATAATTGCTACAGATAGATATATTAATCAAACCGTGATGAGATTTCACCCACTAACCTTCCTTACCTACCCGAGGAGGAAGGGCTTTCAGGGACCATATCAACAAGAGGTGGACTTGTTTGAGTTTTATAAGGAGACTTCTCCAAAGGAACTACTCCAGCCAGATACGCAAGGGTTATACTTGCTAAAAGAAGGACTTGGTCCACAAAAGGAACCCAATCAGAAGCAATTGCAGCATCAACATTGGCAAGGGCATTCAAGCAACAGCACCTCATAGGAGTCTTCCATTTTGGACTTCCATCGAAAACATTTAATTGAGGTGCAAAAAGCTGGCAAGCCTTCCTTGATACTAACTGCTTAACTTTTTCACTTCCATGATAGAAAATCCTAAAGGGGATAAAAATAGGAAATTTGAAGAGTTAAATTGAGCAGCAAGAACTTCCTTGCTCAAAGATGCTTAAGAAATAAATGGAAAACCTAATTTTTGCATCTACATAGTGGCAGAATACAGATGCAAACATGCAATACTTGCATAAAGTACAACACACAGATGAGATGCAGCAAATCAAATTGAAGACATGACTAAGGCACAGTAATTCTACAAAAGCACCCAGATATACATGAGGGATAACACATGCAATCAAGGCAATATCAAATCAAGCACAAATCTCAATTGACATAATAAGAAACTCTAATCCAATAGTTTCTTTTTTTAAAAGGGTTAATTGCGCGAAATCCCCTTGTAGTTTGGAAAATTTCCGTGAAATCCCCTTGTGCTTTAAAAAATGCGCGAAACCCCTCTGTGGTTTTCTAAATATAGCCCGAAATCCCCAATTCCGTTAATGTTAACGGAAGTTCTATGCACGCGCTCTTCATACGTTTTTTTGTGTTTTTTTTCACTTTTTTGCTAAAAAATGACATATTTACCCTTTTTTACTATATTAAAAGACTAAATCTTTTGTGGGGGTTTCTTACAATTGCAAACACTTCCTTCAAGCTTATTTTCTACATTAACACATATTTCTTTATTTGCTTTTCTTTATTTATTTTCAATATAAAAAATTTACAATGTTAATTTTTTATTTACTTATTTTCTTTATTATTAGTAGTATTAACGGTTGGTACATAGGTTTCCTTTTTACTTTTGTTTATTTCAATTCATTTTTAATATTAATTTTGATTTAATTATTTATATTATTGTTATTAATGATATTTATTTCTTTACTTTTATTTTTTTAAGTTCATTTTTATTGTTCATTTTTAATGATATTTGTTATTAATTTTTTTATTGAAAATAAATAAAGAAAAGCAAATCAAGAAATATGTGTTAATGTAGAAAATAAGCTTGAATGAAGTGTTTGTAATTGTAAGAAACCCCCCACAAAAGATTTAGTCTTTTAATATAGTAAAAAGGGGTAAATATGTCATTTTTTAGCAAAAAAGTGAAAAAAAAACACAAAAAAACGCATGAAGAGCGCGTGCATAGCACTTCCTTTAACATTAACGGAATTGGGGATTTCGGACTATATTTAGAAAACCACATAGGGGTTTCACGCATTTTTTAAAGCACAAGAGGATTTCACGCAAATTTTCCAAACCACGAGGGGATTTCGCGCAATTAACCCTTTTTTAAAATTATGAATCTGCTAAAAAAGTCAAATCAGATAAAGTTATATTCCAACCAATGCATCCAGTCATCCAGTTTGGCTGAAGAATGGCAAAGACTGAACTGAAGATGGGAGAAATTAAATTCAAAGTGAAATGTAGCAAGAAAGACAGGTGTAGACCATTGGTAGCATAATGCCTCCTTCAGTTAAGTTGTTTCAATAAGATAACACATCTAAAATTATACTCATGCCCAGAATCCCCATGTGTGTGTGTGTGTAGAGAGAGAGAGAGAGAGAGAGAGAGAGAGAGAGAGAGAGATTTGATGTAGAACCCAACATTGATTTCTTTATGGCACCATCTGTTGACGTGGTAAGCACTCTCTCTCTCTCTCTCTCTCTCTCTCTCTCTCTGTGCACACAGCCACACACACACAGATGTGTGTGTGTGTTTAACTTTCTCAATTTTCTTAAACTCTAGCTTCTGAAGTGTTTCAGCCATGTCCCCAATCCATGTTTTACATACATTGAAAACACAGTACTGACCCAAATGCATCCTAACATCATAGGATCAAGTTCACTGAATGGAATTTTCCTAAAAGCATCCTAGCATCATAGTATCTAGTTTACTATTTCAAAGCAATACAACTTGATCCCAGAAAAATGATCGGTAATTAGACTCCCATATTTTGTAGAAAAACATTGATTATTATTATTTTAGAGAAATACTGAAGTGGACCCTTTCCTTTATGTATATCATATAAGACATTGAAGTTATGAAGTAAGTGAAACCTTCTGGCTGGGAGATGGGAAGTTTTCCCCAGATGAAATTGCTCTTGTAAGATATTTCTGTGAACTTGCAGCTTGACATTGGATGGAATGACCACATATTCCGCCATAGACAAGGTAACGTAATACTGATCAGCACATTCCCTGGTTTACAAACATTGTGGAAAATGCTCAATTTGCCAGTTACCTACAAAATAACGAATATTAAGCTATTGAAACAGGGAAAAAAACACACACACATAAAACAATTATGCCTAGCAGTAAAGAACATATAAGGAATTTCATTCTATGAGGAATATACTAGGCAAAACTGTCTCATGCAATGTTGCAACTCTAAATATTGGCTGACAACAAGAAATTTTCATTTCACACTTGCTTGGATAAACTTGAGATAACAGAAATAGCTCATATATACAGATTACATATAGCTGGGGGTCTAGTCATTCTTAGAAGACGCCACAAACCTAACTCAACAGAAAGAAACGTATGACTCATGTGGAAACGAATGCTGCAACATTTTCTAGGTTACCAAACCATTCCACAATAATGAGGCTAACTAATATAGCAATTACATTCTTGATCAAAAATAATAATAGTAGTAATCATAATATTCACCAAACACATCATGTCAATAATTACATAATGCAAAACATCAACTAATTTAAAGCATGCCATGCATTGAAGAATACAAACACTGTCAATCAATCATACATCCAATGCACAAATATTCAATTGATAGCCCCCAATCTGTATATGAATCTCCAGCAAAACGAAAACCCTGCTATGCAAAAAGATTTTCGATCCACACAATAATGCTACTGCAACTGATCCAAGAAAAGAGTTAAACCGCTACATTTACATAACATCACACTACCAGCTGCAGCTCTTCACAAGTGCTAGGACAGAAACATAAATTCGCATTACACAAGCAACTGAGCTCTACATTTTCCATGGATATCCAAATAACGGAAACAGTTATTTAATTTGAAAAGAACTAGCATGAATCTGAATATGTAAACGTTATTCCAAAGTCAACGAGAGGTTACCAAGGTAAAATTTTACGGCAAAAACAAATTGAATACAGAAAATGAGAGAAAAATGAACTGCAATTAGGGTTTTGAGTAAAAATTTGTGGAGCAGAAGGGGATTGGAAATGTGCGAACCTGGTTTTCCACGTTCCTTCTCTCGCAGAAAATTAAGAAAAATTTAACTGAAATAGTTTTGTTCAAAAAGAAAAGGAAAAAAAAAAAGAAAAAAGAAAAAGGAGCCGATGATATTGGGCCCAACTAGTCTGCTTTGATATTGGGCCTATATTTGGGTCGGCCCATAGTAAAAGTAGGGCTCAAGATACCTAAGAAGTGGCGAATAGGGTTAAAACTGTTCGGAGTATAAATATACATTAATCTATATATATATATATATATATATATATATATATATATTATATTATAGAAATAGATATTTGTATGTAAATAATAATAAGACCACAACTCTAAATAGTAAATCACATTTTCCGTCCAAACTGACAAACTCTGTATTTAGTTAAATTCACTTTTTTTTTTTAATTTAATTAAATTTAATTTTTTTCATAATCAAGTTTACTTACTATTTAATTTAATTATTGGATACTAATTAATGTAAGTCTATAAATTTTCATTCATTATTTGATTTTAAATTGAAAAAACATAATAATTATGAAACAATATTCAATAAAGTTCACACATCTAACCAACTTTAAACGGAATTCATAATCTTTGTAAATCACATTTTCCGTCCAAACTCCCCTTCTATTTGTAGTTAAATTGACTTTTTTTTTTCATTTAATTATATTTAATTTTCCATAATCAATTTTACTTATTATTTAAATTAATTATTGAATATTAATTAATGTCAGTTTATAAATTTTTATTCATTATTTGATTTAAATTGAAAAACATAATAATTATGAAATAATATTCAATAAAGTTCACACATTTAATTAACTTTAAATGGAATTCATAATCTTTCACTTCAATTGACGTAGTCAGTGGATTTTAATTATTTACGACCTTAATTTAAATTAGTTAATGATGGTTAAAAAAAGAAAAAATAATAAATAAATAAAACATGAGATAGAGAAATGAGATCACACGTGGGAGTTACAAATTAAATAAAAAAAGGAGTGTGCTAAAGGCACCAACCTATTTTCTAAGGGCACCAACCTATTTTATTTGCTATCTGCACCACCCGACCCGCCAGACCACTTGGACCTGGACAAATTTGGGCTGGGCCATCGGGCCGGGCTCAAATTCGAGACTATATATAGAAGGTCATTCAGGTCAGACCCATTTTGTCGTCATCATATGCAAAAGACCCGACCCGAGACCAAATTCACAAGACCCGACCCGTCTTCATTTCGTTTGTATTACTCTGAAATCTTTCTAAACCTCAAATCAAAACCCTACTTCGCTCTTTGCCTCTTCCTCCATCCCTTGCAGCCTGCGATTAAACATGGTGAAAAGAAGCAAAAGTAAGTAAACATTCGATTAATTCTACTTCATTATTTCAATTGACGTTCGATTTTTCTTTGTATATATATTATTTGATGTTTTGACAGTATTTGTGTGTGAATTTCCTCTTCAGAGAGCAAGAGCAAGAGGGTGTCGTTGAAGAAGAAGTACAAGATTATAAGGAAGGTGAAGGAGCACCACAAGAAGAAAGCCAAGGAAGCGAAGAAATTAGGGATCAGTAAGAAGCCCAAGGTTGAGAAGGATCCTGGAATTCCGAATGACTGGCCTTTCAAGGAACAGGAGCTCAAGGCCCTCGAGGCTCGTCGCCAACGCGCTATTCAGGAGCTCGAGGATAAGAAAGCCGCACGCAAGGAGAGGGTATAACTTTTTCTATTTTTTTATTTTTGGTTCAATTGCATTTATGTAGGGTTTTTTTTTGGTTCAATTGCATTCATGGAGGTTTTTTGGGTTCACAAAATGATTTAGGGATGTTTTTGTGTCGAATAGCTTGGGCAAGTGTCTCGAAAGAAGTTTTGTTACCCGAATTTTTGCTAACTGAGATAATTTAAATGTTAACACTGAGAAGATACCAAAGAACTATTTTTGTACACAATGAGAAGATAATGTTTAAAAGGGTGTAAAGTAATGGATTTAGGTTTGAGTATTGTTAAATGATATCAGGGTAAACTTGATTATTTGTTAAAAGATATTGTTTTGTCTGCTTATGCATGTAATATGTAATTTCCCCTGATTATATAGGCTAAGAAGAGAAAATTGGGCATCTTGGAGGATGAGGATACGAAAGAAGATAGTTCTGTTGGAGACGAGGGGGTGACTGAGAATCCCACTGGAATTACCAAAAAATGGGGTGAGTAGAAGGCTTATTAGTATATTTATACTTTGAGATGAGGTTCTCCATTGACTTCTTTTCTCTATGTCAAAATGTTCCCTTTGTTTGAATCTTATTACAGATAGCTCAGAGAAGACTTTTTACAAGGAGTTGGTTAAAGTCATTGATGCTTCTGATGTCATATTGGAAGTCCTTGATGCTCGGGATCCCCTTGGAACTCGCTGTGCTGACATGGAAAAGATGGTTATGACTTCAGGGCCCGACAAGCATCTTGTTTTGCTCCTTAATAAAATTGGTATGCTTGTTCTTCACTCCCCTTTTATCCAAGTTCATAATTATCATTGTGAGGATTTGTAATATGGTAGTTATTGAACTGTTTTGTCATTGATTTATTTACTGTATTCTCTTTTGTTTTTCCTTTTGCTACTTTAAGTTAATGCTTTTTTCATTGAAGATCATTTTGCTTGTCCAAAATTTTTAACTTTGCTTGTATACATTGCAGATCTTGTTCCTCGTGAGTCTGTTGAAAAGTGGCTCAAGTATCTTAGAGAGGAATTACCAACAGTTGCCTTTAAGTGCAGTACCCAAGAACAGAAGTCGAACCTTGGGTGGAAAACTGCTCCAAAGCATAATAAGTCTGGAAAGTCAAACAATCTTCTGCAAACGAGTGACTGTCTAGGGGCTGAGACTCTATTAAAATTGCTGAAAAACTACTCAAGAAGCCACGAGGTATTGTTGAAAATTTCAGTAATCACTTAGCATATTTTGGAAATTTAATTAGTAGCTAATCTTGCCACCAATTGTGTACCGTGATGCAGATCAAGAAATCTATCACTGTGGGGATTATTGGCCTACCTAATGTCGGTAAAAGTAGTATAATCAATAGCTTGAAAAGATCCCATGTTGTCAACGTTGGTGCCACTCCTGGCTTAACTAGATCTCTGCAAGAGGTTCATCTCGATAAAAACGTTAAATTGCTAGATTGCCCTGGGGTTGTAATGCTTAGATCTGCAGAAAACGATGCAACAATTGCTCTTCGAAATTGCAAAAGAATTGAGAAATTGGATGATCCAGTTGGTCCTGGTGCGTTGATTTAGGCATCTGGTTTTGCTTTTTTTGTTTTGTTTTGTTTTTTTTTTTTTTTGTGTGTGTTGTATTGTCGTAAGTGCTTACTTAGAGTTTGACTTTTCTATTCATATTGCAGTTAAAGAAATTCTCAAGCTTTGTCCCAATGTGGTGTTGGTAACACTATACAAGGTCCCGAGTTTTGATTCTGTCGATGACTTTCTTCAGAAGGTTGCCACTGTCAGGGGAAAGCTCAAAAAGGGTGGTATTGTAGACGTCGATGCAACTGCAAGGATTATTTTGCATGATTGGAATGAAGGTATGTGTCCTTCCACCTATTGAATGAGCATCTAAGACTTGTATTTGCTAGACTTAAAGCATAAGAAAAGATAGAAAAAGTAAGCAATGAGATGGGTATGTAACTTATTCCCACAACCCAAAGAAAATATAACTTCTACTGTTAGCTGTTAATTTTTCTTTCATGGATTGTACCCAAAAAAGAAAAAAAGAGTGAACTTGATTCAAAATTTGGATATGACGAACTGCGCACCCCAAAAAAGTGATGCAAAATGTATGTAAGTTTTTAATTAAAAGGGAATCTTCTATGAAGGGATCTATGGTTCCTTCTGCTGAATCTGCTCTAATGTAAAATTCTGTAGGGCATACGATAAAAATTAAATTTCCACAAATTATTTTGTTGTTGAATATTGATAAGAGTTTACTTCCTGGGTGAACTTTAGCTGAATGAAAAAGGCGATAAATGGTTTATGCATAATTTGACTAAAATGCAAGTGTTGCTAAACTGACGTTCTTTGTGCTTATTTAACCCCATCAGGTAAAATTCCGTATTATACAATGCCTCCCAAGAGGAATTCAGAGGAGCCTTCTGAGGCGAAGATTGTCTCTGAACTGGGAAAGGAATTTAATGTGGATGAAGTTTATGGTGCTGAATCTTCGTTTATAGGCAGTTTGAAATCCGTTGATGACTTCAATCCTGTAGAAGTTCCTTCAAATTGTCCTTTAAATTTTGATACAACGATGCTCGAGGTTTGTGATCTCCCCAATCACCTCGTTTCTGTATCACATTATTACACACTGTGTCTATGCTCTCACTAGATATCTAAATCGAAGTGGACTCACCTAGAATGCTCTCGTTTGCGATTATCCCATGTGCAGGATGATACACCGACAGAAGGCAATGGTGAAGACGAGCCAATGGAATCTGGAGAAGAAAATGCAGTGGTAAAGGAGAAATCGGCAAGCAGCAGGCAAAACAAGAAGCTTTATGCTGAGGAAGGCATTCTGAATGCCAAGTTGAAAAGGGCAGAGAAAAAACGGCGAAAAAAGGATAACCAATCATCTGCAATGGAACACGACGGGGACGGTGATTATGACTTCAAGGTTGATTACGTAAAGAGAGATTCCGCCATGGAAACGGGTGATAATGTCGTTGCTGATGAAAACAATAAAAATAGATTCGCGCTGCCTTCAGGAATAGAGTTGGACAATGAATAACCAGAAAGAAATATCATGATGCCATATCTAACTAACATGGAATGAGTTTTGGTAAAAGCGTGAGATCTTTTAGTTACTTGAACAATTTTGGACATTGAGTTTACATATTTCTTCTGTATTAGTAAATGCAATTTGTGCTTTCTCTTTTGACCTGCTATGTCTCTGGAATTTTGCTCTCTTGCATAATGACAAAATGTTGACGTGTGGAAAAACACAATAATGTTGTTTAGCTCCAATGCGAAGGGTATATTTGGTATTTCAATACAGTCATGTAGAACTTAACCAATTTCTTCATTTCTCCTAACAAACTAGCCCTAAAAGGCAGAGCAAGCAATTGATTGATTCAAGTCAAGTGGTTTTTGCAATGTAATAACATAAGGTAAATGGCCCAAGATTGATGATGAAGCTGACATCATTTCATCATCCACATGATGGTATTATAATATCAATGTTTTCATATTTGGACTAGCAAGTAAATCAGTCCTACTCATACAATCATTAATTGAAAAAATGTTCAAATCTCTAATCTTTATTATATATTAAAGTAATAACCAATAAATAACATGTCTCATTCCCTCATTAATTTGGTTTCCCGCCTAAATTAAAATATTAATTAAATTATATTTAAATTTATTTTATATCAATTAATGTTAAATTAAAGAAATTATTAATTTTCAATCAATCTACAATCGATATTAACTTAATTTTTATGTAGAAATAGAAAAAGAAATACTAATTATTATTTTATTCAATAATATTATCACATTTATTATGTATAATAATTAATAGAATTAAAATTTTGAAAAGAATAAAATTAGGAAAGATCAAATTTTAAGGGCACTCACGATTTTATCTTAATTGTAAAATTACAATATCACTTTTAAATGCTTTGTAAAATTCTGTGTATCTAATCCTTAAAGATAAAACAAATATTTTCATACATATCATGAATAAAAATTGACATTACAAATTTTTTTAGGTCATGTGATTATAAAAAAATATAATTTTAAGAAAAACAAACATTAGTAAATTTAAGAAAACGAATTGTTGCTTGCTAATATTAATGCATAAAAGAAAATACTAAAAAAATGTGATGTTAATTTATGTTAATACAAATTTATAAAAAAAACACTGAATCTATTGTATTTTATGTCATATTGTTTAGTTAATTTTGAGTTTAATTTAATTTTAATATAATATATAGTTAAAGTATATGTATTACAAACTCCGCTAAAAAAATCTTAAAAATCTTTAATAAAATATTAAAATATTATTCACTAAAAATCATTTTTGATTACCATAAAAACATTCCTTTATATAAATTAAAATTATTCTTCAAATTATTATATTTCTCACTCAAAATATATTATATTTTTATATTAATTTTTTAAAAATATTTATTTTAATAAATCTTTTGTATCACACGAATTCTATGAAAGTTCTAATATATAACAACTCACATCTTAATGATCTATGATACTAAAACTACCAATAAGAAGAACAGATGAGAAACAGTGAACCATTATCTACTTCAGTATCAATAAATTATAAATAAATAATACATTATCGAGAGTAAATAATAACTTAATTACTTAATTAATAATAATAATGATAATAATAATAATAATAATAATAATAATAATAATAATAATAATTATTATTATTATTATTATTATTATTATTATTATTATCTAGAGTATCAAAATGTTTTTATTTCAGATTTTTGTTATGCATTTGTTGTCACGAATGTTATACCAATGGTTTCTATTCAAAACTCTGACTAAATTCGAGAACCGTGGACACTTCGAAAGTGATTAGATGGATGAAGTCACTAATTAGGCAACAATAATATTCTGAATCCTTCGATTATGTAAGAGATAATGTAACAAGTTGTTGATATTATTCTATTGTGCAGTATATATTCGATATAGTAATTGTGAATTACATATATATATATTAATTATAGCACAAATTTATGTACATCGGGTATACAGATCCTAGATCCGTGCAACTGGGTCGACCAGACCCGGGTGCATTTCAAGCATCCCACATGTCCTCATGCGCCCAAACCCTAGCTCAAACCCTAGTTTCGCAGTTATATTGGACTAACCTTTTAATTTGTCGAACCCAACCTTTTAATTATGTTCGCATAATCTTTTGCAGTGTATAACTTTTGCAGTATATGACAGATCTATAATACTTTTCAAAACTTTTATGTTATAATAATATAACATTTATGCATAATAATTTAACATTTTCGTGATAGTAATAATATAACCTTATGTTATTCTTTAAGTACATAAAAATTATGATATTTGTACATAAAAGTTATATTAATATAACATAAATGTTAAATTATTATAACATAAATGTTGAGCCAACTATATGAATTTTTATAGTGAAAAAAGTCTAAATAATATCACCTAGAGGTTATGATATATGTATGTAAAAGTTATACTAATATAACATAAATGTTACATAACTTTTAATTATATTTTTTATACTGAAAAAAGTGTGAATAATTTTATTTAAAGGTTATAATATTTGTATATAAAGGTTATACTTGGTAAACATAAAAGTTATATTCGGTAAACATAAAGGTTATGTTAAAAAATTTTAAAAAAAAATCCAAACGCGGATCTGGACTGAACCCACTCGACCGTACTCAGTTGCATGGATCATGCACATGGTGCACACAAACACTACTCATAATATTGATATCGATATTTTATTATTAGGTAATATATTATTACTTGTTTGAATAATATTGATATTAATATTTTTCTATATTGATATTGATATTTTTCAAGTGAATTTACACAATATTATTTTCATCTTATATAAAGTCGCAAGATAATATGGATATAAATATGTTTCTATATTGATATTTTTTTGATGATATATATAATATATTATTACTTCAAAATGAATTTACACAATACCATTTTCCCCCATTTTCCCCGAGTTTTAGATAATATATGATGGTCACCAAATTATTTGATATATAATATCAAATTTTCCTCGATATTGATAGTTTTAGATAATATATGATGATCACAAATACTATCGATATCAATATATATCGAATAACTTGTAGGATATATATATATATATATATATATATATATATATATATATAAAGATATTGATATTTTACTATTATGTAATATATTATTACTTGAATAATATCGATATCAATATTTTTTTTATATTGGTATTGATATTTTCAAATGAAGTTACACTATCATTTTTCGTTCTTTATGGGATAATATGAATATAAATATTTTTCTATATTAATATTTTTTTGGATGATATATATAATATATTATTATTTTAAAGTGAGTTTACACTATCATTTTTCCCTCGAGTTTTAGATGATATATGATGGTCACAAATAATATCGACAATTTGTACGATAATATAGATATTAGTATTCATAATTTTTTATATTTTGTCCACATAATATTTTTGTACTTGATTACAAATTTTTAAATTTAAGGATGTGACTTAATTTATGGACACCTCAATAAAGTTTTGATAAGTATTTTGTACTTGATTACAATTTTTAAAATTTAAAGACTAACTTAATTTTATGGACATCTCAATAAAGTTTTGATCAGTATTTTAAAATACTGAATTTATAATCGTGTAATCATTTTAATATTTCATTTATTTTATATTTTATTATAATCATTCAATAATTCATTTGTTTTTAAATAATGGAGGTTATTTAACCATAGTTTTTAAATTGTTGAAACACAGTTGTTACAATTGTTGAACATCCTTATAAAATATATACAACTGAACATCCTTATAAAGTCAATGAATACAGATGTGTACTCAGATGTTACAAACCTACTTGTTTGATGTTACATCCTGCTTGTTAGATGTTACAGACCTACTTGTTTGGCTACGAGAAAGAGCTAATCATAGATTATAAATTTGAAAATGATATAGAAAGAGCTAATCATAGATTATAAATTTGAAAATAATATAGAATGAAAACAATAGAATCAGACCTAACAGGTTCATTATGTGAATCTGATGTATGAGTAGAGGAAGGATGAAAGTGGGGTTGGGAGAGCCCATCCGATGGTTCAAATTCATCAGACACTAACATAAAATTACCCTCATTCTCATGTGAATCTGATGTATGAGTAGGGGAAGGATGAAAGTGGGTCTGGGAGGGGCTTCTGATGGTTCAAATTCATCAGACACTAACATAAAATTACCCTCATAAAAGAATGAGCATTGATAAAAAACACAATATAAGATTTTTTTATTCCTCATAAAAGAATGAGCATTGATAAAAAACACAATATAAGATTTTTTGATTAAAAAATAAGAAAAGTTTTAATAAAAAAAATAGTAAAAACATGTTTTTAACATACCATATAGGAACATCCTTATAAAGTCAATGAATACATATGTGTTACAGATCTTTGAAAAAAAGCTAATCATAGATTATAAATTTGAAAATGATGATAGAATGAAAATCCATTGGATTTTTAATTGAGGATATAATGAGATTTTTAAAATAGATTATAAATTTGAAAATAATGATAGAATGAAAATCTACTACTAGATTTGATTTTTAATTGAGGATATAATGAGGATTTTTTAAATTGAGGATAAAATGAGAACTTTAACTATTCTTTCCAATTGAAAACTAAAAAAAAGCTCTTACAACACTTTCATTTCTTGAATCGAGGAAATAAAGAACAATTGAAAACTTATCATTTCTTTGAAATCGGGGATATAATTACAATTTTTAAAATTAAGAAAATAATGATGAGAATAACATTCTTCCCAATCGTAATCCTTCCAAAAAAAATTGATTTTTAACTGAGAATATAATGAGGATTTTTAAAATTAAGGATATAATTAGAATTTTCAACTGTTCTCTCTAATAGAAATCCCTCCCAAAAAAAATCTAATTTTTAACTGAGAATTTTTAAAATTAAGGATATAATGAGATTTTTCAACTGTTCTTTGCAATCGAAATCCCTCCAAAAAAAATCTAATTTTTAACTAAGGTTATAATGAGAATTTTTAAATTAGGGATACAATGAGAATTTTCAACTATTCTTAACGATTGAAAACTTAAAAAAAAATCTTTTGCATCACTTTTATACTTAAAAAAGATCTCTTGCATCAAATTCATTTCTTGAATATATATATATATATATATATATATATATATATATATATATATATGTGGTCATTTTCTCTGAAGGTGTTTTTATTTTGGGTTTATGTAGAATTGAGAAATCAGACTTTGAAATCTTGAGTTTTTTAAATAATCATGAATAGTTAACATCTGTATTTGTTTAATGATTTTATAAGATATGATTAATATTGTAGATGTCAAATCAATGTTGAAAAAAATATATTTATGTAATATTATATTGTTAGTTGATATAATAGTAATGATTGTAATAGTAGTAATTTAGGTGTGTGAGAATTTGTGTATTAATAAGTTAGAGTATGGAGTTAATTATTGTGTTCTTAATAGAGTAGTATTTGAATATATATTATAATCCTTATTTGTTAGATTTCAAATGAGGATTTAAAATTCCAAATCCTGACTCATGAAGCTAGAAATAAAATAGCCTCATCAATTTGGTTTCGCTTCTAAACTAGAATTATGTTTAAGTTTATTTCAGTAAATGTTAAATTAAATAAATTCTAAATTTTCAATCAATTTATACTTAATTTGAACTTACTTTCTTAATATTGATATAGAAAAAATGCTATTTATTATTTCATTCATTAACATTATCTTATTTATTATATATAAAGTTGGTTTATTCTTCATTATGATATTTGAGATACTATTTTTAAACTTAAGTTTCTCTATTTATATTTTTATATTAATTTTAAATGTGGCTATAAAATAGTAATAATAATAATAATAGTAAATAATAAAATAATATAAAATTTAGGTTGTTTTCAAGGGTAAGTTGTAATATTTTATTTTCGATTCCATTAAACAACCATTACATACGTTTTTACATCAATAATAATAGTAAATAATAATATTATATAAAAAACTAAAATAAAAGTTTTACCAAAATAAATATTAGTAGTTGGGCAAAAATTAGCGCCACTTGACTAAATATTTAAATTAATATAATTTGGTTAATATTTTAGTAAGGTTGGTATCCATGTATTACACAAGAATTGTCAATAGAATAACTTTACAAAATGAGCATAAACAAACTAAAAAATATATCTACAAATATACAATAACAAAAGGTAAAAGTCTCAAGATTAATTCAATAATTAAAAAGAAATTAGTGAAAACAATATAATTCTAAGAAGTGTTTACGTAAGATAAGTTTGATTTTATTAAAGAGCTAAACTGGTGCAACTATTGCAATTTATAAATTGATAAATTATTTATACTTGTGTAATTATGATTACTTTATTATAGGCAGAAAACGATTCAAACACAGGCTGACGTGTATCAAGTTTAAATTCTCTTTAGTATATAATAAAAATGTGGAGTTCAAAAACAAAAGAAAAGAAAAAAAGAAAAGAGTTTTAAGTAAACCTTTAACATATTTGGTCAATTTTTTTTTTTTTTTTTACATTATCAACTGTAGTTGTTTAGAATGCCATAAATTTAAAATTTAAATATCTAAGTTTTTATGAATATATATTGCGTGTTAACATATATCATTACATCATATTATCAAAACTTTAAAATTATTTGATCTTATATAAGAAGTCATGCAACGCACAGATACCCTACTAGTATATCTAACAATCAATCCTTACTAAACATCCCCAACAGAGGGTCTTCATTTGACACTAAGGATGAGGTTGCAGAGGTTCCGGAATTGGAGACGGATGATACGGTCTCCGAAACACCATTAACTGTTGATATATTCAACGAGGTGGCTTCCCGTGATGCTTCTTCTTTCGCTCGTCTAGCCTTTTCCAAAACCTCCTCCTATAGATTGCATCAATCCATGTTAGTTTGAGGCCGATAGGGTAGGAATTATATATCATGTCAGTTGAGGCCAATGCCCACAAACAACATAAACATACCCAAAGCAAGAGAACAAGACAATCTAAATTAGATTCCTCTTCTTAAGTAACATAGGAAGATGGATCGGTTCAATTGGCTCATACGTACATATTGGCGAAGGAACAAAGAGTTTCTTTGTTTGTCTCGAGTCTCGTCTTCATACACACACATGAAAGTAGAGATAGAGTGATTTGTGGCTATGTATCAACTAGTAGAGTAACATGTAAAGCACATGCATCTATCATATGTCTAAGTAAGATCTTTTCCATTTTCAATTCAATCTATTGTTACAACCTGTCTTTCAATGGTTTTAGTATATACACTTACATGCATCTTCTTTGCTAAGCAATCAATCAAATCAACATAGCAGTGACGACAACAATTTACATGCGAAATATAATGTAGAGAAAAGCAACTGAGAATAAAGATACTCCCTGTTCCATTCTAGCTTTCGTTTTACAAGACACAATTGGTTCCACTCACTATTTGTTGCTTTTAAATAACAAAAAAGCATTAAAGTCTTTCTTCACAACTTTCTCATGTCTTGATTTTTGTATTCAGTATTCTCTTCATGGAGGGCTGTAATGAGAAAAAAGTAGTGTAATCATTTTACATGCATAGTCATGTCTATCAAATACTTCCTTAATCTTTGTGAATTAACCTTAAACGACAAACAGATAGAAACGGTGGAAGTATAAGACACGATAATTTCATCTGTTGAACCTAAATGCTCACTTCCAAGGAGTATGTACTTAAGCGTAGCAACTAGAAAAGCTAATTCCTTTTCTTCCACAGAGAACAATCACACAAAACTTACAAATAACAACATGCTATGAACAACTGAACTGAAGTTTCCCATGTCCAAAATCAAAATGCACTTCCACAAATTTACTCCAGATGAAGGTGAGCTTGGTACAACAATGTAAAGCAGTCAATATATACAAGATATATACATACATACCTGAAGTTCTGATACTAGCTTTCGTTGCTCAGCTTGGAATCGGCCGATTACGCTAAGAAACTCGCCTACTGTTGACTCGATACGCTCGTTAAGAACTTCACCCACAGCCTTCCCCAAGAAAAATGCATCTAACACCGTTTTGCTCTCATTCTCACCTGCAAAAGTCGTGCCTTATTTTATACTCTTTTCATATCTTTGTCCTCAAAAGATTCATTTTCTGTAATTCAGAAACACACACAAACACAACTACAAACACACACAGACACACACACACACACACACACAAAACTAGTAGAAACAATTGTCTATTCACAATCAACACCTCATTGTCCATGAAACAGAGGTATTCCAATTCAGACAAAATGCCCAATATGAAGCAAATTAAATTTGGGGAAAATTAACCCAATTTCATTCTATCCAAATCAAAAAATTTTAATTTAATCACGTATAATCCAATTGCTCACCAATTTTGTTCTGAAGTCATCGGAATCGATTATTTAACCAGAATCAACAAGAAAAGTCGCAAATTTCGAAGATTCAAAGGACAATCCACAACCAATTAAAAAACAAACAAGATTAAATTAGAAATTCGATTCGTACCCGAATCAGCAGAGCTATTACACCGCAAATTGATTCTAGGGCAATTGAGCAGCCCAGAAGGGATAACAGCGAAACGACGACGTTGAGGGGTTATCAATGGGAGATGCGAAGTTGAAAATACAGTGTATGATTGTGGACATGCTATCACTCTACTCATTTTGCCTTTACACTCTGTGCACTGCTGCTATCTTTCTTCTCCTTCTTCAATGGCTATGAATGGAGTAAAGGTTGTGAATTCAGAGAGTTGAGATTAGAGGTGGAGAAGAATTAGATGCAACAATCTCCATTTCAAGAAATCAGAGCTGGCGCAAATTGTTTGGTTGTTGGGATATTTTTACATGTCTCGAGATTCGAATTTTGCCCCTAAAATATTATATTATATTTGTCCCAAAATAATTTATTAAGTTGTTTTACAACTAAAACAAGTAATGAACCCAGTGGTGTTCGTTTTAACCGAACCGCCGGTTCGAAAAACCGTGGAGGGTCAAATCGGAACCGAACCGTGGGAATTTCGGTTTTGGTTCCGGTTTGTAAACCGTCGGTTTGGTCGGTTTTTTTTTTTTTAAATAATTTTTTAAAATTTTTAAAAAATTAAATTTGCTATAAATATTACAATTATATGTTATATATTACAAAATAACAATGTTTTTTGAGTAAATAATTTGATATAAATTAAAAAATAGAACTTACATTTATAAGTTACAACAATACTACATTACAACTTATAAATTATAATTTCAAAAATTAGAAATTGCAATTTAAATATAACCAATACAAACCATAAACCTAAAAAAATTACAACTTATAATACAAATTAATAATAATAATCAATACAACTTAAAATTAAAGAGTAAAATAACATAAATACATAATATTATTTATATAAAAATATAAATTAAAAAAAATAGAAAAACCGGCGGTTCGAACCGCTGGTTTACGGTTCGAAGAAATTTCGAACCGAAACCGAACCGTCGAACCACGGTTCACGGTTTCGGTTTGGAACCGAAACCGGGTCAACGGTTTTCCTAACCGTTGACCCCGGTTCGGTTCCGGTTTTCCGAACCGGATGGGCACCACTAAATGAACCCATATTAGGGATTTATGAGTTCTAGAGATTATTGAAATCGAATCTAAAAAATTTCGAATCGAGATTATATATTAAGTTTTTCCAAATTGAATTGAAATTTTTTTGTACGAAGTTGGAGATTTTTTAATTATCTGAATCGAAAACCGAATTAAATTAGTTCGAACCAAATCGAATTGGACCGAATTGAGATTTTTTTAAAACTTATTTAAATATGTGTGTCATTCAATTTTTATATCTTGAAATAATTGCATAATACATGTTTAATTAAATTTAAACCCACATATTTAATTAAGTTGATAATTTATAATGCCACAATAGCTTTTTTTTTTTTAATAATTAATGATTATCAATAATAATTAACTATAATCTAGCGGCCCTTACTAGATTAATAATTAACTATAAAAAAGATATATTTTTTTATATGAGAAAGGAAAGTAAAAGTCAATAATATAATCAAATTATAATTTTATCAAGAAACTGAGTATTCAAAATTGAAATTATAATGAAATTAATTCCAAAACAGAGGTCCTACATATCAAGTTCCTAAATTTAATTTTTAAATTTTAGTAACGAATGGTAATTGGGATTGAAATTTGACTAAAACAACTTTAGAAAACTTGAGAACATCAAAACATTACAATATTAAGAAATTATATGGTCACAGATAGTAAACATGAAAACTTTATCCACATCAGTCTCACTACAATGAAACAACTGAAGAAACAATTACAACTCTATTTAACATCACTAGATTTAAACTCGTGCTTTTAAACTCGTGCATTTCACGAGCTTCATTTAACACTTTAATTTTTATTTTATAAGTATTGTTATTTCATATGTGTTTGTTGATTTATATGTATGATATATTTTTCTATATCTTTAAAATAATCTTTTTCATTGTTTTTAGTTTTTTATTTTTTTATTTGATCTTTAGCAAAAAATTGTTAATAGCTAGTTATTTATAGGTGTTTTAACTCTTGGATTAGATATTTTCATATCTTTATTTAAAAGTATAGAATAAATCCCATTTTTATAGCTCGAAGACATCTGTTCTATTCCGATTTTGTCTTTGAGTGCTCTTTATATTAGGTTTACATAATAATTTCATTTGTAAACATCATTTGTAAAATAATAGAATATCATCTATTTTTTCTACAATTTTCGATATGATCCACTTTCAAACTTGCAAATCTATCTTCGTCCCAATGTAAACATATCCTAAAGTTTTTTTAGCACCTATTTTTTGTTAATGTCATACTTTTGCAAGAGCATTGTTGTTTACTTTTTTTTTTTTTTTTTTCAATTTGAAATGTTTGACAAAAACAATTATTAATGTTTGGAACCAAATATTTTATATAGAAAAAAGCAATACAACATTAGCAATCTCTTCCAAGCATTTGTAACTTACATATTTAGTTTTTTCAAAGCACTTATTTTGTGTAGAGTAATGGGATATGTATTTAATTGGTATTAATTTTTTGATATTTTATAAATAAAATGTTTTTTAGAGAAGACATTTGACAACATTGTAGAGCTCCAAGTGTCATCATTTGAGAGAACCAAACCACACTTTTCTACAATTTTCGATATGATCCACTTTCAAACTTGCAAATCTATCTACGTCCCAATGTAAACATATCCTAAAGTTTTTTTAGCACCTATTTTTTGTTAATGTCATACTTTTGCAAGAGCATTGTTGTTTACTTTTTTTTTTTTTTTCAATTTGAAATGTTTGACAAAAACAATTATTAAAGTTTGGAACCAAATATTTTATATAGAAAAAAACAATACAACATTAGCAATCCCTTCCAAACATTTGTAACTTACATATTTAGTTTTTTCAAAACACTTATTTTGTGTAGTATGGGGTATGTATTTAATTGGTATTAATTTTTTGATATTTTATAAATAAAATGTTTTTTAGGGAAGACACTTGGCAACATTGTAGAGCTCCAAGTGTTATCACTTGAGAGAACCAAACCACACTTATATATATATATATATATAACTAGATTTAAACCCGTGCAATGCACGAGCTTCACTTAACACTTATCTAATTTTTATTTTATAAGTATTGTTATTTCATATGTGTTTGTTGATTTATATGTATGATATATTTTTCTATATCCTTAAAATAATATTTTTCATTGTTTTTAGTTTTTTATTTTTTTTATTTGATCTATAGCAAAAAATTGTTAATAGCTAGTTCTTTATAGGTGTTTTAACTCTTGTATTAGATATTTTCATATCTTTATTTAAAAGTATAGAATAAATCCCATTTTTATAGCTCGAAGACATCTGTCTATTCCAATTTTGCCTTTGAGTGCTCTTTATATTAGGTTTACATAATAATTTCATTTGTAACATCATTTGTAAAATAATAGAACATCATCTATTTTTTCTACAATTTCCGATATGATCCACTTTCAAACTTGCAAATCTATCTACATCCCAATGTAAACATATCCTAAAGTTTTTTTAGCACCTATTTTTTGTTAATGTCATACTTTTGCAAGAGCATTGTTGTTTACTTTTTTTTTTTTTTCAATTTGAAATGTTTGACAAAAACAATTATTAAAGTTTGGAACCAAATATTTTATATAGAAAAAAACAATACAACATTAGCAATCTCTTCCAAGCATTTGTAACTTACATATTTAGTTTTTTCAAAACACTTATTTTGTGTAGAGTAATGGGGTATGTATTTAATTGGTATTAATTTTTTGATATTTTATAAATAAAATGTTTTTTAGGGAAGACACTTGGCAACATTGTAGAGCTCCAAGTGTCATCACTTGAGAGAACCAAACCACACTTTTATATATATAATTCTTCTTAGCTTCACAACCTACGTGGCAAACAAATTACAAGATATTTTCAGAAGCCAATACACAGAGCCATGACCTATTTTCCTCCTCATTTTCACACTCAAGTATCAACCCATAAAAGGTTGTTGCATCATCATATTCACCACTCTTCAACTATAACATTGTAGATGACTGCATTTCGAAGCAAATTCACGTATTTCGTTTTCAAAAAGAGATGTTTAGCTTCCTCCATTTACCTATTTTGGCAATATCCATCGATCAAGATAGTGTAGGTTCGAATCATTTGTATCAAAAATAGCTTGAACCATGTGAAGTTTCTCACCTCTGCAAAATCCATTCATGACAATGCTGTAGTAAATGATATGAAGATGTCCTCTCCCTTGTGCTCCAATGTCCCCGCAACGAGAATGCTTGTTCAGTGTATCATCTTACAGAAAAGATGAATGACATCGTCTATCTTCTTTTTCTAGCAATATCTGTGGATTATGAAAGTTCTGGTGGGCAGAATCTTCTGCAAGAATAAACAAACAGACTAATGTTGTCTCAAATGTTACAACATTAACCAAAACAGCAGCGGAATTTGAACTTTAAAAAAAAAAATATGAAGAACAGAGAAATTATCCACAAGTATATAAAAATACTTGTGGAACGCCATCAGTGCAAAACTTGATTACTTCGATGAGTAATTACAAAAGTCCAAAGAGATCTTAAAAGACTCTCTTTGGAGAAACACACACTCTAAAATATTTTCTCACACTCTAAAGTATTTTCTCTCACGCTCTTTGAATGTGACAAACTCTCTATGGTTTACAAAGTAATCCTACAACTGAAATATTCAAAACTAGAACCCTTATGAAAATATTGTCACCGAAGTGTCAACATCAGATCACTTTGTAAACTAAAGTTGTTCTTCACTCTTTTAGTTCTGGTGGGCAGAATCTCCTACAAGAATAAACAGACAGACTAATGGTGTCCCAAATGTTACAACATTAACCAAAACAATAGCGGAATTTGAACTTTTAAAAAAGATATGAAGAACAGAGAAATTATCCACAAGTATATAAAAATACTTGTGGAACGCCAACAAGACAAAACTTGATTACTTCGATGAGTAATTACAAAAGTCCAAAGAGATCTTAAAAGACTCTCTTTGGAGAAACACACACTCAAAAATATTTTCTCTCACGCTCTTTGAATGTGACAAACTCTCTATGGTTTACAAAGTAATCCTAAAACTGAAATATTCAGAACTAGAACCCTTATGAAAATATTGTCACCGAAGTGTCAACATCAGATCACTTTGTAAACTAAAGTTGTTCTTCGCTCTCTTATACTTTGTTTGCTTTGCTCACTTATCTTGCTTGAGTGCTTGAATACCTTTTTCTACAGTCTTCAAATCTCCTATTTATAGAGCACTTGCAGACCCTTCTTCTTAGTGGAAGATCATCCATGATCTCCACTATCTTCATGTCATAATCCATCCATGATCTTCAAGTCATGCTCCTCATCTTCACTTCTCCACTTCTTGCTTCTCCACGTTTTTTCTTCTCTTGCTTCTCCACTTCTTGTTTCTCCATGTTTTTTCTTCTTCACGTTTTCTTCTCTTGCTTCCACGTTTTCTTCATCCCACGTTTCTGCAAGATAATAAACAGATACAAAGAGAACAAGAAATCCTATTTTCTAGGAAAAGAAACGTTAGACTCCTTAAGATTTCTTCAACAAGTAAATCTTATTAGATACACTTCAAATCATCCAAATATCTAATCCCTTAAATATCTCAACCATATATATAACAAGTAAATTAATTTGGGTAAAATAAAGAAAAAGGAAAAATTAATTAGTGTTAAATAAATAACATTAACAATCTCCCCTTTTTTTGACTTTTTCTGTTCAAAACCCAAATTAATAAACTCCTCCTAAATGCCTGCAAGAAAACATTCAAAATATCCAAAAACAATTCCCATAAAAATAAGATCAAATATCCAGATAAACAAATAATATTCAGAATTATTTAAAAAACATAACATAACAAATGTTTTCCAGAATGTGCTAACACTTAGCACAACATCTAAGCAGTAGAATCTCCAGAAGTAGAATCTCCAGAATCTTCAGCATCTTCGTCAAGTTTGTTTCCAACAGCAGCGTCTATATCTACTCCCATTTTAAGCAGAAATAGCATCCAACATAGCATCTCTAATGCAAATTAAGCCTGCAATGTGACGAGATAGCTCCCTAGCTTGCATCCGAAGCACATCTGTTCCAACATTCGAGGGAATGTTACCAACCGGAGGGGCAACATTCTTCTGAAAAGGAAGATCCACCTTTCTATTACCAGTTAGAAGTGCTTTTGCAATGACTAAAATTGGAACCCCGGATGTGAGATGATCAACATCAGTCTTCTTGAAACTTTGACTACTCAAAATCGAGTAGATCATAAAAGGATAAGGAAGGAGACCTGAAGAGGAATATTTTCCTGAAAACCTAGCCATATTTTGCAGTATACACCTTCCTAAATTAAAAGACTTATCCATTCCAACTTTGAACAGCAAAATAGCTTGTTCCTCAGTAACAATGGTAGTATTCCTCGATGGTAACCAATTGTGAACAGTTATCTTATGCAACACAACAAAGAGAGAGGTAAGAAATGAATAAACACCTTCAGCCATTCTTGCAAAATTCCCCCAGTAAGAGTCTTAGCCACCAAAGTAAGATCAATTTTTACCTCTTCATTTTCAACACAAGAAAAACCAAACAACTGATTAATCAATTCCTCAGAGAACTTGTAAATCCTTCCCCTAAAATGAATTTTCCCAAATTTCCTACTATTTACTTCAAACACAGATTTGTGCAAGTTTGCATAAAACTCACAAATAACAGGTGGGGAAAATGGAACAATCTTTGTGACAGAATTGAGGAGTTTCCTATCTCTTAGGTAAACATGCAAATTATGTTTCTTAAAGTGTTGAAGATGAATCTTCCTCACTAAAAATCATCCGACCACACAATTCCTTCCAATTAGATGAAGATAACCCAAAGTAAAATTTAGGGGTAGATGGAGTTACCTCATAATCTGAATCAACCAAAGTATCCTCAGGAATCGGCGTGGATTTAGGGCTTGTATCCATGGGAATCGTATTGGGAGAGGATGTAGTGGGTTGCGTCTCCACTGTCTTCTGCTTTTTCAGTTTGGTAAAAAGACCCACAAGGTTTCCTCTTCCTCTGACTCAGGAACAGCAGGTCCTTCAGGCTCGTTAGCGACCTCTTCGGAATCTGCGATATCAGTAGTTACCACTGGGGAAAAACTAAAGTTGTAGTCCTCGTCACCGGGAAAAAGAGTGGTCAAAGGTTCAAGATAAGTCGAAGAACTATCTGGGTTGTGGGTTGTGCCAACAGAAGGGCCAACATGTTCTGGGTTGGATGTGGAGGCGGCGGTTTTCTTGGTTTTTCTTGAACCGGCCATGGTGGATTTTCGAAGGATGAAAGAGAGAAAAATTAGGGATTTGATTTTAGGGAGATGGAGAAATCGAGAATAGGAGAGAGAGAGAGAGCAACGTGACTTGATGGAGGCAAGAGATGTGATGTATATTAGAGCTTAAAAAAAACGAACCCCTTAAACTCTTCAAATTCAAAAGATGATATTGATCGTCTTATCGTTGTAATTTGCATTCGCAATTTCAGTAGCTGTCCACTCACTTTTCGGTTTGAGAACAATGTCACCATCACGTTCATGGATCTTTGTTGGGCATTCAAAACCTTCCAATACGATGTCCCAAGCACGATTTTCAATGGACTTTATCTGGGAGCGGGTACGGATCTTCCAATAGGCGTAGTTCGATCCATCTAGCACCGACAACTTGCCTTGAGGTTACACCAATCCATGTCCATGAGTATATCAGGATCTATCACTTACAAAATCGAAATGATCAGTCTCTTGATGTCATAGTCTTTGGCTCCACTTTGCAAGAAAGTTTGGATGCTTTTGTTAATGCTATGAAATTAACATTTGAAATGAGTATGATTGGTGAACTCACATATTTCTTGGGTTTGCAGGTTAAACAATCAAATGAAGGAATATTCATCTCTTAAAGCAAATATGCAAGAAATCTATTCAAGAAATTCGGACTTGAGAGTGCAAAGCATATGAGAATTCCAATGGGTTCGACACAAAAAATTTCAAAGGGTGATGTTGCTGGAAATGTTGACAACACTATATCGATCGATGATAGGTAGTCTTTTATACCATACTTCTAGCCGACCTGATATCATGTTTAGTGCGTGTGTCTGTGCACGTTACCAAGCTGATCTTAAAACTTCTCATTTGCATGTCGTTAAGAGAATCATCAAGTACATAGTCGGTACTTGTGATACAGGGAATATAGTTCTCAAAAGATACCAACCCTAATCTTGTATGGTATAGTGATTCTGATTGAGCTGGAGATGATGGTAGAAAAAGCACTAGTGGAGGTTGTTTTTACCTTGGAAATAATTTGGTGTCTTGGTATAGTCATAAACAAAATTGTGTGTCACTTTCGACTGTCGAATCCGAATATGTGGCAGCCGGAAGTTGTTCTCAATTAATTTGGTTACAAGACATGCTTAACGACTATGGAATTAATTGTGATAATCTAATCATGTATTGTGATAACATAAGTGCCATAAATATTTCCAAAAACCCTGTTTAGCACTCTAAAACTAAGCATACAGATATTAGACATCATTTCATTAGAGATTTAGTTGAAAAAAGTCTTATCCAACTTGAGTATGTATCCACTGATAATCAGCTTGCTGATATTTTTACTAAAGCCTCTTAGATTTCGAGAGATTTTCATCCTTGAAAACGTCTCTTGGTTTGTGTGCGATTTAATTGCATATCTCTGTTTACGGATGTTGTACCTTATGTTCCCACACTCAGAACATCCATTGTTTTTGGGCTTTCTAGGGTTTTTAGGCATTTTTTACATGTTTTTATCCTGGATAATATTTGACTCCTTATAGATATTTGTCTTGACAATTCCAAAATTTCAGTTGATGGCTCTTTCTAAAGTGTACTATGCTTAAAATTTGTTAAAATCACAAAGCACTTGGAGCACGACGTTCACGGCGACGATGCTTTCCAGGCAACCTAGTGATTGTTAAAAAAAGTGTTGTGTGACCTACACTAAGTACTCGGGACACGACACTCGGGACACGACACTCGCTACGACGATGCTACCTTGTCAATAAGTGTAGGAGATACCACAACCATTGTAAAATGTTAGTCTCACAACCGAGTAACTAGAGGCACGACGCTCGCGACGACGATGTCATCTTTTCAAAAGGTTGGTTGAGATTAACATGTGTTAATTGGTTTTTATAAATTACACTGAATTTGTTTGAGCCTATTCATATATTCAAGAATTGTTTTTACAAATGTGTCAACATTGTAGAAAACAAAATCTGGGACAGTTTGTGTGCGATTTTTCAAAATTTGAAAATAGGCATCCCAAGATTTTTCATATCTTTTTATGGATACTATCTTATTGTTGGATAATACATCTCTCCTAAAATTTCAGATTTAATGATATCTATATCTTGATAAACTTTGAATTTAAATTCAAATCCTTTGGATAGATTTTATTTAAGTTTTGAATTTGAAGAGTTTAAGGGGTTCGTTTTTTTAAGCTCTTATATACATCACATCTCTTGCCTCCATCAAGTCACGTTGCTCTCTCTCTCTCCTAATCTCGATTTCTCCATCTCCCCAAAATCAAATCCCTAACTTTTCTCTCATTTATCCTTCGAAAATCCACCATGGCCGGTTCAAGAAAAACCAAGAAAACCACCGCCTCCACATCCAACTCAGAAAATGTTTGACACAACCCACAACCCAGATAGTTCTTCGACTTATCCTGAACCTTTGGCCACTCTTTTTCCCAGCGATGAGGACTACAACTTCGGTTTTCCCTCAGTGGAAACTACTGATATCGCATATTCTGAAGAGGTCACCGACAAGCCTAAATAACCTGTTGTTCTGTTATTCCTGAGTCAGAGGAGAAGGAAACCCTTGCCAGTCTTTTTACCAAACTGAAAAAGCAGAAGACAGTCGAGACGCAACCTGCTATATCCTCTCCCAATACAATTCCCATGGATACAAGCCCTAAATCCACGCCGATTCCTGAGGATAATTTGGTTGATTCAGATTATGAGGTAACTCCATCTACCCCTAAATTTTAGGTTGGGTTATCTTTATCAAATTGGAAGGAATTGTGTGGTCGGATGATTTTGAGTGAGGAAGATTCATCTTCAACACTTTAAGGAACACAATTTGCATGTTTACTTGAGAGATAGAAAACTCCTCGATTCTGTCACAAAGATTGTTCCATTTTCCCCACCTGTTATTTGTGAGTTTTATGCAAACTTGCACAAATCTATGTTTGAAGTAAATAGTAGGAAATTTGGGAAAATTCATTTGAGAGGAAGGATTTACAAGTTCCCTGAGGAATTGATTAATCAGTTGTTTGGTTTTTCTTGTGTTGAAAATGAAGAGGTAGAAATTGATCTTACTTTGGTGGCTAAGACTCTTACTGGGGAAATTTTGCAAGAATGGCCAAAGGTGAATACTACCACTGTTAGTGAGGAACGGGCTATTTTGTTGTTCAAAATTGGAATGGATAAGTCTTTTAATTTAGGAAGGTGTATACTGCAAAATATGGCTAGGTTTTCAAGAAAATATTCCTCTTCGGGTCTCCTTCCTTATCCTTCTATGATCTACTCAATTTTTGAGTAGTCAAGATTTCAAGAAGACTGATGTTGATCATCTCACATCCGAGGTTCCAATTTTAATCATTGCAAAAGCACAGATGTGCTTCGGATGCAAGCTACAGGCTTAATTCGCATTAGAAATGCTATGTTGGATTGTTATTTCTGCTTTAAAAGGGGGAGTCTTGCATCAGGCTTAATTCGCATTAGAGATGCTACGTTGGATTGCTATTTCTGCTTAAAAAGGGGAGTAGATATAGACGCTGTTGCTGGAAACAAACCTTGCGAAGATGCTGAAGATTCTACTTCTGAAGATTCTACTGCTTAAATGTCTACTTCTGGAGATTCTACTGCTTAGATGTTGTGCTAAGTGTTAGCAGGAATAACAAATAACAAACCTGGCGAAGATGCTGAAGATTCTACTTCTGGAGATTCTATTGCTTAGATGTTGTGCTAAGTGTTAGCAGGAAAACATTTGTTATATTTTGTTTTTTAAACAATTCTGAATATTATTTGTTTATCAGGATATTTGATCTTATTTTTATGGGAATTGTTTTTGGATATTTTGAATGTTTTCTTGCAGGTATTAAGGGGGGATAATTAATTTGGGTTTTGAGCAGAAAAAGTCAAAAAGGGGGAGATTGTTAGTGTTATTTATTTAACACTAATTAATTTTTCATTTTTCTTTATTTTATCCAAATTAATTTACTTGTGATATATATGGTTACTTGTGATATATATGGCTGAGATATTTAAGGGATTGGATTATTGGATGTATCTAACAAGATTTGTTTGTTGAAAGTCTTTCCTAGAAAATAGAATTTCTTGTTCTCTTTGTATCTGAAAAATAGGATTTCTTGTTCTCTTTGTATCTGTGGGATGAAGAAAACGTGGAGAAGCACGTGGAGAAGCAAGAGAAGAAAAACGTGGAGAAGCAAGAAGTAGAGAAGAAAATAGGATTTCTTGTTCTTTGTATCTGAAAAATAGGATTTTTTGTTCTCTTTGTATCTGTGGGATGAAGAAAACGTGGAAGCAAGAGAAGAAAACGTGGAGAAGCAAGAGAAGAAAAACGTGGAGGAGCACGAGCATGACTTCACGAGCATGACTTGAAGATCATGGATTGATCATGACATGAAGATAGTAGTCATGGATTGATCATGACATGAAGACACTTAGAAGAAGGGTCTGCAAGTGATCTATAAATAGGAGATTCGAAGACTGCAAGCACTCAAGCAAGCAAGCAAGATAAGTGAGCAAAGCAAAGAAAGTATAAAAGAGTGAAGAACAAATTTACTTGAGTGCTTTGCTCACTTATCTTGCTTGAGTGCTTGAAGAGCACTTGCAGACCCTTCTTCTTAGTGGAAGATCATCCATGATCTCCACTGTCTTCATGTCATGATCAATCCATGATCTTCAAGTCATGCTTATCTCTTCTCCATGTTTTTCTTCCTTGCTTCACTTCCTTCTCCACGTTTTCTTCTCTTGCTTCCATGTTTTCTTCATCCCACGTTTCTGCAAGATAATAAACAGAACAGATACAAAGAGAACAAGAAATCCTATTTTCTAGGAAAGGAACATTAGTTCCTTAAGAATCTTTCAACAAACAAATTTTGTTAGATACATCCAATAATTCAATCCCTTAAATATCTCAACCATATATATCACAAGTAAAAGTAAATTAATTTGGGTAAAATAAAGAAAAAGGAAAAATTAATTAGTGTTAAATAAATAACACTAACAAATTAAAATGTTGTAACCGTAGATATTAGAAGCAATACTCTTGCTAGTCACAGAATCAAAAACATTTCTGGCTTTATCTACTAATCCTTGAAAACAATACCCATCCATCAATGCATTATAGATGACTACATCAGGAACCACATTTTGTTGTATCATGATGTCGAAGACCTTTTCTGCTTTATCCATCATCAATAATAGCGGTGAATGTCGACATCAAGATAAATTTTGCAAGCAATCATCTTCTTCAATAATATCTCAACCTGTTTCCACTGACTAAAACTAGACGAGACACAAATCAGAGAAGTATAAATGCCGAGATTAAGTGTGATTCCTTTTTCACATATTTCATTGAACATTTCCAGTGCGGAGTCAATGTTTTGTCCTTGCACAAAGAAACAATAACTATGTTGTATATGTGCATGTTAGGTTTATAGCTCTTCTTTTTGATTCATCTCAACAATTTGATAACCACTGGAGTACTACCAGCCTTGCAAAGTCCATCAACCATAGTCCCAAAAGTACAACATCTTCTGAAAGAGTTCCTGAGCTTCATAAATCCCGATTTCTCGAAACAAACCCTTTAATAACATACTGATCACCATCAGGAGCACAACCACTCTTGAAGAACCAACCCAAAACCGATATCCCACAATGAACTCTTTTCGAAAGACAATAACTATTGATTGATAGCAATACTCATAGTGTACTCATTAATTGGATCCCAAATTGCAGAAATCTTTGAGAAGGGATGACTGCATCATAACTTTTAACTTAATCACACGCGAGAGTAATTGATTAAATGTTTTCACAGAAGGGAGGGGCCCATTTAGTCATTTTATCAAACACAATGAAAGCATCATTTAACCCATAAATAATTCCCAGATCAAGTTTAGTTTTCTTAATCGCAACAGAATTCGTAGTGATAACACAAAGTGGGGTATGAAAGAGGAAACGGAAATTACCAGGTTGAGAAGAATTCATGGAAGAAGGTAGAAATTGAAAAGCCCTTGCTTCATTCTTTCTTTAAGATGAAACCCACTCTCAAAAGTCTCTTTGTAAGATTAAGATATATTGCATTCGAAATCTCTTTCATGGGATGACTCTGGCGGATTTGGTTATTCGGACCAATGTATTTATAACTAGTATTACTTCCGCGCGATGCGCGATTTATTATTTATTAATTATTATGAAACTATATACGATTTGCAATATAATAAAATTGTTATATTAAAAGATTATTCATGATATCTTATTATTTCGAAATTTATAAAAATTTGTGTTTTTTTAAAACATCAATATTCAACAATTAAATTTGAAAATAAAATTGAACATATAATAATAATAATAGTTTTGTGTTTGTGAGTTTTAATTTTTGAATAATTAAGAAGTGATTAATTATACTTACTAATATGTTTTGTTTATATTTTTATTCCTCTATATCTCAGAATAATTTTGAAAATTTGTAAATAATTTTCTACATTGTTTTCAGATGGATTTGCTTAAAAAAATTATATTTATTCCAAAATTTAGTTTATATTTAAAAAATTTAGGTTTCAAATTAATTTTACATTTTAAAACAATATTTCTTAAATTTTTATTAGAACGCATTTTAGTTTTTTAAAATAATTTTTAGATTAATTATATCTATTTATTTGAAATAATTTTGAATAAATTACCAAATATTTTTATTATTTTTATTAAAAAATATTCAATTTATTGATTTTTATATCTTACACAATAAATATTACATATATATTTGAATTTATTTTTAAATTTTATTTGTTGATTTTAGATTGTAAAACTTAACTTAGTCTCACAAACCTCCTCCTCATCATCATCATCATCATCATCATCATCATTATTATCATTATCATTATTATTATTATTATTATTTTCATATTTTATTATTATTATTATTATAATATTTTTATAATAGTTTTCAAACTTTTAAACAGTAAAATGAAATTTAGATTTTAAAATTATTTTCCACATTTATATATTAAAATTATAAACTCAATTTCAAATTTTTTAATTTTTAACAATGTTTAAATTTCGTTATTTTCAAAATTTAATCATATTATTTAAGATAGCTTCTTTTGTTTCATCTCTACTTTTATATACAAATTATAAGATAGTTTATTATGTAAGATATATGTGAAACTTATTTTATAAGATACTTAAAAGTTATTTAGTTTTGTTTTTCTTTTTTTCTATTGGTTGATAGTTTGGGAGGTAAAATGACAAATGTGTAAAATTTGCCAACGTATAGATATTGTTAACCTAACACTATTTCTATTACAATTCAAGTTAAGCAGTTTAGTATTTTAGTATTGGGTTATTGATAAAAAAAAATATTATTTTTATATTTTAAATATAAAATTAAATGATTCATAATGATAAAATTGTACATGATTTGTAATTTCATTGCAATGATTTATGACTTGTTTGAATGTTTGAGTTCCAAATTTCAAAATTATCATATAACACGACATTTTGACATTAGATTATGTTTTACAAAAAGTATCATTGCAATTAAATTGACATTGAGAATTTATATTTTTTGCGATTTATGAATGAAATCGTTAAAAAAAACTATAAATTACAATACAATATGGATATACTTGTTATTTTTGTGTATTTATTGGTTGAATTATATAGTCTATAAATATTATACTATTATTTAATTTATTTCATATATTTAATTTTTATAAATCAAATTTGAAGTCATCAAACTTATGATAATAAACATATAATTGAAAGTTTGTATTATATATGATGTACTTAAAACTAAAAAAATTAATCTAATTAAAAAAGAATAAAAAATCAATGGGTTAGCGAGTCAATCAGTTAATTGTCGGGATTACCTTAGCGGGTTTGGGACTAAACAGACTTTGAGTTAAATGAGCAAAGTTAAACGGGCTAAAAATATTCGACCATAACCATGTTTTTCTTTTTCGTTTTAAACAAGCTTACCAGTCTAGTCATTGCCCATTTAACATCCCTACACATAATTTTTAATATTCTCTTTATCACAATTATTTATGTGCACCTGGTGTACGGGTCGGGAACCTTACAACTGGGTCAACCCGACCCGGTGGTGCTTTTCACGCACCCTATGCACGCTTCACGTGCCCACACGCACGACCACACACCCCAGGTTGTGTCACGCCCCGTTTTCTTTTGGTAAAATATCAGAGTTTTCACACGGACGTGAAGATAGAGAAATAGTAAGGAACACATATCACAACAGAAAGAAATAACAGGAGACAACAGAAGAAGGAGTGAAGGAGCACAACATATATCATTCACACAACAATCGGCCTCTGCCGAAAGCAATCGGTCTCAATACCGATATTTACAATATGCACAGCGTAATATTTCATCAGGATCTTACACTCATCATATGTTTCCAGACATCACAAGTGTAAAATATTTAAAATATTGTTTGGAAAAGTTTGTACGACATCATCTCGAAATCACAAATTCCCCAAGACAGCACCACCATCTCTCCCACTAGGGTTCATCAGTTTCCTTATCTCCTGTAGTGTGAGTACAGATTAAGGGGTGAGTGTGTGGAATACACTCGTGGGAATAAAATCCACATCTTATGACACACGACAGACAACCGACAGAAAGTAAAAACATGTACCAGCACGTTGCCACATCACGTAAAATGCACAACAGATATTAAAAATGGTGAGAAGTAGGTGTGGGATTTCCCCGTCTTACCCTATAAAACGGCCTCAATACCGTTGGTGCATTTCAAGAGGACCACCAAACCTCATTAGAGTAGTAGAAGAGAAGCGGGGAAGAATGCATGATCAGAGTCGGACCGCAGCCCTCTTATAGTATAAAGGATGACACAACAACTAAATTTCACAGCACATAGTATTCCATAGTTCATGCTTTTACTAGGAAATCAGTAAACGGATAAAGATTCAGAAGTTACCCCCACCTTGATGAGTAGCTAGTACTAAGTATCACAAACACGGTCCAATTGATAACCTACACAAATTACAGTGTTTCTTAGATTCTTAATAAATATAATTAATGCTACAGATAATTTTGAAGAATGAACGATCGTTTAACGTGCGACGAAACGAGGGGTCTCAAAATTGAGGTTAAAGTAATAAGGATGAAAGTTTAGTTTCTTAGGCTGAGGTGAAAGAGAATTAAATAAGGATTGCAATGCAAAAGGAATGAGCTCAATCGGAGTTAAAACGAGCTCGTACGGAGTATTTTAAGTTTAGGGGTCTTTCGGTAATTTCGGTCAAAGAGTTGACTTTGACCGGGCCCACGACCCTCGGTCAAAGACATCTCGTCAAAAACGACTCGATGTTGATGTACGGTGAAAAAGATGGGGTTCGGGTTGAAAATACGGCGTCGGGTGAAAAAACCCGACCGCTCGCGCATCACCCGGCAGCTGCCGAGTTTTCTCGGCAGTGGGCAACCCGGCGCTCGGCAGCCACGTCTCCCGGCACCCGCGCCCGCGCCTCCTGGCTGCTGAGTTTTCTCGGCCACCCAGCCTCCCGGCGCCCACCCGACACGCACGTTCCGTCCCCGACACACACACCGGCTCCCGACGCTCGCCCACTATTGCACACCCGACACCCGGCACACCACCACCAGCACAGTTCCGGCCGGCAGTGGCTCCGACGACTTTTCCATCGACTAAACTTAAAGAAAGAGATAAGAGAGAGAAACTTACTTGTTTGCGTCGCTTTCGTCGTCGACTTGAAAATGAAAATTTTGAATTGACTGAGCCCCTATTTATAGATTTTCAAAGTTACTATTTACCAAGTAAATTTTACTTACCGTTCATTAAAATATTATTTTTCCGTTTTACCGTTCATTCGGATTCTACCCTCTCGTTTTACCTAGTCCTCATATTTGGCTCTTTTCTCCGCCATTTGAGCTACGGGTCTCCGATTGCCCCTAGTTTGTTTCTATTTTCTTATTTTTCCGTTGCGCATCGCATGGTATAATAACATTCTATGTTCCACATCTAGAATTTTCATCGGTCTAAGTCATACCTTAACGTATATCTGGAACGCACATAGACGATTAAGAATGAACGCACATAAAATATTTTAATTAAGGGTTTAATTATTTAATTAACCAATTATGTTTTGTTTTTGGTCCGGGCTACTACAGGTTGCGCTCAAACCCTAGTCCTGCATGTCTAACCTTTTAGTTATATATGTTCGTCTAACATTTTAGTTATGTTCGCATAACCTTTATGTTTATACTAGATTAATCATTTACGTTGTATTACATACCTATAATACATTTCTAATATTCCAACAACTGAATGAAAGATAATGACGCGATGTGACTTTACCGTGGGCGACTTGTTTGAACTTTACTAAAGTGGTTTTCGAAATCGATGCTAAGATGGTGTATGATGCTATAAAGTCTTCTCATGTGGGTGATTCGGAGTTTGGAACTATTATTGAAAGTGGCAAACACATTTTCGATTATCATGTCAATTTCTCTTTGTCGTTGGTCTCGAGAAATGTCAATATTGTTGCACATACTTTTGCTAGGAACTCTTTTTCTTTCCTAGTCCTTATGTATGGATTGAGCCTTCGTCTTTTGTGTGGATGACCTTCAAAATAACTCATGTAATTGTTTGCCTTAATTTATTGATGTTTGTTATCCTTCAAAAAAAATTACGTTATAATAATTTAACATATATGTTATAATAATTTAACTTTTATGTTATTCTTTAAATATATAAAAGTTATACTAATATAACATAAATGTTAAATTACTATAATACGAAGGTTCAACACTTCAACTATACTACATGAATTTTTATATTGAAAAAAATCTAAATAATATCACTTAAACGTTATGATATTTGTACATTAAAGTTATACTCGTATAACATAAATATTATCACATAAATTAAAAACAAAAAAAATTGGGCGTTGATCCGGACCAAATTGGAGTAACCCGACCTGCACGCGTCCAATTGTACGGATCTAAATCCTTACACCTGGTTCACAAGAACTTTTCTCTCTCTTTATATATGTTGTCTTATCATTTTGTAAAATAATTATTCGTATACAATCAAAGCGCACAAAGAAAAATGTAAAAAAAAAAATGTGTAAAAAAAAAAGTCTCATCTGGTTAACTTTCAACTATCAAATTTATTTTAATTTCATCGCAAAAACTTTTGTACCCCAAGGGCACGGATCTTAGATCCGTGTTCCCAACCCAACCCGGCCCGTGGGCCGTTCCCACGCGTGGCCACACCATAGTTTGTGTGCGCCACGCGTGCATCAGTGTATTCTGCGAAGATATCAGGTTTATACCATTCAGGTATCACACATTTATTCTTGAGATATCACACATTAACTCTTAAGGTATCAGTGTATAAACAACGTTACTTTCTTCTTTTTCCTCATTTTTTTTCTCTATCCTTTTTCTTCTTAATCTTTTTTTATCGATTTGTTATTCTTCTTATTTGTTTTATATATTCTTATTGTTCTTCTATATCTTTTTGTTCTTATTCTTCTTCAAATTGTCATGAAGTCATTTATAGGGTTTTTTTCTTCTTCCCCTTCTCTTTTACTCATTTTCATATATTTAGATAATTGATTTCAAATCACAATTTATTACAATAATTTTAAAACATTGAAAATCAATTATTTCAAACAATATGAAATCATGATTTGTAGAAAATTTGACAAAAAAAATGATGAAATCACGATTTGCAGAATTTTTTAGGAAGATGATGATGAAACATTTGAAATTTTAAAATTTTCAATGAAGGTATTAGTTGTATGCTCTTAAAGTAGTACATATTTACCATTAAAGTATTAATGTTTATACTATAAGGTATTATATATACGTATATTTAAGGTATTATATATTTACCAATAAGTTAATTAATGTTTTTAATATAAGATATTACATATGCATCTTTAAGGTATTACATGTTTATCTTTAAGGTATTAATGCTCATAATATAAGGTATTACATATGTATTTTTAAGGTATTACATATTTATCTTTAAGGTATTAATGCTCATAATATAAGGTATTACATTTGTATTTTTAAGGTATTACATATTTATCTTTAAGGTATTAATGTTTATAGTTTAAGGTATTACATATTACATTTTTACCTTCAAGGTATTTCATAAATACTTTTAAGGTATCACATTTTTAGCGTTTTAAATAATTCAAATGTTCTTCAAATCATTTTTTTCCCTCAAATTTTCTATTCATACATTTAAGGTATTATATTTTTACCTTCAAGGTATTACATAAATATATTTTTTTTCCCTCAAATTTTCTATTCATACATTTAAGGTATTATATTTTTACCTTCAAGGTATTACATAAATACATTGAAGGTATCGCATATTTACCTTTTCAAATAGTTCGAAATTTCTACAAATCATCTTTTTCCTCATAAAAATTTCTGCATATATATTCACCACATAAATTTTTAAAAACTCAATCTTCATACGAATTAAATGAAAAAAAATTCATATTTTTAGTTATTAAATGATGAAATTCAACTTCTCATTAATAGCAATAGATGATAATCATATTGGACAAAAATGTAGAAAGAAAAAAAAAAGTAGAGAAGGAAGAATAGAGAGTGGAGAAAGGAAAAAAAAAAGAGAGAAGATGAACCACAACCAAATGAATCGAAAGCGTGGAGACATCATCAAAATACTATGAAAAATAGGAAAAGAAAAAAAGAAGAAGAGAAGAAGAAAAGAGGAGCACAGTTCTGTGATGGGGCACGACTATGAATTGTGATGGATCATTGAAATTAGGGCAAAAAGAAAAGGTAAATAATATATATATATATATATATATATATATATATATATATATATATATATATATATATATTAGTACAAAGAGATCCAGGGTACAAGAGATCCACCATAATTTCATAGACTTTAAGTATGACCATAATTATTTATAAAATTGTTTAAAGTTTTTATCAGAATCAAATTCATATGATCATAATAATAAAATTTAAATTCTCAATCTCTACATATATAGAGAAACAATCAATTCTGACTCGTGTCTGCTCTCTCATCAATAAATTTCCCACTAATTCCTTATCATATTATTATTATTATTATTATTGACGTTGTGGTCTAAAAGACACATGCGGATTTCACCATGAATCCTGATTTTGAGTTACTTATCATATAATTCAAATGAAAATTTAATGAAAAATAAAATATATTAAAAAGAACTAAAAATTGAAGGGTGAGTTGAATAATATAATAAATATAACACTGTATATAATGATAAATAATATATATTTTTTCTTTACAAATGCAACATATGTAATTGTATTAATATAATTGGTTTAATGACGAAAAAAAAAATCCAAAGGTTTATATATATATAATAGCCAATTGTTTTAAATTATCAATTTTAATCATTAATTGATCAGTTGATTTCAATTTTAGCTAATTCATGATTTTGGTCAAAATTAGATTATGTATGTTGTGATGTGAATGTCAGGTAGACAATATAAAAATGATACATCATTTAAAATTAAGCAAGTTTAATTGATCATAGATTAACCCGCTTTAACTAAATAAATTAAAATAATAAAGAAAGAAAAAAATAATAAAATAAAATCACACATACAATAAAAGCAATGCAATGATTTTAAATTATTCTCATTAACATCTTCCTACACCAAAATTTGGCCCACAACTTTTCGACCCAACAAATGATATGAACTCCTCAATTGCTTCCCAACCACATTGCTTTTATCTTTTTTAATTAATTTAGGGTCAAGATTATATAAAAGAGTTCTTTTTTAGTTATTTATATTTGAAATATTGATTAATTACATTTTCTTTTTCCATCTATATATTTTTTAATGTAACTGCTTTGAAATTCGTATTATAATTTTTCTATTAAAAATTATGGATTTGTTTGCACAAGTGAATAAAGCTATAGCTAATTTGAAGTTTTGTTATATTGTGTTGTTTTCCTAAATTATTCTTTTTATATTATTTTTCATTTGTTTAGGTTAAAGTGGTTAATCCATAATTACTTAGACTTAATTAAATTTAAGTGATGTCATTTATATAATATTATTTATGTGGTACCCACATCACACACAATCTAGTTTTGACCAAAATCATGAATTAGCTAAAATTAATTAGTGAAATCATGGTTAAAATTGATAATTTAAAAAGATTTGGCTAAAATATAAAAAAAAAAAAAAGTAAAACTTTGGATTTTTTGGCTATCAAAACAATAAAACTATAATATGATTGATACAAAATCATAAATTGACTAAAATTGCAATCAATTGGTGAATTCATGGTTAAAGTCAATAATTTTAAAAGAATAGGCTAAAATAGAAAAAAAAAATGTAAAACTTTGGAATTTTTTTGCTATTAAGCCAATAAAATGGAAGAATACATCCTTAAGAGTAATCATATTCGAAAACTGTCCGTTGGTTAAAATTGTAAAAAATATAAAGTTCACGTTATATTTGCTATATATTAAAAACTTGATTAAAATTATAAATTAAATAAAATTCGTGATTTTTTCGATAATTAACCATAGGCATAGGGTGAGCAAAACCGAAATGAAATCGAAAAATCAAACTGAACCGAGTGATTCTGTTCAGTTTTTACCTACATATCAGTTAGATTTATCAAAATTAGGCCATTTAGGTTTCAGTTTAGTTTGGTTTTCGACCGAATCACCAAATTGCACTGTAAAACAAAAAAATCGAACAAAACCGAGTGGTTCAGTTTGATTTGCTTTTTTGTGTGTAAATCGATTTGATTCGGTTTTTAGAAAATATATAAATTTTCATTTTCAGTTCCTGACCGATTGATTGATAACCCCTATATATTTAACTATTTATTTTTAAATAGGGTGTGTTTATATATAGCCCCCTATTTATAAATATCTAAATCGGCGAAAAACCAAAAAAAATAAAAAATTAAAAGGCCTAGGAAAATGAAAGAAACAAGAAAAGAGCAGCTGGTGTCTTGCAGAATTCAAAAAAAAAAAAAAATTTAAAAAGAGTGCCACGGTGGCAATTGGCTAGTCCTTAGGTGGATGGTATATCCGTTATTTACAAAGCGTAGAGGGGCAGATGTGGTTTAACAACTCACACCGAAGCACGTACAATAACAAAAAGCGTGATATTTCTCTCTTTCTCTCTCTACAAACTCAAAAATAGTCGTTTCCTCATCATCACGCTTTCTTCTCTCACATCTCTTTCTCTCTCTAGACTTCCCCCTCTTAAATACCAACATTTTTCCCCCATCTCCATTTCCACGGTTTTACATAGCAATATCGTTTTATATCCTCTCTCTGCGCATACAGCCTTGGCCTAGGGTTTACCGGAGAGAGACGGTGAGAAATGGGCCAGCAGTCCTTGATCTACAGCTTCGTGGCGCGTGGGACCGTGATCCTCTCTGAGTACACTGAGTTCACCGGAAATTTCACCGGAATCGCCGCGCAGTGCCTCCAGAAACTCCCCGCCACCAACAACAAGTTCACCTACAACTGCGATGGACACACCTTTAATTACCTCGTCGAGGATGGATTTAGTAAGCCGCGCCGTCTCCGATCTGTTTGCATTTTCTTTCTATTTGATTGTTTTTCTATACGTTTTCCTTTTCTTGTACGGATTAATTTGTGATCGGTGTGAGATTTTGGAATGCTTTCGGTTCATTATGTGGTTTTAGTTCGTGGTTTTTCGTAGTCAGATCTCTGTTGACTGTGATACTTTTTGTTGATTAGATTTTGAATTAATCAGTTTTTGTTCTGGATCGGTTTTGAAGTTGCGTCAGATGTGATTTCATTTCATTTGGTGAATCATATTTCAAAGATTAAATTGGCTGAATCTTAGAGATTAATGTGAGAAAAGAAATCATTTGCTATTCGAAGCGTAGGTTTGAATTTTCGTTTGTTTGAATGTGGAACCGTTTTTATTATATCTAGTTGATGCCTTGATGGAGTTTACAGAGATCATTCTCTCATTTATGCCTATAATTTTCGCTTTAATTATTTAGCATTATTTGTTACACGGCAGATTGATGAAAGATTGTTAGTATTTGAGGGGATCTTGTTTTTAGTTTATCTAGAATTTGCATTTGCCCTAGTTTTTGGTTTATGATTTTCCGTTTATACCAACTGTGATTTTTCTGGTTGACTAATGTTTACTACTTTTTGAATGACAGCATACTGTGTTGTGGCTGTTGAATCCATTGGAAGACAGGTCCCTATTGCTTTTCTTGAACGAGTTAAGGATGATTTTACCAAGAAATATGGTGGAGGAAAGGCTGCTACAGCTGTTGCCAACAGTCTGAATAAAGAATTTGGGTAATTAATCTTCATCAGTTCCAGTTTTCCTTCTTTTATTGTCCTGATTTTGAAAATCATAACTATGTTTTGTGTAATTATGATGGCTTAGGCCAAAATTAAAGGAGCAAATGCAATACTGTGTGGATCATCCTGAGGAGATCAATAAGATTGCAAAGGTAAAAGCTCAGGTTTCGGAAGTGAAAGGGGTAATGATGGATAACATTGAAAAGGTAAATTATTCCGAATAGACACTTTTGTATTATTGTTTTAGATTGCCCAATTTTAAACTATGACTTGGGATGAGTTTGAACCTTTTGTCGATGCCTTTTTATCCTTGCAGGTTCTTGATCGTGGAGAGAAAATTGAGCTTCTCGTTGATAAAACTGAGAATCTTCGCTCCCAGGTCAGTCATTGAATGTTATTTTCATTATCTGTAGATATGAATGTAAAAATGATCACCCCTTGTATTCAGTAGGTTGATGCATGCACTATTTGATGATTTTTAAAGTAATAAAAATCACCCAATAATTATATTTAAACTGAAATAAATCAAGAATCTGTATCAACTGGAGACAAATCATCTATTGGGCTATGCTTGCTAGAATAGGAAATGATAGCCTTATTGTTCACAATATTGTGACATGTTCTTTTGTGAATTAGTTTGGCCCTCATCATTTGTCGTCCTTTTATGTTGCCGTTCAATTATTGGTAGATCTAGTGAAGCCAATTGCATCTCCTGATTGTTTGTATTATACTATTAATGTTTTTTTTGATATTATGTCATTGGCTTTTCGATACATGAGTGAAGTTATGTGCTCTTAAGTTAGTTGATCATTGTTTTTGCTCTCGATTTTCTCCATAGGCACAAGATTTTAGGACACAAGGAACCAAGATGCGAAGAAGGATGTGGTTACAGAATATGAAGATAAAGCTGATCGTTCTGGCGATTATCGTGGCCTTGATCTTAATCATTGTTTTATCAGTCTGTGGTGGATTCAAATGCCATTAGTGAGTGTGTGTTTGCATAGATTGTCTCCTCTGATCGATCACTATATTGCTTCATATCCTTAATTCAGCTTTGTTTTCCCTAAATTTTTTGGTGTCACGTTTTACACTTTGCTCTATTTTGTATTTTCTGTGAGATAATATTTGTATATTTTTGTATTTCTGAATTTGTCTGATGAATATATTAGCATAGTTGATTGTGGCAATGGAGTTTTATTATAGAATAGCGTTTTGAATATAAGATGATTTTGGAATATGCAGTGTCGAATATTCCCTGTTCCAAAATACCACCATTTTATAAAATATGTAACTTGTTTCAATTTGTCAGCTACTTTTTCATTAATAAGAAGAATTAATTTTTTTGCTCCCAATTTTATCCTTCTATTCTTAATTATTATAAATATTCATGATTTTTGTTGTAAGTGCACCATCTTTTAGTATTCTAAAAATGGATATTATATACACAATTACGGTAATTAGAAGTAACATATTAAATTTTGCGAAATAACTTTAAATGACAAAAATTAAAATGGGAGCAAGTTTGCGAGACCGTCTCACGGATCGAGTCCGTGAGACGGATCGAGGATCCGTGAGACGGATCTATTTGACCCAGCCCAAAACAAAGCCCAACCCAAAAATATAAACCAAACCCAATATACTACCCACAAGCCCAATATACAGCAAGCCTAATATTATTTCCCGTTGCACAGCAAGCCTAATATCTCACGTGAGTTTTTGCGTTAAAATGGAGGGTATATCAATGAGTCTATATTTGAATTAAAATGAATTTGAAGTCTATTGGTACCTTCAATTGAGTTTGGACTCGAGGGAATTTGAAATTATTTCCTATTTGGTAAATTTGAAATCTCTTTATTTCAAATTCTTACATTTTAAACCCAATTGAGAAGATTTGAATATTGAGTCTGTAGAAAGTATATAGATATTAACCAAGGAAAATGTTACAAAGCTAACGTGAGCAATTTTTAATATATCTAACGATGATGTGCATTGAATAAATATATTATCGGATTTAAAATAAATATTGTTTTGGAGTTTGTCATAAATTAAGGAATATAAATATTGGACAGATATATTCCTAACTAATCACAAAATTTAAGGTTTAACATTGGAAAGAAAATTAAATTAATTGCATAAAAAATATCATATTAAATCCCTAAATTTTAGCTAAGAAATATTAATATGGATAATTTGGGAATAAAATTACATAAAAAATCTAAAACGACATTTAATTTGAAACAAAATTTAAAATATATAACGACAATTATTTTGAAACGAATGGAATATTTTTTACTAGCTTATCTCTTCTTTGTAAAAGTAAAATAATTTGTAACAAGAGATAAGCATCTCCAGCAGGCTGCACTACTGTAGTGCAGAAATATTATTTCATCTCCAACAGTCTGCACTAAATTTTACACAAAAAAAGAATATTCCATATTATTTCTAATTAATAATTTATTTAATCATATTTTTAAATTTTGTTATAATTGGATAACATATTTACACATGTAAACATTATTTAATATATTTTTAACCTTTTGTACTTTAAATTTAATAAAAAAAAATTAATATCATTTATAAAATATATAAATTGATCCAATAATTATTAAATTAAGCTCATTTTCCATTTCCACATGAATTGACTCAAAAATTTGCCAATGAATTGGCCCATTTCCACAAAAATTTGGATGATGTTAGACAAAAAAAAAAAAAAAAGAAGACGCAGAAATAGCGCAACTTCACATCTAGTACCGCAAAATTGGAATCATCACAATAGCGCCGAAAATAGCGATAGCTGGAAAAAGAAAAGTGACGGTGGGCGCTACAGCGGAATTTACGTTGTTGCAGCTGAATATATAAATATTTAAGAGTAGGGTACATGACAATCAAATAAGGTTCGTCGGCTAAATTGCACCTGGCACGACATGTCCTATACGTAGGGTACAATTCTAGGGACCAAAGCTGGATGTGGTCGTTTATTTCTGTACTGCTTTTCATGGCCCTTAAAACATGATTTTATGCTCCAAATGTGTATATTTTAATGTGTGTTCTATTAATACATTAAAATAATATCAAAAAGTTGCACAAGGCCCATTACATAATTACTCTCCCTTCTCTTTCGTGTCTCTCTCTCTTCTAATAACATGTTATTACTGAATAACACCGTACCCCTCTACAATAATACTCCTTATTAAAATATTCAATAATATTCTTTATAACATCTGCTACAGATGCTCTTATGAGTTTGACATGACATACATGTGTAGTTTTTTTTTTTCAAATTATATTTTCCTTTTTCTCTTTACTTGTATTCTTTCCATATACCATTTAATTGATTTGCCTTGTTTAATTTTATTTTTTCATAATTTTAATTGATTTAATTTTTTTTTTCATTTTCAAATATCATGTTTTTTCTTTAAGATTTTATTTTCAATGTGAACATTTTTAATTGATTTAATTATTTCACCACTATTTATTTCATTCGGATGTATTATTTCAACACACAAATTATTTCAACTCAAATTATTTCGACCGAATGTATTATTTTTTAATTAATTTAAATTTAATTTACACCATCGACTAATTAAAGTAATTTAAAAGATCCCAAGTAAAATATACACACATGCTACATCAATTGAGACCATTATTCACCATTATACACAACTAAATCCCCATATCCACACACCTTCAACAAATAACCCAAAGTATTGGCCAAGCAAACACACAAACTAACAAGCCAACTGATCTCTATACTGAGAAATTTCTTCAAATATTGGTAGCCTTTTTGATCTTATAGGTGCCCATTCATTCATCACACGTTCAAGTGCTTCAACAAAATCATCTTCGAAATCCAAGCCCAGAAGGCTCGACAGGACCGGGCTTCCAAGGTGCTTGGATTCCAATTCGAAGGCCAATTCCTCGGCCCGACTTCTTGATTTGACATCGTCAGAGCCCGGAAGCTTGTATTGCAAAACATCCTGAAGAACCAAATTAGCATCATCGAATCGGGCTTGCTTGATAAGGCAATGGCATAGATTCAAAGCCTTGTTTGCATCACCATCTATCATTTGAGCCTTTCTATACACAACTTCTGCTGCCATGAAATTGGACTTCTGCATATAGGCCCACCCCAAGTTGCCCTGCAACATAACATTATGGTGTTAAAATGAGATTTTTAAAATACATTTGATGAGATATATATAGTTTTAGAGTACCTCTATGTTGGCATGCAATTTTCTTGTTCTTGTAGTGTTATTACTTTCACTAAAGTAGTTCTTGCTATTATTAGAAGTGTAATATGAATAAGGTATAGAAGGAAACTCAAGATTCTACCACTTTACATGAGAAAAAATGTATTTTCTAACAACCATCAAACCATATATACTTAAACAATAAATGACGATTATAACAAAAAGAAATGCATCGTCATTATTAAGACCAATAATTATTCTGAAACTCTACGTTCTCATATACTTCAGTATGTACCACCATATTACAATACATACCATCACATGTTAGCCTGTTCCACCATATACTTTAGTTTATACCATCATATTTAAACACGTATCACCTTATACTTCACCATGTACCATCATATTTAAGCATGTATAACAATATACTCCAACCCGCACCACCATATATTTAAACACGTACCACTGTATAAATATTCACACCATCATTTACTTCAGTATGTACCACCATATAGCTGTCCATACCATCATTCATATAGCTTGTTCCACCATATGCTATAGTTTTGCACCATTATATTTAAGAACATACCGCCATATATTTAAACCATTACTACCGTATAAATGTTTGCATCACCATATACTTCATCTTGTACCACCATGCATATAACTGGCCTGTGCCATCATTCACGTAGCCCATTCCACCATATGCTACAGTTTGTACAACCACATTTAAACACATATTATCATATACTTAAACTCGTACCACGAAATGTTAGAAGAATATAAATTGAAAAAAAAAAACATTTATCTTAACTTAAAAAGAATAAAATTTATCAACTTAACTAAAATAATTAGTAAAAAAAGGTTAAGTATAGAGGTTTTCCTCATGTTTTGTTTCTTAGCTACAACTTAAGTCTCATTTGTTTTATTTTAATATATTATTCCAGTTATGCCATTCTAGATGTTAGCACAGGCTGTATAGTGACGTGTCAAAAACTTAAAAATGCCAAGCTGTTTTCACTCTTAACTAACAAAAATGAATTTTTAGTCTTGACTAATGAAAACCTTTTCTATTACAAGGAGCTAAAGCATAACACACAACTTAAATTTTATGCAATCTTTTTCTTCCTCTTCCCCAATATATCAACATCATGGAAAAATATTGAGAAAAAATGAAACAATATTTCATCACTTATTTCAAAATATTTTTCAACACACGCTACTTACATGTTTATATTATCATTAATGACACATGTATTGGTATAACATGAAAATAAAAGATGCATATTTAAAATAATAAAGGATATAATTATATATATTAATGACTCACCAATATTCTAGAAGTTTCCTGTCTGACAGAAACCTGAAACTTCTTGCCATGAGAACGTGCAGTTTTAGTGGGCTTTCCATTGAAAGCCTCTCCTAAATATATCTTCTTCAGCTTATGCTTTAGCATCACTATTTGTTCATCAACTCTTCCACATTTCTGCATCCACCATACAATTATTCTAAACGTTACATCAATTAATAACCTCTTATATATATAGAGCCAATCACCATACAATAATTCAAAATGTTACATCAAATCATAACCTCTTATTATATAGAGCCAATACCAACATACAATAATTCAAAACGTTAAATCAAATAATTATAACCTCTTACATATAAAGCCAACACGTGATGATAAGAATAAAATAATATTAGTATTTTCCATTCAGATTGACTCCATAAGAAACTAAACACCATGTTTTATATCAGGACTATATATATACTTCTTCCTTCCCCACAAAAATCGATAGTTCACTCTTCTTTTTCTGTCCGTTCCAAATTGTAGTCACTTTCCTTATGAGAACAAAATAATTTCCCTAAGAGTGACACTCCTGTGCACAAGGTGCACTGATCCAAATTTGTGCACAACAATACTATTATATTATATGAAGTAATATTGTTATATTATATGAGTGATACTGTTATATTATATATATATGATACTGTTATATAAGTTTTAACAGTATTACTCATATAATATAACAGTATTGTTGTGCACAAATCTGGATTTGTGCAGCTTGTGTACAAAAGTTTTTGCATTTCCCTAAAATAACCTAACTTAAATCCATGAAAGCGACTTTTGGGATCTTACTACTTTTTGTCATTAATGTTTTTTGGCGCAAATAAATGTGTTAAAATTATTTTTGGTTCCATACCTATTGATGTCTTCCAATTTTGGTTTAATAATTATCACAATCTAATAATTTGTTCGATTTTAGTCCAATTTTAACGAATTCTGCCGGAAATATTACGTGTCAAATTCTTATTGGTGGAATATCAAAATTAAAATCCCAATAGAAATCTAACACATGAAATTATCCAGAAAAACTCAAATTTTCCGGGGAAATTGAGTTGAAATCGGATAGATTGTTCAATTACGAGACTAAATTCAAAATCGTGATAATTATGAGATCAGAATCGGAAGACACCATAGTCTATGAACCAAAAATGATTTTAACCCCAAATAAATAAGGGAATAATAAAAGGAATTTTGTGGGTGAAATTTGTTTTCCCAAATGCATTAAGAATGTTTTCTCAATATGTATGAAAAATGAAAGTGAAGTATGTTTATATGAATACCTTGTACAAGTCGATGAGGACGTTGTCGAGTGATTCTTGGGAATGTTTGGGGCAAAGGCGACGAAAAGACTTGACAGCTTCAATGGCCTCTTCAGCTCTATCGAGTTGCTTCATAACAATAGCCATGTCTTTGAGAGCACTACTCACTCTATCTCCTTCCTTTATAGCTTTCCAAAACCATGTTATTGCTGCCTCTAAATCCTTCTCTATTAGCTGATTCATATATATCAATCAGTTTGAGTAAAGCATTATGTGTTAAACCTGAAACTACACATGTTTAGGAAGTGTTTGAAAGATTATTGCATGGTTGAAATATTATTGCATGTGTAAAAAAGATATATATATCATTTTTTTTTATCTTACTATAAAAAATATTTATGGTAAATGATAGATATGCATTGGGATTATGGATAGTGTGGTAATTACACCTATAGTTAAGATGATTTGTATGTTATAATTTAATTTTTTGTTCACAAAGAAGAATATAAATTATTTTTAAGAATTTACTTAAATTTTTCTAAAGTAAAATCTTTATATCTTATCTATCAAAACGACCAAATCATGGATAAAAATATCCCGAAATATCGCTCATATTTTTTCAATATTTCTATTTTTCGCATAATCGATACAAAAACGGGCTGCAATAATATTTCTCCAATATTTTTCGTTTTTTTCACACAATTAATATAGAAATTGGCTATCATGAAATTCCATCAAAATATTAGTAAATATTTGTATCGATTTTGATATCAGTTGCTTCAAGACACAAATTGTTGGAAATTTGAAAAAATGTCAATAAATATCGATGAAATATCCGAGAAAATATCAGATGTGAACCTAATTATACCCATAACACCTATGTCGGCTTTTTTTTTTGTTTGAATACAAACAAAACTAATCGCTTTCTAGACGATCCTTTCTAGAAGTAGGTGATTCTAACAATCTTTCTAGTTACTTCGCTCTCTATTTCTATTTGAGAGGATCCTAAGGAAAATAATTTTGTTTCCACCGAGCTAAAACAATATGCTAATGTAAAATATTAATTTTAGTAAAAAGTATTTTTTCTTAACTAAATGGTTTATTTGGTAATAGGATTTTATAATGAATGATTCCACTTTTTAAAGAAAAAAACTGTATTTTTTACCTTAATAATATTATAATTTACACATATTATAATTGTGTGTGTAAGATCAAAAGTTTGTAAAAGTTTAATAATAATTGCTAATTCCTTCAAAAAAAAAAAAATTGCTAATTATGGTGTGTATAAGATCAAAAGTTTATGAAAGTTGAAATAATTAGTCTACACACAACTGTAAGTTTACTTCAATATTATTTATATCAATATGACATGTTATCTTATTCATTTGAAACTTATAAAAGTTCATTTTAATATTAATAATAATGTTATCAAATACTTTGAACATCTGCTATGATACCAGACAACATTTATACAATTTATTATCTCCATAAATATGCCATTTTATTTTAAATCTTAAGTTGAATATATATTTTAAGTTAGTTATAATATTTGTAAAATATTATGTCCAATTTCTTCTAATTTTACAAAGGAACCGCCTTTTTTTTCTAAATTTTTACAGATATATTTTTCCACCGATATCAATATTTTCGATTTTCATCCTTGATCCAAACTCACCGTTCTGAAAGTGTTCTTAAGAAACCTTTCGAGGGAGTAATTTAATGTATAAATTATAATATATATTAATATTTATATTAAGTCGAAAGTAGAATGATTGCTGCTCTAGAAGTTATGCTGCCTTCTTCCTGTTTTATTTAATTAGAATTCGATAAATGAAAGCATTTCAAACAGAAAATCACTTTTTTCAGATTTTTGCAAACATGACAATATGGAAACAGAGAAGTTTCATGTGAATTAATTAATGATTACTTTATTTTTTCTTATAAGTCAAACGAACATCATAAATAAAAACGAAAATTAAGGAAAAAGAAAAAACAAACCTGAGTATATTTGGCTCGAACATAAGGCCCATCACCAGAAGGAACTTTGTGAATGACATGGAATAGATCCTTCTCTCTCCTCTCACTACCCTTCTTCAAACTACTTTCCATTTTTATTTTTATGTTTTTTATATGATCTACTATTTTTGAAGAATCTGTTAGCTAGTAATTCAGTATAACAAGCAAGATGAAGGGAGAGAGAGAGAGAGAGAGAGAGAGAGAGAGAGAGAGAGAGAGAGGAGAGAGGAGAGAGAGGGTTGAAGAAAATAGAGATATTGTATTTTATCTTATATGTGTAGGGGCGGGCAAACAAGAAAAGAGAGTGATGAACCTGGACTTGGCGGACGTCTTTGTACATTGCTTATATGACCAAACATATTAAGAGGTTAGCCACATGCAATAATTATCCTACAAACGGCTTCACCATGCATTGAATGTGGTCCGATTATTGGGTTTAGTTCATCATTATGTAATATCATCATAGTGAGTTTTATGTCATGTATGGACTCGATTCATTAAACATGGAAATGGAAAGTGGAAACTAGATCCTGTTTTGTTTGAGAATAAATTAATTATTGATTTAATATGTGTATGATTTTTAATTGTCTTTTCAATGATTTGAGCATGATTGCGTCACCGGCACTAGACTGAGGTTTTGGATTTATGGTTATTTTGTAAGTTTGAATTTGGATTTAGGAGGATTTTGTAAGCATTGAATTTTGATAATTATGTTTATTTTTAGATGTTGTAAGACATGATTATAGTTAAGACATTTTCACATTAGAAATTAAAAAAAAAAAAAAAAAAAGACGTTTTTTGGGATTTGTAGAAAAATTGAAAAAAGTTGATGTTTTTATTGAGAGCTGTAGAAAAAAAATAGGAAAAGTGGGGTAAGACTGTAAGGCCCCGTTTGGTATTCAGGTTGGGATTGTTTGGGTTGGTTGGGCTTTTCGGGCTTTTACTGTTCATTGAAGACAAAATAACACTTTTTAAGTGTTTTGTTATAGGTTTTGAGATAGGTTAGAGTTAAATTTTATGTTTTGTTTGAATGATTAATGTTTTTCAAAAATGGGTTTAAATGAAAAAGTGTGTTTGTTTTGTTGGTTAAGGTTGAATTGAAAAATGAAATTACCAAATTACCCTTTGAAATTATTGGATATTAATTAAAAGGAAATGAGTCACACAAAATTACACAAAATTAAAAATCTACTTCTAGGGCTCAAGAAACCAAAAAAAATGCCCACATTATTTCCTCCATCTACACACTGTTGTTCATCGATGCCTTGGCAAATAAACGAGGATTAAGATCTTCGATCGTTCTCCCAACGAATACGTAGCCTTCGGATCTATCCTAATAGTTAATTGTATACAATGAATTGATATTATACATGAATATATTTAATCAGTTACAAAGAATTGGTTGATGCATGATTATAATCAATGAAACATGTATATGAATTCATTTATTTTCAATACATATGTACTAAATTTGCTAAATTTAAAAAGTCTCTCTTTTAATTAATGAAATATTAATTTATCGATATATTAATATCTCTCTAAATTAATAAAATTTCATGGTCCCAAAGTAATTAATTAATATAGGTTTTACTGTATATATATATTTTAATAATTAAAAATCCATAAATTAAATTAAAAGAAGAAAAAATGAGGGTATTTTAGGCAAATCGAAAAATACAAAAATAAACCCACAAAAAATGGTGGGTTTATAATCCCCACCAACAAACCACCCTAAACACACAATTTAAACTCGGGCCCGAAAAAGTTTTCGGGTCATAACCCTTTAAACCAAACATGGGTTTAGGTTGGTTACTAAACCTAAACCAACCTAAACCCCTCAACCAAACTAAAATTTTATAAATCCTTATAACAAACATTGATTTGACTGAACCATCTAAAATCCGGATTGGTCAGTCTAGTCTAAACGTCCAACGGTGACATAATAATGATTAATCTACTTGAATATGAATCTAGCATCAGAATCAAGGTTTAGAGATAAAAAAATTCAGAATAAAATGCTGGCAACATTTTAACCGGGTAATAATATATTACCAAAAATCAATTAATAATAGAATCTTATATATTATGAATTAATAAATCATAAAATTTATAAAGTGCCCGAAAAGGTTAAAAGTATATGAGAATAATTACTTTGAGTATAAATGAAATTATGCACATAAGATCCACTAGTTGATTTTATTATTAGAGTACACTTTAAATGATTGAAATTGCATTATTCTTTAGTAAATGGTCAATGTGTCATTATTCTTATATCAATTATTATTTCTGATCCAACATAAAAATTGAACCTTCAATCTAAAATCACATCTAAACTAGGAGACAAGTTACCTTTGATTAATCATCAATTTAATCTTTGAATCAATGATGATAATATTCCAATTTTGGTATCATATATCCGTAAAGTTTCGCAATATGGATATGGGGATTAAAACTTTTTTTGAGAATATCACGAATATATCGCAAAATATTGATATCGATATCAATATTGGTTGGTTTTAGTGTAAAATTGGAAAAGAAATTGGGAAATGCCGTAGATATATCGTGGATATATGCAAAATATCGATATTTTTCATAATTTGTATTTTTTAGACCATAAATAAATTTGATAAGAAAATTTTGAAGTAGTACTAGTTCTTTAAAATATGAGATATTTAGAAAATAATTGGAGTAAAGTTAATTAACTTGATTGATCATTTATGCATTACCAACAACATAAATAGATGGTGGATGCTCCTTCACCTAGAGCTCAATTACCATGTATTGGTGTTTTCCATTTGTGGGTCATTTCTAGTCAAGTTCCTCATCCATAATTTTCCCTCCACTTTTATGGATTTTGAACCATATTTGTCACTTCAATATAACATTGTATTTCGACTACATTAGCAATTTCACGATATAATTCATGTAAAAATCTTGTTGTAGTGTCTACTTTTCTTCCACTACATTTATTCAAACCATAAATGTAGAGTGTGTGTGAGAGAGAGAGAGAGAGAGAGAGAGAGAGAGAGAGAGAGAGAGCAAAAGGTGAGAGAGAGAGAGAGAGAGCAAAAGGTGAAAAGAATTATATAGCAAGTCAGAAATTGATTGCCTGCTCTTGGCTTGATATAAAAACAAACATCTGAAAACAAAGCTTGCCCATAAACACAAATCAACAAACTAATCAGCTGCCAACAACCCTCTCTCTATCTCTCTCTCTACAAATAAGCCACAATTTTCATCAAATTGTAAACATAGTAGTAGTAGTAGTAGTAGCAGTAACAACTGAAAGCCAAGGCAAGCTCTTCCCCAGAGCAAAGCAAACAACAACCAACTACAAACCTATGCTTGGTTGCCACCACCGCCGCCACCACCACCACCACCACCACCCCTCATCCGCCCCCCCATCCTTCCACCACGACCTCGCCCATACCCTCTGCCACCGCCTCTACCTCTTCCATACCCAGCACCTGCAAACAAATTCAAACACTTTTCAACTTTCAAAACATCAGAATTCTAAACTTCCACAAGAGTCAAAGAATGCATTATCTTAGCAATTTAAACAATGCTTTGCTTTTAGAGCCAACATGAAGAAATTCAAATACATTTCATGAATTTATTAAGTTTTTGAACATCGGGATTGTATTATTTTAAAAGTAAAAGTGGAAAGTAAACTGACCACGATAACCCCAACCACCTCGGCCTCCACCTCGACCCCAATTAGGATATCCACCACCACCACCAGAATAGCCACCTCCATACCCACCATTTTCTGTTGAAAGAAACATGTAATGAGAACAAAGAAGTACTACTAAGGCTGCATATGCATGGGTTGCACACACATTGACCCACTTGCTTGCTTCACATGACAAACACAGTTGAAAAGAAGTACCTTGGTAATTTGAATATCCACCAGAATAGCCACCTCCATACCCACCATTTTCTGCCAAAAGAATCATGTAATGAGAATAAAGCAGTCTCAAAGCTGTCTATGCACTCACATTAGATATGCATAAATTATGATTAGTTTCTTGCTTCACATGATAAACACAGTTGGAATGAAGTACCTTGGTAATTGGAATATCCACCCCTGTTCCAACCTCGTCCCCTCCCTCTGCCACGGCCTCTGCCACCTCTCCCGTATGTATCTAAAATTCAAATCGAATTCGATCAATGATTTGGTCGTACAAATATTTAACGACCATAAAATCAGTATTTTTTCTTCACCTCCGTTACCAGTGTTGTAACCATTGTTGTTGTAACCAGTGTTGTTGTAACCAGCACGTGCTTGTCTAGGAGGTTGATGTTGCTGCGGCTGATAATTGTTGTACTGCTGTTTAGTTTGCTCCACATTAGATGGACCTTGATACCTATATCAAGAATGCAAAGAATAAAATAGACTGAGAAAAAGAATAAACATTGAACGATTGAAATACAGAATCCCGCCAAACACGATCCCTCCAAACCAGAATCAAATGGAAAAGGAAACAGGATGACAAGAAAAGCCAACAAAAATGATGATAACTTATAATTGAAGGAACAGAAGTTACAGAACAAATAGAAAAACAGATTGCATCAACTCTAATGCATCAAATATATAGGTAATTTGCACCATCACATCCACATTTCTTAGCAGATAGAGCCATACTAAAGTATTTGCATAACCAATTAGAAAAATACCCTGGGGAACTCTTGTTAAGCTCTTTAGTCGATAGAGTAATAGAAATCATTGAGACATGCCGAGTCTGCTCCACACTGTAGACAAGAAAACCATATTAGAGGCTCAAGAATTACAATTTCTCAATGCATATAATGCATACACTTGATCAGAATATCAACTGTCAGCAGACGACACATGTGTAATTGTAGAAGTATACAGTCAAAGAGAAAGAAGATTTCAAACTTACATCTGAAGGCCTTCTTCAATTGGTTCAAAGGTATCCGTTATGCTGACTGAGCTGATGGTGGTGTCCTGATGCAGACGAGGAACTCTTCTCTATTTCAAAGAAAATCATCGAGTCCTTGAGTCCTTCACAAATCAGTGTATGAAAGGGGGGAAAAGAGAGGTACAAAAGGAAATGTAATTGCAACCTTTACGATCTCTGCAATAGCAACAGTCTTGTTTATAGCCTGGCCCATAGCCTTTAAGACAATCTCTCTTACTCGTCTCTCCTGGGAAAGAAATGAGTAACATAAAGACTGTTAGCAGGCACTCTAAGCTAACAAATTAGCAGACACCAAGTCCATACACATAAACTGAAAAAACTTGTACAAGAAAACCCTTTCTAAAAAGAGGCAAGTGCCTCTCAAAAGAGAAAGCCAACAGGATACTATCGTAAGAGAATCATACTTCCTATCCTAAATGTTCAGTAACTTTTGTAACATACAAAGGAAAGCATTACAAGCTAGATCCAATTATCAAGGCAGTCAATGTATATCAATATCTTTGGATGACAGTCAAAATTAGAATACACAAAGTGTGTAGATATCCATCTAACCCGGAAGTTCCATCTTCATAAATTTATATCAAGGTCAAGATCTTCAACAGACAAGCAGTAATTTCTGGGCTCGCCTAACACCTTACAATATGATTGAAGACTAATTTTTTTGCTGGCATCATTTAAGATGTTATCTGTTCAATATTATACAGCATATCAAGAAAATTAAACTTCATAATCCCCGCACTTGTATATACAAGGCATGCACTTAAATAGAACACACCTAAACTCTTAACCAATAAATAATACAAACCCACAGAAGGTTTGAGCCTTTGAGGACAAGAAACGACAAATGCAGATCAAGATCGAGAAAGAAAAAGCTACATGACCAAATAGATGTTAAAGGGGGTCTAGTAATTGATAAATGAACCCTCCTCAACCATCAATGATCCTGTGGTCCTCAATATATAATCAATGGACGATCTATCGCTCATGATTTAATAGTTTTTAAAGTCATTCTGTTACCTATCAAAAACCTCAAATGATAACCAACAAATAAAATGTCCCAACATTTACAACAAATATTATCTATGGTAAAGAAATTAAAATGTATCATACGTGCATTGTTCAATTTCAGATAGCAGCATGAGAAAATACATTCATAATATCAATATACAAAGATACAAGCGTAGAAAGCCAAATTTAGTAGCATTAAAGAGATAAAAAATAAAGAATACTCCAACTAAAGAACAATCTCAAGATAAAAAAAACATAAGCAAGAACATGCAATACTTCTAAAAGAATCCAAAAACAAGAAACACAAAGAAAAAAGTGAAAAAAAAAAAAAAAGATCCACAGAAATGAAAACAACGCCCAATAGTGTCTACGGATTTCACAATGGAGACAAACAAATCAATCAACTCTTCAACAGCACAGAAAGCATACACAGATAAGCAAATACAGAACAGTATTGGGGAAACTTCAAACACAGAAGAGATAGAGAGAGAGAGAGGATTCAAAAAAAAAACCTGAAGAAGAGTGGTGGCATAGCTGATGTAATTTCTGACCAAACCTTGAGAAGTGATGCGGATCTCATTCTCGTTCACGGGAGATTCAGGCTTCGGCTTCTCCACTTTTTGGTATCTATCCATTTTTCTTCTGGCGGAAATGGAAAACCCTACAAAACCCTAGAGAGAGAAAGAGGAGGAGGAAATCTTGAGTATATAATGGTGCAATTTGTGCTGGGGGAAAATCTGAAGCTTGAGAGTGAGAGTATTAGGGGGTTAAGATATCACCCTCTTAATTTGGGCTTTTTGGGCTTCAAGGCCCGATTTTAACGGGCCCAAGAAAATTTACACGCGCCAATATTTTAGCGTGTTAACCACGTAGCTTCTAAACTAGGCTGGGTTTGCTCAACCTTTTGGGCCACACAAAAACTACTACATTTTTTTTTTCTAATAAAATTAAACACCATTAATTATTTACGAATATTTGGAATGGTCCTCAAAATAATCATCAAAAAGAAAAAAAAAGAAAAAGAAAAGGTACCATTGTGTTATGTATAAAATGATGGTGTTTTTTTGTTTTGTTTTGTTTTTTGTGTTGTATAAAATGATGGTGTTATGTTTATGTAGTTACAACATGCATGTTTGCTAAATTATATTTGTGTCATCAGTGTATCACGTGGTTAGGGCCGACCTTAAGTTAGGGTGAGAAGAGCGATAATTTAAAATATAATTTTTTAAGAGGTTTTAAATTTTCATCAAACATTAAGTGTATATACATAGTTATAATTCATTTATTGTAATTGGCCCAATATATCATATAATTGAAAAAAAATATTTGTGGTCCAATTTTTTTTTATATAATTGATAATAAAATAGATTTATTTTTTATTTTAATGACATAAACAATCAAAAGCAGATTTTTGTGATAAAAAAAAAACATAACAATCGTAGATTTTGAGTGGTCTCTCATGCACGTAGATTCCAGTTACATGGATTTAAATCCATGCAACTGGAATCTGTGTGCATTTGAGTTTTTTTTTTTATGTGTTACTTTTATATTATATTCATGTCACTTTTATGTTATATTTATGTCATCTTTATGAACAAATGTCCTTACCTTTATACACTATAACTTAGGAAAAAAAGAAGAATTTCAACACAATTTGTACATATATACATTTATGTAATATTCATGTCACATTTATATTATATTCATGTCACCTTTATATACAAATACCCTTACTTTTATGTAATATATGAAGGTGCAACTAACATAACTAAAAGGTATGAGTAATATCATATAAAGGTATGTTGATCTAAAAAAACGTTGAATTTTTTTTTCTAAGTTCTGGTACATAAAAAGTTAATGATATTTGTACATAAAAGTCATATTAATATAACATAAAGGTCATACAAATATAACATAAATGTAACATAAAAAAATAGAAAATAAAAAAATAGGCGACCTGGATTGCACGGATCTATAACCCATGCACTTGATGTATGGGAGTTTTTACGGTAGATTTTTTATTAAAAATATTTGTTTTTTTTTTTCTCCATATTATCCATATTTTTATTTCATCATGACCCAAAAATATCAGCACGAGCCTTGATGTGGTTAACAGAGGTAATGAGTAAGCTTTATGCCACAATAAATGATAATCCATATACCAAGTAGCATAACTATAGTGATCCGATTTTATCTAAACAAATCGAATCTCAAGAATTAAATTTTATATTAAAATCTAGTATAACTTTATGAAGAAATCAAGAGTCAAGTTGAGAGGCCAGGTGAAGGAACTCATCAAGGAGAAGTGGATTCTTGAAAATTCCACTTATAGTACTTCACTTCTATTGTCAAATTAAGTTTTTCAAGTTCAAATATTCCTTTGCCATATAAGATCAACAAACAAATAAATCAATTATTCTTTTTCCCAAGACAAATAATGGACTAGCTATTAAGATTAGTATCCCTACTCAATTCTAACCATTAACTATCATAAGTGTACAAGTCATATAATCCCCTCACAAGTTCACATCTCCTAAAAATCCAAATTTCATCATAAGTCAAAGTCGTTAATTGGATCTCATCTTCCAAAAAGTTCATTCAATAAAGTCAAGTATGCTCGATTCTTTGTTGTATAATCAAACAACAAAATCAAAGTATGAACATATGATTAAATCATAAAAATAGAACATGCAATAATTATACATCTAATACAACTACTATCATCATGTCCTTGAATCACAAACGGTTTAGCAAGATATAGCTCTATGAATCTTCATAGACAATTCATAACCATTTTTATATCAAGTAAAAGTTAAAAAAAAAAAAAAAAAGAGATGAAGAAAAATATGAGGAACTAAACTATGAAGATGAATACTCCATTGTGAGATGAATTGATCTTCAAAGCATTGAACTTCGATAACACTCTAGTATAGAAAGTTTGTATATCATAATCTTTACTAAAGGAAAATGTGTCTGGAGATGGCAGTCTCGTGGGTAGACGTGGGTACCCGATCTGCCCACCCTAATAGAGCGAATACATGTAGTGCTAAATGGATGTGAATGAGACGGGTTTGGAAAAAAAATCCCATTAAAATTCGGTAGATACCCTTGGATACCCTCAACCCCAACCTGTTTATATAATAAAGTATGGGTACCATATACCCGCCCATTTAAAACCCATATAATAGTTGTGCATAATATGCATTATGTGGGAATTGAACTCTATTCCTTTCAATAAAAAACGAACATTAAGTTACTATACTGAACTAGCTTGTGGTAAATCATTCACTAATTTTTTTTTTTTATATAAATATATCAAAATACTGCAAAAATAAAATAATATAAAATCCATAATAGGTCAACATTTGAATTATTATGTTATATTCTTGTCGGAGCTTTTTTTTTTTTCTTTTATATTTTTGTTGGAGCTTGAAATTTAATAGGGTAACATTTAAATTATTCATATGATTAGTTATTTAATTTTAAAATGGGTAGAGTATCTGCTTTAAATGTTCGTCTAAAAAATCTATTTAGATTAAAAAAATATATATATATATGTTTGGTAAACGGGTATTGGGCGGGTACGGATACTTGCTGGGTAGTGGTAATTGAGAACGAGACGGGTACATGTAATTTTAAATGGGAATGAGATGAGTTTGAAAATCATAAAATTAATAGGGTTAGAATTTGAGATTCCCTAAACGATAGGTACCCAACTTGATGTGTCATTCTCTCATTGATTTGGTTTCCTGGCCTCCTAAAATAGAACTGCAATTAAATTATATTTAATTTTTTATTTTATATCGATTAATGTTAAATTAAATAAATTATAACTGTTAAATTATAATTTTTCAATCAATCTATAATCAATATTAACTTACTTCTTTTACGTTGAAATAAAAAGGGAAATACTATTTATTATTCATTAATATTATCTCATTTATTATACATAAAGATATAATTAAAATTTTTGAAATAAATAAAATTAGGGAAGATCAAATTTTAAATTAAATGTACCTCACGATTTTATCTTAAAATACAATATCAATTTAAAAACATATAGTAAAATTCAATGTGTATAATCATTAAAATTAGAAAAAATAATATTTATACATATCATGAATAAAAAAATTATGTATATAAATTGACATTACAAATACTTTTTAGGCCATGTGATTGTAAAAAAAAAAAAAAATAGCATTAGTAAATTAAAAAAACAAATTGTTTCTTGCTTATATTAATGTATACATATAAGAAATACTAATAAAAATTGTGATGTTAATTTATATTAATACAAATTTATTAAAAAAACTCTTTATATATTGTATATAGTTAAAATATATGTATACAAACTTCCCTAAAAAAGATCTTAAAAATCTTTAATAAAATTTAAAAATATTATTTGCTAAAAAACATATTTGATTACCATTAAAGCATTTTCTCTATATAAATCAAAACTATTCTTCAAATTATTATAATTCTTACTTTAAATGTATTACATTTTATATTAATTTCTTAAGAATATTTATTTTGATAAATCTTGTTTCTACAAGAAAATTGAAATTTAGCAACGAAATAATTAGTTGCTAACCCTATATATTTCGACGCAAATATATATCATTTAGCAACACATATCGTGGCTAGGCTCATTGCTATGGGCCATCACAAATCCCACTTTGCAACAAAATATTCGATGTTTGTTGTAAAGTTTGCGACAAAATAATGTTGCTGCTAGTTTTGGAAAATTCGTTGCTAATGTTATTATTAGCGAAGAAAGTCTTATATAATTTTCGTTGCAAACTTTGTGACGCAATGTGGTTATTTAGCCTCTAATTTAGTAGCAATGCATATAAATTTGTTGGTAATCCCTCTTAGGGACAACAATATGTTACCTTCGCCAGTAAATTTAACAACAAAATTTGTACATTTCGTCGCTAATGTGGATTTTTTATATTATATATTAGCAACGATTTTTTGTATATTTCGTCGCAAAAACTATATTATTGTAGCTCCAATACATTTGATTTTAGGCTATTTCTACCTATAACAATATCAAGCTGCAATCACAATATTAAATTATAAATCTAGATCGAATATGTTGGAACTTTGTAAGGGTAAGCCAAAATAAGAACATATTTAATCGAACGGTTAATATTGAATTCAACAGTTACAAGTTATAACTTTAACATATATACTTAAATGTGTTCTAATACAAAAACGAATCAATAGTCTCATTTTGCAGCATGGAACGTAACCAACTCGAGAGAAACAATCATTGTTAGAGTTAGACCAGCAACAACCAACACAGCCTCGCCTGTTTAAGATAGTAATGATATTTATAGTGATCAAGTGTCTAACCAATGACCTTAACAGAGGTTGATTCTTTCATACAATATTAATCTTTCTAGTAATAAGTGCAAGCAGCCCCAATCACGAACGCCATGGATGCCACTGGCTAACACAAAGCATCACAAAAAGCACTGCAATGGATTAAATCAGTCAAGAAAATAATCAAAAATATTTGTACATTTTCTTAGCTCAAATCTTTTTTTTTAAACACGTCCCAACTACTCTATTTTAATTAACAAAACATGGTATTCATTCTGTGATTTGGTGACTCAAGCAAGCTGAGAAAGGTGAAAGAAGATTTGCTGAGCTCAAAACCGAAATTAGTTTTCACGGAATCAGTCTAATTCTAGCCGAACCGGGTTCTGCATGGAAGCAGTGCATGGACTGACCAAGGGTTTATGTTGGGAAAATTTCCAGCACCATGCCTTGGGTCGGAGCTTAAAAAATTGGTTCTGCCAGATTCGAAACTGTGAGCACAAAGCTACATAAGTATAAGACATTAAAGTTGTGCTCTATGCCTACAGGATATCCTTTTGGTATAGCGGTAAGAGCTTGATGGTCCCAACAGTTTAGTTAGGGTTTCTGATAGGGTTTTGTGTTGAAATTGCAAAAATTGAGCCATGATTCTTATTCGATTTTTAAATAGATCTTAGGGCTTTTCTTTATGAGTGTGAGGCGCATCTAAATTGCCAAGATTCACTTCGCATAGATTAGAATCGAGTGAGATCTAAGATTAGGGTTCTAAACCCATAAAAACCCTAAATCTGCAGTTTTGCTGATTTTGATATGTACTTGCTTGATTGACAGTGGATTGATTCTTTTCTCTCTCCTGTGGATGTAGAACAAGTTTTCTTGGCTGAACCACATTAAATCTTGGTGTTTTCATTGTTGATTATTTGATTATTTTTTCATACATCAAAGCTAGGGTTTATAGTTCTATCAGGGTTGATTTTGCAGGTTGTTCTTGATCAAGATCTAATCAAATTCAGTGTTTGATTAACAATTGGCACTATCCGTGGGAACCGACTGCAAGATGATGGGATCTATGAAACTTGATGTAGAGAAATTCAATGGATCAAACGATTACAACCTTTGGAAAGTCAATGTTATGGTCATGCTCACTTAACATGGCCTGGATGAAGTTTTGGAGGGTGATGCTGAGACTTCAACTGCACAAATGGCACCAAACAAGAAGGAGATGGATAAGAAGGCTCGTACTGCAATAATCCTGTGTTTAACAGATAAGGTTTTAAGAGAAGTGTGCAAGGAAAATTCTACAAAAGGACTGATAGCCAAGCTGGATTCCTAGTATCAAACAAAGACCTTGGCCAACATATTGTTTCTCAAGCACAAGTTGTGTGCCTTCAAGATGACTGATGAGAAGAAGATCTCTGAAAAAATAGATGAATTCAACAAGATCATTGATGATCTGGACAATATAGGGCTAGAGATGGAAGATGAAGATAAGGTTTTCATGCTTCTACACTCATTACCTAGATCTTTTACCGAGTAGAGATGGAAGATGAAGATAAGGATTCTCTAACCTATGGAAAGCAGGATAAAACTCTCTCACTCGATGATGTTCAAGTGGCTTTGAGAACCAAGATCCTGTAGATGCCATCCGATTCAGAGAATTAACAATCTGTTGAAATTTTGAATGTAAAGTTCAAGGGGCAGAAGAAGAGTCAGACAAACTTCAAGAAATCCAACAATTCTAGTGGTCCAATTAAGTCACAGAAGTAAGATGAAGAACAAAAGGAGGCAAGGAAGTGTTTTCATTGTCAAAAATAAAAAAATCACAAAAAAATCCCCTTCTCTCTCTGCAGAATCACCGCCGCTCTCTCTCCATCTCCTTTCCTGATCACCCCTTAGTCCGCCGGAGACTTCCAAAACCGCCGCCCATACCCATTTCCTCACAAATTCAGCAAAACCAGTCTTCATCAACCTTCTGAATCACTTTCCCCAATTCAGCATCCTTCAAAATCCCCACCACTTTTTCATTCATTTTCTCCTCCCCAAATCCTTTTCCTCTCTTTCAAATTCAATGAATTTTTAAAATTACGGTTTAGAAAAACAAAAAAAAAATTGATTTAGAGAAGCGGGATCATTCTGAAAGCCGCCAGAATCCATCGGGAAGGCCTTTCTGAAAGCTGCATATACCAATGAGAGCCTTGTTCCACTCCTCTGCCGCGATGTGCTTCCCCTCTCTATCAAGAAGTTCTTCTCCACCAACAAGGATATCACGCTCTGCCTTGCCATTTGCCCGATCTGAGGACCCACCGTCGAATTCAACCATGGATCATTGTCGCGACCGTTGCTCGTAGGGCATATGATTTTGTATAGCTTGTCCTCCTTGCCGTCGAAAAACAGATGCATTAAGAACAACCAACGAGTTTGTCAACCAATTCCAGAACCTCGCCAGAAAACTCAATACTCGATTTGGAGCGTTAGGATCGACGACGAGAGTGTTGGGATCGGCAATGGGAGGATGAAGAGGACGATGAGCAGTACTTTTTTTTCTTTTATTGTATTTTTTTAATATATCTCTAATTTTCTTTTATTATAATATTTAATATATCTTATATTTTTATTTTAATAATTTTTTATCCACGTCAACTATTTCATATCAAAATGGCCGTCCAAGTGTATAATTAAATGCCACGAGTGCTAAATTAACGCCACGTCAGCAAAATTAGCCTGAAAAGTTTGATTTGGCGACCTCACGTGCAATTTCGGCCCAATTGAGTGATTCGGGCTGAAATTGGGCAAAATTGGCAAGGCCCGACAACTTAATGTCCTAAATTGTCAGCCCGAAATTTTTTTGTCCGAAAGTGTCAGACCCCTTAAATTACAGGGCAAAAAAAGTAATAAACTCTAACGGCATGATTGGTATGATGGAATGAGGTGGGAATGGAATCATCATTCCTACCTTCATTCCTATTCCTCTGATTGGTATACTTTAAATAGTGGAAATCACCATTCCCATAGGAATTGGTATTACATAGACATGAGATTAGTCATTCCTTACTACACTAATGATATTATGTATTATTGGCTTCTAAGGAATGAACTTTTTTTAATTAATTTTGACAATTTCATTATTATTTATTTTATTTTTTTTACAAATTAACTTCCCAAATTTAAATTATTATATAATTTTTTTAAAATAATATTAAATTATATATAAAAATATAAAATAAAAAAATAATATAAAATAAAAATATCAAAAAATAATACAATTAAATACATAACTAGTATAAAAGTAATGAATAAATGTAAAATTCTTAAAAACATAAAGATAGTATGAGTATAATATTAATAATACAGATAATTTTGGTTCTAGTATAAGATTTTTCTAAATATTTTTTTTGTTTGTAAATATATACAAATAAGATATATGAATATTAGAATAAATAATAATATATAAATAAATTGTAACTAGTTAAAATATTTTTAGATTATATATAATACTATTTAAATAATATAAAAGAATATAAATAATTAATAAAAATTATGATAAATATAAAATAATTTAACCATTTTAAGAAAAATAATACAAAATTAGTAAATTAATAATAAAATTAAAATTAAAATATTTAAATATAATATACTTTAATATTAGTGCAATGATTAATTTTCCACAAAAAGATTTGTTTTTAAATTTAAATATACTAAATAATGAAATTTGAGTAATATATGGAACAAGAATTTCAAAATAAGATCATACTGGAAGGTAATTTGGTCAAATAAAGATTGATTTAATATTTATGGATTTTATTTGTAGTAATTAATTATAAAATATAATGATAATGATTATTTCATTCATTTCCTATTCTTTTGTGATATCAATCATAGGAATATAATTAGGAATCATAATGATAATGACATGTGAATTCATAATTAGGAATATAATTTTGTATATTGATCAAAGTTAAATTATGATGTTCTTCTCTGTCTTTGTTAATTTATGTGTCATGACAATCTAGTCCTGCTGATTTTATTGGAAAGCTAAGAAATTGAAGAGGATAATAAATCTTAACTAGTTAGAGAATATATACACGCAATTTATATAATCAAATGCTCATCAGTAAAAATCACTTAAAATTCCTCGATATATTAAGATTATTACAATCTCATCTCATTTAACTAATAATACATAATTTGGTCCATAGTCGATAGATTAATCATCCTCATTAGGCCCCTTCTTGGATCCTTTCTTCATAATTCTAGCACAACAACTGTCAAAAGCCAAAACCAACTTTAGAAAACACTTGTAAAATTGCATGTACTTCATAATCATATAGGAAAAAAATCATTTAATCCTTTCAACTACATTGTACGAAAATAATTTCTTTAAGTTAAAAATATCAATTTTACTTATAACTCAAAAAATTATGCAATATTAATCCCTTTTTAACCAGAAGATATAAAATCCACACCCAAATTTGACTCATAGTTTTGTATAATTTTGGTGAAAAAAAAGACTGAAATTTGATATTTTTGACGTTACAACTTAATACGTTTAACTTAATAAGACTATTTTCGGACAACATTTACACTACAACAAAAAAACTTGTTAGCGACAATATGTTGTTGCAAAAGCATTAATAATTGTCGCAAATAAGTTTTTTTTAATTGTTTTTGTGACAGCTTGTTAATTCATGTTATTAATTTTTGTTATAATATTTTGTCTCAAAAAAATAGATTTTTCGAGACAACTTCTATTGTCACCAAAAATCTCATCACAAATATACACTCATTTTTCTTGTAGTGAATTAGTTAATATGACTGATTAAAAAATGAACTTTTCCCAATTCATATAAGTATGTAATATATAGGAGTAGGCTTACACTCAGAATCAGTGGTGATCCAGTTTCCTTTGGCAGCAGACCATTGATCTCTGAGATGTAAAACAATGGTTGAATCCAATGCATCTCCAATTTCAATTTGATCATTTTTGAATGAAAAAGAAGCTCTAGAAATGGTGGAATAGACCGAGGAAGTGGTGGTGCACCTCTCCATATCCCATCGGAAACTGATCTTCGGAGACTCGATGCTCAGCTCATCATCCTCCGGCGCCGCCTTTATAGCTGCTTGCTTCTTCAAATTCAACATCTATAAATACACCACACTTTTCTTCAGATCCTAATCTTAGCTTAATTTCTTATACAACACTAAGTAATTTATATTGCAGTTGGACTTCATAAGGAATTCAACATTGGTTTTCATATCATTATTATGTTTAGGGTTAATTTCAATTTTGGTCATGTATGTAAGACATTTTTCATTTTTTGACAACCAAGTATTTGTTTTCCTATTTTGATCTTCTATATTTTAATTTTTTCCAATTTTAGTATTTTTTATCAAAATTTTCAAAATCGCTGACATTACTGCCAAAATTCGGCTACCACATCAGATTTTCCGATAGGCACATCAACAATTTTGAAATTTTGACCAAATTGATAGAAATTGGAAAAAAATTAAAATATAGAAGTCCAAAATTGGAAATCACATCCTTGATTGTCAACAAAATGGAAAATGTCTTACATACAGGACCGAAATCTATAAATTTATACACAAAAAATTCAATCACACTAAAGTTAGACGGAAAAATCTATAAATTTTAGCGACCAACAATTTTGAATTAAATTTCTTTCACCTCAAATCAATTTGTACTAATTTTACGACTCTATATATATATATATATATATATATATATATATATATATATATCAATCATTGTATGCATGTATTTTATGTATATATATTATATATACCTTATTTCCATTGCCATGCTTTCCTGATTTCTGAGCATTGGCAAATGTAGCCCATCTCATCAATTCCTTTATTCTTGAAATTGGTTTGGTTTTATCACCTTTTACCTTTGCTTTCTTGTCTTTCTCTGAGCACTGATTGTTTCCTAAATCAGTGATAGGTAAAACCTTATTTCCTACATGAGTTGCAGAAAGATCTGCCTTGTTACAAATATTGCCAACGATTTCTCCATTCTTCGTGTTCATCGAGTTTGCAAAATGTCGCCTTCTCTGAAAGCATCGGACTGGTTTCAGATTAAGCGTGTGGTAGAAATACGACTTAGAGACGTCTTTCCGTTGTAGAAAACGGAAAAGAAGCAAGTTGTCGCAGTTTAATTTGCTCGTTTCGACTCTTTTATGATGCCTTCTTCGAGCCCCACCATCACTTGATAATACCACTATACCTTTCGATTTAGTAGTTTGATCTGAAAAATAAATCAAGAGATGAAAAATAAGTATGATGTAAAAGATGTTGATAGAATGTTCATAGTAGATGAAATATAATTAAAAGTGTTTGTTACATTACCTTTGTCATCTTTTTTCACTATTTTTGGTGGCTCTTGTGGTGCTATCTTGAAGAGCCATTGAAGGACCTGGCATAAATAAATTTAAAAATATTAATTTATTACCAAATGATACTAAGAATTATTCTGAACTTATACGTAGATTGTGGATTGATCTGTTTTACGGAATTACTTCGTGAAACTGTCTCAAACAAGTCTTACCGATCAAAATAAATATGTATTTAAAATATAGCTCACCTGCATGTTACAATTTGATGTATTGTAGTTGACTCAAACTGGGTGTGTGTGTGTGTGACAATGTTTTTTTGGACAAATATTGACAGCAAATAAACAAGACAAATATCTATGTTGTCTGTATATTTTTGTCAAAGAGAATTGAGGCTTATTTGGATTTGAAGAAAATGAAAAGAGAATCTGAATCTAAGAAGGTAGTGAGACAACTATGCAATAAAGTTTTGTGATTTAAAGAACAAAATGGTTTGGTTTTATAAGCGTTAATTTATCATATGGGGTCCTCCTCTTTTCTCGATGTTTCATTTGTTTAAGGATGACTTTTTCCAATTAGATTTTGTATATCAAAAATTTAAAAGTATGTTTGTTTCGTGTTTAAAAAATAGACCACTAAATCGAGCACAATTCTATATTATATTATTATTATTATTATTATTATTATTATTATTATTATTATTATTATATCATCTATTATTACTCTTTATAACTTCTATAAATACTTGTTTTTTCATCTATTTAAATTGATAATTTCACAATCATGATCATCGTTACAACACCAACTTTCAATAAATAATATTATAACTAAATAAAAGTATAATTTGACTCTATAAAATCTCAAAATGAACATGTAATTTTCCTCATTGAATTTGCTACAAAGTCTTGGATTTCAAAGTTAATATTTTGACAAACCTGCTTAAAATCCCTTCCAAAACACATATTTAACTTTTCCTTTTCTAAAGAGGTTTTTTTTTTTTTTGGAAAATCTTGTATTTATATATTCATCTTTTATAGATCAATAAAAATCATTAGATGTTTTGTTTCTATAAGAAAAATACAAGTTGGATCACATGGGTTGTGTTAAGTATAGAGTATTAATGTAAGGTCAATTTTGTGAAGCATTACAAAGAGAATAAAGTGGCAAGTAGAGAGAATGATGGAATTAGAGGCTTTGTGGCACTTCACTTCACCATACAAGTGTAGCGTTGTTATGGTCTTTGGATTAATTGAAGTGGCCCTTACTGCATCGACTGTCCTTTTACATTCCATCTGTTAATTTATATGATGAGTGGTTTTACACGACACAAAAAGTACATGATTGATACAAAAATATTATATTATAAAAGTACATAAAAGTATTTCCTTATACAAATTAGAGTATTGCATAGTATATTACTTATCAAATTAAAAAAAAATTCAAGAATATTATATGATGAGAATAAACATATTACTTTTGAAATAATAAATTTTCAAGTTGATCATGGATTTAGAATATTAGAATCAAAGTTATTATATGATACACATAAAGTATAATTTGATATATATATATATAAGTATTATTTAGTCTATTTTGACTAGATCGATCAGGTCAAACCGAAATCATTTTTCATGCGATCTCACGCGTCCCCATGCACCCAAGTATATACACCAAATTCACTCCCGCGTATTTGTATTCTGATAAGTATGGTATACCTTTTTGTTTTGTTTATCATACATTTTTGTTAGATAGACATTTATGATATGTTAGTGTATATTTACATTATATTATATTGATATGTAATATCTTTTAAAACTTTTATGTTATATTAAGTGAACCTTTATGTTATTATAATATTATTTTTATGTTGATATAAATGTATAAATAATATTATATAATGATATGACTATATTGGTGTAAATGGATGAGTAATATCGTATAAATGATTGTTGACTCTATCCAATTGGATATAAAGTTAGCTTTTGTGGTTGAATCAGTCAAAACCGGCTAAAACCAAACAAAAATGATTGACCCTTTTACTTTACTTTTTTTTTTTTACTTTTAACTTTTGTTTTTGACATTTTAATGATAGTAATTAAGGCATTGTCGGATTAACACATTCCTAGGCACTAACATCATTTATAATCATAGTTTTCATGTCATTTTATTTTGCTCATCAATGTGAAATAAACTTATACCACATTAGCATTGTTTATAGTACATGACTTCAATATCAATTTAGTTAACAAACCAATGCCAGGAAAATTTATTCACAGACTAGCATTTGTTATAGTGCATGTCTTCAACTTCATTTTAGTTTGATAATCAATTTGCAACAAACTCATACACTTTATATTACAATTAGGGGTGGGAATAGGCTAGATCAAGTTGGGCTTCTTGTTGGTCAACCTCGACCTAAAGTATAAATATTAGGCCTAAGTCAAGTCTATTGTATATTAAATGACTTTGTTTTTTAGCTCGAACCTGACCTATTTTGTGAATAAGTTGAGCCTAACAAAAGCCTATAAAATTATCTAGTATGAAATTTTTTTTTCTTTTTCAAAAAATGAACTTTCATTAGAAAATTACACCGAGAAACATGAAAACAATATAAAAACTATAAAACATAAATTAGATTACATATAACTATAAAAGATATTAAATATATCATATTTAAATATTATAAATAGGTCGGCCTATTAAGCCTATTAAACTTTTTTTAATGTCCGAATCTAGCCTATATTCATAAATAAACTTAATAAAAAATCTTAGTTGGACTCATTTACTAAAGAGATTGACCGAACTAGACAAATAATAGGCCGGTCTATAGGCCATTATTGTTGAGTAATCTGAGCTACTCCCATCCCTAATTACAATCCCCTATATTTTTTTTTATATTTTTTTTTTCAATGTGAGACAACTTTTAATATTATATTGTCTATAAGTTAAAAGCAAGTAACATGTATTTACATGTAGCATGTATTTAATTTTAAAAACTCACAATAATCCATGTTATTTGCAATTGCTGCTGCTTAGAAAGGACTTGAATCTTAATAATTGGAAGTAAGCAGGATTTGTTTACTGATTTGGTTCCACAAACACCGCAAATTCTTGGTCAATACAAAAAAATAGTGGTTGGTTGGTCGTAGCCTTTTTTGATTCAAAATCGATTTCTAATTTCTATTCGAATAATAATTTGAAAATATAAAGTTTCAACCTCTGCTTCGAGAATAAGAGTAGCCCTATAACTATATTTACATCAATCCAAATCACCCCATTCAAATTTAATTCAATTAAGAAGAATCAGTATCCTAAAAAAAATAGGATAACTTCGTTTTCCCTGATCAGGTCAACAAAGGCATGAAATATTTCGATTGAAGAGTTCCACAGTTGTTGTTGAGGGAAATTAAATTGCTCAACATTTACACAAGTTAATTTTAATTTTCAACATGGATTATTGTGAGTTTTTCACTTTGTAGTCTAGAGTTGGTCTCATGTGCAGCAGTTACACTGATCCGACTCACCTCAATATATATATATATATATATATATATATATATATATATATATATATATATATTTTTTTTTTTTTTTTTTTTTTTTTTTTTTATATTTTTTCATTTTCCCTTTTCTCTCCATCTCCCACAATTTCTCACGATGAGTGCGCTCCTCCTTTTCTTATTCTTATTTTTCCCAATCTTCTTCTCTTAGTTACTTCTTTTGTGGTTGGTTTTCTTTTTCCACTTCTTCTTTGTCACATATTTATTTTCCTCTGTAAAAATACTCTTTAACTATAACCAATTCTCAGCAGAATTGAAGAAGATTATTTATTACATGAAAAAATATGGATTAAATATATTGCACAAGGTTAAAACATGGTGTTATTATATATATATATATTGTATTACATAAATGTATTACATGTATCACAAAAAAATTATTAATTACTTCATTTACACAAATGTATTACTTCATTTACATAAAGATTAAGATATTACCTCATTTTACTAAAATTTAATGTAAGGATATTACTTGTATCACGTAAAGATATTAATTAATCATCTAGAGTTAATGTATTACTGCAACATTTTATAATTAAATGTATTAATTTATTTACATAAAAATGATTATATTATTTTACTTCGATCAATCTATCAGTTATTTCATATAAATGTATTCGTTATATTACATAAAAGTATTAATTGTATCCAATAATATCGCAAAATATATCGATGGATATATAACAATTTTGGATTTTGCTATATGGATATTGGGGATAATATTGTATTTTTTTCCTAAGTATCTAATATCAAAAAATATAGTTATCGATATTAATATTGGTTCAGTCATAATACAAAATTGGATGAAAATCGAGAAATATTACGGATAAATCACATGATATCACATTTATTATAAAAATCCTGATTTTTTTAACTTATGATTTTACATATCTAAACAAAATTTTCTCTTATTTTTTGTTTGTTGTGAATGTCTTTGGGTTGAAAGTTGCTACTTGCAAGAACATATTATCTCATATATACTAAATTTTAGTCATTTTGTATTGAATTATATATTGTATTGTCAGTTGTTTTACGTCATATAATATTTATATAGTCTATTATCTATATGTTTTGTTTAAACATATCATTTTATTGTGTTTTTTAATGGAATATATATTAAATAATATGTTATAATAATCCCTAATATTTATTGTTAAATTTCCAAAAGTTTAATAGCATTTCCATCCTTTTTTCAATTTTATTGCGATATCGATATATACATTGATATATCTTGTAAAATTAAGATTGCAATATTAATCGCGATAACGGTATTTATATTTTTGATTGTATCACATAAAAGTATCATCTCAATATATTGAAAGATAATGTAAGGATATTACTAACGTAACTAAATGATATTAATTGTATAACTAAAAAGAATATATAATTAATTTTTTTTTAAGTTTGCAATATAACTAAAAAGAATATATAACGTAACTAAACGTTATTAATCGCATAATTTTCTTTTTCTTTTTTTGAAGTTGGCGACACATAGTTCATGCTATATTTTTCGTTATACAACCTCCAATCCTGTCAGTTATTTTGCAATAATTAATGTGGTGTTAAAAAAAAATTGTTATTTAATAACCAAATTTGATCAAAATCAATAGTAAAAACCTATTTTTGGTCACTCATCCTAAATTCAACATGAAACTGACATTGAATAGTATAGACTCTAGACTCTGCTAATGGTAGATACCATTTTCTGATATACAATTTCTCATGCAACTTGTTCCTTGAAAATAGATATTTGAAAGTGAAAAAAAAAAAAACATGATAGTACATGTTTCAAATTAAAATTATGGTATTTGAAAGTGAAAAAAAAAAAATGATATATAGTACATGTTTCAAATTAAAATTAACCATAATTTTACGACAAACTTAGTCCCCTTTTAATTTAAAATTAGTAATTAAGCTCCACATATTTTAATATTTCATCATGGATTAAGTCCCCAAACCCTAACCTTCATTTTTATTTCTTTGATCGATATGTTTTATAAGTGGGAATGGTGATTTTCACAGGAATTGATATTATCATGGATGAAGGAATGATCATTCCTTCATATCCCCATGGTATTATGTATTCCAACTGTCTTAAAGGAAATGAACGTTTTTTTATTAATTTTGACAATTATCATTATTTATTTTATGTTTTCACAAGTTAACTTCCTAAAGTTAGATTATTATATAAAATTGTGTAAATAATATTAAATTATTTATTAAAAATATATAATATTGATTAATAATTTAAAATTAATATAAAATAAAAATATAAAAAATAGCACAAAAATAATAAAAATATATACATAAATAGTATAAAAATATTATTAAATATAAAAATCTTAAGAACATAAAGATAATATGAATATAATTTTAGTTCTGATATAAGATTTATATATATATATATATATATATGTGTGTGTGTGTGTGTGTGTGTAAATACGTACAAATAAGATAAATGAATATTAGTATAGATAATACTTTATATAAAATATATAAATAAATTGTAACTAAAATAATTTTTTAGATAATATAAAATAAGAGATTATAATTTTAATAATATAAAATCATATAATATGATTAATAAAAAATATGATAAATATATTATTATTATTATTTTTATTATTATTATTATTATTATTATTATTATTATTTAACTACTTTAAGAATATGTAAATAATACAATAATAGTAAACTAATAATAAAATTTAAAAAATAAAATATACCTTAATATTAATGATTAATTTTTTGTAAAAAGAATTATTTTTAAATTTAAATATGCCAAGTAATTTAAATTTGAGTGATATATTGAATATGAATATTAAATAAAATTATAGTGAAAAGTAATTTGGTCAAATAAATATTGATTTAATATTTATACTTTTTATTTGTAGTTATCAATCATAAAATATAATCATAATGATTATTTCATTCATTTCATATTCCTTTGTGATACCTATCATATAAATCAGTATTTTTATACCATTTATTTCTCATCACCATAATATTCTTGAGTTCATTCCATTCCTACCTAATTTCATTTCATCATATCAATCATGTCGTTGATATTGTTGAAATGGTTATGTGTAGAGTACATGGTCATATGAAAATTTGGTGAACTCTGATTGATCTTAATTATATAGGTATATTATAAAAATTATGCAAAATTATGACATATTGAAACATTATTGTATTTTTGTCAACCTTTGTAAATAGTACCAAATGACCATTATAGATAATCTGCAACACAATATTCCCAAATTGATCCTAATAATTCCAACACGACAAGGAATATTCTGAGAATTGATCAGAACTCACAACATCCCCAAAAAGTGCACATGAAAAACAAGTAGGTTTTTAATTTTATAATTAATATTGGAATTTAGGATGATTGTTGTGCCCACATGAAAGAATGTTGGTTGAGCAGGGGCTCTCAATTCATGAACACCCTGAAACTCTGTCTCCATATTTAATCTTCTCCACCGGTCAAGTCTCTTTCAACACAAGAATAACATTTAAAGACTAGACAAAAAAAGAAGGTTTTTTTTTTTTCCATAAAAAATAAACAATTAATTAAAAGATTAATGACATTTATTTTAGTCTATTTGATTCATAATATGTACCTACCTCTTTAGCGTTTCTATTAAAAACGAAGCATATATATATATATATATATATATATATATATATATATATATATAAAACAAACCTAGTATATCCTCAAATAATAAACAAATTTAGGATATTCCAAAAAAAATTAAAGAGAGACAAATTAATTTCACTAAAGGGTATTGAAAAAATTAAATACCTAAATTTCACTAAAAAAAATTAGTGGTTGGAATTAGACAATTTTATGGAATATGAGAAGAATATATAGGAATAATTTTGAAATAAAACTATATAGGAGTCTTAATGATAATTAATTTGAAAAAAAAAATGTAATGTCTAAAAAAAAATACGTAAAGTGAATGTTGGAATATAGTATCCGACATTGTGCAATCAGAATGTCGAACAGAAAACAAAAACTAATTAAACAAAACAGTAAGTCGAGTCGAGGAAGACCCTCTCTCCTTAAGACAAGATATGGCCAGGGTAGTGCTCACTGGAACCGTGTGTGTCGTCTCCCAAAGATAAAATGACTTTGTCTCTAGAGCTCCGGCGAATTTTAGTGCTATGAGAATTGAGTTGATGCAAAGATGAAAATAATGCAAGGTTTTTGATTTCAATGTGTCCAAAAATGATGCATGATGACCTCTATATATAAGTCTTCAACATGGAGGGTTACACCTGAAATTGATGAGAATTTATTGTCCAAGAACGAGTCTTTTAATGCAAGTTAATGTCTCATTTAAAAATAAGAAACGATCAAAAAACGCTCACAGTGCTGTATTTTGCAACACGGCGTTTGCAGTATTTTGGAGTATCTAGCTGCATTTCATCTTACTAAGTAAGCACTTGCAGCATTCCAGATTACTAAGTAAGCTCCAACTTGCTTGCTGCATCCCAGCTTACTAAGTAAGAACTAATCCAGATCCCAGATGCCAGCTTACTAAGTAAGCTCAACTTGCTTGCTGCATCCCAGCTTACTAAGTAAGAACTATTCCTGATCCCAGATCCCAGCTTACTAAGTAAGCTCCACTTACTCCACTGCAACCATGGCCCAAAAAGATAAGATGGGTCGGGTAAAACCCAATCCTCATCCGCCCAAATCCAACCCAACGTCCAATTGCCAAGAACCAGGATCGAGGTCTGGTCCGGGCCGTGCCAAGCCGAGCCAAGCCTCGCGCGCGCGTTTGTGTTGCACAATCATACTACTACAATAATATACTAATTATTAAGCCTCTTCTCATGACTTAACTTATACTTGCATTTTCAATGTCCATTTTCCTATGTGAGATAGTTCCTTTCATTCTCATTTCAAGTGGTCAACTTTGATGCTTAATTTCTCACTCACCAAAAATTGGTTTAAAGTGATTTGAAATGCTTCGATTATCTATTTCAAACGTAGATTACTCTTTTGGCATCAAATCCTTAAAATGATAAATTTTTAGTCACTTAACTATTGGTTAAAGTGGTGCCACCCACCACTTTCAACAACCAATTTTCCAATAGTGAATTCAACGAAGTATATTCTATTGTCAATTTACAGAAATTAATACGGATGAGTGCACAGTTTTTATTATGGTTGATAGATTTCGATCCACGTTGTTCCTCTATCTATCTCTCTTTAGGGAGATGAGCACATTTAATATCAACTTACACATAAATTAAATGATTTATATATGTTATCTATATATATGTATAGATTCTTGTAACCATCACACGCACACATTTAATGATCAAGAATTGTAAGTATATAAAGTCGAGATGTCATCGATGCAAAATTACGTGAAAATATAATGTCGAAGATTCTAGAGTGGAATAATGTGATGTTGATAGCAATATATTTTATATATAATTTGAACCGTTGATTAATTCAACCATTTATATTGGTCAAATTTAATTAAATTGAAGTTGTTATTAATGAGTTAGTTTTATTTGAGTCTATCTCATAGATTTTTTTTATGTGAGGTGGAGTTACATATGTAGCGTCCATGACAAAAACGACTCATAATTGATTAATTAAATAATTAATCCCTTAATCGATTTAATTTATTATGTGCATTAACTCTTGATTGTTTAATTTAATTACGTGCGTTTCACATAAGTGATAAATGCATGTTTTAGATGGGAGTATAATTTAGTCGCGAAACATAGATTATAATTTTACTATTGAATGCGTAATGGAAAAACGAGAAGATAGAAACGAATAAGAGGTCAATCGGAGACCCGTAGCTCAAATGGTGAAGAACAGTGCGAAATATGAAGTTTCGGAGAAACAAAAAATATTTCGATGAATCGTAAAAAGAGATATTTTGGGTGAATAGTAAGCCAAGATTTTTCCGTGAATAGTAAGTTTTCCAAAATCTATAAATAGGGGCTCATTTGATTTATTTTTTTTCACTGTTTTTCCAAACGAGCCTAAAGCGATGAAAACACGTAAGTTTCTCTCTCCTTCTTTCTCTCTCTCTCTTCTCTTTTGTGTCACCGGCGCCGCCGCCAATGGCCGGAAAATTCGATTTTATCGGTTTTGGCCAATTTTCACACAGAACGTAGGTCTCGTCGAGACGAGTTTAGGATAGGTTTCGAATTTCAATTTCGATGTCTCGTTCATCGGGAAACGGCAAAACACCGCCAAGAAACCCTAAACTCTAGTTTGTCATCCTTTCTCTCTCCTCTGTTTTTTTTTTCTCTCTCTCTCTCTCTCCTTCTCGCCGGAGAAGTTGCTGGAGGTATGGGGGAGCCGCTGGAGGGACGGCGCTGCCGGAGCTGAAAGTTGGCTGGAAAAGTGGTCAGTTGCATGGGGTTTGTGTGTGTCGTGTGCTGTTGAGGGCGGCGCTGGTGATGCGCCGGCGAGGCCTGGTGGTGGGTGGCCGGCGGCAGGTGGTCGTCGGCCAAGCTGTGAACAAGTATGTGTTTATAAGCATGTGTGTGTATGTGTTTAAGAGTTTGGGGCAGAAGCACTATTCACGCCAGAGCCGGGGAGGGGTGGTCGAAGATGGTGGTGGTCGGAGCTGGGTTGCCGGCGGACCAGGTGGGTGCGGCGCCGCCGCAGCAGGCGGCAACTAGGAGCTGCTGGTGCACGCTGGGCGCGCGTCCCGTCGAGGGGCGCCGAGGTTGCCGAGAAACCGAGCCGCTGCCGAGGACGCCTGCCGAGTCTGCCGAGAAGTGCCGGGTGCTGGCGCGCGCGCTGCCGAGAGCTGTCGGGTGCTGCCGCGCGCACTGACGGGAGCTGCCAAGTGCAGGCGCGCACGCTGTCGAGACCACCGAGTAATGCAGGGCGCCGGGTGCGCTGTGTGCGCACCGGGGACGGGAAGCACGCGCGCGACGCCGGGTGATAGGTGCGCGCTCAACGCCGTGTTTTCGATACGAGTCCCGTTTGTTCCGTCATACATTATCATCAAGTCGTCGGCGACGAGATGTCGTCGACCGAGAGTCGGGGGTCCCGGTCAAAGTCAACCTTTTGACCAAAATACCCCTTAATCTTAAAACGCTCCGTTTGAGCTCGTTTCAACCCCGATTGAACCAAATCTTACCCTCTTTCATATCAGCCTATTGGACTGAACATCCACTCTAGTTTCTTCAACCTCAATCTTTAGATCTCTCGATTTGTCGCGTCTTTAACGATCGTTCTTTCTCCGGAATCATTTATAGCTTTAATTATACTTATTAAGGATCTAAGAAACACCATAACTTATATAGGCTACCAGTTGGATTGAGCATTGAGATACTTGATCTTCGATACTTGCTACTCACGTGGTAACCACCGAACAAGGTGGGGGTAACTTCTAAATCTTTGTTTGTTTACTGTTTTCCCTATTAAATGCATGAATTGCGGAATACTAAATGTTGTGAATATAATTGTTGTGTCATACTTTATACTATGAAAGGACCGAGGTCCACATCACACATGCATTCGTCTCTTACCCCATTCTACTACTCTGAGAGGTTTGATGGTCCTGTAAATACACCAGCGGTACATGAGACCGTTTAATAGGGTAAGATAGGGAATACCCGCACCTATTCGTCCCTTACCATTTCTAATATCTGCTATGCATTTTACGTGTCGTGACTTCGTGCTAATTGTTACGTATTTCTGATTCATATATCTATCGAATGTTATAAGATGCGGAGTTTATCCCCACGAGTGTATTCCACGCACTCACCCCATATTCTGTACTCACACTACAGGAGAGGACGAGCATGTTGAACCTTAGAGGGAGAGATGATGGTGCCCTATTTGAACTTTGTATTTTAAGTCTTTTATCAAGCAACAATTAAACAATGTTTTTATAATTCACGTTTTGTACGTATAACTTCGTTTTACTATGGATGATGGATCCTGAAGGGTTTACTTCCACTGCTAATGTTATATTTAATCGGTTGTATCCAATTGATGATATGTAAATAATTCTGATCGTCTCTTACCTCCTTCTATTTTATATCATGCATGTCTTGTTTCTCTTATTTCTTCACGCCCGCAAGGAAAACTCTGATAAATTTTAAGAAAAAAAATAGGGCGTGACACTATACGTGTCAATTATATTCCGGTCAATGTGGGTCAAACATAATTAATGCGAGTCAACCATAGTGAACACGATCAACTCTTATTGGTATAGTCAATATGGTCAATGTAATTTAATATATCAGTTTGCAGGTTCATAAAAGTATAAATAATGGATAAATTTCAATTTTGATCCTACATGTAAATTCCATTTCTATTTTCTAACAACCTAGTATACGTTTTCCAATTTTGGTCCTGTATGTTTCAATTTTTTCAAATTTCAGTCAAATTTTGATCGGATTTCCCAAAATCACTGATGTTACGTGAGATTTCCTGACGACCATCCAACCAAATTTGGATTGAAATTGGAAAAAAAAATTGTAATATACAGGACCAAAATTGGAAAATTTGACTGAAATTGGAAAATTTTGAAATATATAGAACCAAAATTGGAAAAAGTTGAAACATATATGACCACAATTGGAAAACGTATACTTGGTTATCCAAAATTGGAAAGGGTAATACATACATGACCAAAATTGAAATTAACCCTAAATAATATATGTATTACTAGTACTTTTATAAATTTATAGATAAATATTTATAAACTTCTAGAACATTGAGATGATATTTATTTGCAACTTCATAAAATGAATATCTTTACATATATTACTAATAATTTTAGAGAAGATGTCCCATGCAATTGGTGCATGTATCTTAAGTCCATGCACTCAAATCAGGTCGGATCTAATCCGATCTAGATTCGCACAATTTTTTTTTTTTGTATTGTCCTAATCTTTATGTTATATTAGACATACATTTATGTTATATTAGTTATACTTTTATATTCAGATTTCATAACCTTAATGTAATACTTAAACTTTAAAAAAAATCACTAATCTTTATACTATACTAGTCATACTTTTATGTATAAATATCATACATTTATGTAATACTTTAACTCCAAAAAAACCTAATTTCGGCACAAATTGTACATGTTTACCTTTATGTTATATTATTTATACATTTATATGCACATAATCATACATTTATTTAATATGTAAAGGTACAACTAACATAACTAAAATGTATGAAAGGTATTAATAGTTGTCTAAAAATATGTTAGAGTATAGTTAAAAACCTAAAAAGTATGACTAACTTAACACAAAAATATGAGTAATATAATTTAAATGTATGACTAACATAACATAAAAGGTATAACATTTGGAAGCGAATATAGACGAATTTGTGCGCAACCTAGTGGCATGTGCGGGTGCGTGGCGGCGCATAATGGACCAAGTGCACAGTTTCAAATATGTGCAACAAGTGTATATAAGTTTTGGTGACTATGTTAACATATAAATTAGTTGTTAATCGGCCTTGACCATGTTGACAATGGTTTGTATAGGGCTCCATCTTATATAAGGAGATCTATGAGACAATCTCATATAAATCTTTATTTATTTAAGAAAATCAAACAACATTATCATCAATTTTAAGTTGATTATGGATCCACTTCAAACCCAATTATACCAGTAAAAATATTCTTTAATCGATAATGCTTATTTTAGTGAATTTTTTTACTAAACATTCTCAAATGCATTTTTTGGTTATTATTTAATTTTTTTTCTATGTATTTGCAATATTAGCAAATAATAAATAAAAAAACTATAACATTCAGTGATTTTCATAGAATATAAAAAAAATTCTCCGAAATTATTCTATCAAATCAGTTTGACTCTTTCGGAGATTGGGGTATAACGGAGATGATCAGTTTGGATTTTGAGGATTCATAATTTCACAATTTAAAACAAATATTCATTCAAAAAAATACAAAAATTATATATATATATATATATATATATATATATATTGTATATCATTACTTAATTTAAATCTTAAAATAAGTCATAAATTAATACAATAGACTAGAAAAATTATTAAAACAGTAGTCTCTTCTAAAAAAAAGATTATATTTCCAAATTTTCTTCAAATTTTATTTTTCAAAATCTTCTTGACCTACACCTCATAAGCGGTCATAAAAAATTTTGTATTTTAAAATGTAAATAAATATTATAATTCATATTAAAATTTGAATGTATTTATAAAATTTAATTTAAATATATTATGCATTGTTTTACATAAATTATAAACTAATTATTTAATTTACATCCATTATATATAGTTAATAAATTTTATGTGTTCCCAAACTTATTCATTATAAATATTTTACTCCTTTCTTATTGTTAATTTCATCTAAAAAAATCTTAAAATTATAATAATAATAAAATTCAATCAAATTTATAATTAATCAAATATAAAAATATAAAAAATGAATGAATTAATATATATATATATATATATATATAAATTATTGGTCTCATGTGGCACAGAAGTTCAAAGGGGGTGAATGAACCTCTATCGATTTTTAAACATTTTTTGAATTTTCTGCATTGTACCTAAAAAGCTTACAGCGTAGGATGCAGTTCAAACTTTTAAGATAGAGTTTCTTTTGAAAAACCTTTTGAGATTTGAGTTTTATAAAGATCTTTTATGCAAAATGATGCAGCAAGATAAGAACAACGGATATATCAAAACAGAAAAAGCACACAAAAGTCTTGAAGTGGTTTAAAGGTGGTGTAATCCTTCTACGTCCACTCTCTCCTTCTCTAAGGAGGAACTTTGTTAAACAAATTTGTTTTACAGTACACAACCTTACAAACTATCAACTTAACAAGTTTCACCTAACGACACTTAGTTTCCACACAGGTTACTCAAGTCTCAAAGGCTAACCCACACAAGTTACTCAAGTCTCAAAGGTTGACCAACACAAGTTCCTGCTACCTCACACAAAGTTATTACCTTAAACTCTTAAAACTAAACACTCTGTAAGGAACATATTCCTATCAACTAAGGACACGTAAAACTATCTAAGCACACAACATAGAAGCAAAACGTATATAAGATTTCTTCAACTGGTGTTTGAAGTAGCCTTAAGAATTCTTGAACTCAAACTAAAGCTTGACTGCTTCTTGAATAAGTGTTTTTCTTTCTAAGTATTACAAAGTTGGTTGATGAAAATATAATATTTCCATTGATTTACTATTATGTCTCATGCCACAGCTTCTCAATCAAAAATCAGAACATGCTAAGAGAAGAGCATATCATTCAAATTTCCAAGCGTAGCCACCCTATCATCCTCCAAGTAATTTCCACTTGGACTACAATTGACAATCATTTGAATCACTAAACAACTAACATTTCAATCATCAATGTAAATGAACGCAAAATTTATTGGAGAAAATCGGTTTTGATCCAATTATAAGTGTGGGTCAATTTGTTGACTTTTGTAGGAAGTTTTGACCATACTTGTTTGACCATTATTTTGAGCGGTCGAAGTTGGGCAAATGTGAAAGGGCAAAAAGTCGTTCTATGTCTCGAGTAGATGATCGAAGTGCATTTCCACTCTCAAAATCGATTTTCGATGAGTGGAAATTAATGCACGAAGGTGGTGGCTAAAACTTGTTTGGTGGCCAGTGTTGCGTCTGATGTTGACAACATTACGGGCAACATTGCTCGTCTGTGAAGCCCAAAACACAAAACCCATTGAGTAGCCCATTTTGTAGTCATTGTGCTCTCTGGATATTTTACGTAGTCAAAGTTTGAAGATCCTACGGGAATTTGCAGATTCAAAGGCGTTCGAAGTCTCTGCAAGAATCTGTTGTCGCCGTGTTGTTTGCAATGTTACAACATCATCGACAACATCCATTTTCAGAATCTGTTATGTCCTGTGTTACAACGATAACATTAGTATTTTGTAACAATTTTATTTCATATTTTCCCATTGTAATTGACATTGTCAGCGCACTATAAAGCAACAAAATCCACCTGAGCAATTCCAACTCAATCTATTTTCGGATAAACAAAACAGAACACTTTTCTACTACTTTTATCACTCTGAAAAGCATTCCAAGGAAGGGAATCGAACTGATCACTACAAAAGTGCTGAGAGAACTCAGAACTTCGAATTGAGAACAAAGAAATATGTGTTCTCTTACTAAAAATTTATTTCTTTTAAAAGAAAACATTTTTAAGTGAAAATTTTTCTTTCAATATATTTCATGTATGGATCGACCAGTTTCTTGCCTACATTAATAAAAGAAAATATGAATAGATTTTTTGAACATCTGTCCAGGCTTCAAATAAAAGTGGATCACATGCCTAATATTAGCGCCGGATCCAGAATTTCAAAATTGGGGTACAAACAATTAAACAATAGATAATAGGAAAAAAAATTCACACATAAATAAAGTTTAATATTAAAGTTGTACTGCTAAAATATGTGAAAATATAAGATATTACACAAAAATTCAAATAAAAGTTGTAATTACAAGCTACAATTTGGTCCGTGAGTCTTCATTTTTTGGAAGCGATCTACATCATCATCAAAGATTTATAAGAACACACCATACTCAAAGAAAAGAGACCAAATTGACATTTGCTAATTGATCATCCATTCTATTCCATAATCTATTTTTGACATAGGTCATACTATTTCCAAATTCCACACCTATAGTAGCATTAAACTGACGGACATCGGGTTGATTTTCCATTATCTTGATTTTCTTTGATTTAAGAGTATTATTCTTCTTTCGAAATAGAATTAATAGAAAATAATAAGAAAAAAATTATATAAAAACAAATAACTTCAATTTTATAACAAATTAACAACTACAATGATAATCCACAATAATTTTCATTGCCAATCACACACATGAAAAAATACAAAACCCTAAATTGTGACAAACATTCAAATTAATCAATTAATAAACTAAATTAAACAATGAATATTAGTAGTGCTAAAACTTTAATAGATAAAAATATGTTTAAAAAAAAAAAACAAACAAACAAACCTGAGGTTGTAAGCAGTATTTGGTTTGTAATGAAAATAGAAAATAGAAAAATGAACTTGCAACTATTTAGGTTATAATGATAATATTGTAATATTTGATTAGATAATAATAATAATAATAATAATAATAATAAATTCAATTTGGGGTACAACCATACCCCTCGTACCACATTGGATCCGTCGTTGCCTGATATAACATATTAAAATATTGAAATATAAAATGAAAAATCATATTAATATTAAGAGTGAGTCATATGTATACCGGGTATATGAATCCGAGGATCCATTCCCCTGATCTAGCCCGGCCCAACCATCTACTCTATATATATTTTTCTTTATTTTTTATTTTTTTTCTCCCCTCACAACGCGCTCTCTTCTCCTCTCTTCTCCTCTCTTCTCCTTAGCACTCACTCCTCCTCTCTTTTTCTTCCTCGTCGTACATAGAGATGCCCAAACGATTTCCCGGTTCCGGTTCGAACCGCCGGTTCAACGGTTCCGAAATGGTGGAACCGAAACCGAACCGTGGAAGGAAAGGTTTCGGTTTCGGTTAGAAACCGCCGGTTCAACCGGAACCGGACGGTTCGGCCGGTTTGAACCGGCGGTTTTCGGTTTTTTTTTTTTTTTTTTGGTTTTTTTTAATCTATGATTCTATGATCCAAATTTAAACTTTAATGTTTGTTTTGAAGTATAAAATATCATGAGAAAATGCAACTTGGAGTAAAAAATATATTGAAAAATTGTATTGATCAAACTTTTTCAATAAACTTGTCAATATAATATAACTTGGGAAATTATTACAAGTTGGAACACTTAGAACTATATATAATCTATGATCTAATGATTCTAATCTATTACAAATGTTTGTATATATTACAATTAAACTTGTCAATATAACTTGGAAAATTATTACAAGTTAGAACTATATAGTCTATATCTAATCTATGATTGAATGATTCTAATCTATTACAAAAGTTTGTACTATATATTACAATTACAAAAGTGAGCATAAAAAAAATGAAAGAGCTTGAGTTTCATTTTAAGTTTGGAATTGAAATTTCAAACTTAAAATGAAATTGCCTATGTATCCTTAATTGAAATCGAATTAAGGAATCAAAACTCACGTAGTTCTCTTACCTCAACTTACCTTTTTCACTCGTCGAGGTTGACGCCACTTCCGCCAGAGGATGTTGTGTTTGAGTCGTAGCCATACAAATCTTGTCCACCGTCCTCCATGTGTGACAAATCGAGGTTTTGTTGACGTTTGGCGGCTTTGACCCAATCGTCAAGAAGCATAAGGTTTTGGACATTTTCGACGGCCAAATTTGCTCTCCTCTCACTCAAAGTGTGGCCCGATACGCTAAAGGCATGTTCAACCGAAACCGTGGAGGCGGGACATGCAAATATTTCCTTGACAATAATTGTTAGTATAGGATATGTGGTGATCCTTCGTGACCACCACTTTAATAGATCCACATTGTTCTCAAATGCAATTGATTCAAAAGTAACACTAAAATAAGAATCCAATTCTTGTGATGAATTAAGACCTCTAGCTTTTTTTTGAGTTCTAATATCATAAAAATTATAAAATTGAGAAAGAGTATCACCAAAAGTAGACGAAGAACTACTAGAACCTACATTATGAGGTCGAACTACATCTTCACTACTACATGATTCACCATACATTGTTTTATATTCTCTAAATAAATCATACAAATAATTTTTTGCCCGTTTAACCACTTCACTAGGATTAGGCACATATTCAACTTGATCATAATCACTAATATAACCAAAGGGGAACAATGCATTATAGTACATAGTTAAAAGTTCTTCTAATCCATCTTCTCTAATCCTAGGATCTAATAATTTAGCACATAAATATAGGGGGGGTATCTCATGATAATATTTTAACCATTTAGCTTTCATCATAATAATGGCATCACTTAAAATAGGATCATCTTTATAAGAGTTCATTATCAAAGCAATTTTAACATATTGATCTAAAGCTAAAGGAGATGTAGAATAATAACAACCACTTATTTCATTAGTGCCTTCTTCAAAAAATTTTAGCATACCAATCATGTTTATACAAGAATCCCAAGAATGAGCAAATAACATGACATTACTATCTCCAAATTCCATAAAAAAAGCACATAAAAGTTCTCTATAATTATATGAATCTTGAAGCATGTAATAAGTAGAATTCCACCTATGTTCCACATCTTTCACAATTTTTTTTACTTCGAATCCATTCATTTTACAAAATCTAGCCCATCTTTTTCGCATTTGTATGGTATGACAAATTAAATTAATTGCAACTCTAATTTTGTCTATTTCCTTTTCTAAAGTTGTTAGTCCATCTTGAACACATAAATTAAAAATATGACACATGCATCTAGTATGAAAAATATCACCATTTAATGAAGGTTTACAAAAATCCATTAACGTAGGCAAGCTCGCTTTATTATTAGTTGCATTATCTAAAGCTATAGCAAATACTTTTGTTAATATACCATAATCATTTAAGCTATATATTATTTTTTGTGAAATATGTAAACCGGTATGACTTTCATTAAAATCAACAAAAGCAATTAAACGTTTTTGAACATCCCATGCATCATCAATCCAATGACAAGTAATGCCCATATAATCATTCTTTTTATAAGGATCTTTCCAACAATCAACACATATTGCAACTTTTTGTTTAAGGTTAGCTAAATCTTGCATAAGATTATATTTTTTTTCACGAACTCTTTTATCAATATCCCTAGTGGCCGTGTTCCTACTTATCATTCTAGCCGGTGGTTGCAAATATTGGCTCACATAATCTTGATAATATTCATCGGAAGCCCATTGCAAAGGCAAATGTTTAGAAGCAATAAAATCGACGGTGTCTTTCCTAAGTTCAAGTTGGCTAAATTTAAACATTAAAGAATCCATACCTTGTGAAGACCCGGTGAATCCTCGTAGTTGTGTTTGAGAAGGAGCCAATCCAACCTTGTCGGGATGCTTCTTCGTGACGTGGTTGTTGAACGTTCCATATCCTCCTCCATGCTTGAACTTGTATTGCTTCCCACAATGATTGCACGTTACTATGTAGTCAACGGCACTATTAGGCACGGCCTCCTTCTTGAAGTGAACGGAGAAGATATCACTTCGAAGTGAAGAAGGTGCTCTACTAGAGGGGGTACTCCCTTGTGTGTGTTGCACGGTTTCTTCCTCTTCACCATCATCGGCTAAGGCTTGAGCGATTTGTTCCCCCAAATCGACATCTTCATCAAGCTCGTCACACCATCGATCAATTAGCTCGTCTTCGTAGGATTGTGGAGGTGGCATGGGACTCTTTCCCCTAGCATGAGATGAGGAAGCGGAAGAACCTCTTCTAGACATGATGATAGCAAATAAAAAAAATCGAAGTGGAAGTAGCACTACAACTAGATGATAATACGAACTAAAAAAAGTAATTTGAGAGCTTTTGAACTTGATATATTAAAGTGAGCAAGAATGCAAGAGAATTGAGAGAGAGAGCTTGAGAATTGGTGTGAAAAAATACACCATTTGAACCCCTATTTATAGATCTCAAAAATTCAAAAAAAAAAAGAAAAAAAGAAAATAGGCACGCTCCGGTTCGAACCGCCGGTTCCAGTTCGGTTGAACCGGCGGTTCGCATCATCTGCGCCGTCCATCTCCAACGGCAAATTGATCTTGGCCGTCCAATTCAAAAAACCTTAAACCGCCGGTTCGAACCGGCGGTTCGGTTTCGGCCGGTTTCCAACGGTCCATTGATCTCAGCCGTTGATCCACAACGGCTATATGCGTTTGAACCACAGCCGTACACATGGCATGCCAAGAATTAAAAAAAAAAAAATTACATAAACCGGCGGTTGGAACCGCCGGTTAAACCGCCGGTTCGCCGGTTTGCTTATTTCGGAACCGAAACCAAACCGTTCTCCGGCGGTTCCTGGTTCCGGTTCGGAACCGAAACCGGGTCAACGGTTCGCCGAACCGTTGACCGCCGGTTGAACCGGCCCGGTTTCGGTTTTCGGAACCGTTTGGGCGTCACTAGTCGTACATCGTCATCTTCTTCTCTTTTCTTTTCCTCCTCCTTGTTCAAATCATGATTTAAGTTTGTGGTTTTTATTTTATTTTTCTCTTTTTTTTCTCTTTAATCAAATGGTGACATCAAATTCTTTAATCAAATGGATTTTTTAATATTGTATTTTATTCACAACGCTCCTATAATTTAGTGATGGTGATTTTGCAAATTGCTTGTGAGATTTAATATAAGATCTATGTGTATGCTTATGATAGCAAGTTAAATTGTATGTTGATGTTGTTTCTTCTTCTTCTTTTTATTTTTATCTTCTTAAATTTAGATGATTGATTACAAATCACGATTCCTTTACAATGTTTTAACACATTGAAAATCAATTATTGCAGTCAAATTATAAGATTAATTGTAGAAAATTCGAGGAAGAAGATGATAAAAAATCGCATTTAAAATTTTAAACTTACAATACACTGATACCTTTTAAGTATATGAATAATACATTTAAGTTATACAAATAATAATTTTATATGTAACAATTAATACCTCAAGTAATATCTTTCATTAAAACAAAGTAACTAATATCTTATATAATACCTTATGAGTAAGCAAATAATACATTATTAGTATATAACTAATACTTTATGAGTAAGAAATATATAACTATATATATATATATACACACATTAGGTATTAGTTATATACTCATAAAATATTAGTTACTTTTATAACTGAAATATATGTTTATATTTTACTTGTATACTTAAATGTATTATTATTTTATCAAAGGGTATTACTTGTGTACATAAAAAGTATTTTACTTGTTTATCTATATAAATGTAAAATTTGTTTATTTCAAAGCTATTACTTGTTTTAAATAAAAAGTAGTAACATGGGGCACCACTCTAACCTACTGTAGCCAACTGAAAAGAATATGAAAAGGTATAAGAAGAATATTATTTCCATTATATACTGTTGTAAATGGATTTGCCTTTCCATCCCTAAAGTATTAACTTTGTTTTACTAAAAGGTATTATTTATTATATGTAATGATGTTAGTTGTTTTATCTAAAGGTATTAGTAATGGTATCAAATATTTATAACTTTATTTTTCTAAAAGTTATTACTTATTATATGCTAGCGGCTCCACTTGGTTAGTTGTTTTACATGTTAATATCATGGGATGATTTAAGTCTAAATGATTTCTTAGGTGCATTCTTTTTTTTTTTTTTTATAGAATATGATTTTTTTATGTAGAAGAGAGACACATTTCTATTACTAATGATCAGGTTTTGACTGCATCATATTATTTTTCTACATGAGGTTACATGTTAGAGTAGTATGTCGATTCAATAGTCACCTTCCTACTTTATTGGAAGTCTATTGAGTGGTTATGTCTCTATATTAGTCATATTTGAATTTTAGGAACTTGATTAATATTTCCTCTTTCAATGTTGATCTTTCTAGTACATCAGTTAGTCACCGTAAGTTTCAACAAATATTGTAGTTGGTCTTGTCAACATTCTATTATTTGTGTGATGGATGAGATCTATGTGGTTATTTAGTCGAAAATATGGGTTTAGGATGTCAAAAAATATAATTGTAATTTGAGTTTTAATAATATGTTACTTTTTTAGCGTTACATTCAAAAGTTAGAATTGAATTGTAATTCTTTTTTTAAATGATGATTTTTTTTTCTTGGGCGTTAGGCCTTATTGAATTGGAGATTAATTAAATGATTAGGATTGAGTTGGATATGTTAAAAACTATACTAGCAAAATTACACATTTGACCAAACCATAAAAAAATCTATATCACTTGTCGTTACATGAATAAGCCTTTTAGATTCAATTCATTAAATGTATTAATTCACCGAAATGATAGAATAAATTAGATTTTTAAATATATAAGTTCGATTCAAATAATCTAGATTCATACTAACTTGGAGATGCACAACCTATAGTTAATACAATTTTTTAAAATCAAATTACAACAGTTATGGATTATGTCCCAAATTTCTAACAAAAAGTTTGTGAATATTGTAGTAATTAACTCATAATAACAATACACGTTATTTTAGTATAAAGAATGACACATAATTATAAGTTAATCACGGGTTAATTTTTGGGTTTGTTTTTTCTTATAAAATAAGAGGTAATTTCTTGTGAACTCGTTTCTAAGAATCAATTCGTAAAACGTAATTTCATTTAAAATATTCAAATATAAATCACTATTTTTACATAATAGTAGGATAATGTAAATTAAGTATAATGTGTCTCACAAATAATCATTGAGAAAGTGGTAGACCATTTTCGCAAAATATTTATTTTTGGAACCGCCAGCAATTTTTAAATGAGACAACGACGACTTTTGAGTTGGCTTTCAAATTCAAAATCCATCATGGCCCGTATATCATTTTCGGGCTCCAAGTCTAAGCCCATGACCCGATTCATATTTTCAGATTTTGAGGTCTCATCTCCAACTTTTCTTCTTTGTTTATGTTTTTGTTTTTGAGAAAAGTCCTCATCTCAAACTTTTTATTTTAAAAAAATGTCGTCGCAAACCTACGGTGGTTAAATAAAAATGTGTAGTTTTTAGTCTACACAAAAACTCATGTAAAATCGTTTTATATAAGATCGTGAGACGTTTTTTATACTCTTATATGAAATCGAAATGAATCATATTAAATAGGTTGACCCATCTTTTTGATCAATATGATCTCCGTCGTATATAAAGTTTTACGTGAGACCGTCTCGAGTAAGACTTACTCTTTAATTTATATAGTTATAGTTATGTTTGATGACTTATATTTCGTATCATGATATATAGTATACTTGATATAAAAATATGCATATTATTAGATAAAATCATGATAATTTTATTTGCTTTATAGTTTACGTTTTAGTTAAGAATCCAATTAAAATCATTGTATAGATTATAGTATAATAGTGATGATTTGAAAATCATTAACTTCTTCCGTCTCATTAAGACAAACTTATTTCTTATTTTTCTTTATCCAAATTATAGTTCAATCTCCCCCAATTGTGAGTGGCAATTATTTTTTTCCTTGCCTACTATCATGGAAGAAAATATTTCGAAATATTGTCAATATTTCTTATATTTCTGTTTTTTCACATGAGATCATAGAAACGAGTTGGCACGATATTTCCTTAATATTATTGTTTTTTCACATAATCTATATAGATTAATAGGTTGTCATGAAGTTTCGTCAAAATATCGTTAAAATATCAATAAACATTTGATATCGATTTTGATATTGGTGGCTTCACAATACAAATTGTTGGGAAATTGGTAATATCGATAAATATCAATTTCAGTAAAAAAAATTAGTATATGAATATTTTGTAATAAAATTTTATAATGAATGACCCTACATTTTAAAGGAAAAAAATGTATTTTGTACCCTAATAACATTATAATTTACACATTATATCTATGATGTATATAAGATTAAATTTTTATGAAAGTTAAACTAATTGTTAATTATAGTGCTTATAAGATCAAAAGTTTATGAAAATTGAATAATTGCTTGAAATAATTGGTTTGCACATATCTGCATGTTTACTCCAATATTGTTTAGATCAAGATGACATGTCATCTTATTTATTTAAACCTCATAAGAGTTCATTTTGGTATTAATAATAATATATATTCAAATATTATGAATTTCTAATGGATGTCTGCCAATGTTTATATAATTTATAATCTTCATATTTGTAGTGAATATGTCATTTTATTTGAAATTATAAGTTGAATATTATAGCATTATAATTCTGTAAAATATCATGTCTGACTCCCCTTTTTTTTACAAAGTTTTCATATTTTTTTAATTTATCGATATTTTCATTGATATTTCCGTAAAATTAAGCTATCGATATTTCTAGCAAAACAGAATTTTTCGTCCTTGTCTACAATGCGCCAATCTAAGACACTTTGTTATTAATCACAAATCTCACTCTCATAAAGATGTTGTGATGACCAAAATTCGAAATCAAGAAAGAGACCATATATAACATGCCCTAATTGTATGAGAATGTCTCATGTGTACCTGATGTGTATACCTCGGGTCGGTGGGGATTCGACCTGAATCAACGCCTTTTTTTTTCTCGACCTTTATACTATATTAGTCATATTTTTATATTATATTAATCATACATTTATATACAAATATCATACTCTTTATGTAATACTTTAACTTAAAAAAACGGTTGACCTTTATACTATGTTAGTAATACATTTAAGTTATATTAGTCTCACCCTTATATACAAATATTATACATTTATGTAATACTGTAACATAAAAAAAAAAAAATTGCCACAATTTATGCATATATACCTTTATGTGATATTACTCACACATTTAATCTTTATGTACAAATTATCATATATTTATGTAATACTGTAACTTAAAAAAAACAATTTCACCATAATTTGAGCATATATAATTTTATATAATATCACTCATATATTTATGTGATATTACTTATACGTTTATATCAACATAGTCATACATTTATGTAACACAAAAACTCACATGAGACGGTTGCACTTAAAATAAAAATATATATTTATAACTGTAAAAGACATATTTGAATAAACTCATACTTATACTATAAAAAACATACTTATAGTTGAAAAACATATATTTACATTTGTAAAAGGCATACTTGAATTCCGTTGCACGTGAGACGGTCTCACAAGAGACCAATTCTTTATGTAATATATAAATGTCATACATTTATGTAATATATAAATATACAACTAACATAACTAAAATGCATGAAGGGTATTAGTATTTGTCTAAAAAACATTTGAGATACAACTAAGAACCTAAAAGATAGGGAAAAATGACAAAAATATCCCGTATATTACCCCTAATTATGACTTTACCCTTTAATTTTTTAGGTTTCTAAAAATACCCCGTATATTACCCCTTCCTGTCAATAATACTCATTTACCTATAACAAAAGGTAAAGAACCAGTCATAGTTTGACGTGGCCGGTTATATTCTGATGTGGAGTCAATTTATGAGTTTTTAAATTCTAATAGCCATATCACTTAACAATGTCATTAATTTTCCCTCCAAATCCCTGAAAAATCCATTTATCATTAAAATCTAATAAATTGGAGCCCAAACCCTTACATTTCACACCTCCTTCCTCCCATTACTAAGAGCATCTCCAACGCAGCCGCAAAACATAAACTCAAACTCAAATTTTGAGTTTTTCCATCTCCAACCCAGCCGCAAATTTGGACGCAAATCAGCCACTGTGAACAGTAAGTGGCAAATTTGGCACTTACTGTTCACAACTCAATTTTTTTTTGATTTTCTTTTATAATAATTTTCACTCATTTGATATTAATACACATATACTATATAATATTTTACTATGTACATGCGTATTACGAATTATTAATAGTGTAATTATTAAATAGTGTAATTATTAAATATAAGCATGAATTATTAATAAAAATATAATTGAAATATCATACAATATTTAATGCAAATTACAATGAAAGTTACTAAAACACATAAGCATTACAACATGTTAAATTTAAACTAATATTACACATCATGCTAAATTTACTAGATTTTAAACTCCATAATATCGAATATTATGCAAGACATAATCACTGCATGCATTATAATGCATAATACGATAATCGAGGATGAATGAGATCTCAGTGCTTCGATTGTAGAAACGAGAGATGTGACAACTCCAGATGTAGAAATGATAAGTAAAGAAAATTCTACATTTCAAGATTTTCTTCATCGGCATAGAGAAATAAGAGATGCAGATGCTCATTACAAACTTCGAAATGCATTGATCGAACATCTTTGGGAAAATTGGTCTAATTCGAAATGTTAGTGATAATCATTATATAATTTATATTTTTCTGTCATTATGTAATTTATTTGCATTGTGTGGTATGACTAGATTTTTTCTTTAGCATATTAATATGTATTTGTGATGAATTTTATAATATAAGTTTGGTATTTTTTTAATAAGATTTATAGTTTATAAATATTTATTTATAATTGAAATCAATTAAGTTAATTTTTTTTATGAACTTAATACACAAATATTTGATATTAAAGAAAATTTAAAAAAAATTAAAAATATTGTAAAAGAATATTCCAATTTGAGTTTGAAGGGTTGGAGATGGCCTAAGAGTCTCGTTCTTACCTCTTCAGATTGGAAGTATTTTTGCAATGGTGTGTGTGAAAGAATAGATGGAGATGGAATTGTTGGAGGGATGATTGGCGGTGGACGGCGGACAGTGGTTTGCGATGTAAGTTGGAAGATGGATATGAAAAGATGTGGAGGTCGAATCTGTCAATGGAGGTGGGCGGTCGAGCAGAGGAGAACAGATCGACAATGAATTGGATAAGGGTGGCGGAGCTAGAGAAGATGAAGATGATGGTAGAGAGGTGGCCGATGTTGTAGCAGCGGAGCGAGAGATCGGCAACAAATGGTGGACTGAAGATGGTGCTGCGAATCTGGAGGTGGAAAAGGTGGTTGCGCCCGATGAAGGTGAGAATGGTGGTGGAGCAGATCTAGAAATGGGACTTGAAGACACGACGGTTCAGGGTGAAGATAAAGGTGAAAACGACAATGGAGGTGGAGATGAGAAGTAAAGGGAGATAGAGATGGTGGTGGTCGGATTGCAAGGAAAAGTGATGGGTGACAGATGGAGACGGTGGCTCGGAGATGAGCGAATGTGGCGTTGCTGATGGTGGAGAGAAGCTGCGAAGGTCGAGCAACGCTGGTGGTTCGCCGGCGGTGGTAAGAGTGGTTGAAGATGGTGGCGGACTACGAGCCCTAATTTTCTTCCCTTTTTTCTTAATTCCAAGTGTGCTTCTGTTTTAAGTGACTTGACAGCGAAAATGTTTTAAGTGTGAGATTTGCCAAAAAGAAATTCAAAAACAATATCCACGTCAGAATTAACCGGTTACGTCGGCGTGTAACTGGTTATTATAGGTATTATTGACAAGAAGGGGTAACCTATGGAGTATTTTTAAAAAAAAATAAAATTAAAGGACAATGTCATAATTAGGGGTAATATACAGGGTATTATTACCATTTTCCCTTTAAAAGATATGACTAATATAATATAAATGTATTACTAACATAACATAAAGATACATCACTTAGAGTGAATTTAGGCAAGTTTGTGCGCAGACTTGGTGACGCATATCTGCACACGGGTTGGGTCGACCCATAGATCCAAGTTTAGTGCGTATCTGCACATGGGTTTGGTCGACCCGTAGATCCATGTAACAGGTGTATAAAAGTTTTGGCATAATTGTATTAATGGATTCCAATTTAACAGAAATATCCGTTTACATAATGGGCCGACCCGGATTTACCTGTATCGGCAATGGCGCTCTTGCATGTCCGAGACATTGATGACAACAAAGTAAGCAACTCTCTCCCTCTCTCTCCTCTCTCCCATTTCTCTCTCATGTATTTTTGATCGATCCATTATTAAATTATTATGCCTGTAAATTCAATTTCACGCCCCCGATTATAGTTGAATTTTGATTACCGATCAGAGAGCAGGCGCCAGAGAATCGAAGAAAAGTGAGCAAACTGACTAAAATGTTATACCTCTTCCTTATTACTCTTCGGAATTTTGATATTTGATGGATATTTTGCCCAAATTCCGCGATTCTTTTCGGAATTCGGTTGTTTTAGTTAAATTGGCTACTTTTTCAGTGCGATTTGATTATGCTAATATTTTGTTTCGTTTGTGGTTGTTTATTTCCAGATAAGTTGCTCGAGATGATGAAAATTGATTGATGATCTGGAGAGGAAAGATGAATTTTAGGAAGGGATCGTTGATCGGTTGAATTTCGTAGGCTTTTCTCTTAATTTTATTCCCTCGTAAATACTGTAGAGATTATTTTTTCTGCTTGATTTGGTATATCATGTGCAGATTTTTAGTTTTGTAGATGCATTTAAATCCTATTCATTGCAGTGGAAGTGTTATTATAGAGTACAGTGTCAAATTGAGTAGCCATTAAAGAAAATAAGATCTCAATAAATACATAGCTAGAAGAAATTAGAAGTGCTTGTGTTATTTTCGTATTTTGCAATTTCATCATAGGAAAAGTTTGAGTATAATTTTAGGGGTTTATATAGGAAACTATAGGAATTCAGTTGAATATCTTTAAGATTATTGCCTATTCTTTTCAATCGACAACCGGGAATGCAACGAAAAATTGGGCTTTGAGGTTGCAGAAGCTATTCTAGTGATGCAGTTAAATAGGCCCTCTGATAATGCTGAAGACATGATTGGTGAGGCACATTGTACTCAGCTAGATTCACTGGATCCTATATCCATAAATAATGTGCCAATGTGGAAAAATGCAAATAACAACATTTCTATTCAAACTGGTGAGGAATTCTCCATGAAATTTCTTCAGGAGTGTGCTGGTTCTCGAGTTGTCACTGCAGTGCATAGTGTTGCTCCCAACTATGAGGAGAGGGTTGGGGTTCCTGGTGCTCAGGATCAGCAATTGGTTTATGAGGAGCTTGCTCGAGTTCTTGGTTTGGGAAGAATGGATTCTGAGTGTGGCTCTGATATCACGGAATTTGCTTCTGCCAGAGGATCTACTACACATTTTGATACTTATTTGAATAACGAAAGCATGCTTTACATGGATAATGGTGCTAATCGACACAAACCTAGCAAGTCTACATCAGAAGTGTGCAATGACCAGGCCAATGTGGTGTCTACTGTTCCATTATTAAGTGAATCTGATTCCTCCAAATCATTATGCTCCTCTGGATTAGGAGTTTCCGATGGTTCTCAGTTAGGGAAGCTAAAGCTTCTTTGTAGTTTTGGTGGTAAAATAGTGAGACGACCAAGTGATGGAAAACTCAAATATGTTGGGGGAGAGACACGCATTGTCTCTATTGGGAAACATCTTTCATGGGAGGAATTGATGAAGAAAACTGCCAAAATATTCAACCAGCCTCATGCAGTTAAGTACCAGCTTCCAGGGGAGGATCTTGATGCCCTTATATCTGTGTCTTCTGATGAGGATCTACAGAATATGATTGATGAATATTATGGGGTTGACAAACCTGAGGGTTCTCAACGAGTTCGTATTTTCCTGATTCCGCTGGCTGAATCTGAAACCTCTTCTACCATTGATAACAACATTATTCAGAAGAGCGACACGGATTATCAGTATGGTGTTACTGTAAATGGTATGGTTGGAACTGATCCGAACCTCCAGAAGTACTACAATGGGCAATCTTCTGCTAGTGAGATGGGTGGTCATTTGATGCCAAATGCAGGAAACAATCCATTAAGTGAAAAAATCTTCCCCTTGCATCCTTTGGAAATTAAGGATTCCATTGGTGGAAAATCACAGAAGTTGTTTGGGTCTCCTTCATCGACTCCATTTCCTGTTCAGCAAGCAGATATGAGGAATGCTAATACGACAACTCACAGAAACAATTCTTCACTCAGTAGTACTGAAGGTCCAACATTATTTAGCAACTTACCACTACCACCTGAAGAGTCCATCTGCTACGGTGCTTGTTACCACAACCCTCAATTGGATGTAAATTTGATGAAGTCACCTGTCCCAATTGATAAACGTAATGTCCTCCAGCCAAATATGACAACTCAATTAATCTTTGAAAGAGATAATTTGGCTCCTCAAAGACTGGAGCAGAACAATAGCAACTTTGTATTGTGCTCTCGGGATGGGGTTGCAATTATGGAAAAAGCATCAAATTTGGAAACTCCTCTTCCTCGACCTGATCATTTGGTGGAAATAGTACCTGGATCTAGTGACCAATTTAATTGCTACCTTGGGATGCCTCATGCATTTTCTGATTCAAAGCTTCAGGAACAGGGAGAGAAATCTGCTTACACTTCTCAAGAAGATATGGCTCGATCATTTTCTTTAAACTTGGGAAGACCCCAGTTAGATTCTTACAGAGTTTCTACTGCTTTGCCTGAAAAGCCAGTGCAATTGCATGATAATGTTGGCTTCATCAATACTCAGCTCCAAACCAACCCATTGATTGCTGAGCCAACCATTCCTGTTTCAGGGATACCATTTGTGCACTCTCCTTTGGGCTTCGAGGCATTGAGCAAATTTGAAACTAAGGACATCACTAGTACTGCCAGGAAAGGCCAATTGGGTGAAGAAGATTTAAGAAATCAAAATTCAAAGTTGAAACCTCTCAACAAAGAATACATCTCGAATTTTGAAATACCAAAGGAGCTGACAAAGGGATTGGAGAATGTTAACCTTGAACCTGGCCCACGTGTTTGCCTTTACACACCAAAGGAAGAACCACTAATTTCCTGTAGCTTTGCCCCTGCATCATCTTTTGTCGATACGACACAATTTAATGATCCAGAGTTGAAGCAAGCCCATAAGAATTATTTTGGGGAAACCTCAGCTGGGGTCACAAAGCACAACCCTGAAAGCCATTCATCTTTGGCCAATAACTCAGAAGTTGTAGGGCTTATCCATAGTTCTCAGGGACTGTCTCATGATAGTTGTAATGCAGTTCTCCTTAATGGACTGTCTAATGGCCTAATTTCACCTCAGACCATTTCTAGTCAATCTATTGAGGGTTCAGTGAATATTGGTTGTCAAGAACCCAATGTAAGAGGATGTGGAAACATGTATGGACCTACAGGTGTTGGTAATACAGATTGGAAAAAGATCCATCATAACTCTGGTTTGTTCAGAGGAGAAGTTTCCCTCCTTGATGACTTGTCCCATTGCACTGATAACTTGGTTGAAAAGTCAGACAGTGTTGGAATTTTTACTGAGCATCAGCAAAAGAAAGATGGTTTATCAATTGATAGCGGCAAGCAATGTAAACAGAAGCCTGTGAATTATAATTTGTCGCCTGTAGAATTCCCCCCCACTACTGTCTCAGATGTACCAGTTGCTGATAACGTGAAAATATTATCTACCTGCGACGAATCAGAGAGTGCCTTACAGAATATGGAATCTGAGGCAATACTCAGTCTTTTATTTAATTTAGCATTTTTTTATTATCTTTATCTATACATTATATCAAGTGATTGCCTTTAACTGATGCAGGATGTCACTGCTGATAATCACGAAGATGAATTGTTTAGTGATGCAATGCTAGCTGAAATGGAAGCAGATATATATGGTCTGCAGGTATTCTTTCTCTCTTTGTTTTCAAGAGCAATTGAAGTTACGCTTTTGATCTAGTTAATATGTATAGTCTTCTATTTTTTCTTCTGAATCCTGTTTATGGTTGGGGAGGAGTGGAAGGACAGACATGTGCAATTTGTGTCTCCCTTCTTGTTTTTTGTGGGGTCTGGGGAAGCACTTGGTATTGGAAAAAAGATATAGGATGGATTTGGGTTGCTATAAACTTCACTTATTCAGTACTTTCATCAACCATAACATACTAAACTCATTCCTTGTTGACGTTACTGTGGACTGCTTATGTTTGCTGAATTTTATGTTAGCATTTCTATTTATGCCTTTGCCTGGTTAATTACATGACTAATTTGTTTCAATTTTCAACTTCATAACTAAGCAGATGATTTGATACACCTAGTAAAAAATTGCTATTCAGTGAATTTTCCCTATTAATATTTCCATTTATTTCCTTTTTTGTCGAATCCCATCTTAACTTATCAGTGATTGTCTCTAGATAATTAAAAATGCTGATCTTGAAGAATTACGAGAGTTAGGATCGGGTACATATGGAACGGTATATTATGGGAAATGGAGAGGAACAGACGTCGCCATCAAAAGAATAAAGAAATCATGTTTTTCTGGGAGATCATCTGAGCAAGAACGATTGGTAGAGCATACATATTTTCTGTCATATATCATGTCTTGTACACTTGGCAGAAACTTTTGAATGGAATACGCATGAAAATTGATATATAATGTATAAATATTTTTTAACTCCTTTTGTAGACAAAAGACTTCTGGAGAGAAGCTCGTATTCTATCAAATCTGCACCATCCAAATGTTGTTGCATTTTATGGGGTGGTACCTGATGGTGCAGGGGGGACTTTGGCAACTGTTACAGAATTCATGGCGAATGGATCACTTAGGACTGCTCTAGTTAAAAAGGATAGGTACAGAAGTCTACCTTATATGCTTTTGCGATATTCCTTTATATTTGGGCTTGACTTTCTGAAATTAATTCGCAGATTTCTTGATCATCGTAAAAAGCTTATTATCGCCATGGATGCAGCATTTGGCATGGAGTACTTGCATTTAAAAAACATTGTCCATTTTGATTTGAAATGTGATAATTTGTTAGTTAATCTGAGAGATCCACAGCGACCTATATGCAAGGTACTTTTTTAGATAGATCATATAGTGATACTTGTGAACTTCATGTTCAAAAGTAGCTTCAGATTAATAAGAACTTCCAGTGCAAGGTACTTTTAGATAGATTATATAGTGACAGGTTGTGAACTTCATGTTCAAAGTACCTTCTGAAGTAGGAATTCCAGTGCAATGTGTCCTTCTAAAGCCAGCAAAACTATAACCAAAAACAAACTTGTAATGGCTAATGAAAATCTTAGTTCACAAATTTGAATTGAATCTGCATTATTGAATAAATTCACCCCCCTATCCGCACCATATCTTAGGGAACTATATCTTTCACACAGCAGTTTATATTTTTCATTCAGGCCCTCTCAATGTAGGAACAGTATTTTGAAATAAGTCACTTTTATATTTCCTGTTTCTCCACAACTTGATACTGAAGTTTGGGTTTATCAATGGTCAAGACTTGAGATGATATGTATCATCATTTTAAAGAGAAACAGGGCACCAATATATCAACTGAAATACCCGTGGAATATTGTATATATAACATCGAAATGTGCCCTTCTTGGTGTTGTAAATGACAAATTATCACAAAAAGAGATTGTGCATTCCTTTGTGATATATGGCGAAAGTACAATGATTGCAAAAGGAGTTTTCCACATAGCAATGTCACCCATCCATTTTCTGAGAAATGTTTTATTCATCTTTGTCTGCTCTGATGACTAACAAATTGCTAATAGGTTGGAGATTTTGGACTCTCAAGAATTAAACGCAATACTCTAGTATCTGGCGGTGTTCGAGGAACCCTTCCATGGATGGCACCAGAATTGTTGAATGGAAGTACTGGCCGGGTATCTGAAAAGGCAAGGACTACTGTAATAATTTTCAATGTGTTTGCCTATTGTAAGTGATCACTAAAAATAGAGGAATTTAAAAGCTAATCTGGTTTTAACAGGTTGACGTGTTCTCATTTGGTATTGCATTGTGGGAGATTCTCACCGGTGAAGAACCTTATTCAAATATGCATTGTGGGGAAATCATTGGTAAGTCCTAAAACTATCACAACCAAAAACATCTTTAGTTCACTAAATATTTTTGTTAATGTCTGAAATGACATCTATGCTGGAGGCCCATATAAAAAGTTGAAGCGCTTACTAATATTTAGATATCAATTTTGTGTTGGCATTTGGCCAATTTCTAAGATATCCTTGTCTATTATTAGAGTGTGATTGAGATTTATATGTATGTTCACAATTATGTATGTACAAATTGGCATTCTGGTTTAGCAATCAAACAAATGACAGAAGATTTGGACTGACAGTTTATGAAAGTAGCTTGTTTGGGTTGGATGGCGCTGGACTTTATAGATTCTGATTCATGCTCGGGGATATTGAGATTGCATTTATTGCATCAAATAGCATTACTTGAGAAATGTGGTTTATTAAGTGGTGTAAGGTTTTAGAACAGCAAGAGTAGTTGATTTTACAATTGATGGAAAATAAGGCACGGCAAGGAGATACATTTTGACTGGGGCTTAGTTTTATGTGTCCATAAGGTTGTTTCAAAATATTGTTCACACAATGAAGATAACTGAGGTTAGCTTGAGAAAGCAAGAAGGGTGAAGCTTGGGCTGTATTTCCATGGCTTAGGAAGATAAAGCTGAAAGATAGATTACTTCCTGGGTTTTGTAGATGTAATGATGATCTCGCCCCTAGTAGGATACTATTTGGTCTTGACATTGAACTGGTAAACTAACGAAGTATTCTGCAGCAAGTTGCTTTAATTACTCTCTGGAGTTGGAGCTAAAAGAAAATGTATGGAGAGATGTCTTGATAATTCTTGTAATTTCTTAATTGAATGAGTTGAAAGTATGTCTTGAGCAATAAAAGTTTAGATGAAAGTCCAAAACCAGGCCCATGTCTGGCAATTAGTAATTCTTCAAACTTATTCATAAAAAAATATTTCCCCTTGCTACGAAATGAAAGTTTTGCCACTCAATATGAACTGGAGGGAAAATTTCAATTAGTTAGTTTGAAGAAGGGATAAGTTATAGTTGGCAAGAAATCAGACGTGTTTGCAGAACTTCTCGAATATGCAAGGACTGTACTTCAACAGAAACTTTTTTGGAGGGATATATATTATACATACTGTTTGTGTGATACTACAAATTGTTATTGTTTCTTGAAATCTTTTTCTCTGTGCAAATAAACAACAATTAGATCAGATGAACTGATCAGCATCCATCTATAATAGAAAAGATATTTCTTCCCAAATTTGATTTCTTATCAGTGGACTTAGTTGCAAAGTATGAATGCAGGAGGAATTGTCAAGAATACCCTGCGTCCTCCAATTCCCGAGCGGTGTGATCCCGACTGGAGAAAGCTTATGGAAGAATGTTGGTCAGCAAGTCCTGAAGCCAGGCCTTCGTTTACGGAGATCACACACAGGTTACGATCTCTCTTTGCCATGCTTCAATCAAAGCCAGGCGGGAAACAGCTGAAGCCCAACATTTCCAGGTAAGTCGAAAGAGATGCGTATCGAAAGTGTGCATATATACGTTCTTTAGACGGGAATATTGTATAGTATCTTCTTGCATAGCCTCTGTGATCGAAGTTTTGTGGTGTTGTGTCTTCTTCCTCTCTGTTCATAGTTTTGGCTGTTCTTTAAATATTGGTGTGTGGATGGATGCTACTTTTGCTGAGTTCTTTATCTATTCATTCTTTCTTCACTCTCATGATAACTATTTCGATACGTAGACTTATTGTTATATTGAATTTTGTTGCTTTAATTTATCTTTGTTCAAAAATTTAGGAATTTAAGTTTTTTTTTTTTTCATTTTAAATGGGGAACCTGAATCCCTTTTCAAAATTCTCAAACGATGAATTTAGTGGGGATGATATTTGGTATGGTAAACTGTATGAAGACGATATTCTCAATACTATTCTCCAATCGAACCATTATCATTCCTACTTGAAAGTGTGTATTGGATAAACTTTGTTCCTTTACAGTAGCCTAAAAAATCCCACTAAAAGAAGTAAATTATACCAGACATGTTATATGTGACAGGCTCGATCAAGTAGTACATTTGTTAGAATTGTAATTAATTGGAATTTCAACTTCAAACATCAAATTTCACACTCATTTGATCACTCGAGTGAATAATAAAATTTCACGAAAACGTGTGGTATATTGAACCTTGAAAGTGTGGTGATCGTGTAAGTGTAATAATTAATGCATGTTTGGTCAACTGTTGAGAAACACGAAAGTAGAATAATGAAATTGTGGGGAAATCACGGGAGAATTACATACCAACATACTTAAAGTTAAGATTCAAATAAAGCTAGTTCAATTCCTCAAAATAAATAAATAAATAATTAAAGCTAGTTCAATTAATATTAGGTAAACTATTATTATTATTGGCAAATTGCAATAACTATGAATTAATGTGACGGCTGCCAGCATTTTATTTTCTATTTTTTGAGGAATTTTATGGGTCTAAAATCATTAATAATAGGCCAGCTATTAATTTAAAAACTGAAAAAGAAATTATATCAATTTAAGGTCTAGTTCACAGAATCATCAATTAAAGATCTTAAATTTAACACTGTTATTTTAAGGTCTTTAATTGATAATTTTAAATGATCTAAACTACATCCTGAATCAATTTTATTTTATTTTTTCTAAAAATTTAAATTGATAGTTGATCTATTTTTCGAAGTGTAAACCTATAAATTAAACTAATTCTTTTTATTTGATGAAAACCGGCAATAAGTTAACAAACATTTAAAGAGAGACCAAGTGTTTGTTTCAAGATTCAACCAACTCTGGTCCCATTTTCTATAGGTGTGAAACTCTTTTATTCTTTTTTTTTTTTAATATATTATTTATTTATTTATTTATTTCTTTTGTGTACCTACTTGAGGGGATAGGAGTGAGGTACATTTTAAGTGAATTATATAAATTTTGGTGGGTTGAATAACTCGATAATAAGGCAGGTTGATTTATTATGTTGATAATTGATATGACCTACTTAATTGACTCGTATCAGTTGTTTGCGAGTTTAATAAATATTAAGTCTATAATTATAAAAGCTTAAACGAAGCAATTATTGATGCTTAATTGATGCACACCAACTAAGTAAGTTGGATGAAATACAATTAATAGATATTTGGAAAGTAAAGGTTAATTAATGTAAAATAGATAACATGTCAATGTCTAGAGACAACTTTTGGTGAATGATCGATTTTAGGTTGATTCAAATAAGATTTGCTCGGTAAGGAAATGAATCTCTCTTATTCATTGATCAAATTAATTGATATATTCTTCGGTAAAACGGTCTTATGAATCCAATATCACAACTCAATATTTATTAATTGGTTGTAAATTAACATGTGTTACTGAATCAAATTCGTAAAATAAACTTAAATGCTTACATGAATAGTTGGCCTTGTTGGCTATTTTGCTTAGAATTCTACTATTTACTGTGTTTTTTTTTCTACTATATATATTTTTCATATTTTTTCAAGAGGAGCAATCTCGAAATTTCAAATTTACCAAATTTTAATCACTCATTCCAAACATAATATTGATTAAAATAATTTTCATAAAAGATAAAGTAAAATGTTGTGGTAAAACACCAAACAATGTCATATTACAATGATTGTAGAAAAGTAAATTATTACAGAAGGAAAATGTTCTCAAAAATGTTGGGAATAAAACAGACGACACTAATCTGCAAAAAATATTGCCGGAAATGTTGGGACACTGTCGGCAACACAGCAACAACAGAAACTCCTTTGAGTAGCCTTCCGCTTCCTCTTTCTTCGTCTTCACAACAACTTCCAGCCACGAACAGACCTTCAACACAGCAACAAGAACAACACACGAACAAGGTAATAAGTCAAGTCAAGGATAGACCTTTTCCCTCAAAGACAAACACGTCCCGGCTATTGTCCAAGGTAATAAGTCGAGTCAAGGATAGACCTTTTCCCTCAAAGACAAACACGTCCCGGCTATTATTAATGACGTGTTATGCTAGAAATTTGTACTTAGACAAATTCTGACGTCAACATAATTAAAACTGCTTTTATTGTTTTTATTCGGTTCAGCTCGTTCGATTTGGATCGGTCTATTTTTTGGTGTTAGGCTAGAAATTTGTACTTAAACAAAATTTGACGTCAACATAATGAATACCAACCGTATTTATACTCTTTTTTATCCGGATCGGTCTATTTTTTGGTGTTAGGCTAGAAATTTGTACTTAAACAAATTCTAACTTTAATTCTGACGTCAACATAATGAATACCAACCATATTTATAGACTCTTTTGTGCATAATGAATACCCGAGATCATGGGAGATACATTACTATCCAAATCAGCCCAAAACGTGCGTGTGGGCCCATTACTTGGTCTACACACTTTTGTAAACCTCCAAGACATTATTACTTATATAGTGGAGTCAATAAAGTTAAAATTTCCATGAGAGACAATTCCTAAATTTCAAACTTTCCATCCTCAACTCACATATTTTGTGCATTAATTCCCCACTTACCGAAAATCGGTTTTGAGCGTTTAAACACGCTACAATCATCTGTTTAGAGTGTAGATTTATCTCATGTCTTTTAATTTCACAATGACCCACATTTGATCCCTCAATTTTATGGTTAAACATGTGTGGTTACACATTGATCAAAACCATCTTCCCAACAAATATCACTTTATATATGCTATTATACAATCTCAACTGATACAATCTCACATTAACGAATCAATCTCACATATCCCATCTATGCAATCAACTGCTATGGCTTGTTTGGTTTGATAATTGAGATTGTTAAGATGGACATGTTATGTTGGGTTTGTACTATTCATATAAATGAATATTGGTTTAATTTATATGTTTGGATTGAAAATTGGATTTAAGGTTTGATTTAATATGTGTCCATCTTAAACAAGCCTTGATTAAAAAAAAAAAAAAAACAACAACAACAACTCTGGACCATGGTTTATGAAGAACATAGAAAATCTTCTCTGTTTGAGTCGAAAACCCTAACAATAGTCTGAAATTAATCGAACTCGATCTTGTAAATGTATATAATGGTATTTTTGTTAATAACACAAACTTGAACGACATTTTCATCTCTTTACCAACAAAAATGGGAACAGAAGTGTGGACTCAATTTTAGTGTAGTAAAGAATTGGAAAGTTAATGGGTTTATTTTATTAACCAATAAGATCACCTTTTCCAATCCAGAATGGGGTCTCATGTGGAAAACGTGAAGAAGTATTTTCATGGAGCTTTCGCTGCAACTGTCCTTCACAAAATCAATCTCAAACTTCCTGCAATTTATATAAGTTTATACACACTCATTCTATGAAACAAAACTTTTGAAGTGGATCAACTGTGTGTATCAACAGAGAAGGAGAAGGAGAAGGAGAAGAGAGAGAGATGGAGAAAGCTATTAACAGACAGAGAATTCTGCTTGATCATCTGCGACCCAATTCTTCGATTCCCCATCAAACTCATCTTTCTGTTAGTCTTTCTTCTTTCATTTTTATTTTATTTATTTTCCTTCTATTTTCTGCTTTTGATTGTTTCATAATACTTGCTTTGTCCTCTGATTTCATAAAAACTCACTCAATGTTTTTTTTTTCGTTTTTATGGTTAATTATATAAAAAATTGGGCGGATTTCATTTAGAAAATGAATTTAAAACTTCAAATCATAATTAATCTGTGTATTGAATTGAAACAAAATTAAAGTTGGTGAATTATGATATTGTTTCAATGTTCATGTTGTAAATGAAAATTGATATACACTTTTTAAAGTCATATTTGCTAGATTTTACTTGATTAAATTTTTTGATCTTTGGTAGCATCATTGCATGCTAAAAGCTATCTTTTTAGAAAAAAAAATTGGGAGATTAGTTATATACAAGGCCTAACCTTGCATCAATCGAAGTATGATTGACTTTTGGCTGTAATCTAGGAGAAGTATGATTGTTTGAAATTCGCTTGCATAGATAATGAGTCGAAGTTCCAAAACACTTTCTTGATTTATATGAAATCTTTTGATTATTTGATGATTTCATTGACAGCCTTCAGTATGTTCGGGTGTGGATAATGGTGCTTATCATAGATCAGCTGCTTTTGGAGACGACATTGTCATTGTCGCGTGAGTTACCTCACTTTAAACATTTGTTACTCTTTTGGTTCCTATGGTGAGGACTTGTAATAGAGTACGGGCTACTAAACGCTTATGTGTATCTATCATGTCTTGCAGAGCTTTTCGGACTGCCATTTGCAAATCTAAAAAAGGGGGTTTCAAAGATACGCTTCCAGATGATTTACTCGCCTCTGTGCTGAAGGTGAGTTTTTCGCTTCAAAAACATAGCTCTCGTTTGCTTCTACAGTTAGACATATATGATATATTACCTTTTGTCCATTTTTAGTGTTCTTCTCTCAGCCGCTTGTGTATCTTCTCTCCTGATTGCAGGCATTGATAGATAGAACAAATGTAAATCCTGGGGAGGTAGGAGATATAGTTGTAGGAACAGTTTTGGCTCCCGGTTCACTCAGAGCTATTGAATGCAGAATGGCAGCTTTCTATGCCGGTTTTCCTGGTATCATTTCATCCCATCTAAATCCTGTATTCATTCCATTTACACGTTTTGGTTTCTCATGATTCTTGATTCTTTGTTCCTCCAGATACTGTGCCTTTACGAACTGTGAATAGGCAATGTTCGTCTGGTCTCCAAGCTGTTGCTGATGTTGCTGCCTTCATAAAAGCCGGATATTATGATATAGGTAATGTTGAGTCGTTTGAATTTATGTTTAAGACATAAGACACATTACTTGTGACCATCGGATTTCGTACAGGCATTGCTGCTGGAGTGGAGTCCATGACAGTCGATGGTATGGACAAAATTAAGACGGTTAATCCGAAAGTATGTACAAATTAGAAAAAAGTTCACTCTTCTTTTTTTTCTTTTTTTCTTTTTCTTTCTGAAATTAACAAGCATATTATGATGACTGAGAACTGACAAGTTCTCTCGGTATATGCTGTTTTCAGGTCGAGAAATTTGCTCAAGCTCATGACTGTCTCCTTCCAATGGGTGTTACTTCTGAAAATGTTGCAGAACGCTTTGGAGTGACTCGGGAAGAACAAGATCAAGCTGCTGTGAGTTTTCTTCGTATACCAATTTAGAATATGAGGGTGTTTGGCTAAGTTTATTTAAAAAGAGCTTATAAGCGCTTACATCTTTTAGATGTTTTTAGAGTATATAAGATGTTTTGTCTTATTTTAAAAATAAGTTGTTGAAGTGTTTGAATAAATAAGATTCACCTCTTATAAGATGATAGTAATGACAATTGTGTAATTTAAAGGGTTAAATACTTAAATCAACCTGTACTTTTCGTGTTTTTACACTTTCCAACCTAAACTTTGTTTTTTGACAGATTACAACCTGAAGTCCATGAATTGTACAAGTTCCAACCTCCGACGAATTTTTTCGGCCAAATCTCACACACATGACATTCACATACCAAATTGGGGGAAGGGGGTTTTGATATTTTCATGAATTGTTGAAGCCATTTAAAAAAAATCAAAATTAAATTACTAGAATCTAAAAATAATAAAATTAATTATTTGTTTTTTATTTTTTTTAAATAGCCTCAACAATTCATGGAAATATCAACCCCCAATTTGGCATGTAAATGTGAGATTTGACCGGAAAAATTCGTCAAAGGTTGTAACTTGTACAATTTGTGGACTTTAGGTTGCAACCGGTCAAAAAACTAAGTTTAGGTTGAGAAGTGTAAAAACAGAATACATGTTGATTTAAGTATTTAACTCTAATTTAAATGACGAAATTTGAAGGAGATTATAAAAAATAACATCTTAGTTTAGAAATAAGTTGGGATCTCTTCTAACAACTTATTTGAGGTTGAAATAAGATTTTTTTTTTTTTAAATTATTAACAAACACTCTTTAGGAGTTTATAAGCTCACCCAAACACACTTTCTGTATCTCACTTGAAATTACATTAATAGGTTATCTCTCATCAACGTGCTGCTGCTGCAACGGCAGCAGGGAAATTTAAAGACGAAATAATTCCAGTTTATACGAAGGTAAAATAGAACCTGGAATATGTGCAATTTATGTGATAAACACATACAACATTCATGTGGTTTAATTATTACTTCTGATGATTTTGGTTCGAAGATTGTGGATCCTAAAACCGGTGAGGCAAAGCCTGTCACAATCTCAGTAGATGACGGAATCCGGCCAAACACAAATTTGAGAGACCTGGCGAAGTTGAGGCCTGCATTCAAGAAAAACGGAACCACTACTGCTGGTAAAGTAGTTAACTATTGTTACGTCACAATACTTGGTGGATGTATAAGTATCGTTTAGTTGTATGGATTATGACTAAAATGACCCTCACATGAGTGATCAGGGAATGCAAGTCAAGTAAGTGATGGCGCTGGAGCTGTTCTTCTCATGAAACGAAGTTTAGCTATGCAAAAGGGGCTTCCTATTCTTGGTGTTTTCAGGTGAACATGTCCTGAAAATATACTTACACGTTTGATCTTTTTTATTAAACTTGGCAGAATTAATATTAGTAGTCTTGGTCAAGCTACATTGAAGACAGTATCTATCATGTTAATTTTCTTGAAAATAAAATAAAATTGTCACACATGTTAGGAGTTTTGCTGCTGTGGGTGTGGAGCCGGGTGTCATGGGTATCGGCCCAGCTGTTGCTATTCCGGCTGCAGTTAAGTCGGCTGGTCTCAAACTTGGTGACATTGACTTGTTCGAAATAAACGAGGTATTTGGTTGGCTCTATGGTAGTAGTTTGGAAAATAAAAATTTTGTGAACCAACTTAAAAAATGCTCGTTTCTGCCATTAAAATTTGCAGGCATTTGCTTCCCAGTATGTGTATTGCTGCAAGAAACTAGACCTTGATCCCGAAAAGGTTAACGTCAATGGAGGGGCGATGGCCCTTGGGCATCCATTGGGAGCTACAGGTAATAAACCGAATTAACTAACAATCACTTAGCATCTGATCTGATATTACACCAAGTGAAAAAGTCTTAGGTTGTGTTTGGATGAAGGAATTTGAAGAAGGGTTTGAAATCCAGGGTTGTAAATGAATTGGTGGTGTTTGGACTGATGAATTTGAAATCCCTGACTTTCATTCTGAAATATGGATGGATTTTGAATCCACTCACATTTGAAGGGATTTGAAATCCATTCATTCAGAATCTTGTATTTCAAATCCTCTATCCAAACATATAACCTTATTGAATAGTTTGTTAATAGCCTGGTTTCTTACTTGTACTTTTTTAGGCGCACGCTGTGTTGCTACGCTGCTAAATGAGATGAAACGCCGTGGCAAGGATTGTCGATTTGGTGTGATATCCATGTGCATAGGTAATCAATCTCTTCTTTGCTGTAAATTGTACTACAATTTGAGGGACTTTGGACAGTTTGATATGGTGAAGGTTTGTAACTTTGGTTGTTGGATTTGCAGGTTCAGGCATGGGTGCTGCTGCTGTTCTTGAACGAGGGGATTGCGTCGACAACCTCTCCAACGCGCGAGCAACTACTGCAATCTACTTGTCCAAGGATGCAAAATGATGAACTTTGTTTGTGTGATGAAATTTGAACACAAAATGGAACATGATAGAAGATATGTAATTTTATTTTCAATAAGCAAATTTCAAATTTTCACCACGCTTTTTGTTTTTTTCTTTTTGACCTTTTTAACTCGGCCTTCTTTCCTTGATTTACTTCTCCATTCATCTTTACTCCATCTCATGGCTCATACAAAGCTCCAATACTTTTCAAATCATTTTGGTCTTAAAACGCAATACCTACAAAAACTCACAAAGTGTAGCATTTTCTTCAAATATAATTAATTGAGCTTAAAAACTCATCAATCAATACATATAAGCACATCAAATATTAATCAATAAAGCAAAAAACACATGTATAAACTATGCCAATTAATCATATTTAAACTAATTTTTTATTCAGTGTGTGTCCTCATTCCAAATATATAATGTCGAGTTCATCCGTCAGTCACATATATTCGTATACAAAAATTTCGGTATTATAGAAAGTTCATATTGTGTTGTACCTGATTTCCCGATATACCAAAACTATCATTATATATGACAAAAACTTTTATGCACCTGGTGCACGGACCCTAAATCTGTGCACTCAAGTCGACCCCGCCCACCACAAGCCTATACGCGCCCGCATGCGCCATCAGGTTGCGGACAAAATCTGCCCAAACATGCTCCCAAATGTCAGACATTTATGTTATGTTAACTATACCTTTTAATAGTGTTAGTTAGTCATACGTTTTGTAAGACTAGTTGTACCTTAACATTTTTTTTAGACAAACGTATTAACCTTTCATTCCTTTTAGTTATGTTAGATATAAGCCATACCTTTTAGTTATGTTAGATATATCTTTTAATTATGTTAGTTGTACCTTATATAAAAGTATGACTATGTTGATATAGATGTATAAGTAATATCACATAAAGGTAAACATGTACAAATTATGGCGAAATTAAGGTTTTTTAGAGTTAAAATATTAAATAAAAGTATGATATCTGAACATAGGAGTATGACTAATATAATATAAATGTATGACTAACATAACATAGAGGTCAGAGTCATAAAAAAAAAGTAAAAATGCGCGGATTCGAGTCAACCAGTGTCCGAACCCGACCCAAGTACATGTGTGCATTAAGTGCACATAAGTGCTACTATATATATATAATTAAAATTTTTTAAAATTAATAATTTGGTATTTCAAAATTTTTTAATTATCATGTCAACATCATAATGAAAATTTTCAATATTAATACCATAAATACGATGCATCAATATTTTCAATATTTTCCCAACTATAATCAGTCAACGAAAATGGGCAAACAAACCTAAATTTAGAAGCTTGACTACATTTCTTCACGCGCTTGACCGTCGCGTTGAACTACCGAATACCCGGACAAGGAATTTGCGCTGATTTTATTTCTTCTTTCCACTCCTTTGAACGTGTACGTGGCTCCGTCTCCTCTCTCCTCACGCATCTACTCACTCTCGCACATACTATGTGAAATTTGCGCATTCCTAAATCCCTACCCATTTGATTCTCTCTGGAAGTAGCTGCAGATCTGGATCAACAACGGACTCCGTCGGAGGCGGCGGCACCGCCGATGCCGACGGCAGATATCTCCGGCTCTTTGTCGAGTTCCGGCGAAGTTTCCGTCAAGTTCGAGGAAAATGCTCCGGAGGAGGTGACCACTGCTCCAGTGGATAGTAGCACTGTTGCCCCTTTCAATCATTCCGATGGCGGCGGAAGTAACTCTTCTGGTGAGTCAGGGTTCTTCTTTTGAGAATTACGTTGATGAATTGTTGAATTGTAGAATTATGAAGTTGAAGTTCGGAACACGAGTGAATGATGAAATTTTAGTTATGTTTGAGTTATTGGATGATCACTGTATTCAAATTATGAGTTTATTTTCGTTTAAATTATATGAATTTGCTAATTTGTGATTGGCTGTGATTGATGGTGGAAGGGAGTTCGGGGGCGATTTTTCCTAGAATGGCTACTATGCCACCGGAAATTATAAATTCTGAGAAGATAGTATTGCCTGAGCGATTGGAAAGATCGAAGACCGAGAGGCAAAGACATAATAATGTTCTTGCAGAAGAGGCTGCACAGATTTTTGATGACCAAATTCCTGTACAGCAGAAGGTAAAGATTCATTTACAGAGCCTTAATAGTGTTGTTTGAACATTCGTAATAACTTTGGCACCATTAGCACTAATTTGAAAATTTTCCTTCTAACCAAATATTCTCGTAAATTCTCATGTTATTATCTAACATGCATACTTCAGTACGAAAAAGGATTACTTTTCATATGAATCTGTCTACAGCTAACGAACTCTCGTTGCTTGCGCTTGAGATTGGTTAATTAGTTTTATAGTTTGATTTAGTAGCTATTCATCTAATTTTGGCTCTTAATATAATTTTATTTTTGATTTAACTGCACATTACATAATTTAACTTTTCATCTTCTTAACTACTTACTTTCAGATCTAGCATGTTTAGAAAACTAGCAATTGGGCTTACCTAGATGTTGAAGCACATATGTGGTTATTTGATTGCTTTTCTTTCTTATGTCAAATTCTTGCATAAATAAAAAATAATTGACCACCCAATCCAGGAAATTAGGACATGTTAAAGCCAAATATAATGTGGTATCTGGCGAGTGTTTCATGGTGTAACCTTTTCTCATAATCCATTTCTGGAGATGCCATATCATTCAATTCCTGGATTTTTATTATTGTTATTATTATTTTTTTGTCAATTTCAGAGGAGTATGATGTTGCAAAAACTTTTGAACAAATAGTTTGTTAGATTGCGCTATGTGCTTAGGATTTTTAATAAATAGTTAGAATATTCTATTCAAATTGTTGAACTTAATAAAATGCCTGGGTGTTTTTTCGTTAAATATTTAAAACACTGCAGCTCAAATTGTTGAACAGAATCGCTACTGTAAAAGATGATGGAAGTGTAGAATTTGAAGTTCCTGTTGATGTTGAACCTCGTATCCTCGGAGCTGGTTCTGGGAACGTATATAATGAAGTTGATGAAGAGGCACTTGATGCAACAGAACTTCAGTATATTCCTCCGTTACAAATTGTAATGCTTATTGTTGGAACTCGCGGAGATGTGCAGCCATTTGTTGCAATTGGAAAACGACTACAGGTATTTGTATCAATATTGCATCAGATGCAATTGTACATGCTTATCAACTTATATTATCTGTCTGTACTCTTATATAATTGAAAACGGCTGTGTTGCTGTGTCAAACTATTTTTGCCTGTCATTTAAAAGTTCCAATGCCTCTCCGTAACCAATCATTTTTGCTTCCACTCCAAGTCTCCATCTAAGGTCTATGGTTGGTGAAAATCTGATTCCTTTAGTTTATATGCCGTTTTCATCCTCCCCCCCCTTTTGTAATCATTATCTTTTTCTACTTGTTCATTTCTTCTCACTTTTATCTGTGAAATTATCTCTTCACAACCACAGTTCCAATAAAAATTTCCAGCCATCAAGGAGCTCAGTGACTAAGACAATTGTCTAACTTATTTTTAATTGTCTCATACGCCTCTTTTTTGTTTCTTTTTTTTTTTTTGTGAATTATAGTTTTTGATATTTTTCTTTAATTGCCCATGCATTGAGTGAGCTCTGCTGCTTATTATGTGAGGAAGGCACTAACTTAATTAAGCACAGGCAAAATGAAGGTGCAAAGTTGTTTGCTCTGAAATGATGAAATTAGTATATATCTAAGGGCACATTATTTATACTATTACGGCTGAAAATCCTTTTATGAAGTTGTTGATGAGGATCTTGCTGCAGGATTATGGCCATCGTGTTAGATTGGCCACTCATTGCAATTTTAAAGAGTTTGTATTGACATCTGGCTTGGAATTCTATCCCCTTGGTGGCGATCCAAAAGTTCTCGCTGGATGTATGTTTCTAATACTTATATTTTTCCTGCAGCTGATTTTATGATTTCTTGGGGTCCTAATTGTTGTCTACCTGTGTTGACATTTTTTTTTTTTGGTTTTTGTTTTTGGTTATGATGCTTAGTCAATCTCATTGACCTCATTGTTCAGTCGATTCTAGATGAGAGTCCTTATGTTACTATGATTGACCTTGTTATGATGTGAGAGTTTTTTAATGTTCCACTGACTCTTCAACAGATTAGAAGATCAAAGAAAATATGGATCAAGATTATTAAGGGAAAAAAAGAACATATTTGAGCCCCGAACTCTCTTTCTGCCATTTCTTTTCTTTTTGTTTTTTGAATTGGTCCCTCTACTTTCACTTGTAAATATTGAGTCTTTGTGCTTTCATTTGCACTAAAGTTGGGTCCCTGAGCTTTTTGTTTGTAAAAATCAAGTCCTGTACTTTTATTTGCAATTAAATTAGATCCTGTACACATTGACCACTAAGTATAGGGGACCGAATTTTAATGAATATGAAGTACAAGACTCAATGTTTTAAAAAAAAAAGTAGTGTCCAAATAAAAAAAAAAATTAAATAAAAAATAGCCAGTACACGAATCCAAATGTACATTTTTTTATTTAATGGTCCATGTGCAACGAGCATCATGTTCCTAAGCTTATTGTGACTTAAATACATGTAGGAGATTCTTCAGATAACCACATTTTAGTTTATATATTAAACCTTTCTTTGCAAAAAACTAATGCAGAAATTGTTGCAGCAATTAGAGAATGTCTTGGCATTATCAATTTACTTACCCTCAAATCCTAAAAAGCAAACTTTAAATCATTAATGGTTATACCTTTTTAGTTAATCACAAGACTACTACCACAAGCCAAAGCTAACAGTGCATAACTTGCTGAAATTAATTCAATGGTGAGAAAGGAAAGAGCTTGAGAAGCCTGAAAATGCAATGATGTGTGCTGTCGCTGTGCTTTGTGCATTTTGATGTTCTCTTGGTTTCTTGGATCTTTTTTTGGAACATCATGCTCTAAGGGTGGGTGCTTTTTTGCTGCCACAAGTCTCTCCTGTAGTTTATGGGGTGCATGACATAGAACCTGAAGAAAACATACGTCCAAAATATTATTAGATAATAGATTGGAATATTATTTGTGAGGCTCACTGATAGCTTGCCATTTATAGAATAAGAATATACAATCTGTTTCTTTTTAAAATATGGTCTAATGGTCTAAAGTGCTTAATCGCTTGATTATTCTATCTCTGAATGCGAGGTTTATTCACATTGTTGACATGCAATGGCAACATTGTCATTAATTTGTAGACTTCGGTATTGCATTTTAATTGAGGTCATCATGATTCTATGTTGAATACTTTCTGCTACTTGAACCTTGCTCTTCCTTGTGTGTTAGGAATGATGGAGATTGATCCAGTTAATTCTCCAGACATGATATATAATAATGCAACTAACGCATACTTTCATTTCTGCAGACATGGTAAAAAACAAAGGGTTCTTGCCTTCAGGACCTTCAGAAATACCGATACAAAGAAATCAAATGAAGGAGATAATATATTCACTGCTTCCTGCATGCAAAGAACCTGATACCGACACTGGCATTCCTTTCAAAGCTGATGCAATTATTGCTAATCCTCCTGCATATGGTTAGAATATGTAACTTATTTTTCCGAATTCCTCTCTGGATATAGGAAATTTCAAAATTTCATCGCTTGGTTGCTAATTTGCATATGTTTTCGTTTCCATGTTATTTGGTTGACCGACTACTTCTATCAGATGCGTCCAACAAAATTCATAAATAATTTGGCTTGTAACTGAACTTCCATGCAATTATAGATTGAGAGATATTATCTTTAATATAATCAGTTATATCATACACATTAGCATACTGCATGATTTCCTAATTTTAATATTTAAAGAATAGTTCTATCTATTAACTGGATGAACATTGCAGGTCATACCCATGTTGCCGAAGCATTAAAAATTCCAATTCATATATTTTTCACAATGCCATGGACGTAAGTATTTTTTGTATCATTTCTGATTTCATTGAGAAATAATTTCTGATTGATCTCTTAACAATTTTGTCACTGTTGACCTCTTCTTTATAAATGGTGGTGTTTATGCAGGCCAACCAGTGAATTTCCCCATCCGTTGTCTCGTGTTAAGCAATCAGCTGGATACCGAGTACGTCTAGAATCTGTTTATTTTGTACTTCTTGCCATTTGTCATATTTTACGAATTCATTATCATGATACTTCTGCACATTGTGATATCTTCTCTTACATGATTTTGCAGTTATCATACCAGATTGTCGACTCCTTGATTTGGCTAGGAATACGAGACATGATAAATGATGTTAGGAAAAAAAAGCTGAAGCTACGGCCAGTCACATATTTGAGTGGTTCACAAGGGTCTGAATCAGATATTCCTCATGGGTATATTTGGAGTCCTCACCTTGTTCCTAAACCAAAAGGTGTTCATTTTCATAATATGTTATTCTAGAAAATTATAGTGCTTGTGCCTATTGAAACCATGATCTGAATGTTGATCTTTTCATGGACTCTGACTCTGTTTCATGACTTCATTCCAAGTACTATTAACTGCATGTGTATTTTGATAGTGCTAATTGAGCTTTTGTAGCCATATTGCCTTGCAGATTGGGGACCCAAGGTTGATGTCGTCGGATTTTGCTTCCTCGATCTTGCAACAAATTATGAGCCACCTGAGTCACTTTTAAACTGGCTTAAAGCTGGTCCAAAGCCTATATATATTGGGTTTGGCAGTCTGGTTAGTATTCCAAGCTCCTTTATATCCCCAAAGTAACACTCACTCTTCGAAAGGATAAGAGGAAAACGGAGGGGGGGGGGGGGGGGAGGGAGAGTCTTGTTTGACAAAAGATTCCTTTGACTACAAATTTTCTTCTGCAATGTTGGAGTTTAAACTCTGATTGTGGGGACTGCACCAAGTTTAGCAAGTCAATGAGAAATCCAGTTCAGTTTGTTGGAAGGGTATTTAACATTTAAAACCCAATGGTAGACATCCATTACAACTTGTTCTGCATGGAGTATACAAGTCTATGTTGTATGTGCTCAGTTGCTTTAGGCTTATTTATGCTTCTCTATATGTTTACCCATGTCTACATTCTGGTCATTCAAATATGCATTTGCGATAATTTTGCTGAGATTTCTATGATTTCAGCTTCCTTGACTTTGGTTCTGTTTTCTTGAAATTTTTTATTTTCCAACCTTAGCTTGTACTTTTTATCTCAGCCTGTTCAAGAACCTGAGAGAATGACACAAATTATTGTTGAAGCCTTAGAAAGAACTAAACAGAGGGGAATCATTAACAAAGGCTGGGGTGGCCTTGGTGACTGTGAGTTCCCTTATCCTTGATTCTTTCTACCAATTATTTAAGAATTTATGCCATGTATTTCCTTCTAATCTGGCTCATTTGATATTTATTACTTCTTCTCAGTGGCAGAAGGAAAGGACTTTGTATATCTTCTGGATAATTGTCCTCATGACTGGTTGTTTCTGCAATGTGCTGCCGTGGTAAGTTGTTGCACTTCGGACTATTTACCTTTCTCTTATGACTGTATCATTCTATTATATTACAGTTGTTTGAAAGAGAAATGATGATTTTGAGTGTGATTGATTGTGATTTTATATTTAAGATATGTAATTATAGAGTTCTATGAATAGTTTGGAGAAAAAAAAACTGAGTTTTCTGTGTTTCCATGTGCTTGGATGTGAGATGAAAATGTAATCTCTCTCTCTGGAAAAAAGAAAACTAGATGGGAGATAAAAATGTAATGATTTTAATTGATGTGACATGTCCTTCTGAGATTGTGCTGAAGGATGGAAGAAAATGGACTGAGAATTTTTTTAAAAATGAGATTATTCTCTCTTAACCAAACGGTCCCTCACCTCGAAATCAACTGTAAGTGGGAAAATTGTAAAAATTCCATCAACCAAACACTGCCAAATTTATTTTTCTATTTCCTGTGGAAGTAGGGTTTGCTAATTTTGGTTTTGGTAGTGAGACACCTGCTGGAAATTGTGTTCTCTGCTAATTTTCATGTTCAATTCACTAGAGAATCCGAGAAAGTCATTGTGTAAATGTTGGAAATTCGAGGGACCAAATTTGACAAATCTGTTTCGAGCACTGAGGTTTCTTTCTGTTTCCCAATTTGTTTGCAGGTGCACCATGGGGGTGCAGGAACAACAGCTGCTGGTCTTAAAGCTGCGGTAATGGTTTACATAATTACATGAAGTGGAGTTGCACATTTTCTTTTCATTTGACTTTGTTCTCATTGCTTAATTTGCTTTGATTTAATTTTTTGTCGGTAATTCAGTGCCCAACAACTATCATTCCGTTTTTTGGAGACCAACCATTTTGGGGAGAAAGAGTCCATGTCAGAGGTGTAGGCCCTCAACCAATTCCAGTTGATGAGTTTTCCCTTGAAAAGTTGGTTGATGCAATTAAGTATATGCTAGACCCAAAGGTACATACATGCTTTACATGTGTCTATGATTTAGCTGAAGATTGCAAAAGTTTTTCCAGTATAAGACAGTGATGAATCAAGTTTGAAGGATTTTAAATTCCAATGGATTTGAAATGAATGGATATAATTTGATGAATTAAAAATTTATCCCCTCTAAAATCCTTTGTTTGGATTTAATGTGGAATTCTGAAGGATTTCAAATTCATTTTATTTATTACAAACCTTGGTGAAGTATTTGAAATCTTAAATTTTTGTCTTATTTAATAAATTATATTTCAAGGTTATTAATTTTATGAATAGTGATAAATATGTCTCTGTATATATACTAATAAAATATAGAGTTAGTATATAAGTATAACAGTATTTATAAAATATTTATATACAAACAATATTTAAATATATAATAAGTATAATATCATTTATAGAAAAATTTAATATGAATATATTTATAATAATAACAATGATGTGTTTGTGTGTGAGGGAGAGTAAAACGATTGTGAAGTGTGAACAGTGATGAATGTGAAATGATCAAGTTTTGAAGAACAAATTCAAAATCCCATTTCGTTCTCTTGCCATTTATAGCATTGTTATCATGATATGAAAAACCTTAATTTGTAAATACATGCTAAAGAACCAAGTTGGCAATAGAAGATAGGATGTTTTTGGTGGAACATAAAGTGGATCGATTTTGTGCAGGTGAAGGAGCGTGCAGTCGAGCTTGCTAAAGCCATGGAAAACGAGGATGGGGTTACCGGAGCTGTGAAGGCATTCTTCAAACATCTCCCACGTAAAAAACTCGACCCTGACCCTGAACCTACTCCATCAAACTTTTTCTCCATTAGGAGATGCTTTGGTTGTTCCTAGAAGTATAGATAACTTTTATTCTTTATTTGTATTACTATCATATTAGTATTATGGCTCGCTAGTATTCGTTTATAGTACACACTTCCTTTCCCGTACCAAGAATCATTTACTTCTTTTCGTGATCTACATATCCACTCAACTAGTTTCTTAAGTTTTTGAGTGGCACTTGTGTTAATATAGAGCTTGTTGCAGAAAATTATGTTATTTTGAATGCTGTCTTTATTTGTTATCATTGTACTTGGCTGTGTCAAAAGTTTGGCTGCAATGTCATGGTAGCTTTGAATCATTGTCCTGCTTTTGCATCATAAGGTGTGTAGATATATACAAGCTCTTCTTTCGAAAATTGAAGACCTAATATTTCCCCGATTTTAACAGTCGTTTCATTTCTTATTCCAGTATTTGGATATCATTAATATACACATGACATGTATTGATCAGGACTATTGAAACATGAAATGAAATGTTATCTGTTACTGATTGTCAGAGGGCATATTGGGATTGAGAGAAGGTATGTATGGTATTGGAGAGAGAAGAAAGGTGCAGATGAAATTGACAAATTCATGTGGGTTTGTGATGGAAGAAGTGTGGAGGTTTGCAGTGGTGAAGTATGAGAGTGAAGCCTTAAAGATGCCAAATTTGGGAAAATGGACCACTTAAAACATGCATGGAAAGAACCAAGTTGGCACACTCTGGTGTGGCGGTGGAGTCAGATACATATGGTATACTGCTTCTTCTGGGTTTCCCCCCATAACTCTTTATTATCAGAGAGAGAAAGAGGAGAGAGAGAGAGAGAGAGAGAGGTTGAAACTTGAAATTTTTAATAGTTTATGACTAGGATCTTTTGTTGTGTTGAACTCTATCCGATTCTGTTGAGTAAAATTACAATCAGGGTCGGTTTTCCCATTTTGGGGTTCATAATGAAATAGAAAAAAAAGTTTATTTTGGGAGCCAACGGTGGAATAAAATAAAATAGATTTTATGGAGAAAAAAGTAAACATTTTTAGTAAAATATCTGATGACTGTTTAGATTTTTAATCACAGAAAATTTGTTTTTGAGTTTGAGTCATTTATTCATCGATGGTTCTATTTTATTACCAATTATTTTATTTTAACATTGGACGAAATTTTGGAGCCTTTTAAAAAATGGGGCTCTAGGTTGTCATCCTTCTTGCTCTAGCTCAAAACCGATTCTGATTACAACATGTATTTTGTAGGATCATGATCTAGTGTTTAAGATGAAAATATAAAGGACAATTTTGAGAAATGCCATAATAGATCTTTGGATATTTGGATTTGTGGCATGACAATTTGGAAGAAAATGATTTTTTTTTTTTTTTAATTCATTGAATTTTTAATGATGTCTTACATGTTACACCACGAGTGGTATATGTAATATGCAAAGAGATAATTATCACCAAATTTTAGCGCATTTGTTTAGATAGAAATAAAACCTAGACATTTAATTTCCTGCTCATTTTCTAGCTGTCTGATTGTTTCCTATTCATTAACAAACACAAATAAAATATATGTACAAATAATGTAAACTGCAAGTAAATAACTTATAACTAGGCTCTTTGAGTGGCTAAAATTATATTCTAGGGGGCCAAAATTACTGTTCCATTGAACATCATTTATACCTTGTAAGAAGAAACCTGCAATTATTGTGTGCCACTAATGTACTGTTACATTGGACACCAATTTTAAAATCTCTTTGTAAGAAGAAAACCTGCAATTATTGTATGCCACTAATTTACTGTTCCATTGGACATCAATTTAAAAGAAAACCTGATAACACCAACATTATTGCTCTACTTAAATGTGTGCCACAAAGGTACTCACCATTTAAATCTCTTGAGAAGAAAATCTGATAAACCCAAATTATTATTATAATAATAATTATTATTATTTGACCACTGCAATTGGAGTGATATAACACAAGAATTATTACTCAATGAAAAACACCCAACCTACTTTCATGGATTGAATCAAGAAAGACGAGAAATAGCTCTTTTAAGAAACCTACAAATGGAAAAAAAAACACCCATTTCTCATCTCTGTCTGTGTGTGTTTAGAAGGATAGATTCTATTTCACCTAGCTACCTATTACCTCATTTCTCTCTCTCTCTCTCTCTCTCTCTCACCAATCACACTCTCTGCAGTACTATTTCACCTTTCTTATCTCTTCTGTTCACAAGCCCATGCCAAAAACCAATGCCAAGGCACTCTTTTTTATAAATGGGATCCTTTCTCTCTCTTCCTCTCTCCCTCTCTCTATCTCTCTCTCTACACACAACACATAGTTCAAGTCTTGAAACACTTGGAACTCTCTGAATCTTGTACTTGCTTTCTTGTTTCACCCTTCTTCTCCACCAAATGGAGTGTGATCAGAGTGTAAGCCACGGTACAACAAACACTGCAGAAGGTACAACCAAGTGCTTCCCTTGTCTCTACTGTTCAAGAAAGTTCCACAGCTCACAAGCATTAGGAGGCCACCAAAACGCACACAAGAAAGAACGAAACGCAGCCAGAAGGAACAAGAGGAGCTTCGAATACCCTCTCATGAATACCACCTTCTCACCATCACCATTGCTGTTTTCTCGCAACTATCCAATCAGCATTTTCAACCCTTTTCAGCCATGCATCACTGCTCATGCCTCAAGTCTCTGCCAATTTCCGATCTCCGATCGCTTCCGATCAAACGGGCACCCCCGGTTCGATCAGAACGTGGTCGTTGATGGGCAGAGACTTGGGAACTGGCAGAGGAGCATGGTAAGAAGCAGTGGGGCCTCAGGCGAAGAAGAGATTCGTAGCCATGTGTATGAGAATAATAAGGATCAGAAGCTTGACTTGTCTCTTCATTTGTAGAGGGGAATCAAATGGTTATTGTGAATTTGAGTGTTAGGTTTTTCAGAGAGAGAGAAAGCCATTTGATCATGGCTTATGTTTCTTTGCCAATTTTGGTGTGCATTGCATTTGCATGTAGTGTACTGTTGAATAAATATTACAAATATTTGAATGTGTTACTCATTTAAATTTCTTAGCCATCTTAGGATTATGACTAGTAATTGATTCATCAATATTACAATATTTTAAGTTTAAATTACATATTTATCTTCTTTGGTGTAAGTGTTTTTTTTTTCTTGGCAATCCATTTTAAATGGATTTCTAAATATAAAAGTTGATTTGGAAATGTTATATATGTTTAATATCATAGTTATTTTATAAGATTTTTTGGAATAAGTGACTAATTCTCCAATAATTTATTTAGGAGAATTGTAGAAATTTAAACCTTGTTATGTATATTATTAGATATAGATGTCCATTGAAAGGTCATTCATGAACCTTGTCAAATGACCTTTACCCTTCCATATTCTTATTCATGGATGTAATTAGTTATAAGGCTTTTCAAGTACTCTCATGTACCTATATATATGGTGCAATGTGATGTTGTATGGGATATAAGAAAGAAATAAATCTTCATGATCTCCATCTCTTTCATACTATTCTCTCTACATTAGAAATATTACTCTTCATTATAATCTATTATATAACACGTTATCAGCACGAAGCTCTACCTTCCCGGTGAACGAAAAACTTTACAATGTGTGCCCTAGAAAAGAATCGTGTCTTTTCTGTAAGGTAACATCCTCTATTGATATGCTAAAAATTAGTTTCTATATACACATAATAGAATATGGCATGATGTTATATTACAATAATTTATTATGCCCACAATCTGTTCTTGTAGAATCAATAATTTGGTGATAATTGTTTTGTGTTACATTCTAGTGCTATTAGTATATTGTTATTAGTATTAGTGTATCATGTCCGCATGATTGTCGTTCATATATATGCAACTACTTTTCGCATTTGATAATTAAAAAAAAAAGAAAAGGTTATAAATTTTGTTGGCTTTTAATTATGTAAATGTCATGGTACTGAATTAGTTTCATAAGAATTTTAAAATATTTCTTGATAAGTTTATTTTGTAAAAATAAATAAATAAAATAGTATGTTCAATTAGAGAGATAACCACATGATGAATCTTTGCATCATTCTGTTAAAAAATAAACAAATTAAAATGGATGGGTAGATGGGTTTTTCATTTGAGTGGACTTTAAATGAAAAGCTTTTATATAAGCCCATTAAGGAAGAAAGGTCCATGAGACATCATATTTGACGGTGAAAATACTAAAACAACAACCAAACAATAAAACAGAAAGAAAAACCTCAACCCTCGTTTGTTTTGGAATTGAAGAAAACTTAACTGGATGAAAATTGGAAATTTTGAAAATGTCATTTTACTACTTCTCTCATACCACAGAAGAAATTATACTTCTCACATGTCTAATTTATTACGTGAAATGCGTAGTTTTCATTCAACTTGCAAATATTACATAAAATTGCATTGCATTTGTCTATATTGCAATATTAATTTATGGGTTAGTATAAATTCATGTTTTCTTGCCTATTTATTTGCATAATATATATGATTTTGTATTCTATTTTAATACCACTTATATTTCATATGATAGAATTTCAACCATGGCAAACATTACAAAACTCGAATTTGTAGCACTTGACATTAGTGGGAATAACTACCTATCATGGAGATTAGATGCTGAAATTCATTTAGATGCTATGGGTCTTGGAGACACCATTAAAGAAAATAATGAAGCATCTAGTCAGGATCGTGCCAAAGCCATGATTTTTCTTCGCCATCACTTACATGAGGGGCTAAAAACTGAATATTTGACTGTAAAAAACCCCCTTGAACTCTGGCAGAGTTTGAAAGAAAGATATGATCACCACAAAACTGTAATTCTTCCAAAAGCTAGATATGATTGGATGCATTTGCGATTGCAAGATTTTAAGTCTGTAAGTGACTATAATTCAGCAATGTTTCGCATTTCTTCTCAACTTATATTATGTGGAGAAAAAATTACGGAAGAAGACAAATTGGAAAAGACTTTTTCCACATTTCATGCCTCGAATATGCTCCTGCAGTAGCAATATCGAGAGCGAGGTTTTAAAAAATATTCTGAATTGATTACATGTCTTCTTGTGGCGGATCAAAACAATGAGCTTTTAATGAAAAATCATGAATCACACCCGACCGGTTCCAAACCATTCCCTGAAGTGAATGTTGTAACATTTGGAGGTCGTGGTCGTGGTCGTGGTCGTGGTCGAGGACGAGGACGCGGTCGTGGTCGTAGTTATATTTGGCAGCGTGGTGGTCACAATAACAAAAATGTCACTCTTAGTGATGAAAAACTTGAAAAGGGTAAAGCCCCATTGCAAAAGAGTAATGAAGAAATTGAGGATTCATGTTTTAGATGTGGGATTAAAGGGCACTGGTCTCGGACCTGTCGTACAGCCAAACATCTTGTTGATCTTTATCAAGCCTCTCAGAAGAAAAAAGACAAGAATATAAAGGCAAATATGGCATATCATGATGATGGCCCTATACATGGCAAATCCGACATGGCACACCTTGATGTTGCGGATCTCTTTGCACAAGTTGATGGAGTTAATGATTCTTTTAATGATCTTGTTTAGATTGACCATACTTGATTAAAACATTATTGGTTTTATGATATTTTCATGCTATGTAATTTTTATTTTATTTTATGCTTTGACACTTATTAAGTATTTGTCTTTTTAATGAAGAAACATGGATCTTTCATATACCCTTGTTGGCTCGAATCTCAATGATGAAGATATTTGCTTGGTCGATAGTGCAACAACGCATTCTATACTTCGATATAAAAAGTATTTCTTAAATCTGACTATGAAGGTTGCCAATGTAAGCACAATTTCTGGCACCACAACTCTTGTTGAAGGCTCCGGAAGAGCCAATATCATATTATCTCAAGGGACAAAATTGGTAATTAAAAATGCTTTATTTTCTCCCAAATCAAATAGAAATTTGTTGAGTTTTAATGATGTACGCCTAAATGGCTACCATATTGAGACTGATGAAGTGGCAAATGTTGAGTATTTATATGTTACTTCTAATGTCTCAGGAGAAAAATGTGTAGTCGAAAGATTAACAGCCTTATCATCTGGCTTATACTACACATACATTGATGCTGTTGAAACAAATGCAATAGTAAACCAGAAGTTTGCTAATGATAGAACATTCATTGTTTGGCATGACCGGTTGGGCCATCCCGAATCAACTATGATGCGAAGAATTATTGAGAACTCTCGAGGGCATCCATTGAAGAACCAGAAGATTCTTCTATCAAAAGAATTCTTATGTGCTGCATGTTCACAGGGAAAATTAATTATTAGACCATCAACAGTTAAAGTTGATAATGAATCCCCTGCATTTCTGGAACGTATTCATGGAGATATATGTGGGCCAATTCATCCTCCATGTGGGCCATTTAGATATTTCATGGTGATAATTGATGCATCAACTAGATGGTCCCATGTTTTTTTGTTATCGACTCGTAACATGGCTTTTGCCAAATTACTTGCTCAGATAATTCGATTACGAGCCCAGTTTCCAGAATATGCAATAAAAACAATCCGTGTTGATAATGCTGCTGAATTTACATCACAAGCATTCAATGATTATTGCACGGTTATGGGGATAACTGTTGAACACCCTGTGGCTCATGTTCATACACAAAATGGTCTAGCGGAATCATTTATTAAACGCCTCCAATTAATTGCTAGACCATTGTTGATGAGAACAAAACTCCCTGTATCTGCTTGGGGACATGCAATTTTGCATGCAGCAGTACTGATACGCATCAGGCCAACATCTTTTCATAAGTACTCTCCCCTACAATTGGCTTTCGGTCAGGAGCCTAATATTTCCCATCTAAGAATTTTTGGTTGTGCGGTATATGTACCGATTACTCCACCACAACGCACTAAGATGGGACCTCAAAGAAGGCTGGGAATTTATATTGGATATGAGTCACCTTCTATTATTAAATATCTTGAACCTCTTACAGGTGACATTTTCACGGCAAGGTTTGTTGACTGTCATTTTGACGAGACAGTCTTCCCAGCCTTAGGGGGAGATAAGAAATAGCTGGAAAATGAAATTACATGGAATGCATCATCGCTATTACATCTTGATCCTCATACTAAGGAATGTGAACTGGAAGTTCAAAGAATAGTTCATTTGCAAAGTCTAGCCAATCAACTTCCTGATGCATTTACTGACCATAAGAAAGTGACTAAGTCACATATACCAGTTGAAAATGCTCCGATAAGAATTGAGGTCCCAGAAGGACCTTCTATTGCTAATGAGTCTATGACACGCTAGAAGCGTGGTAGACCTGTTGGTTCCAAAGATAAAAACCCTCGAAAGAGGAGAGGAGCTAATATTCAAGATGGTCCTATTGAGGAGACAAACAATCCAGTAGAAAGAATTGACATAATAAAAACCCCAGAAGAGGTTCAGGTACCTGAAAATATTGAGATCTCAATAAATTATGTCATTACTGGAGTGAAATGGAACCGACAAAATAAAGTTGTCGACAACATTTTTGCATACAAAGTAGCGCTTGATGTTATGCAAGAAAATGAGGATCTTGAACCAAGAACAATTGTTGAATGCATGAAGAGAAAAGATTGGCTAAAATGGAAAGATGCAATTCAGGCTGAATTGAACTCGCTTGTTAAGCGAGAGGTTTTTGGACCTGTAGTTCAAACACCAAAAGATATCATACATGTGGGGTACAAGTGGGTCTTTGTACGCAAAAGAAACGAGAAAAATGTAGTTGTAAGATATAAAGCTCGACTTGTTGCACAAGGATTTACTCAAAGGCCAGGTATTGATTATGAAGAAACTTATTCTCCTGTGGTGGACGCAATAACGTTAAGGTTTCTTATCAGCCTGACAGTTCGTGAAAATCTAGATATGCATCTTATGGATGTGGTGACAACTTATTTATATGGCTCACTCAATAATAACATTTATATGAAAATCCCAGAAGGATTTAAAATGCCTGAAGCATGTAATTCAAATTCCCGGGAAATATATTCAGTTAAATTGCAAAAGTCTTTATATGGGTTGAAACAGTCCGGACTTATGTGGTACCAAAGACTTAGTGATTATTTGTTGAAAGATGGATATAAAAATGATTCTATTTGTCCATGTGTTTTTATCAGGAAATCGAGTTCTGGTTTTGTCATTATTGTTGTATATGTTGATGACTTGAATATAATTGGAACTCCAGAAGAAGTTCCCAAAGTAGTGGACAATTTAAAGAAAGAGTTTGAAATGAAAGATCTTGGTAGGACCAAATTTTGCCTCGGCCTGCAGATCGAGCATTTAGCAGATGGAATTTTTATTCATCAATCTGCTTATACAGAAAAGGTCCTTAAACGATTCTACATGGATAAAGCGCATCCATTGAGTACCCCAATGATTGTTAGATCACTTGATGTAAAGAAGGATCTTTTTCGACCTTTGGAAGATAACGAAGAACCTTTAGGTCCTGAAGTACCATATCTTAATGCAATTGGTGCACTGATGTATCTTGCTAATAACACAAGGTCCGATATTGCTTTTTCAGTAAATTTACTTGCAAGATATAGTTCTTCTCCATCTCGAAGGCACTGGAATGGAGTTAAGCATATACTTCGTTACCTTCGAGGGACATCTGATATGGGATTATTTTATTCTAGTAAATCTATATCCCCATTAACTGGTTATGCAGATGCAGGTTATTTATCTGATCCACACAAGGGACGTTCTCAAACCGGGTACTTGTTTACATGTGGAGGTACTGCTATCTCATGGCGTTCAACAAAACAGACTATAGCAGCTACCTCTTCGAATCACGCCGAAATTCTCGCAATCCATGAGGCAAGTAGGGAATGTGTGTGGCTTAGATCGATGATTCAACACATTGAGAAAGAGTGTAGCCTCTTGAATGCTAAGATGACTCCAACAACACTATATGAAGATAATGCTGCATGCATAGCTCAACTTAAGGGCGGATATATCAAGGGTGATAGAACCAAGCACATATCACCGAAATTTTTCTTCACACATGACCTTCAAGTGAATGGTGATATCAATGTTCAAAAATTCGATCAAGTGATAATTTAACGGATCTACTCACAAAGGCATTACCCACTGCGACATTTGAGAAGTTAAGACGTAACATTGGTATACGTCGTCATAAAGATCTCATGTGATTAACAAGGGGAGTATTAACACACGAATAGTGTACTCTTTTTCCTTACTAGGTTTTTCTCCCATTGGGTTTTTCCTAGCAAGGTTTTAACGAGACATATTTTTTGTATGGACATCCAAGGGGGAGTGTTATGTATATTATTAGATATAGATGTCCATTGAAAGGTCATTCATGAACCTTGTCAAATGACCTTTACCCTTCCATATTCTTATTCATGGATGTAATTAGTTATAAGGCTTTTCAAGTACTCTCATGTACCTATATATATGGTGCAATGTGATGTTGTATGGGATATAAGAAAGAAATAAATCTTCATGATCTCCATCTCTTTCATACTATTCTCTCTACATTAGAAATATTACTCTTCATTATAATCTATTATATAACAAACCTTTTGTTTTTCATACATTTCTTGTGGATGAATATTAAACTTTTTTTTATTTATTTATCAAATAACTATAAAATTTGGAACCTTTTTCTCGTCAAGCCCACTTCTTGAGAGACTATTTTCAAAATAGATTACTATTCTAAAAGTGCTACCAAAGATGCAATAAGTCAGTAAGTTTACTCTTTGGTTACATTAGATTTTGAGTGACATTCTTGTGCACAAGGTGCACAAATCCAGATCTGTACACAACAAACAATGTTATATTATATGAAGTAATACTGTTATATTATATGAGTAATATTGTTAAAACTATATATAATATAACAGTATCACTCATATAATATAACAGTATTACTTCATATAATATAATAATATTGTTGTGCATAGATTTGGATCTGTGCACCTTGTGCACAAAAGTTTTTGCCTTAGATTTTTGCACATGAAGAATGTTTTCAACGACTTCAATTGAAATGAAGAGTATATTATTTCTATCTATAATTTAGCAGGTAAATTACTTTTTTTTTTTCATCCAAAATATTAGGATTTGATACTTCATCATAGAAATATTGAAACTTTGCACTTAGTCATATAAATGTTGTAATTTTCCCATTTTACCTTCTGAGGAGAATTTCGCTTCTCAATCTTCTTGGAAAATGGAAATGGTACATTACGACCATATTGGACCCAGGGATGTTAAACAGACAGTGATTAATGGGCCAGTCCATTTAGTGGTGATTACGATCATCCACCAATTTTATACGAGGAAAGTGATGATTCATTTTTAGGAATTATTTATATTGTTACTGATGATTTTTTAATGATCCACCAACATCTCGATGAATGGATGAGTAAGACAGATGAGATCATATAATTGATAAGCACATTAGATTAATAGATGAGCAAGCACGATCAGGTTAGACAAGAATATTCAGCTGTCTACAAAAGTTGAATACATTGTGTTCCTTTTTGTTTACTCAATTTTGATAATGGTACTCAATTTGTTTTCTTGTCAGCTATTCCATTTGCCCTACGTGGATTTCTTTTGATTAGGGAGAGATAAATAACTCCTCCGATCCGACCGTAGACCCCTAAGTCGGATGAGATATTAATGCCCTACATGGATTTCTTTTGATTAGGGAGAGATAAAGAACTCCCCCAATCCGACCGTAGGCCCCTCAGTCGGATGAGATATAAATCGAGGGATTTGAACCTGTGTTGTCGGGGGATTTCTCTCCACATCACCACAACCCTTACCAACTTGGCTATGCCCCTGCCGCCTCTCCACATGGATTTCTTGTCTATTTCTACAGTTGATTCATATTCAAGGTGAATCGTTCTGAAGATAGGAAGAATGATGGAGAATGGAAAATTGGTGGAGATGAAGCCGCGTTGTTATTTCTCGATAAGTATGATCGTTTATTGATCGACAAAGTCCAAGCCCGTGCCTGCTAATTTAATTATACTGCTTTCTATTTATGAAAGTTTATTTATTTGGTAAGGGTTGTTTTGCAAATATGGAGCTGAATGTAACATATAAATATGGTTTAATTATTGTTTTGGACACAACTTTGGCTTTGAATAAAATTTAGGGTTATTCCCTCTTGTTTGTGTCTTCCGTAATATATGTAGTATCAACAGAGATCACTTTTCTTGTTCATTCGTTTTTGTTATCTCGTTCGCTGCATCAAGAATAAATATATTTAATAAAGATTTAAACAAATTTCATAGTTATTAATATCTTTATGTTAATCTTATTTCTATTTTTAAGATTTTAAATTTATATTAGTATAAATATGAGTTATCTTTATTATTTAAGACAATTGATTAATTTATAAAATAAGAAAAAAATTTCTCCAAAATTATTATTATTTTTCATGTATTTTCAAAATCAACAATTTATAATTATCTTTATCACACCACTGCCTACGTCAACATATCAATCCCAGTCTGTGTATTAAATTAAATTCCCATCACTTTGTGCTCTTGCACTAAGTTGAAAAGTGAGGGGTGATGGCATATGCAGCCACAATTTTAACATTCTAAGTTTTAAGTGTACACACAACTAAATTTATGGAACTGTGTGCCAACAAACTCTTTAATGTAACCTCACGTGTCATATATATTTAAATATGTTTATTAACATAAAAACTCATGTGATCCGTTCACGTAAGGTCTTACATGAGAAGAAATTTTATAATTTTATATGAGATTGAAATTAATCATATTAAATGGAGCGGTCTGCCTTATTGATCTATATAAACTTCGCCTTATATAAAATCTCATGTAAGACCGTCACGTAAAACCTACTCATGTGTTAAATATTATGTCTTTTATATTAAAGTATCATTAAATATTTTTTTTCCAAAGATTGTTGGTTAGATTACAAAGTATCATAGGACCATACGTCGAACTATCGGGTAATATATATTTTAGTATGCCACGAATACACAAATTAAAAGAAGGATTTCGTAAAAAAAAAAAAAAAAGGGTTTTAAATCGTATATATTGTTAATCTTAAATTTATTAAAATCATTGAAAATTATTATGTAATTTTAATTATTAACTTATCAAGCATTAATTTATGCCTTGGTTTGATAAATAAAACCTCAACCAATGGCCCATTAGCAGATGAACCATTATCAGAAAGCCCTCCAATGACCCAATGAAGACTAGTTAGCCCATAAGGAGAAGATTGTGTGTTAACAAAGCTATGTTTGGAAATTTTCAATTTTAATTGGATCAAGATCATTTAATACCATTATACAATCACTAGTTTAGGATGACGTATTGTGTTGTCTTAACTTGAGACCTAGTTTAGGATGTGACAATTAATGTTATTTGAAGAAAATTTAGCACCCCATAAATTTAACTTATTTAAAAATATATATAGCTCAGTTAAAAAAAAAAGAAAGAAAAGAAACCCTATTCTTAGCCAAAAATCCATTATCTTTCCTATCTTGACAATCTTTAAAATATGATCTAATGCAAATTGACCTTGGTTTCACCTAATATATTAGTTTATAATAGCGAGATTGAATGGTTTTAAAAAAGAATTATCACATAAACTTAACATATAAGTTTATAATGCGGTCACTTATCAGCCTAGCTACTGACATAATTATAGTGAATGACTTAATATATAAGTATATATTAGTGAAATTGAATTGTTCTACAAATGGATTATCATACAAAAGCATTTATAGACCTAAAAAATAGTACATCAGTCTCTAGTTTAAATGTTTAAATGATCCATAAACTACTACATCAATATTTAGTCTATTCCAAATGTTAATATTGATATGTCTTACTTATAGTAGAACTTGAATCAAATATTAAAAAATAGTGTATGTCGATATAAATATTAATACGACTTATTGCAAAAATATACTCAAATTGTAGTATTTTATCAATAATTTCAGAAATAGTAGATAATTCAATAAATAGTTTTTGTTGATAAATTTTGACTCATATTCTAATATCATATAACTTTTCCATAAATATATTGATGTTTTAGTTTGAATATATCAATAAAATATTGGTATATATCAATATTTTATATTAATATTGACATAGACTTAACTGTAGTATAACCTAAGTCAAATATTGAAAAACATCAAAACATGTCCATATAAATATCAATATGACTTATTGGAAAATATACACAAATTGTAGTATATTTTTGATAATTGGGGGATAATGGATAATTTGGAAAATAATCTTTTGTCGATATATTAAGCAAGTCCAATATGACGTGTAACAATCTTATAATTTTTTAAATCCAAGTAAAAACGATATAAATTTTGTTGATAATTCGTGAAATAGTGAATAATTTGGAAAATACTTTTGTCGATATATTATGCAAGTCCAATTGAATTACTAAATAAGGCCATGTAAGGGTGTAACATCTTGTAATTTTTTAAAAATCGAGTAAAAATATTATAAAATATGAAAGAACAACCGTTAATTGAATATTTAGCTTGTAATATTTCAAATTCTTGATTTATAGTTGTGGTAAGTCAGCTCTTTTCAAACAATTGACATTACCAATCGACTGCAGTATGTGAGAGTGACGGTCATTTGCACATACTTTTTAGAGAGCGGCAGTACATGACCGGAGATATTAATCTCATACTCTCACCGCACCTCCTTCGAGAGTAGTCACACATCAATTCAATATTTAGGAACCTTAGAGAGGTCTACAATTGAAAGTAGATTAAATAGACAACAGGAATTTTTTTTTTTTGGGGAAGTCACACATTAATTCAATATTTAGGAATGAATGTTAAATACGTGAACAATTTTTTTTTAGAGATGGGAAAGACATGACCGATGATATTAATCCTATACTTGCTGGTGCACCTCCTTGGAGAGTGGAAATATATGACTGGAGATATTAATCCAAATTTTAGCTCTGTGATGCTACGCTTGATTCTGTGTTAGTTCTTCAATTCGCTTTTCGAGGCTCTCAATTCGACTGGTGTTTGTTCTTGCCATAACGATTAGCAGCGGAATGTCACAACCCAAGCTCGGATTGAGCTGAGCTAAGAGAAACGAACAAGAAGAAAAAGGAGAGAAGATATTTTGGTGCAAATTTCTGTTAAGGTTTTTTTATTTTTAGGGAAGGTCACACATTAATTCAATTATTTAGGAAGGAATGCTAAACACGTGAACTGAGTTATCAGTGGTTAATTATTTATGAAGATCATGCTAACAAGTGAACTGCTAAACTATTAGATGCATTAACAACATATAAAGAGACAATATTTTGTAAAGATTAAATACTATGATTTCATAGGTCAATTTTGGTGCACAACAATTTCATGATATTAATTTAACACCTTATTATAAAGCTAATCAAGAAATTGGAATAGTACAATTCTCAACAAAATTTCGTTGATTTAAAAATATTGTAATTTTTTCTATTTCAACATCTGTCAAACAATCCTCAATAAAATTCTTTAATTGAACACCTTTGCAATGCAAAGTCAAAATTTTCTCAATAACATCATTTGATTCAAAAGTTTTGCAATCAAATTGATTATGTAAGCAGTTGACAAAAATCCTCAATAAACTAATATTTCAAAAAAAAAAAAAGTGTTTATGTAAGTTATCTCTAGAATATTTATGTAGTATTTATATATGTTATATATGAATATTAAGTGATCTTTAATTTTTATACATCCCTACTATTTCTATATATGCGGGACAATTTTAACTATATAGTCAAAATTGAGATTCTTGTGATACATGTAAAAACATGAGCAACATTTCTTTTCGGTGATTTATATATATATATATATATATATATATATATATATATATATATATATATATGAGTTAAGTTCCGTGTAATGTATAGGTTTTAATTTTTACAAACTACAATGTTAGAGTTTTTGAATACAATCATGATATGTTTTGAAAACAAAAATAATTTATGCATTTTAATAGATAATAGAAAAATTATATATGATTTATAAAAACAATGGAAAAAAAAAGTCTTCTACACAATTAGCTCATGTATGTACTCAAAAGGTTGTTGTTGTAGTAGTAGTTCTTCCAAAAAAAAAAATTTATTTATGGCTTAGTGACAAATATAGTTTTTTTTTTTTTTAATTGTAGCCAATTATTTTGTAATTATCGATTTTAACTATGAATTGACCAATTGATTTCAATTTTAGCCAATTCATGATTTATGTCAAATTTGGATTATGTGTTTTTTTTTGTTTTATGTGTGTTATGATGTGAATGTTGCGTAGCTAGTATATAAATGATACATCATGATTTAAGTCTAATTAATTATGATTTAAATACATTAACCTAAACAAATTAAAATCATAAGAACTAAAAATTAATAAACAAAATCACACATACAACAAAAGCAGTCACTTCAAAATATTGTCAATAACATCTTCATGCACCAAAATGTGGCTAGTAACTTTTCGAGCACAACAAACGATATGAACTGCTCCACACCCACAGAGCTTCAAAATTGTTTTATCGTTTTAATTATTTCATGATTTGAATTTTATAAAAGAATTTTATCTTGTTTATTAGTTTAGGATTTGAATTTTATAAAAGGGGTTTTTTTTTAGTTATTTATATTTAAAATATTGATCACCTTTTCTTTTTGCATCTATATATTTTAAATTTAATTGCTTTGAAATTGATTTGTTTGTATCAAGGACAAAAATATCGGTATCGGAAATATTGACGGATATATCAATTTCGGTGGAAATATCGGTCATTTAAAAAAATAAAAAATAAAAACTTTGTAAAAAAATTGAAAAATATATCTAGTACTTTACATAATATTATAAGTAACATTAATACATATATTGAACTTAAATTTCAAATAAAAAGATATGTTTAAAACAAATTTAGAGATAAACTAAAAAAATAATCTAAAAATTAAAAAAAAAAATGAAGAACGGATCTAGGATTTAAAATTTGGGGGTACGATTAATAATTATAAATATAATAAATGGAATATTATTTAATATCTAAATTTATACAACTCAAAACTTACAAAAAAAAAAAAATGATAAAAATTACAAAAATTAAATAAATGCAACCACAAAAATTCGAGCGTGAATTCCCAAGGCACTATTTAACCAATTGGATAACAACCAAATACTATTAGAAATTTTCATAAATTAAATTCTTGTACATTTGCAAAGAAATTAAAAAGAAAAAGAAAAAACACAAACAACCGACATCTCGATATTTTGACGATAAATTGGCGATATATAGGCGATTTATCACCGATATATCGCCGATATATCGCCGATAACCTGCAAAAAGACAACACAACTAGCCGATAACGATAAATAGGCGATAAATCGCGATATATCGACGATTTATCGCCGATATTTTGGCGAAAAAATACGTCTAGTGTTTTTAAAATTGGTGGCGTCAAAACTTTTTTTGTCCCTGGTTTGTATAAGTTAATAAAGCTATAGTTAATTTCTTGCTTTAAGTATTTTTGTTATATTGTGTTGATTTCCTAAATTATTATTTCAAAATATTTTTTTTTCATTTGTTTAGGTTACAGTGGGTTAATTCATAATTAATTAGACTAAATTAATTTTAAGTGATGTATCATTTATATATTATCTATGTGGCACCCTCATCACCACACACATAATATAATTTTGACCAAAATCATGAATTGGCTAAAATTGAAATCAATTGGTTAATTCATGGATAAAATTTACAATTTTAAAAGAATTGACTAAAATAGAAAAACAATGTAAAGCTTTGGAATTTTTTTTTTTTTTTTTTGCTATTAAGCCTAATAATAATAATAATAATAATAATAATAATAATAATAATAATAATAATAATAAAATAATAATAATAATTATTATTATTATTTTGAAACAGGATGTATATATATCATCTTTTTTATTAGTAGAATGTCGTGTTTTCTTCTTCCTTTTTGAAAGAAAAATGGTTTAATATAAATTATATTGGACATATATATGTATACAATATAAAAATCAATATCAATATTTGAATCTAAAAAGTAGTAATTACATTTAAATTAAGATATATACATATATTTATATTATATTTTGACCAAAATCTATGTAAATAAAAAGTATATTAGCAAACTGATCATATAATTCTTATTTATAAAAGACAGATTTTTACGAATGCCCTCTTAATTACACTTATATATTATACATTCATGATCAAAATCTACATATATTTAAAAAGATTAGTAGTTTAAAAAACTTATAACATGAATGGAAAAAGTATACATGCTCACAGCTTTGAGCAATTATTTATAGCATTAACAATTATGGATGTTGAACAATTCGAGACTGGAATGCACTCCCATGCAATAATAATAATAATAATAAATAAATAAAATAAATAAAGAAAACCATAAAACGAAAAAAAAAAAAATTCATGTTACCGAAATATTTCATCCGAAAACAAGATTGATGTTTGAAATGCCTAAAGATTGTTTTTAGATGCAATTTTATGAGGGTATCTTCAATACTACACGATATTTTATTATAAATTATTATAATGTAAAAACTATCATTCATTTTCAGCCGTCAATATTAAAAGAATGAAAATACCTAAAATACCCAAAAAAAAAAAAAAGGGTAAAGAGAAATTTTATTCATCTCTATGTAATTAACAACGAATCTGACTTATTGAAGACATCAAAACCAATTTTTGTTGATGGATTTTGAAACATTCTCAAAATTATAATCAGTAAATGCAGGATCCTTCTTATGAATATGAGTGAGTTGGAGAATATTTGTCAGCATTCATTTAATAAAAAGGGATCCAATCAAATTTTATTAGCAATAAAACATTTACACACAGGGGGATAATAATTAGAAATCAAAGCACAAATTCAACATTTTATTTCCAGTAAAATAGAAGGTGAATTGTTATCTATTCTACTATTTTCAAATATTTTTTATGAATTTCTTTTTAATAGTTTATATCTCCATAGAAAGATCTTGATTCATCTTAGCAGCCATCGCCATAATTCCATCCCAGCACAGCGCTGTCTTCAGCGCTATTCTATTAATTTCTGTTTCAGTGCTATATTTTTTCCTTTTTTTTTTTTCAATTAGTATTTTGTGTATTCTATTAACCTAATAAGATAACACAAATTTTAATTTTCCAATGTAAATGATAATATTAAAAAATCTAAATTAATACGGGTGATAATTTGAACAACTATTATGATAATATAAAAAATTTAAACTAATACAGATGGTAATTTGAACGACATGGATAATAACATAAAATTTAAAATTAACATCGTTGGTCATTTCTCAACATGAAGAGTAAATATATGAAAAAGGAGAAATGATTACATAAAATTACTGAAAATAGATTAAAATACAAGAAAATAAAACATAAACTTACTGAAAAAATAACGATAACACCTAATAATCCGAGAGATTAGCATAGACCCTCCAAGATCTAGAAATTATCCGAACATATGATTTTTTCTTCAATTTACATTAAAGGTCATTCAATTAGTCATATGATTTTATTTATGTATTTATTAAATTTAAAATATAAGGAATAAATAATTTATTTAAATAATGTTTAAGTGTGTAAATATGTTAATCTATTATAATCAAAGTTTAAAAATATGAAAAATAAATTAATAATTGGAAACCTTTTTAGTGTAAAATTTTCAGTACAAATTGTTGAAGATGAAATATTGTTTGTGCACTATTTTAGTGTAGATTTTGCTCTAAAATAGTGCATACTATTATAGATGCTATTAGGCCTTTGCTCATGATTTACATGATTGTGGCTTTATAAAATTTTCTCACTTTTAATTTTGTTGTGCTTCCATTATTTGCTTTAAACTGATCTTTTTGTTATTATTATTATTATTTTTAATTCAAATGAGTGGTATGAAACGAATATATCAATTTATTGAGTTAACTTTAGTATATTCAGATTGTTTTACTGTTTGGAGCAACAAATCAGTATATGTGGGCTTCTACAATTTTTTTTTTTTTTTTTTTTATCAAGTGTATATTAAATCTGTATAATTTATATTTTTCATGGATGTAGATGCCACTACACAATACTATTTTGAGGTTTTAATTATAAAATGCAATCTATGTGTTGTTACAAAATTATTTAACTTGACTTATTTGGTTGTTTTATTTTCAAAAGAGGTAAGGCGTTTTACTCCATATAATTACTTCGCCAAAACTCTTGTACACTTAGTGAATAAATATAGGGTTCGTGCACTCGGGTCAATCCGACTGCCACGCGCAGCTACGGGTCTCCACGCGCCTCTAATTAAATTCATGCATGAACTCGTCCAAATATGCTTCCAAGTGTTATACTTTTATATTATGCTTGTTAGTCATATCTTGTAGTAGTGTTAGTCATATCTGTAGTAATTTTAGTTGTACCTTAACATTTTTTATTAGATAGACATATTAACCTTTCATACTTTTAGTTATGTTAGAAGTACTTGTATATATTACATAAATATATGACTCTATTGACATAAATGTATAAGTAATATCACATAAATGTATATATATGTACAAATTGTACTGAAATTGATAAAGATATGACTAATATAACATAAATGTATGGTTAATATAACATAAATATATGACTAATATAATATAAAAGTCACAATACCAAAAAAAAAAAAACGCGGACCCGACCTGAGTGCACCATGCACCAAGTGCACAAGAGACCAACTATAATTAATTCATCTCATTTTGAGCTTTTAAGGAAATTCATTTAAGTCATTTATGATGTAGTATTTCTGAAATATTCATTTATTACTTTTTGCCAATATTAACCTATAAGAAGCACATTCATATATATAAGACAATTTTAATTTCTTTACGAGTCAAATTGTTAATTGTCATTTAATTTTAATTTATTTGAAAGCAAAGAAATAAATATTATTTTCTCTTTTGCAGCTTACCATTTCATCTTCACTGCAAAATAATGGACAACCACAAAGGAAAGTCTGAAAAGAACCAGGATTCTGATGATGATCAAAGTGAAATTGACCTGGAGTTGAAATTAGGTCAATCAGTTAGCCACAAACGAAATGAAGAAAAAGAAAGAGATATGACTAAAAGAGTTCGTGGTTTTGCTCACATGGATGAACAACCATCTAATGATATGGTATTTTTACTTTTATTTTTATTGGGTATACACTATGACTTCAATAAGTATTTATTTAATTTTTTATTTTTCTTGGTTCAAAAAAAAAACATTTTATTTTTCTGTTATATATATTTGGAACTTAGAATGCAAAATGTTATAAATAAGTTTTTGGGTTAGTTTTAAAAACTAATTTAAAGTATGATCATTTTTCAATTTGCAACAATTTTTTTTCTTTCTCAAATGCTCACAAAAGTTCATGATTTTTTCAAATTGCAAATTAATGTAAGATTTAGGCCATTTTTTCTGGCCAAAGTGTAATTTTTGTTTGATATTTGATCAAATTGAGATTGAATCGAATGGAAATCGGAATATTGATTTAGGGTTTTTGTTTGGTTTCAAATGTGGAGTATTTGGTGTAGGTTTCATGTTTTTGGTTTAAAAATTAAGACATTAATTTCACTATTAAGTTACAATCTGAAAAAATCATGAAATTTGAGGTTTCATCGAAAAAAAAGAACTTTTTTATATTGAGAATTAAAAAACGGTCATACCTTAGGTTGGTTAAGCATGACGAATACCTAAAACAATGCAATAGGAGTGTAGGGTTATAGAAAATACATCGGCATGTTATAATGACATCGTGGATACGACAATTTTGTACTTGTATTGTACTTTTAGTTGTCGTCATGAAATTTATGTTGTTTGATATTATCATCATCAAAGGGCCCCTTAACTTTTGTTTCTAGTTCCGCACCTGATCATAATGTATTATTCGTCATACGTACTCACTACATTAACTTTAAAATTCATTTTATAGTACCATTATAAGCACTTAATTTTATTTGAATGTGACAAGGCCAACTATACAATGCATGAAGAACAAGGGATTCATCAAACCATTGAGTTTATGAATCCAGCACCAACATTTTTGGCTAGTGAAGTTGGGGGGTCAACCAACTTAATGGTCCAAGCTGGTTCTGCTCTTCAAAACAGTGTTGCACCTAATCGTAAAAGGCCAAATGCTGGAGATGGTAGAGTTTGCAGGTTATGTGGAAAGAGAGATACCCCTCTTTGGAGGAAGGGTCCAGATGGTCCACAGGTGATTATTTCTCTATATGTTGCTCAATCTTTGAAGTACATGCTATTTCTCCATACATATTTGTGTTAACTAGTTCATGACTTGCATTTATTTGTTAAGATCTTCCTCTCAACTTGTTAAATATTGTATATAATGTTTATTAATCTTTTAGCGTAGTTTTGACGCTACAACAGAGAAATTTTTTAACGACAACAAAATATTTCAGAAAAATATTGATAGTTGTCGCAAAAAAAAAAAAAAAAAAAATGTCACCAAATTATTATAAAAGAACTTTCTCGTAAATAGTTTTTTTTGCGATAATGTTGTTGTCGCTAATACATTGCAAATATATATTTTAATTGTTTTTTTTATATGACAACTTCTTGTCAATTTATATTTATTAATTTTTACGACAATACGTTAGAGCTAAAAACAAACTTTTCGCGACAACTTAATTTTGTTGTCACAAAATATCTCATTACATATGCTTTTTATTATTATTATTTTTTTTTGAGTGTGAAAGTACATTATGGTAAACTTGACTCTCTAAGGGTGAATTAGTATCCAGTACATAACTAGCACAAGTATGCGTTTTTGCTTTTACTTTTAATGGTGGTATATTAGTAAGTTTTCATGCCCTTTATTTTTAATGCTTTGTAATTCTTCTATACAAGAATTTCTGATATTCAAATTCAAATGTATAGAAGTATTTAAAAAACTATGAGTTGTTGAGCCAAAATAATGTTCATATTCTCTTTACATAAACAAGAGCCCTTGTAGGCAAGCACATTCTTTTACCAAAAAAAAAAACGGTTTTAATACATTTCATACTATATATGAACACATCCTAAAAGAATGCTTTCTTGATTAAGTTGAATTAGCCATATTTTGAGGTGATGTTCTACATTAAATGTTTGGTTAATGTGATATTTTAGGCAAGTCTATGTTCTTTTTAGATCTACTCACCCATGATGTTGTGATCACAATTGATTGAATAATTGTCACCTTTACATATACACCTAATTAACTTATGTAGATGATGTGTTATAGATAAAATTATATAATGCAATACATACAAAAGTCTAATTTGATGAAACAAGTTAACTTTTGGTAAATTATATATCCATAAGTTCTTTGATGAATCATAGTAAAACTAAGCTTGCAAGGTTCTTTAAATATTGCTCGTTTTAGTGATTGTATATCTTATAATGTATGTCATTATATGAAATGATATATTCTTATGTATGCATGTAGATATGTACATACAATATTTTCAAAAGTAGTCACTTTACAAGCTACAAAGAATTTAATTTTGTGTAAAAAAGTACTTAGCAACATCAAATTTATATATTGATTTAATGATGTTGACATTGTGTGTAATTTGCAGACTCTTTGTAATGGTTGTGGCTTGCGACACCTTCGCAATATGAAAAAAGGTGGCGAGTAGTTAGAGAAGTGAAGATGGGTTTTGTGGTTTGAGTTTTAAACTTTTAATTGAAGTTCCATAATATTTGATGATTAATTATTAACTTGGATTATGTTACATTATGTTATGTTGGCTGAACTATGTTATTTTGTGTGATGAACTTGCTTTATTTATATGTGGAAGATTTGAGACTTGCCATATTTGGAAAAGTATGAATATATTTTCATTCCAAATATGAATAAAAGGAAAAACACAAAGAAACAGATTAGAGCATTTGATTGTTGAGTAGAAAACTTAGTATATTGTGTTGATCAAGAGCTTAGAGTATGTTTGTTTGGGAATTATGTAGGATTGGGGAAATCCGACTTTGAAATCTTGGAATTTGTAAATAAAGGTGAATAGTTAAAATCTGTGTTTGTTATGAGACTTTATAAGGTAGGATTATTACTGTAGATATCAAATCAATGTTGGAAAAATTAGTAAGTGTAATAATATATTATTAGTTTATGTAATAGTAATGATTGTATTATTGTAATAGTAGAAATTTAGGTGTGTATTGAAATTTGTGTATTAATAGGTTAGAGTGTATGGTTAATTATTATGTTTTCTTTAAATAAAGTAGCATTTGAGTAGATTTTATAATTCTAATTTAAATCTCCTAACAAACAAAGATTTGAAATTTTGAAATTTCAAATCTTAACTCATGAGTTTCCAAACAAACATACCCTTACATATTGAGTTCACCTATTAGGGATTGCAACCTGATTTCACAAGCAGCTGAAGATAAACTTCTGTATTATGCTTTAGTGCAAATTCTTGAGATGATTGGTTGCTTCTTTGAGCTCCAGAAGACTGGATTCTTGCCAAGGTAAATGCAATAGCTAGTGGTTGATTTTTTGTCATCTAAGTTTGTTGTCCAATCAGCATCAGCAAAGCCTGTGAGGTTCAAGTGAGGAGATTTGTTGAACTCTAATCCATTGTCAATACTGGGTTAAAATCATTTTTCGTTGCATAATTATGATGTCTTTCGATTTTGGTGCTATAAGTATCATGATTTTCAATTTAGTCCCACAATTTAAGAATCTGTCCGATTTCAGCCCTATTGTGATCAGAAAATTCGAACTTCGTCGAAAAGCCTCAATTAGAAGAATTGGACTAAAATCGAACAAATTCTTAAATTGTGGGACTAATTAGAAAATCGTGACAATTATGAAACCAAAATCATAAGACAATCATAGTTATGGGACTAAAAATGATTTTAACCCGTCAATAGTACCCTTTAGGCTCCATTTGGATAAAGTGATTTGAAATTTCAGATTGGAAATGAATGGATTTCAAATCCACTCATTTTGCTCAAAAAATAGTTCTAAATGAAAATTGTGAATTTCAAATTAATCCATATCTATCCAAACACCACTGATGAATTTACCACATGAAATTTCAAATCCCTCCATCCAAATGGAGCCTTGGGTATCTCAAGATTCTTTTTATAGCCAGAGTTGGCCAAGGGGTGATTGCATGAATTGACTGACCTATATTGGCACTAAGGTTATGTTTTGATTGAGTTATTTGAAATTTAGGATTTAAAATGAATGAATTTCAAATCCACATTTATCCAAACACAACCTGTGGATTTTCTATTATAGATTTCAAATCCCTTTTCAAATTCGTCTATCCAAATAGACCCTAAAAGTTATGTCTGGTTTAGTCATTGTGGCATATTCCAAGGCTCCAATAATGCTTCTATAAAACTTTCTGTAACGATGATATCTGCGTGGTTTTGTTTGTCAACTTCTTCATTTCAACAGTACTCTTATCATCGATCATCTTCTTCACTTCATCAGCCAATTTGATTGCATTATATATCAACCCTTTTTTTCGTATTCATTTCCCTCTCTAGCAGGACCTCGTTTTCATCTTTCGATTTGTCAAAATTTTGCAACAATCTAACGATATTTTGATGTGGTCATGCAAAAAATCTTCAACCTTTGTTAATACTAGATCATTTATAAAAGGTATAAAATTTCTATCTTGATTTTCACATGTGATGCAAGTGCGTATAGGAGCAACTGTTCCACATAAACAGTGTATGGTGGTGTGCTGCTGAAGTTTACGAAGATATTATTTTTTAGGTTAGTGTCATTTTCTAACTGTATTATTCATATTTTTTTAATTTTATATTATAAATTTTTTTTTCGATCACAATTTATACTACACGTTTGATTTAATTTTGCAACCTTCGATCAATATTTTCCGGTGAGAATGTGGTTTTCACTTGTTAACTGAAGGTTATTTTCGTCATTTGTACTTCTAAGACATGAGTAAATTCAGTTCTAACTATTTTCATGATAAATAGATCTTATTTTTGTTTTCTTCATTTACTCAAACAATTTATAGAAGAAATTGGGGAAAAATTATGGCTAATTTCGATTTTGGAGGGGGAATTAGTCAATAGCTTAGAAAATGACGAAAATAACCCTCAGTTGGCCCACGAAAATGATCTAGACATTTTCTTGCCAGAAAATATTGCCAAATGTTGCAAAAGTGAACAAAATGTATAATATAAGTTGTGATTGAAAAACAAAATAGTTTAGAATGTAAAATTAATAAACATGCATAATATAGGTTGAAAAATGAAATTAACCCTTATTTTTATAGTGGGGTATGTTTTATTTGTCTATGGATTGATGAAAATTATATTACTAATAAGCGTAGGTGTTTAACATTTATTTGCATCCGAAATTGTGAAGGCTCAAATCTCATTCAAAAATGAAGTTTTCCATAGTTTAGGATCAAAATTGCAAGTTCTTTAATTTTTTAATTAATTTTGTAAATCCCAATTTGAATTTCCCTCAAAAACCATGTTTTCACGTTTGAGAAATGCAACAAATTTGTAACGGATTTTCTGACATTGTGACCAGATATGCAAGTTTTCAAAGTATGAAGCTAAATGTGCACATTGGAACGAAAATAAAATAACCTTGTGATGAGTAGACCAAATTTACAATTTTATCTAGTGATTAAGATACGGTCAAGCAATCAAAGCATCTTGTGATACTAATTATAATCCATCCGATTCACAATAATTATAATTTTAGAGTTTTATGAAAAATATAAATCAATAAAAATTTACTATTACACCACTCTTAGATAGTAGGACTTTTTTGAGACTGTCCAGTGGATTCAATTTTATCACGAGGCGAGTAAATTTACAATACATAATGAACAAAACAAATATGACTTCTAAAAATGGATTTGGCTTATGGGACTCCATCTCACAAAATTACATCAATGAAATAATCTCAAATAAGTTTCGGTACCCATAAATATTCAATTCTGATCCTGATTAATTTCTCTCTCCTATCGATCAATACTAGTGAGTTGGAAAGCCAGAGATACTTTTACAGAGTAAAGATAATTCTGGAATAAAATTAGGTGTTATAGTTAGTCTGAAATGACGATTTAATTACAAATAATGACAATTATTGTTAATTAAAGGGAATATATATTGTTTAGATATTAAAAATTTTAATATAGCCAAGCGCATATATATATATATATATATATATATATATATATTGATGTGGTCGAACTGTGGCGAACCGGATTTTCTCAGAGCTCAGGTCAAGACTGAACCGTTAGTGCGAACAGCGTAAGTAGAAGCGAACAGAAAGCGTGTTACAATAAGCGAACTATATTGTGACATGGTTTAAGACGAACTGTTCTCTCCTCGGTAAGAGCTCGCAGCTAGTATCTTACTGAAGTACCAGATTATTTGATTTCGAACTGAGATAGCGAACTGGTCTCGGTTGAATGAAGCGAACTGATTTAAATGCATATCACTGCCCATTATGTGGACCACTAAGCCACTTCCCACGTTCTCACCTTTTTCGGATAACACCAACTGCTAATTTCAGGAAGTATATATATTCATTATGTTCCTTTCTCTATTTTCTTAAGCACACTTTATACTCAAACATACTTACTGACTTGAGCGTCGGAGTCCCTTCGCCGGGAAAAACCCCCCTGTGTTTTACGTTTTTGCAGGTTATTTCATCGGAGAAGAAGTTGATTTGATTGCGGACAAATCAATTGGCGCCGTCTGTGGGAAGTAGTGAACTTGAGCAAGACGTTGAGAATAACCAAAGATGGTGAATACCAGAGGATCACGAAGAAGACTAGAAGTGGGAGAAACATCAAAGAGACATGACGACGAGGAAAGTGGTCAAAATTCTGCACCAAAAAACCCTCCTGGTACTGTGATTTTGACACATGAGCAATTGGAGAATATGATGGAGGTTGTTGTTCAGAAAGCTTTAAATAGACAGAAGGTCGAATCACAGCAAGGTAACACTGATATGCATGTCAGAAAGGAATTGGATGATGACAAATCTCGTACGGATGAGCAGGAAAGTCAGTTCAATCATCCTCGTGGCCAGAAACGAGAGCATGTACAATTGTCTGAGCAGATGGATGATTTAAGAAAGGAGTTGCGAGAAGTTCAAAAAACTGTTCGACGAGTTCCGAAAAGGACAAGGGGAAATCCTTTCTCTGAAGAAGTTATGGAGGACGATTTGCCAGCTTCATTTTGGCCAGTTAACTTTGACTATGATGGCACTACAGATCCCTGGGATCACTTGTGCAGATTTGAGAATACCGCCCTTTTGCATCGATATTCTGAGGGTATCAAGTGTAGGGTGTTCGCTACTACTCTTACCAAGGCGGCTCAAACTTGGTTTAGTCAATTGCGTGATGGAATGATACATGACTTTGGGCAATTATCTGAACTTTTCTTGCATCAGTTCGCTAGTTCGAGAAGGCAGAGATGGTCCAATCAGACCTTGTTTGGGGTGAAGCAGAGAGGAGACGAGACGATAAGAAGTTACGTTAAGCAATTTACGGCCGCCACATTAGAAGCCCCTAATGCTTCAGACGACCTGATTGTTAGTGCCTTTATCCAAGGTTTGAAGGAGGGAGATCTTCATACCTCTTTGGTGAAGAAAACCCCTGTGAATTTTGATGATTTGTTGCAGCGATCTACAAAGTATACTAATTTGGAAGAAGCAGTTCGGATCAAGAAGGGCGAGGGTTCCAGTCAGATGGTTAGATCGCAAGACTATGAGGTTGCGAGGAAGAGAGAAGTTGTAGATCCTCGAACAAGATTTGCACCTCCGCCGTTGCGAGAAAGTAGGACAGGGAGGAGATATGATCAGTATACTCCCTTGACCATGGCTCCAGGTCAAGTATTGATGGAAATATGAGATTTGCCCCAATTAAAATGGCCTGCTACTTGGAGTACCAATCCAAAGAAGCCGCCCACTTTTGGTAATGGAAAACTTTGCAGGTTTCACAATAAATATGGGCATGGAACTGATGAATGCCTACATTTACGTGATGAGTTGGAGAGATTGATAAGGGAGAACAGGTTAGCTCGATTTGTTCGACGAGCTCAACCGAACCAGGAACAGAGGAACCACAGAGAGGAATTTAGAAGAGAGAGAAGGCCAGAACGGCAAGAGTTACCTCCACCACCGCCTCTTCCTCCTCGGAATCGACCTGAACGAGAAGAAAGGCCTACCATTCATATGATCATGGGGGGCCAACAGATGGAGATTCCAACAGAGCTCGGAAAGTGAGACTCAATTCTGTTCGCCAACAACAGAATACGGTTCACTCAATTTTTGATAATGTAGCGATTGAGTTCGGAGCTCGAGATCGGGTGGCTATTCAGAGTCCCCAATTTGATGCGATGGTGATTGTCGCTGAGATAGGAGGTTTCAATGTTGAGCGGGTGTTCGTGAATACTGGAAGTTCGGTTGACATCATGTTCATGGATTGTTTTAAGAAGATGAGGTCGACAGTCGAGGTAAAATCTGTGGAAACCTCACTTTATGGTTTTGCAGGTGAAGCAGTTACGGTCTATGAGAAAGTTCAACTGCCTATGGTCTTGGGAGATGAAGAATGGAGGCAGAATAAGACCATAACCTTCTTACTGGTGGATGCCCCCTCACAATATAACGTAATTTTGGGTCGTCCCTCATTAAGCACTTATGCAGCTGTCATTTCTCCTGCACATCTGATGATGAAGTTCCCCGTGGAGGATGAAGAGGGACGTGCAGTTGGAGTTGGAGTGGCTCATGGCGATCAACAGATTGCCCGACGATGTTATGTTGCTGCAGTTCGCCATTCCGAAGGTCGGAAACGTAGTGGCGAACAAAGAGATGATATGGATCGAGGTCGAGATAAAAGTCAAAAGACAGGAGACGAGCCAAATACAGCTGAGTTCGAGGAAGGAGAACTGATGAGTATCGAATTGATACCCGAACAACCTGGACATGTAGTTCGTCTCGGAAGTCGGTTACAGGGGCAGATTAGAGGGGAAATGGTGAAGGTGCTGAAGGAGAATGTGGATTTATTTGCATGGAAGTCAGAGGACATGAAAGGTATAGATCCAGAATTGGCAGTTCATAGGTTGAACATCAAGCCTGATATTCGACCAATTAAGCAAAAACTGAGGCACTTCGGTGATCAACAGAACGAGGTCATTGAAGGGGAAGTAAAGAAGCTGCTGGAGATAGGGCATATTGAGAGGATTCAGTATCCTCGCTGGTTGGCTAACGTGGTGCTAGTGCCGAAGCCCGGAAATAAATGGCGAATGTGTATTGACTTCAGGGATTTGAATAAAGCCTGCCCCAAAAATCATTATCCTTTACCTCGAATTGATAAGTTAGTGGACTCCACTGCTGGATGCGAACTACTCAGTATGATGGATGCAGCTCAGGGATATCATCAAATCTTGTTGCATCCAGAGGACAAGCCCAATGTGGCCTTCATCACCTCTTCAGGTACATATTGCTATACAGTAATGCCATTTGGATTGAAAAACGCAGGAGCTACTTATCAGAGAATGGTAGATGAAGCATTCAAGAGCCAATTGGGACGAAATATGGAAGCTTATGTGGATGATATGCTGGTAAAGAGCAAACAAGCAAGCACACACGTCGAAGATCTAAAGGAAACCATGATGACTATTCGGAAACATGGGATGTGTTTGAATCCAGCAAAATGTTCATTTGGTGTCAAGGCAGGAAAATTTTTGGGTTATATGGTCACTGAACGAGGAATAGAAGTTAATCCCAACAAGATACGAGCTATACAGGAGATGTCACCTCCTCGAACAATAAAAAAAGTACAAATGCTGACTGGTCGCATCGTGGCCTTGAGCAGGTTCATATCCAAGTTGGCAGATAAAGGGTTACCTTTCTTCAAGATATTGAGGAAAAATGGGCAGTTCGGATGGGATGCGAAATGCCAAAGTGCCTTTGAAGATTTGAAGGAATTTCTATCATCGCTTTCTTTGTTGAAACAGCCAGTTAAGGGAAGTAAATTGATAGCATATTTGGCGGTCGGAAAGGAATCAGTTAGTTCAGTATTGGTTCGAGAAGAAGGAAGAGATCAGTTCCCAGTATATTTTGTTAGTAGAGTTTTACATGGAGCAGAAGTTCGGTATACCGAAGTAGAAAAAGTAGCCTATGCTTTGGTTACTATGGCGAGGAGATTGAGGCCATACTTCTTGGGATATGAGGTAATAGTGCGAACAGATCATCCTTTGAGTGTAGTTCTGGGAAAACCTGAGGCGTCGGGAAGATTGATCAAGTGGGCTGTGGAGTTAGGGCAGTTTGATATCAGGTACGAACCTCGTACAGCTATTAAAGGGCAAGCCTTAGCGGACTTTATTCAAGAAACAACTAGAATACAAGAAAAGGCAGAATGGGAGCTGTATGTTGATGGATCATCATCTCGCAAGGAGCGGGAGCTGGAATATTGTTGATCAGCCCCCAGAAGGATGAGTTGGAGTTCGCTTTAAAATTTCAATTTCGAGCATCTAACAATGAGGCTGAATACGAAGCTTTTTTACAGGGATTGAGAATAGCTGAGCAAGTTGGAGTTCGTAGCGTAATCGTTAAATCTGATTCGCAGCTGGTAACGCAGCAACTTCAGAATCAGTGTGAAGTTAAAGAGAAGCGCATGATTTCTTATGTTCAAAAGGTGAAAGATATGGAGAAAAATTTTGAAAAGCTCCAGATTGAGCAGATTCCTCGAAGTGAAAATCAGAAAGCAGATTTTCTGGCGAAGATAGGAAGCTCGTTAAAAGATTGTTCGAGAAGGAGTATTACCGTTATGGGAGTAGGAAAGGAGAAGGAGGTAATGAGTATTGATGAGGTAGAGTCCGACTGGCGAACTCCTTTACTAAAGTTTCTTGAAGGAAAAAAGGAAGGAACAGTGAAAGAACTGGAGAAATTGGAGAAACAAATGCGATTCTATTATGTTATTGAAGGAATTTTATATAGAAAAACTTTTTTACCAACAGATGCGAGATGTCTATCTCAAGACGAAGGGATAAAAGTTCTAAAAGAGGCACACGAAGGGGGATGTGCCGAACACACAGGAGCAAGGGCATTAGCTCGGAAAGTTGGACGAGCTGGGTTCTATTGGCCCACAATGAAAAAAGATGCTAAAGAATTAGTTCGGAAATGTGAGGCATGCCAAAAACATGGATGGCGAATTCATGTGCCAGCCACAGATATGCTTACTGTATGTTCGCCTTTCCCGTTTGCTAGATGGGGAATCGATATTGTTGGGCCATTTGTCAAAACAAGGGGAAGTAAGCAGTTCCTGGTGGTAGCCGTTGATTATTTCACTAAGTGGGTAGAAGCGGAACCCTTGGTTAAAATTACGGAAAATGATATGATTCATTTCATATGGAAAAACATTTGTTGTCGGTTCGGCTTACCAAGGATTTTAGTGTCGGATAACGGAGCTCAGTTTCGGGGAAAAAAGATCACAGAATGGTGTGAAGAAATAAAGATATTGCAAATTTTCACGCCTGTAGCTCACCCCCAGGCGAATGGTCAAGTGGAGGTTGTTAATCGTATCCTTGTGGACGGAATAAAGAAACGGCTTGAGTTTGAAAAATCCAATTGGGTTGATGAACTTCCATCTGTGTTATGGGCGTATCGAACTACTTCTAGAACGACTACTGGAGAGACACCTTTCAGTCTGGCGTTCGGAATGGAGGCAGTAGTTCCTGCGGAAATTCAAGGAGAAGCCTTGAGAATTACTAATTTCGAACCCAAGGAGAACGATGAGTTGATTCGAACCGATCTATTGTTTTTGGACGAAATCAGAGACGAAGCTAGAGTTCGTCATGAGCTTTATAAGAGACGGGTCCAGGCCGCTTTTAATAAAAAGATCCGGAAGAGGGAATTTCAAGTTGGCAATATGGTATTAAGACAATCTGATGCCTTAGTAGAGATTGGGAAATTGGATGCCATTTGGGAAGGACCTTACACAATTTCGAACGTTTTGCCTGGTGGATCATATGAATTAACAGATCGGAATGGCAAGGTGCTACCAAGGCCATGGCATATAGCCCATTTGAAGAAATTTTACACATGAAATTGTTCTTGTATGTGATTTTTTCTTTTTTTATTCTTGTTATTATTCCATAATAAGTATTTGTCCTCTCCGTGGATGTAGGTCGAATTGACCGAACCACGTTAAAATCCGGTGTCTATGTTTTGTTGATTTCATATGATTAAGCGAATTGAAGAGTTCCCTCGGAACTTATAATCAAGCGAATTGAAGAGTTCCCTTGGAACTAATGATTAAGCGAATTGAAGAGTTCCCTCGGAACTTACGATTAAGCGAATTGAAGAGTTCCCTCGGAACTTATGATTAAGCGAATTGAAGAGTTCCCTCGGAACTTATGATCAAGCAAATTGAAGAGTTCCTTCGGAACTTATGATTAAATAAATCGAAGTTCCCTCAGAACTTATAATCAAGCGAATTGAAGAGTTCCCTCGGAACTAATGATTAAGCGAATTGAAGAGTTCCCTCGAAACTTATGATTAAGCGAATTGAAGAGTTCCCTCGGAACTTACGATTAAGCGAATTGAAGAGTTCCCTCGGAACTTATGATTAAGCGAATTGAAGAGTTCCCTCGGAACTTATGATCAAGCAAATTGAAGAGTTCCCTCGGAACTTATGATTAAGCGAATTGAAGAGTTCCCTCGGAACTTATGATCAAGCAAATTGAAGAGTTCCCTCGGAACTTATGATTAAATAAATCGAAGTTCCCTCAGAACTTATGATCAGGCGAATTGAAGAGTTCCCTTGGAACTTTCAAAAATCGAACATCATCAAGTAAATATAAAGAAGCGACATTGAAATATGTAGCATAGAATTATAAGATTTTTCTTACAAGGATGAGTCAAAACTGTCAAATACCAATTACATATGTTCTAACTACATTATCAAGGATCTAAGGGATTAACAGAGGGAGCTGGTTCGGAGTTTGGCTCAATGACTGAAAGAGATAGGTGAGGAGCGAACATTTCTTCAGGCAGATCCATAGCGGAACCAGGAGCAGCTGAAAGAATAGGAGGAGGTGGTGTCGAACTGGTACTTGGAAGAAATTTTGGGTTCATCACTTCATGTATGGCTTCTTCCAAATATCCAGACCACCATTCATCATCCACCCCTTCACTCAGATTCCCTTTCCAGCCTGGAGGGAAGGGGAAGGATTTTAAGACTTTCTGGCCCAGAGCGAGAAGGTTAAAATGGACTTCAGAGTCAGGCGAAGTCTCTTTCAATTCTTTTTGACACAAGCGAACCCCTTCTTTGAAATATGCTTCGGCCATGGGGGCGGCTTTGGAAAGAAAGAGGACCGAGTTCCACAAGTAATGGACGAATCTCTCGCGAAACCCCTCCACTATAAGTCCCAGTTCTGGACTTCGAACAAATTGATGAAAGCCCTCATTCCTTTTGGCCTCACCAAATTCGGCTCGGGAATTATTTTCTCGCTCAATTCCGCCTTCCAGAATATCGCATCTGCCTCCGCTGCTTTCAAAGCTTTTTGTCTCTCCACTGCTTCCCTTTCCTTAGTGAGCAATAGCTCATCTTTCCTCGCCAATTCAGATCGTGTATACCCCAGTTGAAGTTCGCTCTCGTCCAACATGGCAGATAAAGTCTCGGCTTTGCCGGCATTAGCATGCACATCTGCAATTAAAGTTGTCTTCTCCTCCTCCATTTCCTTCAGCTGATCGCGCTGCTTCCGAATTTGACTTCGGCGGCGTACGCTGTCTTGCCGAAGTTCTTCAGATAATTCACCAACTTCTCACCTCGAGTTATATTTAGGGTTAAATCCCTCTCTTCGGCATCCAGTTCCTGTATAGCTTTCCCCGCGGAAGCTTCCGGAAGGTTTTCTGCTTCAGTTGGGCGCTCCTCTGTAATGTGGCGTTTTTTGCTGGGAGCCCTATTCGAACTGGAAGAACCTCTTTTCTTCTTCAGAGAGAGAAATGCGGCCCCTGGAGTTCCCTCATCTGCCCCTTCAGATAGCTCGATGGGTTTGGTCGCTTGAGGAGTGGGTTTGGTTTTTGTCAAAGGAAGGGTTGCAGAGATGTTGACAGGGGGAATAGGAAAAGCGGAACTCTGAAGAAGGTCGCTCCCTCCTTGTTGAACGATCTCCTCAGTGGGTTTTGGAGTTCACTTGGACAACTCAACGAGTCGTTTTTCTTCAGCAGTTCGGAACTCTGAAGCTCGCTCCTTGTCCACAGCATGTTCGGCGGGGATGATAGGGGTTCGATCCCCTTCAGCAACCTCACTGGCGAAATTGAAAAACATGGCCATGGTGCTATCTGTAGGAAAAAGAGATCAATCAAGGTACTACTTCAGTGTATATACATATATAAAAAATAAATAGGAAAAGAAGAAATTTTTGCAGATCTCTCTTTAACCTAGATTGAATCGGGAAGGAATCTGGCTGTTCGGATAAAACCCCCAGAAAGCAAGTAGAGATTCACACGAGCTCAACTGTACAATGTCGAACCACCCCTTCAGGAATATAGAATTCAAGAGCCTAATTTGGGAATCTCCCGGAGAAGCGGAACTTGTGTGAATGGGATGATCAACCCAGGGAGGTAAGTTAAAAGGCCGGCTCGCTGGAGCACGAATAAAAAGATAAAATTTTTCCCAATGAGGGATTTTCTCATCTCCAGGGGACAAAAATTGAGCTCGTCTATCCCCGCTACGAGGACTTAGATAAAATCGATAAGGATTAGTTCGTTTTAACATAAAACAAGACTGAAATCTGTCAGCAGTGGGTTCAACACCCATCCATTTACACACCATATAGAAAGAGACTATGTAGCTAATTGAGTTGGGATGGAGTTGGTTCGGACAGATCCCGAAGGCCGAGCTAATAGTGTGGAAAAAAGGATGAACAGAAGGGACTAGCCCCAGAGATATGTGCTTTAGAAACCAGGTTTGGCAATCATCTGGGCCCGATGAGGTCGCTCTTCCGAGTTGGGAATAATTACTGAATACCCATCTACTAAAAACGAACTCAATAAAATGACATGGGTTTGAGTAGCTTTGGTCGCCGAAAAAACGGTATCTACGGTTTTTTTGCGAGATATTTTTGGAGGATCGGAAGGATTTTGGCGGCCAGAGGAGGAAGATCTAGGGTTTGAGGGTTTCGAAAAAGGGCGTATAGGAAGTTGAGTGAATTCCTCTTCTGATTCACTTTCGTCCCTCAAATGGGTTAAAGAGGTAGAGGATGCCATTGAAAATGAAAAGAAGAAGAAAGGAAGATGGTACCTGGTTTGTTCGAGGAGTCCTAGAGATTGAAGAAGAAAAGCCCTTTCTAGTATGTGATTGTACAGTAATTTTGCAGAAGGGTTTTTTAGAGAAGAGAAGGTAATATATATAGGAAGAAGACGACCCTTGAATTTGGGGGGGAAAAATTGAAAAGTCCCGAATTCTCGGCCTTCGGATATGAAGTGATCTAACGGTGGATGTGAAAAGGCGCTTAGGGAAATGTGTCGATGGACACATGACAGACGATTGAGAAGACATCTTGCTTCTAGAAGGATCATTTGATGTTCGGCGTAAGTGATGTCAACTAGCGCCTGTAAACATGCACTTCCAAAGGGGGGAAGTACCTGATGTGGTCGAACTGTGGCGAACCGGATTTTCTCAGAGCTCAGGTCAAGACTGAACCGTTAGTGCGAACAGCGTAAGTAGAAGCGAACAGAAAGCGTGTTACAATAAGCGAACTATATTGTGACATGGTTTAAGACGAACTGTTCTCTCCTCGGTAAGAGCTCGCAGCTAGTATCTTACTGAAGTACCAGATTATTTGATTTCGAACTGAGATAGCGAACTGGTCTCGGTTGAATGAAGCGAACTGATTTAAATGCATATCACTGCCCATTATGTGGACCACTAAGCCACTTCCCACGTTCCCACCTTTTTCGGATAACACCAACTGCTAATTTCAGGAAGTATATATATTCATTATGTTCCTTTCTCTATTTTCTTAAGCACACTTTATACTCAAACATACTTACTGACTTGAGCGTCGGAGTCCCTTCGCCGGGAAAAACCCCCCGGTGTTTTACGTTTTTGCAGGTTATTTCGTCGGAGAAGAAGTTGATTTGATTGCGGACAAATCATATATATATATATATATATATATATATATATATATATATATATATATTAGAAAGAATAGGCAAGCAAGATGATCAGCACGTGAAAATTATTAGGGCATGCCTCATATATATGACACACATAGAATATGGGTCAAAGACATTGCAGATTCCCCCATCACTTGTCCTAAATTGCCCCAATATATATGAATTTTACTGAAAATCGGACAAATTTATAGAGTTTTTCCAGATTGAAAATGCTTTATAAAGTTGTGGGCATCTAGATATCTATAGTGAGCAATGAAATCATCATGAGCAAAGGTTTTGTGTAATAGTTTATCTTTTTCATTTTAGTTGCAAGGAAATAAAATAACACCAACCAAAATTTTCATTTATTTATTTTTTAAAATTTTAATAACATCATCATCATCATCATCATTTATCAATGTACTGTTTGGAAAATGAATTGAAAAAATATATACATAAATCCACCACAATCGATCTGAGAAGAAAATTAAAGAACAAATCAGACCCACTCTATTAAAGTTGGACAAAATCAATACATATTCTAAGGTCTTGTTCCTGCCATTAAACCAAAGTCTCATGAAGAACAAAGAAGAAGAAAATTAGTTGAATATTAAAACTAAATAAAACATAAATTAACTATGTAGTGAATTAGGACCAATATTCCCATTCACAAACCTAATAGTGACAAAGTCAAAGGAGGTCAGCTCCTTAGAGTCAACTTCAACTACTTACAAATAATGATGTCTAAACCTTTCACCTATAACACTATGTTGTAAAAAAAATAAAGAATTCTAGGTAATATTTTACTTAGTGGGAGATTAATTGGTTTGTGCACATTTTTGGGTTGAGATATTCAATAGAAACGTGATTTTTGTAGCCACAATAAGATGAAATTAGCTCTCCAACGGTAGTCCCTTTCTAAAACTTATGCTTTTTAATACACTTTTCATGACTTTCTTTGTTGAATAAATGAAATTGATGAGTGGGAATTTTGGCCACAATCCTTGTGACTTCAACACATGTACATGCATTTGCACATCGGTTCAGAGTTAGGGTGAGAAGGGCTAAGCACCCATTCTTTATGGGTCTCAATTTTTTATTCAACTTAAGTATATATAATTATTATATTTGTTGTACTTGGTCTATAATATATATACATATCATAATAAAATATTTTTGGCCCAATTTTTTTTTTTAATCAAAATAGGCTCGTTTGACTTAAATATGAAAAAAAAAAATTACATATTAAAACTTAATCTATGTGCACAATTTTTTTAATGTAAATTTTTTTCTTCTTATTTTAAATATTTTAGATAAACACATTTTTTTCCATAGGATCCATTTTCCCTATTTTCGTCATGGATCCCTAAAATGTCAGGGTCGACTAAGTGCATTTGTAAGTGTTGGTGATTTTTTTCTTCATGGTTGATGATTTGTTTTCTTTATATAATCTTTGAGTAGGAGAATTGATAGTGGAAATTATTTAAATTTATTATATAAATATATATATATATATATTTTTTTTTTTTTACAATTTAAACATTTACTAATATTCAGAACATAAATACGGACATACGCAGGTAAATGTGGGCTTGCATGCAAGTGCATCGGACGGGTAGGTCAAATTGTACTAGATAGAAACTTTTTTATGTTTATGCAAAAAAAGTCATTATTCATGTTTTGTGGAGGTATAAATTTTATGGACATGTAATACAGTCCTTGCCCTAGACTCGCAACTTCAATAACTCTTCAATATGATCCTTTTTTGTAGAATTAAATTTTATTTTATTTTTTAAATCTTAAATTTCTTAATTAACTAACGATGTATTTGTCTAATTTTAATTTTTTTAAAGCAAAAACTAACATAAGAATGTCTTACAAATCTTCTTATGTGAGATAAAGTCCCATATGGTTATATGGCCCCAATTAACGCGAGTCCATACCGATATACACAGTTAACGTCGATCAACAGATAAATTAATTGGTTAACACAGTTATAAAAGTATTAGTGTTATACCCCGGATTTTTTTTAAAATTAAATATGTTTTATGAATAATAGATTTATTTATTTATTTATTTACCATGGCCACATACTAAATTATAGTGAATTAGTTATGTGAGATGATTAGAACTTTTAATTAACTAGTAGACTTATAACCATATTAAATTAGATATAGAATTTTAGATTTTAAATTTATTTGTGGAGATAAGAATTTAATTAGTTGAGAAAATCTAGGAGTCCACGTGTTTTTAAACTCTTAAAGGATAAGAAATCTCAAACCTAATAAATAAATATAGGGTAAAACCTAGAGAATAAATACGTAAATAAATAGACGAGAAAGAGAGAGAACGGTGAGAAAGCAGAAAGAAACAACAGCCTTTAAAAAAAATTGAGAACGTACGCATACATCAAAGAAAAGTTAAGAGCGGTGGCAGCAATGTGCAAAATTAGTTTCTCTCCACTACAAGTAAGTAATGATGAGTTCTTTTCATAACGTGAATTTTTTTTATTAACCATTAATTGGATTAAAATTTGAGGCTTAATTGAATACAAACAGAACTAGGTGTATGAAGCTTAATTGGTTAAAGTTTGTGTGGCTTATTGTTGTTTTGTTTAAATCGTATAGTGTATATTTGGTTAACCTTTAGAGAACCTGAGATGTTGGTGAAGAAATTGATATTAATTAAGGTTAGAAGTTAATCTCAGATTAAGAAATTAGTATGAAAATAATAATAATAATAATAATAATAATAATAATAAATACAATTAAGAAGAACGATTAAGAAGAAAAGGAAAAAATTGTATTACCGTGAGACTCGTAAGCCGTTAGGACCATTAATTTGGTTAATTTATGCACCTGTATAATTTTGAGATACAGTTTCTTTGTTTGGCTAATAAGTAGTTAATTATTAAGACAAAACCCATTATCTGTAAATTAATTGTTTAATCAGGAATCTCATGTGAATATATTAGAAACATATACAATTTAATAGTTATTTAATTAAGTTTGGTCATGCATGTTGCCCTCCAGTTTCATAAATTGTTTTAAAAATAAACAAGGTAAATAATGATAAAGAAGTATTTCTATATTGTCTTATATACAAATGTAATTAATGCCCTCCAGTTTTCATAAATCGTCTTATATATCCCGAGGTAATGATTATTTTTATGTTCTGTTAGTTTAGACTTGGTTACTGTAATCAATTTAGGATATTGAATATAATTTAAGAAGACAGTATGTATTAATTATTTTATATATATATATATATATATATATATATATATAAATGTATGTCTATGGAAGCTTAAAACTGTAAAGAAATTGAATAGACGTTAAAAGAAATAAATTAATATTAATATTAGTAGTAGATGATTAAATCCTAATTACATTTTTTTATCCATAATTGTACCTTTAGATTGTGTTGAGAAAGTTTAAAACGTGATTAAGGAGCTTGAGGTATCGTGAGTTTTAGAAGTTTCAAGTAAGTACATCTCTCACATGCAGTATGAGTAGCTTTATTTTGATTGTTTAATGATTATGCAAAATTACGTAAGTACTTATTTATGTTTTATGTGAGTATACTTTAATGAGTTGCTAAATTAAATGTTTCGTGAGTTTTTATTTATGATTTATGTGAATGTGAAGAGATGTTTTGTTAATTGTGGTTATTCCATATGTTTGATCTGGTGCAAGATGCAAATATTTTGTTTTACGAAAAGTGAGAAAAATATTTTGAGATAGAGTATATATGTATATGGTTTTATTTTCTATATTTTTAAGAGACTGGTACCGGGCATTGAGACCGTCCACTAGAGAAGTTAAGGGCCCTGAGGCTGCCCAATGAGTATTAGTTGCTCCGTTTGAATTCGGTGGCTAGCTACCCCGGATTCTTCGGAGTTACGCGCATTGGTACTATGTCTAGGTCCATAGTATATTATTTTCAAGTATAAGAGTATATTATTGTTTTTATTAGTGATGTTCTTGTTTTCTATTAAGTTGCAAAGAAAAATGTTTGTTTTGTGAGATAGGTGATATACTTGCTAAGCATTTTTGCTTATAGTATTTGAAAGTGTGTATGTATACTCCTGTGCAAGAATATAACAAACAGTAAAAATACCAGAGACGTAATGTTGTCTATGATGTTGACAACACTACGGATAACACAGCGGAAATAATAAAAACAAATGAACAACAAAAGAAATATCCACGAGTATATAATGATACTCGTGGAACGCCTACAGGGTAAAATGTCTTATTGATAGTTCTTATGAGTACAAAGACACTTAGAGATCCTTTGAAGAGAATCTCGTAAATCACAGAGTTCTTTTGAAGAAGAAACTTTTTGACAAACACAACACGTCCTAAATATGGATCTAAAGAACCTAAGGGCGTGTACACACTCAGTTGATCACTCAAAGACACTCTCTCTATGAAAAGAAGATTTAAGTATGAAAACTCTAAGTTTTTAAGGAAAAGCGACAGAGATGGTGTGCGCTATGTGACCAACAAAGAAGACAACATAGGCAATATGTATCAGACTCGAAGTATCACTCTTCTCGCTCTTTTGTTCTTGTCTTCGTATCTTTTCTTTAGGAATGGAGTCTTCTATTTATAGACCTCAGGAGCCTTCATGTTCCATGTTCATAAGTGCTCCATGATCTCCATTTCATGCACAATCTATCTTGTACTCCACTCACTCCATGAACTCCACTTCATGCTGATTCCATGATCACTCCACGTTCTCTATCACTTTCTCTCTCATAAGTCATGTTCTCATCCTTCCAAATAAACTCACGTTGCCTTAAGTAAAAGAAGGAATCAAGAATAACAACTTATTCCTATATACTAGGAATAGGTGTTTGAAATTGTCAAAACTCTTCCTTTGATTTAATTTGCAAAACACGTGATAAATAAGAGAGAACCAAATCTTCTAGATTAGGTTAAAAGATCTTCCACTAACAACCTTCCTCAAACATCTCCAAGTTAATCAAATAAAGAATAATTGATTTAATTTTAGAAAAAGGAAAAATAAATAAATATATGTTGAAAAATTCAACATTAACAATCTCCCAATTTTTTGTTTTTTCTACTCAAAACATTAAATCAATATCTCCCCTTCAAATCTGCACTCACAAAATATATCACACAAGATAATCATGAATTGGACAAGATAAATCAAATAAGATCATAATTCAAAGATTATCCGAAAAGAGAATAAACTACAAATATTCAAACATGCAGTTTAAATTATAGTCATCCAAATCTCAGTCACCCAAATCTCCCCCTGAAATTCAAAATAAAGAAAACCACTAAGAACATCATCACTCTTCATTGGCGACTGAAGTTCTAGTCGAGGAACCTGTCTCATCTCCTCCAATCTCTTCATCACCTCCTCCGACTCCTACTCCCCCTTTTGAGCAGAAATGAGATCCTCAAGAGTGTCTCGAACACACATCAAAACATCAATATGAACATTTAGAACACGAAGCTGCTGCTCAAGGACATTCAAGGGAATGTTTAGTTGAATGTTGTCAATCGGAGGGGCAACATTCGGAGTATACGGCAAATCAAGAACTCAATTTCCAATAAGAAGAGCCTTGGTAATGGTCAGAGGAGCAACCTCATTACTCAAAACTTCAGTAATTCGCTTCTTGAACCCCTAATCTTGGAGGACAAAGTAGATCAAGGATGGGTAGGGAAAAGTCTCATTCTCAGTGTATTTACCTGCAAACTTAACCATATTATGCAGCACCACACGACCGAGATTAACAGGCAATTTCTTACCAATTCGGTATAACAAAGCAGCCTGCTTCTCAGTGACTGAAGTAGTATTCGTAGAAGGCAACCAATTATGCACATAAACTTTATGCAAGACAGAATACAAAAATGTAAGAGAGGACCCCAAAATTTTTTTAGGCCAGACACTATTCATCCCTCCAGTCAATTCGAGTGCAACTTCATTCCAATTTAACACAATAGTATCCTCCACAACATCTTCTAACCCATAGACAGAATTAACATCAGAAGATTTGAAAGAATAAATTCTCCCTTTCAGATAGATTTCTCCATACTTTCTATCACAAGAATCAATCAAAATCTTATGCAAATTAGCATAGAACTCATAGATAACAGAGGGTGGAAAGACTTGTACATACGAAACTGATTGAAGAAGACCACGCTCAATCAAATAAGGAATTAGATTATATTCAGCAAAAACACCCATGTTGATCTTCCTCTCAGACAGAATAATACGAGCACACAACGACGTCCAAGATGCATTCGAGATAGCAAAATAGAACTTGGAGGACTTGGCAAAAGATACCTGGAATGGAGAACCCTTAGGTGAGAAGACCAGGTCGTCTTCGAAGTCAGACAAAGCTTCTTCAGTAGCAGCAAGTACCTCTCCCTCAACCGATGGCGCCCTTGCTGATGTTGCCACTACGGTGGCATGTTGCCACTACGGTGGCAACATCAGGGCCAACATCTTTTTTCAAAGATTCCGGAATTTTTGAAATGGGTATATCTTCATCAGACTCAATAACCCCTTCAGGAAACAGAAAATCCTCATCCGATTCGTCATTGAAATCAGTGGATGAGTCGTAGAGGAGCGTAGGATCATAGGATTCATCAGAGGACTCATCTGTCTCGACCATCGGAGTAGTGTGTGCTGGCACAACCTGAGACTTAAAAACCTCCATCGATTGCGTTGGCGAAGGAATCGATACTTTAGGCTTCTTGGTTGAAGGAGGAATGAGATGATCAAGCACCCTCTACGTGATTCCCACGAGGTTCTTTCGCTGGAGTCGGATCAGGATATTCATCAACCTCAAAAGGATCCTTAGAGACAGTACCTGGGTATGCGACTTGAATAAGCTTGGAGTAAACTGTGGTATCGCACACATCCACGGAACATCGGGCTGAGGTGGTCGATTTTCATCGATGGAAGTGGGAGGAACCTCAGTAGTGGTGGTCGGATTCGATATTGCCGTCTCAGAGGGCAGCTCGGGTATTGGGTTTTAGGCAGTGGATGGCGAAGCTTCAGAGGTTTGAGGAGCTTGAGAGGTGGAACCGAACGTTGGCATAAGGGTTTGAAGTTGGGCAAGAAGTTCTGTAATTTTTTGTTGATTCGAATCCATGAGAGCTTCGATTTGGAAGAAGAGAATTTGGGGGAGAAAAAAAATCAGGGATTTGAAATTGTGAGAAAGATGAAGTTGCGTCCAAGGAGAGAGATAGAGCTTTGGAGAGTGAGTGACTCCTTCTTGAGAGGCGTGCAAAATATATGGATTTTAAAAAAATGAATAAAGAGCCTTAACAACCAAAAGATAATTCCTCAACAAATATAGCAAATCACGGTTAGTTAAATAAAGAGCTAGATATAGGGAATCTTAAATTCAAAAAAAATTCAAAGTAGAGTAAAACTTATCCAATGTAAACCTGTATCCACGAAAATTAAGAGATTAAGATCCAATAATCAAGGATGCTTGGAACAGAAAAACAATAAAAACGCATACAAGAGATTTTCCAGATTATGTGCTCTTCAATGTTGAGAACATTTGCGACAACAAAACCTAGGAACAAAAACAGGCTCGAAAAAAAAATAATGTACTATTTAAACCAAATTAGCACATGTCAATCTCAACCAACCTTTTGAAAAGAGAGCATCGTCTTAGCGAGCGCCATGCTTCTAGTTACTCAGTTGTGAGATTAACTTTTTATTGTGGTTGTGGTATCTCCATACACTTTTTGACAAGGAAGCAACGTCATAGCGAGTGTCGTGCCTCGAGTACTTATTGTTAGGTCACACAAACCTTTTAAACATAACCACTAGGCTGCCTGAAAAGCATTGTCGCCGCGAACGACATGCTCCAAGTGCTTTGTGATTGTATTAAACCATTAAACATAGTACACTTTTAAAATGAGCCATAAATAGATTCGCTGAATTGTCCAAGCAGATATTCACTCAAAAGAACACATTTTCCAGAAAATAAACATGCATATGATGCTCAAAAGGGCCTAGAAACAAACCTGAAAAATGGATGTTATGCAGAAAGTGAACGACATGACTCGTAACATCCGTAAACAGTGTATATGCAATCAGACAACACACAAACCAAGAGACTTCTTCAGAGAAGAAAATCTATTAAAATCTAGGGCCTTAGTAAAGATGTCTGCATTTTGTTTTTTCGTGGATACATATTCAAGATGGATAATATTTTTCTCTACCAAATCTCGAATAAAATGATACCTTATATCTATGTGCTTAGTGCGTGAGTGTTGAACAGGATTTTTTGAAATATCTATAGCACTAGAATTATCACAATAAAGGCTAAAAAATTTAGTTTAAAATCCATAATCATCAAGCATTTGTCTCAACCAAAGAAGTTGTGTACACCCACTACCTGCGGCTACATATTCAGATTCGGTCGTGGACAAGGATACACAATTTTGCTTCCTACTATGCCATGAAACAAGATTATTTCCAAGATAGAAACAACCCCCATTAGTACTCTTTCGATCATCAAGATCTCCAGCCCAATCCGAATCTGTATAACCAACTAAATTCAGATTTGTGTCTTTAGTGTACCAAATTCCCACATCAATTATACCCGAAACATACCTTATGATTCGATTAACAACTTGAAGATGCGATACTTTAGGTTCAGCTTTGTATCGGGCACATACACCAACACTATACATGATATCTGGACGACTTACAGTTAAATACAAGAGACTGCCTATCATGGATCTTTACAGAGTGTTGTCCATATTCTCGGCAACATTGTCCCTGCACAGTTTTTTAATCGAACCCATAGGAGTTCGCATGGATTTGGAACTTTCTAACCCAAAGTGTGACACCAGATTTTTGACGTACTTGCTTTGTGAAACAAAAATTCCATCATCCAATTGCTTAACCTGTAAGTCTAGAAAAAATGTTAGCTCCCCAATCATACTCATTTCAAATGTTGATGACATAACATTCACAAATGTATCAAGTTCGACTTTAGAAGTAAAACAAAAAACAATGGCATCTACATAAATTTGAGCAATAACAAAATCATGATCATTATTCTTAATAAAAAGAATACGATCGGCCTCACCTCATGTAAAACCAAACTCAAGCAAAAAGGTAGTCGATCGACCATACCAAGCTCGAGGAGCTTGTTTTAAAGCATACAAAGCCTTTTTGAGTTTGAAAACATGATTAGACAATAAAGGATCTTCGAAGCCTTTGGGTTGCTCAACATATACTTCCTCATTCAAAAATCCATTTAAGAAAGCTCATTTGAAAGACACAAAACTCAAATCTGAATTTGGTGGGTTATACAGATTCGGATTGGGCTGGAGATCTTGATGATCGAAAGAGTACTAATGGGGGTTGTTTCTATCTTGGAAATAATCTTGTTTCATGGCATAGTAGGAAGCAAAATTGTGTATATATCCTTGTCCACGGCCGAATCTGAATATGTAGCCGCAGGTAGTGGGTGTACACAACTTCTTTGGTTGAGACAAATACTTGATGATTATGGATTTAAAACTAAATTTTTTAGCCTTTATTGTGATAATTCTAGTGCTATAGATATTTCAAAAAATCCTGTTCAACACTCACGCACTAAGCACATAGATATAAGGTATCATTTTATTCGAGATTTGGTAGAGAAAAATATTATCCATCTTGAATATGTATCCACGAAAAAACAAAATGCAGACATCTTTACTAAGGCCCTAGATTTTAATAGATTTTCTTCTCTGAAGAAGTCTCTTGGTTTGTGTGTTGTCTGATTGCATATACACTGTTTACGGATGTTACGAGTCATGTCGTTCACTTTCTGCATAACATCCATTTTTCAGGTTTGTTTCTAGGCCCTTTTGAGCATCATATGCATGTTTATTTTCTGGAAAATGTGTTCTTTTGAGTGAATATCTGCTTGGACAATTCAGCGAATCTATTTATGGCTCATTTTAAAAGTGTACTATGTTTAATGGTTTAATACAATCACAAAGCACTTGGAGCACGTCGTTCGCGGCGACAATGCTTTTCAGGCAGCCTAGTGGTTATGTTTAAAAGGTTTGTGTGACCTAACAATAAGTACTCGAGGCACAACACTCCCTATGACGTTGCTTTCTTGTCAAAAAGTGTATGGAGATACCACAACCACAATAAAAAGTTAATATCACAAATGAGTAACTAGAAGCACGGCACTCACTACGACGATGCTCTCTTTTCAAAAGGTTGGTTGAGATTGACATGTGCTAATTTGGTTTAAATAGTACACTATTTTTTTTTCGAGCCTGTTTTTGTTCCTAGGTTTTGTCGTCGCAAATGTTCTCAATATTGAGGAGCACATAATCTAGAAAATCTCTTGTATGCGTTTTTATTGTTTTTCTGTTCTAAGCATCCTTGATTATTGGATCTTAATCTCTTAATTTTCGTGGATACAGGTTTACATTGGATAAGTTTTACTCTACTTTGAATTTTTTTGAATTTAATGATTCCCTATATCTAGCTCTTTATTTATCTAACTGTGATTTGCTATATTTGTTGAGGAATTATCTTTTGGTTGTTAAGGCTCTTTATTCATTTTTTTTAAAATCCATATATTTTGCACGTCTCTCAAGAAGGAGTCACTCTCTCCAAAGCTCTATCTTTCTTCTTGGACGCAACTTCATCTTTCTCACAGTTTCAAATCCCTAATTTTTTATTATTCCCCCAAATTCTCTTCTTCCAAATCGAAGCTCTCATGGATTCGAATCAACAAAAAATTACAGAACTTCTTGCCCAGCTTCAAACCCTTATGCCAACTTTCGGTTCCACCTCTCAAGCTCCTCAAACCTCTGAAGCTTCGTCATCAATTGCCCAAAACGCAACACCTGAGCCGCCCTCTGAGACGGCAATATCGAATCCGACCACCACTACTGAGGTTTCTCCCACTTCCACCGATGAAAATCGACCACCTCAGCCCGATGTTCCGTTGGATGTGGGCGACACCACAGTCTACCCCAAGCATATTCATGTCGCATTCCTAGGTACTGTCTCTGAGGATTCTTTTGAGGTTGATGAATATCCTGATCCGACTCCGGTGAAAGAACCTTGTGGGAATCACGGAGAGGGATCGACAACGTTGCATCGATCGAAGATGATGCATGATCATCTCATTCCTCCTTCGACCAAGAAGCCTAAAGTATCGATTCCTCCGCCAACACAATCAATAGAGGTTCCTAAGTCTCAGGCTGTGCCAACACAGACTACTCCGACGGTGAGACAGATGAGTCCTTTGATGAATCATATGATCCTGCGCTCCTCTACAACTCATCCACTGATTTTGATGACAAATCAGATGAGGATTTTTGGTTTCCTAAAGGGGTTATTGAGTCTGATGAAGATATACCCATTTCAGAAATTATGGCTTCTTTGAAAAAAGATGTTGGCCCTGATGTTGCCACCGTATGGGCAACATCAACAAGGGCGTCATCGGTTGAGGGGGAGGTACCTGTTGCTACTGAAGAAGTTTTGTCTGACTCCGAAGAAGACCTGGTCATCTCACCTAAGGGTTTTCCATTCCAGGTATTTTCTGCCAAGTCCTCAAAGTTCTATTTTGTTGTCTCGAATGCATATTGGACATCGTTGTGTGCTCGTACTATTCTATCTGAGAGGAAGATCAACATGGGTGTTTTTACTGAATATAATCTAATTCCTTATTTGACTGAGCGTGGTCTTCTTCAATCAGTTTCGTATGTACAAGTCTTTCCGCACTCTGTTATCTATGAGTTCTATACTAATTTACATAAGACTTTGATTGATTCTTGTGATAGAAAGTATGGAGAAATCTATCTAAGGGGGAGAATTTATTCTATCAAATCTTTTGATGTTAATTATGTCTATGGGTTAGAAGATGTTGTGGAGGATACTGTTGTGTTAAATTGGAATGAGGTTGCACTTGAATTGACTGGAGGGATGAATAGTGTCTTGCCTATGAAGTTTTTGGGGGTCCTCTCTTACATCTTTGTATGTTGTCTTGCATAAAGTTTGTGTGCATAATTGGTTGCCTTCTACGAATACTATTTTAGTCATTGAGGAGCAGACTGCTTTGTTGTACCGAATTGGTAAGAAATTGCCTGTTAATCTCGGTCGTGTGGTATTGCATAATATGGTCAAGTTTGCAGGTAAATACACTGAGAATGGGACTTTTCCCTACTCATCCTTGATATACTCTGTCCTCCAAGCTCAGGAGTTCAAGAAGCGAAGTATTGAAGTTCTGAGTAATGAGGTTGCTCCCCTGACCATTGCCAGGGCTCTTTTTATTGGAAATCGAGTTCTTGATCTGCCGTATATTCTGAATAGTATCCCTCCGGCTGGCAACATTCAACCCAACATTCCCTTGAATGTCCTCGAGCAGTAGCTTCGTGTGCTAAATATTCATATTGATTGTTTGACGCGTGTTCAAGACACCCTTGAGGATCTCATTTCTACTGCATGTTTGAATATTTGTAGTTTATTCTCTTTTCGGATAATCTTTGAATTATTATCTTATTTGATTTATGTTGTCCACTTCATGATTATCTTGTGTGATATATTTTGTGAGTGCAGATTAAATCAAAGAAAGAGTTTCGACAATTTCAAACACATATTCCTAGCATATATGAATAAGTTGTTATTCTTGGTTCCTTCTTTTACTTAAGGCAGCGTGAGTTTATTTGGAAGGATGAGAACGTGACTTATGAGAGAGAAAGAGATAAAGAACGTGGAGAGATAAAGATCATAGAAAGAGAAGAATGTGGAGTTAGAATGAAGAGCATGAAGTGGAGATCATGGAATAAGCATGAAGTCCACTTCATGGAGTGAGTGGACTACAAGATAGATTGTGCATGAAGTGGAGATCATGGAACACTTATGAACATGGAACATGGAGGCTCCTGAGATCTATAAATAGACGAATCCATTCTTGAAGAAGACACGAAGACACACAGACACATATTAGAAAGCGTAACAAGAGCAAAAGTTTTCGAGTCTTATACAGTCTGTTAATGTTGTCTTCTGTATTGGTCACATAGCACACAACACCTCTGTCTCTTTTCATAAAAGATTTAGAGTTTGCATACTCAAGTCTTCTTTAAAACACAAAGAGATCAACTGAGTGTGTACACATCTTTAATTTTCTTAGATACATATATAGGTCGTATTGAGTTTTTCAAAGAGATTCTTCTCCAATAGATCACTTTGTGTTTTAAAGAGATTCTTCTCCAAAAGATTTCTTCGTGTCTTTGTTCTTACAAGATAAATCAATAAGACATTTTGCCCTGTAGGCATTCCACGAGTATCATTATATACTCATGGATATTTCTTTTGTCTTTTTATTATTTCTGACTTTTCCACTATATGTGGTCTGTAGTGTGAACAACATTATAGACAACATTATGTTTCTGTTTGTTTTATTCTTGCATAGGAGCATACGGACACACTTTCAATTAGTATCAGAAGTGTATTCATACCACTTGAAAGTGTGTCTGTATGCTCCTGTGCAAGAATAAAACAAACAGTAAAATACCAGAGATGTAATATTGTCTGTGATGTTGACAACACTACGGATAACACAGCAGAAATAATAAAAAAAAATTAACAACAAAAGAAATATCCACAAGTATATAATGATACTTGTGGAATACCTACAGGGCAAAATATCTTATTGATAGTTCTTATGAGTACAAAGACACTTAGAGATCCTTTGAAGAGAATCTCGTAAAACACAAAGAGTTCTTTTGAAGAAGAAATTCTTTGACAAACACAACACGTCCTAAATATGTATCTAAAGAACCTAAGGACGTGTACACACTCAGTTGATCACTCAAATACACTCTATCTATGAAAAGAAGACTTAAGTATGCAAGTCTTTAAGGAAAAGAGACGGAGATGTTGTGTGTTATGTGACCAACAAAGAAGACAACATAGGCAAACTGTATCAAACTCAAAGTATCACTCTTCTTGCTCTTTTGTTTTTGTCTTCGTATCTTTTCTTCAGGAATAGAGTCTTCTATTTATTCAGGAGCCTTCATGTTCCATGTTCATAAGTGCTCCATGATTTCCACTTCATGCACAATCTATCTTGTACTCCACTCACTCTATGAACTCCACTTCATGCTCTTCATTCTAACTCAACGTTCTTCTCTTTCCATGATCTTTATCTCTCCACATTCTTTATCTCTTTCTCTCTCATAAGTCATGTTCTCATCCTTCCAAATAAACTCATGTTGCCTTAAGTAAAAGAAGGAACCAAGAATAACAACTTATTCCTATATATTAGGAATAGGTGTTTGAAATTGTCAAAACTCTTCATTTGAATTAATTTGCAAAACACATGATGAATAAGAGAGAACCAAATCTCCTAGATTAGGTTAAAAGATCTTCTACTAACAATCTTCCTTAAACATCTCCAAGTTAATCAAATAAAGAATAATTGATTTAATTTTAGAAAAAGGAAAAATAAATATATGTTGAAAAATTCAACATTAACAGTATTACCTCATACTGCAGAAGATAAAGGAAAAGATAAGATGTGATGCAAGGAGGTAGCAGCGTTGAAGCCTGGTTGGTGGTGACGGCCTCGGAATTGGTTTAAGATTTTTAAGAGTTTTCTAAGTTTCATGCAAGTAAACTTTAGTGTTGAGATCTTTTGACGTAAAGTTTTACACAAATAATTTAATTCTTTTTGAAAGTTTTGGACCATTTTAACTCTGATATGTTTCTTAAAAAAAATTGTTTCCGCTGTTTTTTTTTTTTTTTTAAATCTCTATGAATCCTTATGATATTTTTATTAGTTGGAAAGTTAAGCATAATTTAATAGAAATAACTACCCCTCTAGAAGGGGGTGTTACAATTAGCAATGCACGTATAAATATTGTTAGCAATAAAACGAATACTTATATGTGTATTACTATATACTTTTATGAAGTTGCAAATAAATATATATTATCTCAATATTATAGGAGCTTGTAAATATTTATTTACAAATTTATTTAAATCAGTACTAATAATACGTGAATAAGTATTCGTTCTAACAGTATTGTTTAATGTAATAAATTTAATTATAAAACGAATACTTATACATGTATTATTACCAATACTTTTATAAACCTGTGGATTGATATATTAACTTGTTTTGACTATATTAATCACGTTAATCGGTATTAACTATATTAATCCATATTAATCAAACTTTAACTGATCAATATAATATTGCATCTCATTTAAGGAGGTTCGGAAGATGGTCTCATACAATATTTTCTTATTTTGAAATCTATTAATAAAAATGCTCTAGAATGACATTAATTGATTGAGGGAGTATAATTATGGTAGAGTATTTACTAGGTGTGGGGAGGTGGGCAGAGGATCCGGCACGTGAGCTACCGACACATGTTAATGTTTGAGTCAGTGAGCTAGCGGTAGCTTAGGTGCGAGGGACAGTCCAAGGACACACATATACAAGATTATAATTTTTTTCTTAAGTGTTTCTTTGTGTTGAGACTTAAACTTAGTGTTTTAATAAATGGATTAATTGCATAAAATGTCATGATTACTTTTATTTTATTTCAAATTTTAACCTACTTTTTGAGATTTTTTAAAATAAGAAAAAAAGTGGCAATTCTCTATATAAATAGTTATTTCTTACAAATCAAATGATCAGCACTGATTAAACTTTTCAATAATTGAAAGGTATATAACTTATCAATGATATTAGCATTGACAATATCATGAATGATTTAATTATAAAATATTGTGCATAACAACATCATATTTTTCTTGTAAAAATCCCAAAAATTTGGCTAAATTTACATTTAAAACAAGGAGTTAGAGATTTTTTTTTCCAACTAAGTCTTACTAAGTTTATAACTAGGGATTATTTTGGTGAGTAACTTGAACTTGAAACTAACCCTTTAACTTTTAAGATAAGGTTAGAAAATCAGAAAAATATCGATTTTGCACTGGACAGATTGAAAATTTTAGCTTAGTTCAATTTTTCAGCTGTCATTCTTTTGTGATACTATTAATAGATGATTATAAATGTTAGGGTGTATACTATAAGCCTAGTTTTTGTATGAACATCTTTTTAATATTAGAATCATTTTGGTCAAATGTTTGCATTTTATATTTGTTATATATGTTAATACAATTGTCCAAATTAATCTATATTGTAGATAACATGGTGTGTGGTGTCACACAGAAGATCATGTTATCGGTTCCTTATAAATTATAAATAGTAGCTCACAATCAAGATGGATTTGGACAAACCATTGGAACGGTTGTAGTGTAATTTGGTATTAGTTTGTCTTGACTATAAAGTTACATCAGTACACTTTGTGTGTATTGAGCAAGACCATTTGAGGTTGTTCGATTTGTATTGACTATATAAAAGAACAAGACCTATGTTATTATGGATGTGTGTCTTCTTAATCCGTATATAATAACGGGCACGTGTACTCAGTGTTTGTTTATTTAATTTGTCAATGGGTGAGATTTATTGATAAATCAATAGGCTCGGTGAATTGGGGGATAGCACTGTTTATATGGTATGTTGTTGATTATAGAAGGAATCCGTGTCCTAATTATTTAGGATGATGATGTCCCCTTGAGGAGCTCATAAGGATTGTCATGTAAACCATGCAGGTGGATTTAATCCGACATGATAATAAAGATGAGTGGTACTACTCTTGGAATTAGATGTAAATTAATTAAGTTGTCAGTAACTTATTTAACTTACGGACATTCAATATCTTAAACACGGAGAAATAAATGTGCACATAATAAGAAGGAGCCCATATTGTAATATGAGATTGGGGCAGTAGTTCAATTATAACTCCTTAGTGGACCGAGTTATAATTGATGGACTTAAACTGGGTATTCGGGCTGAACACAGGAAGCCTAAGCCCATCAGGAGGCCCAACCCTAATTCCTCTTCTAAGTCCTTGTTGTAGCCTATATAAACCCCTATAATCAGCGCCTTCTTAAGTGACTCTCAATCTCACGCATAAGTCAAAAGGCAGAATTGCGAGAGAGGGATAGGAGGCGACGCTGAACCTTTGGAGGATCGTCGCCCACACGACGTCCAAAGGAAGGGCTAGGAATACAACAGAAGATCGAGAGGTCTTATCTTCGATCTGTTTGTCTTCAAAAGGTATGATTTCTTTCCGCTGCATATATCCTTTTGGATCCCGATTCCAATTGCACAGAGCCGGCGATCCGCCGGTTCCAACAATAAAGATATGTCCTTCGAAGGAATAGGCATGATATGAACTAACATAAATGATAAAAATTATATTTTGTCGATGAATAATAATGTCATCTACTAATCACTAATAAACATGCATCTAAACAATAAGTTTTATATATATATATATATATATATATATATATATTAATTAGAATTAAGATAAAGCTAGCTTGATTAACTAATTAGATATATATACATACGTATGTACGCCATATATATAATTATTAAATATAACAACATTATGCAAATGGTATGTTATAATTGTTAATACAACATATTAGTAATACTTTTAGATTATTGAGAAAAAATCATCAAAATGAATGTCTTTTTTTCAAAAATCGCTATACCCTAAAGTTAGAGTTTAGTGATGGAATTACAGACAGAACTCATGATTTTCACTTTACAAACAGAAATTCCATCGGAAAATTCGGCTAGAACAACAACATTTTGGTGTTCCCATATTACCGACGGAATTTCCATTGGCAAATCCATCCAAAACGACATCATCCTAGAGTTTTGTCATACGTAGTCGAAAACGACATCGTTTTGCTTTTTTGCCAATGGAAAAGTATGTCAGTATTTTGCAGTGTTCTAAAATTCGCTAGGCGCTAGTCGGGCGCTTGACTGGCGTCTAGCGCCTAGGCGTCGTATCTAAATTAAATAGATTTTTTATTATTTTACCTATTTTTCTTAATTTTTTATCCTTACAAAATATTTTTGGAACTCTTATATTATATTGTTTTGGTTTTATGTAGGAAGACGAGTAAAAACATCATATCTCATTTATAAAATTATTTTTATTTGTATTTTTCAATTTGTAATTTTTTTATCTATATCTAATTAATTAATGATAATTTGCTAGAAGACTATAATACATTAATAATATCATCATTTTGCTAAAAAGTGAAAAAAAAATGTAAAAAATGTAAAGGAAAGAAATTAAAAAAAAAAGTATTTGGCACCTAAGACCGCCTAGGGCCGAATTATTCTGCCTAAACCTCCTAGGGCTGAATTGTTCCGCCTAGGGCCGCCTAGCGCCTAAAGTGACCGAACAGACAAAGATCAGTATGGCTAGGAGCCGTCTAGCGCCTAAGCGGCCGCCTAGGCCGATTTTTAGAACAGAGGTATTTTGTCAACGGGATTCCATCGGAAAATTATTTTCACCGACAGGTAGTATTTCGTTGGCAAATGCCGATAGCTTTTCGTCAATAAACCATCGGTGTTTTTCAAAAAAAATTAATGAGTTTATCGACGAAAGCTATCTGTCAATATATCGTCATATTTTTATAGTGATATATATATATATATATATATATATATGCACACACAAGATTTACTTAGGACACATGTGGCATAATGACATAATACACACAAAAAAATAATTATACATTAAAATTTTATTGTTATTTTTAAAATTAGAGAAAAAATATAAAAAAAGATAAAAGGAAAAAACTAAAATAAAGATGGATGGAGTTTTTCAAACCTTTTATTCAATGAATTTGAATATGTTTTGTAAACATGCGTTTTAGAAGAAACTTATGGAAATTATTTGGGAAATCCAGATTTGATTTTTTTGAAACAAAAATTAGGCATCTTTCTAGTTTAATATTTAAAATTTTATAAATTAAAAAAAAACAAAGCATAAATAAATAAAAACTAGAAAATAGTATGAGTATTGAATAATCTGATATATATAACAAAATTATTATTTTTCAATATAATACATACAAATTATTTGTCACAAATGTAATATATATACACACAATTAAAATAATATATTAATAAAATTATATTATTGTTGATGTTAAATTCACTTATATGTAGATCACAAAATCATAAATATTTTTTTCATATAAATAAAATTTAATATTTTTTAAATTTTACTATGTAATTCAATATTTTTATAAAATGTGTATTAGACAAGGATGAAAATATCGATTTCGGTGGATATATTGATGCTCTTAATTTTATGAAAATATAGGTGGATATATCCATTTTGGTGGAAATATCGGTCATTTTTTGAAAAAATATGGATACAAAATATTATAACTCACATTAATATATATATATATATATATATATATATATATATATATATATTGAACTTAAAAATTCAAGTAAAATGATATCTTTACAACAAATATAGAGATAAACTACTATTATATACATCATAATTCTTTTATTAAATTTCAAAAAAATTAACCAAACTTAATTAAATTATGAGAGGAACCTAAAGGTTGTGTTAATTTATTTCAAACTATTTAATTAAATTTATATAAAATAATTACTTGTTCCACTCATAGACGAAAATATAAATATAGAGAGAGAAATAGCTCTATTTTGGTAGATATCCTTAAATACATATAAAAAAATTCATAATAAAAAAGAAGAAAAAATATACACAATTGAGTGCCATTTTTGAAAATTCGATATATTGTCGATATATCACAATATATCAATGATATATCACATTTTTTTGTTTATTATCACTGAAAGCGATATATTCATGATATTTAGCGATATATCGCGATATTTTGACTAGAAAAAAAAAACTTCTCTTCTTGATACTATTTCAATGCCTCATTACCAAAATATCATGATATTTTCTTCACTGATATTAGATTTAATCATATAAGGTGATAACAAATACGTGCAACAACAAACTTACAAATAATAATAAAAAAAAAAAGTATGTGAATTATATGAATTATTAATTAAGTGAACTCACCAAATCTTAGGTTTAAGCCCAAATTTCTAATGATTAGGCAAAACGTGAAATGGTGGAACTAAAAACATCTCATGTTTTACTAAGCACATCCCATATTAAATATATTTCAATTAAAAAAATACAAAATATAGATTATAACCTTTACGTATTAATTATAACCTATCTCTCTCTTCTTCCTTCACTTTTTCTCCTCTTTTCATCTTTTTTTTTTTATATTATTTCTGTTGATCTCTTGAGAAATAAAATGTCAACGTACTGATGAAATGCTACCAAGATCGAATACGTAGAAATATGTTTGGCCACCATGATCGAACACGTAGAAATACATTGAGCTACGATGATCGAACGAAGCTAATAGAATTTGATCTTAAGGATAAACTTGGTATTTATATATTTTTAAAATTTTTTAATTGAAAAATATATGAATTGTGTAGTAAGCAAATGATGGGTGTCTTTACTCTTTAGCCCCACCCAGTGTTCTAAAATTCGGCCTAGGCGGCCGCCTAGGCGGCGCCTAGGCGCTAGGCGGCCCCTAGCCGTATTGATTTTTGCCTGTTCGGTCACCTTAGGCGCTAGGCGGAACAATTCGGCCCTAGGCGGTCTAGGCGGCCCTATTCGGCTCTAGGCGGCCCTAGGCGGTCCAGGCGCCAAATACTTTAATTTTTTTTAATTTTTTTTCTTTACATTTTTTACTTTTTTTTTCACTTTTTAGCAAAATGATGATATTATTAATGTATTATAGTCTTCTATCAAATTATTATTAATTAATTAGATATAGATAAAAATTTCATAAATTGAAAAATACAAATAAAAATAATTTTATAAAAGAGATATGATGTTTTTACTTGTCGTCTTATATAAAACCAAAACAATATAATATAAGAGTTCCAAAAATATTTTGTAAGGATAAAAAATTAAGAAAAATAGGTAAAATAATAAAAAATTTTATTTAATTTAGATATGCCGCCTAGGCCCCGCCTAGGCATCCTAGGCGCTAGGCGCCAGTCAAGCGCCCGACTAGCGCCTAGCGAATTTTAGATTTTTAAAATTTTTTAATTGAAAAATATATGAATTGTGTAGTAAGCAAATGATGGGTGTCTTTACTCTTTAGCCCCACCCAATATGAAAATCCACTGCCATTTTGTGCTTATAATTGGATTGGCGCTCTCTCTCTCTCTTTCTCTCTCTCTCTCTCATCTCTTCATCTCTCTCTCTCTCTTATAAAAGCACTCACGCATTGCACCTTAATTTTGCATTGACATTCATTGTTTCCATCGGCTTTCCGCATCCACCGATACATACACACACGCATATAGATACACATTGCACTCTCACAGAAAGAGACGAGTGAAGCTCAACATCAACATCAATGGCGGTTTCTCTGAGAATTATTTCTCTCTCTACACTTCTCACTTCTCTCCTTCTTCTCAATGCAATCGCCCTAACAAAAAGGTAATTAACTTAATTATATTTTGATCGATCGTCGTTTCGTGTTGAAATTGTGCATCCTTTGTTTTCCTTTCTCTCCAAATTCCTCTGCTACTATTTCTCCATTTTCATTTTTTTTAATTATTTAGTATTTTTGCTTCATTTAATGTAATTGCTGTGTTGTTACAGTGTCGAAGAAATTGAGCTTCTGAAGAGCTTGAGAAACTCATCAATGGCGGAAAGGTTGATGCCTCTGTTTCTGTTATATCTACACCGTTAATAATAATTCACGTGCAATAACCAGTCTGATGTAAATATTTATTCAACTAATTATGTGACGAAATAAATATCTTTCTTTTTTGGATCTAAAAATTAAAAATGAATATTTAGTGTTAACTGAATAATTTTGTTCCCGTACTTTTAACATTTATGTGACATGGTAGTAATGGAAAAGTTCCATTATCACCAATAGCCATCTTTCAATTAATGAGTTTTTTTTTTTTTTTTTTTTTAACGATTGCAGTTTCGATTTTCGAACATTAATTCATTTTTTAATTTGATAAAATGCAGAAAATAAGAATATATATAGTTAGGAAATTCTTTTTGACCTAACTGTACTTGAGATCACGTGATTAAAGCAAAAATTAAATAATATTTGGTTAATTGATTGAAATTACAGGTTGGAGGAATTTAAGCTTGAAAACGCATTAGATGATCCAGAGGCTGTCGCTGCGATGGTTGATATGTAAGTCTCTATCTATTTAATTCTCTTATTATATACTTATATATTATTTCATTTCAATAATAATATTATACGAAAATGTTAAAATATTCACCGCTTGACAACTTTCAATATGATTATTGATAATGTATAACAATTACACCCCTTAAATTATGAAATGTGAAATTAATAGATATATTAAATATCTGACATATACGTATTAATGTACTCATAGTGGGTAATTTAGTAGGACTAAATTGTTATCATATTATTATTTACTTTTTATGTATATATCATGGTCAGATTTTAATCATCAAATACATATCTACAGTAGATAAGTTCAATAAGATAAGCACATAAATCATTTTATAGATAAGATAACATATACATATATACAATATATGTACGAAAGATTATCAATAGACATGTACACTATTGCAAAGATATCTATAATCTATCGATATGTATAAAATTACGAACATATAGCTATGGAAGATTATATACCTAATAAACTGTATATATTGGACATAAATACATGACATTAATTTATATGACTTTGTCCTATAATTACAGGAGATTAATTGAATTAAAGTACATAAAACTCTCAGAAATCATGTGTTTTGAATTAATGATTCATATGAGACATAGCAAATAAACAAAAATATTGAAAGAGAAAACTCACATGATCCGTACATCACCCTTCACAGAGACTCTTTAATGCCTCTCAGGCATTTTCTACCTACCCTAAATCCATAACTATTTTAGGTTGCATTACTTGCTACATAACATGAAAGTCCTTCCTTGAATATACATATACTACATACCTAAAAGATCGTAACAATAAGTGAAATATTTTGTCTCACATTTTAGCGTCTATTTATACATCACTGTTAAAAATATATATATTATCATAAATTCAAGAAAATATGATAATGTATAATAATATAAATTGTTATTTAATGAATTTATTCATTTTTGCTGCAATAAGGTGAAAATAAGGTTGATATATGTTAAGATTGTGATTGAGATGAATTTTTTCATATTTTGGAATTTGATTAATATTTGGGTTGGCAGCTTAGGCACGTGCCCATGTCCTGAGATCTGTGTATTTAGTCTGTTTTTGTGTCTTTTTCCTCTATATGCCTCATACCTTGTTTGTTCAATTTCGGATAGCATTTTCTTTTATTTAAATATGTCTGCAAACTTATATCTCCTTTTATCTTGCATATAATTTATATTCTTTCTTGGATGGCTTATCTAGAAATAAGTGTAATATCTATAAGTCAGTTAAAAAAAAAAAAAAAGACAACCATAAAAAGTAGGCTAATAAAATAATAAAAACTTTAAAATAATTAAAAGATAACAAAACGTTAAATATAGTAGAAATTAACATTTTTATTCTTAATAAAATGAGATCCACCTTGAAGGAAATCAATTAAGGTGAAAGATGAGGGTTAATATTGTCCACACCATACTTTTTTGGCTATTACTGACTTGATTAGAGTGAATTTTTTATTATATTATCTGAATATTCCTATCGATTATCAAAAAAGAAAAAAAAAATGTTATCGCTTCAAAACAAAGTGGACAACATACAACCTCATATTAATCTCATATGTAATTTACTATATGTCTTCTATTTATTAATCTTCCCAATGAGGTGTTGATAGGAATACATTATGGGTTATTTTAAGCGTGTGAGTTGTATTAAACCAGGTTGGGCCTTGCCATTTGCTAGAATTCCTATTATATGGACTTTTACAATGTAGGCTTCTTAATAAAATATTAAATTTAATTCATATATCATTCATTAGTAACGAGATCAAGGTTAGAGTTGTTGAGCCCAATTCAGGGACTTTATTTCTGTTCTCATGTTTTTTAGTACATACTACTGATTAATGCATATTTGTAGGACATGATTTGATGGATTTAAGGTAGGATAGTAATGAGCTGGGATGAGACTGATATATATAACATATACATATATCATTCTTGTTCCCAAACTGCATCTTATTATATTTCCTATTTAATTCCATATTCAGAGAACTCTGAACACCATTTAAAAATCTCTATTTGGGGAATAAGGTTTCTTTACCAATTTTTTTTTTCTCCAATAAATTGGGAGAAAAGGAAAATGAGACAGCAAAGATTAGAAAACTTAACATCTTAAAAAATTCTCGTATATATTTAGGCGAGAAATAAAGAGTCATCTAGAGTAAAAACAAAATAAAAATTGAAAAAAAAATCTTAATTAAAAATTTAACTATAGCAAAATAAGAGGCATATATATGTATGAATTCAACACCAATATTAGGGAAATCATCAGTCTTTTGATGATCAGCGTTCGAAGTTATATCGCACAAGTTTTCTAGTTTTTATTGTCTCTCTTCCTTCCACCCGTCAAACTCATTAAAAGAAAATACTAATATTAGGAAAACAAACATAAAATTACTTAATTAATATATTACATATAATTAAAATTGTTAAAAGATATATAAAATACTCGAGAATGAGGGATTCCCATTATGGTTCTTTGCATCTCTAATTCAAAGATGGAATTTATGGGTAAGAAATAAGAATGATGCAACTCAGATTTGGAATAATAGTGAACTGAAACTGTATAATTCTATACAATAAAAATAGAATTTCTATTATTATTATTATTTAGAAAAGTGAATATGGGTAGGCCATGTTTGGCAAGACAGACTGGCAAGAAGTAGAAGAAAAAGACAGGATTAAAATTGCCAGTACAGCATTTCATCATTAATGCCTCCCTCTCTGTGTTGCCTTGCCTCCACCGACGCCTTCAACTATTTAATTCTCATTTGTCCCCACCTTCTTCATTTATTTCTCCCAATAATTTCATGCTTTTTCATTATCGACACTGTCTAATTTTGATTCAAATCATCTATTATATTTCATGTTTTAATACACGTCACATGTTAACTAACTAATGATGTTATTTGATATATATGATGTGTGGTGATTATTTTGAAACAAAAGATGTAATATAAAACGTAATAGAGAATTTTGTTTCTAACTCTAGTTGGTCCACTCTATTGGTTTCAAAATAACTTTTTTTTTTTTTTTTTAAAATTGAATACGTTTTAATTTTATTTATGTTTTTATATTATTTTAAAATTAATGATTTTTTCCAACTTTAGACATATTTTGCTTTTGTATCAGGCTTTTATTTAATGTTAAAACATTAATTATGTTGCTAAATGTTGGGTAATATGATCACTATATTCACGTAATTAATATTAAATATTTTTGTGATCTCTGTGAAATAATTTTAAATTACAATTATTTTGAAATAGATGAAATAGTGTGTTTTATCTTCTATTCTAGTAATTTCATTACATCACCTGCTTTTTGCTTCTCAGTGTGACATGCTTAGTTTCTTTTAATGTTTTATCTCAGTATTTATATTATCAACATACTAATTAACATATGGTGCCTCCTTTTCATTTTCATATAAATATTCCCTCAGTAAATTTGACTAATCTACACAAACCTAGGATTTTGCAAACTTTTCATTAATGATATTAACAAATTAGTTAAGGAGACTATTTTAAGGATGTTAGGTGAAGATTTTATATTTTCAGTATCATTAATTAGATTATTCTTACACCGTGTGAAACATGATTGAACATATAGCTGCAATGGAGGGAGAAATTTGATTATTCTATTAAAATGATATTTTATCCTTTATTCAAATATTTTTAATACTCATGTTACATGTGATATTTTTAATATAAATCATATAATGTTATATGTGATTATGAAATCTCTTATTAATGATAGTAATGCAGTTATGGTATTTCACATTTTAGGAATGTTAGGGTGAAGATTTTATACTTTTTCGCATCGTTAATTAGAACTTTCTTAATCTGTGTAAAAGAAGAGAAAAATCATATGAAATTAGGATTGAGAGAGTATCTCTTTACTCTATATTGAATAGAATTTCGTCTTTAGCTATTCAAATACTTTTGGTATATATCATGTGTAGAACCATCGAAACATATTAGATTAGTTGGATTGGTCTGGTCCACCAATCAAAATGGTGGATTGGATTGTGAAATTAGAGGACCATGAGAAGGCATGCAGGCCTAAGTGGGTATGACCCTGGTTGGGTTGAGTTTTTTGGTGGGGTTGACTAGCTTTATTTATTTTATTTTTTAAAAGTTACTTCAAATGTGGATGAAAATGAATAATAATGGTAAAAAATCTTGTATTGTGCAAATAATGATTTATAAAATATTTATATGAGGTATTTATTTATAGAAATAAATAAATTTAAATGAAAGAATTATTTTTAAAAAAAAATTCTTATATTATATGTAATTGAATGCATATATGCTTTAGTAAAATGTATATAGATGTTACATGCATAATTTTATTTTATTTTAAATAATAAAAAATAAAAATAATTAGTGTGGATTGGCCCGTCTTACCCCCAACTCACTAATGGGTTGGGTTAGGATTTTGGCAACCCTCCTTGTCTTGTCTTACTAAATGGTGAGTTATGGTGGATTGTGGGTCAGCCCTTGTGCCCATATTAACAACTCTAATCATGTGTATGTTGATAATATTATTTTATACACTTAAAATGTGATGATAATGAGTGAATTCTAGATGAATATTATTTGAAATAAATAATCTCATATAATTACTCTTAGTTGGCCTTGGAAAAAAGACATTTTTAGTCTTGTTAACTAGAAATTAAGTATTCAACGAATAGTTTTAAGTTAAAAATATCACATTTAGTTCTATTACTTCGGAAACAGTTCAATTTCAATCATCTTTTACCTAGAATTATAAAAGGGTGGAACTATCCACAACCCATCAATTTCTCTCCACAACCCATATTTTTCCAAAATCCAATAATACCCCTAAACATAACTCCAAATCATTTATCAAAATTTTTTGTCCTTTTCTCAAAATCCAAAGATCTTTTTAAAATTTTCTTTTCTTATTCATTCTTCCACTCCAAATAATAATTATATCCGATTACAACGAAAACTAATCAATACCAGGCCCAACATGCTTCTGTAAAATTAATTATTCCCCTGAAAATTCATACCTTTCTTTGACCGCAACAGCACCGGGTGAGATGGTTTGCAAAGCCACCAGCTGGAAAATCACTGCCCCCAAACCTTTTGACGAACAGCTCCTCACTGTTCAACTTCAACCCTCAGGGAAGATGGTCTGCAAGTTATCTAGCTCCTTCAGCAACTGTACAGCACAACCTTGGTTCGTTTCCTACACCAGGTGTACAAGGTATTCCTTCCAGGGGATCAATCAATCAAACTAAGAACACATTGAAGCAAAAAGCCTTCTTTTTATTATGAACTTGGAAATATATTTATTACATAAGTAATCTCCTTTTGGGAGGAGAAAACCTGTTTAGCCTCTCATAGAGGAGGCCTGAAAACTCAAACACATAAACTTGAAAACTATCTAAGAATAAAAAGATGTTTATTACAAAAACTAAGGATAGATGTTTTGAAGAAAACTGAGGGGAATGATCGATATCTTCAACTTCCTTCGCTCTGTCAATTTATAGATAGAAATCCGGACGTGAAATTCAGATTTCAAATTCTCTTGAATGAGCTGGTTGGCTGCTTTCAATTGTGGCCAATCAGTACTCTTTCCTCTTAGTGCCCCGTGACTTAACCATGTGATGTTTGTTGGGGAATCTCTTGCTTTTGACTCAGCCTACCATGTGATAGTGGTTGGAGAGTCTATTTCTCGTGGCCTATCCCATTTAAATTTGTCGGGAACGCTTTAATAATTTAGTCGTTGTGGTCCCTGGGGATAGCGTTTCTTCTGTACTGGACCCTTATCTTTATTGGCTCCAGCTCTTCGTCGGTCGGGTTTGGGTCGGAAACCTTTTCCAAACTCGGGCTCTTTCTGTTCGGGGCACGCTTGACAGATCCGATCGATCCATCGTCCGATGTGTGCCATATTACAGAATTTCCGGTAAGTTTCTTTACTTGTCGGAATCTTGTTTTCCCAGAGGATCTTCCTTTTAGTTTCAAAAAGCTCCTCTGCAAATCCTGTTGTCGATCCAGTCATTGTATTCAGCATGAAAGATCCATTGGCTGAATTCTGGAAGACTTTAAATGGGTATTTAACTTTATCCATTTCTGTCAGACAAGTCCAAAGCCCCCAAACTCGTCGTGTAGAAGCGTCGTCTTTAGTGAATGCTCCTACCAGTGTCGGGATTTCTTCCGGGGAGGTTGCCTTTATATATTTTAAGGCGTTCCCGTCCGGTCTCCGCAGCTTGATAAAATGAAAGACTTCATGGAAGCCTTTCTTAGCTGGTTCTGGAGCAACACTGATAAAGTATAGCTCCAAGATGTCTCCTCTGGACAAGTGTGGATTGTTTGCCCAGGTCTCGTAAATTGCTTCCCCAATCCATCTCGGTAACTTTGAGATTTCTGGGAAACTAGGTGCAATGGTATACACCGAAGCTAAAGCTCCAAAGTTATACCACTCATAAACTTCGTTTGGATGACTTCCAGGTTTCATCCAAACTCTTGGGTATTTCCTGGCTATATCAATGATTGATTTTTTCGGGTTGATCCATCGTCTTGTTGCCAATTTCTCTCATTGTCTTTGGTATACCTGCATAGGAGAAATCTCGTTAGTGTGAGCTTGAACCTTCGTTTTACCTGTCTGCGGCCTCAGGTTCAACTCGACCTCTTTAACCCACGAGGTACTGGGTTGACTTGAAGGCTCGGGTTGTGACACCGGAGCTTCAACATTCGTTGCAGATGGTAATCCTCAAGGAATGCATCACCTGTAACACTCGTAGGCATGGTATTTGAATCCATAGCCTTCGGGTTAGAGTCCTGATCTCAAAGTTCTCCCTTTTGCACCGTAGAAGATGCAGCCTGGAAGATAGACCTATGTAACACAGAGAACAATTGTCCATGTGCATAGAAGCATGCTCATATTAGATCAGAAACGGATTCCTGATCAACTCGTTGAAGTCGTCCAGCAACTTCTGCATTGAGACATAATGTCCCAAAAGCTCGTTCGAGACTTTCCAGGTTTTCCCGGATATGTCTCACTCGTTTGAGGACCTCGTCAGCGACGCGTCCTTCCATCTCGTGTTAGGAAATCTACAAGAACATTCTCATGAGATTTCACAACGACAATATCATAATCATAATATTGACATTCAGCTTGCCATCTAAGTATTCTAGCCTTTTCTGGTTTATATTCAATTTTACTTTTTAGAAAGGCTTTGACACTCGAATTATCAATTTTCAGAATAAACTTCTTAGCCAGAAGAAATAAAGGCCATTTTTTTAAAGTCTTTCTGACTGCGAAAAATTCCTTCTCGTTGATATGTCATCGAATTGCTTCTGCGTCTGTAAACAAACCATTACAATATCTACATGACACTTCTCCAATTGGTACGGTCTTCATAAGAACTGTTGCCCACCAAAAATCACTGGCATCTATATATAGAACCAGTTCATCCTCATCCTGAGGAATATCAAGTTTCGGAAGTTTGCTACAGACTTCCTTAAGTCGCTTAATCCCTTCTCGATGTTCGTCTTCCCATTTGAATATAGTATCTTTCTTGAGTAATGGGTTGAACATCTTCCTGTGATGTGCCAGATTGTTAATGAACATTCCAGCAAAATTGACAACTCCAAGAAAACTTTGAAGTTGTTTCTTGTCTTTGAGATCATCTGGAAATCCCTATATGTTTTCCACAATGTGGCTTTGTAGGATGATCCCAAATTCGTCGATTTCAATTTCGAGGAATTCAATCTGTCTCGTAGCAATTACTGTCTTCTTTTCAGAAAGCACTAATCCTTCTTTGTGACAAACATTTGAAAATATTTCCAAATGTTTGAGATGCTCTTTCATATTCTTTGATGCGATGAGAATATCATCGATGTATACGAACATGAAGTTGAAATAATCTTTGAATAGATTATCCATCTTTCTTTGATATATCTAGGGTGCATTTGACAATCTCATAGGCATCACGTTCCAGACATAGTGTCCTTGTGGTGTGAAGAAAGCTATGAACTTCTTACTCTCTTCCTCCATCTTAATCTGGTAAAATCCAGACTTGCAATCGAACTTTGAGAATATCTTGGCATCTTTGATGCAGTTAACCAAGTGCTCTCTACTCGGGATGTAGTACCCATCAAACTCCAGAATGTTATTAATCTCTTTGTAATTAATAACAAGTCTAGGTTTACCTCTTTTGATTTCTCCATGATTTCTTACTAGGAACCCCGGGCTACTGTATGGAGAAACTCCTGGTGAAATTAACTTAAGATCCAGATGTTTCTTAAGTATCTTCTGCATATCCTCACGATCATTCTGATTCATAAGAATTGGTTTGAGTCTCATGAACCCATGTTCCTTTCTAGGTTTAACCTTTAAGGATGCTTTGAGCTCGTTCCTATCCCACCATGCCAAAGGATCTTCGTTGTAATTTCTTTGGATCATTTTCTTGAAATCCTCGAGTGATATTTGTTCTTCAATGGTAACATCACTTGGTGGATTCTCCAATATGGCTTTTCGCAATTCTGCAATAGCCTTTGGTGGAACTCGTTCTTCTCTTTGTATTCTAAATGAATACAAAGTATTATCCCATCCTTTGGTATCTTTTTGTTTCGAACCAAATTGTCGAAAGGATAATAAAGCATCGCCAAATCTTCTTTTATCCGCCATCTTTGGATGTCAAAGTTTAGCTTCATCACCACGTTTGCTGCGAAAATTTATAGGCATTTTTCTATAGAATGCTTCCCGCAGTCTTTGGACAATAATCTTATGACCACATAAGGTTGTGAAAATAAGCATTCTTGTTTCATTTTCCTGTGTAAAACGCTTGAATGTTTGTAGAAAATTATTTCCTAGAAAAACATATGCTCATGTATCATGGAAATAGATTGGTGGCGTTTTTACTTTATACCATGGGGTACCGCCAGCACCTCCGATCATGATTTCTGTTTGTTTGATTTCTCTATTAAGGATTAGAATCCTTTTTGAGAAATCTTTTCCTGCTATGGCTGGTAGATCTTCTCCAAAATCCTTAGGAAAGACCCCTTGCTTTGCAGTACAAATCCCTGCTCCTAAGTCAACATAAGCTGCGAAATACTCAGTCTTGTACTTACCATATATCATTCCAATGGAAATGTATATGGAGAATGGATTAGTGGTCATCTGATTCTGTATCTTTTATCAGCCACTGTAAACTCCATTCCATCTTGTAATCTTTCCCAAGGCTTATGACCCTCAAGAAAGTCGATACCCAGTATTAATTGTTCTGGGATTCTTCCTGCAACACCTATGATAATCAGTTCAATTTCACTCATCTTTAGGCTTCCTTGAAATCTTCCGACTATCAGTTGTTGGAGATAATATAAAACATCACAAGGAAATATATTATCCTTTTGAGTGATGTCGAATATTACTTCAACTTCTCTCCAGCCTTCTGGACATTTCAGCTCTCCTTGTGTTTTGAATACACCTGGAATTCGCTGAACTGTATTAGGCCTTCTTTCTTCCCAACGACTGCTACTCATTAGTCTGTCTTGTTGGAAAGATATCCGCTTCGTCTCCATTCTGAGGCTTTGACTCTTGTTGAAGACAGGTTGATCCTGAATTCTCATATCGATCTCCTTTATGGTTGGAGACTCAATGAGTTCTGGTAGAACAACTCTGGCGAAATCCTCAAAGATTCTTGGGACTTCGATAAATTCCTTTCTCAAGAATACATCTGAATGATGTGTATTCGAGAGAGCATAGGAAATCTTGTAGGTGATCGAGTACGGTCTATTCCATTCTTTCATAATCCTCATTAGAGTTTTATGAGAGACTGTTATGTGTGAGAGGAAACCTGACATATCCTCTCTCGTTGTTTGAAGAATTTCTTCTTCACTTCGATTCTGATGTGGATTCACTTCCATCATCCGAATAGATCTCTTCTTCATAGATGTTTTCGTCTGAGGGTAGATCCTTAAATTGATACACATGTATAAGATCTTGGTAATAGACAGCTTCTTCGAACTCTGGGGTTACTTCGAACTGTCTTATACCTCTCTTCTGATTGTCTGGGCAATCTGTTGAGATATGCCCTCTCGCTCCGCAAGTCCAGCAATTACAGTCTTTGAAACTTTCATTAGCTCTGGTTTGAGCTCGCCTGAAAGTTCTCCTTCCTGGAGTTCTGCTGGAACTTCCTTGGTTAGAACCCGATGAATAAGTTCTATTCCTGTTTGGTGCTGGTCTTTGCCCTGATTTATAACTTCGGGCCTCTTGTTTTTACCACACTCTTCTAGGTTTCCATGAAAACCTACGACCTCCTCTTTGGTTGCTATCTCCACGGCGGTATGGATGGCTTCTCAGCTTTCTCTTTTTATGCCTCCATAGTTGACCTCCCACTACTGTTGGGATGTCATTATCTTGGCAATACAGGGGAACCATTTTATTGATTCCTCGGAGTTTCTTGTAGTTCTTGTAGAGTGTTGTTTGATGGCACCATTCAGCTAACTTGGCATTTAAGAAAGACATTCTTCTGGCCACAATGTCTAAATCGTCCGCACTCTTGTATTCCCTAATGAGCATTTCTCTCTAAGGACTTGGTATTTTCGCAAAGAAAAGTTGCGAAGCCTTTTTCTCATCCACCTTGGACTTCCATCGGTACTTGGTGAATAATTTGATGTATTCTTCAATATGACAAACATCATATAACTCGAGGCAGTAGAGGGCTTGTTTATATCTTTTTCTTTTCTCTTCTTCTATTCCCTCGAAATAGCCTATGCTGATAAAATGGATTTTGAATAATTTTGCCATAGTATCGACAATTCATTTCAATGACCACCAGCAGTAACATCGTTCCTCATTGCTGGTGCTGTCATATCCCATGGGATCTTTGCAGATCCTTCAAGACTCATTTCTAAAAGTAAGATGAATCATTCTTTTGTAAGGTCAAGGGTTCCTGCTGCAACCCTCATTCCTGATGTCCATTCATCGATAAAGACTTCTCGATATTTGAAATTTGGAATATCCAGATTTAGCATTAACCCATACGGATGTATAGGTTCAAGCTATGTCTTTCCATAAGGCGTATTCATGAGATTTGGCCTTCTAGGATGTTGTCGAGTTCCTGAAACAATAGGATCTTCTCTTATTGTGAAATCTCCAGCGTGCGGCATTAGTTCATCCACATGATGTGAACCTGAGCTTTCTGCAACGTTGGGATCTACAGGTGGAGGTGGTCTTTGGTCACGTGTAATCAAAGCTGAACCATCTCCTGTGTTCATCTTTTGATCCACGATACCTAATCCTACGAAGGACTCAGCAAGTTCTTGCAGATCTTCAAAATTGATCTTTTCCATATCCATCACTTTAATTTATGATGGATTTTCCTTTGATGATAGCGATGAGCTTTTCATCTCTGGTCATTGGACGTATGACTTCAGTTGGTTTCCCATTTTGGTGTAAATAGGGTACTGTCCCGAAATCAATACGTTTTCTTCCTCCGGCAAGACTTGGTCTGTCCTCCAGAGTTTTTACTCGTTTTTTAATATCATGAAGGATTTCAATGGTTTCCTTCTGATATTTTATCATCGTCTCCATCTGGTTCTGGATCTGATGGACTTGTGTTGGTAGATGATTATAGCGGTTGCCATAATTTTACACCGTCTTCTGGATTTCTCTAAGATCTGTAGAGATCTTGATGTGTTTGGAAGAATCTCGTTCCACTCTGGTTCTCCTTTAGGAACCATGATTCTGATGGGCTTCCTCTTGCAAATTCATCAGTCTAGCATATAACATTTGGTTAACCTGGAGGTAATCCAAATGATATGCTGCTTGTGTATTGCATTGTCTCAAGGCTTCCCTGCAGGCTCCTGCATTCTCTCGATCAACATATTGGTCTTCTCAATATGTCATCTTGTGTAGGTGTTCTTGTTTATACATCGTCAAAATTTGACGATATCTCTTATATGGTAAACATCTTGGACAATTGTCCAGATCCATATTTTCTCGAGAAATTCTCCTCACCAATTGTTAATTACTTAAACATAATAAATATAAAATCCAAGTTCTTAATAAACCTAGGCTCTGATACCATTTTGTCTCTGTGCCCCGATGGGTGACTAAGTCACGTCATTGTTCGTGACCTGATCCCAAGGGGGTATCACAACAAAAGATACCTATCAGTTTGTGAACACACGAGGGACGAGTCACAGAATTGTATGTGACCTGACCTCGCCTATCATCCCCTGTGGAGAACTACGCTTCGTGAAAGATCACGCTGTAGAGGCTCGGGGCTTTTTATACGCTCTGATACCATTTGGAGCGATCCGTTTTTAAACCATTTTATATCAATTTTCCGAAGGAATTCGTACGTGGCATTGTTACTCATTCCAGACCACTGTTTTTCAGACAGTATTGGCACGAGGAAAGTATTCTAGCCGATATACTTATTCCGGGAGAAAATCGCTTTTTTAAAGATCCGGATCCGATCAATATTTGGAATGGAAAAATGTGTAAATGAATATAGATTGGAATTAGCAAAAAGGTGCTTGGAAATAGCCAAAATGATTTAAAATTAGATCTAAGGGTATAATTGGAAAAACCAAAGCAATTCAAATTTGTTAGGGTGTGCTTAAAAATCTTTGGGGTGTGGATAGTCCCACCCATTATAAAATCCATCAGAAATTGGCATGTAATTTGAACAGGATCCATAAATTTAGGGGTTTTTAACCACTTGGAAAATCTTTTTTTTTTATCGAAACTATACACATCCCAAAAATACTAAATATATAAAAAAATGTATTTTTATACCTTCCATTTTGAAGAAATGGAGCGTGTTTAGTAAGTTTTGGAATGTGTATAATCTCTTTTTTCTTTTACAAAATTTCACATCCTAATCAGTAGAACGGTGCCATATCACTTAAGGCTCTATTTACTTTGCGGGATTATTTAGGATAATAACATTTTATCTAACTTTATCTAGTGTTTATTTTGATGGAAATAAAAATCCAGATTATCCTTCCGACCCGGGATAAATGCCAAAATGCAGATAATACTTTGGATAATAATCTAGGCCACCCCTAGGATAGTTTACTCAAAATTTGGGATAACATTAGGTAATTACATTTATATCCCCAGTAAACATTAAACATTTACATAAAATGGACATTTAGGTAATATCACTCTTATCCTAACATTCATATATTACATAATAAACGATGGATAAGGATAGTTAATATTCTTATCCAAATATTATATGTTAGAGTAAACATTAGAAATAGATAACAATTTATAGATAACATTAGAATTAATCTCACTAACCTAGATAATTAATCTATCTCTATAAACGGAGCCTAAATGGTTGGAATGTTCAAATTAATGGGCCAATGTGGTAACGTGCCAATTTTCGATGTATTCTGGTAAAAAAAAAAAAAGAAATAAATTAGACAATTTTCAAGTAACAAAACTAAAACTAATGTTTCTAATTTACCAAAACTATTTTGAGGCAAGATGACTATAAAAATGATTTTTACCACGTTGGAAATAGATAACAATTTATATCTTATTCTATGGAATTATTTCACTGGTCTACATAATTAACCTATCTCTATAAACGGAGCCTGGAATGTTCAAATTCATGGGCCAATGTGGTTACGTGCCAATTTTCTATGTATTCTGGTAAAAAAAAAAAAAAAAAGACAATTTTCAAGTAACAAAACTAAAACTAATGTTTCCAACTATTTTGAGGCAAGATGACTAAAAATGACCCCCCCACAATCAAGTTTGTTTTTGACTTGTGAGTTCCTTGTACTCAGGGCCCTGGGCAGTATACTGCACCATTCTTTAGCAGGCAGTCAACTCATGGTACTTATTAAAGGAAATTGGCCGACATGCTTGTAGAAATATAGTTTTGTGTTTATGACCTTTGTCAGTGCATACTGATAGATAGATGAAAGTTAAAAAATCAAATAAGTTTTATGTTGACTAGCCTTTTAAATAATAACCTTACTATTAACTATTCATTCCCAAATATATAGTTCATCTCAAATATAAAATTCTTTTAGAATACTAGTGATATGTACATTTATCATGTCTATTCTAGTGAAGATTAAAACAGAACTAATACTTATATGATTAAATTTGAATTTGCCAAATGTGGGAAACTTAGTGTTCCTGATGATGGAATTTCCATATAGTTTATCATTTAATTAACTAATTAATTCTAATGTGTTGAAATAACAAAAGGAGTATCCGGAACAACACGGAGAGACGGAAGCTGGGATTCTTCTCGTGTGGTACCGGAAACCCCATAGACGACTGCTGGCGATGCGACCACAATTGGATGCGCCACCGCCGTCGCTTGGCCGGGTGCGCCATTGGCTTTGGCCGCAACTCCGTTGGCGGTAGGGACGGAAAATACTATGTGGTCACGGACCCAAACGATGACGACCCTATGAACCCTCGACCTGGCACTCTCCGCCATGCCGTGATCCAGGACCACCCTCTCTGGATCGTCTTCAAACGCGACATGGTGATCACTCTCAAGCAAGAACTAATCATGAACAGCTTCAAGACCATCGATGGTCGTGGGGCCAACGTCCACATTGCCAACGGAGCCTGCATTACTATCCAATTCGTTACTAATATCATTATCCACGGCCTCCATATCCATGATTGTAAGCCCACAGGGAACGCTATGGTGCGAAGCTCGCCTACACATTATGGATGGAGAACCATGGCGGATGGAGACGCAATATCCATCTTTGGATCGAGCCATATTTGGATCGATCACAATTCCTTATCGAGCTGCACTGACGGCCTAATCGATGCCATCATGGGATCAACTGCTATCACCATTTCTAATAACTATTTTACTCATCACAATGAGGTTAGTTTCTTTCCTATTTCTACTTCCTTTCACAAAATATCATGTTTCATAATTGTTCTTTATTTCACCTGTGATTAAACAGGTCATTTTATTGGGTCACAGCGACTCGTACGTCAGAGACAGGGTTATGCAAGTTACTATAGCTTATAACCATTTTGGACGAGGCCTAATCCAAAGAATGCCAAGGTAAACACATGACGATATATTTTGAATAGTGTTTCTTTAGGTTAAAATCATTTTTAGTCTTATAATTGTCTTCCAATTTTGGTCTTATAATTATGACGATTTTCAATTTAGTCCCATAATTTAAGAATTTGTCGATTTCACTCCAATTTTGTCCGGAAAATGTCAAAGTCAAATTCCTATAGGGATTTTAATTTGACACTTAACATTTTTCGGCGAAATTCACCAAAATTGGACTGAAATCAGACAAATTCTTAAACTATGAGATTAAATTGAAACTTGTAATAATTATGGAACCAAAATTGGAAGATATAATAATTATGGATTCAAAATTGATTCTAACCCTATTTCTTCTTCTATTTCTGCAATAATATTGTACGAGAAATCTTGAAATATTAGATGAAGCACAGTTTGCGACTAAATAAATTAAGTAAAAATCTAAGTATTTGTAAATATTGACCTATCAGGTGTAGACATGGGTATTTCCATGTGGTGAACAATGACTACACATCTTGGGAGATGTATGCCATAGGTGGTAGTGCTAATCCCACCATCAACAGCCAAGGCAATAGATATCTAGCTCCAATCAATCCTTTTGCTAAAGAGGTTTATTTCTTCTTTCATGATTGACACAATTCATACTCACTATACATGTTTTGATTCTTGATCTTCTAGACATATGTTTATGCATGAAAACCACGTCTGACAGGTCACAAAAAGAGTCGTGAATCCAAGGAACCGTAGATGGAGGCATTGGAACTGGCGATCAGAGGGTGATCTTATGCTAAACGGAGCATATTTCACCCCATCAGGCCTTGGGTCCGCAGCCAACTATGCTAGAGCATCGAGTTTGGCTGCCAAATCATCTTCAATGATATCGAGCCTCACCTCTGGGGCAGGTGCACTTAGTTGTCGTAGAGGCATGCATTGCTAATTACCTCGTTTCAAAATCAAAACGTATAGTAAAAATCTTGCCTAAAAATCCTCTCCTACAGCGTTTTTCATGCCGAGTATTTTACTATTCGACTCTCTATTACTCCATTGATCAACCTCGGTCTGCTTCAAGTCAAAACGTATGTGAGGTTTTTGTAGCCGACATACACGCGTTGTTCAGCTTGTTTCATAGAGTTCACTCATCAAACCATCCCACCATTTTTTGAATAAATCCCATTTCATCTTTGAAGTTGTCAAGTGTCCCATGAGTTAAGAGCATGGATAGTTTGTTGATTAAGCAGAAAGAGACAGAACATACATTTCAAGAATTGATGCAAGTCTAGTGTAATTATGGTTCATATTACTATGATTAATAGCTTGTAAAATGATTCACTTGTCCTAGTTTGTATTTAGTTATTAGTGTTTTTTTTTTTATTCCCAAAACTCATTTTGACACTTATTTTGTGGGACAAAATTGGGAGTAATGTTAATTAGTTGGGAGACATAGGATACCTAGCACACATAATCTTATAACAAAACACAACATAAATACAGTAATTATTACCAAGTGATTTTCATATTTCTTTTAAAGATTCTGTCCCCATAAGAATGAAAAGGCACTATGATTGTTAATCATCAGAAAAAATCTACAGAAGCCCCAAATCTTTCCTCCTTTAATGTTAAAGCCAAACTGGAGCCTAATAGTGTTTCATTTTACTCATTACATTACATCTAAAGTGATGATATTATCATTACCACTAACATAATCACAGATCCAACTAAACACGAGATGAAACACCATTATGTAATAGACGATCAAAATCAGCCTATATTGCAACATCTATAGATAGATTATAGAGTCCACTTCCTTTGAGAAGAAATAAGGACTAAAACCAAACATATAAAAATGAACTAAACAAGTTAAAACGAGCGAAAAATCTTACCCAAAATTCACATTTTGAAGAGAAAGAATGCTCAAAACGGAGTAACGCTTCCACTCCTTGTTTCAGCTGGGCTGTACAAAGCAGACCGATTTCTCGGCCGATTCTCTTCTAACTGCCTCACGACTTCGTTCATCGTAGGCCTAACCGACGCCACCGGCGCGCAGCATCCCATTGCCAGCTTCAATGCCTGCACTAATCCTTCTTCCATCGGGTTTCTTATCCCTTTTAAGAGTTCGATGTCGAAAACCTCCATTGTCGTCTCCTCCAAAACGGCCACTTTGACCAACGAAGGCAGGTCAACAAACTCCCCGTTTCTTCCAGTTTTTCCAGGTTTTTTCCCTAGCAGAATCTCGAGCAGTACTATCCCGAATGCGTATACATCACTCCTTGAATTGCATTTCTTCATCTTTTGAAGCTCCGGTGCTTTATAGCCGTCCATTTTAGCAAGTGCTATTATTTCATCCGCCACTGCTTGGACCATTATCTTGTCTAGTCCGAACTCATTGAGGCGCGCCACAAAATAGTCATCTACAAGAACGGTTTTTGATCTTACGTTACCATGTGTTATTGGTGTTTCGAGATCGTGAAGATAAGCTAGCCCTCTTGCAATGCCTAAAGCAATCTTGTGTCTTCGAGCCCAATTTAGCACCGGTTTCCCCACTCTCGATTCTGGATTATGCATGAAAGATAAACAATAGTAGTTACATTAGATGTACCATATCGGACAATCCAGATATATAATGCAATTCACTCAGGTTGTGTTTGGATACAGTGATTTGAGGAATGATTTGAAATCCATATTAGTTAATTTATTGGTGGTGTTTGAATTGATATGAATTCAAAATCCATTACTTTCATTTCGAACCAAATTTAAAACAATTTGGTTGGATCTCAAATACACTCCGAAGTGGATTTGAAATTCATTCATTTCAAATCCTGTATTTCAAATCCCTCCATCCAAACACAACCTAATTCTCTTCTACAAAGGCAATCCACAACATGCTAATTCTTACTTATCTATGCGTCAAGAAACACTTGAAACATATGTATATGTATGACATAAAACCCAACTAAACACCCCACATGCATACATATTCATACATTCAAACAAAAAATAGAAAGAAAAGCATATGGAGTATACATAAAACTTACCATGTAAAAGATCATAGAGTGTTTTGTTGGGTAGATAATCATAAATGAGAAGCTTCTCCCCTCTCTTCCCCTGATAGAAAGCTCTCAACGGAATCAAATTCTCGTGCCGAATTCGTCCCAACTGTTTAATCACAGGCAAACAAGAATTCCTATCTTTGCAACTACCTTCTCTCAACAACCTCAAAGCAATGGTCCCTCCATCTGCTAGCTTTGCCTTGTACACAGTCCCATAGCTAGTTTTCTCCATAACTTGCCCTGTTGCATTCAAAACATCCTCTGAACTCAAATGCTCTCCACCTTGAAACAAAACCAACTTCCCATCACCACCACCCTCACCGCCTTCCTCATCGTCTACTTCGTCGAATTCCCCCTCCTCTTCATCCACATTCTTCCTCCTCTTCCCTTGGAAATAGCCAATCAACAATGAGACTAAAACCACAGCACCTGTCATCAAACCAATGACAAGCCCAGCTATTGCACCAGAGCTCAATCCAGAGCCCCGACCACAAGCCCTCAAAGGGGGCCCACAAAGGCTAGGGCTATTGCCCTCGAAAACATCAACACCAAACTTTGATGATTCCCCAAATTTTGGCAACAACCCAGTAAAGTTATTATGAGAAAGATTCAATCTTTCTAAGGTTAATCCAGTTATACTCTCTGGAATTGGACCAGACAACATATTATCCCCAAGATCAAGCTGCTTAAGCCCATGAAACTCCACAATAAACTCTGGAAAAAACCCAGTGAACACATTCTGTCCTAAATCAAGAAACACTAAATTCTTGCAAGTAGCATTAGGCAAAGCAGGATCAGGCAGAGAACCAGAGAGGGAGTTACCATGAAGCCGAAGCGAAACGAGTCGATCGCAGAGGTTCCAAATTGAAGGTGGCAATGACCCTTTAAGCAAATTGTGGCTCAAATCAATGTCTGATAGAGAAGGGTTGTACCCAAGCTCTAATGGGATTGGCCCAGACAATGCATTCACACTCAGATAGAGACTCTGCAGATTTGTGAGCTGTGCAATCTCCTTTGGGAGAGTGCCAGTGAGATTAGCAGATGGAAGCTGGAGTGAAACCAGCTTCAAAAAGGGGTCTTTGTGGAGAGAAACACTGCTCCATTGTGGTGAAGAGAGATCACTGCATAGCAAGGAAGAGCCATTGATGAAAGCCCATTTCAGGCCTCTCCATTGGCAGAGAGGAACTGAAGTGTTCCATGATAGCAGCAGTAGGTTCTCTGCGGTTCCTTGCAGTGAAGGCTTGATCTTTAGCAGGAGTAGCTCAACATCTGAAGTGGAGTGAGAGAGAGTGAGGAGAAGAGCAATGTGGAGAGAGAGGAGAAGCTTCAAAGCCGCCATGGATGAGGGTAAGGGAGAAAAGGAGAGATTGTTAAAGGAAAGTGAATGTGAAGAGAGAGAGAGCGGGGTTCTTGTTTTGGGGAAAGGTGAGAGAGTGTTGTGTTGACTGTGAGTGAATATTAAGTCCATCAAACGGTACGATTTTCGATTTGATTGCTCTTTGCTTTCACATTAATATATGTTTTTTGTTTGGAAAAAGCTATAAACAATGTTTGATGTTTCTGCTTTAATGATGCATTTGTTAATCATGTTTGTGACCTCTGCCTCTCTTTGTTCCCTTCCACCACCTTTTCTTTTCGGGCATCTTTTTCTATTTTTCTTTTTTCTTTTCTATTTTTAAGTGAGGCAAAATTAATGATGAATAATAACAAGTTGCTAAACCCTTTGACCTTTTTTTTTTTTTTAATCATATGAGATCGTCCAAATCGGATGCTCCATACCAAAATCTATGTACCACATCAAAGATACGTAGTTTTAAATGAACAATTAATTATAACAGTTTTTATGTTTACATTAATATAACGTGAGTTTTGGATGTGGTACACGGTGGGCTGGGAATTATAGATACAAATTATCTGAATTGGAAATCGTCTCATGGAAGGGATTCATGACAGACAACGTGCATATTTTTGCGATCGTATTCCAGGACATGACTGTACCAGACAACCCACAACATGTTTTCGTGCATGATGGACTGTGTCCAGAAACACGGTCGTATGCCAAACACACACGTATGTAGGTTGTCCCGCACAGTCAAACCGTGTCTAAACACAAATGTGCGTGTCCGTCTCACGAATTCAAATGAGTAACTTCTAATTAATTTGAAATAATAATATCGGATCTTTTGAAATTGTTGCCATACAAATGATGAGATGTACTTAAATGATCCAATTTTAAGATTCGATTCACTATATCTCAAATAAAATATTACCCTAGATTTGAATTTGCAATACTACCCTACATTATATTTAATAACCATTTCCTTTGGCATTCAGATATGCCCTGTGGGGGATTTGACAAATTATTTTTTTTGTTTCAAAGAAATGATGCCTAACCTCATTCATAGAAGAGATGATTGAGAGGTTTGAACTCTCCTATCCATCTATAATTCTCAATTGTAAAGTGTTTAGTTTAAGAAAACAAAATGAAAATCACAGCTTCCTATGTGGCCGCAAACATCCCCACCAAAAAAGAATCCTTTTATTTAAAGTTGAGTTTGAAAATTTGTATAAATGATTCGGAGGTTCGTGTAAAAATATGTAATTGCCTAATATGAAGGTTTTTTTAATAGAATATTATAGTTTAAGAATTTTTTTGTAACAAGTATAGTGTAACATTTGGGACTTAATAAAATAGGCGAAGTGGCCTATGGAAACTAATAAAAAAAATCAAATTTAATTATTGTCGCCACAACTGATGACGACCTCAATTTAAAAAGTCAATATTGAACATAAATATATACGTTGCAAAATTTTAACATAAATATATAACTTATGATAAATATATAAGCTTTTTTCTTTTTCCATGCAATCTCTCTCTTTTAGACAAACGTAATTTTCAAGTTTTTAAATAATTAGGTTTTTTCAATGTGTCTCCTGTTACATTTGAAACTGATCATTAGAGCAAATGTTATGGTGATAGATATCCAGCTACACACTATCATCTCGTCCGACTTGTAGTTGGAATATCATCCTAACAAATGATGATCAAACACAATATGCATCAAATAGTGAGTTTGACGCAAATGAGACTCAAGATAGAGGAATAATAAACCGACTAAACATTGTTGTATGATATAATTAAGATTAACTTAGAAACAAAGTGAATTATCGAAGAATAATAATTACCTGATAAATATAACTAACTAACACATATGTTTTTAAAATACACAAATCAAATTTTAGCAAATTAAATATAAATAAATACCGATTAAAAGTTGTCACTACTTTTAAGTCAAAATTTGTTACAATAATTTAAGGTAGAAATATTAACTAAGGTCATCGTCACCATTGATAGTGGTGTAGTGATATTGCCATCGGTCGTGATGACTAGTGTTGAATATTAATTAAATTAGTTGAGATCGTCATAGATAGTGGGACAAATAGCCAAATTTATCAAAAATCGTCATCTATATAGACGACTTCACCTATTTTATCTCTTATGAATTCCTTAATTTTGTACTATACGTGTTCAAATAATTCTTAAACTACAATATTCTATTAAAAAAAAGCTTAACATGAAGTGATGCAATTATAAATTATCAATAAAGATTAATTTCTTTGATAAAAATAAATAACATACAATTTACAAGTTATTACAGACGTTGTTACTAGCATGGATGAAAATATGCGAAAATATCTAGCATGGTTGAAAATATCCGGAAATATCTGTGATATTTCCCCGATATATTCATTTTTTCACGTGACTAATAAAAAAGGGGTACAATCCATATATCTCCGATATTTTTATTTTTCCACAATACCGGTAAAGAAATGAGAAATTTTGTTAAAATATTGGTAAAATATCGATTTCAATATCGATCGATATTTTCATTTTTCCACGTGACTGATACAAAAATGGGGTGCAATCGATATATCTCCGATATTTTTATTTTTCCACATAACCAGTAAAAAAATGAGAAATTTTGTCAAAATATTGGTAAAATATCGACGAAATATCGATTTCAATATCGATCGATATTTTCATTTTTCCACACAATCGGTAAAGAAATGAGAAATTTTGTCAAAATATCCACGAAATATCGATTTCAATATAGGTGACTTTATCCTACAATTTGTAGGAAAATAAATGAAATATTGAGGTTTATTTCGGATGCGCAACGAACTCCACATCATAGCTTGGAAGTCTACGATTCCAAGTCCGATGTATGGAAGAAGACCTCCATCCATGACCTTCACATGCATTCAAATGACATAACAGAGCGCAACCGGATCCGGATCATCCGGAACATGTGTGGAAGAAGACCTCCATCCATGACCTTCACATGCATTCAAATGACATAACAGAGCGCAACCGGATCCAGATGATCCGAAAGTTCCAGATGATCCGAATGTTCGATCTGAATGTTTCAGATGATCTGAATGTGCTTCAACAAGATTCCAAGTCCGATGTATGGAAGAAGACCTCCATCCATGACATGCATTCAAATGACATAACAGAGCGCAACCGGATCCGGATCATCCGGAACATGTGTGGAAGAAGACCTCCATCCATGACCTTCACATGCATTCAAATGACATAACAGAGCGCAACCGGATCCGGATGATCCGAATGTTCCAGATGATCCGAATGTTCGATCTGAATGTTTCAGATGATCCGAATGTGCTTCAACAAATGAGTGTACTGCTGACCCGTCGGAACAATCTATTTCATGACGGATGATCCGAATGTGCTTCAACAAACGAGTGTACTGTGCCCGACCCATCGGAACAATCTATTTCATGCATGATGAAAATATATTTCCCCAATATTTTCATTTTTTCACGTGATCCATAAAAAATGATGAAAATATCCAAAAATATCTGTGATATTTCCCCAATATTTTCATTTTTTCACGTGATCCATAAAAAATGGGGTGTAATCGATATATCTCTGATATTTTCATTTTTCCACATAACCGGTAAAGAAACGAGAAATTTTGTCAAAATATTGGTAAAATATCGATTTCAATATCGATCGATATTTTCATTTTTCCACACAATCGGTAAAGAAATGAAATTTTTTGTTAAAATATCCACGAAATATCGATTTCAATAACGGTGACTTCATTCTACAATTTGTAGAAAATCGGTGAAATATTGGGGAAATATAGGTATCGATTTTGATACAAATTATATGAAAATCCGTGAAATATCATGGAAATATCGGTAAATATTGGTGGAATGTTGGGGAAATATAGATAAATATCATTAAGTATCGGAAAAATATCGATAAATTTATATATCGATATTTCTACCGATACCGATATTTCCACGATATTTCTAAAAAACTTAAATATCGATATTTCTACCGATACCGATATTTCCACAATATTTCTATAAAACTTAAATACTGATATTTCCATCGAAACCGAAATTTTCATCTTGGTTACTAGAATACTTGAAATTTAGCAAATTATTGTGTGAAATCATTTTATGAATCTTATTTTTATGAGACGATTCGAGACATCTCAGTCAACATGGATCAACATCCCATCAATCCAATTAACATGGTTTAGGTAATAGTTTTATGTATATTACCTTATACTTTTGTATTATGTGATACATTTATATGTATGAGATAATTTCTTGAAAAATTATAATTATATAAGTAATATTTTGTATTATTTTTATATGTATCAAGTAATATTTTTATATATATCAGGTAAAATTTTTGGTTTCATGACTTCAAATCAAAGATTAGTTTAAGAAATTATTATTTGATAAATAACAATTTTAATCGTTTTGTGTATATCAAAAGTATTAAATGATATATATACATAATGGTATTAGATGATATATACATATAAAATTAGTACTTGTCATATATATATATATATATATATATATATATATATATATATAAATATATATGAGTTGGTCATGTGTGCACTTGGTGTATATGCAATTTGGGTCGACCCAATTTTGACCCGAATCCGTGTGTTTTTTAATTTAGTTTTTTTTTTTTTTTTTGCTTCAGGTTGTTACCTTTATGTTGTATTAGTGTGACCTTTATGTTATAAATGTGTGATCTTTATACACAACTATCATGACCTTTATATACTATAACTTAGAAAAAAATGAAGATTTTCAACATAATTTGAACTGTATACCTTTATGTAATATCAATGTGACATTTATATTATATCATGTCACCTTTATATACAAATAATCTGACCTTTATGCACTTTTATGTATTACATAAAGGTCAGAATATTTGTACATAAATGTGACATAATATAACATAAATATCACTTTGATATCACATAAAGGTATACAATACAAATTGTGTTGAAAATCTTCATTTTTTTCTAAGTTATAGACATAAAGATACGGATGTTTGTACATAAAGGTCATACATTTATAATATAAAGGTCAAGACAAAAATGTGGAAACAAAATTTAAAAAAAAATATTCGCGGATTCAGGTCGGATCGATCCGAATTGCATGGATCTTAAATTTATGCACCTGGTGCACAAGAGTTTTTATATATATATATATATATATATATCAATTGAATTTGGATCCATGTTGGTTGGACATTGACCGACCATTATTCCGAGTTAACCAATATTAACCCAACATTGATTAAATTGACCTAACTCATCTCAAGAAATGAGATTCATAAGACAATCTTAATTTCAAATTTTCTATTGAGGCACATTTTAAAACATATATAAGTGACTTAGAGGACTTAAAATTGTTAAAAAAAATTTATTTTATATATATATTATTATTATTATTATTACAAGTCCTCCTATGTAATTAGTGCACGAATATAGGATTCGTCCAACTCGATCCAACCCATTTTTATGTGTCTTTAGGTGTCTTCAGGCGACCCCACGCGCTTTTATGTCCACGTCCACATTAATTCTGTTAAACATGTCATACATTTTAGTTAAGCAATTCATACCATTCAGTTATGCATACCAGACATTTTAGTTATGTCAATATTACATTTATGTTATATTTTAGTAAATAAGGTAAACCATTTATGTAATACAACTAATATATTCCAATAAAATAATAAAACCATTTTTAATAAAAATAAGATAATATTTTTAAGTAAATCTAGTAATACTTTTATGTTATATGATTAATACATTTACGTGATATAAATAATAAATTCATGTTATATTTTAATAAAATGAGTCAGTACCTTTTTGTAAATGAAAGAAAACATTTATGTGAAACTACTCAACTCCATTTTTTTTTTCTCAATTTTTCGTAAATGATTATTATGTTTAATCTTGTTGATATAATGAATTTTTAATTCTTAAAATATTTGTAACAAAGATTATCTACAAACATGCATCCTCATCGCCAGTGGCGGACCCAAGATTTTTATCGAGGGGGCCCAACTAATAAAAAAATAACAATAGTTTTAAGAATAAAATCATAAAATTACGATAAAGTCAGTGTATCACATTATAAAATAACATCTAAAATCAATATTTTTATAACATTTCAACAAGACAAATAAAAAACCAAACGATTACAATAATTATGTTGTATTTTTTTCTTATTTTGAAATCATTGCAAGATACCTTCGTTGCTAATATTTCCAAATACATCCTTTTCTTATATGTTATTAAATAATTATTCAATAGTATATTGCTCATTGGATTCAAAAGTTAACTTTGAATGTTGTTCATTTTGAAACACTGTTTAATATTAGTATTGATATTTTTCTATAGTACTTTTTCATTATTTATGAAAGATAAGATAAAATTAGAATTATTAAATATCATTAAATTAACATTACTATTATACAAACTATAAATCAACATCTAACTTATCAACAATTAATGTTAACTCAAAGCTAAAAATTCATAAATTAATAATCAATGATAATAATTCTTTACAATCACTTCATATTTTATTAAGCCAAAATAATGAATATATTATATATTCTATAACAATTGATAATCAAATAAATTAAAATAATATCATTACTCAATGAAGAAAAATAAATAATGAGTTTAGATATATGAACAATTTACCTTAAAAATCTTAAAAATTGATATTTTTAATAAGAATTTGATAATATGCAAGTAAAATTAATTAATATACATATTTTTTGAATAAAAATATAAAATTACCTAAAGTGTTTTTTTTTAAATCCCAGGGGGGCCCAGTGCCCCCCTTGGCACCAATGTAGGTCCGCCAGTGCTCATCGCCACCCGTGAAAATCAAGTAGATTGAGATCGGATCTGAAGAAAAGTAAGAAATTACGATTTGAAGAAAAGTAGGAGAAGGAACGAATCGTGATTGGATCTATATCAAAATTTATATAAGAAAATATAATTATTACGAACAAGGTTGATCGAATTTTTCATGGTGAAATTCTCAAGCAAATCAGGAAGAAATGTCGCTTTAAGAGACAGAGAGAAGTCAGAGAAAGGGGAAAGCCAGGGAGAAAAGATTTGTGAGAAAAAAGGGAAGACTTGGGTAAAAAAAAATTATATTTTATTAACCTGGGGATTGCATGAATCTAAAATCCATGCACCAATTTTACAAGATCCATGGATATGGACTAGTTATATATATTATTGGCATTTTTCAAAAGATAGTGATTTTTTTTTTTTTTTTTATTCTGCTCTAATGTAAACAAATAGTAAAAATAGGTTGGGTGTGAGAAATATAAAGGTTGAGGGTTTTCTTAATCCTTCTACCCGAATGGTTTTTGTGTAAGAAAAAATAAAAAATTATGTGATGGTGTGAATTTTTTAAAATGTGCTGCATGTCAAATATTAATATCACCTTCCATCCTTTTTAAAATAATTTCTTGTTTAATATGTTGTACTACCTCTTAAAATTTATAATAATGTATTATCTCGAGAAGAATAAATTAATTTAGTTAGAAAGTCTAATTGAAAATGAAAAAATTAGTACAAAGCTTGATAAAATATATTGAAAAAATCTAAATTTTAAGAAATCGATATTTACTTTATTCACATTATATATTATAATCATAAAAAAATATTTTAGTCAAAAAAAATTCTCAAAATCGAAATAGTTTTATTGCGTTCCCAAAAATTTAACAGTATAAAATTAATTAAATTTAAAACTATATATATATATATACCAATTTAGTTTTAAATTTAATTAATTTTATACTGTTATATATATATATATATATATATATATATATAAATTGTGAATCCAAAAAAATGTTTGTAGGAATTTAGAGTGATGAATTATAATTAGTGAAATGTTGAGCTCAAAAATAGATAGAGAAGAGATGTGTGATTTATAACCTCAAAAACTTGTTCTAATGTAAATAAATTTCTCATAACGTCATTTTAACACTTGGTGAACATGTGAAATTTTGTCCTTATTCTACATGAAATGTCACCAAAGATAAATTATCAATAAAGATCGATTCCTTGAATTTTCATTGATCATATGTTGGTTAGCCTTATGTTGGTGTAGCTATTGGCCCAAGAATTAATCTCGGATAGTGCATGCATTTCAAAATAATAAATATTTTATGAAATAAAATTTGTTTCAATTTAATTATATGTTTTTATTATTAAGAAGAGAATTAACTTTTTCCTTTCTATTTTCCATTTATCTTGTTTTTTTATTAGACTTCATTTATTATACTAATTCTTTTAACGAAATCCCATATTATAGTACTCCAGAAAATAATATTGTGTTCATTTTATACGCATAGTCGTAATTGTTAATTTTTTCCTTAATTTATCTTAAATAAATTCAAATAACAAATAATTGAACAAATAGTTTCTCCATCCCAAAATAAATATTGTTTTGTGATTTTGCACATAAATTAAGAAATCTCATAAAAAAAAAGACTAATCAACTATTACATTATTTTATGTACAATCATTATAAGTAAATTTTGGATAATCATTTTACATTTCATTTAAATTTAAGAGAAATAAGTTAGAACAATTTTTTAAAATAGGAGTAAATATTCCATTAAACCCTACAAAGACACTTGTTTTCATTAAAAAAACATGGGTTATTTATTTTGATTGAAAGGGGTAAACATCAATGGAGCATAATGAGAGATTGATAATAGTGAACTTTGAGGAGAAAGAGAAATATTAGAGTATAAAGAGACAAAAAGTCAGAGGAAATGTCGATATGTTGATGACTTTACACATTTGTTGTGTGCACGCTTTCCTTTGGATTTTCCCATTTCTTTCTCCAATTCTTTCTTGGGCCCCACATAGAGTTGGCTAATCCAACCTCTTCATTTCACTAAGCATTCATAATTTCCAACACGACACAACAACTCGACAAAAATTTAATATAAAAAGTTAAAATATTGGATTGGTTCTATATGGATTCGGGTCAGAATTGGATCGGACCATCTAACATGAAATCAATGGGTTTGGTTAAGAATTGGATCGGATCCGTTTAACACAAAAATAATGGGTTCGGATTCAAGACGGATCCCCATGAGAAATGGGGATTCATGTCCCGGTGCCAAGCCTACACCACACTATCTCCTTTCCCATTATTTTGATCAAGGCATTTTCAATGGATGGTGGAGGAGGTGGCTGTATCTTAGGTATGGTGTTCTGCAGCGCAGGGGGTCATTTGGTGGGGCCCTTTTACATGCTGCCAATAATCAAATGACAAGAAATGTTGCTTATAGTTTTGATTTCTAGAGGTGAGTGAAAATTGAAATAGGGATAAAAAGGCTGCAAGAATCCTGGGTGAAATTTTTACCCTAGATGTCCATAATTTGTACAAATAATAACAATAGTAATAATAATAAAAAAAAAAAAAAAAAAACCTTAACAATCTTAACCAAAGAATTTCCAATTTTCCAAAATTTATGAGAAAATTTGCATTTTAAGTTATTGTATAAAAAATTTATTGAGATTTATACTTTCATTTACAAAAATTTAGCATTAAAATCCGAAGATAATGAATACCACGCGGTATAAGACTCTTTTTTACTACACAAGCATTTTGATTACTCTTCTAATCATTAATTCATCTTACAATTTCTTAACACTCTTTCTTATTGACAAAGCATTTTGATTACTCTTCTAACACATTATGTTACTTTTCAAATCCTCAATCCCCATGAAATATAATATTCATCTTAAAAATTTCTTTTTATCGTATTAGCACAATTCACATACGATACAAAGTTAATCAAATTTATAAAACAATCAATGACAAAGTCAAAAAAATTTGTTTGGATGGATTTAAGTGACAGTAGTGTAAAAATTGGTTAATCGCCAGAAAAATTATAATTTTTAGTTACATTGTTAATTTTAATCAAATGTTTCAATATTTGTTAAATAACATAATTATATATATAGTAGTTATTTTCACTTCGATCAATTTTAAAATGTCCAGTGTCCCGATCACGTAAGGTGGCACATTCGAAAATATATGAATGTTCACGTCTACAAAACGACATTATTTCGTATTTTGCAATCCAGAAAATCATAACTTTTAGTCAAATTGTCATTTTAACTAAATGTTTCAATTTTTTTTGCAAAAATAACATGACCTAAATATGTATTAGATCTCGATCAATTTCTTAATTTTTTTCTGTGGATGTGTCTTGTTGTCCAAACGTGTCAGCTGCTAGCTTCGATTTAAAAAAATCATGCCTGCAAAATGACATTTTTCCGTAGTAAAATTGGATATAATTTCATGCATAAATCCCCAAAGATTAAACCGAAGTTTAAAAAAATTATACAACCCAATTTCTTCCATTTTCGTGTACGAACCCTAATTTTCTTACATTTTTTCTTCTTTCTTCCATTTCTTCTTCTTTCTTCCTTTATTCACGCATCAGTGCTCTCGTCATTCACAATATGTCTACTGGTTCTTGTCGTTCTCCAATTTTTGGATCGAATTCGTATACTTCTCCATATTTGAAGTTGTGTGAGATTACTTGGAGAAGAATCACCCAACCGTGTATAACCATTCATGGTGTTGATATCTCATCATTTTTAATTCTAAATTCGAACTAACCTTTGGGTTAAAATGACAAATTGACTAAATGTTGTGATTTTTATAGGTTGTAAATACGAAACGATATCATTTTGCATACTGATATTTATTTTAAATCAGATGTAGCAGCTGATGTGTTCAGACAATTGGACTTGTCAGAAAAAAAAAAAAAAATTCCAAAACTGACCGTAGTCTAAATAACTTCAACATACATAAAATTATGTTATTTTGACAAATAATCAAAAAATTTGTTAAACTGACAATCGACTAAAAATTGTGATTTTTCTGACAATTAACCCTATCAAAATTAGAAAATATGCATAATATTCATGTATTCACCTATCTTTTCATTTTACAATGAACAAATATTAAACTTTGGATTTTTTTTCCCACAAACTTTAGAATATGATAATTGTAAGTTTTACAACTTTTTGAAACAAGTAAATTATTTGTGGTCTATCTACGAATTTTTAACAAAATTATATTAAATGCTCAAATAATCAAACTCAAACGCAAAAAGAATGACAAAACATAAATGGAAACTCATGTATAATTAAGAGAAAAAAAATTCCTCAAAAAATAAAAAATAAAAATAGTGACTAATAACATTAACTCAGTTACATCTCATCACAAAAAATAAACAATTTAATGCATCATAACATTTTTCTCTATGTATTTTGTTTCATAAAAATAATTTCAATAGTACAAATATATACTATAATTATTTAAAATTTGAGGGGCTAGTGCTCCTAGCCGCCATGTAGCCCTCATGCCTAGATGAACCCTTGTTAGATGACTATTATTTCATGTAAGCTCAACTAACAAAAATATACTCACTCTTGGCATAATACTTGTTTAGTATTGTTTAGTATGATTTAATTCTTTTGTCTGATGTAAAATTATATAGGCAGCCTCAATAGTAGTTATAGAGTTCATTTATCATCAAATCAACAAAACAGGAAAAAAAATATTCGATTTCTAGCCCAAATTATCACACCCTTCACCATAGGTTACTATTTCTTTTTCTTTACTGTGGTGAGGTGGGAATAGGAGGAGGACATGTACCCTTTTCAGTTTTTAACATTATATAAATAACTTATTATAATATTCTCAATAGTTATATATATGATTGCAGAAAGTAGTGTTGTGCAGGAATTTTACTGAAAAAAGGGGCAATAAAATTTTATTTAAATGTATTTTATATTTTAGTACAGTGGAAGCTCACCATCAAATCTACATTACATTTAAAATTTCACCCTTTTTACAAATAATAATTGAATAGGTTAAAAAAGTTAAAAACAAGACGCATGCGAAGGTATGATGTGGTTTTAACTTTTGGTTACTTTTCCAAAACAAACCCCACTTGCTTTTCTAATGTATATTGCAATTATCGTTTGACAAATTAGGTGCTTTTTTTTTAATTAAGAGATTTAATTTGTTTTGTAAGGAATAAAATTCAAAGTGAGAAAGGCCGTAACATTAAAATTCCCACTATATATAGTAATAAAACATGATGGGCAAAACATTAAAAAAGCCAACGACTGAAAATTCATACACATGAGTACTAGAAAGGACAATAGTTGTTCAACTTCAAATAATCAAAATTATTTAATCACAATTTTTTTGGTAAGGTGTTTCACGAATCTCATTAAGATGAATTAAGTTTAACTTAATTAACGATCCAGCCAATGCCCAACACCTTGATATTGAGGTTAAAGATAATATTTATATATATATATATATATATATATATATATATTAAATAATATTATGTAATATTTTTGTGTATATAGTAATGTTTTTATATATATGATGTAATATTTTTGTTTGTTGTATTGCGGTGTTAATAATTAATACATTATATTATTAAGTAGGGATATATTGATTGAAATAATGGATTTAAGCTATTACTCTTATATGGAATAAGAGTTGATAAACTTGAACATTAGTCATAAGGTTTTGAAAGCACACTTTAACATTCCCTATATTTGGAAAAAAAAAAAAAAAAACTACTTTTTTTTGGTTAAATTACTTGACGTTAACTTTAGGTAATTTGGACCACGAGCTTCATAGCTCAAGTAGTATTCTACCTTTTATAAATATGTAAATTGTGATGATTAGAATTCGAAGTTTTCTAATTTTTATTTTAAAAAAGAAAAAAAAATTCAGGTAATTTGGGTCTAACCTGGATTAACATATAAAAATTATTGATTAGAACTTGTTGGGGACCAAAAAAGTTTTTTAAACATAGCGGGTGCGAAAGTATTATTTTTGAAGATCTTGATGACCAAAAAAACCAATTTTAGTAATATAATCGATGTAAAAGTGTGTTTTTTTTTTCCTTTTTTGTTTGAAATATTGGGTATCAAGGGAAAAAAAAACTCAATTGACTAACATAGAGGATCAAGAAAATCTACTCTAAATTTCACTTTTATCTTAACTTGTACTTTTTTTTTTAATTCACCTTTTTAGAATAGATTCTGGTCTAATTTGTCATATTAAAATTGAATTATCTAAATAAAATTAAATCACTATTATGGAAATTACAAGGTTTGGTTCTCCAAATTAGGACTTATTTTAGTTTAGTATCAGATATTTCCACCTCATAAAACCGATGAAAATTCAACCGTCCTGAGACTTTTGAAGGGACATAAGGCTCTAACTTAGAAAATTTTCAGATTTGGATCCTATATATCAATTTTTTCATCCAATCTTTTTTTCGTTTCTTTTCCTAATCAATCTATCTTTAAGGCTATAAAATGAAGAGAAACAAAGGGTCATCCTAAATACAAACATGTTTCAATCCTGTTGAATGTGTAAATAATTAGGCATAGGACTTGGTGTGAGACCATTTCATATGTCTAATTTCATAAGATATATCATTCCGCAATTCATAATTAATATAAGAGCTATGAAGATGTGTTTGGTGTGTAGGAAATGAGGCCCCATCTCACGAGATTATATTTGTGGAATAATCTCATATAAGTTAATTTTGTATGCCTCAAATTACCATCCCAATCAAATATAGTAGTAAAATTTAATTGATATTATTTCAACTAAACAAATAGGATTTCTTGATTCTAAATACCATATTAAGGATCGAATACGATAATCAAATTTATTTACATTTCAAGCATTAAAATTAAGCCACGCCAAATAATATAACACAAAAACTTATATGAAACCGTCTCACGAATATAATTCTATGAGACAGAATCCAACTACCCACAATTGAAAAACATTTTCACAAGGCAATTCATATTTGTGAGTTATAGATTATGGCTAACCCTTCTCATGGAATAAGATCCGTGAAATGGTCTCATAAGAGTCATTCTCATATTAGTCAAAATCCTATTTGTACTTGTCCATGATTTTTCTAGCTTCTTCAAGACTATCATCCACAGAAGTGGTTTTCCCAATCCCTTTTGAGCCTTCATCTTTATTCATGGCTATGAATGTGAAATAACTTAATCCCATCACAGCCTGATCATCAATGATAAACCATCTCATAAGTGCAATAAAATGAGACCAAGCATTTATAAATTAGCAAAAATATTACAACGCACTTGAACTTTCATGTATCTGTACTAATATGGAATTGAAGAGAGCCAAAGTGTCTTCTAGTTTTCATTTGTTTTGCACCAATCACAAATTTCACAATGATATGATATTATCCACTTTGATCCAAAGATGTGAATTTTGGTTGAATAGCCAACTAGAGGGGACTTATTTGGTCTATCAATGTTACCACAATAAAAGATGTGTCTAGTGGTTTCTTCTTTCTCCTCTTATCATTTGCAACTGTTTCTTCTCTCTACTCTCATCATATGTATTTTTTCATCCTTCTCTCACACATTTTCATTCACATTTTAGTTTCTATCATTTCAATATATCTTGTTTCTACCATCTTCATTCACCTCTAAAGTCATATGTCTCAATATCATTCAAACTTTTAGCTGCTGAAAATTCGACCTTTTTTTTTTTTCACCAATTCACTCTGCATTGTTGACTCAGGAGACTATATGTTACATGAGATTTAGTCATATCCATTTCCATGAATTCCACCCAATATATATTTCATGATGTAAATCATAATTCACACCTTTGTAAAGAATAATGCCAATGCATCTTTACTCTAGTAAATTTCTCTCCTAAAGAACCCCAAGTGCTAAAATAAGTTAAGGTTTCAGTTGTATTGAAGGATTTGAAATTGGTCGAATTTGAATCCACTAAAACTAGAAATCCAATCAAATCCATAAAAAGTTGGTTTAAAAAGAAAGTGCTAGATTCCAAATCCATAGCAATCCAAGCGACTACCAATAGATTTTGCTATTATAGATTCAAAACCATATTCAAATCATTTAATACAAACACAATTAAGTTCTTTAACAGATCTTATAAGTTTGAAAGGACCTGGATGTGAAGTGCAAATAAAGCAACATTACTCACTAACATAGGTAATATTAGAACTCATATTGAAGAGACAATCATCAATAATACAACAGCAAGCATGATTCACAAACCTATCAAAACTAACATGAACCAGCACAAGTTTCTCTTCTAACATTAAGCAAAAATGGACAGCTTTGAAGCAATGTAGATTTATGCGCGTTCAAGTATGGAAATAAGTCGAGAAAATGTACCAGGGCTATGAATGCAGTAGATATGAATGACTTCAGTACAAAGAGTGCCAGCGTAACAGCAACTACAGCTACTGAAATCCTTGCTATTGGTCTTGGAACAGCATCCTTGAAGAAGGGAAAAAAAAAAAACAAAACAAAACTCGGTAATTCTTTTTTTTTTTTGGTAGTGTCTGATAGTAACAAGATAGATCTACAGAGATAATACTTACAGGCACCAAGTTAGTTCCAGCTTCAATGCCATCCCTCCCAACCTTCCATACAGTTTGAATAACTGTAAGACATATACGCAGATCACGTTCAAAAGATTTAAAGGTGACATGAAGCTATAGACAGTTGAAGTAATGAAAGAAACTGAATCAAAGACTCTATCAGCCTGGGTTTAAAATACTTATATATGAAAATAAGAGAGCATCTTACCATCATTTTTGGTATTCCACCAAACTTTATAATCTAACCCAACTAATAGCAAGACCATACTATTTTTTTTAAATTCAGAAAGGACTGTTTGTAATAGGAATGTAATTCCCCGGATGATTCCATATTACCCCTCTTGGTTGTGTTTTCACACTATTGGATGTGACATGTGTCAATCAAGAAAAATCCAACACAACCGAAGAGGTAGCATAGAATTTCCCCTAGATCCCCCCCAAATTTTTTTTTGATTTGCAGTCCAGATCATAGTTCAGGTCATGGCCGAGTATGGGTGAGTAGAACAGCTCTTTGTCCAGTATGTGGTACGAAGGGAGTAGTCTTAGTTGGTATGCAATTTGGCATCTAAGAATGGTTGAAAGGTGTACTTGATATCATAGAAATGCATAACATAAAAGAAATATAAAGTTAGTTCATGAAAAATAATGATTTCTTCAGTTATCAGAAGTGAGAAATATTAATAAAAAGAACAGTGAAAGTATTAAACACAAATCTATAAAAAAAAATAATAGATCAAAATTTTCAGTATTCTGAAAGGTAGAAGTTCTAAGATTATGTTTTGATTGCTGTTTAGGCTTTTAGAGGATACTTCCCAGGGAAAGTTGTTCTGTGAGAAGAATTGAAGAGATTGATGTGTGTAGGAAGTGGTATCGAAAATCATAAATATGTTCGGTTATGTTTTGAGAGAAGAAATAGGGAAAGGTGGCTTCTCAAAACACTGCCTAAGAAATTACATAAACTGAAGAATTAAAAAGATCAAATCTAGTTTTGGATTATCTGATTTCTGGCTTTCTGCTACTTTTGACAAAACTAGTTTCAAATGACCTCCAAAATCTTCTAGAACTTGATTGTGGATAAGTATATATTACACAATTTTTTTCCATGCTCTTGCGACCACTCAAATGCTTTAGCAAAATCCTTTTTTATGTCATGCCGACAGAATCTAACCTAGACATGTGGAAGGAGGATCACTTTGAGGATAGTGGACAAGTGATAAGAGTAAAGGGATTAAACCAACAAGAAGAATAAAAAGAAAACAATTCAGAATTTGCCAACACGCAAAATCTGCCCAAGCAAAACGCCATTCTTTTCCTTACTTAATTTTCTGCATAAACTCTCTTAACCCTCAATCAACAAGGTTAAACACTACTGCTAAGCTACTCAGCCCACAGGCCTACTAATAACCCAATAACTAACTAATAAACCAATAAAAATCCAACACTGAATAAGAGAAATAACAAATAGCAACATAAATAATAAACTCAAATACTCCAGCAATGAACATCAATCTGCAACCCAGGACTTCCTCTCACTTCTTCGGCCTTCTCGTATAGATTATCAAACCACGCTTCTTATCAACAAGCAGATGGCTTATTAGAATACTTGATTATGTGACAGTAACTAGATCAGATATAATGCATGGTGTGGCACAAATTGGCTACTTATGGGAATACCTAAAAAGTCACTAAAAGTCTATTTGCACTATTTTGAGATGTATTAAAGTGATCTCCAGGAAGACATCAGTTCGTCAAACTAACAAACATATGAATTAAGTTAGTTTATCATATGCCAACTATGTTGTGACAAAGGGGAAAGATACCCACATCAGGTCCTTGCAGTACAGTAGGAGGTGATATAGTACCTTGGAAGAAAAAGAAGCAGAATATAACATTGTGAACTGAAATGGTAGACAGCACTTCATGAAGATTTGGCAAAATAGTGCTCCAATTACATTGTTGAAAGACCAGGTTTGCAAGTAGATTGAGCAACCAGTTTCACATAATAAGTATTCATGCTCCAACTTGAGGGAGGGTGTGTAACAAATGCATTGTAAGACTTTACTAATTCTATCTTACGGTAAGTAAGGAGCTGCAGTACTAGTGCTAGTGCCGGTTATAGAGGCTGTTTTATAGTATTTATTCATGTATAGTTGATTTTGCAATATAAGTCTCTCATACAAACACACAATGAGGATGTAAAAAATAACACAAACGACATATGATTTTTTTATTTCTTAATTAGTTCACAATTACAAAACTTTGAGCCTTCAAGTATCATCATTCCCCTGAGTTTCACCCTTCCTCTAAATTAAAATCTGGTTTGATCAGATCAGTATTATATCCAGTGCTTCTCAATTGGATATAAAGATTATCCTAAAGCATATTACACAAAACTTGCCATTGTAAAGCCAAAACCCAAATTCTGAACGCTCTTGATCTGTAATGCAACTCACTAGAGTTCTCTAATTAAACAAGTTAATCACTCACTGAAGAATCAATCAGCTTCTTCAATCTTACATCATTTCGACCAGTAAACCATGTATTTAAAGTCTACAGACTCCACATGAAGCATTATGTGTTCAACCTGATTCTCAGTTGGTACAAACTTGTCATGCATTGAACTCTAAACTTGACCATGATGTGCTATGGTGGAATCAAGAACCAAGTGGAACTTAGGTTACTTAGCACATAAGGCCAAGTGTAAAGCTTTATGCAAGATAGGTATCCAGAAAGTGGGGATTAAAACATAAATCCAAGAGTGTAGGCTTTTAATAAAAGATAAGTGTGGATCTTAGAACACAAGGATGAATGTAAACTCATCTTATCTTTGTATAATTGGTAATTGTAACATGTCATTTGTGAAATAAAATCTAGAAAATCAATGAGAAATGAAGCAATATTTTGATTGTTAACTACCTCATTTCATTTCAAAGCGGTCACGAGTTTTGAAGTACTTATTGGTTTCGATGAACACTTCTAGCATGGCATCAATGCAGTGGAACAATGAAGTTTATTTCTTGTTAGATTAGACTAAGATCACACCAGAAGGCATAAGGGAGTATATTTGGACACAAATCTTTACATGAAAAGTTCAATCGATAAACCCCAATATATATATCATATTCTCACAAAGTTTTTTCCCTAAATAAAGGATACAAAAATATCTCTAGTTGCTCAAGTTGGAACAAGAATACTATTTTAAGAGAGAATGAAAGAAAATCTAAGAATTTGCCTCTTTTTTATTCTTTCAAACATAATCATACCTCACTAATTGCTTGTTCTTTGCATTCTTCTCAATCTAGGTGGTTGTCAATTTATTGGAAAATTCTAGAATGCTGCCAACAAAAAGAAAAAACCCATTGACTCTTACCTATTGGTGCCTAAAACTTGTTTACTTATTTTTTTTTCTCTAAAAGCTGGCCAAACAAGTTAAAAGTTAGACCACCCCACATGGCATGAACTTAGCAACAATTATTATCCTCTTCATGTGGTGGGCTCAACCAACTATGATTTGCTACCACAAGCTTCAAACTTATTCCTCAGCAAAGACTTAATAAGCATATTTGGACCATTGTCATCAAAGTGAACATCAGATTGCATCATTTTTCATAAAATACATCCCAAATCCAGTGGTTTTTAAAATTGATTTCATTTACATAGACTGAAAGGTAGAATTCAGTTAGTCAAATTGTGCTTTCACAGTCACGTGTACTTTCCTGCTTCAAGTGTAATTCTTGCTATAACTTCTTCAACCACATATACTTGAAAGCTTGAGTCACTCGACTCACTCCCTACCTCAATTATGGATAATGTTGTGCATTTTAAGTGTTCTCATTTCCAAGGTATATCTCCCCTACAATCTCATAGGTATTCGGATGTCAATTTTCATAAGTCCACATCAACAAGTCATGTATGCATCATTTTGGCCGTAATTTAGCTTTAGACCAACTCTAAACCTACTAGATATTGAATACATTTGACTGGTTTGGTAAAGACAATATTTGAAGGGTTCAGAGAGAGTAGTCTTTGCTAGGGTTACCAAAGATCAACAAAAGCAATATCAGGCCTGGTACATATTATAATACACATCAAATTGACAGCTACAAAAGTATATAGTACTTTTTTGCAAATGGAGAAGGTCTAGACGGCGTGCTTTCTAAGTCTTAACCTAAAATACATCTTGATGAGAGAAACTGGGGTAATCACCATGCCATTTAAAATGAGCCCATAGTAGAGTCCACTGACAAAGTATCCATTTCAAATAGTAAACAATTTATAGTAACCAAAAGATACAAGAACTTTTTTTTAACTAGATTGACTGAAATAGCCTTAGTCGAATGGGTCCAAATCCTCACATAGCACACCAATATGACACATGCACGTGTGCGACCATGGCTCATAACCACACACACCGTCACTACACACAGTTCGTGCCTTGCATGAATCACACCAACTACACACATCTCCTGCCTTGCATGAATCACATCAACTACACACACAGTCATGCAATGCACAAACCATACACACTCACACATGGGTTCGTGCAATGCATGAACCACACCATACACAGATGCATGAACCACACCTTTCACACATGCATGAACCACACACAAGGTTCATACAATGCATGAACCACACATGCATGACCCACCCCCACCCACCCACCCACCCACCTAAACACATGCAGATACACATACACAATTCGTGCATACCACACACACATAGACACATGGTACGGTTCGTTCCTTGCATGAACAGGCACGGACTATGCATACATACACAACACATGGAGTCCATCTGCATTTTAGTAAGAGTTTTTTGTCAAACAACAACTTTTTCCGCTTTTTTTTTTTTTTTGCTAGAAAAACATTTTGTTATGATTTGGCTAAAATAATTTTTTTTTTTTTTTAGTTATCTTATATAGCTATATCTAGCCATTTTCACCCCAAACTAAGTACATCAATTATAAAAAGGCCCAATTCAAGCCCACCATGTAATCGAAAGTCTATCCATTTCTATAATAAATAAATAAAAATGCAGCATGTAAAGGAGGCCACCATGTCTATCTACTATCCTAGCCTCCATTTTGCTTGAATGAAATAAGAACCCTTGCTATTAAATAGTAAAATCTTAACAATTAGTGCTGTCTGTGGAACTATCAATGATATTGTGGGAGAAGAGGCAGCCTCCTTCCCTTGCTTGATTTTGGCACATTTAGCGAATGGATAAGGTTATGATTTTGATCTAGATTGGGCATTTTCCTAATTATTATTTACTTATTTTTCATTTTTATTGGACAAACATCAGTCCAATTGCCATCACACATCTCAAGCTTCTTCAAGCTTGGTTTAGCTTCTACAGGAAACAAAGGGGCAGAATTGTTTGTAGCTCGGGGTGGTCTAACTATATGACCAACTTTTGGCATTGGAAGTGCAAGATAATAATAATGTTACATTCATATTTTCGACACATCCTCATATATGGCATATAAACAGGCACCTGCCACCATTCAGAGATAGAGCAGAACACAAACCAACCATCAGTTAGTGAACTTTAGCGAATAGGAACATTACAAATTTTAATTCTCCTTTCAAACAGTATTCCTAAATACTAACTCAAGTTAAGAGACTAAAGATATTTGTGTATCCCCCATAACACACCCAATTCACATAAGAAATAAAGCATAATTTCACCATTTCAGAACAATAATTTGCAATACGGAAACGAAAACACAAACGGAAAGATATTATACCTTTGAAAATATTGGATTGTGCAGCGGAAATGACGGACGAAGGATGAAATTTTGGATTCTGGAGCTGCGTAATTTGTAGGGATGAATGCCGAATTTGCTTCTTCAACTTTAGAAGAGAGTTTGGGGAAAAGAATTGAGATGTGTTGAGACGAAGATTATGATATTTGCAACAGTTTGGTGAGTAGAGTTGAAGTGAAATGGCCTTCTGAATCACCATAATACCAGTGGAAGCCATGCTCCTCTCTCTCCTCCTCTCTCTCTCTCTCTCTCTCTCTCTCTCTCTCTCTCCTGTTTATGCAAATTATTTAGCATAAATTTTGAATATGTGGTTGATATAAGCGGATTATACTTTGATGATGGGCCTAAATTTTCTAAATTTGGGCTTAATTTAATTGGGCCTAAATTTTTTAAACTTTCGGCTTCATTTAATTGGGCCTATAAGAAATAACAATTTTCACTTTTCTTCACTCAACAAAAGGGCCTCCTGCCTCCTTGTCTTCCACTTAATTTCTTTCATGAATAAAACTCTTCTAGGTGTTGGGTTTTAACTTTTAACATCCACCAAATTATTTAGACAAAAATGTCCTTGTTCACAAATTGACTAAAATAGTGTTATAACAATGAAATTTAAACAACACCCATGTTTAAACCCTCACATCTTTCATAGTGGAACAATTCAAGTATTTGAACTTCTTCTCTTTGTTCCATTAAACATTAATTAATTCAATCTTCTAAAATTAGTTTTAAAATTTACATTCCTTAAATTAATTCTACATAAATCAAAATTGCAACATGAAAAACAATACCATACACATTTACATAAAATTTAAACGGTGAATTCTAAAGTTCATATTAAAAATATTAGTTAGTATGATGTGACCAATTTTTATCATTTTGTATAAAATTTAATATTTTTATATTAAAAGAAATATTTTATTTGTAATTATATTTATTTTTTACTTTATTTTGTATTTGTAATTTGTTTTAAGTATTTTTTAACTTAAATATTATTTTTTATATACACTATAAATAAATAAAAATAAAAAAATGTAACCAAAAGAACTTGATAAAATTGATATAACATGTATTAGAAACAAATTTTAAAGTAGAAGTTATTTAATATAAATTTATAATTAAAAAAAAATCAAGTCCCACCCCACCTCGTGCTCCCAATTGTTGCAGATTTTTCCTTTTGTGCAAAAGTTGTCTCTTTCTTTTTGATTTTATTATAATAATATTTTATTGTGGAACTTTAGGCAGGAAAATGGCAGTAATTTTTTCAAAGGTCCTTTATTTATATATATATATATATATATATATATATGACTTTAACATATGACCATTTTTTGATAGTGAGAAAGATTCTTATGTGGTTGCTAAAGACGCCCAAACGGTTCGGAAAACCGGAACCGGGCTGGTTTGAACCGGCGGTCAACGATTTCGGGAACCGTTGACCCGGTTTCAATTCCAAACCGGAACCGGGAACCGGTTCGGTTTCGGTTCTCAATTTTACAAACCGGCAAACTGGCGGTTCAAACCGTCGGTTTTTTTTTTTCAGTTATGGAGCATGCCACGTGTACGGCTGTGTTTGAATCGAATATAGCCGTTGAGGATGAACGGCCAGGATTAAATGGTCGTTGAAAACCGGACAAACCGGAACCGCCGATTCAAACCGACGGTTTGGATGAATTTTCGATCCAACGGCCGAGATCAAGTGGCCGTTGGAGATTGACGGCTGAGATGAGTCGAACCGCCGGTTCGAACCGAACCGGAACCGGCGGTTCGAATCGGAGCGTAGCAATTTCTTTTTTTTTTTTTTTGAATTTTTGAGATCTATAAATAGAGGTTCAAATTGTGTATTTTCTCACACCAATTCTCTTGCTCTCTCTCTCTCTCTCTCTCTCTCTCTCTCTCAAGTCTCAATTCTTGCATTCTAGCTCACTTTAAATTATTTCAAGTTCAAAATCTCTCAAATTCTTGTTATATTTCGATTTCTAGTTCTTCATCATCAACTTCTAGTTCTATTTCTACTTCTATTCTTTCTATTTTACATTCATCATGTCTAGAAGAGATTCTTCTACTTCATCATCTCGTGGGAAGGGAAAGAGTCTCATGCCACCTCCACCATCGTACGAAGATGAACTCATTGATCGATGGTGTGATGAGCTTGATCCAAATGTCGATTTGGGGGAACAAATCGCTCAAGCCTTAGCCGACGACGATGAAGAAGAGGTGCCACCGACACAAGAGAGTTTGAATGTCACTCAAACCGCCTCAACTAGAGCACCTTCTTCACTTTGAAGTGATATTTTATCCATTCACTTCAAGAAGGAAGCCGTGCCTAATAGTAACGTCGACTACATAGTGACGTGCAACCATTGTGGGAAGCAATACAAGTTCAAGCATGGAGGGGGCTATGGAACGTTCACTAACCACGTCACGAAGAAGCATCCCGATAAGATTGGATTGAAGCGCTCTCAAACACAACTACGAAGATTCACCGAGTCTTCACAAGGTATGGATTATTTAACATTTAAATTTAGTCAACTAGAACTTAGGAAAGACACCGCCGATTTTATTGCTTCAAAACATCTACCTTTTTCATGGGCTTTGGATGACCTTTATGAAGATTATGTGAGCACATATTTACAACCACCCGCTAGAATGATAAGTAGGAACACGGCCACTAGGGATATTGATAGAAGAGTACGTGAAAGAAAATATATTTTACAACAAGATAATGAAAAAGTTTGTTCACTTCAAATTCAATATTTTATATTCCAAATTTCAATTTCTCATGGTATTGTATACTTCAAAACAAACATTAAAAATCAAATTTGGAGTTATGATTTAAAAAAAAAAAAAAAAAAAGCCAAACCGCCGGTTCGAACCGGCCGAACCATCCGGTTTCGATTGAACCGGCGGTTTGGAACCAAAACCGAAACCGCCTCCCATACGGTTCGGTTTCGATTCCACCAATCCAGAACCGCCGAAACAGCGGTTCGAACCGGAACCGGCGAACCATTTGGGCATCTTTAGTGGTTGCAATTATATCACACATTTCAATAATTTTGGAAACACCATATGTGAAAAACATTCTTATCACATAATGTATATTTAGAATTTAGCCTATGACCATTTTTTGATATTGATAAAAGATTTTTAAATTATGTGGTTGCAATTGTATCACACTTTTCAATAATTTTGGAAACACTACATGTGAAAAAATATGATTGTGATAATATATATTTGGACTCTAGCTTATGATCATTTTTTTGATATTGAGAAAGATTCTCAAATTAAATGATCTATTTTTTTCAAAATTTCATTAGCATAATAAAAATTAACTTAATTAAAATTACATAAATTACATTTAAACACGTTAACATAATGAAAATTAAATAAATTATATTTAAACATAAATGAAAATTACATTTACATAATAAACTTAAAAAATTACAAATAAGAAAAATTACATTGAAACATAAAATAAAATAAAAAATTGACTCAATGTTTAGTGACACTTTGATTTAATCACAGCACACATTTGTTGATATGCATAATCAATTGCTCAGTAGTCATAGTAGAGGTGTCCCTGGATATAATCTCATACTCCCTCAACTCGAGTTCACGTTATTTGAGAATATTTTGTTCTCTTACTGCATCAACCATATTTTGTTTATGAACCAAATACTCCTTGAATTGGTCGATGACTTTTTCAACAACCTTGTTGTTATTTTGGGTTGCTACTTTTTCCTTGCATCTAACTTTTCTCTTAGCAGCTTTCTGTTCGATTGGACATGTTTCATCGATATTTCAATCAAAATCCAAACATCTTCTTTGTAGAGTTGATGTGGTGCTCGTATGTGACTTCGATGACTTTGCCTTTTTTGAGAAATCTTTTATAACCACCATATTGTGGAGCACAAAGTGCTCGACCCTTTGTAATTCTCCATACATATTCAAAATTAAAAGCAATTTTTTTCAGAATGATTTTTAACATAAGTCATTCTCAATAAATTTCATCGTTATGCTCGCTTCTGTAAGCACTTTCAATGTTGTTGTAACAAGCATTCAAATAGTTTACCTTCTTCTGAACAATGTTATACTAGTGTGATTTCATCGTCTTGCAAATTCTTTATGACATATCAGCCTTGTGATTGACATTGTAATATATTGCAATTGTTCTCCAAAAGGCATCATTTTTATAACATTGTAGAGTATAGGATCTTCACTTACCATGACGAATGAGTATGCTAGTAGCTCGTCTTCCTCAATCCTCTATTTCATCGGACGTCTACCTTCACTAACAACAACTTATTGTTCTAAACCATCCATGTAATACCCCGACTCAGAACGATATACTTTCGAGTCGAAGTGCTACTAAATTGAATGTCTTTTTTGTGAAAGTTCTTATCCTGAAAGATGCTCCAAATTTTTTCTTTTGAAAATAAGTTCATAGTTTCAGAATCCGTCCTATCTTTCATGTAAAATAAAGAGTGGAAGACTTATAATATATCAAACGTACAAAACACATATTTACAACCCAAAATATTTATATATTTACGTTGCAAAAATCATAAGTTTATAAAACATTTAGGAAATTTCATCAAAAATTGTTCGAGGAAAATTGGACTTTATGTGGCCTAACTCTTTGGCTCATCACCGACATCTGCATAGAAGATAACATAGTGGGGGTGAGTATCATTTGATACTCAGTGGGTAGAAGTGATTACATATTTAAATACGTTCATGCATCAAAGTAAATCACGTAAGGAAATCATTCATAAAACATACACCACTTTGGGGGTAGTGAACACTTACGGCCACCTTGGGGACCGGACCAACTAACGGGTCGGTTCAATAACACGGAGCCCTATTGAGTACAATGTGGCACAGAGTTTCAAACCTTGGGAGACTTGTCCGTGACTAACCATGGGACCACCTTGGGGGTCAAATGAACACTTACAACCACTTTTGGGACCGGACCAACTAGCAGGTCGATTCAATAAGACAGAGACCTTTTGGAATGAAGTTCCAAACCTTGGAGCACTTGTCCGTGACTAACTTTGTACGTACATTTACATCGTACATCACACACATGCGTTACAAGGAAACATAAAATATATTTAAACATGTAATCATGCTTACGTCTAAAATGTATCTAAGCATTAATCTAAAACCACCTTATTTTGTCGATGTGTACAAGAGTCTTCAACTTTGATTTCTAGCTCTTCCACTTCTTCGTCCTTAGCTCCTATTATTGAGCATAGCTTCTACTAAAGTGTCTTGGAGGATAAATTTTGCGTTTAGGTTATCATTAAATTTTTAAAAAAAAAATTAAAATAAAATTTTCTTTGTGTAAACTTGGAAATTACTATAATATGGGTAAAGTTAATTAAATATTCTAATATGAAAAACTATAATTTCATACTTATAGAAGGTAAAATGTAATAAAATTGCTACTGTCATTTAAATTCCTATATATACACATAAAAGTAAAATAAAATTATAAAATGAACCATAACGGAAAAGTATATAAACTAATTATAATCAAATAAATTAAAGTGTATTAAAATTCTTAATTATGGAACTTACTTGTGGTTTACAAAATAATTATAAATTATCTTTATATATATATATATATATATATCACTAGAAATTTTTACATCATATGACATAAAATTATTACTAATGATAGAAATTTTCTAATAAAAATATGTATGCATGAAATAATTGTTTTATTTATAGTTTTTGATAGAAGAAAGACTTATTAATAAGTTAAGCACTAAAAAGTATTTTTGGTAAAAATGTAATGAATTAGATGCAAGTCGTTTTTATGCTAATTAAGATTCTGCATAAATTATATTAAATATTCATGTAACTTAAAATTTGCATAAAACAATGCAAGATGCAAGTATTTAAACAAATTTTAACTACTTAGCATACATAAATTAAAAATGATGGGGTGAGAAGAAATCACAACTTTTAGGGAGATTCAACACCTAAATGCTCCCTACCCACTATCACCACAACTAAATGTTTACACACATTATATGGCACAAGGAAGTCAATTACATATCATATGGATCATGAAATAATATAACACGAAGTTGCGTTAACAACAAGGGTATAGGGGCATTCATTATGCTCGATAACAGACATTATGAATACTAAAAAGCCGGATTTCAAGCATAAAAAATATGTGAGTAGAAAGTAGGAAGAGCTACATAATATTCCCATTATTTTCTAATCAACAATTTGACCTCTACTGATTGAGATACATATTAGCCTCCTTTCTAATTAACAATAACTGCCAAATAGCAATCTAAGTTGAAGTAGAGTGGAATAAGCGCAAGGGTTTTTAAACAACAAAACAAATTCTTATTCTTTTAGTTTTCACACCACCCTTATAATTTAAGTTCTCCCACATTTATAAAGTTGTGATTGAAATAACAAAAAAAAAAAATGCATATTTTAAGTTTTCGAATTAGAATGTTAAAATGTTTATTTGAAATCTTCGAATTAGAATGTTAAAATGTTTATTTGAAATCTAAAAGTTCATCGAAGAAACATATTAAATTATTTAGATTAATGTTTGTCTGCACTAAGTGCATTATTTAGAGTAGTGTTTGTGTGCACCAAGTGCATGGATAATGATCCATGCAACTGGGCACGCGCAGGTTGGGTTGGGTCAGGTCCGCGCCCAGATTCATGTATTTATAATTTGTTTACTTGTTTTAATTATTTGGTATTGTAGTTGAGCATTTTTAATTAATTAAATCAATTCGGAGGTTGAGATTTAATTATTGATTATTAAATGTATATATATATATATATAAATAATATTAATCAACTTATATGATAAGAATTTGATCATATGAACTTTTGGAGTTAATCATTTGTCAAGTATGAATACCTACAGTAGCGATTAATCAACCGATTAATTTTCCAAAGAATCAAAAGCTGTATGAAACATTGGAATATCAGTTTTTGCAGTCAATGTTTGTAGTGGTAAAAAATCAATAAATAGAGGTTGTTCTCTTTTATATAAGATAAGATAGGAGAAGATACATAGATTCTTCTATTTATTTGTTAAAAAATTCATCAAGAAGATTTATTTGAGGACCGTCTGGTTCATGCTTGATCGATGCCATTGCGTTTTGCATTTTTTCTGCTAAACATTTTTTTTTTGTATGTAATTATTAATATTATTGGGAAAAGTGATGCAATGTCAATTTTAATCAATTACAATGTGAAACCGCGAGTCTTGTAAATATCTACAATAAAATAAAAATCTTGCAATAAAATTAATGTTAATAAAAAAAAAAAAAAAACTTGGTTGCTTCTTCATCTTACAAAATGGCTCCTATGCCTATGTTTGGAAAAGAGAGAAAACAAACTCTTCAAATATTTGTACAAAATGTGAGATTTCTAATGAAAGAGAAGAAAGAAGACACAAAGACAAAGGCCTATGAGAGTGACGGTGGAATAGAGGGTGGCGCTGGAGAACGCGGCGGAGCAGGAGAAGACTGTTGGTTGGCGGTAGGAAGCTCTAGGGTTTTACAAGATTTGACAACTTAACACCATTACCATTGTACTTAATAATATTTAAAAAGAAAAAAAAAATTACCCCTTTAATTGGGTCTTCTAAGTAATAACAAGTGGCCTTACTTAAAAAAAAAAAAAAAGAAAAATATAATAACAATTGGCCTTACTTCAAAAAAATAATAATAATAACCAATTCGTTTGAGATCGTTCGTTAAGCTTAACGAGCCGAACTCGAGCCCGAATTTCGAGCTCGATAACTTATCAAGCCGAACTCGAGCCTAAACATATTTGATTCAATAGTTCGCGAACACAAAACCCCCATCTTATAAACAAATTATAATACCACCAGACCAATTTGTGTTCTCGTTAATTTACCTGTTAAACTTTTATTTTATTTATTATATTTTTAAATATAAACATATTAATAATTAAATTCAATATAATTTACTTATTTCTAATATATTGCTTGTTATGCCATCTAAATTTTTTTAAAATTTTGATATAATGATACAATTTACCAATGATATATTATCTTAATATAAAAGATATAATGCTTCAAGTATAATTATATTGATGTTTCAAGTAATAATTTAGCATGTTGGTCTTGAAAATAAGTATACAAATATATGCTTAATAATATATTCATAATGAGTATAAAAAATTTATAAAGTCCAAACTAAAAAAAATCTAATTTCAACATACCATTAAAAAAACTATATCATTTTTTTTCCAAATGCCTTAAAGTCAGAATTTCTCAATTTACAAAAGTTTTTTGAAAAAAATATAGATCGATTATCTTAAATTCTGTAGTTTAATTTAAAAAGGTGTAAAAATAAGTAAAAAAAGTCAATACAAAAAGTGTTGTAATTTTGATATAATCATTATTACCATATTTTAAAAGTGGCTTTTCGAAAGTAGAAACCTCATCACCATATTCTACCATCTAAAAAAAATCAACAATCAAAATAAATAAACTCTTAACAAATAATATTTAATTTTCAATAATGTATGTATATACCAAAATATCATGTATTTATATGAAATATATTTAGAAAAAATTTAATGTGAACGTGTATTGCAATAATTTCATATAGTTTATTCATTTAATTATTCATATATTTGCAAACTCAAATAGGTATATATGATATACTCTACATTTATATGTGTGTATATATATATTGATTATATAATTATTATATTATGATCAATAATATTGATTTTGAAAAAGATAGCTTGTAAATTAGTATTACGTTTTGCAAATACTGTTTTAAGTCAAAATTTCTACAATTTAGATATTTTAGATTTCAAATAAATTCATTAGTTTATACAGTTTTAATTCAAAATTAGTTGTAACATAAACAATTATTTGATATCATATTACTCAATTAATTATTGAATAACTAATTGATTTGAAAAACAAATTAACCATAATGAATTATATGTGTATTCGAAAAAAATAGTTGACAAGATATTTAATTGATACATATTTTTTTTTATTATATACATATCAATTAATATTTCTTGCCATATATATCATTGAAAATATTTGTCATCAAAGTTAGATTATTATATACCATATATATTTATTACACAAAAGTAATATTTTTAGAAATTTACAATAAACTCAATTAATATCACAAAAAAATAAAATATAAAATTTGATGAAATTTCTAATATTAGGAAATGAAAATAGGCGGAAAATTTTTGGCATTTCTATTGTTATGGCCTATGGCCCTTATGGGTAATTGTTATTATATATATATATATATATATATATATATATATATTATTTCTCCTATATATTTCTCTGTGTTTCAATCATCAATGGATGAAATCTGGAAAGAGGAGGAAAAAAGTTGAATTGACAGTTCTATCCCTGTGGAAACACCGAGAAGCCTGAGGGTTGTAATAGAGGATGAGGACAAAGAGAAGTAGAACCTGGAACGCGATTACAACTCCTCCTCGTTCGAAATCAATTGGAGCTCATCGCCGCCGCCGCCGCCGCAGGTTCGCCGCTAATTCCTCTCTCTCTCTCAGAACAGTCTTGTCAATTGACGATTCAGTGCCCTAATTTAATGATTTCAAATTTTACTGCAAAGATCTTATGCAATTTAGGCGAATGCAATTTTATATGATTTAGGACCTTTATTATCTGATTTTGCTTCTATTGAGAGATTTAGGTATGATTCTGATGAGTAATAGACTAACATATACAATGATCGCTTACTGGTGGAGACTAGGATTGCAGATCTAAGAAGCACGAAAGCTTTTTATCACTAATATTATGCAATTCTTAACATAAAAATTGCTAAGTGTACGCTTGCTATACCTAGACAATCTGCCTTTTAGTATTGGGCGACTGGTTAGACGAGTTATATTAGGTATTTGGTATCATCTCGTCGGTAGTACATTTGATGAGGCATACAGTATTCACGGTTCATTTTAACATTCTAATTCGAAGATTTCAAATAAACATTTTAACATTCTAATTCGAAAACTTAAAACATGCATTTTATTTTATTTTTGTTATTTCAATCACAACTTTATAAATGTGGGAGAACTTAAATTATGAGGGTGGTGTGAAAACTAAAAGAATAAGAATTTTTTGTTGTTTAGCTAAAAGAATAAGAATAAGAATAAGAATAAGAGTGAAAACTAAAAGAATAAGAATCTGTTTTGCTGTTTAAAAACCCTTGCGCTTATTCCACTCTACTTCAACTTAGCCATGGCGAATGTGATAGACCCACAGAATTCCCTGCTCTCCATTTGCTACAAACGCGGATCGCTGCATTTGCTTGATCAAGTATCTCTCTCTCTCTCTCTCTCTCTCTCTCTCTCTCTCTCTCTCTCTCTCATAAAATTCCTCTTCTACTAAGATTTTGATTTTCCCCCTTTCTGTTTCTCTGAGCAGAGAAAGCTTCCGCTACAGACCAATTATTTGGATATCAGAGATTCTAAAGACGGATGGTAATCAATTCTTATTTGACATAATTAGTGTGTGTGCTCATATTCAATTTCAGGTTTCTGGTATATGGATGGATTGCTATTTGGCAGTTATTGTTAATTAGAAAGGAGACTAATATGTATCTCAGTCAGTAGAGGTCAAATTGTTGATTAGAAAATAATGGGAATATTATGTAGCTCTTCCTACTTCTACTCACATACTTTTTATGCTTGAAATTCGGCTTTTTAGTATTCATAATATCTGTTATCGAGCATCATGAATGCCCCTATACCCTTGTTGTTAACGCAACTTCGTGTTATATTATTTCATGATCCATATGATATGTAATTGACTTCCTTGTGCCATATAATGTGTGTAAACATTTAGTTGTGGTGATAGTGGGTAGGGAGCATTTAGGTGTTGAATCTCCCTAAAAGTTGTGATTTCTTCTCATCCATCATTACTGCCTGGCCTTGGAAATATCTTTTTTGGGGTATGTATAAATCGGTGAAAGTTATTGGAGGTGTAGTTCTCTATCACTCGAAGCTTCTTTCATCAAACCTCTAGTTAGGTGCACTAATTAAATTTAAGAGATGGCAGATGAATTACTTTGGCACTCAAAAAGTAAAACATCACGGCACTACCGTGCTGTAATGGCAATCTTTTTATTGCACAGTTCTGTAATTGCTCATCATTCATCCTCCTTGATTGGTCTGAGTGCTAGGGCCACACAATTTGAGGTGCTACAGGGGCTTATGAATAGGAGGTCTCCAATAATTAAAAATACAGTCTTTTGTCTCAGATTATATTTAATCTTCCTTCAGTGATGATTAGTCCCTTTCATTGTTCTTTTTGTTTCTTTTAAACAAATTGTTTCTTATAAAAAAACATCTTTATGTCTTTCTTTATGATCAATGACGGACTAGTTCATGTTCCATATAAATGTAATGCCAGCTGAATTATAAGCTTAATATCATATCTAATTAATGTGAATTCTTAGGGTTGCAATAAAGGACATGGTTGTGCGTGGTGCACCAGCAATTGCCATAGCTGCTGCTCTCTCCTTGGCGGTTGAAGTTTCTAAGTTAGAGACATCTAGTGGGACTCCTAATGATGCAGCATCATTTCTTAGCAATAAATTAGACTATCTAGTCTCAAGGTGATTTCTGCTGTGTAAAAAATGTATAATCATATTTTAATCCATCTTCAATGCACTTCACCCTGTTTGGTCTGAGAAAGTCTTATTATTTGGAAACAGTCGTCCAACAGCAGTCAATCTTACAGATGCAGCAACTAAACTTAAGGAAGTCGTATGCAAGGCCGCAAGCACTGCATCTGAAGCACATACTGTCTATCAGGTTTGGCGCTATTATAATTTCATATGGACAAAGGCGATTCCTCTCTTTGATGGACTCTTCCTCTATGGAAGGATGGATAAATTCTTCTGATCCACATTATAGTTCATTTTTTTTATGTAGCTAGATCTCAATCTGAATGTGCACAGCTGATTTTATGTTATACAGGCTTACATTGAAGCTGCTGAGATCATGCTTGACGATGACGTTGCTTCCAATAAGGCAATTGGGTCTTATGGAGCTAGTTTTATTCAAACGCAGTGTACGGATTCCAAGAATATTTCTGTTTTGACTCATTGCAACACAGGAAGGTAGTTGTCATAATCCCCTGATTTTCTAACAAAACCATTACTATCGTGAATTAGACCAATGCCGCAAATAGCTTGTTGATTTCTCATACTTGGTGAGTTATTCTAACTGCTTAGTTTATTACTTAAAACAGCCTAGCAACTGCTGGATATGGTACTGCTCTGGGTGTGATTCGCTCCCTTCATGAGAAAGGAGTTCTAGAAAGGGCTTATTGTACCGAAACACGGCCTTTCAATCAAGTGAGTAATATATATATATATTTTTTAACATTGTCAAAAAAAATTGCTTACATGTAGTGTCTTCTCAAAAAGATGCATTGAAATATATCATACAATACCACACATTCATGTTTGTCATCTTCAAGTAATAATGTATTTGGAGAATGCAGTTATAAGATGGCAAATAGTTTTCCTGATTGTTAGTAGAAGTTAACAATGTTTCTCAAATTACAGATTTCCAACTCTCAATCCGATCAAGGGGTAGTCATATCATCTTGAAATGTTTGTTTGTAATTTATTTGGTCAGAATCTCTCGAAGTGTGAGTTAAAAGGTCACCTTTTGTTGTGTGATTTATGAAATTGTAAATTTCTCACCTAATAAGAAAAATAGATATCATGTTTATGAGCATGCTTAACATAAGTAGTTGTTCAGAGTAGAATACAATATTGAGTGCATGAGGCATATAGTTTTGAGCTGCTTATCACGGACTTGTTTTACAATGAACCTTGCGGTCTTAGCTCCTCTCTGTCACTTGCGGTACCTAAGTCAGTTTTCCTCGAACTTGTGTGTTAAAGTGTTGGCAAAGAAAAAAAAAAGATGAGAACTTAGTGGGAAACTTTTATATTTACTCAAGCTTGCTTACAATTCTTGTTGGATCATATTTTAGAAATGAATGCTAATCCTGTATGTACAAGTCTACCTCCTAAATAAACTGTCAAGAGATCATCTTGATCTAATGGTTGAGAGCTCCATAATCTCTATACTACAAAGATTCTTCTAAAGATGTTCTAGTACAATGTACACACTTCTGACAAACATTTAGATATGTTGCAGGGAACCCTATGCACAAATGGACTATGTGATGTAGGCTAAACATGTGGGCTTGTCAAGTTCAAATTATTTATGCATAATTTGGCCCAAACAGACTCAAGTTGGTAACATGCTGCCCCAAAATAATATCCAGATTTTCCCCTTGGTTAACTAATGTGAGCAGTATGTTACACTTGTGCAGCATTATGTAGTTATGTACCGATATGTTCTTAGCCTCTATTTATGTATTAGTCTAAGCAAGACACCTTGAACTTCCATTTTATTGGTTTTGATTCATGCCTTTTCCATTAAAAACTTCAGGGATCAAGACTCACAGCATTTGAGTTGGTGCATGACAATATTCCAGCCACACTAATAGCCGATTCTGCAGCAGCAGCATTAATGAAAGCTGGGAGAGTAAATGCTGTGATTGTTGGGGCTGATCGTGTGGCAGCTAATGGTATTTGAACATATCACAAAAACTTTATTTTAGTTTCTGTCATGAATTGTGTACTTGGATTTTTTACAATATATTGTTGGTGATAGTGGTACTACCATAATATAGGAACCCTTTGAATACTAAGAGGTAAGTAAGTGCCTGAATCATTTGTTGTAGGTGATACTGCCAATAAAATAGGAACTTATAGCCTTGCCCTATCAGCAATGCATCATGGGATCCCATTTTATGTTGCCGCTCCTCTCACTTCCATTGATTTGTCCATTTCGTCTGGGGATGAAATTGTTATCGAAGAAAGGTCACCAAAAGAATTACTGCATGCCCATGGAGGACTGGGAGAACAAGTAGCTGCATCTGGAATTGCCGTCTGGAACCCTGCCTTTGACATTACACCAGCAACTGTCGTCAGCGGTATTATAACTGAAAAGGTCTCTCTCTCTCTCTCTCATTTTATATATATATATATATATATATATATATATATATATATATATATATATATATATAGAGCCTAGCAGTAGCAGGTGATGTGGCAAAGTATTTCACCAACCATAGTAAATCTTTTCTTTTTTCTTTTAAATTTTTGGTGTTAGTGTTCGTCATACTACCTGCTTAGCTCTTTATTTATCAAGAATCTTATCATCTCTCTCTCTCTCTCTCATGATACTTGTGCATTGTAGGGTGTCATCACAAAAGATGGGGTTGATTCTTTCAACATCAAAAGTTTTATACAGAAATTGGCAAGTAATCCATGATAAAACAGAAAAGAATTTCATTGGTGCTAAGTCATTCCTATATTGGAGGGGAGACGCCATATGTTGTGATAGTTGTGTATTCAAGAGGCAATAGTGAATAACCCACATCATCCCAATCCACTTTAAGAAATATAGGATAGCTAAGTTGCACCTTGTAACGACCTTCCTTCAAATAGTTGATTAATAACTCTACTTATTATTATAATTTTTTTGGTTATGTTTCTCAAGTGTCTGGGAGGAGAAAAGCTTTGATGCCCTGAAAACTATGATGTATTAGTATTGGATGCATCTTGGATGTTTTTGTATTTCAAGAGTCATACATTACAAAGTCATACATCTTGGTTCCATGACTTGATGATTAATTTGAATTTCTTTTAATAAATAATGTCTTTTATTGCCAAAAGAAAAAAGAAAGAGTCTACAAGCCACAAGAGAAATAGACAGTAAAAAAAAACAAGCTAGTCCAGTGTAGCCCGTAGGCCTCATTTAACCCCAACATAGAAAAATTCAAAGGGAAAATCTATATCACGAAAAAAGAGCTTGCACACATCAATGAAATCTAAGAAATCACATCTAGAAGACTAAACTGGTGTTACAAATAGAAGCAAACTCCACCAGCAAGAAGTCAACATCTATGATCGACAAGTCTGCTGAAACATGGATGTCTTGGCATTTTGTTGGCACTTTCACTGGAGTTAACATTAATCCAATCGAACAAAGATGGATGCCACTTGACTGGGCTGATGTGAGGCACCTTTCCTAGTTTTCCTCCAATACGCAAATAAGAAAGGCAAAGGGAATCGTCTTGAGAGTTAAACATTGTTCCCTTCTCCATATAAGTCAGTCTTCTTAATGGTCTAAAGCATAGCAATAGCTGCATTAACAGACATCTCCTTGTCATCAAACACACTTCAATTTTTAAACTTAGCTCAATTAAAAAATAAACTCTAGATATATATACATATAAGAGGATATTGTGGGCTTGCACTGGGCTAGAGCCCAGTGCTGCCCTAATGTAGATCCGCCCATGCCCAGGGCGGATCAAACATGGGAGTACAACCTAGGACGTACCCAACTTGGGGCCGTGGGGTGCATTGGGTCAGCCCCTCAAAGTTTTAAGAAAAAATGGAGGTATTTTTTTGTATTACATATTTTTAATTAAAAAGTAAAAAATATATATATTAATTAGCTTTAATCTCAAGTTATCAAATTCTTATTAGAGACATTAATTTTAAAATATTATATGATGAATTCTTCATATTTATAATCACTATTTGTGTTTTCTTTCATTGATTATTGATTTTACCATGGTTTATTTGATTATCAAATGTTAGAGAGTATATAATATATTCATTATTTCATTTAATGAAGTATGAGTAATTGAATAAAATTATTAATTTCAATTCTTAATTTATTGTAATATTGGCGATTTAACTTTTATTTATGTGAATAAATATATTTGAGTTACAAATGTTGATTTATAGTTTGTATAATAGTTAGTTTAGTTTAGTGTTATTTTATGATTCTAATTTATTTTACATAAATAATGAAAATATGATATGAAAAAATACAACTTATATTAAAATGAGTTTTACAATGAACCATTAAGAGTTCATTTCAAAATTGAATGAGTTTCACTATTGAATAATTGTTTAATTACATACATTGAAAATAATGTACTTGAAAATGTTAGAAATGCAACTATTATGCAATGGTTTTGAAATACAAAAAATAGAACATATAATTGTGTTTAAGTTATTTATTCTTTGATGATGATGTTGTCATGTTGAAATGTAATAAAATCACTAATTTTGCATGTTATTATTTTGTAATGTAATATATTGACTCTATCGAAATTGTCAGTAATATATTGACTTTATCGAAATTGTCAATAATCTATTTTTAGAATTGTTGTGTGTTTATTTTTTTAATTAATCAGACTCCCTGAATAAAAATCCTAGGTCCGTCACTAGGTACAACTGTACCCCAAATTGAAAAAAGAAAATTATATATGTATTATATAAGAATAACCCCTATTTTAATTGAAAATTACAAGTAGTGCCATTAACTTAAATAATACTAAATAAATACAAGATTGCAAACACAATTTGATCAACTTCTACCAAACGCGGGCTGTTATACTCGGTCGATAAAATCCTATTGATAAGGCCACTGGTCACCGATTAAATTAAGCAATTTGGGCTATAGAGAAAGCTACTAGCCACCGATTAAATTAAGTCATTTGAGCTACTGATAAGGCTACTGGCCACCGATTAAATTAAGCCATTTGGGCTACTGATAAGGCTATTAACCATCAATTAAATTAAGCCTTTTGGGCTACTGATAAGACTATTAGCCACCGATTAAATGAAGTCTTTGAGCTACAGATAAGACTATTAACAACCGATTAAATTAAGTCATTGAGCTACTGATAAAGCTACTAAATTACGCTTTGAGCTACCGATTAGCAAAGAAAAACAATCAACAAGCTCACAGTCGATCACCTGCTGAACCACCGATTTGGCCTTTTGACTGCCGACATCAAACACTCATGGTCGGTTAGAAATGTTTCAGACCAATAGAACAATTGAAGGATAATGATCAGGTGGATAAGCTTGAAGAACAACACCTGTAGAGACAGGTGTTGGGCATACAATGACCTAGCTATTACCTACTACTTCATGCAGCAGTACACATATAAATAAAGTCTACACTTGTACAAGCTACTATAGTAACTATAATGATTGTTTTACTATTTTTAGATTAAAAATCAACTATAAAAGGGTGAAAATGCCCAAGAAAGGAAGAGAGCTAGCAATAAAAATCTTTTTTTACTTCTCGTGTTTTCATAAATTCGCAACATATATAATTTCTCATTGTTGGTCACCAAGTAGCCTTAATACTCATCCATCGTTTCAAATCACTAATCGGTCGGTGAAAATAGTTAGCCACTAATAATTATCAAATTACCCACAAACCATCAAGTTTATTTGAAAATTGATCATATCAACAAATTAGCACTAGAATGAGGGGGAGAAGACTACAACATCTAAACATGTCTCAACATATTGACGATCTTCCAATGAGTCTGGCAAACTTAACTGATAACCACAATTAAGATAATCATGGCCAAAATATGGACCAAATGTAGATTAATCAAGTTCCGACAGAAGTTGTCGTAGAACATCTTACCCAAACCCAGAGCTATGGGCGGTACTGACTTCCATATGTAAGTAGCAACTAGAGGCTATAAAACGAATCAATCGGGAGGAACCAAAAGTACATTCACATGTGGAGATCAATAGACGTGGAAGTAACCAAAAGTAATCAAAGGTCGAGTCTTGCTCATGACCTGGTGGAGATTCAACACTTACATGATCGCATTACGGAGCTGGAGAATAGATAATGTCATGCCCCTACTCAAGGAAATAACTCCCTGGAGAAGATATCTCTTTTTTTTATTCAAATATTATCTAAATCATTACCGAGTAAAATGAAACTACCACAAATTGGACTCTATAATGGGGAGACCGATCCGATTTCACGCCTAGATAAATATTATCTTGGATGGAGCTCCAAGGAGCAACCAATATGATTTTATGTTGCGTCTTTCCTATGACCTTAGGTGACCAAGCCCACCGATGGTATAAAATGTTGCCAAATCACTCAATCCACTCATAAGAAAAACTTTCTTCACATTATTTAGCCCAATTTATAGGATCCAAACTTAGAACAGTACCTAACAAGAGACTAGTTACTATAAAACAGAACAAAGATGAATCGTTTAGGAATACTTGGATCGATTTAACAAACAACTAATGGAGATGGAAAAGATATCAGATGATGCCGTCTTGATGACAATAATCTCAGGGTTACGCCCACATAGTCGGTTTTAATGGTCTATCGAGCAAGGGCCATAAAATTACCAAGATTTTTTAGTAAGCGCTGAAAGATATAATTGTGTAGAGGAAATGGTGAGCTCTCAACCTGATAATCGGATAGATAAAGTAAGAGGAGCTCATGATAAAAAAACGACAAAAGAGCTGACCGATGAGAAGACCAATCGGTCAGGGGCTACTTTTAAGCCATTTGATGCCACTCAGGAACAATATGTTAACAGTATATTTACACTCAAACCCAAAGAAGTATATAACAAGTAAAAGACATGGGAATTCTCCCTCCAATAAGACCTTTGCTGGAACGTCCTACCGAATTGGATCATAATAGGTATTGTAGATACCGTCGATCAGTAGGTCATAACACTGATGAGTGTTGTGACCTACTAAGAGTTTTTTTTCATACGATTGAGAAAGATAACCTAAAAAGGTTTACGAAGAAACCTCCGACCGATGAAAAGCTAGTTAAAGGGCCACAACATCCTGACGAGCAAGATCGACCACCAATACCAGAATGCCATATGCCGAAGATTTTTCCTTTAGTCAACATAAATGAGTCATCAATCGGGATTTCTAACTAGAAAAAGAAGCAACAGATACTTGAAGCTACCAACGCTTATCAACGATTTCATATGATGTCTTTTGGATCAAGATCAAATTCCACATTAGGTACAATAGACTATAATGATCTGGAGGCAGCTGTAGGGATCATTCATCCTCACAAAGATCAATTGGTAGTCACTCTCAAAATTTTAAGGACCCTAGTACACATGATAATGGTTGATACGGGAAGTTATATAAATATCATGTTTTATGATGTCTATCGGAAATTGAGCACAACCACAGTACCGGTCCAAAAGTGCAATGATGTAATAACCGCATTCTATGGTTGTTCAGCAATACTTTTAGGAGTAATTGATTTACCAGTTGAATTTGGAGATGGTGAGTGTAAGAAGACAATCATTACAAAGTTTGTGATTGTTGATTCAGAATCAGTACCTATCTACAATGTAATTTTGGGAAGACTAACACTATCGGCTCTATCTTCATTATCTTTGTATCATTATTGTGTAAAGTTCCCGACTCCATTTGGAGAGAAGAGATTGTTCGGGGGAACCAACGTGAAACAATAGAGTATCATCTGTCACGCCCCAAAATCTTTTGGTAAAAATATCAGAGTTTTTCTTCTTGGACGTGAAGAAAGAAAGGGGAAGAAGACGTACATGATATAAAATAGAAAGAAAAAAGAGAGGACAAGAAGTGATACTCTTAAAACATCGGATACAACCGATAAAAGAAAGTTTGAAACCTTACGCAGCGGAAAAACATCAGGATCTTTTACAAAGAAGGATAAATACAATTTTCTTTTACAAACGAACAACATAGCTTTAAAAGATAAAACCAGAAGATGGACACGGCTGATAGGGCACCCCTCTCTCTACGCGTCAAGATTCTCTTCTTTTCCTGTAGTGTGAGTACAGAATAGGGGTGAGTGCGTTGAATACACTCGTGGGAGTACTTTCCAAGTTTTAATATTGTTAAGCCGATAATGTATTAAACAGATATAATAAATCAGCAATTAAACACATCACATATTATACAAAACACATAACTCGATTCATAAACGGACACACAACCCATGACTCACAAAAGGACTCGCAGCCCAATGGACACTAAGCCCAAATGACACTCCACCGACTCACTACTGAACACGCAGCCCAAAGGACACTCTGCCCAAACCTATCACACCATCGTAAAATAAACACAGTATATAAACACAACACGTAGAGTTCAACAATTCAAATATCACATAGGGAAAACAGTAAATACATGGAGTTTAGAAGTTACCCCCACCTCGTTCGGTGGTTACCACGTGAGTAGTGAGTACCAACGATCTCGTGTCTCGGATCTTGTGTCTCGAATCTCATGTCTCAGATCTCGTGTCTCAAAGTTCAATCCAACTGATAGCCTACATACGTTACGGCGTATCTTAGATCCTTAATAATGTATGAATAAAGCTATAAAAGATCCCGGCGGAAAAACGATCGTTAAAGGCACGACAGATCGAGAGATCTAAAGATTGAGGTTGAGGAGACATGGGTGAAAGTTCAGTCCAAAAGGCTGATATGAAAGAGGGCGAGATTTGGGTCGCAACAAAAAAAGAATGAGCTCAATCGGAGTTGAAGCGAGCTCGAACGAAGCATTTTAAGATTGAGGGGTATTTCCCGGCGTCTGCCCTACCGCGCACGATCATTCACTACCGGGCACGACCGTGCCCACCGCGCACGACCGTGCACCATCGTCCAGTAGCTCATCTCGGCGCGCGCACGACCGCGCGCGCTCGTACGTGACCGTGCGCCTGCAAATACAGCTTCTACCGGCGACCTTCCCGACGCCACTCGCCGCGGCGGCGCCGCCCATCGCCATAGCCACCATGTCCGTCGGAAAGCTTGCACTGCCGGCTACCACCTCTGGCCATCCCTCGCCAGATTCCGGTGATGAATAGTACCCAAATCTCCACCGCAAAACCCTTTGTCACACATGTATACAAAACCCAACCCCAACCAACCAAACTCCGGCCGGTGACTTCAAGTCGCCGGTGACCCTTCCCAAACCCTTGGGGGTCGCTGGCAACCTTCCCCAGCCATCCCAACACACATATACATCATATATACACTCACACTCATGCACACACACGTATGGTAAAACACACACACCTTCGGTTTTGCTTGGCCGGCGACTTCCAGTCGCCGGCCACCCACCAGAGAACCTTGACGGCGTATCATCAGCGCCGGCCACCACTTCACACACGGCGGCGCCACCCGGCGGCGCCCATAACAGCAGCGACACACACACACTAACACACCCTCACTCATACACACACATGCACGATGCATACATACACACACTATTCCGGCCAGATGCCGCCACCCACGACGGCGCCACCACCTTGGCAGCTCCCCACCACTCCTAGGTGGCCTCACCGGCCACTGCTCCGGCAAAAGGAGGTAGAGAGAGAAAGAAAACAGATGAGAGAGAAATTGTGGCACTAAAGCTAGGGTTTAGGGTTTCAAGATGGTTTTTCATCGTTTTCCGGCGAACGAGAAATCGAAATTGAAATCCGAGTCCTGTTCTAGACTCGTATCGTCGAGACCTACATCGTGTGTGAAAATCGGCCCAAACCGACAACTTTGAAATTTTCCGACGACCTCCGACGGTGGCGCAGCCGCACCGGCGGCAGCGCGCTGGAGCAGAAAAGAGAGGAGAGAGAGAGGAACTTACTCATTTTCGGCTCGTTCGGAGAAAGAGTGAAAAATGAATCGAGGGAGGCCCTATTTATAGAATTCGAAAAACACTATTCACGTGAAAATATCTCGTCACTATTCATCGGTTGACAATTCCACATTACTATTCACGTAAATATATTCCGATTTTCTTTTCCGTAACTCCGTGATTTGCCATTTTCGTCGCTGTTTGAGCTACGGGTCTCCGATTAACCCTTAATTTGTTTCTATCTTCCCGCTTCTCGATACGCATCCAATGGTATAAAAAAATTCTATATACCATGTCCAAGAAAATTACTCATCTAAAGCGTGCATTAAACACGTGTCTGAAATGCACGTAATAAATTAAACAGTCAAAATAAACGCACATACTTATTAAGTCATGTGTGAAATATTTAATTAATCAATTATGCTCGTTTTGATCCGGGGCGCTACATCATCATCTACTCAAGCCTAGAGAAATACATTTGTTAGAAAATGAAAATCAATGACGTATGGCTGACCAAGTATGTTAAGAAAATCTTGAAGAAGAGCAAAATTATCAAGAAGAACTCTTAGTACCTGAATACATTAAGATATGGGAAACTCTAGATTCATGGAAGGATGATTGAAAGAAACGAGCAAAGCCTGTAGAGTAAGTGGATATAGTAGTTATGGATGATGCGGTGGTACCAAAAATTGAACTTAGAATCGGTCAGAATTTACAGGAACCCATCCAAGGTGAACTAATTAATTTTTTACGAGCCAATTTAGATGTATTTGCTTGGACCCATTCAGATATGACCGGGATCGACTTAGAAAAAACATGTCATCGATGGGTATTGATCCCAAAGTTAAACCAGTAGCTCAAAAAATAAGAAAATTGGGCCTTGAAATGTATGAAGCTTTGAACTTGGAGGTTTTAAAACTACTGAGATTTATAAGAGAAATAAGATACCCCAAATGGGTGGCCGTGTTGATTTTACTGATCTTAATAAAGCATGCCCCAAGAATAGCTCTCCATTACCATATATAGATTAGATGGTGGATGCTACTGCTGGACACGAGCTAATGAGTTTTATGAATGCTTACTCTCAATATAATCAGATTCCAATGCATCCGGAAGATGAGGAGAACACTGCTTTTATGATCGACCAAAGACTTTATTGTTATCGAATGATGCCATTTGGCTGAATAATACAGGTGCGACTTATCAAAGGTTGGTTAATAAAATATTTGTTAAACAAATCGGCCATACGATGAAAGTATATGTTGATACCTTCAATTGTGATTGATTACAACATGATGGAGATAAATGAGATGTCAAGTTGGATGAGTCAAATCAAAATTTATCTACAGAGAGAAAAAGTCTCATATAATCTCATCCGTATTAGAGCTGCAAGATACACTTTAATAGAAGGGGTACTTTACAAAAAAAGATTTTCACTACCACTATAACAGTGTCTTGATGAAGAGGAGGCACAATATGTTATGAGAGAAATCCATAAAGGAATCTGCGGCAATCACTCAGGGGCTAAGCGTTGGCCTTTAGAATCATCCATCAGGCATATTTTTGGCTGAACTTAAAGAAGGATGTAATAGACTTTGCTCGAAAGTGTGAAAAATATCAATTGTACCATCAAATCGATTCCCAGCCCAAAACTTAACTGCGGTAATAAGTCCATAGCCCTTTGCGAAATGGGGAATTGATTTAATCGGACTGCTACCTACTGGGAAATGTGGAGTTAAGTATGCCATTGTCGTTGTCGACTACTTCACAAAATGGGTAGAGGTTGAATCCTTAGCTAAGATTACTAAAAGCAAGATGATAGATTTCGTATGGAAGTCAATAATATATCGGTGCGAAGTACTGCACTCTATCGTGACCAATAATGCCAAACAATTTGATAACACTGAGTTTAAAGAATTATGCACCAGGCTACATATTCGAAATAATTTTTCCACGCCATACATTCGGCAGTCCAATGGTCAAGTTAAAGAAGTGAATAAAATTCTCAAGTACACGCTGAAGACTTGGTTAGAAGAATCAAAAAGATGTTGGCCCGAAGAACTACCAAGAGCACTTTAGTCTTATCAGACTATTTATCGAACAACCACTGGGGAAACTCCTTTTTCATTACCTTTTGAGACATAAGTTGTTATCTCCTAGAAATTGAAATCCTATCATACCGAGTTACAAATTATGATGAACATCAAAGCGATGAGAATCATTAAACGAAATTGGACCTAGTAGAAGAAAAAAGAAGGGATGATAGCCTAAGGAATGCTATACCGAAACAAATAAGTGTGCGCTATTTCAATCACCAAGTGCGAATTAGGAAGTTCCATGTCGGAGAATTGGTGCTAAAAAGATACAAGACCAAAATTTGGCACCACTCAAACCGACTTGGGAAGGCCCTTTTAGGGTGGTACAAGTTTTGCCCAATTGAGCTTATGAGTTAGAAACCATGGAAGAAGAAAGCTAAGGCATCCATAGAATATACAACATCTCAAAAAATATTATTAGTAGATACATAATCTATAGACTTACTTTTACTTTAAGTCGATCATCGTGAACTTTATGTAAATTCTATAAGTTAAAATAAAGTATGTGGTTCCCTTATTTAGCTACTGATCAACTAACCACGAAAAACATAAACAAACTAAATTAAGTTCATTAAATTTCAAAACAGCCAAATAAGGTCCTTACATAAAAGAAAATTAGTTCAAAATAATGGAAAAAGATCCTTATATAGGAGAAAAAAAAAACAGAAAAAGAAAACTAAGTCTCGACAACATCTTCCCCAATAGCCTCCTACTGACTGACAAGCCCCGTCTCAGACTGACCAATTGGTTCTATTTGAACTCCTACGACTGCATCAACAACCTTTGACTATTCTATACCAAAGTCCGACACCCAAGAGAGGTTTTTTCTTTCAATGAATTTATATAAATATTTCTTAATAGAAGGAATTTTTTAATACAAATTAATAGGTTAAGTAAAATTTCAATAAAATTACAAATTATTATACAATATTCTGAAAGCCTAGCTCATTTAATTCAAGCATAATTAAAAAAATAAACAGATCATAATAAAATATGCAAAAAAAAAAAATGCATTTAATTCAAGCATAATAAATTAATTAAGAAAAAAAATCGATTGAATAAATCAAATCAAATTTTGATATTTCCATAACTATCATGATTTGAATGAGTCTATAATTTTAAAAAAATGTTTCAATATTCATTGTCCAATATTCAAAAAAAAGTTACTTCACAAACAAAATTTTCAAAATTATTAACATAATATGCAAAAAATGCAAGCATATATAAATGATGGGAAAATAACAAAAGATAACGTGGATTGATTCCATTGGTGGAGGTTCCAAGGTCACCACCTAGAATTATGGGCTTCAGCACTTGCCTATCTTTAGTATGCTAAGTCCACTTTCTTTTTTATTTTCTTTTATTAAATCCTTGTTTGTGGGCTTTTGGGAAAGGCCATTATATTTTATACGATTCTTGAAATTATTTGTACTATTCTTTCTATTAAAAAAATAATATGTTATCTGTTTTTTTCAAATAAATTATTATTGAGATAAAGAAAAATGAAAAACCTAGCTATTAGAGTTTGGTGGCAATGGATATTGCTCAGGCTACCTCACGTGGTTCAACCCTAAAATCTGGAATTGTTGAGCTCTGCTAATTTAACCTTTTCTTTTGACTAAATAAATATTATCATAATGGTGAGTGTCTATCAATTCATAAACAAATATTTCCTTCGTCCCACCTCAACTTGCCTACTTGCTATTTTGGTTTGTCTCAACTCAACTTACCAGTTCATAAATGGCAAAATTTTTTTACCTTAATATCATTATATTTCAACATTATTACAACAATGTCATCAAAAAGTGCATATTCACTTGATTTGATGTGCATATTATTACAAAAATGTCAACCAAAAGTGCATATTCACTTGAGTTAACTGCATTTTATTAATTTCCGTATCCGATCAACATAGGCAAGTTGAGTTGGGACGGAGATAGTAATTTATAATTCTCTCACTTACAATTCACAAATATGACAAGAGAGAGAGTACAAATTTGAGGGACCGTCAGTTTAATGTGCTAAATCTTTTTAGAGTTTAAATAAATAAAAACTTCAAATATCCTGTGCAATTTAAATATTTTTTTCTCCGATAACGATTACACCAGAAATTCTGCATGTTTTTCACTTTGCAACTTAAGTTAATTATTTGATTGCTTTTATATCCAGATTCAAATTTGATGTCTTGATTTCTTTAACTAATCAATATGAAACATATGTCATAACAATGTCCATCTCAGACTAAATGAAAGCCCAAAAGCAATTATCTGATTTCTATTCAATTCAAACTCAATTCTGAGGGAATAAAATCTTACTTGGTCCTACAACTTTGACATTTTTTGGAATTAGTCTCATAACTGCTCGTTTTCTTTTCTAATTTAATCACATTATTTAAATAATTATTCGATTTCGATCCCTTTTTTGTCGGAAATTTCAATTTTGTCGAAAAAATGTAACGTTTGCATGTGACTTTCAATTTGAGGTTTCTGGCAAGCATGTTTGACATGACATGAGGTGGATTTTTCTCATTTGTTGAGTATTTAAATAAAATTACAAATTTAAATAACAATTGAACTTGAAAATTCCACATCATCATAAAAAACCTAAAAAAACTCTAAAAATAAATATTGAAAACATGAATTCAAAAAAGGGGAATACAAATTCCCCAATTCTAAACTCAAAGAAAAAAAACCCCTTTCTAATATTAGCATATAAGTTTTTGAAAATGAAACTAAATTATATAAGTGTGTTGCCCATTACATGGATATCAAATCACCTAATTTAATTTTCTAATTTCATGCAAAAATTTGGGTATCAAGAAGATAATTTTTAAAGTTGAAATACATATTGTACTTTTATGAAATTTAGTCTGATTCTAAATCTTTTCTTAAGATTGATATGGGACTTTGAAAGAACATGGTAAGAGGAGTATTTTGACAAATTTCACGTATTTTGGTTATGAATGAGGGAAAATTGAATTTTGAATTTGAAAGTGGTGACTATGACAGTTTTCCGATGAATAAATTGGTAAGTGTTGGTGATTTAGTGAGTCCTCGATCAATTTTTTTTTTTCTAAAATGATGGAGGAAAAAATGTTATGGTTCATTTCTACTTGAAATGTGAGAATTTAGTAGGAAACATGTGGTTTTGGAAGCTTTCTCGGTGGCGGCAGAGTGATGGCCGGCGGCGGTTTTGGTGGAGTAAGGAAGGAGGTGAAGCAAATATTCTTTTTATGAGGTGGCACAATTGAATGATGTGTACAAATATAATTTAAATTTTTCAAAAAAAAAAAAAAAAAACCAAAAATCAATAGTAAAACGTCATGTGGTGCCATGTTAGATTTGCTTGCCAAAAATCCCTAATTTTTATGTCATGTGCAAGACACGTAATTTATTTTCAATTAAATCAAATAATATAAGGACAAATAATTTTCATGTAAAAAAAAAAAAAAGAAATTATGAATAGCATAAAAGAATGCAAATAATTTAAAATACAAATTTGTTGAAACTAAAAAAAAAAAAATTCGAGTCTATTATTTAATTAGTAAGAGTCGAAATATATTTATATATTTGTTATTTATTCGAGCTGCAATTCATTTAGCGACACAAACCGTATTTTGTGTGATCACACGAGTAGACTAATCAATATGGGCTCGTGAGCATGTATTTCATGTGACATGAACTACATGAGCCATGTGTTACTTGTGTATGTTAGAAATTGGTTTGGAAAAATTGGTGTTGACCAATCTTTAATCAATTTTTACATGGGGTTTTGTTTGTTAAAAACAAAAACAAGGTGCAAATATGAAATCTACATTTCAAGTAGATAAATTTAGAGTATTTATTTTCTCAAATTCAATTTTGGATGAATGAGAAATAATGCTTAAAGTTGACAACTTAAATCAAAAATGTGTGAATTTGAATTGAATTGGTGCAATCCAAATTAAAGGGATGCAACCAATCCGAACCATTGTGAGACACACTATTTCATGCCAAAATATGTCTAATTATTGAAAGACACTATTGCAAACCCAAAAATGTTTGATTAGGAAAAATATCATTTCAAAAATGTTTGATTAGGAAAAACATCATTTCAAATCAAAAAGTGTCTATTATAGAAAGACACCACATCTCTTCAACTTCAATAAATATATTACATATTCATTCATTTCATTCATTCCTCTATAATTTGCATTCTAACATTTGTAGTCTTTCTTCTTGTCTTAGAAATTTCTAAATATCATTTTTCGTTCCTTGGAAAACTTTTAGATTCGTTGTGATGTGATCCTTAATTAAGTTAGTAAGTCGTTGTATCTTGGGGACACTTGTCATAGACCGTCAAGCAATGAATACAAGGCAATTTCATCTTACGGAGAAAAGTCTAACTTTTGCCTCGACTTTTCTGTTTGTAATTGAGTCATTTTCAAGTACACCACATACTTTTTTCCAATAGTGTAAGCTCGTGTATTCTATCATACAATTTGTTCATATGCATTTTGTGGTCGTGTACTAGAATTCTATGAGTCATGAGTCACATGAGCCACGTGTGATTGTGTACAAATTTCATGTGGCATGAGCCAAACGAGTCACACGAGTTATGTTTGCTCGTGTGATCTCATGTATGTGACATTATGATTGAAATTTTTCAGTAAACAATTATTCATGCATACACATTGTTCCATACATATATCAAAACTAATTGAGAGACGATAAGATGATTATGTAGAAGAAAGAAAACGATAAGAGGATTACGAGGATCATGTGATTGGTTAGTTCGAGTCATTTTTTCTTTGTAAAAGAATAGATTTATAGTCGTGGATAAAAATAGTAAGCTTTTTTTAACCCTAAATATACAAGTTAAAATTTTGTTTTCTGATTATCAAATTGACAAATAGTAATGAGAAAATTTCAAATCCTCACTTCTATTTTAGTAGAGGATGACATTCAATCTTTTATTATCTACTTCCAAAAGTAGGGTAAATTACAAAAATTAAGCCAAATTATGATCAATTTTGCATTAAGGTACCAAAATCTTGGAAATTTACTGTACAACCGTCAACATTTGTGAATGGTATTAATAGGCCATCAATTGTTGCTGGTTGTGAAATATTATCCCGAAGATGCTCATTCTCGATGGTATTTTTGTGTTTTAAAAGAGAATTTAAAACTTGAGGTGCAAAATCAAAATTTCAAAAACTTGGGGTGGAGCTGTGATTTTGCAAAGACCACATAAATTGCAAATACGTCTTTACCATATATTGAATTCTCAAAATCATATTCTTTAATTTGAAAATGAATAAGATAAATTAAGCTATTAAAATATAACAAAAATAAAAAAGTTCATAGAAAAATGATGCTCTAAACATGACAATTAAACCCAAAAAACAATTTATGAAAATGCATATATAAAAAAAGAGTTCAAGAAAAAGGGTTTGATTTGAATTTTCATTCTATTTTTGCTCGATTCGGACTAAATTGAGCGAGAACAGAAAAATTGATATGAGGCTTTGGTTGGACTTGCAGAGAGAAATCATTTGGCGTAGATTTGTGCATTTCGGTTAAAATCCGGAGGAAATGCAATTTTGAGTTTGAAGGGGTTGCCATGAGGTTTTTCAGCAACTATGGTGGCAGTTTTTTGATGATATTGGTGTTTTTTTTTTTTTTAAACGAAAGAGAAAATGATGCCGGTTAAATTTGACCCAAAACATGAGGATTGATGCAAAAATTGGAGTTTTGGAGGGTTTTGCGGACTGATGGTTGGAGGAGGAAAAAGTAGAAAAGAAAATGAAAATTAATTAATTAAAAGACTAAAATATCTTCTAAAATAAATGCCTCCGGAAAAATATTTCATCGTGAAGGTTTGTTAGTACCATTTGTAAAAATTATTGGTTGTACAATAAGGTTCCGGAGTTCCAAATATCCACTTCATTCGTAAAGTTTGACATAGATTTTTGTTATTCATCTAAAGTTATTATCAAAAACATTGATTTAATTTATATTATTTTAATAAATATTATTGAAAGTCCCAAAATAAGAATCCAAGCAAAAGTAAAAGAAAATGGGAAAAATGAAGAAGGCAACAATAATAATGGTGCAATTATCGAAACAAAACCACAGACCATAGTGATTGAAATTGCGGAAAACAAAGCAAAAACACATGCCGTTTCTTCTCAACTTTACTTCAAATTAATTCCCAATTCAAAATATAATAATAAAAGAACAGAAAGTACACATAATGCAGAAACCAGGGACACACAGAATCCCGAGGAAGAAATGGTGGGAGTAATAATAATAATAATAATTTATTTATTATTATTTATTATTATTATTATTATTATTATTATTCCTACCTTACCCTCAAATTTGTATTATTTCTGGTAAAGTTAAATCTATCATTAATTTACACACATTCATATACATACATAACTGATATATTTTGATTCAATTTAACATCTCATATACCTTCTTCACACCTTTGTCACACAACCACACTATCCTCTTCTAAGATTGTGTTTAGATAGAGATTTGAGAAAATATTTGAATTTTATAGTAGGAAATTTATTGGTGGTATTTGAATAGATTTGATTGTAATATTATTATTTTTATTTTGAATTAATTTTTAAGTAGTATAGATGGATTTTGAATCCATTTGGAGTGAATTTAAATTTCATTTATTTTAAATTTTGTATTTTGAAACACACATTAACTAATTGTATTTAACATGCTAAATGATAAAATAACTAAGTCGTTCTTTATTGATTAGTCCATCACTAAATTAAAAACTTTAAATTACTGTGTCTTATAAAGATCTCTTCCCTCGAAAGTAAGGCACTCGTACTAATATGATGTTGAATCAATGAATCCATGCTGTATCTTTACTAGAACTAGCATTCAACCCATGCGGTTTATTATTTATTGTCTTAATATTTATAATTTTTAATAATATAATGAAATTGTATAAACTAACAAGTTATTCATAACATCTTTTTATCATTTTAATTTAAAACATGTACCATATACAAATGATTTTTCACATTACTCATGTGCGTTGCACGAATTATCATATAGCTTTAATAATTTTAATTGTTAATTTTATTTCGCATTGGTGATGGTATGATCGCACCCGAAATAGTTTATGCGTTTGATGGTAATATAATGAAAACGTTTCTAAAAATATTAAAAAAATATTAGAAAATACAAAAAAATGATATAGTGCATTAATGTTGGTATGATCGCTCCCGTAATAGTATACGCGCTTAATAATAATATACTTAAAACTTTTCAAAAAATAATAAATTTTTTTAACAAAAATAAAAATATTGATACGATGCATTAGTGCAACTATGATCGTGCCAGACCTAATAAACGCGTTTAATGGTAATATTATGAAAAAAACTTTAAAAAAAATTAAAAAAAACATTTTTATTTTATTTGTTGATTTATATTTTCGTCAAATTAAAATTATTATATACAATAATATTTCCTTCAATCATAATAATTAATTTTTCCTTTTTTTATGTTTTATGATTTGTATATTCCACTCTCACACTTGAATCATCATTTATAGTTTTCTTACGTTATTTCTTCATTTCTCTCTTACAGAATTATTTGTTTAATTTGTATTTAGTGTATAAAGACAATTATGTGGGATCTCCTTAGATGAAGATATGAGATAATAAGATTTGAAAGAACTTTTTTTACCTTTGAATGTTTAGTAAATCTTGTATTTTTTTGTTTTTTTAGTTTTATATAGATTTGAGAAATCATTATATTTATGATTTTTTATTGTTCTTTTTTTCTTTAGACAATAAGTTTTGGAAGAATTTTTTTACCTTTGAATGTTTAGCAAATCTTGTATTTTCTCTTTTTTTTTTTAGTTTTATATAGATTTTATAAATAATTATATTTACAGTTTTTTCTTAATTAAAATAAGATTTCACCTATAATAAATGGAATCAAAGAGACTAGCAGCAAAATTAACAGAATGTGCGCGCCAATTTTATTTGGGAAAGTATAAAAGGCCACATGTTGATTTAAGAGTTTGACAATTTAAGTATGTGTTTTTCTTTTCAAGAAAAAAAAAAAGACGTGCTTTAAATTTCTTATTTATAAAATTAAGTTTTTTTTTTATTGTTTTACTTGACATCGTTAAGTTTCTTCTACGTTACAGCTGACAAACGATATTTTTTTCCAATTAGTAATTAAAAAATAAAATTACACACAATATTTATATATCTTTTTATTGTTTTTAAATTAATATACATCTCACATTTTATAAAAAGAATGAAAATAGTAAAATACAGACTTTTTTATATTCATTTTTTAAAAATAATGTTTTTCCCTCTTCTTCCCTGCAAAGCTGGATAATGCTTCTTCTATTAGTTCGAAGCTTGGGAGTGGAGTTCAAGACAGCAATTAACAAGCTACCTTCATCTTCACACAGATACAGAGAGAGAAAGAAGAGAGAGAGATAGAGAGAGAAAGAGAGAGAGAGAGACCCAATGCAAATCCCAGAAGATCATCGCTCTCCAAAACTTTGAAAATGTCGATGTCGAGACACTTCTTGAACGCCACCCCCACCCTCCACCCCCACCACTATTTCTCTCTCTTCCTCCTCCTCTTCCTCTCTCTTCCTCCCCCTCTCATCTCCGCCGCCACCGAAGCCCTAGTCCTCCTCTCATGGCTCCATTCTCCCCCCTCGCCGCCGCCCTCCGCCCTCTCCGATTGGGACCCACTCCACTCCACCCCCTGTCAATGGCGCTACATCACCTGCTCCTCCGACAATTTCGTCACAGAAATCAACATCCAGTCTCTCCCCCTCGCCCTCCCCTTCCCTTCCAATCTCTCCGCCTTAATATTCCTCGAAAAGCTCACCATCTCCGCCTCGAATCTCACCGGAACCCTACCGCCCGACATCGGTGACGCCGTTTCCCTCAAAATAATCGATGTCAGCTCCAACGCTCTCGTCGGCGACATTCCGGCCAGCATCGGCAGGCTCAAGAGCCTCGAGGAGTTATCTCTGAACTCCAACCAGCTCACCGGAAAAATCCCGCCGGAACTCGGCGGCTGCGGTAACCTGAAATCCCTATCACTATTCGACAACCGCCTCACCGGGAGTATCCCGTCGGAAATCGGAATGCTCTCCGCGCTGGAATCGCTCCGCGCCGGTGGGAACCAGGACATCGCCGGAGAAATCCCCGATGAAATCGGAAACTGCCAGAATTTACAAGTTTTAGGACTGGCTGACACGAAGATCTCCGGCGGGATTCCGCCGTCGCTGGGCAAGCTGAAGAAGCTTCAAATTCTCTCGCTCTACACCACAATGCTGACCGGAGAAATACCAGGGGAAATCGGCAACTGCTCGGAGCTAATCGATATCTATTTGTATGAAAACACCTTATCAGGCTCTCTTCCATGGCAGCTGGGGAAGCTTCAGAAGCTCGAGAAGCTGCTTCTATGGCAGAACGACTTGGTGGGGCCCATTCCAGAAGAAATTGGGAGCTGCAAAAGCTTAGTGATTCTAGATCTTTCCTTGAACTTCCTATCAGGAATAATTCCACCCTCTTTTGGCAATCTCACCAATCTTGAAGAGCTGATGCTTAGCAGCAACAACCTCTCCGGTTCTATCCCTGCAGTTCTTTCCAATGCGACCAATTTGATCCAGTTCCAGATTGACAGTAACCAGATTTCCGGCGAAATCCCGGCCGAGATTGGGTATTTGAATCAGCTTCAAATCTTCTTTGCTTGGGATAACAAGCTTTCTGGAAGTATACCTGCAACGCTGTCTGGTTTGAGAAGCCTTCAAGCCTTGGATTTATCGCGTAATTCGTTGACAGGTAGCTTACCTCCGACGATTTTCCAGCTGACGAATCTAACGAAGTTTCTCGCAATATTTAATGATATATCCGGTTCGATTCCTCCGGAGATTGGTGCTTGCAAGTCTCTGGTGAGACTGAGACTTGTTGGCAATAAAATCAGTGGTGAAATTCCTAAGGAAATTGGTTTGCTTAGTAATCTTAGTTTTCTTGATTTGTCTAATAACCATTTGAGTGGATTAGTGCCTGATGAGATTGGCAAATGTGGGGAGCTTCAGATGTTGAATCTTGCAGGGAATTTACTCATTGGAAACCTACCTAGCTCATTGTCTTCTCTTGGTAAGCTAGAGGTTTTGGATGTGTCAATGAATCGGTTTGAAGGTGTGATTCCAGGGAGTTTCGGTGAGCTCTTGTCGATCAACAGGCTGTTACTCGGCAGCAATTCTTTGTCGGGGTTAATCCCATCAACTCTTGGGCGTTGTTCGAGGCTTCAACTGCTTGATTTGAGTAGGAATCAGCTGTTTGGGAGGATCCCGGTTGAGATCTTTGAAATCGAGGCACTTGAGATCGCAGTGAATCTGAGCTGGAATTCGTTGACGGGTGAAATCCCATCTGAGATTGTTGCGTTGAGCAAGCTATCTGTGCTCGACCTTTCTCACAACAAGCTTGGAGGGGGCTTGATGCCTCTTTCCGGGCTTGTCAACCTCGTCTCGTTGAACGTCTCATTCAATAATTTCACGGGATATCTCCCGGATAACAAGGTGTTCCGGCAGCTATCTGGGGCGGAGCTTGCTGGAAACCATGGCCTATGTGATCATGGGCGTGACTCGTGTTTCTTGTCCGCCATGGGGGGTGTGGGGCCGCCTCGTGAGGGGCGATCTTGGAAGCTGAAAATGGCGATCGCATTGCTTATAGTGGTGACGATTGCGTTGGCAGTTGTTGGTGTGCTTGCTGTTTTGAGGTTGAGAAACATGAATAAGGGGGATAAAGATTCTGAATTGGGAGATGGGGAATCATTGTCTTGGAAGTTTACTCCTTTTCAGAAGCTCAACTTTTCGGTTGATCAGATCCTACGATGCCTCGTTGAGGCTAACGCCATCGGCAAGGGGTGCTCGGGGATTGTGTACCGAGCACAGCTTGACAATGGGGAAGTCATCGCGGTGAAGAAGCTGTGGCCCACGACGGTGCAGGCTGGCTACAGCTGTCGGAATGAGCGATCGGGTGTTCGTGATTCCTTCTCGACTGAGGTGAGGACCCTTGGCTCGATCCGCCATAAGAACATAGTTAAGTTCTTGGGATGTTGTTGGAATAAGAAAACGAGGTTGCTCATGTACGAGTATATGCCTAACGGAAGCCTAGGAAGTCAGATTCATGAGAGGAGTCGAGGGTTGTTGGAGTGGGACGTGAGGTACCGGATAATTTTGGGTGCGGCTCAAGGGTTAGCTTATTTGCACCACGATTGCGTTCCCCCTATCGTTCATAGGGATATCAAGGCGAACAACATCTTAATAGGCCTCGATTTTGAGCCTTACATAGCGGATTTTGGGATTGCTAAGCTCGTTGAGGATGGAGATTTCGCTCGTTCCTCTAACACCGTTGCTGGCTCCTACGGCTACATTGCTCCCGGTTAGTTCAACCTACATATCTAATCAATTGATGGAATTTCATCGTTATATAGTGAAAAATGAGATTAAGTAGCCAAATAAGGATAACAAAAATTTATATAGTCGTTCCATAACTAAAATGTTTTAATAGAAAAAAAGTGTTTTCGACAAAATCTAGTGAACCCATTTCATTAAGGGTCCTCAACGTCAGTTTTGGATATATTTAATGTTTTGTTATCTATATGTTATTTTTAAAATTTTCCTTATACTATCATAGAACTTTGATGGCTATATCTAAATATTCTTCGTTTTCTTGATATGCAGAGTATGGTTACACGACGAAAATCACAGAAAAGAGCGACGTCTATAGCTTTGGAATAGTGGTTCTAGAAGTTTTAACAGGGAAGCAACCGATCGATCCAACCATTCCGGACGGGCTTCACATTGTCGATTGGGTGAGACAGAAAAGAGGCGGCATTGAAGTTTTGGACGACGGGCTAAGCATGAGGGCGGAGGCCGAGACTCAGGAGATGATGCAAACGCTGGGTGTCGCAATGCTCTGCGTGCATCCATCGCCTGAGGATCGGCCAACGATGAAGGATGTGGCGGCGATGTTGAAGGAAATAATGCATGAAAGAGAGGAGAATTTGAAAGAAGTGGTAGTGAAATGCTCACAAGTTATAAGTGATGAGAATGGGAATGGAGGTACTTCTTCAACCATGAAGAGTTTGTATTTGCATAGTAGTAGTAATAGTAATAATTCAAGCTTTTCTGCTTCTTCATTGTTGCATTCTGCTTCATCCATTGCCAAATTTGCTTTCAATAAGCAATAGATCAATGCAAGGCATATCTGTTAGTAGTTATTAACATAATATAATAATTGTTTTTGTGTGTTCTTATAGCATCAACTTAGCATTTTATGACTTTTTTTTAAATGTCATTTTGAAAGGTGTATATAACATCACTTTGGGCTTCATGACAGCCAGTTTTGTAAGGAATATTTATATTTTGGAAACTTTTTTTTTTTTTTTCAAGAATGGTATTAGGTAAAGTAATTTGGATTTTGATGATATAAGAGGCCCAATCCATAGAATGTGTATTTAATAGGCCCAAATGGTGTAACAAGCTCGTGGAAGACCATTATATTATTTAATAGGGCTAAACATTTAATTTTAATCGTACACTGCATTTCTAAACGAGTTTAGCATCCAATTTATCCAGTAAATTTAATGATTTTGAAATTATTATTTTCTAATATAAATATTTTAGTTTTATAAATAAAACTCAAATTTAATGTTTATTTATTTATTATTGCATTTTAATGTATTTTTATGTCTTTTAATAAATTTTAAGCAATTAGTGTATTTTAAATAAAAATATGATTTCTACATGCGAAAATATGATACAAATGTATGCCACATGTGAGAAATTCAATCAATATCAACAAATTGGGCCAAAAAAAACATGTAATTGGGGCTGCACATGCAATTTGGATCCAATTGGTGTTTTATAGTGAAATTAGCCTGAATCACAAAATTTCATAAGTTGTTCTAAATTGTCAGCTCAAAAAGTTAATGTCCTAAATTGTCAAACCTCATAAGTTATTGGACAAATTGAATATTAAACTCCTTCTAAACACTGCATGTACGTGTTGCTCATATTGTGCCAATTTTTTTGATCGATGGTGTGTGTGTATGAGCAAAGTCCATGAGTTACATTTGGATATACGACATTGATGATGTGAGTAATGCTTGTATGTTGATTTGAAACTATCAACAAATTTTCTAGACATCCAAAACCTCACGCACCTGCTTAAGAAACCATGTCCACGACTCATTATTCTCATCTCCAACCTCTGGAGCAAGTGGGAGAATCTATTTGTTATCATCTTTAGTAATAACTTTGAACACTATATCTCAATACTTACCCTTGAGGTGGGTCTCATCAATGATAGTAATAGGTTTGCCATAATTAATGAATCCATGTATCGAAACTGCTAAAACTAAAAATACATAATTCAAACTAATCACCTTTCACACAAACACTAGTAGCTAATTAAGAATTAGTGATCCCTGACGTTTTGCTCACAAAACAATGTCATAACTCACATTTAGGCCAAACCTCCTATGCAAATTTGACATATATAATTTGTCGGAATACTAGAGTCAAATTCTCTTCTAGCGGTAACAATGCATATAATGTGTGCATGATCTTCGACCGTAATATATGTCTATATGTATTGTGAGTCATGTCTAGTTGACAAGAGTGAACCACAAATTTTGTTACTCTCCACATATCATTCTTTTCCATATGCAACCAATATAAAAGTGTATTCACTATGTTTGCATAACACATTATATCGAGTCGTAGATGAACGATCTACTCGATATTAGATTTTATATCCTCTAGATGATAGTAGCTGCGATTGCCCTCACGAATTTTTTTTTTTTGCTCAAAAAATCTGATCCTTTAAACAATGTACCACTTGCGAAACCTAAGTGCTTGCTCTTGATGAGGTGGAGATGTATATAGTGGTCCTACTAGAATTATCCAACATTGTCCTGCAAGATTAATCATTATATCCCTAACATCGTCCAATGTATTAATTTCATGAATTATCTTCATCTGGAGCACTTCTGTAACACTCCATTTTCAAGAAAACCTACATTTGCATATTTTATGAATTTTTTTTTAGCGTTCAATTAGAAATGATTTAAATGTGAGTTTTTATATCACTTAAAGTTATGATTTACGAATTACGTCATGCCTGATGATTTTAAAGATTTTATGACATATTTTCTTCGAGATTTTAAGGACTTTGCAGGATTGCTCATGGAGAAAAACCTAGCTCGCTCCCAACTCACTTGATGCATATGAATGAAAATAAAAAAATAAGTTTAAATGGATTAAAACAGTATTAGGTTTAGATGCTAGACATATTTGTTGTGTTATGAATGCTCTTATTTAATTAATTTTTACGTATGATTTTTATATATGACTTTATGTGATAAAATATTTTGCTTAAACATGTATTCCTAATTCATTATGTGTATCAAAATATCTTCTCATTACACAAGTAAAATCATATGATAATTTGTCTTCTTTGTAATGTAATTCATCTAGTAAATATAATTTTGTATAAATTATGTTATGTAGTATAAATTTGTTCTCTTTTGTAATCATAAACACACACATATATGTATGTATAAAATTTACATATGAAAGATCAAATAAGAAGAAAAAGAGAAAAATGAAAGAAAAGAAAAGGGGGTAATATAACATAAGTACAAACATTATACTTAAGCAATGGCTAAGTATAAGCATGCCACCTCCTACTAAACCTCCTACAATTTATGCTAGCTATTGATGCATCAAATTATAAAAAAAAAAAAAAAAAAGGAAGAAAAACGTTCAACAAGCTTAGAAGAAAAGCACACCTTTTCTCCCTTGCAACCTTGAAGGTATTTTAGCTTAAACCTTCTAATTTCTTCTTTAAATATTGATATTTTCTGACTTGTAGCATATATTAAAAGTTCCAAAGATATTCTTTGGAATTTGGTTGGGAATTTTCAGCTTATAATGTTCACTTGAATGTATAAAATGTTTGTTTTTATGCTGGAATTCAACTCTATTCCCTACTTCTCTGTTCTGTAACTTTCTGAAATATTTAGAAATTTAATTAGACTAAATTCTTTTAACACATTGTAATATATGAAGTCAAAAACATGTATGTTAAATTTCAGAAGATTTGGACTTAAATTCAATTTACTATGATTTTTCAAATATGGCACTTTTCTGTGACATATTTACCCTGTTTTTAGGTCTGATTAAAACCTTTCTTTAGAATTTTTTACTTTGATTTCAAAACTGACCTTCTACTATGTTGTAGTACAAGTTCTTATAGATAATTAGAAATTTAACATGTAATTTTTAGAGTCTTGTACGATTTATGATGATTTTTACAAGAAAGTCTGTTTTCTGTCAACTTAGGAAATTCATAACTAATTATGTGAACCTTATTTTTAATATAGACTGATTTTTAGTTGAAATTCAAGTGAAAATCTTGTTTAGAATTTTATTTTTATTTATTTATATACATTATGAATATTTATAAATTTTCATAATATGATAAGTGACACTAATATGTGACTATGTAAATATTTTTGTGATTTTAGAAATTACCTATGAATTATTAAAATTGTTGTGACTTTATGTGTCATTTTATGCTTAAAATTGTTAGTTTAAGTGCTTAACAATTATGCAATAAGTATGATGATGCATTCTACATTCTAAATCTCACTTAAATGATTTATGTATGATATGATAAGTTTTAGAATTTCAAATATGAATCAAATATGTATTGAATAAAGTATGATGAATAATATGCTTGAATAATGTGTATAAAATCTTGTTAATATATGTCTTTAAAGAGATCTATTTGCCTTAAGTTATTGAATGACTATGCTTTAGGTTAAGATAACCTAGATATAAATACAAACGAGTATGTTATATGACATAATAGACTAAAGAGTTAAATGTGTCGAGCGTAGTTTGAGACAGTCAGTGAATCTAGAAGCAATCCTCGCACAATCAACTTACAAGTGGGTAACTTCTACTTTCTACTATGTGTTGATAATTGAATTGATAAGTTATGTATGAAAATCTACGGCTGAAGCCCGTAGATATAACCAGTATGTAACTTCCATACTAGGCGACGACCATAAGGGTGAGAGTGTCTGGTCTATGAAAGCAAGGTTTAGTGGGCAAGCGACTCCCACATTCCTTTATATTATAGTATGGTCCAGGGTGAGCGTATCCGAAGGACATATAGTATGCACTTAATAATTTAATTACTTCATTGTATTAGATAGTAAAGTTATTCCACTGGAATCCCTCTCCAGAGGTGTCTCATGATGCTGCTTTTTATATTTTTTAGGCTCGACAAATGATGACGTGGATGTGTAGCAGGCTGGGCTGACTTCTCGCTGTCCCTTTAGAGTTGTTATACTAGAATAATGTTTCCTTTTGAGAATGATCTTACGTTTAAATATGTATAATATGTATAATATGATAAACAATGGGCCTAGATTTATATCCTGTTATAATATATATGCTTTGTTGGGGTTAATTCATGTAGGTTTTTGGTTTGAACATTTTACCTAGATATGTGGGTGAGGCACGAGTAAACACGGTTTATAGTTGGATATATATGTATATATGTTACATATTTAAACAAAAAAATATATAGCTCTCGTGTCTTCATTTTAGTTTTCCACCGTATATTAGAAAATAATTATGATATCTTCAGTTTCTCAGTAAAGGATGACAACCTATTTCCAGTTAAGGGGTTTGGGGCGTCACAACTTCAGTTAATATTAGGATGATGTTGAACATCGATTGACTGACTTGGATAGCTTACCTTAGAACTTAAAAAATTTCACTATGATTTTCTATCCTCTCATAGAATTGCTCAAACATTTTATTTTTCTTCTCCTTTTTAATTTAAATGTCACACCATCATCAAAATCATTACCATCACTATATATATCATCACCCCCGATCACTTTGGTTACAATCACCACCCTAAGTACAGATATTATTCACATCACCTCTATTATCCACAGCAGGCCCATCGTCACCTATACTGCCACAACTAACTCAATCAGAATCTCTATTATCTTGATTCAAATCACCAAATTGAAAGATTCAATTACTAACACCTCCAACATTAAAATCACAATCACCACGACCAAACAAACCTCATAATCTATCAGTGTCATTATTTTCAACATTCGGCACCAAATTAAAAGACGTTGGTTTACATACACATAGTTTTGTATTGAAATAATATTTACTTTTATGATACTATATTAAAATTATATATTACTTCACGGTGAACTTAATGCAATTTATTTAATACACAAATATACACCTATTTATAGGACAATATATATATACAATCTCAATGAAAGAAAAAACACACTTTATATATCAAGACAATGGGTATATACACCTCCCCATGCATCCCCTAAAACAGAAGATAATAATACACCTATCCATCCTAATCAAACAATAATTCTTGTCCCTCCACTCTAATGAAGGCCAAAATTATTTCCACATAAAACTCAATAATTCATCTTTAAGAATAGAGAAATAGATAAAATATTAATGATAAAATAATTTATTTCTTAGTGCGACGTTCAGCTTCAGCAGCAGCTTCATTGATAGCGCGTTTAACGGACTGGGTGGTGGCCTCCGCCTTCTCCACCACCGTGTCTTTGATCTTCTGAGTCGTATCCTTAACACTCTCCCATGCATTCTCCGCCCCCTGCTTCGCTTTTCCGGCCACCTCTTCTGCTTTCTCCGACGCCTATTTCATATTAAGTTCAGTACCATTCAATAAAACTTTCTATTACAACATTTCATTCAACACTACTTCTTTCATAAGAAGAATGAAAAATCGATACAATGGGTGAAACTGTGGTGGAAAACTGATTAATATCAAAGAAATGTGGTGTGCATTCTATAAATGGGTATTAGAACTGATGGTAAAAAAAGTCTTGTTGCTTTTAAGCAATTCTTTTTTTGGTAATGATACAACGTTTTTAAAAGTAATCAATTCCCACTTATATTTATTTGTCTAATCCATCTACAAATAAGTTTCATAAAAGCATTATCAAAATTTTATTTAAAAATTAACTAAGTTCAATTTGAATGGTTTGGAAAAAGGGTGTCATTGGTTTTAAAAGTAATCGGTTCTAGGGGTGGGAAAATTTATTGAAATTCCGGGTTTATCATATCGAAAAAATATCGAAAATTTCAGTACAATATCGGTATGATATTTTAAAAATTTCAGTATTTGGGTATATACCGAAATACCCAACATATTAATATTATTTAAAAAATATAATATTTTTCATTTCGATATACTAAAGTTTCGGTATGTAATTTTCATTTCGGTATAACGGTATTTTCAATATACTGAAGTTTCGGTATATATTTTTCATTTCGGTATAGCAATATTTTTGGTATGAAACGGTATGACTACTTATGATACTGAAATTTCGATATACCGAAATTTTCAGTACTGTAACGAAATTTTTGGTTTGATATTCAGCATGAATTTTTCGGTACAGTATACCAAAGTTGGAGAAGGTTTTTTACTAATAAATCGATATTCAATACCGACCCACTCCTAAGCAATTCCCAATTCATTTTTTCGACTACTAATTTTATGGATGTTTACAATGGTTCTATAAATTTTAATTCTTCTCGAAATGTAGTTGGATTTTAATTGGAAATTCAATTTATAACGATAATTCCTGACACGAACGTTTGTAATGTTGATACGAAAATCCCAATACTATCAATTTTCCTTTTATACAAACAAAATTCTCAATTTAGCATCACATCTGCATTGTCTCTATTGATGTCAACAATTTTCATCGTAAATTGAAATGAAACTAAAATCAACGAAAAAATATTAAAACTTAAATGACCATCACGTAAAGTTAGTAGTTAAAAAATGGATACAATTCAGGTAATATGACCAAAATAGAAAATTTCCAACTCATTTTTAGACAATTTTTTTTTATAGAAACATGGTTTTTTTTTTTTTTTTTAAACATAAATTTATTCATACTTTTATTATAGTAATAGATACGTACATTATGTGCAGCAGCAGACGCGTCTTTTTTGAGTTGTTGGCCACCCTTCTTGGCCGCCTCAGCGCCTTCTTTTACGGCGTCGCGCCCTTGTTTTGCAGCGTCATTGTACGTAGCCATTGTCCTCCCATACCCTCCTCGACTTCCCTATATATACCATTTACCATTTATTCGTAATATTAATCAATAAATAATTAAATATTAGTATTTGTGCAAAAATATAATATTTTAGCATAAATATTATGTTACCCGAGAAGATCTGGGAGAAGCGAAAGCAGAGAACCTGGAGCTCCAAGGTTTCCGAAGGACCATTGCTAATCTGTTGGAAGCTTCCAACCTTGTGAGGGTGGTGGTAAATGCCATGCTTGCCATTTTGTTATTATTTTAAATTTTTGAGTAATTTATTTCTTAGTTATGAATATGATTAGTTTGTTCTTGTGCTATATATATATATAATGAAGTGGTCTACTTTTAGAAGAAAATTGTAACTAAGTTTAACGAGAATTTTGGTTATTACATGGCCAAACAAAGCGATTTTAATGGATTGACAAACTATTTATGGAAGCGTTGCTTGCTGACCAATCGAGTATTTGAGGTTCGCCTTTTTCTTTTTTTATTATTTTTTTTTAACACTTTATTCATTCAATTTTGTTACACTACCATGTTAATACATGTCAACCAGTGACGGACCTAGGATTTTGATCCAAGGGGCCCAACTCAATTAATAAAAAAAAAAAAATTTAAACTAAAAGTATAAAATTAATATATTACATTACAAAATAATATAATCCAAAATTAATAGCTTGATTACATCTCAACACTTGAATTGCAAAATTTCATCTTACTTTTTTCATTTACTCAATGCTTGATAAATTTAAGGGTGCGGCTATCCGATGTGAACAGTAACACTTGAAGTGGGGTGTGTTTAGTACTTCTTGGGGTATGGATAGCCGCACCCTAAATTTAATTTGTATCTATTGATTATAACTATTAGAATATAAAATATACTAATTTTAAAGGATTTTTTTTTTCTTTCTAAAAAATCTAAATATTATAGTAATTTAATCAACAAAATAATCAAATCATTTACCAAACATAAGTTTGACAATTTCCTACCACAATGAATTTTTTTTTTCCATAACTACAAGTATAGATAAAGAATCGGTAAAAAAAAAAAAGTAAAATCATTCATCAATCTTTTCCATCTAATCATTATATCACATAAAATTTAAGACATGTTAAATCTACAATAATGAGAAAAAAAAAAGCAAAAGAATAATATAAATATAATGTTTTAGATTGAAATTAAATGGAACAGTGGAGAGAAAGAAAGAGAAAATTTGCAGAGAAATGTATTGGGCTTATGTAATTCTATTTCTTCCTTTTTAATAAAATAATAGATTACTAAAATACCCCTTATATTTTTTAATATTTTAGGCGGGCCCAGTGTCCCCCTTGGCCCTAATATGGGTCCGTCCCTAATGTCAACTACTCATGTATCAAATATCTAGTATATTTATTAATTTCACTTTCCATAATTTCAACGAATGTGATTATTACACATCATCGATTGACATATTAAGAATCATCCACGATGAACATTTTATCATTTTCTTCTCTTATATATATCTCATTTTATTAATTAAGAAGATTAGAATGGTACTACAACACCGTTTCATTTATTTATGTATAGTTTTTTTTAGTGGGGATTAGAGTTGGGAATATAGACCTCAACCATATAAAGAGTCAGTGGATAGTATCTTCTATTTCATTTTCATGTTTCATTTGCACCACTCATTATGTGTATTATGACATATCTAATTAGGATAATATTTTTTATTTCATTTTCATGTTTCATTTGCACCATACACCATGTGTATTATCATATCATTAATTAACATGTAATAGAATATAAGGTGAACAATGAAAATGGAATGGAGGATCTAGTTTCACTTATTATTATTATTATTTTTAATAATTTTGGGGTAGAAGTGAGAGAACAATAAAGATTAGAAAATTTACATGACCCAAAGTTCGAACCTTGATCGTCGCACAAACTACATTTTTATAAAGATGTGATACCACTTGAATTATAAGGTTAGTGGTAGTATCTAGTTCAACTTAATAGGGCTCTTTGCAGGTCAACTAAATAAATTTCATATTTATTTGCATTGAAAATCAAACTGAACGAACCTAAGTATACCAAATCAAAGAACCCTTTAAAAAAAAAAAATATATATATATATATATATATCTAATATTAAAATAATTACAAATTTAATTAATTTAGTATTATATACATGATGCTATAAATTTAAAAAAAAATCTTATTTTCAATAATTAATGTTAAATAATCATAATTAGTTAATCCTATGGAATTTATCAAATAATTAAATATAAATCATTTTGATATTAGAGTAAGTAACAAATTAACAATATATATAAGTTATACAATAACTTTTGACTAAATGCCAAATAAATTATTTTTCTAACAAATTGATAGACACGATAATCTCTGTAGATAGTTAAACATAAATTAATAACAACATAAATTTATTTACTTATTTAATAATAGTTGTATGATGACCAAGCCGTACGTCGTGACGTGGAAATTATCTTTCCCTAACCTCATTACTATTAATAAGGGTAACTAGGAGTCGATCTTGCACAAAAAGTGATAAATATATTATGCTTCTTGTGCTAATCGTTAAATTAAGCTTGATCATATATTCAAGTTAAAAGTATCAGTTTTAAACTCTAAAACTCTCAATTACGTTATTTTCATCATCTTTTTTCTCAAATTTTCTACAAATCATCTTCTTCTTAAAATATTTTGTAAATAATTTTATAGAACTCAATCTTCACTATGTTTTCAAGGTAAAACAAACAGATTTTCATATATAATCAACACACAAAAACATTCTTAAAGAATTCAATTTTCATGTGAAACAAAAATAATAATAATAATAATAATAATAATAATAATAAACTCATATTTTAGTTGTTCAACAAACGAAATTCAACATCTCCTTGCCATTAATAGGATGATAATCAAATTATCCAAAGAAAAAGAGAGGACAAGGAAGAAGAGAAAAAAGAACTAAGAATGTAAAAAGGAATAAAAAAAGAAAAGAATAAGCGGAGAAGAAAGAACGCGACGCTCAATGATGGAGAAGATTAGGGGGAAATATATATATATATATATATATAGAGAGAGAGAGAGAATTCATTTTTAATTCTATCCTAAAGACGTTGTTCGATTTTGGTCCTGTTAATTTTCAATCATTAATTTTAGTCCTGTAATTGAAAATTTTGTCCAATTTCAATCTTTTTTTCTCTGGAATTGGTATTTTCCAACCAATTTTTGGCCAATGATACATACTCGTCCCCAATTCTGAGATTTCCAATAACTTACGCTTATATGATAATTTATTTTACATGTGACATTAATGTTTGTATTGTTTTCCTCCCTTAAATTCCAAGGCCACATCATTTAAATGCAATAAAAAAACGAAAAAAGGAGAAAAAATATAAAAAAAGGAACATAATTAAATAAATAAATAAAAACACGAAAGACAAATCCTAATTAACGAGATTAAAAAAGAAAATCCCACATTTCCCCTTAACAAAAAGAAAATGGGATTCAATTTCAAAGAAAATTCCCCAAATATAAGAGGCTCTAAGCCGAAGGATTTCTCCGACGCCGATTGGCTGAACGCCGATTTCCTATTCTACGACGAGAACGCGAAGCTCGTGAAGGTGAAAGTGGTCGATACTTTGGAAAACGAAAAGATTGGATATGTAGACCTCACATGGCTGCAAACGGCTCGCGTCACGAAATCCAAAGTGGCGGCTTCTTCAGGAGCGGCGGCGGTGGAGGCTGTTTTTAAGGGATAGAGTTGGATACAGAGAAATTTGCAGCAATAATTACTTCAATTTTATTCCCTTTTTTAAATATATTTTTCATTTTGTGTTTTTTTTAATGCATTTAAATGATGTTTTTTTTTTTTTTACTTTAATTTTGTTCTTTTTTTATATATTTTTAATTTTTTTAATGCATTTAAATGATGTGGCGGATGACGTGGTATTTTAAGGAGAAAAATAATATAAAAATAAATGCCACATTCGAAATAAACTGCCACATAAGTGCAAGTTATTGAATCTCAAAATTGGGGGTGAATGTGTGTCACTTGCCAAAAATTGGCCGGAAAAAATCAATTCCGAACTGAAATTTGACAAACTTTTCAATTACAGGACTAAAATTAATAATCGAAAATTAACAGGATCAAAATCGGACAACGTGTTTGGGGCAGGACTAAAAATGAATTTCTTCATATATATATATATATATATATATATATATATATATATATATATATATATATATAATTTTGAAATATTAGCCAACCGGTCCTATCCTGTGAATGCGTAGAGATCGGAAAGAACACCAACGGCGAACATTTCTGGGTCCAATGGAATTCATAGGTATAGGGTCCGAACCGACTGATGTTGAAGAATCAGCGGAAGGGCAAACCTGGCCTATTTTTAACGCCTGAACCATGCCGCGTGGAGGTAGAAGGCCCACGGGTCGTGGCGCCCTTGGGGCTTTCTATTTGATTGTATCGAAAGGCCATTTGTATAGATATCATCATCTACATCTTATATATATATATATATATATCCTAGGGGCACATAAGCCTCACTCATCATCTTTATATCAATGTAAGATCTCTTTCAATCAATCTTAGCAACAAACTCTAAAGATCACTAACCAATCATATTTAATCGAACAACCTGAAACAACTAGACGATAGATAAATTAAACTAGACTCCGAATACACAAACCGATTCAAATAATCTTATATTTTTGTTATCCTAGAGATGCACGAGCACGACCAATAGTTTACTATTTGTAAAAATCAAATCACAACAATTAAGATTTATGATCCAAAATTCTAGTAATTAATTATTAAATACTTAATTTAAGTGGTCAATTCCAATACTCTAATTAGAAGTACAAGTCAAATGGGTAGCAAAAATAATTCCAATCAGGACAACATTAGATCACAAAATAATTAAGTAAATGAGTTCATCGTTGCGTCCAAAACATAAATTGTCATTAGAAAAACATGGAAATATACTCTAAAATGGTCTTTCGTTCCTCTAAAGCTTCAATTCTCGTCTCGTTGGTGAATTTGAAATTTTATGACGTTCAAAACATTGTTGGAAGCATGTAGCAATGTCCTTTTTATCCCTAAAATTGAAAAACATACGTGTCTAGGCCGTCATGGGGTGGATGGGTCGATATTGAACCATCCAATGTTAATGAGCTGCAACTTAGGATTGGCCAAATCTTATTTTGAATGCTCAAACAATCCACAATTATATTTCTTGGTCCAAAAAACTCTCCAAAATACATGAAATTAATACGAAAACTATATTTAGAATATCTTGATACCAAAAGTGCATGTGGTAGGAAAACAAATATGTGCAACACATATATAGATGCATAAAAACATCATAAAGTTCATTCCTAGTTTTTATTAAAATAAAGACGATTCTACGTGACAATTGAAATATTTGAATAGGATAATTGAAAAAATATATTTCCATTTTTCTGTCATTTAAAGTGTTTAATGTATATATATTAAGAAATATTTAATAATTATATATGGAGTAAGTCTCTTGTAAGACCGTCTCACGAAACTCTAATGCATTGCGTGAGACGGGTCAACCCACAATCCACTTACCCACCACCCAAACCCTACAATTCACATGTTGTTTGTGGATGATAGGGTTCCGTCTCACGAAAACTATCTGTGAGACCGTTTCACATGAGTTTTTATGTTATATATGTGTATAAAATGGCCACAAATATTCATTCTTTGAATTGCCAAAGATATGTTTCCAAGAAAAGTAAGGAAAAATTTAATTCATTTTTAATCTTGTTAACTAGATGTTCGAAAATAATCTTTTTAAGTTAAATATATCAATTTTATTCTTATAACTTCAAAAACTACCTAATGTTAAACCATTTTCATTGAAATTTGGCACATGCCCTAGAAATTTCAGGATTTTAAACTACTTAAATGACAGTCACACCATTTTGCTGACTTGAAAAGTTATTTTTGGAATCTCTTGTTTTTTACATATTTCCACATCAATTATAATATTCGGAAATTTTCCACTAACCAGTCATGATTAAAATTAGACAACTTTTTGAGTTACATAACTTAAAATAGATATATTTCAACTTAAAAATAACTGTTTTCAGTCAAGTTCTAATTAACATAAGTAAAAAATGGATTTTTCTTAGAAAAGTCCTGAGAAATTCACAATAAAATGAAAACTTAGTAAAAAAAACAAAAGAAGGGTTAACTTTAAAGTAAAAAAGTTTTTCTTGATAATATATATATCAAAAAATGACGAAGAAGTAAAAGAAATCTTATTTTATAAAATGATAATTATTTTAAAACGAGTGAGTAAAAAGTTTGGTATAAGATAGTGAAAAAATAATGAAATATACCAACTTCCAGCTATGTAGCCCATATTCAAAAACTGCATTAAAAGCCTTTTGCAGGAAGGCATTTTTCAGAGTAAAGAAAAATCCGACAACACTTGTATGATGATCATTATAACCCTATCAATGGGAGGTAGGAGGGGGTGCAATTTTGGGATGAATCAGGTGCAATGCACCAGTTCAATCTGAACCGTTGGATGCAAGGAAAGAAGTTGAAACACTTCCATCTAACAATTGAGTGCATTGCACTCCATTTATTGTATTAAATCCAAGAATATATATAGCTTTATTTTGAAATATGTGACCAGTAATTCCCCATAAAATGCAATTTACTGAGGTGGTTGAGTTTGGTTGAGAGATTGGTAGTGTTCATGTGCTGTGAGTTGGTGGCTCTGCATTGGTTGACTGTTGACAGCTCTTTGCCCTCCACTTGTAATATTTTGGGATTACGACCTATCCGATCTTTGCCCTCATTCTTCCTTCATTCCGTATAATTTATTATTAGGTTAATTGTCGGAAAAATCACAACTTTTATTCAAATTGTCATTTTGATCAATCTTTTCATTATTGGTCAAAATAATATAACTAATAAATATGGTATGTTTTTTGATCTGATCGGTTTTGAAAAAGGAAATGCTGATGTGTCCAGTTGCCCGGATGTGGTTAAATAACTGATTAAGGACAAAAAAAAAAAAACATACTAAATGTATAAGGTTATATTATTTTGAGCAATCGTGAAAAGTTTGATTAAAATGAGTATTCGAGTAAATGTTGTGATTTTTCCAATAATTAACCATAACGTATACAGTATCTAGTTGATTATTTATCATTCATTTGTATATAATACACACATATGTATATATATTTAAAAAATTATATATTTCTTTTTCTTTTTGGCTTTTAATTAACTTAAAAAGAAAAACTTAAAGAAGAATGGTTTATTCTTTTGAAAAAAAGAAAGGACCGTTTGTGCCCTCTGCAATTGAGTATCCACACCAATATCCATTAATATGCATGGCCTTTTGCAACTATCGAAAGTTGTAAGAAGTTATTATCTTCCTGTATTAGAAAGGAGGTTGAAAATTCGAATTATTTCCGTATAAATGATCTATATAATCCTAATATGTTCACGATGGACATGTGTTGATGTGTTCACTGTTAATTACTTTTGATTCAAATCTTCTATTCTATTTAAGTTTTTTATATTATATTTTATTTTTCTAATACACAACGTGTACATCAATTATGTTATTTATACATGTTCTATTTGGTTTGGTGGTTTTCATAAACAAAATTACAAATTTAGTACACTATCTTTAGGTCATTCACCAATCAAACATAATAATTTTTTAGGCTCCGATATTGGGATACTAACTTTTTAATTTGCACGATTTTTAGCTCAAAATCATGAATTTCGAGCCAAATTACATCGGCAAAAAACTCAAATCTCATGCGATTGGATCCAAAATTCTTGATTTCGGGCTTTAAGTCTAAAATCACTTAAATTGAAAAGTTAGTGTCTCAATGTCGAATCCGACAAATTAGTGTTCTTCATTGATAAATAACCTAAAAATAATTTCTAAATTTGCAATTTCGCCGGTTTTATATTAGAGTCTGATGCCCAATATACTCAATTTGATATAAGATGATAACAATTCTACCCATCAATATAACATATTGTCCCCAAATACCCACCAATATAACACATTGTCTCCAAATACCCAATTTTGGTTTTGTCCTCGTACACATGTATACTAATTATTTTATCTTTTTATTTTTCTTTTACTATTCATTTACTTTACTTTGATATTTGATATATGATATACCGTATTATCACATATTTTTTGAAAATTTGGATATTTTCGTTAAACCCTAAAAAATAAGGGTTTAACGAAAATTAAACCTAATTTTCGTTAAACCCCTACTTTTAATTAAGTATAATTTTCGTTAAACCCTTATTTTTTAGGGTTTAACGAAAATTAAACCTAGAGACCTAATTTTCGTTAAACCCTAAAAAATAAGGGTTTAACGAAAATAATTTTCTAAGAAAATCATGGAACCTAATTCGTTAAACCATGGAACCTAATCATGGAAAATCAAACCATGGAAATTCGTTAAATCATGGAAACTAATTCGTTAAATCATGCAACCTAATCACGAAAATGAAACCATAAATTAAACCATAATTTTCAAACCTAGGAACCTAATTTTCGTTAAACCCTACAAAATAAGGGTTTAACAAAAATTATACTTAATTTTCGTTAAAGCCCTAAAAATAGGGGTTTAGTGAAAATTAGGTTTAATTTTCGTTAAACTCTTATTTTGTAGGGTTTAACGAAAATATCCAAATTTTCAAAAAATATGTGATAATACGGTATATCATTTATCAAATATCAAAGTAAAGTAAATGAATAGTAAAAGAAAAAGATAAAATAATTAGTACATAAAGTACACATGTAAGGACAAAATCAAAATTGGGTATTTGGGGACAATATGTTATATTGATGGGTATTTAGGAGTAATATGTTATATTAGTGGATAGAAATGTTATCATCTTATATCAAATTGGGTATTATACCCTTAATTTGATTATCTTCCCTTCGGACAACTTAAGACACGACTGATCATCTGACCAACGTACAAGATTCTCATGGCCCCCTACAAAAGTTTTGCAGAAATGTTAAAACCCATGAATGAGAGATCTAGAGAGAGAGAGAGAGTATATATTACAATAAAGAATCAATGAAATCTGCATGCATTTACTCCCATGCATTGAATTTTCTCAACTGCTCACTCTGCTCCTCCTCCTTTAAAAAAGATGACCCTATCCCACTCTTTCAGGTGTCAAGCAAAGCAAGAGTTGAGCACTTCCTTCTAAATCCGAGAGAGAGAGAGAGAGAGAGAGAGAAAGAATGGCAAGGTGGGGTTTTATCATGTTTCTTGTTGCTCTTGTTGTAGCCCATCAGGCAACAGCTAGGGTTATGCCTACTGGTAGTGACATTGGTCTCACTGACCAAAAGAACTTCATGAACTTCGGCGGCATCGGCGGCTACTCCGGCATCGGCGACAACGGCATCCCGTTCGGCGGAATCGGCGGCGGCGCCGGTTCCACTGCTGGCGGCCTTAATGGAGGCGGCACCGGCTTCGGGGGTATTATCGGAACTGGCCCCAACGGCGGCCTTACCGGAGTCTATGGTACTGTCCCCGGCGGCATTGGGACCATTGGCAGCGTCGGCCCGGGTGGCGGCGTTGGTGGTGGCGGCACCGGTGTCCTACCATTTCCCTGAACCTAGGGTTTTATGATGGTACTGGCTACATTAATTAATTAATGAGATGTATTTCCAGAATTAATTACTTTAATTTAATGTAATCGTGTGAGGTTTAGTTGTTTAATTACTTGCAAGGGTTGATTTGTGGTGTGTTAAAAGTGTGTTTCAATCTTTAGTTTGTTTTAGTTGCTTAAGTTATTAATTAGTTTAAATCTGTATTGAAGTTTAATTTAGCTTGCATGTAATGTTAATTGTTATTATATATATGTGGCCTCACTTTTTTCCAAATGAGATGTTGTTTACCTCTAATTCTTTCTAATCACTGTTAAAATTATGTAGTTTTAAAAGTATTTGATTAACAATTAAAATTAATGTTAGAGTTATATCATTTGACAGTTGCACATGTTGGACACGTGATTAAGTGAAAGAGAGGGGATTGTGACGAAACTTTATTTTTTTTTAGTGAGTATTTGTATAGTACTATTTAGCCAAATTTAAGTGAAACCATGAATTATATGTCAACGTCGAATTTGGGATGTTTTTTGTTTGACGTTTGTACAATTATTTAGGATCCGAGAGTCATTTTGATCGGAATCCAATGGGATTAATTCTTTTTGATAAAACAACATTTATTTTAGGACGAAATGATATTATTATCCTTGATCAGACATTTGTTGAAATTGAACTCCACAAAGTATACTTGTCATAGAAGACTTATACTCAAAAGATTATATTTTAGTCATTTAACATAAAACACTTCATTGATGTTCAATCTTATCTAAAAATCAGTCGTTGATTCATTTATTGAATATTAGAATGATTGAGAAAGGGGGATAAAAACACAAATAACTACCTATGAAAGGCCAAAACTAAAATAGAAACCATGCATGAAAAAGTCAAAGTTGAGCAGTATAAAAAGCGCTTGCAATACAAGATTACAAAATATACAAGATTACAAAATAATAATAAGGGTTAATCATTGAACTTTAATTTATGTGTAATTTTAATCAATTTTTTGAATATCAGTGTATATAATATGAACTTTTATATTTTTTTGTAATTTTAACCAACGGTCAGATTTTGAATATCTTATTTTGAAAATAGCTCTAACCGTTTTAAAGTAAAACAATGACTTAACATATAAAATGATAGTGGTTTTGAAATGGTGGGAGTTATTTCCAAAATAAATATACTCGAAATTTGTTTGTTGGTTAAAATTGCAAAAGATATGAAAGTTCATGTTACATTTGATGATATTCAAAAAGTTGGTTTAAATTGTAAATTAAGTAAAGTTCATGATTTTTCCGACTATTAATACCGATAATAATAATAATAATAATAATAATAATAATAATAATAATAATAATAATAATAATAATAATAAGGTTAAAATGCATATATTTGTGTTCGGATCTTTTATTTTGGTGTTACATCTCATGTTGTATGTTTCATTATATATAATACACGTCATATATTGATTAATAATGTTATTTAATCACGTAACATGTGATGATTATTTGGAATATGAGATTTAACTTCAAGTATATTAAAAAATCGTATGTGACGTAATTTGGATGATCCAAACGTGTACGATAGGCTTTATGATTTGCGTCATGAAATATCACGAAATTTTCTTTCTTTTTATAATTAAATATTAGGTTAATGCATATCTTTAGAGTTTAATAGTTTTATGCATCTTTTAATTATTTTTCTTCCATACTTGATTAATTAATAATATTATATTCGCAATAAATAATATTGACTTTTAAACTCATGTCTCAAGTCTAAAATAAATTATATAATATAAGTGGATTATTAAACTTAAGTCAATTGTGTGTTGCAATACACTACAAGAAAAATGAGTATTTGCAAGGGTTAAATTCATTTTTGGTCCTGTTTGAGAGGTGGTGTCCGATTTTGGTCCTGCTAATTTTCGATCATCAATTTTAGTCTTGTAATTGAAAATTTTATCCAATTTTAGTCGCTGGAAATGGTATTTTCCGTTAAATTTTCGGCGAGGGACACAAACTCACCCCAAATTCTGAAATTTCCTATGATTTATGCTTATGTGATGTTTATTTCACATGTTCGTTTATTTTTGTATTATTTTTCTCCTAAAATTCCATGTCAAGCACAAAACTAAAAAATGTATTTGTTATATAAATATATATTACATATTTCTATAATACACTATAAAGAAGTCGGCATGTTAGGTTTTTTAAGCTTTTTTTTAATGCTCTAGCCTGGCCTATTCTTATAAAAATATCTGATAAAAGACCTTAGTCTGACTTATTTACTGAATAGATAGAGTCATGGGCCCCTGCCGAGTAGTCTGACGTAGTCCCACTCTTGATCCTAGATATATATTATTGTAGGAGAATTCATAATTCAATTAAAAAGTCCTAATTATTTCATATCACATATGGATGCTAATGAGCCCAAGGTTCTAAACCAGCCCAATTTTCCAACTCCATCTAATAAGCAATTGATTTGAAAGAGTGTCATTAATACATTCATTTTTCATGCAATTGCGTTTACAATAAAATTCCATTTAATAAATAATTGATTTGAAATATGTAAATAATTGGTATGTATTTTACAACTATAAATATGTGTTTGTTTATAATAAATTAATTTATCCACTTTAAAGTTATAAGAATGTGTTTTAAAGTTATGAGTATATTTTCATGTTGCTATATTGAATTAATTTACTATCAATGTGAATATGTGTTTTACAGCTATAGTCTATAAATATGCATTATACTACTATTATGAAATTTGTATAAGTATACATTTTTTTTTTCGTAAATATAAAACTTGGGCCCGGCTATCCACACCCCCAAATCTTCTAAACACACCCCATTTTTTTTATAAATGATTTAAAAAATTCAAAAAATAGCAAAATTCCAATTTTATCCTTATGAATTAAAAAAAATTGAAATTGGGTGTGCTTCTTCCTGTCTACTTCTCCTTTTCTTTTTTTCTTTTTTTTTTTCTTTCATTCCTCAAACCTTGAATTTGTAAGGGGATAACGTATGAAAAATCATTTTATGAGTTAACAAAATATATAATAATCGTGTGAAATCGCGTAAAAAGAACGAAAAAATGGATCAAATCTGAGGACCCGTTCGACCCTAGTTGGTCGAACACAAAGAGGTGTGTTCAACCACCAGGCATCGAACACACTATAACATGTTCGACGCTTGGTGGTTGAACACACAAAGGTCGAACCGGTCCTCAGATTTGATCCAATTTTTTCCTTCTTTTTGTACGATTTCTACATGATTTTCACACGTTTTTTTTTTTACATATTTAGTTGACCAAATAAATGATTTTCATTATATTACGGTGTCTTAAAATTATTTATTTATTTCTGATTTCGTTGAAACAGGAATCGGAGGCAAAAAGGCTGGATTCCTTTCAAAATGAAATTGAAGTTAAAATAAGCCAAGTATTTCATACATAGATATTTTAGTTAATTACTTGTTTTTTATATGATTTATTCATCTGGAAGCTGCATATATAAGCCAAGTATTGGAAAATAACATGATTCTAGCTTGATTACTCTTTGTTGATCACTATTTCTTATATAGAATGTGACTGGATTTTTGTAATCTTAGCTGGAAATTCTTTTTTGGTGCAACATAATACTTGTATAAAACAATCATAATAATAAAACGTACTGGTTGGCTAGGCATGGTAATAAGTATTAAGCACTTTTGGGTGTATTAAATTAAACAAACAGTGTATTAATTCCCTTTAGAGTTGTTAAGACAACGACTCTGAACAACGTACAAGATGCTGATGCCCCCTAGATGGGGATACAGCTGTACCTCAAATTTCTATAAAAATGGTATGTTATCATGATTCTGATATTGTCAAATTGGTTTGGTGGGTGGTGACTTGGGAATGTGAGGTCGCGGGATCGAATCTTGTTTTGGCCCATTTACTTATGTTTTAATTAGTTTTATTTATGTTTTATTTAGTTTGTGCAATATTTATTTTATTTATGTTTTATTTAGTTCCTACATTTTACTGCATTTTAATCATCTTTAATTAGTTTTTGTAATATTTTTTTCTAGCCGTGTTGATAAAATTTTAGTAGTTAATGCATTTAAATTAGTTCTTATGGCTAAATTTTTTATTAGTTTTTGTAATATTTATTTTTAGTTGTCTTGATTAAAATTTTAATAGTGAATTCCTTATCTTTTGGTTCATATCATGAGTTCCAAACCATTTTCTTCTTTTCTAGTTGGTTAATTAGTCTTATAATTCATTATGATGAATTTTTTGCACTCATAACTTTAAAATGAAGATGAGTTTATTTAAAATAATTAAATAATAGTTCATGTATAATAAAATTTTCAAAAAGAAACAAACAAAACTAAAAAAAATCATATCTTTTTTTTTCAAGCTTTGAGTTGTATAGATTTAAATATTAAATAATATTCTATTTAGATATATTTGTAGTTGTTTATTACACTCTCAAAGTTTGCACCCCTAAATTTTAAATCCTGGATCCGTCACTGCCCCTACAAAGTGAAAATCATGTGCATGTATTTACTTGCATGCATTGAATTTCCTCAACTGCTCTCTTTGCTCCTTCTTCTATAAAAAGGAAGAGTTGAGCACTACTTACAAATCTAAGAGAGAGAGAATGGCAAAGTATGGTTTAATCATGTTGTTTGTTGTTGCTCTTCTTGTAGGCCATGAGGCAGCTAGGGTTTTGCCTGCAGGTGGTGACATTGGTGACCAAAAGAACTTCATGAATTTCCGCTTTCCATTCGGCGGATTTGGCACCGGAGTAGATTCTACTGGTGCCGCTAATGGAGTCACCGGCTTTACTGGAGGATGTGGTACTGTCCCTGGTGGCGGCGCCCGTGGCCCCACAAATCCCTGAACCTATAGTACTTATGGTTATGGTGTTGGCTATATATATATGTATTTGCAGAAATAATTACCTTAATTTAATTTAATCGTCTGAGGTTTGGTTGTTTAATTACTTGTGTAGGTTAATGTGTGGTGTTAAAAGTGTGTTGAGATCTTTGGTTTGATTAAATTGGCGTCAGTTATTAAATATTAGTCAAAAATCTGTATTGAAGTTTAATTTAGCATGCATGTAATATGTTGCCTCACTTTTTTCCAAATGAGATGCTCTATTGTATTGTGATTAGAGGTGTCAAAACGGGCTAGGCCCGCTGGGCCAGCCCGTCCCGCCATACATAAAAGGTGGGTTGGGCCGGATATTTAGAAGGCCGCAAAAAAACAGGCTGGCCCATTTGGGCGGCGGGCCGGGACGGGGCGGGGCGAGCTAGCCCACTTTTTTTTTTTAATTAATTAAAAATATAAAACCCTAAATTGTCAGCCCATAAAACAGAAAGTCCTAAATTGCAAGCCCGAATTTAAAAAGGGCAAAACTGCGAAACAACAAAAATAATGGGCGAAAAAAATAGTTTACTCTACTAAAAAAATAGAAAACTCTAGTGAATTCTTGATGAAGAACAAGGAAATGAAGATGATTTTGATGATGTAATTGTTGATGAACTCTAACTTTTAAGAGATTTATGTTTCATTTGTCATGCACTTATATTTTGTGGACTTTTTAATTTTATGTTTTTGGATTATTGATTTATGGACTTAAGGACTATGGACATATGGTTGATGTGATGAATGTTGCATTTTAATTTGCGAACACTTTACATTTTTTGTTAGCTATTTAGAATGTATTTATGTATAGTGGATTAGTGGTTAAAAGGAAAAAAAAAAGTGAGTTGGCCCGCCCAACCCACAACCCACCGATGGGTTGGGATTTGAAGGCCCGTCCAATAAAAAGTCCGTCCCGCCAAAGGGTGGGTTAAGGTGGGTTGTGGGCCGGCCCGCCCCACCAACTCGTTTCGACAGCTCTAATTGTGATCCAGTAACTACAAAAATCACGTGGATTATCAATGAAAATTTCCATCGTTTTCTGTCACTATCAATTTGTCGATGCAAAAAACTTTCCATCGATAATTTGTCGACAGAAACTTCCACTGGCAATGTATTTACCAACGAAAATAAATCAAAATGTGGAAAACTTTTGTAAAAAACTCGCATAAATACTGACGGATTTTTTTCATTACCGACGGACAGGTCTGCGGTAATTCTCTAAAACAAAAATTAAATCGAAAAATATTACGAACATGCATAAATTTGTCGGTAATTTTAGGATTTTTTTCTAATTTCTAAAATTCGAAAATTAATATGAATTTGTATTATTACTAAACATTAAGAATAATATCGAATGAGAAATTAAAAAAAATTCAAATTAAAAGAAATTGTTTAAAAATTATACCAAAACTGTCACGCCCCATTTTACGTTTTTACAAAATATTAGAGTTTAATAGATTTTCATTTTGGGCGTCCAGCAACTTTGTTAAAACATAGAACCTAAAAGAAAACGACTCAGATAGCCCTCGTGATATAAAATGTAAATCAAAACAGCAGAAGAAACATCTCTGTCTTCACAAAACGAAAATTCATAAACAGTGGAAGAAGCAAATGTTTTTACTTTGCTACTGTACCACAAAATTCAAAAACATTTGCTTCTTCCACTGTATGAATTTTCGTTTTGTGAAGACAGAGATGTTTCTTCTGCTGTTTTGATTTATTTATATCATAAGGGCTATCTAAGTCATTTTCTTTTAGGTCCTATGTTTTAATAAAGTTGCTGGACGCCCAAAATAAAAATCTATTAAACTCTAATATTTTGTAAAAACGTAAAATGGGGCGTGACAGTTCAATTCGAGGAATATATTGTTAAAATTGCCAACTGATTAAAATCGCATGTAACTGTACAATGACTTTTCAAAGCAATGACGTACAAAATTTCTCCTTGTAATATCAAACATCATCTTTTGTTATCCTTGGTTTTCCATCAATTTACAAAGTAATGCAGGACAAGAAAATACACATTGGAAGAAAATACAATCACACAAAATAGAAGGGAGAGAGAGAGAGAGAGAGAGAGAGAGAGAGACTCGTGAAAGTCTAATGAGCTAATAAATAAACAACATATAATGAAATGGATGGTGTTTTATCAATTAAACTTCGATATCATATCATTGTCATAAGTAGTTGTCGAAACTTTAAAAGAACAGGCAATAATAAACTCAGCAATTTGAATATGGAACTTGACGATCACATATACAGACCCTCTGGAACGCCCTCTTTCTTCTTAAACATGACCTTGTCTTTAGCCTTCTTGAAATCAGGATGAGTCACCTGAGCATCATATCAAGTATGTTAAGTAAGTGCACATCAAAATATGGAATAACACGACACTAAAGTAAACCAGAACATCGTAAGAATGTGAGATCTGGTACGAAACTTTCAGATCTCTTTCCCATATAGCAGCTTCAATTTTGTGCAAACTACACTGAACTGGCCAAGTAACTTGACTTCAATTCTAAAAAAATTGCCACGTTTAACTTCAGCCATTCATTAATAAAGTCTCTCCTATAATATAAATAGTGACATCATCGATGCTAGCATAAGAAATATAAAGGCATGTGGAGTTCATGGTTGGAGCTGATAGACTATATCAACAATTTTGTTTGAATAGTTCAAGGCCCATGAAAACTTATCCACGTGTACGAGCCTAGATTGGCATTGGCATATTCAAACCCACCCATGTTCAGGTATTAAATCTGAATTACATACTCAACCATCTCCTTCATTGCTTTTAGACCATATATATTGTCCTAATGTCCTACAACTTCATCACAATTACAGCGAAGACCATCTATAAACTAAACAAGTTGCTGAGCCCCTAATGAGCTGCAAACTTCCAGTAACAGGTTTTGATGTTTTGATCTTTTCTTTCTGTGGTCATTTTTTTTCTTTTGAATAAATTATACAGAGTTCCCAACCCAGAAATTGTTGAATATGAATTGGAGAAATTGTTTGTATCAAAAGTGATGATCCTTCTAGGCAATTCAAACTCCAAAAAAACTAAAAAGAGGTAGAACAAAACCCAACTCACTCTTCTGGCCGATCCAGAAATTGGTGTTCAAATCATTTGAGTGTCAAACAAAAAAAAAATCCAATGCACTGCTACTTAAGTAAGATAGTATTTCGTCAATTAGTAAGGTGGAAATGGGGATGCTTCAGTAGATGTTAAAATGGGTTCTAGCTAATCGATTCGTTGTTATAAAAAAACAACAGTGAAGAAAAAGTAGGTGAGAAATGGAAGAAAATTTTAAAAGTAAAGGGCTGCTGATGAAAACTGTCCTTAAGGCATTTTAGTCATTTCAAACTAATATTCACCTTAATCATTAATGCAAATGTAAGATCCGCAGAACACTAATTTTAAGATTTTAACCATTGACCAAAACATAATACAAAACCTTTAATATAACACATGAGCAGAAAAGCAATTCTATGATGGTACCTAATGAATCGTATAAATCTATCATAAATCCAAAGAGCCCAAAGAAGATGAAAATAAGCTTAACAAATGAGCAAGGTAGGATTAAAAATATCCTTAGTCAATATATATTATCAAGTGTAAAAGAGCATGAATTAATACTCAATCTATATTTTAGTATCTCCAATATGAGATTTCTTGAAATGAAGAACCTATATTTTGTTACGAGTAATTTAACATTAGAGAGATAGGCATAAAACCATTGCAAATTTGTCAGCACTAATGCTGTTATATTCTTAAGTGAAATTTTCTGAATATATCATGGCATTTGTTACCAAAAGTAAGAACAGACCATAAAGTTTACTTGTCCATTCAGCATGCAAATCTAAATCATGATTTCATTTAGATAACTAAAAACTGAAACATCATATTAAGACAAAACTCATAGCACTCAAAATTACAAATAAACACAAATATCTTTCACTCATCCCCACATTTTTCAAGAGAACTCGAAAAAAATTGTGAGAAATTTGACAAATACCTTCATGCGGCGCTCTCTCAAAGCAAGCAGACCAGCTTCCGTACATATGGCCTTAATATCAGCTCCAGAAAACTCATCTTTTGTCATAACAAATTCTTCCAGGTTAACATCATCAGCCAATGTCATCCTTGATGTGTGAATCTAGATTAGATAGCAAACAAGACATTTACTGAGTGAGGTGAAAAGTCATAAAGGATGTAAAAGTAGGTGTTCTCAATGAGCACTTAGTTTTAAGTAGCAAATCATGCCATCAATACCTGGAAAATCCTTCTTCTGGTCTTGATATCTGGAAGTGGAAATTCAATCTTTCTATCTATTCTACCTGGCCTGAGCAGAGCAGGATCAAGACTTTCAATTTTATTCGTTGCAAGAATTACTTTCACATCTCCTCTTGAATCAAAACCATCCAACTGATTCAGTAATTCCAACATAGTCCTCTGAATTTCACGTTCACCACCTGAGTGAGCATCATACCTGTAGACAGAATCCTACAATCAGTACCGACTTCATCTATCTCAAGACAGCAAAAGTCTGGAGTTTTACCTTTTTGTACCCACAGCATCAATTTCATCAATGAAGACAATAGATGGGGAGAGATCATCAGCAACTCTAAAGAGTTCTCTCACCAGCTTAGGACCATCTCCCAGGTACTTCTGAATTAATTCACTTCCAACAACACGCAAGAAAGTTGCAGAAGTTGAATTTGCGACAGCCTGAAGAATTTAATGAAAACAAGAGGATTATAAATTCAGACCATCACATTTTACTACTAATATCTCATGTCTCACATTCTATCTGAGACAAGAAAAGTAATAACTACCAACCAACAACCTAATCAAAAGAACTGTCACTTTTTTTCCTAAGCAATCACTAGTACAAAACATCATTATAGACAAACAAACGAGTCATGCAACAAATGAGAAACCATTTTGTAACATCACCAATTCATTAGAGGATGCAGAAATGATCTCAACAATTGAGGTATAAATTACCCAAAATACAATAACACACACCTTAGCAAGTAATGTTTTCCCAGTTCCAGGCTCTCCATAGAGTATAACACCCTTGGGAGGTTTAATACCTATATCTTCATATAATTCAGGATGCGTTAATGGAAGCTCAACTGCTTCTTTGATCTCCTGGATCTGGGCATCCAGACCTCCAATATCAGCATAAGACTCCAGAGGAGCCTTTTCAACCTTCATCACAGATACCATTGGGTCGACATCATCTTGAAGCAGTCCAACAACTGAAAGAACCTGCAACAAGGCAAAGCTTTTCAAGATTAAGCAACTTTATTAGCAACTCCAGTCTACAGATGCCTTTTCCACTGAACTTTCTTCAATTTAAACTCATACAATACACTTATCCTTTCTCACTTACGAGGTCCCAAAGACCGCACCAGAATGCATGAGCAATCAATCCATCGATATAACAAGAGCAAAACCTCAATTTCTAACTTTCTTTCCTTCACAAGCATACGTTTCTCAAATCATAGCTTGCATAGAACAAAACAAAAGAAAATTTCTAGTTTTCATTACATAAGAAGTCTAATAATTCGCACAAAAAAGTAGTGTTGCAAGTAAAACAATCCAACTATATGTCCAATCTATTCTCCTCCTCCAAGGTCATATACCAAATCTTCACCCTCCACATTAAGATGCAAAGCACAAATCTCAAAACCAATAAAAACTCACCTTCTCTATCTCAATTAAAAACCCTAATTGCCCAAACCTATTCTAATCACAAATCCAAGACCAAAAGCAGGAAAATATACCTTATTATGCATAAGAATCGCACATCCAGGCTCGAGCTGATCCTTATCCACAAACGACAATATCCCCACATAATACTCCGGCCCAACCGAAGACGAAACAATCGCATGATTCTCATCAATCAACTCCTCCAAGTTCCCAACGCTCATCGGCGAGCCTCGCAAGTCATCGACTTTCGACCTATCTTCCTCCGTCTTCTCCTCCTGCGGCTTCAATCGCTCCTGATTGGCGACGAACTCCTCCTCCATTAACAGATAGTCCTTGATTCTCTCCAGCTTCAAAAGGCGCAGCCTGCACTTCGTCAGAGGAGTCACCGGAGGAATCCGAGCCGCCGCATCTGGACCCTTCTGCTTACGCTGCTTCCGACCGACGCGAGCCGGCGGCGCCGCCGGTTCGAACTTCTTCTCCTTCTTGTCACCGTCGTTCTTACGGTCGCCAGGGAGTTGCCGATTGAGACCACCAGGTGTGCCCTGACCCATTGTTGTACGGAATCGGAGATTGGAGATTGGGGTTTTTTGAAAAGGGTTTGTCTTAGTGTTCAAGAAAGAAATATGGTGGAAAGTGGGAACTGAGAGCAGAAAAGAGGGATGCGGGATCAATTACGAAAATTTCATATTTAGCCCCTCTATTTTGGATATTTTTACTTTTGTCCCCCCCTCTTTTTTTATACTTCAATTTTTATTACCTTTTGCTCCTTCTTTATTCGTTTCTCGCTTACACTTTAAAGCTCAAGAAAATTAAATAATAATAAATAAATAAAAATTGAAAATTCCATGGATAAAAACGTACAATAAAATGTAGGGGTAAAAGTGTATCAATGGAAGTCTAGGAAGGCAAAAGTCAAAAATATTTACAAGAACAGGGGCCAAAAGTGAAAAAAAAAATGAAATTATTAGAAGCTTAAAAATTAGGAAATCTAGAAATCTAATTTCTAATATAAGGACTCCTTATACAATCTCGCAGTGTTAGGATTGTGGCCACACTCGACTTGTGCTATTTTTTTTGCACTATGCAGGTTCTGCAGGAACGCAGGTAGGATTTTTCTGCAGGAAGTTGCGGCTTGTTGTAAACTTGCAGTATGTCAGTCTACGTGTTTCTTTGTTACTAATTTGATAGACTAAGTTATAAACTTGTCTCTACTAGCTATATATTTTTAGTTCCGGGAACATAGTTGACATTTCCGTTTTTAGATGTTGATCTTCCTCGCATTCACTTAGTCATTGTGAGCTAACTGATTTTGCAGCAGGTGTTTTGTCAGCATTCAACTATTAGATTCTTGTGGATAGTATGAACTATTTTCAATAAGTACTATCTTATAGTATATTCGTCTTCTCGCAGTTTTGGGTCTACTTGTGGCACAAGTCTTCTCTAATCTTGCAGCATCTCTTTCTTGCAATATGTAACTTTAATCTTCCAGCAACATTTGACTTGACTTATTTGTAGCTTCGATTTAAACAATCCAATCGATCTAGTACTATCAAATTTCACCAAATATAGTGTGAAAAATAGGGGTCTCTAAATCTTATTACAAAAATAATGTGTCTCATTAAAATCTAAACATTAACTTTCTAACAGTATTTTGGTTTATTATCATTTTGTATTGTAATTTTGAAGGGGGTGGTGTTGGTGATTGTTGTAAAAACAAATTATAATTTCAAATTAAAACTTCTTCATTAAAATTTGCTTTCAATGCATGACATTTTAAATGTATCATTTTGCGAGTTTTAATTTGTTATTTACATTGCATATACAAAGTTAAAATATCAAAACAAAAATATTTAAATTTTCGTGCATTTGAGTTTTTTTTATTGATTTGTGGTATTTCGCTTATAGTAATAAACTGAAATATTTAAGAATTTACAAAAAGAAAATAAAATGACAATAAATAAAATTACGATTTGTGAAGAAAACCTGTAGTTTCAACTTTTTTGTTTGTTTAGTAAGGCATTTGGGGAAAAAATAATAATTTTGTAAATTTTCTTTACTGTCTTACTTTTATATTAGTATAAACTTATATTACATAAACCTATACAAATATATATATATATATATATTTTTTAACAAAAACTCCGGTTTCTAGTATTTTTCTACTTGATTGTTGTCTTTGCTAGACCCTGTTCTATTTGAGTAATGAGTGAGTTGTATTAAGCTCGTTTTTTCAATAAATTACATATTGCAAAATAAAAATTCTTTTTTTCCTAAAAGTAATTATATAAAAGAAACCACCCACCCCTTTGATGCAAAAGCCAAAAGGGTAAATGTCTATTTTCTTTTGCCATCCTGTCAATTTAAGTCTAGAAAAATAAAAGGCTTGATATCATTGTTTAACATATATTATTAAAAAAAAAATTCGATCACAACTTGTATTATATTTTTTTACCCAATTTTGCAATCTCTAACAACAAAATCCTGCCAAAAAGTGCATAAGTGGTTTGTACATGCGCAACTGAAAGATATTTTCGCCATTAACCCATCTTATATCTAAGAAGTAGGATGAAATTTCACTTCTCCAGTCAATTTAAGTCTAGAACAATCTAAGGCTTGATATCATTTTTTAACATATATATATATATATATATATATATATATATATATATTTTTTATCACAACCTATAGTATACTTTTTTTTTCCCAATTTTGCAACCTCTGAAGCAAAATCCTACCCAAAAACGCATACGTGATTTGCACATGTGCAACTAAAAGATATTTTTGTTATTTTTTCTTTGATTAACTGATTCACCCCCAAAATCGACATTAACTCTAATTCATTCATCATTCCTAAAATCAAACACAAATCAAAAACATTAATGTGTTTCTTTATCATTGAAAATTAGCTGCAACACCAAATTTTCTTATTTTAAAAGAGAAAATGACAAAAATAATCTACAGCTGCGCATGTGCAAATCACGTGTGCGTTTTTCGATCAGAATTTATTGCCATATGTTGCAAAATTAAAAAAAAAATGTATAATATAGATTGTGATTAGAGTAAAAAAGTCTAATTGAAAAAACGTATATAGTACATATTGGAAAATGATACTCCCTCCGTCCCTTAAAATTCTGCACACTTTCCTTTTTAATCTGTCCTCAAACACATTGCACACCCAAAAATGACAAATTTTATCACAATTATTACCCTCCCAATACACACTTATTTACACACAATGCCATAACTTTTCTCTCTCAACACTTTATTACTTTTTGTCTTTTTCTCACATAATTAACTCTTATACCCTCAATCATAAAACAAATATTCCTTTTTTTTTTTTTTAATTGTGCCCAAATTAGTGTGAAGAGTTTTGTGGGAAGAATGGAGTAATAACCCAAAATGTAATTGCATCGTTTATTCTTCAGAAACTACATTACATGTCTCAAACAGAAATATTCCACTGGCTAAACTTTTCTAATCTATTGGAATCCCAAAGAACATAATATACATTTCTATATCTAAATAAGAAGACTAAAGCAGACTAAAGAAAGAAAAGCAGCTAACATGACCAAGATTTATTTCATATTCCTCTTTGTTTGATGGTTTTAACCAAAAAAAGCAGGGGCCAAAAATTCCCATGATATTATTATATCACTCTCTATGGTGGTGCAGGAGTTTTTTCCTCCCAGCTATGTCGATGAACGATCATGATCACATATTCTTCACCTCTATAACGAGAACAAACAACTCTTTCCAATAGACCCGATATAAATAACAAGAAACCGATACTTAGATCGTCGTATACATGTTATTACACATTTCAGATAGTGTAATTAGCAAAGAGGGTCTGGAAAAGTACTTGAACTCTACTCTCTTTCTCTCTCTCTTACAAAATTTAGTGGGGGTCGAAGGCCAGCCTCCCGTTTCTCCTCTTTCCGCATGTCAACCTGCGTTTCACAAGGAATATCTTTTATATGCATAGCAAAAGCTGGAAGTGATTCGATGAAAGTTTCTCAATCCTAACTGATATAATTTACGATACAAGCTATGAAGTAGAACGATTTTCTTACCATTTTGATGGTTATCGGGGTTGCCAATATCCTTTCTGGTACTAGAGTTGTTGGCACCTGGTTGATTCTGCAAAATGAACTCAAAACTATCAAAATTGGAGAACCAAAAAACAAATAAACATGTAGTAATGAATTAGCAGATGATTATCACATCTGGGCTCCATATATAGGTGAAAATATAGACATGTACTATATGACACATTGTATTCAATGTAGGAATCAAACTTGCCTGTGGATTAGGTAATTGTGGGTGATGAAGGCCAAGAAATGGTTGTTGATATGGATCGACAAAATTATGCATTCGGTGATGGGTGGGTTGATTCTGAGTAACGACAGAGTCAGGCGAAGGATCGGTCTGGGTGGAAGCCTGGACTCTAGAAGGATCAGGTGCAACTACTGTCGGCATATGAAAAGCTGGCATCGGAAACCTGGGTGCGCCCGCCATATGAGCTGCTGCGGCTGGGTTTGGCATTCCCGACCCTGGTAGCATAGCCGGATACGGGACCATTGGCCGGCTCATTCCCATGTCCATTCCCATCCCCATTCCCATTCCCATCCCCATTCCCATTGCAGGCATGTACTGTTGCATACCAGGGTACATCATAGGGACCATGCCACAACCCATTGACATCATCTGCACAAATTAATTCAGGAGGTTTGGAAAATAAGAGATCAGTTTATGAGATTTTGGAAACAAAAGAAAGGAAGATGTTGATCTATACCTGCACTTGCATTTGAAGTGATTTCAAGTACTCGATAGCTTCATCCAACATCGAAGCTTTGTCCGACTGAATTCAGGAATGCGAAATGAGAATTTAAACAAAAGCTGTTGCAACAACATGAAATAATTCTTAAAATGAGAAAAAGAAGACTCTTGAACCTTATTGCAGCGAGGAATGAGTTCTTGGAGAGCCTTCATTTTCTCGTTTATCCTGTCTCGACGCCTCTGCAGAACCGAGTAAACAATCATTATTAAAATATTAAGGTGATGTCAATAAACAACTAGAGCTAATTTGAGATATACAGACCCTCTCTGAGAGGTTGTGAACTTCTGCAGCACGAGACCTCTTAGTCGATGCTGAACCACGAGCCTTTTTTTTAGCTTCAGCAGCTTCAAACTCGATGTCCTATACCAATTGAGAAAGAAGAAATAAAATACCATTCAACCTCTCATTCAAAACCATACTACATCATTCCCAACTAAAGGTTAAGTTCATCACAACTGATACAATCACTTAAAAGCCTGTATCGACATGTTTACCACCTTTTCTTGGAATATATTTAGTCGATCATATGCATGATCGTCTCTATACATGTTTCACCTCAGCTGCCCGAGAAACGGAGGTGTAGCTACCATTTTACATCCAATATTACTAATAGATTTCAAACTATTTAGTGACAAAAATTCAAACCTTTTTTCTTTCTTACACCCCTCCATCTTAATCAAACAAGCACCACAGATTTTATTGGCATAAACAATTAAATAATTTCTTAAACTATTATAGATGATTAAAAGTTTACTCTAAGTCCAATCAATAACAGTATTCTATATTGAACATCGTTTGCATAAGGTCGTAACGAGATCATCTACTCCAAACAATGTTTCATCTTCTATTTTGGCATAACGAATATATTAACCGATATAGACATATATCAAAGGCATTAAAACAGAGGATGAAACACATGTTTCGATAAATTCGAGAGAGGGATGGCCGTAGCAGCAGGTCATGTCATGGGTTAACTCCCTAGAAACAAAAAAACCAGGTAGCAGAAATCCATGTATCTAAACTTAGAAACTCTGGATTGTACTCGAAAATAGAATATCTTGCAATAAAATATCCCCCACTCTGCAGTTACTGTAATAAGGTCGTGAAAGTCCCGTGATCCCGCTCTAAAAACATTGCTCTTCCTCCATTCACAGATTTTTGTTATTCATTCTTATTTATATATGGTGTGCGCCTCTTTTGTCACCTGTTTGGACTTGCAACATGCAGCCTATCCACCTGGCGCATTATCCCTGCATTTTTGCCACCAGATGCTAACATGCACCGCAAGAGCCATGCTTGCGCTACGCGACATAGCCCCCAATGGAGGCGCTTTTGACTCGACCCTATATCCTACTATCTCGTCTCCCACTCGTCGTTTTGCCCCTTGATGCTAACATGCACCCCCAAGGATAATGCTCGCACTACGCGACATAGCCCACGATGGGGGCGTTTTTGACCGATCCTCTCTCCCACTATCTCGTTTCCCACTAGTCGTTTCGACAGTGGTTGATAGTGGGAGAGGGAGGACAATTTTTTAATTTTTTTTTTTTTTTGTTTATAACGAAAATAAATTAGTTAGGAAAATATTAATTAATTGAATAAAAAAAAGGAACAGGTATGGTGGCCGGTGCTTACCTCACTCTGGCATTCATTATCGTCGGCTTCTCTGGCTTTCCGTTTCCGGTCCGCCGCCGCCGGCTTCGGCTTCTGCTGCCGCTGACGTGTCTCCCCGCCGCTGAAACTAGTTCTGGAGCCGCCAGGGGATGACGTCACGGTGAGGTCGCACGTCGCCGCGGCCGCGGAGGCGCCGCCTGGTGCGACAGTACGGCTTTCCGTGTTCGCCGGCGGCATGCGAGAAACCCTAGACTCCGGCACCGCCATCGGCGTCTTGTTCGAGTCCACAACGGTCAACTCTCCCGCAGTTCTCACCGGCGCCGTCGACTCGGTCCTCGGCCTGATCGGAAGCCTCGAGAAATGGACGAAATTGTGCAACCGCGGCTGCGGATTGTCTGGCTGCGCAGCCGGCGGCGGTCGAGACGGCGGCGGCGGCGGCGGAGGGCGGATCGCCGCAGGCGGCTTGGGCTGGGCAATGGCGGTGGGGATGGTCGGCGGAGTAGGAGCGGAGTAGAGGAGATCGGCGTAAAAATCACGGTCGAAGGAAGAGTCATCGAGCGGATACTGAAGCCACGACGCCATCTCATCCTCCTGCATAAACAAATGCTGCGGCTCCTCGGCGGCCCTCGGCCGGATCTCCCTCTCCGCCGGAATCAGGACCTCGCCGCCGCCGCTCTTCTTCGATTGATTCGGGTTTTGGCTCTGCACCACCGGACCGTTCTGCCATAGCAGCTCTATGACATCCTTTTCGCCTCTGCAATTCCAAAATCACGAAATTCGCTGAAAATCTGAAACAAAAACATTAACAATTTGGTGATGTATAGCAGAAGCTTACGCGGAAGGCTTTTTGTGGCGAGCAAAACTCGAAGGCGTCGGAACTGAATCGTCGTCTTCCATTTCATGAAAATCAGGAACGCAGTGATTCATCCTCTGTCGGTAAAAAGCTTCAAATCAATCTCAATCGCACTCCAAATCAACGGAGATTCAATCAACCATCCAAATATCGAGCAAATTAAAAAAAAGGAAAAAAAAAATATATATCGTAAAGTTGATCTTCTTCGCCTCTGAAACAGAATAGCACAAACAATTATCTTAAAAAGGAAGAACAATTCTGACTTTTCTTCAACTGTCTTTCAGCTCAGAGCACTGAACGAAGGATATGGTAATCCAAAAGGGGAACTTTTAAGGAGAGTATGAATGAAGAGCAGGTACTTTCTCTCTCTTGCTATTTCTCTCTCTGTAAGAAGTCTGCTGCTTAGCCTTTTTGGTATGTTGATGATTGTTAGTTGTGGTAAATGTTTTTTTCTGCAGTGAACATAAACGATTTTATAAAAATAATTATATCAATAAATCATTTATGTAAATTGTAGATTAATTCGTTCCATAAAATTAGAATTAAAAAAAATAAATGCAGCTCCACTCTCTCTCCTCTATCTCTGTTTCTCCCTCTTCAATACACTAGAGCGGACAAATTGAATAATGGAAATAGAGAAGAGGGAAAAGGACAAAAGTGGAAATAGAGGGTGTGTATGTGAGTATATATATATGTCCCCACTTCCCATTTCATTCAACACAACAATCATCCACTCATCATCATCAACTACTGCGCCTATCTTTCATTCTTTTTTTTTTCTTTTTTTTTCTAATTTTTTTTTTATTTCTATGTCTATGTGACATATACACTATTTGTACGATCATTGGCTTCCATTTCTAACCATAAATCATTGGCTTCCATTTCTAACCAGGGAAAGTACCATCATATTACATGTGATCCAATGATTTGAATTGAATTTTGCCTTGCTTTTATAAATGGTCATACAGTATTTATCCCGTGTAACAAATTCATTAGGCTCTTACTATAGGGGCCAGAATAGCCTTGTAGCTTTTCTAATTGTGGCAGCATATGGGGATAACATAAATCCTTAGATCATTTTCTGACTACTAGATTGTAATGATGACTGTCCAAATCGGACATAGCAGTGAAAATGAAAACATGTTTGGATATTTTGTTGCCAAAAATGAAATGGTTTATTATTACAAGGCAATTTTTTCATGTAGATATGGTATTAGTGTTGTTTAATGGTTAGAGAAAAACATATATATTCAACAATACCTGTCTTGATTTTTCAAAAAATTTAGTGACAGAATATAATACCAAAATCTTACAAATTAACCTACTGAAAGAAAAAGCTAATAATATAGAATTACAAATGCAATTTACTTAATTTTCTTTTTTGTAAGAGAAATAATACAGAGTATATTATTCCTCGAGTTTTTTTTTTTTTTTTTTTAATTTAAAGCCATTTTAATATGCTTGTCAGTTTTGAATGAAAAACCTAATTATTCTGCTACCCTACCCCAGAACATGGACAAATTCAGATCATGGAAATTGTTTATCGCGTTTAATTAAGTTTTTTTTTTTTTTTATCAAGTATTATTATTGATTGATAATATTAATTTTTAAAACACGATAAAATATTATCGATCCTAAAAGAAAATTGAAAATTGAAAAAAATCAAAACCTTATATATATAGTTATATATGTGATAACTAGAAATGCAAAGAAAGTCAACAAAGGTATTGTCGGTAAGGTGAATCTTAAATAGCATTTAATTCACTAATTAGAAACTATTTATAGAAAGGGATTTTATATATTTCTTGGTATGCATGATATGAATACTGTAATTAAAGTAAAAACTCACGTAAGATTGTCTCACATAAGACCTCATATGAGATTGAATTTTTTATAGCTTTATGTGAAATAAAAAAAAAAATTGAATGAATTGACTAGCTTTGTTGATTCATATGAATTTTGTCTTATATAAGGTTTTATATGAGACCGTCTCACGTAAGACCTACTCCTGTATTAAATACTATTGAATATTTGAATTAATGGATTTCAACTGTTGAATTGTAAGACCTACTCATGTATTAAATACTATTGAATTAATGGATTTCAACTATTAATTAACTTCGTACTAACAAATTGATTGATATTTTTTTAATAGATTATTTTTTTCTTTATTGATTTGGGATCCATTTTACAATAGACATTTGGAATTCTTCCCTTTTCTTCTCATTGTATTAAATCCATCAAGCACCCAACGGTCCCAACCTTGTATTGCATTTGAATAAAAGAATTTCGAAGATATGTTTAAAATTCATAATAATGAATTTATTTGTGGTTCTTTAAATTAACTAGTTTTTTTCTGGTACGATCGATGCACAGGCCATAAATTTTTAAATAATATAGTTATAATGTAGTTAAATAGGAGTGCAATATATATGTATTTAAAATATGTGAATTTATTTTACAAAAATATAACATGAATGAAATAATAATTTTCGATTATAGATTATATATTTTAAATAATTCGATTGATAATAAAGATTTTGTGTTTGATGAAATAGTAATTAATTGAAAATATCAAATAAAAATCACAATCTAAAAAATTAATTTGAAACGCTTCTTTATAGACAACATTTGTGATAGTCATGTTCCTTATATATATATATATATATATATATATATATATATATATATATATATATATATATATAAACACAATAAATTATAAATATATCTTATATATTCATGACATTATAAAAGAGTTCTATTCCAAACAATTGTTTTCATATCTTTTATCTTATTCTAGAAAATTATCTTTTCATTATATTTATATATTTATATAATTATTTTTCTGAATGTTTCAATAAAATTGTTTTTTACTTACTTTTCTATCACACAAAACACATTCATAGCTAAATAAATCACCATGATTATCATAAGGTAGGATTTCATGTCCTTATACAAAACGATAATTTATCATCCAGAGTGTTTTCAAAGGATCAACATTCCTTAGCATATTGAAAACCGGTGTCATTTAAATGATATCCAATTAAATAAAATTTGTAGTATATGAAATGCGTAAATGATGTGTTTTGATTTTCAAGAATGATAGAATGTTGATAGTAGTTAATGGTTTTTTTTTTTAATTTGTTCATTAATTATTCTAGATATGATATGATTGTCGATCAATATCTTCCGAATCCCCTTATAAATCAAGTATGTTTATATTGCATCGATATATTATTATGGCATTCAGTAAGCAAAATATGAAATATGCACTATTACATTTTCAAAAACTAATAATATTTTTTTTATGAAAATGATTTTTATTTTCATTTTGTGGGAATGTATGACAAATTTTAGAAATATAAAATTTCATCTTTTAAGAGAATTATATAAAATAAAATAAAATCATGATTTGAGAATTAAACTATATCTTTTACTATTTCAATTTTAATTAATAATAATTGCGTAATTTCTTATTGAATGAATGAATTTCCCGAAATTGCAAGCTAACTTTTAGCAAGATATATAAATCACATGATAGTTACTTGCAACCAAGGGTGAAAATTTCGATTTCGACAGAAATTTCAGTACCTTGATTTTACAGATCTTTCGGTGAAAAATTCGATGGAAATTCCAATATTTTGATGAAATTTCGAAGGAAATTTCGATTTCTAAAGTTAAATTTTACTGATATTTCGTGAAATTTTTATCCTTGGTTGCAACATAGATTTTATTTTTATGGGTTAAGGATAGAGATAATAATGAAATATTAAAGTTAGAAATTTTAAAACGACAATTAATTAGCAACAAAATTAAACTTTTAATATATAATTTATTGTGCATAGAGTTGACACATCAATATGCTCGTTGGTGAAGGATCATTTCCACACTTCAAATTGAATGCATATGAAATGTGATAAGAACATATTTGTCCCAAAGCTTTTGATTGATGTACTATTGTAGCATATAAGAATTTGTTCTAGCTAAATTTACCCAAGTTATATGATGAAGTAATTTAATAATTGAAGTCATACCTTAGTCCGATTTTTGATAGTTTGATCTGGTGTGGACTTACAAACTTCATTTGTCTTGATTTCATGTAAAAGATACAATTTAAATGGGATAAATTAACTTGATTGATATAAGTTTTGGTGATTTAAAAACTATTATAATTATGCTTCAAACCAAACATTTGAGTTATCACGACCTTTATTGATTTTAAATTTGTTTATATCAAATCCTTAATATTCAAAATTTTCAAGCGCAGTTTTACTATAGTTTACAAGGTTAATTGTTGGAAAAATTACAACATTTATTTAAATTGTCATTTTAAGCAACCTTTTCACTATTGATTTAAATAACATAGCCTTATTGCATGTTCTTCTTTTCTTTTTCTTTGTTTTTAATTAAAATTAATTTTGGAAAACTTGCATATTTTTTAATAAGCTTGCGGGAAGGGGAGGGGAAGGAGACAAAAAAGATGAGAACATTGGGATGAAAAGTTCTAAATTGATAAATAAATAAAAACAATCAACATTTTAGTCAAAAAAAAATGTTATTTTAATTAATAGAATATTTTCTGATTAAAATAACAATTCGAGTAAAACTTATGATTTTTCTGACAATTAACCATATTTTATACCGCTAGAAATTATAGTCTAATCCTATGCTCTTGGGATAGTGATTTTTTATAATTCTATTTAATAATAAGTTCATGGACCAACTTATTTAAATTAATAAGTTCTATTTTATCTATAGCTGCTTTAACTTTTGACCTTGTGATAGATAATCTGATTAAAATTCTGTTGACAACTTTTAGGCCAATTATATGCAATTATTAAAGTGGTTTTTGTACTATCATTACATCATATATCATCTTGTCACTAGTATAAAAATGAATAGGACACTTAGATTTGTTTAAGCCGATAATGACAGTTAACGGTATAAACGGTCTCTATTAAATTAAACATATTTATAAACAAATTGATTGTTTATTAAATTAATTTGAAACAGTTATTTAGTTGGATTTGGTTATTAGCTTGGATGACATTAGTCAACCACAACGAGTGGTTACTACTAATTAAGCATTGTTTAATGATTTATTTATATTTTATTATCCAAATTTGATTGGTTGCTCATCTCTTGAAGCTGCTGAAAGTACTATTTTGCACGTGCATTTTTTTTTTTTAATTAGTGAACATACCCCTTTTTTTAAGTAATAAAGGCACTTGTGTGGCTATCCGCACTCCAGAAATTATTGAACACACCCCATTTTAGTGTTTTTATATTTTTCATTTGTATAGAAAATGAGGTGTATTCAGTAATTTCTGGGGTGCAGATAGCCGCACCCCTAAAGGCATTTGAGTTGTCCCAATCACCACATTTTACAAGATTGTAGTTTGATCTCCGAATTTTAAAAATTAGCAAAACAATCATGATCTTAACAAATTATTGCAATTCTAATCACATTTAATTATTTTGAAGATCACAATTTCAACATTTACATAGAAATCATGACTTTAATAATTAATATATTATTGTTTAACTTTAACACGCGCTATCTTGTTTGACACATGAATTTGATCATTGGAGAATACAATTATATTTTGAATTGTAACAGTAAGTTAAAATCGTAATTTTTTCTCTAAATTTTAAAGGTCGTGAGTAAATTACAAGTTTTTAAGAAAATAGTGATTTTATTTATTATTATTTTTTGTCAAATTCAAAAATTCAGGATTAAATTATAATTTTGGAAAAAAAAAAATCAATTAAGCCTAAAAGTAACTCTGATGCTGAAGTAGAAGATAAATAATAAGAATAAAAACCTATTATACAAGATTCGGGAACAAAGAACAAGAGTTGAAAAGAGCATTCAAATTGATTGATGTATAAAGTACGTCCCCATAGATCTTTGTTTCTTTTAAAGGAACAATTTATTATAGCTATTAAAAATAATACTTCATCCATCCTACAGATAAATTTGTTACTATATTAATATAGTTTATAATTTTAATTTTATATATGTTCTTAATTAATAAATGTATATTGAATCACTACATTTCAACTCCTTGTTTACTTTTTGAAACCAAAAAAAATATTTTATTCAATGCTAGAATTATTGAAAACTAAGGATATAATTGGAATTTCAAATATTTTATTAATTTGTGTGAAAATATAAGTATCTCTGTTCTTGTGGATGAAGGCACTATTTCATATAGAAACACGCACAAAATATATATATATAATATTTTTTTTTTTTTGGAATTGATGAAGTATTTATTGATTGTTGATTAAATTTAATTCTAAAACTTATTTTACGAGCCATGAAGTTGAAGTTATTAATATAAGCTTTTGGTGAAAAAGGTAAAAGAATTAGAAAATAAGGTATTCTTCCAATTTTAAGATTTGGAACTATTCAGTTTTAAAATTTATGAGAACTTGCTTTCTTTAACATTGTTAATCTACAATGAATTGATCAATAATAGAGGTTAGAATTAATTAATTATTATTGATCATTTATTGATATTATGATACAAATACATTCATGTTATATATATTGTTGTGAAATCAACTAATATACACTGAAGCAATAGACCAGAAACAATCAAAATATCACCATGCACAACCATGAACAATCTCCATGCATGCAGAAATTGGAATTGAAGAAACGCGCTACGATTTACGTGGTTCGGATCAAAATACGATCCTACATCCACGGGAGCCAACCAGTAACTTCTATTATTAGCAACCGAACAAAGAAATTACATCAGCTAAGCAAGAGAAAGAAATCTGCAGAATGAAACCCTAGAAACCCTAGAATTTTGGGGAAGAACAAAGATGCTATCTACAGATGATTCTCTAGTGTTTACAAGTGATGATAATAATTCTTTCAACACTAATCCAAGATATACATATATACTCCTTCTCCACGCCGGTTTCAAGATGCTGCAACAAACTCTCTCAGCTTTAACAACCTGCAACAGCTTGCATGTGCTTGCATGTGCTTCCTCCTGCCAAGTCATCAATCCTAGTGCATCCTCAGCCGTTTGATCGCTTCCATCGCAGCTCAACTGTGGACCACTTGATTCTACAATTCTCCACCTTGGTCCTCAGTTGCATCACTTGATTAGCTCCACCTAGACTTGCTCAGCCACCTGGATCGATTAGATCTCCTGGATCCCATACTTAGACCAACTTTAGGCAATGTGTGAACTTTGCAATAGGTAGAACTTTAGTCAAGGCATCTGCAGGATTGTTTTCAGTCCCAATCTTCTTTACCTCGACCAATCCCTTCTGCACCACATCTCTGATAAAGTGTAGTTTAATATCCACATGTTTTGTCCTCTCATGAAACATAGGATTTCTCATCAAGTGCAAAGCACTCTGGTTGTCACAATGCAATGACACTTGTTGGTTCTTCCCTGTGATTTCTGATAGAATTCCCTTTAACCATAGAGCTTCCTTTATGGCTTCAGTTGCAGCAATATACTCAGCTTCTGTAGATGATAAAGCAACCACCTTTTGAAGACTTGCCTTCCAACTAATAGCTCCACCATAACCAGTAAAGATGTACCCTGAGATAGACTTTCTTGTATCCAAGCATCCTGCATAGTCTGAGTCTACAAACCCTTGTAGTATATCTGCATTTTCATCTCCTTGAGCATAGAACAAACCTATCCCAGCTGTACCTCTTAAATATCTCATCAACCACTTAAGAGCATGCCAATGTGCTTTTCCTGGATTTCCCATGAATCTGCTTAGAATGCTAATTGAGTAAGCCAAATCAGGTCTTGTACAAATCATGCAATACATAATGCTTCCTATTATATTTGCATAAGGGACATCCATCATGTACTTCTCATCTTCTTTACTACCTGGAGCTTGAGCTGCACTTAGTTTGAAATGTGTTGCAATTGGAGTAGCTACTGCCTTAGCTTCTCCCATTCCAAACTTAGTTAACACCTTTTCAATGTAACTCTTCTGTGATAGCTGCAAAGTACCATGGCTCCTATTTCTTGAAATATCTATTCCAAGAATCTTCTTGGCATTCCCCAAATCCTTCATTTCAAACTCTCTTTTAAGTTTAGCTTTGAGCTGTTCTATCTTTTCCTTGCTTTTTCCAGCAATCAAGATGTCATCCACATACAAAAGTAACAATATTTGCTGCTCAATTTGTAGTTCTCCACTGTAGTAGACACAACTATCATAGCTACTTCTCATATATCCAATGGATTTCAAGAAAGCATCAAACCTCTTATTCCATTGTCTTGGAGACTGTTTTAAACCATATAGAGGTCTTTTCAGTAGACATACTTTCTCTGAATCCCCTTCTTCAAAGCCAGGTGGTTGTTTCATGTAAATGATCTCCTCAAGCTCACCATGTAGAAAGGCTGTAGTAACATCCATTTGCTCAAGTTCTAAATCAAACTGAGCTACTAATAAGAGCAGCAATCTGATAGAAGTTTGTTTCACTACTGGAGAAAATATTTCATTGAAGTCAACACCTTCTTTCTGAGTGAACCCCTTAGCAACCAACCTTGCCTTGTATCTCGGTGGTTGAACTCCTGCTATTCCTTCCTTCCTCTTGAATATCCACTTGCAACCAACCAATTTCTGATTCTTTGGCTTATTTGCAAGTATCCAAGTTCCATTCTTCTCAAGAGACTTCATTTCCTCAATCATGGCTTGCATCCATAGCTCCTTATCATTGCTACTGATTGCAGCTTGATATGATTCAGGTTCATGCTCATTTGGTTCAAGTGCTATAGTTAAAGCATAGGCTATTGTATCTGCAAAACCATACCTTTGAGTTGGTTTGACAACTCTTCTTTGTATGTCCCTTACCAACTGATATCATCAGTTCCATCAACCTGTTGATCTTCTTCAGTGTTATTATCAATGTCATTTTCTACTTCAGATATTTTATGGTTGAGCTCCACTTCAAAATCAGCACATTTGCTATCAGCAGTAGGGTCCTTGTTTCTTGCTTTAACAAGTGGGAGCTCAGTCTCATTGAACACTACATCTCTGCTGATGATGCACTTCTTAGAGTCAGGTTCCAGGCACCACAACTTGTACCCCTTTACTCCATCTGGATAGCCAAGTAGAATGCATTTCAATGCTCTAAGCTTCAATTTGTCTTGCTTGATGTGTGCATAGGCTGCACATCCAAATACTCTTAGATGTCTTAGATCAGGCTTGCTTCCACTCCAAATCTCCTGAGGGCACTTGAAATCCAAAGCTGTAGAAGGGCTTCTATTAATCAAGTGTGCTGCTGTTTTCACTGCTTCTCCCTAGAATTGCTTGCTCAATCCAGCAGTAATTAGCATGCATCTAACTCTTTCCAATAGAGTTATATTCATTCTCTCTGCCAATCCATTTTGTTGAGGGGTTCCTCTTACTGTTTCATGTCTTGCAATTCCATGTTTGGTGCAAAATGTGTTGAACTGCTCATTAACAAATTCCAAGCCATTATCTGTTCTGAGCTTCCTTATCTTCTTGCCCGATTGATTCTCCACTAAAACCTTCCACTCCTTAAAGGCCTTGAATGCTTCATCTTTTGATTTCAGTAGCATAACCCATACCTTCCTAGTATGATCATCAATCACAGACATAAAGTACCTTGCACCTCCCATTGTAGGGGTTTTAGAGGGTCCCCACAAATCTGAATGTATATAATCAAGAGGTTCTTTTGAAGTGTGTTTCCCAGAAGTGAACTTGATTCTTGTACTCTTGCCCAATACACAATTCTCACAGAAATCCAGCTTCTCTATTTTGTCTCCACACAATAGATCTTGCTTGCTTAGTTCATTCAGTCCCCTTTCACTTATGTGGCCCAATCTTAGATGCCAAATGTGTGATTTGTCTTCTTTAACATTGGCTGCAGTGGCTGTAATGGTAGAGCCTTCAAGGATATATATTCCATTCACTAGATTTGTCTTCATAACAACTAAGGAACCTGATAGAACTTTCATCTTCCCTTCTTTTGATCTCACTTCATAACCATCTTTATCTAGCATGCCCACAGATAAGAGATTTCTATAGAGATCAGAGACATACCTCACATTGGCTATTAGCTTGTCTGATCCTGTTGAGAACTTTAGCTTTACTAATCCAATGCCTTTGATCTTGCATATCTGATTATTTCCAAGAAACACTGATCCACCTTCATACTCCTTTAGTTCTGTAAACCATGCTTTATTGGATGTCATGTGGAATGAGCATCCAGAGTCCAGCACCCATTCTTGCTCATGTTTGTCATGAGAAACCATTAGAATATCAGCTGAGTCATAACCATCAGAAGCAATCGAGGCATCACCCTTCTCATTTGGTTTATTTTCTCCTTTCTTTCTCTCTGGACAGTACTTTCTACTGTGCCCTTCCTTTTTACATTTCCAACACTTCTTTGCAGTAGGATTCCTAGATCCTTTTGGGCCCTTAGATCTTGATCTTGATTTCCATCTTCCTTTACTTGGATCTCTCTTTTCTGATCTTCCTCTAACATTAAGACCTTCCCCAGTAGCTTCTTTGTTTTCATTTCTTCTTTGCAACTCTTTAGAGTTCAGTGCACTTTTCACCTCAGACATAATGAGTGTTTGTTTACCATATAGCATGGTATCAACAAAGTGTTCATATTCTTTTGGTAATGAGCTTAAGAGGATAATTGCTTGATCTTCATCCTCAAGCTTTACCCCTACTGCATTTAGATCCAGGATGATTCGATTGTAATCATCCAAATGCTTCCTCATCTCCTTCCCTTCCTCCATGTTCAGAGTGTAAAGTTGCTTCTTCAAATATAATCGGTTTGCCAAAGATTTCTTCATGTAGATCGATTCCAATTTAGTCCAGATCCCCAGAGCCGTTGTCTCCTCTGAAACTTCTCTAAGGACTTCATCACCAAGGCTCAGAATCAGAGCACTATGAGCTTTAGATAGGATTTCAGTAGCAATCTTCTTCTCTGTACTGTTTGGAGCTTTTTCATCAATGGCAGCTTCAATTCCTTGTTGAACTAGAAGTGCCTTGATCTTGATTCTCCACAAATTGAAATCATTCTCCCCACTGAATTTCTCCAGGTCAAACTTGGCAGAACTCATGTCTTGATGGATTGAAAAGAAAACTCCCTTATTCTTTGGATAAGAGATGATCTTCGTGATTTCGATTTTGATGAACCAGTTGATTCTCAGATCTTCGAAAATATCCACGTTCACCGCACCAATTGTTGTGAAATCAACTAATATACACTGAAGCAATAGACCAGGAACAATCAAAATATCACCATGCACAACCATGAACAACCTCCATGCATGCAGAAATTGGAATCGAAGAAACGCGCTACGATTTACGTGGTTCGGATCAAAATACGATCCTACATCCACGGGAGCCAACCAGTAACTTCTATTATTAGTAACCGAACAAAGAAATTACATCAGCTAAGCAAGAGAAAGAAATCTGCAGAATGAAACCCTAGAAACCCTAGAATTTTTGGGAAGAACAAAGATGTTATCTACAGATGATTCTCTAGAGTTTACAAGTGATGATAATAATTCTTTCAACACTAATCCAAGATATACATATATACTCCTTCTCCACGCCGGTTACAAGATGCTGCAACAAACTCTCTCAGCTTTAACAACCTGCAACAGCTTGCATGTGCTTGCATGTGCTTCCTCCTGCCAAGTCATCAATCCTAGTGCATCCTCAACCGTTTGATCGCTTCCATCTCAGCTCAAATGTGGACCACTTGATTCTACATATATATATATATAATTCACCTATGAGAGAAATAATTTTACAATGAGTAATTTCATGTAGACAATACTAGATATAACGTAATAATGACAGAAAGTGTCATATAAACTACACAAAAACTTCGTTAAGACGATGTTTGAGATGACATCTCCAAACCCATTATTATAATTATTACATCTTCATGTGATAGAGAAATGTTTGTGCATGAATGATCAGTTTAATTATTTCATCTTCATGTCATACAGTTGTGCATGAATGTGTTGAATTATTATCATTCATAAGTCGATCTCACGACTCACTGATAAAATTATTATAATAGTATCATCCAAAAGCAACTAATTATTAGAATAAAACATTATTTTGATTCAATCATTAAATTAGGAGATGAAAAAAATTTATCACTAAATTTCAACTACTAGTATTTTAGTGACTAATGATTACATCTCAAATTGTCTCGTATATACGATAGAAATGATATTTTCTGATCGAGAAGGGCTTATGTGCCCTAGGGGCACATATCTTAGATCTGTGCCCTCAACCCGCTCCAACCTCATATATATACATATCTTTTATTTTTATTTTTTCTTTCTTCCTGTGCTTCCTTCCCCTCTTTCTCTTTCTCTCTCTCTTTTTTTTTTCTCTTTCTTCACTGCGCGTTGTTCCTTCTTTTTTTTTTTCTCTCTTCTTCTCAATTTCTTCATATGAATGCTACAAATTTAGGGTTCTTATTTTTCTAATACTCCAACAAGTTCTTTTCTTCCTAATTTGTATAAAAATCTAAGGTTTTTATTTTTCAATAACTTGCAATTTTTTATATCTTACTCCGATTCATAACAATATACTATATAATTGATGCAACAAACACCATAGTTGGTTATTGATTGAGTAATATGAATTTGCATAATTTTGGGGATCGAAGAAAATAATAAAAATCTTGTATTTGAAAATTTTAAGATTTGAGGTATTACAGATTTGTTTTGTAGGTATTACATACATGAACTATAAGTATTACATAATTGCATGCTTGAATGAAAAATAAGTTATGAAAAATAGTTTTGAGGTATTACAGATTTGTTCTATAGGTATTACATACATGCAATATAGGTATTACAATATTATATGCTTGAATAATATGTAAGTTATGAAAATACTTTTGAGGTATTAGTAATTTGTTCTATAGATATTAAAACAAATAAATGACTTCATGACAATTTGAACAATTTGAAGAAGAATAAGAACAGGAAGATAAATAAGAAGATATACAAAAAAAATAAGAAGAATAACAAATTGATAAGAAAAAGAAGATATACAAAACAAATAAGAAGAATAACAAATTGATAAGAAAAGAGATTAAGAAGAAGGAGAAAGAAGAAAAAAAAAAGAAAAAGATGAAAACAACACTGCATAATACCTTAAAGATAAATATGTGATACCTGAAAAGTAAATGTGTGATACCTGAACATAATACATTATATACAATTAGGTGCGTGTGCGGCGCACATCAACTATGGTGTAGCCGTGCGTGGATGAGCGTGGGAGCGGCCCACGTGCCTGATTAGATTGGGGACACGGATCTAAGATCCGTGCCCCGAGTGCATATATGTTTTTGCCTTTCTGATCATATATGAATTTATCATTCACCAATATTTTTTCTTGTAACATATATATATATATATATATATATATATATTTTGTTGTTTTTATCAACATCATGCAATGGTTAAAAAAGAAAAAAAAAAAAGCTAAATTTTGTTTTTTGTGTGTAGTTTTGAAAGGTAAGATGGTCTCGGAAAATAAGCGTTGGATAGAGAATCTATTTTGAAAGGATGGTGAATCTTAAAATCCAATCGAATTAACACCTAAACTAAAGTATAAATTAATAAATAAAAGCAAAAAAAAAAAAGCAAAAAAAAAAAAAAAAAAAGGAGAAGAACGATGAAAGCGAGAGAGCGAGGAAAAGCGCGTGAGTGAAGGAGACGCATCATACGAGCTCCCAATTTCGGGAATAGTGTGCATGCACCAAACACGCCCTTACCCTGAAAATGACGTGACACAATAAATTCTATTCCTAATTCTCAGTCCCCACTTGTTGGGGTTTTTATTTTTTCTTTTTCTTTATTTTTCTTCCCTTTGCCTATCCATTTTGGTGATTCTCCTCCATCTACTTACATGATTGCAAATCAGATTCATGTACTACGGGCTTTACACATTTTAAAATACGTTATATTGATTTTTAAATTAAAATAGAGATTTTAGTACAGATGATCCGATCTGACATGATTGAGGGATGTCAAATAGGTGGGGTAAAATGATCATTTTCTTCTCATTCTGTTAGATGGGTCAAATTTATTTACAAGATGTTATAAATTCTTTTGATAAGAGAGATAAAGAAAATTGTCCATCGTAGAAAAATAAAAACTATTGTGTCTTTTCTTTTTTTTTTTCTCCTACAAACGATGTTTAATATATGCACAACTAAATATATGGACTATGGATCTTAATATGATCATATTATCTTGAGATGGAATAAGACAATATCATTTGATTGTTTTTTTTATTTATATTTTATCAATTGAACAAGATCTTAGTCATGGCCCATGGAATTTGCAAGATTGATGGAAAATGTAGCATCTGACTAAATTGAAATGCTTTTAGACTAAATATGAGGAAAAAATATTACATCAGAAAATTGAATGATTTTTCACAAAAACTCATGTGAGACGGTCTCACATAATACCTTACGTAAGACGAAGCTTTATATAGTTTTATGTGAGATCGGTTTAACCATTTTGAATGGATTGACCCACTTTTATTTATCCATTTAAACTTTATTTACATAAGATCTTACGTGAGACCTACTCATGATTTTTTTATGTATTGAACATGATCTTAGTCATGAAATTTGCAAGATTGATGGAAAATTTGGCATTTGACTAAATTGAATTGCTTTTAGATTATCCATGAGGGAAAAAATTACAGTAATAAATTTCTATCAATGGTAAATAGGTAAAAAATTCATGATCGATCAAGATTCAATAATTGTAGATCCAAGGGTTGAAGTTGTTGATGTATTAATAGTTTAATACACAATGTAGTAATAGTTATTATAGTATTTTATTTATGGAGCGTGCAAATTATACCAACTTCTTTTTTTCAAAAACAAATAACTACGGTCTTTTTACTGCCACTGACTCCTTTTGCTGTGATAGTGATATTTACCAAAATTGGGTTGTAAAGCTTGTATATATCCTCGGACATTTGTTCTGATCAATGAAGTTAGTTATTTTGTACATCCTAAATAATTAAAGAGAAAAAAAAAGTAAATAATGGGCCACTTTTTAAAAAAAAGAGTAAATAATGATGGGCCACTCTGGTTGTTGAGGTCAAAAGTGCGGAACAAATTCGAGTCACACATTAAATAAATCGAATCGGATTAAGTAAAATCAACCAAACGAATTGAATAAAGCAATAAAAGAACACAAAACTGGGCTTGGGGGTCTGCCCGGGTGAATGAGATCAGGTGGTTTGGCTCAAAGTTGGCCGTCAAAACGCTATTTTTGTATAAGTTTAAGAGGAAAATCTCTTTATATGCTTGAATTACAATAATTTTGGAATTTTTTTTCGATTAAGATTTAGTCATATTTATAGACTAGTTCTAAAATAGGAATACAAATTAAATCCATCGATCTTTGGGGTCTAAATACGGAGAAACACACATATTATTCTATCTACATCAGATATGATTTGGTTACAGATTGTGTTTCCTTGTAGGATGAGATATACTTGTGGATTTTTCTTGAAACATGCTAAGGCAATTGACTTCTTCCGGGATGAGAGGATCACTGGTCACCCAGCTTTCTCACATCTTCAAACTAGCTCACCTTACCTCTGGTCAGTCGAGTCTCAGACCGGCTCTTATGAGACCTGCATTGGTCGGCTCAGTCTGGTCGGCGAACCCTTCCGGCTTGGTATCCAGACGAGACGGGCTCAGATCGCAGGATACAACACGGATTATAGTGATTACAAATCATACTAGAGACTAATAATATTGGATTAATAATTTTAAAAGATCGAAATTATTATTTTCAAATTAACCAAATGTAAGTTTGAAACTAAATTACTATAAAATATATAATTATTTATCAAGTGATAAAAAAATTATTAACTTTCAAATTAATTAAACTCGATATTCTTGAATGCTTCAAAAATATTCTATACATAAAATATGTCAAAAATAATTATCTACATTCCATGTTCTTGTGTTTACACCTTCTTGCTTTTATCCTAATTTTGTTAAACATGTAATATATTTGAGAGACACTTGTGTGGTCGGGGGCATGGATCAACCCAACAGCCCCCATCCACTCATTTGTATTTTTTTTTTTTTCATTTCTTATCCTTAATCCCTAATTCTCTCTCCTTCTTCTTTACATTGCGCACCTTCTTCTTCTTATTATTCCTTACGTCGTCTTCTTCTCTATTTTTTTTTCTCTTTATTCAAATCATGATTTGTGTTAGTGGATTGGAAAGTAATGATATGTTTCTTGATGGAGTTTTGGATGAATTCTAATCGATTGAGGATTATTCCTTTGAAGATGTGTTGAATTCGACGAATTGTGTGGATAATTTAGGTTGTGGAATAGAGGGTTTTTTTAACTTTGATGGATAAGGGGAAGAAGATCAATTTATATATATATATGAAGTTCTTACATTCTTTGTTTTGCTAATAAATGACACTTCTTGTTGGAGTTATGATGTATTGTTCTTTCATTGCATTTATGTTAATAGCTCTGTTTTCTTGATAAGATTGTTGTTTCAATTTCATAAAATTAGTTGCAGAAAATTCGATGAAGAAGATGATGAAAATTCACATTTGAAATTTTAATATTTTAAATTTACAATCTACAATACACTGATACCTTCAGAAAAAAAAAGGTGGGGGCATGGTCCGCACGGATCTAGAACCGTGCCCCTAGAGCATACAAGTTTTTGCCAATATATTTTAGTTATATTTAGTTATGCAAGTAATAACTTTTAGTTATATGAATAATATTTTTACCTTATATTTCAATAAAATAAGATAATGAAGTTATGTGATGCAACAAATACATTTATGTAATAAAACAAATACATTTATAAATACAATCCATATTTAGTTTGTTTCTAATTTTTCTGCAATATGTTCTATCTTGCTGAAATAATTGATATTTAATATTTAAAATGTTTGCAATAAAATAATCATCAACTCACGGAATTATGATGTGATGTTTGAAATCAATCAAATCATCAACATGCTACAGGAAAGAAGTTTGAGAAGAAATAGAAGAAGAAGAATTACAGGTGGGTGAGAGAGAAAGAGAAAGGGAAAAAAGAAAAAAAAAAAAAATTAAAGATCTAGATTCTACAATACAGAGGGGTGGAAGATAAAGAATAGGAGGAAAAGCAGAACCGCACTGTGAAGAAGAGAAGAAGAGGGGGATGCTATGTGAGAGAGAAAAAAAGAACAAGAAATATAAATGAACAGAAACGGTTTGGGTTGGGTCAAGTTGCACGAATCCTATGATCCACGTTCAGTGATGACATGGGTGCAACTCTAAAAAATGACTTATTGTTGGTTAAATTGTCTCTCACATTTGACACATTTTTCACATCTAAAAGAAAGAAAATGTTGAGTGTGTGGGTTTTTTTATTTTTTTTTCCCTCATTCTTTTTTATTTAAGTTTTTTAATTGCTTTGCTTCGTGGACCCCACCCACAAAAAATATATCATTCATGTGAGTGATGATAATAATGTGTTTAAGATGTATAAAATTCTACTATTACACATGCAATGTTCTCCAATATCAGACCCCCAAGATTACATGTCTGTTGCATCAAGCCATCTAAGTGTTGGCAGGTGATTTCAAATGGGTCCCACCCACCTTTTTTGCTTTGTATCATTGAAATATTGCATTTTCAAGAACATCACTCATCACCCTTGTATAACAAAATTGTAGCATTTCCTACTAAGTGAAACTCATTAGGTTTAAATGGGAATTCAATTGTTTTATCTGAGATTCAATATGAATTGGTTGATCAGAGTTTTCTCTACGAAAAATACGAATCATAGCTCAAGTAGACTCGTTTTCATAATATTGGAAGTAACATGAAAACAAGTTGAATTTAAAGAAGGTACAAAACGCATCATTCTGAATTTAGAATCAAATTGTGTTGGTGTAATGGGCAATAGAAAAAATGATTTCATTATAGGCACAAAAGTTAGATTCGTACATCACAACGTTTGTTTCAACACACCAAACACTAGTCTCCAAACCCAATGTGTGCAAATATAGATTAAACCCTTATGTTATGTAAAGAATTACATAATAAGCCAAACATTCCCTAGATCTCACACAAATATACACGCAATACACAACGACAAACAAATCATAACAAAAGAATTATCAAAATTAACAACCAGCATCATATAACACACTTCCACAACCAGAAACAATTGGTTCCATCATTGGGTGGAATCGATTGGTGTACCAGTCCTCGCCTGAGATATCCTGTTCGCGTATATTGTCACCAACCGTAGTTGTGTGCTGTTCAGCCCCTCCAAATATGGCAAAAACGCTTTCCCCAGCATGATGTAAATATCGACTAGACAGAAAACAACAGTCTGCGATGCAATGGAAAATGCATGTGAATTCAATCATCAGCAGGGCGTAAGAAGAATAATATAACCAAGGATATAGATATGCTCCAAGACTTTTTCAATTAAAGATTTCATTTGCATGATTTTCAGAATTTGTTTTAAAGTTTAAACTTTATTATTATTTTGGTGGGGGGGGGGGGGGGATAGAAAAGTGATTTTCACCTTACGAACATCTGCACTCTGGTTCCCAAAAGCATCAAAAAGAGCAGGCAAAAATGAGGGTAATTGAGCCATCAGTTCCTCTTGGGAGAGCCTGCCCACAAGCTGCAGATAATAGAAGTAACGTGACGATCCGGAACAATTACAAACGTGACAATATGTTAGGTTCTATATGATTCTCAAAACACAGCATAAATTAGCAAGGGTGCTTCCGAGTCCATGAAGCTCTAGTTGAAAAACTTCAACTACAGTCTTATAGATAAATATTGGCAGACTAGCATTGTCTTAGGTCAGAAATCCGTAAGCAGCCAAATCATAAAGTAAAACTAGAATTGCCAAATGAAAAGGACAAAAATCTACGATCATTTATTTTCAAAGTTCTTTTCATATGAATATTGGAAAGCAGCCATTGTTCCATCTCAAACATATAATTCCTCAAAGAATTACCTTTGTTAAGCAGTTTATGCACGTGACAAGTGTTCTCTCATCTTCAGTAACAAGCAAAGGAACAATAACCTGCAGCATCAAAGAAGGTAATATATATTAAGACAGTGCTCCAAACATGAAAAATAAAAATTTCTAAATGTCATGGCATATTAACCTGTAAATAAATTGTGATATACTTACACTTAGACATCTGAATGGATCATATTGTGACAACACTATAGTTAAGCAATGTTCCGATTCATTGGACACCTGAATTCAAAAGTAGACATTATAAGACGAAGATATAACCAGTAGGAAAATTACATATAGGTTCAGAAAAGACAATTTACTTTCGGAATGCTGTCCTTTGTAACATGAAGCAGCTTCTCAATTACAATCTCAACAGAATCCTCCATTGAATCCTTCTGGAGAAGAAGAGAGGAGATGGTGAGGGATGGCAGAAATTTCTATGAAAGGGAGAACTTCAAGATGTTCTATACATATAGACAACAGACCTGATTCTTCAACATTTCAACAATGAGAGAGAGAGCCAACTCGCGTATTGATGAGTCAGAATCATCCAGCACTTCAAGTACAGCCGTTAATATCTGATTGAAATACTGAAACATGACATTTATATAGTAATCAGAGACAAGATATTTCAGGATGATTGATCAAATATGCTGAAATGGCCACAGCAAAGAGGCTCCTGCAATAGTTATCTAAGGTTATGTAAAGGTGGAAATTTTGAACTTGAAAGGGAAGGTTTCAAATGACTCCATATTTAATTGGATTTCAAATCCACCAAAAAAGTTCCAAATGAGAAACTCTTAAATGAACTAGTTGTGAGAGATTTTCCAAATCCTTCAATTCAATGCAATCCAATGCTCTATTTGACTTGTCTTCACTTGACATCAGGTTATTGCACTCAACTAGCTTATACCCATCATATGAGAAGCATTGGATCAAATGGTGTCTAGCCTTTTGAAAGGAAGATCATCTGTCATAAGCACAGCTATTTCATATGTTGCAAAGACAAGTTTTTTTTTCTTTTTTCTTTTTAACGGGAAATGGGAATTCTCTCTTTAGGCAGGAAGATCTTTGGTTGCTTCCCAGTCCTATACCTTGCCTATACTATGGGCTCCCATTGAGAAATCCTAATGGAATTCAAACCCAAACTCTATTCACATTATGATTTATTAACCGCATTGGCTTTTCTTCTTCATTTAATTTCACAAAACAAAGTCGAATTCTCATTTGCTTAAGAAAATCAATATCATAGGAGAAGTAAACCCTTGAAATAGCAAACGCTAATTTGAGAAAACTGAAGGATACAAATATTGAAGACATCACTTCGACACCCCAAGAAACAAAAGAAAAAAACTAGGGGATGAAATCTAAGCCTGCAATTATTTGGAAGTGCTTAGCATAAAAAATATACATTTGATAAATGGATGGTATGAATAGAAATGAATATGAACAAGAAAAGAAAACAAGGCAGATATATAGGCATAATTAGATGGGAGAATTCAAAATACATCCCATACCTTGCTCCAAATAGAGTGATCGCTAGATATAGAAACTTCAATCAACTGTTGAAGTGCACTGCACTTGTTTTCTGAAGAACTTTCATCATTCCCATTACAAATCTACCAAAAAGTAGGCAAAGAAGCAAAAGAAAGTTAAAGAAAGAAAATAAAAGGAAGACTTCTACAACAACATTGCAATGAATAATCTGTTTATAAAATTAAGAAATGACATATATAAGCATGTTAGTGGCAAAATGAAAGTGGAGTGTGGAGTTTTAAACAGAAGCATTTGAGGAATGCAAGAATTACAAAAACTCACCAAATGAAGAATCTGGGGAATACTTGGTCCTGTTTCTGTACCAGAATTCAATTTCAAAGCAGGGAATTTAGGAAAATTTAATGTTGTTTTGGGTGAAGGCTCATTTCCAATCCCAACTTCTACAGACTTTTGCAGATGATCAGATCCAATCAACCCATTGATGTCCAAACGTGGTGTTGAAGCCTCTGCATTTTGATGGCTATCCATTGCCGATAATCCAATATTATCACTGGGGGTATTAGATGCATATCTTAAGCTTTTGAAGTTCAAAGTAGCAAGGTCAGGGTTCGAGTCAGTCTCCAACACATGATGATGCATTATCTCCTGTGTGTCATCAGATTTTTGGTTGCCAGTAGAACCTGTCATAAAGGACGCATCTTGAAGAGAGCTCCACTTCCTACCACCATCGCTATCAACAGATCCAGAAGAATACCTTCCAAACAATTGATTCTTCTTTGATGATCCGATAAAGCCATCCTCAGAGGATGTTCCAATTACATCAGATGGATCGTATGAGGATTTGCCACGTCTCTCTTTCTTACTTTGAAGAAAGTTCATCAACTCTACCTCTATGCGAGGAGTATACTGCTTGAGGGCGCGTCTCAAAGAGTTCTGTTCTTCAACAGACAAGCTAAGAATAAAATTCAGTACTGCCACTGAGTCAAAATGAGTATAAACAGATATTATGCATGTTATAGCTGCTTCTTTCAGTTTTGTATTCTTGTCGTGGACCAGTGGTGTTAATTTTGCAAGCCATAGCTTAAGGATGCCACTATTGGCAGAACCTTCAGAATTTGAAGTGTGCTTGTTAAACGAACCAATAGCAAACTCAATAACAGCCAATTTTGCCTTGGGGGAGCGCTGTTCATCCAATGAGCGCAGCAAAGCAGGCAAAAGAGAATCAGTGCCATATGTTTTACCAACAATATCCAATGTAGTTGAGCAAGGTTGCCTCACTAATTCCTTGGGGTCGATCAACCTTGAAAAAACATGGGGAAGAATCCTCTCCATGTAACTTTCAAATGGCTTTCTACAAGCTGGAATAAGATCCGCAAGAGTTGAAAGGGCCGCTTGTGCAACTTTGTGATGGGGATCATCCAAATGCTGGAAAAACAGCTTCATGACCTTCTCAAAACTCTGCATTATTTCTTGAATGCCTCTTGGGCCTTGCTGAAGAAGAGAATGAATATAACTAAATGCAGCCACCCGGGCATTCCAGTCTGAACTAGAACTGAGCCCCTCACTTAAGGCATCAGTAAGAGAAGCTGGGCTATCTGAATAACTTGATACATCACCAAGAGAGAGCTGACTCTCGTCAAAGCTCCTCCTCCTGCCAGCAGACATTCGCCCAGCTGCATTTTTTCTAAGAAGTGGCCGCTGGAAATTTGGTATGTGGTTACTTTGTGATTCCCTATAATTAGCATCTTTGTATTGTGTGTCCAAGTATTGCCTATCATGGTAGTTCATATATCGCCTTGACTCCCTAAAATCAGCATTTTCTTCAATATACCCTCTATCTTGTACCTTTTCAGGAGCTCTCTTGGCTGAGTAAGAAGAATGTGCTGACAGAAGTTCACTTCCCGTGCTATTATGATACGATAGCTTGCCTGACTCTTTAGAAGCCTGAATTTGTGTGATGATATCAGACAACACCAAGCCTCCATTGCGATTGCTGCCTTTAGAAATACCCGATACTGTATCAGCTAAAGAACTTCTAAGACTGTTTGAAGCTGGAACAGCAAAGGGAAAAGGTGGATCACGAGATGATGGTGGGTCAACTCCTGCACTAGGGGTAATAAAATAAATAGCTAGCCATTCAAATAAGATGCAAGATGATCAGCATCAGCATTCAGTCCTGATATAACAAAATCTAGGCCTAATGCGATTTCAGAATTAATATGTTGCTGTCCAAACCAAAGAGAATTCTCTCTGAATAGCAAAATATAATTAAAAGTTAATATAGAGAAATTGTACAAAAGTAAACACAAGTAAAAATACCTAGGTCCAAACTGGAGGATCGACCTTTCTCTGATATATCCAAACCTCTCAGCATACTTTCAATAGCAGTGACCTTCTGCTTGCTCGAGTGCAGCACACTTTCCAAACTGCGTTCTGTGCCCTTGCCCACAGATTTTGCTTGTGAGAGTAGTAGTCCAGAAGTAAGAGATGTCCCTGAGGATAAACTAGCACTTCTATCCATCGCAACTATAGCAGAAGTCCCATAACCAGCTATGTTTGAAGGTGCAGATGTCTGAGAAGTAAATGTTGAACTTCTTTCACGAATGGAAGGAGAAGCATGTCTTCTATGCATTCCTCCATCTTCATCGTTCATTACCTAGAACCAAAAAATGTTTTTTTTAGTTCATAGGTTCACAGTTATGGAAGGTCTGAGGATAAAAGGGGGAAAATGCATGTACCCTTTGAACAACAGGATCAAAGGACATGAACAAACGTCGAGAGCGATCAGGCCAAGTTTTTGCAAACATTCTATAACAAGTTCTTGCAGTAGATCGCACCTGTTCAGTTAAAATGCCATGTTATGGGAACTGGTATAGCCCAAGAGAAAGGAAAGTAAGATGTGTGCAGTTATAGCAAACCTTCGATAAAATTCAGCACCAACTACTGATTCAACTAAATGATAGTGGAATGCAGAATAACAGACACAATATACATACCTCACTCATTGCATCAGCCACACAACATCTAATAAGGTCTTCATAGAGGTCAGCGGATCGTTGTATTTCAGGTGCATCAGCCCAATATTCTAGTATAAGAAGTGCATACTCACAACACCTAGTTTAGGAAGTAGAGCATTACTACAAAGGCAAAATGAATAGTTGGCCAAAAACCTTAGAATCCAATGGCTTCATACTCTTGCAGACTATAAAACCACAATGAATAGTAGAGCAAAGAACTCAGCAAACAGAATCATACCTTGCACGGAGTACAGCATTGCGATCATTCTTCGCACAGTCAACAATCCGAGGAAGTACCCGGGAAACTTTGCAATTGCGTAACATCTGAACATCAAATATATCACAAAGGACAACAAATTACAGGACATTAAATTAAATTGAAGAAAAAACACACTGAACAACAAAGTAAAACATTACCGTTTTTATGCAGTTATCTGCAGACTCTTGAATTACAAGAACTGTTATGACAACAAGCTTGAAAAGGACCTAAATTACAGAGCAGCAAGTGAGAAGCAAGAACATATATGTCAGCTATCACCAACTAGGCAACTACAAAGAGGAACTGTTCTCACCGGAATAAGCATTTCAGCACATGCTTCAAAATCCCCCAAGAGATCTTTAGATAAGAAGCATAACAAATGGCAGGCCTAGCAAAGCATTCAAATTAAAACATAAAAAGACAATATAGACAAGAACTCGAACTGAAAAGTAAACCAATAAATTAACAGTAGATCTATATTCAATTTAGAAAAAAAGTGCCAAAAAAAAAAAACAAGGCTTCCAGCACAAAAAGTACATATTATGTTTGCATGCACTTGTCAGGGGCAGCAGCGTTGAGGGATCTTCCATAAAGATAAACATCTAAGTATATGGTGGAAAGATACCAAAATGCTCAGGGATCTTAAACATCATTGGCACTGAAGCAAACTTCACCATATACTTGCATCTCAGATATAAATTTCCTGAATAGGCTATTAATGAATATTGCACAATACAGTATATGTATAATGAATCATCCAGGTCTCATTGGTGAAATATAAATATGACCGCTCTCAAGAGAAATAGTTATGCAATCACTTAGGTCCACACCTGCTTCACAATGCTAGATCGCCGATCAGATAGTTGTATGCTCAAAGGACCAACCAGCTGCTGCTTAAGAAGTCCACGGAAACTAGGGTAATCAGCTGCACCTGAATGATCAAGCCACGGTATAGTAAGTATACTGTATTCTCATAATCCTTATCATGATCATTACAGATAGAACAAAACACTTCTATAACCCAAAAATAGACATAAGGTTCTCTTTCAATACGTTATCAAGTATCCTCCCATATATGTCATGTGGTATGGACAAGTTATATAAATCCAGTTAATGTGATACTGTAAAAAAAATATTTGCACCGGGACATAGGTTTTGTGCTGTGTAATCAACAAACCTCCAATAACAAGGCCTTCCACTCTTTGCATGGCTGCAATTCGTACAGACCAATCTTTTTCAGGCACTAGGATAGAAGAAATCTTCTCGAACTCCCTTATAAGCTCTTTCTCTGAATATACTTTAATAGGTTCAACAGGTTTCTCTGCGATATCACCATCTGCTGCTCAGAGCCAAAGCACACAAGAAGATATAAAATGTTGACACGAAAGTGAATTTTTGTCATTTCTCAATTTGTTTCTCAACTTAGAAGAGTAAATATGGTGTTAACTACTAGTGTATTGAATACTAAACTACTTTTCTTATTAGGCCCATATAATGTAATCATAAAAACATTTTTTAATGCATATACCTTACTATAAAAAAAATAAAAAATAAAAAGAATTATTGGATCCTAGTCTGCAATCACAAGTGTTAATTTACCAAATATTAAGGATAGCTTGACGATTACAAATATGGCAGAAAAATAAATTAAATAATTCATAACTAAACCATCCTCCATCAGTACTAACCTCCAAAGAGAGAAGTCTCACGTGTTGAGCTTTTAGCCTTGGGACTGCTTCTCTTCGGATTAACTACCGTAGGCTTAGTCTCACTAGATGAATAATTGCTCATAATTGTGTCTGAAGAGTGAACCTTTGGCTCAATTTTTTCTAATCTGGCATTAATATCTCTTAACTGCACCCATTGTGATACAAAGAATTGAGACACAATTCAACCAACAATTTTTTATGTTAAAATATTATTGGACAAGTAGGGAGAGGATAACAGTAAGAAAAACATTCTGCTCTATTTCTTGATCAGAACGTTAGCTGCACAAAATAAGCAACACAATTACCATTGGTATAGGTAGATGATGTCGGTTCAGTTCTTCAAGGAACTGAGGTCCAGCATGAGTATACATTTCCTGAGGAGAATAAAGATACATAAACAAAACTGAGGTAAAGAGTCCTGATTTGTGGCTACTATGCTAATTATTAATGAGGCAATTCAAGAGCAACTGTACAGAAAAATCATTAAAAGTGGAATATTATGTATTATCAACTCTGCAGAAACACACAAAGTAAGAAGTCCTAAAACATATATGCCAATAGAAAAACTTCAATTTGCACATCAGAGGAGGCTCAAACTAGATAATCTTGATATTTTAATATGACCACCACCTTTACAGCAAATCCTAAAGAGTGAACTAAAATCCAGTACATCGAAGCTGACAATCTAGTTGACACCCATACAATTCACTAACTTTGAACCAATGGTTAAGAGCCAGCATAGAATCTATAGCTAAGCCACCAAATCTTCCAGCTATAAGTAAAACATTGTTAAAAACTTAAAGCACGAAAATAATCGTAAAAAATGTTAAACTTGGCAGTTTAATAATCAATCTGGTTGAACTGCCGCTTGAAAATTCGAACTAGAAAAATATAAGCAATTATGTCAAAGCAAACAAAATCAATTTCAATTCGCACAGCATGAAACCTAAGTTACAGGTAGTGTTGAACCCATCTTTTGCTGAACTAAAAGCCAATAACTAGTAGACAGATAGTTCCAAGTAGAGTTTAACCCATCTAGCTGAACCAAAAGAAGATAGCTATCATCCATCACCAATAAAATGACAAGGGGGAAAGAATATTTCAAGAAGGAAAATTTGAATGTACCTAAAAACATAATTTCCCTTCCAATTTTAAAAACAGATGTCATGCAACAACATCAAGCAAGAAGCATAGGCAGCCATCTTTTTAAACTCATTTCCATCATAAAAGAAGCATATGCATCATTCTTGATTCTAAACTGCAACTTTTTTCTCTCATTAAGATCTGATTTTGCACCAACAAAGAACATTATCTACTTTTCTTCTAGTTATTTACTAATTAAATAATGAGAACTTAAACCTAAAATGAATGAGGGTAACAAACAAGACAAGGATTCTCAGCTTTGCAGCCATACTCAATGCACTAAAGGTAATATTTCTTTATAAGAAATAAAAGTTTTATTCATTAATAATGGGATAAATACAAGTTATGGATAAGACATCTCCCGAAAAAATTATAGGGAGATAATCACTAAAAGAAAGAAAGAACTGCTGGCAGCAGCAGCAGTAATAGTAGAATAGATTAACAATAGTGGTTATGGCGAGTATGGGTGAAACATTCAGGCATTTCCCTAACCTCAATACATGAAGTAGCTGCTTCCCTTACACCAGGATTTGGATCATTCAACATCTGCAAAATCTGATCCAAGAAAAAACACCATGCATTTTGACCAAATTGTGTCATTATAAACTTCACCTAAAATGTAAACTAACACCATTAAAAATAAATGAAGTCAACATACAGGTGGAAGAATGGCACGCTGAAGAGGTAGTTCCGTAGATGCAAACAGACCAATAGCTGATGTGACTGTACGAGCGAACTCTTCCCGAACTCTCCAGCTTCTATGTGTCCAAGCATAAGACCCTGCCCTTTCAACAATGATTGTAGGTGAAGACACCTGCAGAGAGTAGACATTCTCAATCCTCAGCATAAATCAGTGAATCTCAAAGAATTCATCAAGCATCTAATCCTACACTAGAGATGATTAATACTAGATAAGGAACACATGAACGCCACTTAAAGTCAAAGATGAGAAGTCTTACTCACATGATACAAGGTCATATCAACTCATTTCAATCAGAAATTTTGTAAGAGCTTTTAAATTTTTGTCTTCGCATTGCTACAAATGCATGGGATTAGAATTTATGTAGGAACATCTCTGATAGTCTGATTAAGCCTGGCAGATTCTTATGTTACTTATGTCTAGAATTAGAACGTTGATAAACACAAAACATTAAATTTAACAGCATATCATTCTAATAGGAACTGGCTAATACTCAACTCTCTTGAGATCTTAAGAGCTCATTACATAACATTTCATAAACAGAGCACAATGTAGCAGAAGAGATGGGGAGCAAAATTTTATTCCAAGATAGAAGTGCCTTTAAAATTTATTTAGCAAGGAAACTCTCAGCAGGAAGATTATCAAACTTGACTCCTGAGCCTATGATAGTACTCATACAGATTGGTCCCGTGGGGATCAAAAAATGGGAAGTACGGGTGAGAATGATATAAAAGTAGAATCACAGTTTGAAGTGCTGCAATCTACACAGATATTCAAGGGATAAAATCTTGGAATCTCTATGAGATGGAAGGCCCAATAAAGTTAGATGAGCACAAAAAGTACACTTCCCAAAAATATAAGTGTGCCTTCAGCCTCCCCCACCTCTTCCCATTGCTTTCCATGAGCCTAATGTAGCGTAAAATGCATAAATGAGTTATGTTGTGATTGTTGAATGAGACACGAAAAGCTGTTTTTAAGCCATAGCATAAATGACAAATTGGAGAAACCATGTTACCACAAGAGGACATTGCTTAAGAGTCCACAAGAAAGGAAGCATCATTTACACAAACATGTGCTTTTCAAACTGAAGTACAAGTCTGAGAAACTCTGTAAATTTCAGAGACAGGATTCAATATCTCCTGTGCATATTATCTTATGTTGCACAATTCAACCCCACAAGTCGAGGAAAGCTTATGAATTAAATAAAGTCCTTGAAACATATACAGATTCTTTAGATAATGGCAGTATACATCTTGCAAAAGTAGACTAGAAGACAATTTTAGGCTGAAAGAAGGAAGGAAGGAAGGGAAAATACAATATCTGGATCTTCTGGCAACCTAACAATTACAATGACAATCAGTAATTTTGAACCCTACAGTAGAAACAAGATGTAGACATCATCCAACAACCAAACAAATTCCACAGTAGATTACAATGACTAAATGTGAATGTATGAAACAAATCCATATCAGATTTCTCAACCAGGGATTAAAAAACCACATGTAATTGCCACGGTAATTTAAATTCTCACGAGATCAATTTAAAAATTAAAAAATAAATAAACTTGAACACTCAGGAGCACCAAATAACACACTTGAAGACATAGAAACTACACGAATTATTGGGCAAAAACCCTCAATGTACAAAATGAGTTGGCATTCACAATACAAAAGTGCATCAACAATCGCAACCATACCTCCATGAGAGTAAGCAACAACCTTCTCGCAGCATCCCTAACCGGTTGCTTGGCATCGCCCAATTTCTCAACCACCGTCGGAACCAGTGCATTGAAGTGCAGTTTCAAGTGTTCGCCGGAGAGCACCGCGGCAGAGGCGAGTGCCTGAAGACCGCCCTGAGACACTCGGAAGTTGTTGTCCTTCAAGAGATCTAGGCAGACATCGACTAATGACGTCACCTCCGACGGCGACAAGGTCTTTCTAGAAGCTTCGAGCAGTTGGTGGAGGTGCTCGACGCCAGCCATCCGCTCCTTCGTATCCTTCGCACGCGCCAACTCCAAGGCCTCCTCCATGGTAGCGGCGGTAGAGGTGCTTTGCCGATTTAGTAGGAAGCGATCTCGGCCAATGACGATTGGATCTGCGGAGAGGAGTAGAGTGAGAAAGCGAACTGATGAGAGAGAGAGAGAGAGAGAGGGTTTTGCTAGATTGACGGAAAGGTGGATAAAAATTAATATTATGTGTAATGAAGTTTAATTAATCGACTTTAATAGATTTCCTTTTTTCTTTTCTTTTTTTATGTTTTCGCTTTTGAATTCAAGTTTTGAACAATTAAATTTTATAAACTAATCTAACTATTATTTTCAAAAAAGAAATCTTTAAATCTATTTCAAATTAATTAAGTAATCAAAATAATAATATAAATTTATCTTTTATCTTTATATATATTTATAAAGTAACAATCTCTGATGACATGTGTCACTCCTTAGTCCTTAATAAAAAGTTTCCCTCTCATTTCTTATACTAATATATTTGTTATTTTAATTAACTTTAGTATTATTAGTAATTATTGTTACTAATTATATACTACATTACTTTTACCATTTATATTATTCACGGATATTAAATAAATATATTGCAATCTATTCTAATTTTCTAATTCATCACATAAATATTATAATATTCTAATCTTTTATATATATAAAGTAACAACCTCTAATGATACATGCCACTCTTTCAATAAAAAGTTTCCCTCTCATTTCTTATCGTAATATTTGTTTTTTTATTATTGTTAGTATTATTAGTAATTATTATTACTAATTATATACTACATTACGTTTACCATTTATATTATATTCACGAATATTAAATAAATATATTGCAATCTATTCTAATTTTCTAAATCATTACATAAATATCATAATGTTCTGATTTTAACTCTAGAACTTAAATATTAACAAAACATATTAAATAAATATAAAATATTAAATCCTAAAAATAACTTAATTTAAGAAAAATAAACATCTAATGTAATACTAAATAATAATAATCTTTATATATAAAGTAACAACTAGAAATTTTGTCTCATTCTCTGTGTCACAGTATCACTCAACTTTTTTTTTCATTCTTCCTTAACTAGATCGATATAGCTTTTGCTTTTGGGTTAAATGCAAAAAACAACCTAAATTATTGATTTTTTTCATTCATTTTGTCTAAACTTTTTTTTTTATCAGATTGCAATATAAACTATTAAAATTTATCAAATTGCAACTTTTAAACCATTTTTCACCAAAACCGTGAACACGTGACACACATGTTAACTTCATATAAGAGTCATCTTTAATTAAAAAATTACAAGAATATCCTTTTTTTTCGGCGTACGAGTTATGTGTTCTCGTTTTCATCAAAAAATGGTTCAAAAGTTGTAATTTGATAAATTTTAGTAGTTCAGGTTGCAATCTGATAAAAAAAAAAGTTTAGGTTGCAAAATGAAAAAAAAAAACCCAATAATTTAGGTTGTTTTTTTCATTTAACCCTAGTTTTTTTTTCATAGAATCCGAGTGTCCAAGAAAATTTTTCATAGAAATCAAACACTGTTTTTATTTCCTTTTCTTTTTTTATTCTAAAATGAAAAATCCTAAGGGTATATTTGTTTAGGAATTATGTGGGATTGAGAAAATCTTGACTTTGAAATCCTGAATTTTGTAGTAAAGGTAAGTAGTAAAAATATATGTTTACTTGAGGATTTTGTAGGATGAGATTATACTGTAGATGTCAAATCAATGATGGAAAAGATGAAATAATGTAATATTTTATTTTGTAGATATAGGTTGTAATAATACGGTATGATTGTATTGGGATTTTGTAATCCAAATTGAAGTCTCAAAACAAACATACTTCGGGAATTTTGAAATTCTAAATCCTAACTATTGAAATCCTATGTATTCGTCCGAATTTTGGATATGCAGTCTTTTAGTTATTATGGGTTGTTAGGATATTTTGTTAATCCTATAACTCAATTTTATTTTTTCTGTTTTTTTTCTACAATTCTCAACAATAACATCAACTTTTTCTACAAGAGTAGTGTTTGTGTACACCAAGTGCATGGATCATGATCCACAAAATTGGACACGTGGGTCGGGTCAGGTCCAGCCCAGATTCGTGCCCAATTTTTTTTTTAAATTAATGTCATAACATTTATGTTGTAATAGTATAACTTTTATATTGTAATAGTATAACTTTTATGTACATATTTCATAACCATTTAGTGAATAACTTAGACTTTTCACTATAAAAATTCATGTAGTATAGCCGAACATTTTATGTTATAATAATTTAACATTTATGTTATATTAGTATAACATTTATGTATAAATATCATAACTTTTATGTACTTAAAGAATAACATAAGGTTATATTATTATAACGAAAAAGTTAAATTATTATGCATAAAAGTTATATTATTACAATATAAAGGTTTTGAAAGGTATTATAGGTCTATTATACACTGCAAAAGGTTATGCGAACATAACTAAAATATTAGGTTCGTCAAACTAAAATGTTTGGTTTGTCAAACGTAACTCCGAAACTAGGGTTTGAGCGTGATACGCGTGAAATGCACCCCCGGTTCGGTTCAACCTAGTTGCATGGATCTAGAATCCGTGCACCTGGTGCACATAAATAATTTTGTTTCTACAATTCTCAATATGATGATGACATCTTAACTATAATTTTAGCCTATAAACTCCCAAAACAAATATAAAATTATCAAAATTCACTTTTTTTTTTTCTAAATCCACTTAAATCTAAAATCCAAACTTGTAAAATTAACCAATAAAATACTGCAAATTTTACATTATTTCAATGTAAAAACTGTCACTCATCCTCAACAATCTACACTATTTTGTAGATTAAATATAAATATTCCATATTATTCTTTATTATTATTATTTTATTATGTCATATATTTACTAATATTCATAATTATTGTTTATTCATCAAATTTAAATATTCCATGTTTATTATTATTATTATTATTATTTTATTCGTCATATATCTACTAATATTCATAATTATTGTTTATTCATCAAATTTTAAGTAATTTTCATCGTTATCAAATGTAATGTTTAAATATTGTATATTATTTTATTAATATTTATGATTTGTTGTATTTTAAATTGTATGTTCACTATATAAATGCAGTGATATACCGACTGATTTCCATTAGTAATGTGTAAGTAAAAAGTATTACTCTGTCATATATAAGTAAAAGGTAAATGTGTACTGTAGAGTGTAAATATAAAATCCAAAAAAATAAAATTCGTGATTTCATCATCTTCTTTGTCATTTTTTCTACAAATCACGATTTCATCATTTTCTTCGTCAATTGTCCTACAAGTCATGATTTCATCTTATTTGAGATAATTGTTTTTAAACGTTTTAAAATTATTGTAATGTAAATCGTGATTTTAAATCAATTATCTAAATATATGAAAATGAATAAAATAGAAGAGAAAGAAGAAAAAAAACATATATATGATTCTATCACTATTCGAAGAAGATGGAGAAGAAGAAAGAATTAGAAAATTGATAAGAAAAAGAGATTTAGAAAAAAAAAAAAAAAAGATTGAGAAGAAAAAGGGAGAGAAAACGCAGGAAAAAAAATGAAGAAAACTTCTTTTATTGTAGAAAATAACATAAAATAAATATGGCGGATCCGACAGGTCAGCAAGTACTCATCTAAATATATTTATTTCTTGCATCTTAAATGATTACAGGTACGAATTCTTTTTAATTTCATTAACTGGAAGATTCTATACAACAAATTTGTCGAATTATAGATGGTAAATTTTTGATTTTCTTTTTAGCAAATATTCTTGTGCACCAATTGCATGAATTTAGATCGATCTGACCCGAATCTGCGCATTTTTGATTTTTTTATTTATGTGTTACATTTATGTTATATTAGTATAACCTTAATGTTATATTAGTACGATCGTTACGTACAAATATCATAACCTTTATATAATTCTGTAACTAAAAAACCAAGTTTCAACGCATTTTTGGATCAAATATCATAATTTTTATGTGATATTACTCATATTTTTATATGATAATACTAATACTTTTATATCAATATAACCATACATTTATGTAATTCTTTTTTTATACCTTTTAGTTATATTAGTCATAACTTTAGCTATGTACTCATACTTTTTAGTTATGTTAGCTGCACTTTTTTATATTATATAAAGATACGACTATATTAATATAAATGTATTAGTAATATCACATAAAGATATGAGTAATATCACATAAATGTATATATGTACAGATTGTGCTAAAAAATTTTTTTTAAGTTAAAGTATTACATAAAGGTAAAAATATTTGTACATAAAAGTCATACTAATATAACAAAAAAATAACACATGAATCCAAAAAATAAATAATAAAAGTGTGCGGATTCCAATCGAATCGACCCAATTACATGAATTTAAATCCATACAACTGATGCATAGGAAACTAATTCTTTCTTTTTTCAGTTTTTTTAATTGATTGGGTTTATACATGCATATAATTTTGGGTACTTTATAGTTATTCTCAAGTGGCATAAGAGGTGGAATAAATATCTTTAAATTTTAAAAAAATTCACAAAATATCGACTTTCTTGTTGTTAGAACTTAGAACATTTACAATGGTTGTGGTCTTACTCCTTCACATCAGCTCCATCTTATCATTCCACTAACTATAATCAATTCATTTTTTAACTCTCACGTTCATTCACTTTTATAACCACTTTTTTAGTATCCACGGTCAACTCATAATTTTATTCATATTTTACATTAAATAATACATATTTCAATTTATTTTCAATCCACTAATTTGTTCGGAATACAAAATAATTTGAGAATATTTATTTAATTAATTTTTTTTGTAGACTTAAATAAATCAATTTATTTCATTATTAATATAGTTTTCTTTAAAATAACATATTATGTAATGTGTTTAAAGAAAACTGTCACTAATTTTAAAAAGCTACACAACACGATTCATCAATCAAAATAATTAAATTATCAATGCCATTATTTTAATATACTTAATGGAATATTTTTTTATGTAACAAGTTTGAAATTTTATTATTTTGTTTAAAGTCAAGAGCATTGAAAAAAATAAAAAATTAAACTAAGTATACATGTGTCTGCTAGAGCTATAACACGTTGAATGCTCTTAGCTATAAGAATAGTTCCTATAACACAATTTGAAGTGTTTATTTATAATGCTACTTGCAACATTGTTGTAAGTTGATTTCTAAATTTTGAGTTCTTTTGCTAAACATTTATTAAATATGAATTTGACAAAAGTCCAATGTTTATACTTATACTATAGGTAAAATTGATAACTCAAGAGTGGAATAATCATTATATTTCACTATACTCATTCTCTTGATGGAGAATTTTGCTACATATGTTTTGGTTACAACGCACACAACTTAATTACAAACCAAATAGCTAACAAACATCTAACTGACTCAATGCACTTAGACTCAAAGATTATGGTTACATTGGCGATTTTCTATGGTTCATGAAATGCATATAATAAGCATAAGAGTTCGAAAATAATTAATGTTATATTTATTAATAATCAAAATAATTCATAATTGCTTTTAGGACAATATAATTATAACACGGGTGTGTTTGGGTTCGGGCGTGTGTATTTTCTAAGTTTTGATTTGGATTTGAGTAAATTTTGTAAAAAGGTGGATTTTGCAAATTCCGTGTTTATTTTGAGATTTTATAGGATATGATGATAGTTAAGATGTCATCATCATATTAAGAATTGTAAAAAATATAGATGTTTTTTTGAAATTGTAGAAAAAGTATGATAGATATAAGATTTGCAGAATCCCCTACATCCTATAACAAATAAGGATTGAGATTTTGTCCATCACAAATTCGGATGAGCACATCCCAATCCGAACATACCTAGGACCTGGGATTGGTGCAATTTCGACCAGAACCATATCTTTTGCTAGGCGGGTTTTTGACTAGGATCATATTAGTCTTTTGCCAGGTAGGCATCCGACTAGGGTACCATGTCTTCTGCTAGGTGGATTTCCGATCAAGATCACGTCTTTTATTAGAAGGTGTCTGATCAGGATCATGTCTTTTATTGGACGAGTTTCTTACCAAGATCTAGTTATCCGACTAAGACCATATATGTCTTCGGCTACACAAGAATTCGAGCATGCTCTTTATCCTTTGCTAAGTAAGATCAATTCAATCAAATTCTTTTTCCTTCTTCCAGAAAGGTATTCTCTTGTAGATTATGATGAGTACTTGAATTGACATGGATTTTGAACATGGACTCACAACACAACACAGCCAATTATGCATAGAATGGTCTTTGTGGAGCAAATATTTCTATTTCCTGCTATACAGGAAAACCTCTATAAATTAATACTCTATAAATTAATAAACTCTCTAAAATAATAATTTTCTCTGGTCCCAACTTGGGTTAGTTAAAGTATTTACCAATTTCGATAAGATAATAAGATAATAAGTTTTCAAAAAATCCTAATATAAATTAATGGTCCCATCAATATCATAAATTAATAATTTCTTCAACTTACGAAAATAACTAGGAGAATTTAGTAAAATAAGAATCTATCGTTGATTGCTTCTTGTTAAACTTCAAAATCTACTTGGATCTCATCTCTAAATTTGTACGTACATTAATGGCTATGATGCATGATGAATATATATTTATTATGTTATGTATGATGAATATATTTATTATACTAGTAGTTCAATGAATATAATACATATATTAATTAAATGCACTCTCTTTTATTAAAATATTTTTTATTCATAATACTGAAAAAACACTCTTTAAATTTATAGAGGTTTTACTGTACTTTAATGTGAATGTAAATAGTGATACAATACAATATGTAAATCATGAGGTATCATTTAAACTTTAATAAGTCAAACGAGTTAATGTATCAATTAAAACTCACAATTCACTCCACCTACATTCTTTTAGAAACATACACAAACATTTCTGTCTATAAAGAAAAGGTTGCAAAAAGAAAAAAAAATTGAATTGGAACCGAGCTTTGAATACCAAAAAAGATGAAGTACCAAAATAAAATAAAATATCAAATTTCAATAACTAATTGACATTTTTAGTCCAAGATTGTGAAATGAGTCAAATATTGCTATGGATTATGGTTTTAAAATTATACCAATCCTGATTTGTTTCTGATCCGGTCTTCTTCTTCTCGAACGAAAATTAGGATTCTCCGGTTAAAAGTACCTGCAAAACAAATAACACCGGGGAATTTTCCTGGTGAAGAGACTCCGACGCTCAAGTTAGTTATCGGGCCAAAAACTAGTCATCTTTCTTATAATAATTCTATATATATATATATATATATAATTTTTTTTTTATCCGTCCCTAAAAGAATAAAAGAAAAAGATTAAAATACTCCCTGAAGGACGTGACAGTTAAGTCTTTCCTAAAAAAGTGGGAAGTGGGCGGTTTATCCCTGATCATAGCGGTTATCTGAATTTAAACTAGTTCGCCACATATACTCAAGATCGGTTCGTCCTCTTATCCTAAAAGTTTAGTTAGTTCGCGTTCGTTTCCATATAAGTTACGAACTCCTCTCGAAGAGTATAGTTCGCATCCAACTGTACCAGAATCTAATTTATTCATTTCAAAAGAATATTTGTTCGCTTCTTTCTAAATAGTTCGTATCGGTCGGTTTTTGTCTCTGACTCGGTTCGCTTTCCAAAATAACTCGATTGGGGTCAGTTCAACCATATCAAGTACTCCCCCTTTCAAAGTGCATGTTTGCACGCACTAGTGTAGTTCACATTACTTTTATCAAGTATTTAATGTTTTCCCTCGAAGTAACACGTCCCTTCAATCACTTCCAAGCGACACGTGTTAACTAGTACCCTTTTCCCTAGACGTCCTTTCATCTCCACCGTTGGATCCCATCGTATCTGATGGTCGAAAATTTCTGACTTTTCAATTCCCCCCCCCAAATCTAGGGTCGTCTTCCTCCTATATATATCATCTTCTCTTCTAAAAAAACCTCTTCTGCAAAATTACTGTATACTCATATATAAGCAAGGGTTTTTCTTCTGCAATTTCTAGGATTCCTCAAACAATTCAGGTACCATTTTCCGTCTTTCTCCTTTTCATTACCATGGCGTCTTCTGATTCTTTAATCCATTTGAGAGATGAAAGTGAGTCGGAAGAAGGGTTTGAGCAATTTCCTCTTCAAATTCCTGATTCTTCGTCCCAAAACCCTAAATCCTCTTCTCTTTCTAATCACCGCCAAACATCTGACACTCCTAAGAAATCGCGCAAAAAGACAATAGATACTGTTTTTTGAGCTCGTTTACAGTAGGTGGGTATGCTGTAATTGTTCCCAATCCAGATGATCGACCTCATCAAGCTCCTCATGGTTGTCACACATGGTTTTTAAAGCATATAACATTAGGTTTAGTATCTCCCATCCACAATTTCTTTCTCAAAATTGGTTCAGTTTTTGGAGTCTGTCCGAACCAACTTCACCCTAACTCAATTAGCTATATCGTCTCTTTTTACATGGTCTGCAAGTGGATGGGAGTTGAACCGACTTCGGAACGATTTCGATCTTGTTTTGTATTAAAGCGTACTAATCTCTTCCGTTTTTACTTGAGCCCCCGTAGTGGTGAAAGACGAGCTCAATTTTTATCTCCTGGTGATGATAAGATCAATAACTGGGAGAAATATTATCTCTTCATCCGTGCTCCCGAAAATGAGCCCTTACGTTCACTCCCTTGGGCCCAAGATTCACCCCAAACAGATCCTGCTCCCTCTGGGGATTTCGAAATTTTGGTTATAAATAAAATCTTCAAAAAAGGGTGGTTCGATATAGTACAATTGAGTTCGTGTGCAACTCTATTAGCCTTCTGGGGATTTTTTCCAAACAGCCAAATCCATTCAAGATTCGATCTAGGTTATTTTGACTTCAGTTATTTTTCTGACTATTTCCATTTGATGACATCAAATTAAGTTTTAATCAGAATCTCTCTCTGTTGCAGACAGCACCATGATGAAAATTTTCAATTTCGAGGATGAAACCCCTGAAGAAGGGCGAACTCCTATTTCTCCATCCGAACATGGGGTAAATAAAGAGTTAGCTGCAGCTTTCAAATTGTCCGAAGAGAGACGACTCGCCGAGTTAGCTATCAAGACCCCTGGTTCGACTGAGGACATAATTCAATAGAAAAGAGGTGACCTTCCTGGAATTTCCGAACTTGCTGTTTCTCCTTCTCCTGTCACTTCCGCTCTGACTCCTTCTGAAGTACGAGCTCTGTCTCCTTTGTCTGTCACTCATTCTCTTGGACCTGTCGACTTACCTGAAGAAGTTGACGAGGAAACAAGGAGAGCTACCTCAGCTCAGCAAAAGAAAAGAGGATCATCTTCTTCACAAAGAAGTTCGAGTAAAAAATGAAGAACCATTGAAGAATTTAGGGCCAGCCCGGGGGATCTAAAGGAGATAGTTGTTCCAACTGATAAAACTACTGTAGAAGAGTTGGATGTGGAGGAGAGGGATCTGAGGCTAAACTTAGCTCGTGTTGCGAAGCTAACAACTTTTTTGGAGAGTTTCGGCAAAAAGGCTTTGCGCCGACAAGATCAAATCCAAAAATAGCGCGACCGATTGAGGGAAGTGGAGGACGAGAAAAAGACCTTGATGAGTGACCTGGCCCTGAATACCAGTAAAGCCGAAAATCTGGCTGCTAAACTAGAAGAATGTAAGATGCAATTAGGCCTCGCTCAATCTGATGCAGCGAAGAAAGAAAAGCTTTTAGTCGCCCAAGAAAAATTTGCCATGGAAAAGCAATCCGCTTTATTGTTAGCAGATGCGGAAATAAAACAGCTGAAGGAGGAACTAGCACAAGAGAGGAATTCACAAGCTCGATTTGGTAAAGCCAAGCGGATAGAAGGTTTTTATCAATTTGCTCGAAGTCCAGAGATGGAGCTTATAATGGAGAATTTTCGAGAAAGACTCTTCCATCAGCTATGGAATTCTGTTCTATTTCTTTCGAAAGCAGCTCATATGGCCGAAGCATACTTTAAAGAGGGAGTTCGCTTATGTCAAGAGGAAGTGAAAAAGGCTTTACCTGAATCTGGACTTCGATTTCGCCTTTCTTCCTTAGGAACAAAACTTCAAGAATCCTTCCTGATTCTTCCCGGTTGGCAAGGGAACCCAAATGAAGAGGTGGATGTGAAGTGGTGGGATGGATACTTAGAGCGAGCAATCCAAGAAGTTCTTTCTGATGAAGCCCATAATCTTCAAAGTACCAATTCGTATCCTTCTCAGCTTCCTAGTTCAGCGGTAGATCTACTGGACTATATGTTTGATCCTCTGCCTCCAGCCTCAACTGACGAACCAACCTCTCGATCAATTCCTTCTACTGAGCCTCCTAGTCACATTTAGATATTTTATAATAGATAGTTGATCTATTTTTTGAACTGTTGCTTGAATTTTCTGTCTCTGTTTTCTGAATGTATCTAAGCTTGCACAGAAATGTTTTGCATTTGCTTAATCATAATGTTCCAAAAAAACACTTTAACTCTTTAATCAAGAAGTTCTATGGAAACTCTTCAGTACGCTTAATCAGGGAGTTCCGGGGGAACTCTTCAGTTTGCTTAATCATAGAGTTCCAAGGGAACTATTCAGTTCGCTTGATCAGGGAGTTCCGAGGGAACTTTTCAATTTGCTTAATCATAGAGTTCCAAGGGAACTCTTCAGTTCGCTTGATCAGGGAGCTCCGAGGGAACTTTTCAATTTGCTTAATCATAGAGTTCTAAGGGAACTCTTCAGTTCGCTTGATAAGGGAGTTCCGAGGGAACTTTTCAGTTTGCTTAATCATAGAGTTCCAAGGGATATACGAATAATTATATGGAATCAACAGAATGAAAAGACTCAGGAATTTAACGTGGTTCGGTCAATTCGACCTACATCCACAAAGTGCAAATATCTCTTATTTCATTAAAGCAACAGGAATTAAAAAGAAGTAAAAAGCAACGTATTGACATATGGTACTTTAAGTATAAAAAATTTTCAAATGATTAATGTGCCGTGGTCTTGGCAACACCTTTCCTCCTTCATCAGTTAATTCGTAAGATCCTCCAGACAGAATTTTTGAAACAGTATATGGTCCTTCCCAGATGGCATCTAATTTCCCAATTTCCACTAGAGCATCAGATTGTCTTAAAACCATATCTCCAACTTGGAACTCTCTCTTCCGAATTTTTCTATTGAATGCCGCTTGAATGCGTCTTTTGTAGAGTTCATGCCGAACTCTAGCTTCATCCCTGACTTCATCTAAAAATAACAAATAAGTTCTGATCAATTCTTCATTTTCTCGAAGCTCAAAGTTAGTAATCCGTAGAGCTTCTCCTTGAATTTCGGCTGGGACCACAACTTCCATTCCGAACGCCAAACTAAAAGGAGTTTCTCCAGTTGTCGATCTGACTGAAGTTCGATATGCCCACAAAACTGATGGTAGTTCGTCCACCCAATTTGATTTCTCGAATTCGAGCCGTTTCTTGAGTCCATCCAATATAATTCGATTAAGTACTTCGACTTGTCCGTTTGCCTGAGGGTGAACCACTAGGGTAAATACTTGTAAAATTCTCATCTCTTTACACCATTCTGTAATCTTTTTTTCCTCTAAATTGAGCTCCATTATCTGACACCAAAACCCTTGGCAAACCAAACCTGCAACAAATGCTTTTCCATATAAAGTGAATCATATCCACTTCAGCAATTTTAACCAAAGGTTCAGCTTCGACCCACTTAGTGAAGTAATCCATAGCCACCACCAAGAACTACTTATTTCCTCTGGTTTTAACAAGTGGTCCGACTATATGAATTCCCCATCTAGCAAAAGGACAAGGTGAGCATACAGTAAGCATGTCTGTAGCCGGCGTATGAATTCTCTATCCATGTCTTTGACAAGAATCACATTTCCGAACTATTTCCTCAGCATCATTCTTCATTGTAGGCCAGTAGAAACCAGCTCGAGCAACCTTCCGAGCAAGTGCCCTCGCTCCTGCATGTTCAACACATCTTCCTTCATGTGCCTCCTTTAGAACCTTAATTCCTTCTTCTTGGGATAAGCATCTTGCATCTGTAGGTAAAAAGGTTTTTCTGTACAACACTTCATCAAGAATATAATAGAATCGAACCTGTTTTTCCAACTTCTCGAGATCTTTTGTAGTTCTTTCTCTCACTCATCCTAGAAAATTCAACAGAGGAGTTCTCCAATCATGCTCTATCATGTTAACATTCATTACCTCATTTTCTTTTCCTACTCCCATAACAGTAATACTCCTCCGCGAACAATCTTGTAACGAGCTCCCAATTTTTGATAGACAGTCTGCTTTTTGATTTTCACTTCGAGGTATCTGTTTGATCTGGAGTTTTTCGAACCTTTTCTCCATATCTTTTATCTTTTGCACGTAAGAGATCATGCGATCTTCTTTGACTTCACATTGGTTTCAAAGTTGTTGAGTCACCAATTGTGAATCTGAATTAACTATTACATCACGAGCTCCAGCCTGTTCGGCTATTTTCAATCCCTGCAAAAAAGCTTCATATTCCGCTTCATTATTAGATGCCTTAAATTGAAACTTTATGGCGAACTCTAACTCATCTTTTTCCGGGCTAATCAACAATATCCCAGCTCCCGCTTTTTGACGGGACGACGATCCATCTATAAATACTTCTCATTCCTTATTTTCTTGTACTCTGGTTGTCTCCTGGATAAAATCTGCCAATGCTGACCTTTAATTGCTGTTCGCGGTTCATATTTTATGTCGAACTGTCCCAACTCAATAGCCCACTTTACTAGCCTTCCTGATGCATCCGGCTTCCCCAACACAACACTTAAAAGATGATTAGTTCGTACTATTGTGGCATACCCCAAAAAATATGGTCTCAACCTTTTCGTCGTAGTAACTAAGGCGTAAGCGACCTTTTCTACTTTGGTATAGCGGACTTCGGCTCCATAGAGAACTTTACTAACAAAATATACAGGGAATTGATCCTTACATTCTTCATGAATCAGAACTGAACTGACTGATTCTTTTCCAACTGCTAGATACAGAATCATCGTACTTCCTTTAATGGGCTGTTTCAACAAAGGCAGTGATGAAAGAAATGCCTTCAAATCCTCAAATGCTTTTTGGCAATTTGCACTCCAACTGAACTGGCCATTCTTTCGTAAGATTCTGAAGAAAGGTAAACCCCTATCTGCCAGCCTTGATATGAACCTGCTTAAAGCAACAATACGATCAGTTAGTGTTTGTACTTCTTTTATAGTTCGAGGAGATGACATCCATTGTATAGCTTGAACTTTGTTGGGGTTGACTTCTATCCCTCTATCCGTAACCATATACCCCAAAAACTTTCCTGCTTTCACTCCAAACGAACACTTAGCTGGGTTTAACCGCATCCCATGCTTTCGGATTGTCGTCATAGTTTCCCTCAGATCATCCGCATGTGTGTTCACCTATATGCTTTTCACTAACATATCATCAACATATGCCTCCATGTTCCGACCTAACTGGTGTTTAAACACCTCATCCACCATTCTCTGATAAGTAGCTCCAGTATTTTTCAATCCAAATGGCATGACCGTATAACAATATGTACCTGAGGAAGTGATAAAAGCTACATTGGGTTTATCTTTCGGATGTAACATGATCTGATGATATCCTTGTGCCGCATCCATCATGCTGAGAAGTTCGCATCCCGCTGTTGAATCCACTAACTTATCGATCCGTGGAAGAGGATAATGATCCTTGGGATAAGCCTTGTTCAAATCCCGAAAATCAATGCACATTCTCCACTTGTTCCCTGGTTTCGGGACTAGTACTACATTGGCCAGCCATCGAGGGTATTGGATCTCTTCAATATGCCCAATTTCTAGTAACTTTTCGACCTCTCTCTTGATAATCTCATTCTGTTGATCTCCGAAATGTCTCAATTTTGGTTTAATTGGTCGAACATCAGGCTTGATGTTTAACCTATGAATCACCACTTCCGGGTTTATACCTTTCATATCCTCTGGTCTCCATGCAAATAGATCCACATTCTCTTTCAAAACCTTAATTATTTCATCCTTGATTTGTTCGGGTAGCTGACTTCCTAATCGAACTGAATGTCCCGGCTGCTCAGGGATCAGCTCTATACTCATTAGCTCTCCCTCTTCAAATCCAGCTGTGTTCGCCTCTTTTCCTTTCTTTTTACTTTGATCCCTCTCTCGATCAGCCTCCTCTCTTTGCTCACTGTGGCGCTTTCGAGACTCAGACTGATGAACTGCTGCCACATAGCAACATCGAGCAGTTTGTTAGTTACCATGAACCACTCCCACTCCAACTATGTGTCCCTCTTCATCTTCAACAGGAAATTTCATCATTAAGTGTGCAGGCGAAATGACTGCAGCATATGAGCTCAGAGAGGGACGACCTAAAATCACGTTATACTGAGAGGGTGCATCTATTATGAGGAAAGTCATCATTTTATTTTTTCTCTATTCTCCATCTCCTAGAACCATAAGAAGTTGGACCTTGCCATACACTGTCACAGATTCTCCTGTAAAACCATAAAGTGAAGTTTCTACATATTTTACCTCCACTGTCGATCTCATCTTCTTAAAGCAGTCCATGAACATGATATCTACTGAACTTCCAGTATCAACGAAAACTCGCTCAACATTGAAGCCTCCTATCTCAACAACAATCACCATAGCATCGAACTGAGGGCTTTGAATAGCCACACGATCTCGGGCTTCGAACTCGATTGCCACATCATAAAAAATTGAATGAATCATATTCTCTTGCTGTCGAACAGAATTGAGTCTCACTTTACGAGCCCTATTGGAATCTCCATCTGTCGGCCCACCCATGATCATATGAATAGTGGGTCTCTCTTTCCTCTCAGGCCTAACTCGTGGCGGAAGAGGTGGAGGCGGAGGTAGTTCAAGTCGCTCTTGTCTTCTTTCTCTTCTCGGCTTCTCTCGATCATTCCCCTGTTCTCGGCTCGGTTGAGTTCGACGAACATACCGAGCTAATCTATTTTCCCTAATCAATCTTTCTAACTCATCCCGTAAATGTAGGCATTCGTCAGTCCCATACCCATACTCATTATGAAATCGACACAATTTACCGTTGCCAAAAGTAGGTGGCTTCTTTGGATTAGGGCTCCAGGTTAATGGCCATTTTAGTTGGGGCAAGTTTCATATCTCCATTAGTACTTGTTCAGGTGGCATGATCATGGGGGTGTACTGCTTATATCTTCGCCCTATCCTATTATCTCGCAAAGAGGGTGGTGCAAATCTCATTCGGGGTTCTCCTCCTTCCATTTTCCTTGCAGCATCAGGCTCCTACGGCCTATTCATTCGATTTGAACTCTCACATTTTTTTATCCGAACAGCCTCCTCCAAGTTAATGTACTTAGTAGATCTTTGCAATAGGTCATCGAAACTCTTGGGCGTCTTCTTAACCAGAGAGGTATGAAGATCATCCTCTTTTAAACCTTGAATGAAAGCACTAACTATCAAATCATTTGAAGCTTCAGGAGCCTCTAGAGTAGCAGCCGTGAATCTTTTAACATAATTCCTCAACGTTTCATCGCCTTTTTGTTTTACCCCAAATAGAGTTTGAGTAGATCGCCTCTGTCTTCTCGAACTAGCGAACTGATGCAAGAACAACTTCGACAACTGCTCAAAACTGTAAATCATCCCATCATTCAATTGGCTGAACCACGTCTGAGTAGCCTTAGTGAGAGTAGTAGCGAACACTCTACGCTTAATACCGTCTGAATATCGATGTAACAGAGCAGTATTCTCGAACTAACACAAATGATCCCATGGATCCGTGGTACCATCATAATCAAAATTAACCGGTCGAATAGAAGTCGGCAGTTCGTCCTCCATAACTTCCCTAGAGAAAGGATTTCCCCGTGAACTTCTTGGAACCCGTCGAACAGTCCTCTGGACTTCCCGCAATTCCCCTTCTTAGATCATCCACCTTCTCAGATAGTTCTACATGCTCTCGCTTCTGACCACGAGGATGCTCAAAATGACTTTCTCGTTCATCTGTTTGAGATTGTCATCTTCTTGCTCCTTTCTCATATGAACATCAGCATTACCTTGTTGTGACTCAACTCTTTGTTTATCCAAAGCTTTTTGAACAGCCACTTCTAACAAATTCGAAAGTTCTTCCGGTGTCAAAATGACAGTATCGGGAGGATTTATCGGTGCAGAGCTCCGGCCACCTTCATCATCATCTTGCCTTCTGGACGTTTCTCCTACTTCTAATCTCCTCCGAGATCCTTTGGTATTCACCATCTTTATTACCCTCAACGTCTTAAAAACTCAAAATTTTCCCACAGATGGCGCCAATTGATTTATTTCCGATCCGGTCTTCTTCTTCTCGAACGAAAATTAGGATTCTCCGATTAAAAGTACCTGCAAAACAAATAACACCGGGGAATTTTCCCGGTGAAGAGACTTCGACGCTCAAGTTAGTTATCGGGCCAAAAACTAGTCATCTTTCTTATAATAATTCTATATATATATTATATCTTTTTTTATCCGTCCCTAAAAGAATAAAAGAAAAAGATTAAAATACTCCCTGAAGGACGTGACAGTTAAGTCTTTCCTAAAAAAGTAGGAAGTGGGCGGTTTATCCCTGATCATAGCGGTTATCTGAATTTAAACTAGTTCGCCACATATACTCAAGATCGGTTAGTCCTCTTATCCTGAAAGTTTAGTTAGTTCGCGTTCGTTTCCATATAAGTTACGAACTCCCCTCGAAGAGTATAGTTCGCATCCAATTGTACCAGAATGTAATTTATTCATTTCAAAAGAATATTTGTTCGCTTCTTTCTAAATAGTTCGTATCGGTCGGTTTTTGTTTCTGACTCGGTTCGCTTTCCAAAATAACTCGATTGGGGTCAGTTCGACCATATCAACAATTATTGTTGTTTTAATTAGGGTTAATTATATTAAAAAAACATGAATTTTAGGTCAAATTTTAATTACAATTGTGAACTTTTATTTGTAAATTTTATTCTCATGAACTATGATTTTTTTAATTACAACATCGACCTCATTTTCAATACCTAATTAAGAATATCTTAACAAGCTCATCTCAAAACCATCATCAATTTTTGAGAGCCAAGACTACTACCACTGCTATGAATCGAGGGTGCAAGTTAGGTTTGTCGTACCTTCCACTCTTGATTATGTGACAAATGACAAAAATTGATGGTAAATTTAAGATGATGGATGCATTCAAAGATAATAGTGATTATGTGTAGTAAAATAAAGTCGAAATTGTAATAGAAAGTTTTCCAAAATTGATGATCAACATTATTATTACAAATAAAAGTTCTTAAATAATTAAATTTTGACTCAAAAGTCATGATTTTTTTTTTTATGTAATTAACTTTCATTATTATATAAGAGAGAGAAAGAGATGTTGTTCGTAAATAAGTTGAGTAGACTGATAAAGAATCTTTGCATGCACACTAATTATTCTTTCAAGCAGTCATCGAGTACATTTGAACTCATTGGTACATCATTCACCAAATAATGAAACTTACAATTTTTTTTTAGAATTTTACAAATATCTATCTTGTTATCTTGTGCATATAAATAAATTCAATTGGTTTCATCAAAACAATCAAACTAATTGAACCATTAACTAATTTTTTTACTTGTTATTCATCCCATCAACGTGATTTCGATTTTTAAAAATACAACTTATATTACATTTGTTGGATTACACCTAATACAATCTTCACCACAAATTCACATGTTTAAAATGAAGTGAAAAATAAAATTTATTTTGTATTTGATGGATTATAATCTATTTAGATATAAACATATAACATATATCGATAAAATAAACGATAAATACTGCATCCTTTAAAATTCAACAAGTGTATAAGATTTTCAAGACCAACTTTGGAGGAGACAAAGGTGACAAGATCCACTCAACCGTAGGATGATTAGTTTCACCAAGAAATAGGAAGCACTAGTTAGCATGTTAGTTAAAAATAGGGTAGTTGATAATGATAAGGTTTCAGGGCATATGATTTGCAAAATTATATTCAAATAAAACCTGAAATGAGACCAAACTTCATGACTTTGCCACCCTACCTACCCCTTATTTTGGACAACCAAAATAAAATAGGCATTAAAGAAATAATCTACCTTGATTTTTGCATTATTATGTGGGTTACTTTTGTACAATTTTTTATTAAAGTTCTAACTTCAATTTGTTAAGATTTGATTGGTTCACCTTTTACAGGTTGGTTAAGAAAAAAAGAAAGAAAAACCTTTTACAGGTTGGTTAAAAAGAAAAAAGAAAGAAAAACCTTTTACAGGTTGGTTGGCTACCTATAGTTATGATAAGTTTAGAAGGTACTTGTTAGACAAATAAGCATGAGAAAAATAACATTCAAAGGTGGATTAGTAAAAATTTAAAACTAAGATCTTATTTCATCTCAAAATAAAAGATGTTAGGAGTTTATAAATTCTTTTTAAAAAAAATAGGGAGATCCCAACTGATTTCTAAAATAAAATCTTATTTTTTTCATAGACACCTTCAAATTTCATTCAAATTACACAATGTCATTACTAACATCTTATAAGCTCCACCATCTATCCAAACATTTCAACAACTTATTTTTAAAATAAGATACAATATCCTATAAGCAAATCATAAAAAAAATTGAAAAAATTCTGTCATTTTTAGCAAGAGTTATGTCATTCTCACACTAATAACAAATCACTGACAACCAAAACAAATCATTTTGCTATGAGTGCTAGGGATCATTATCATATGGTGCATTTGAGACAGGAGATAATGAAACATTAATAGAAAATTGTCCATGTATTCGAAATTCAGCCAAAACCGATTCAGCATCAACAATTTGATTGCAGAAACTATTTCCAGCCAAGTCCAGATGCTCCAGTTTTCCTGTAGAAAACCGAAAAATTATGAAAACGAATGATGGATAAAAGACTTCTAAATTTCTGAATATAATAACAAAATTACACTCTTAACAGCCACCTTTCGAGGATTTCAAGCTGGAGGATATTACTGGCAACGACTCCATAGGCATTAAGTTATATTTTGCATCTATTGCAACGACTTTGTGAGCATGTTTAATGAGGCTTGAAATGAACTTTGCAGCTTCAATCCCACCTTGATTGTTGCTGTAATAGGTTCTTCAAAATGTCAATCATGTGATGTATGGAAAGCAAAAAGTTTGAAAAGTAGTTTACATCAAGATTGACCTTATATTAATGTAAGCAATCTTCAAGTCCTGTGATATTTCCTCGACTGCTTTGAGAAAACCAGAAGAACTGAGTCCAATGTCTTCAACATCAAGCGCAAAAATACCAGTGCACAAAAATTTTCCCAATTGTGTACCTATTTTACTGAAGAGATCAAAAAATTATGTCAATTCACCCATAACGAAATATCAGAAGTTATTCGACAACATCTCTCTGCCACTATACCTGCCAAGCCTATTGCCTTTAATTGAAAGCACATTAAGTGGTTTCATCATGGTTGAAAGGACTCGTAAAAGTTCGATCACTTGGTTGCAAGTAAGCTCGCAATTCTCAAGCTTCAGATCAGTAAAGGGCAAGTCTCTGCCAGATATCTCAGTAAAATAGGTAATCAGGCTCCTGAAAGAGAGGATGTGGGGGTATATGATTATCAATAAGCTCATACATATATTGCTGAATCTAGAAGTCTCCAGTGTAATAGCGTGCTATCAGATAGAGGAAGAAAAGAGAAGGCCAACTGACCGAATTCCATCTTCAATTGAGTTGTCACTCAAATCAAGATTTTGCAAATTAGGCATGTGAACCAGAGCCTGTTTGAGAGAGCCTGCATCCTCTTGTACTAAGTTACAAGACCTGGAATTAAGACCATACATTTTTAATTCACCAAATGTAGATCAAATTTCGATTGCATCAAGACTAGCTTTGGGCTTATCTAATTCTATCAAATATCCATGCTATAAATAAATCTTTTAACATTTTCCATTGATAGGTAGAAAATAGGTGTATTTTATTGTAGATTAATTCGAGATTTTGTGTTTTATGATGTGATTAAATGCACTATTTTCGTATCTATATGTGTTTTGGTCTCTAAATACTTCACATATTATTTTCTTGATTATTTAGAAAATTTTGGAGTATTTTCGAGTCAAAGAATATGATCGTGGGCTAAGGAATGGAGATGTTTGGACCTTGAAAAGGTGTTGGAGCCCAACAATGCCTTTGGCCTGAAAGTTAAGAAACGATGATAAAGCCCAAATCTTTCATGGGCTTGGAAAAATGTTGAGCCAAGCAAATATCGGAAGAGGCCCATCTCTAATGGGCTTTGAAGATTAAAAAGAAAGAATTTGGAGAAGGGCAGAAGGCCCATCAAAGATTTGGGCTTCATCATCTTTTCTTAACTTTCAGGCCCAAGGCCTTAATTAATGTTTGTTGGGCTCCAACATCTTTTCAAGGTCCAAACATCTTCATTCCTTAGCCCACGATCATATTTTTTTACCTCGAAAATACTCCAAAAATTCCTAAAAAATTGAGAAAATAATACGTGAAGTATTTGGAGACCAAAACACATGACATTTAATCACATCATAGAGCAAAAAATCTCAAATTAATCAACAATAAAATGCATCTATTTTCTATCTATCGAATCTACCCACACATCCTCTTCCTATCTATCTATCAAATCAAGGTCCAAGCATCTATTTTCTATCTATCAAACTACTTTCACAAATTCCAATCTAAACTACTTCCATCAAGAAATTAAAAAGCACATCCCACGACACAAGTAAGCAAAACAAATCAATTCAAAGTCAGATCAATTCTCAAATCAATATTATCCTTCCCAACAACAATTTCCCAAGACGATATTCAATAATTTTACCAAACAGAAAACAATGCTCAACAATACCTTTCCCAGCACATAAATGAATTCCCAAATAACAAAAGTAAAAAGCACTCTAATCATCATTGTAAGCTCTATTACCCAACATTTTTTTTCTTTCATTTTTTATGGAAGCATATAAGCCTAAATGAAAACAATATGAGCCTAAATGCAACTACATGCAAGATATATGAGCATTATAAATGTGCAAACTAGCTAAGAGAAAATGAAAACAATCTACATGCAGTTATATGAGCCTAAATGCAAGATATATGTATTGCTACACATCTCATCACGTATGCAACATCTCCCCACACTTTAAGACCTTGCTTGTCCTCAAACTCCACATCATCAAAACAAGACTCAAGTATGCAAAGACATAGGGGCAATGTGGCTCTGCAGAAGATGCATCCACCAAGCGAAAAGTACCTACGGTTTGTGTTTGGGTTCCGCAGCGAGACATGACAGGTGTGAGCGGAATAATGCTGTTAAGAGGGTAAGATGGTGCTGTGAGCGGTGGTGGTGGCAGGTCAGATTGTGCAGCGGCCTAGGAGTCGCCGGTGGTGGCTAGTCGGTGGCGTGCGTGGTGGTTGAGACTGAGTGGCGGGATGGCCTGGGTGGAATGCTGGTAGGCGGACGAGCAGTATATGGGTGAGTGATGACGATGGCTCTGCAACAGGCGATCGAAATCGCTCAACAATTGATGGTTGGCGATGAGGGTGCACCGACAAAGCTGCACGAGTGTGACAGAGGGCAGCAGATGGGTGAGCAATGGCGGACGGGCAGTAGGCGGGTGGTGGGTGGTCACACTCCCTTGAAGTGGCTGGATGGGCGGCAGCAAAAAGGGCTGGTGAAGATGGTGGGAAGCAGCTACAATGTGAAGGAGATTGTAGCTAATTTGCAATTTAGGGCTAAGATTGGGGATAAATCAAGTATTACAAATATGCAATTGAGAGTTGAGGGACGAAGGCACGGTTGATTCTATAGCTCTCTTGAAAGTGATAGATTGTTGGAGGGTGCAGTTTCTTTTCAATTAGGGGGACGAAGGTATGAATGGAGAGTGGAGGATTTAATAGCTATTTTTGGAATGAATGCTGACGATAATAGGGAAATGTTATTGGATGCCACGACATGTTGGGAATTAATCACCTACAATGCCGGACTGTTTATGGCAGGGAGATGTAAGACCAGTGTGATTCGCAGCCCATACTCCGATATCTGCATCGCATCATGGCTTACATGATCACTGGTCGTTACACGAAAAGGAATGTAGCAGAAGTGGTTGAGCTTCAAATGATCCATGCAATGTTATATGGACAAAGCATGAGGACCATCCATGAGTTCATCCACCATTTTGTAGGCGTGATCAAGATAGGGAGCCATTCGTGCTAGGAGGATATGCGACGGCCATTGTAGAGGCTATCATGATCGATTTGGAGAAGCATATTCCTATAGCACCCGACCGGCTGGACAAGACACTGTTGATCAGAATGGTAGTATTGATTGATGGTAGTATTGATTAGGCGTGAGGGAACTCTTCTGTGGAACGTTTCTAACTCCAAAGACTTAGGCATTGCCAAACCTTGCTTTTACGTCTTTGCGAGTGAATTGGAACATTTGTATGATGTATTCAGAGTTTCGTCAGATGCCAACACGACGATTGCCGACTGGCTTGCCACCGCCAATTCGTCCACCATGCCCTTCATCTTGTTTGGAGCAGCGGGTGGATCAACTGGAGCATAGCCAGGAGGATCTTCATGCACGTGTTGCGGAGCTTGAGTGACAGTTGCAGTCTCGACGACATGCTCACCCATCCCGCCGATGATCTGGTGACTTCTAATCCATGTTTCTTTTATTGCCCCTATGTCTTTACATACTTGAGTCTTGTTTTGTCTCTGTTTTGTGATATGCTTTAATGATATGTTGCTTGAGGACAAGCAAGGTCTTAAAGTGTTTAATTAAGAGGGTGTTTGGCTAAGCTTATTTTTAAAGCTTATAAGTTCTTACATCTTATAAGATGTTTTAGAGCTTACAAGATGTTAAATTTTAATTTAAAAACAAATTATTGAAGTGTTTGGATAAATAAGATGGTGAAGCTCATAAGATGTTAGTAATGACAATTGTGTAATTCAAATGTCAAATTTGAAGGTGTTTTAAAAAATATGGTCTTATTTTAGAAATAAATTTGGATTCCCTAACTTTTCAAAAAGAGCTTATAAGCTACTAACATCTTATTTTTAAAATTTAGCCAAAGACTTATGAGGAGCTTATAAGCTCTACACAACTTATAAGATATTTTAAGGAGCTTATAAGCTACCCAAACACCCTCTAAGTTTATGAAATGTTTTGATAAATAAGATGATTGTGCTTTTAAAATGTTAGTAATGACAATTGTGTCATTTAAATGATCAAGTTTGAAGGTGTTTATAAAAAATAAAATCTTATTTTATAAATAAGCAGGGTCCCTTACTTTTCAAAAAATAGTTTATAAGCTCCTAACATCTTATTTTAGGATGAAATAAGATCTTATTTTTTTAAACTTTGCCAAACACTTTTGAGATGCCTATAAGCTCACCCAAACACCCTCTTAGATGAGTTTGTTTTAGAGGGAAAGTCGACGAAGACAAAAAAAAATTGAGGCAAATATAGGAGACAGACACAGACATACGTCAAGGTTTCACTCATTAGATTCTCCCTTCTTGTAATTGCAAAAATAAATAATCACAGTTGTAGTTGGTTAGAAAGCCATGTTGGGAAAATATTACTGAAATTTTCACAAGGAATGTCCTAAGACTCTAGATAAAAACGTATTCCCTAGTACACAAAGAAAGAGGATCATTTACCCTTCCAGGCTTCAAAGCAGCCATATGTTACCCTTATTTTTTTATGACAAAAGCATATTTTTACCTATTAACCTTCTCAGATAAGCATAATACAAGATGGGATAATGGAAAATGGATCAAAAGTATATATGCAAATTGAAAGTAGGTTAAATTTACATGTTTAAATGATGTTCCCATGGACACTACAAAGAGGTGATCATATTTTAGATCCAAAATAATGACTTGTTTCTTTTCTTATCATTTCTGCACCAAGGAAACCAATATATATATATATATATTTTATCGAACATATATCAAGTTTCTGGTTGTAGTTTTATCGCTTGGCATAATTCTGTAATGCAATGTGCTATTTTCCCTCTAAAGGTTTTTATTTCTCTTTGAAGGGTTTTTTAACAAGGAATTGTGGGAATTTTCATCCAAAAGAGTGGTTACTGTTGTCTTGTATAGACCCTTCCATGCTTTACTATTTGTCTTTAATATTACGAGCACATGAGTTACTCTCCCTCACTTATCAAAAAAGGAAAAAGAAATGAACAGAAGACTTCGGATATACTTATTTAAGTACCTTAAGTTGAGCACTTTTATTGATTGCAATGACTTGCCAATATCAAGCGAGCAACTAGATGATCTCCATCGAAACTGAGAAAGGAATCCTGAGATCTGAAAAAAAAAAAAAAGAAAAAAAAACAGCTAAAGTAATGACACAACCAATGTAGAGGCTATAGAGCAAGATAAAACATCAAGGGTGCCAACTAACATTATTTTCTGAGATGTCCAGCATGGATATACTAGATGAAGCATCGAGGAGGGTATTAAAAATTCCCTTACCAAAATTTCGCCCCAGATGGTCATCACATAAGGTTACCGAATGCAAGGACCTGCCAGAAGTAAATGACCTCAGATCAAATGGAATGATGATATCTCATGCTAAGATTTACCGGACCATGATTTATTAAAAAAGAAAAAAAGATGCTGATACAAGTAGAGGAAATTGAGAATATACTGTAAACAAGACCCTCCATGCAAACAAGAACATAAAAATTGTTCAACCATGTTTCATTGAGAAGGCTTATTAAATGGCTAGTTCTCACAAAAAAAAAAAAGTGAATACCAAAGAAGTAACTTTCATACATATCATATCATATCATCAATTAGTTTGCATTCAAAAAATTAACCAAACTGTCGTAAACCAATAACGGACTATGAAAGTAGTTCATACAAACAAGCTTTATAACTGTAGCTTAAAACCAGGCAAAAGCATCAACGTCATAGCACACTAAAGGACATAAGACAGGAAGCATGTAGACAATAGTGATTCCTATACAGATTTTAACCATTTAAAAGGCTTTTTCAGGATAGAAAGAACAGCAAGATCAACATGTCAAAAGGTAGACAAAGCACTGAACAGTTGGACCTGGCATCATCATAACTGATGACTACAAGTCAGACTGGTGAGAGGACAAAAAAATAGGAAATATTCAATGTAGCAATATATTTATAGATGATTTGTCTTGATTCTTGAAATGTAAAATTCATATATGTGCGTACCTCCCAGTTGTTAAGAAAGATGTCAGTCCAACCGGTATGGGAGATGAATCAGTTTGAAGAAAGCTTGACATCTTGATTGAGAAATGCTCAACTTGATGTGATTGAAGATTATTCATGTGCAACGAATCACAAATTGCATCGACGAAAGCTGAAGAAAGCTTGCAATGGATAAATTCAATCGATTTCAGAGTCTCAGTATTCTGGTTCAGAAGTTTACATAATCCCTCAACCTGGGAAATTGTTAGACATATCAAATTGACCACCCAAAATATAAGAAACTCACCAATTTATTATTTATTGTACATTCCCAATGGTCACCTCAATTATGTGATAGCATATGGATATGCCAACTACATTAGTGTAAAAAGAATAGGAGCTAATAAAATTGTATAATATTTATTATCATGATGCCATTTAACAATCATACTGACACTTGTAACCATGATGCTTCCAACACCAGTAAATTTATGACTTGTTCAAGATGAGTGCTTAAGTAGCATGGAACCCAGTTTATGATAGTCCAAATGAGACAAGAAAACCATGGAATAGATTAGAGCGAGATTGAATTTTATTTATATCATCTTTGTTTAGGGCCATCTCTTGATTCCATCTGCTATTCCTGGGTATGGCATTTAAAGACAGTAACTCTAGGGAATTGGTCTGAACATCTAAATAGAAAGAAACATACCTGTTTTTATCTAGTTCCGTTTTTAGATTTTATCATCTGAAGTAGCAGACAAAGAAATGTTTCTAAAACTTAACTACCAGATACTGTAGCTAACGAAAAAGCACTATTCATTTGGTTAAAATTTCATAGCAACGTTTACATGTCCCTTGTTTGCTGAAATGGTTGGATAATGATGATGCATAAATGCATGAGTATCTTTGTTTGCTTAGTCCTCATACATTATATAATTTCCTTAATGTTGTGAAAATTGGTAGCAAGATTATAAAAGGCCAAAAAAGAGAAGAAACTCACATGGTCATTGGATTTTATCCACTGAAGTTCCAGGCTCACCAACTTACTGCTCTGTAACAAGTCCTGTAACAGTAACACTCAATAATAAAAGGAATAAATTGCAAAGATTCTACCAGACTTAATTACAGTTTCCTCTTATTTTAAATCTGATGAGCATATGCAAGATATGGATATCTAAACAAGATTATATGTCACAGGGCATTGCTCAAAAGTTGATAAATATCATGCACCAGAAAGTTGGAATTTTTCTCAACGAGGATTGCACAAAAGGTGGATTAAGAAAGCAGGATCCATTCTTTAAAGACAGTTCTCTTGGGATACTTCATTTATCTAAGTCTGCTTTAGAAGAACCAAAAGTTATAAAAGGGAGTTCTGGCCCATGCAAGCTCATTTAACCCATAACCAAAGGAATTTGCAACTTACACAAGTTTCTGCAGCACATAACACATTTGGAAGTCTCAGATGTCTGCAACAGAATAAATGAGTATCCTTATATTAAAAAATGTAGGATGTGTTAACAGAATACCAGAAAGAACCAGAAAGAAAACACTTCCCAGGAAGCTCTTTCATAATCAGTTTTTAATAAAACATGGGAACTTAATCAGCCCAAATCGAAAAAAGTAGTTTGTTGCTTGAAAATAAAAGGCAAGATAAATATTCACATGGTTTGTGCATTCATCCTGTGCTACCTGACACAATCTCCAAACTGCTGGCAGTGATAAGAGAATTTAAGGTAGTCACTTGTCAACTTAGTCAAATGATCCTTGCAACCAACGTGTCCCAGTATACCATCTTCATAAAACAAAACACATGTAAACTGCTTCAGGTTTTGGTCTCTATGAATAATACTCTAAAGAAGGTACTGCTCATCTTTAAAGTTAAACAGCGATTTGAACATATTGAGATAAGATGTGATTAAAAATTCTGGCAGAACACACATTTAAAAAGAAGGCACAAGTAGTAAAGCTTGTATCAAGTTCAATTCATAGTATTGATGCTCCCACACTTTTCCTCGTCGTGTTTGATAAGCACAAGAGATGATGCATGAGAAAAGATGGTAGTTAGAAGAATAATCAAGCACTGTTAAAAATTATTCAAACCATCACATATAGTCCAATTCTTTTCTGTTGCATCTAAGTTTTTGCCTAACCTTGAGCAGCAAGGAAACATAGAAGAATCAAATGGAGCAAAAAGACTGACTAACCTGGAATTTGTATTTCCCCAATAGACCCATCATAAGATGGCAGCAAAGCCGTTTCTGCCACAGCATCCACACAACTGAAATAAGAACATGGACTCATCTTCATAATTAAATACCTGATCACGACTAAAGAAAATTGTATAGTTAAAATGGTTCAGTCATTGAGTATACTCTTGCAAATGTGCCTCCCAGTACATTTGATGCCAATCATCAATTGACTTGTATTTATCTTCATGTTTATCCAACCAAGCCACAGCCTGCTTCTGCTGACCAATACCAGGCCAACGAGCTTTGCACAGTGCATGCCATGCTGTATCTAGAACGTTGCATCTGCAAAAATCACAGCCTCATGGTGATATTTCTGCAAGTTATTTCTCCCCTTACATGTTAGATACACTTTATAATATCAAATGCACCTTTCTTGCCAACCTTCTGCGTTTTCGACAATCTTTATTGTCATCATAACCACATTCAAAGTTATCCACGAAGTTAACAGGCCTGTATCAGGAAAGAAGGAAAGTTAACATTGAATAAGATAAGTTGACTTCTATTTTGATATCATTATTATCATAAGCTTCATGCCATTAACAGATCAACAAGCTGCCCTAGTCAACGAAAGGTCTTTAGGGCTTAAATGTAGACATTTATACCATTTCCAACATAGGAAGTCAGAGAAAGCCCCGAACATCATTTATTTAAATGATGCATTGAAACTCTCAAGATAGAATAATAATTTTATCAGTATAGGTGCATCAATTGTACATGACAATCTGAAGTGCTTAAGAAAATAAGAAAACAACCATTAATTTTCTACATGCCATTGTACAGTGTCCAGAAAACAGCACAATATATAGAAGGGGAAAAAAAAGAGTCATCATTCTATGTAAAATAAAAGCAACATAAAACTCACTGCCACACATAACACTAACGAGTGATATCATATTCATCCTATTACAGTTCATGAATTTTTGTAAGTTTCACGAGATAGACTAAGATGGTACTGATCCTTATATGTTTCTTTCATCCATAAATTAATTAATAATCTGGATCAAATCCATTAGAAAGAACTTTGAACGCACATATTTTCTTGCAACTTTTGCAATGCCAATGGAGGCAAGTGCTTCAACAAGCCTTCGAACAATTCCGATGGAAGTTCATAAATAACCAAACACATATCGTCATTACCATCCCCTGCAAACCAAAGCAACAGAAAAACCCATTTAAGCAAAAGAAAACCCCATTAAAACGGCAAATTGAATTCTCATATCTAGGAGCAACTAATTTTTACCTTGGAGAAGTTCATCCGCAAGGGCGGCCATGCATAATTCAACCAATCTTGGTACTCGAGCCATTCTTGATTTAGTCGCTAATCTGTGAAGGAGTATTCGAGCAACAAAACTTTCTTTTAAAATTAAAAATCGAAGCAATGAGTTGCACTACGGTAAAAGCGAGTTGAATCACCGTTCAGAAGAATCCAACAAGATTCCGGTGATATTCTCCTAAAGATTGGTTATCACTTTGACCTAATTCCTTTATGAGGGACATTCTTGTGCTCGAGGGTCCAAGACCATACATATTGATAGATAGAACTGCTATTTATTTGAAGTGGAGGGTTTCTTCAAACAACACTTCAAACAACAAAGGGCTGGGTCAACTATTCAATCAAATGATATTGAGCATGTTTCCCAATTCCTCTCGAGAAACAAGCGGGCTATTTCTTTGCAAAATTGTGCTCAATTTCATATGTGGCAATTTCGCCAAGATCTCTTCGTTAGTTGGGGGATTTTGCATAAATTCAGATATGTATACAATAAATATTGTTATATTATATGAAGTAATACTGTTATATTATATGAGTGATACTGTTAAAACTATATATAATATAACAGTATCATTCATATAATATAACAGAATTACTTCATATAATATAATAGTATTGTTGTGCACAGATTTGGATTCGTGCACCTTGTGCACAAAAGTTTTTGCCTTCCTTTATATATATATATATATATATATATATATATATATTCACGTGCTTTTTAATATCCGATGCACCACATATATTTTATAATGTAAAAGTATTATATGATACTCCTTCTATCTCATTGACGTTTGAACATTTTTCACACAAATTAAGGAAATTTATAAAATGATCCATCTATTCATGACTTTTTTTTCTTCCTTTTTATATTTTCAATACTCACTTTGGGATAATAAAGCATTTAATAAAAAAGAATAAATTGGGGCAATTTTGGAAAAATTGGGGATGTGTTTCTTGAATTCTTATAATGACGAGACAAATCTCAAATATTAAAATGACAATTATTTTGGAACGAATGGAGTATATTACATAGAAACATATTACATAATGATACAAAAGTATTACATGTTTTATATTGAGTTTCATAATACAAGAGTATTACCCAATATACATATAAATATTATTTAATACACAAAAGTATTACATATTTTCAGTTTTGTATCCACGTGTTTTCTCACAGCCCGATCCACCTGACAAAATGGGACATATGAGATGGTCTAATGCAAGACTTGCTCTTGTTTTAATTAGTAATAGTCTTCGTGAAAAAAAAAAAAGACTACATCATAAAACAATTTTTCTTCTTCCTTTTTTGTTTGGTAGGATTTCATTAGTATAGTTAGTAGTTATTGTTGGAAAAATCCAATATTGAACTTCTACACATCAAATTAATTATATGTGTATAACTGTTTTAAGGGAGTCCAATTAAATTTAAGTTATGGGCTTACATGAGTATCATAATATTCATGAACTTTTATGTGTGAATACTATTTAGTGATTTTCAATTTTGTTGAGAGACTAAATTGAAAATAAAGAAAACTTATTTTTATAAGAGTTATGGTCCCCAACATTAGATTCTCATCCCACGCTCTGTATTCTTTTGATGGACAGTGAAGAAGGATGAACTGATTGTTGTAATTTATGAATTTAGGTATGCTTCCACTTTATATTTATTGTCTATTCTCCGTTTGTTATCTAATTCTCAATTTCAGTTTATCATCGTAGAATTTAGAATTGGAGCTTTCGTGTTGAAGCATGTTTATGTGTGATTGATACATATTAATTACATGATTTATTTCTAACCGTTATACCATATAATAGTGAGTCTTAAAAATATTTTCTTCTTTCGTGTATATGCAATGGATTGTTGGAGACATTGGGGTTCGATATTTTATTAATTTTGGGTATTAATTAAGTGGAAACCATTGCTGAATTAGTTTTTTGTCTTCCGAGTAAATTGGATAAATTGCAAAAAGTCAAATTTGCATGTGTTTTATGGCTCATTTGGAAGTACCAAGATGCGTTAGTGTGAAAGGGGAGCATATCAGAATTTCCAAGTCCTATGGAAGTTGAGTGTCTGCATTTCATGATTGATATGTTTCAACGAAATAATAAATCATATTTTAACATTCATTTTCTTCATTTTTGTAGAGAGAAATAACTATGATTATGGAGTATTTTGATTGAGGAATGACTTGTAAGAATGATTCAAATGTGAGATAGTTTTGCTGAGACTTGGGTTCTTGCTCATATCTTTTGAACTCTCATTTTCTCCAAATCCATGGGCAAAAACCAACTTGAAAAGAAAAGAAATAACATAAAAGAAAAGCAGAACGCTGCGTATCAATTGATTGTTGCTCATGTTGAGATTAAACAGCTGGTCTAGCAATGCATTTGAATCCAAGGCAAGAACACACAGCTCATGGAGAGGAATACAAGCTGTGGATGAACTCCAAATGCCACTGAAATGTTCCTAGAAAATCGGTTGCCTTCAAGCCGTACTCTCCTTAACTCCGAGCAGTTCTTAAGGCAGTCTGGCAATGGCCCGGAAAACCTGTTGTTGTTCACTGTGAACAGATCTAATTTGAAGCTACTGCATAACTCAGTTGTTATTCGTAAAGCAAATATTGGCTAGTTGGGGACTGTTTTTTCCCAGCTCTAGTGGGAGGTTACCTGAAAGGTTTTTTTTTTTTTTTTAAATAAGAAGGATCGACAGATTTCACCTCTACCCTCCGCAGTGACTCGAACCCAGGACCTATGCCTAGGTAGCAGATGCCTTTTACCACTAGTAAAACATAGACAGAGTCTTGAGGTTGCTTGAAAGGTTATTAGTAAACATAGACAGAGTCTTGAGGTTACTGAGGGCAGATATGCCCGCTCAATTGGTTGGTATTGAGATCAAGAATCTCTAGCAATGATAAATCTCCGATATCAGGTGGAATGGTTCCACTGAGATTGTTAGAGAAAAGATTTAGGATTGTGAGATTCGTGAGGTTCTTGATTGTTTTGGGGATTTCACCAGAAAAGTTGTTGGTAGAAATGTCTAGCTGCGATAAGTTTCTCAGGGTTCCTATACTTGGTGGGATTGAGCCGGAAAATGAATTGTTATACTTGAGATTCGTGAGAAGGCCTATTTCAGATGGAATTTCACTGGTGAGACTATTATCGGATAATCCCAACTCATTTAAGTTGGTCAGATTTGACAAGGATAGAGGCAGACGTCCAGTGAGTGGTACATTGGCCAAGCTCAGGGGGGATCGAGGAGTTGAATTCCGTTTATCTGGAGATCCAGCCGTTGGAGATTTGTGAGTCGGCCTAAAGAAGGCGGAATATCTCCATAAAATGAGTTATTGAACACTTCAAGAATTTCAAGATTATGCATAAGGCTAAACAAATCAGGAATATAGCCCGAGAAGAGATTGTTTGCCAAACGAAGATCCTTCAGCTTTGAAAGCTTGGTGAGGTTTGCTGAGGTTAAGATATTGAAGCTTAACCAGATTGTTGAATAATGATTTGGGAATTTGGTTTTGTGACAAACCAAAATAGGTAAGGTTCACACAACTGGTTATGAAATCTGGAAATCCGGAGGTGAGCTCGTTGTAATTAAAGCCGAGTCGCATCAGCAAAGGGTAGCTTTGAAATCTAGACCAGTTATTCGGAGCAGTTAAGAGATTAGAACCAAAATCCAAGTATTGTACCTTCTGAAGATTAGCAATCTGAAAAGGGATTTCTCCAATGATCATATTGTTGTAGAAACTGACATACTGAAGCTCTGTCAAGTCACCAATCTCAGGTGGGATTGGTCCCACCAACAAGTTGTTGCTGAGGTCCAAGAAAGTGAGCCTGGAGAGGCTGCCAATGCCAGCTGGCACCGACCCGTTGAAGGCATTCCCATTGAGGTTGAAGCTGGTGACATTTGGCAATGAGGTGAAGTTCAGTTGATCCAAAGTGCCCTCTAGACCGGCATCCGACAGGTTGATTCAAGAAACGGAGCCGCCATTGTTGCAACGAACGCCTCTCCATTTGCAAAGGCTTGTGATGTTGTCGAGGGACCATGGTGACGATGATAATAAACTGCTCTTCCATCTCAGTAAAGCCTCTGTTTCTCTCGTTGCTGAGGATTTTGTAGTAAAGGTGAAGAGGAAAATATGAAGAAAGAAAAGGTATGTTCTATATGGAGTTGTCATGGTTGGGTTTTCTTTAAGCTAACATCTTGTTCAATCTGCCTATTTATTACTATGATTCATTCTTTTTGTTTGGGAAAAGTCGGAATTTTTATTTTATTTTTTTGTGAAAACCTGCAGTTATATCTATTGGTTGACAAGATTTCTGTGTGTTATGATTTAGGAATGAAGATGGATGAATGAGTTAACTTAGTAAAGCAGACTAATCTGGCTTTAAATTCCTTTCCAATTATTTATATATTGGTGTCAAAAGAAAAAAATTTGATGGTTTATGTATAACATCGTTGATAGTTTGGTGGGATTGTTGCAAACCTGATGTCACACGTTAGTCATGTGTCAAAATTCGTTGAGATGTGTTCGCAAAATTAGTTTGGTGATTTAAATGTCAAACTCATATAATTTATATATATCGGTGCCACAAAAAAGTGTTTGGTGGTTTTTATATAAAATCGTTCATAATTTGGTATGGTTACTGCCATTAACCCTATTAATTTTGTGAAAGTTTAGTGGATTTTTTTTTTCTTATAGCAATTAGGCATTTATAAAAGTTATCATACATACATATGAAAAGATGTTGAATTTATGATATTCCATTACCCACTATTGAAACTAACAATAAAAGATTCGGAAAAACCCACGTGATGGTCTTATGTGAGACATGGTTTTTTATAGTCTTATGTGAGGTTAATATTTGATCATATTGGATGGGTTAACTCACCTTATTGATCCATATGAACTCCACCTTAGGTTTCACGTGAGACCGTCTCACGTAAGACCTACCCTTAAAAATTAGAATAAACACGACGTTTTACTTTTTCTGCAATGAGAAGATGAATTTATAACAATTTTAAAACAAATACTTGAATTTCAAACCCGGGTCCAAACATAGTATTAGCAAATATATGGTCACTGATAATATAATTTATGCAGGTTTATTCATTCCTCTTACTTCACAATCTACGTGGGAAACAAATTACAATTTATGCAAGTTTCAAAAGCTAATACACAGAGCCATGACTATATTTCCACGAAAACAAATGTGGATTCGAAAAGGAGAAATAAAATAAGTGTTGAAATTATAAATAGTCATTGTAGAAAGAAACATTTGTTTTTAACCAAAAGTTTGAGACTACTCATTTTTAGCCAACAAAATTGGATCATTTGGATCATTGTATTCTTAATGAAATTAACCTCGTACCATCATATTTTATCTTTGTACTATCATAAACGTAGCTTGTATCAGTCTTTACCATTATTAACGTAGTTCATACTACTATATTACACATTCGTACCATTATTAATAATCTGTACCACCGTATTACATCTCGTACCATCATTAATGTACCACTATATTATACTGCGTACAATTATGATGTAGTCCGTACTACTATATTAGACTCATGTACAAATATTATTTTAGTTCGTACTATCATATACTTAAGCTCATGCCAATAAATATGTTAAATGAATATAGTTAGAGAAAAAAATTAAATAACTTGACAAAAGAAAAATGTTTCCAACTAAAGATGGTTAAGAATAGAAGTTGGTCGTAAAAGAATTAGAGATTTTTTATTTCCCCTTTTATAATTCGCCTTTTTATTTCGTTTTTCAATTAATCTTTTTGATGAGTTGGATTCAATTATTGGTTCATTAATCAAGTCATAGACTTGGTCAGAATTTGTGAGCTGATCCAACAATTAAAATACTGATCATTGATAGAAACATATGGGCGCATTTTCTAAACTGCTTTCTTGTTTGCCAATATTCTTATCTAAACCATCACATTATTCATCATTCTTCATCAAATAATTTTACAATCAAAACATATTTCTCAAACTTGTTTGAGTATGGCAGAATCTGCTTTGTGTCAAGTTGTCCTTGAAAATCTGGTCTATCTCATCAAAGATGAGATCGGATTGACTATGGGTGTCGACGAGGAGATGAAGAAGCTTAGCAGCAGCTTCACCACCATTCAAGCTGTGTTACAAGATGCTGAAGACAAGAAACTGGAAAGCAAAGAGCTACAAGATTGGCTGTGCAAGCTCAAAGATCATACTTATGAGATTGAAGACCTACTTGATGAATGTGCCACCCATGTCTCAAAGCTCAGTCTTACAAATAGCAAACTCAGTTGTTGCAGCCTGCAAAATGTTGTGTTCCGACACAACATTGGAATTAGGATGAAAAAACTTACAAAAAAGCTGGATGTCGTTGCTGCTGATCGTGAAAAGTTTGGTTTAAGCGAGATGATGCCCACAGCAGATCAGAATCTAAGAGATGTCCATGGCGGGTGTGCAACGGGTTCATTTTTGAACCAGTCTCGTCAAATTTTGGTAGGGAGGAAGATCGAGAGGAGATTGTGAATATATTGGTGAATGGTATGAGAGAGAATCACCAAATCTCTGTTTTTCCCATAATTGGTGTTGGAGGCCTTGGCAAGACCACTCTTGCTCAATCACTTTACAACGATCCACGGGTGGTTGAGCATTTTGAAAAAAAACTTTGGATTTGTGTCTCTGACAATTTTGATCTGGAGACTTTGGTCAGAGGTATGATTGAATCTGCAATGGGTAGTGGAAGTGTTTCGGGTTTACTGCAGCTGGATAGTTTACAATGCCGCCTGTGGGAGTTGTTGAATGAGAAAAGATATTTGTTGGTGTTAGACGATGTATGGAACACTTGATCAAGAGAAGTGGTTTGTGTTGAAAAATATAATGGAATGTGGTTTGAATGGGACTTCCATCATCGTCACCACACGCCTCAAGATGGTCGCTGACATAATGGGAACACTTCCACCACATTGCTTGAAGGAAATATCGGATGAGCATTGTTGGATGCTGATGAAGGAACGTGCATTCGTTGAAGATGAGAAAGAGAAATATCCATACCTTGAAGCCATTGGGAGGTAAATTGTGAAGAAGTGTGCTGGTGTGCCTATGGCTGCTAAGGCACTTGGAGGTATTCTACGATTCAAAAGGACTGAGAATGAATGGATTTATGTGAAAGAAAGTGAATTATGGAATTTACCACAAGAAGAAACTCCGATATTGCCTGCTTTGAGATTGAGTTATCTTCCTCTTGAACTGAGACAATGCGTCGCTTTTTTTGCAGTCTTTCCGAAAGACTTTGAAATTACAAAAAAAGAATTGATCTATCTTTGATGGGTCATGGTATATATCGTCAAGGGGAATATTGGAAGTGGAGGATGTTGGTAATCAAATATGCAACGAGTTACTTCTTAGATCCCTTTTCCAATATGGTCCATTCAATACTGATAGTATCATGATGCACGATCTAGTTCATGATCTAGCACAATCAATCATAGAGAACAAAGTTTCTGGTGTACAAGTGGAAAAACAAGTTAGCAGCACATCTAATACTAAGGTTCGTCAGATAAATTTGAAAGATAAATTAGTGGTATTTCCTAGAAGGACTCAACATGATATGGATATATCTTCCATCCTAATCAAGTTTAGGCAATTGAGAGTATTGGATGCAAGTGGTAGAACAACCATAAAAAATTTGCCTTCTACGATAGGTAATCTAAAACATCTGAGATTTTTAAACTTATCTAGATGTGAAGTTCATACTCTGCCCAACTCATTATGTAGCCTTTTAAATCTGCAAATTTTGAATTTGGATTACTGCTCGAAGCTTGTGTCATTACCTAAAAACATTAGATACTTAAAAAATGTTCATCATCTTTGTATGGAGGAATGTGTATCATTGGAAGGGATGCCCTCAAAACTTGGAGAATTAACATGTCTCAAAACATTAAGTCTGTTTATAGTGGGCAACGATAGAGGTAATCTACTTGAAGAATTGCAATGTTTGAACCTTGGTGGAAGGCTTGTGATTAAGCATTTGGAGAGGGTGGGAAGTTATATGGATGCAAATAAGAAAGCAAACCTTGTTGATAAAAAAGATCTTCGTCATTTGAGCTTAGAATGGGAAAGCAATGGTGCATCCAAATCAAGGGTAGATGAAGATGAAAAGGTGTTGGAAGCACTTCAACCTCACTCCAATCTTGAAACATTAACAATAAGAGGCTTCAATGGCAGATGTTTTCCTCTTTGGATGACAAGTTTGGTTCTGAAAAAAGTAGTTCGTATGGAAATAGAGAATTGTCCACACTGTTTGCATCTTCCAAAACTGGGAAAGTACATTGTTCCCATCTCCCAAAACACTTGAGTTGTGTTCTCTCCCCAGTCTCAAAGGGATACTGAAGGAAAAAATGAGCACTGAAGTGTTCCCAAATTTTGGAAAGCTTAAGATTGATTCTTGCTCCTCAGTTATATTGCCACAATTATCATCCCTTGCGGAGTTGGACATACAGAATAACAGTGGCTTAATGCTAACTTCGTTTGCTAAGCTGGATGCTCTTCATTCTCTAATAGTGGGATTTGGAGAGAATGTGAAAATTATTCCAACGGAGATGCTGGAAAGGCTGAGTAATCTGGAGTCACTGACAGTTGTCGGCGCACAAGAGGAGTCTCTACCAGAAAAAAGAATGCGAGCCTTAAAGTCTCTAACACGCTTAAGGATAGAAAGAAGTGAGACACTGAGATGTTTGCCAGTCGGATGGTTACAACACCTCATTTGATGCAGCGAGCGTGTAACGAAACAAGAAAAAAGATCAAGAACAATAAAGACGGCTCCGATGATACTACGTATACTACGGAAGAACGCCTTTACTGAAGGAGAGAAACCCTTATTTTATTAATCAATTGTCTACCATCTTATAGTAGGAATAAAAGTTATTTATACTAACTGGAATCTCTCCAGATTATTGCAAATCAATCCCCCAACAATAACTAAACTCACAAATAAACACAAATATTATTAATATGAGTTACGGGCTTGGACTTTGTCAATTAATAAGCAATCATGCTTATCAAGAAACAACATTGCAGCTTCATCTCCACCATCATTGCTCTCAGCCGTGTGATTGTCAAAGACTGTCCAGAATTTGTAGAGATACCAGAGGAGATCAAAGAGCTCAACTACCTCGAACGTGTTGTGCTCTTGAATGTTGCTAAGATGGCGTGCCTACCCAAAGCCTTACGTCACTTGTCCTCACTACAACTTCTATATCTATGAGATCTTCCTCAACTGAATACACTCCCAGACTGGTTACATGATTTAACATCTCTCGCATATCTGCGTATTGAGGATTGTCCAAAGCTAGTATCACTTCCAACATGTATCCGAGGAATTCCGAATCTCCAACATCTCATAATTGGTAGCTGCCCAGAACTGCAAAGGAGATGTCAAAGAGGAACTGGAGAGGACTGGCACTACATCTCCCATATTCCCTATCTCCACATGACTTGATAAATTAATTATCTAAGCCAGTGAGATAATTTTATAGGATAAGATATAAATTGTTATTCACTTTCAATATTTACTCTAACGTATAATATTTGGATAAGGATATTAAATATCTTTAGCTACCGTTTACTATGTAATATATGAAGGTTATGATAAGATTGATATTACCTAAATGTTTTTTATGTAAGCGTTTAATGTTTACTAGGGATATAAATGTAATTTTATAATGTTATCTCAAATTTTGGGTAAACGGGGTGCCTGGATAATTATCCAAGATATTATCAGGATTTTGACATTTTATCCCGAATCGGAAGAATATCTCTATTTTTTATTTCCATCAAAATAAACACCAAATAAAGTTAGATAAAATGTCACTATTCTAAATCATCCCTGAAAGTAAACGAAGTGTTAATGTATTTAATAACAAGAATAACTTTGAAGTTTTATGATATACCCTTGTCAAGAATTAGATACTTATTTAGGTGCTACATTTGAATAAACCGTATTTGAAAATTATATGTATTTATTGAAGTGGTGGTCTAGAAGGACCACCACTTATCCTATACTAACCACTATTGTTAAAGAAGTTTTTGCAACTCCCGCTTCAACCGTTACGGTCTAACATGCATTCTCCAAAGGAGGACATATGTTGAACCCAAGAAGATCGAAGTTGACGAAAGAGAATGTACAAAACATTACTCTTCTTGAAGATTGGGTGAGAGCAATCACCTGTCAACAAGATCTCGAACTAGACTCCGATGGAGATGACTTCTACGGATACGATTCAAACACGTCCTCCTCCGCCGGAACCAATGAATGAAGGTAAGTTTCGATGAGTTAGAGAACTACATGAACTTTGATTCCTTCGTTTTGACAAGGATACGTAGACAATTTTATTTTAAGTTTGGAAGTTACAGAGTTTATTACTTTTTTGCCACATTAAGTTAGGAAGTCTGGACTTTTTGCCCTTTTTTTTTCGGGGTGGCAATTTAAGACCTTTTATTTTAAAATTTAACAATTACTGCCCAATTTCAGCCCGAATTGCTTATTTGAGATGAAATTGCACGTTTTTTTGCACGTGACACCCCTAATCGGGCTCAATTTGCTGAGGTGGCAGAATATTTAGCAAGGTGGATTTTCAAACTTATTTTGTAGACTGCCATGTGAATATTTTCAATTATTGTTTGCAGATATGAATTGGCAGAAGAATATGCAGATGATGATGAGGACAAAGAGGCCATTATCAAGTAAGCCTTTCACGATTTCTTTTCTTTTTATTTTTATTTTTTATTACGACTTTGGTGGGGCTATTTAGTTTTGTGAATGAAAACTTCAGCTTAGTAAGTTTTTTCTGGTTAAATTGCCCTGCTCTTTTCACTTCAAGAACTATAAGATGGGTCTGATAGATTCATGTAATGAAGAATTGATATTGTTCATTGTGTTGTCTAGTCTCAATCAACGAGGAAAATTTTGATTTTGGTGGAAATATTGATACCTTGATTTTAAGAAAATATTGATAGAAATACGGTAAAATTTAGAAAGTTAAAGGGAACTTTGTAAAAAGACTGGGAAAATGGACTTGTGGTTTACAAAATATTATAACCAACTTTAATAAATATATTTAATTTAAAATTTCAAATAAAACCTCATTTACGACAAAGATAGAGATAAACTACTATATAAACGTTGTCTGCTATGCTAACATGAGAAATTCAAAATATTTGAATACATTATTACTATACCAAAATCAACTTCTATAAGGTTTGAATGAATAAGATAACATGCAATTATTTGATCTAATACATGTGATAACATGGTTCGTGGATCAAAGACAATACATTTGTTCGTTTCTTATGAATTTGGCACGTTAATTTGGCAGGGGTGGGGGTTTGAGCCGCCTAAAGAGAGCGTTTGCGACTATGCAACATCGAAGTACACAGAGTTCTTGATGGAAACAGCATCAGGCAAAGTTGGAGGAGACAAGTGTTGTGTTAAGATAGTCACACCATTCGAAAAGACGAAATTGGCCGCATATACACTTAGCACGATTTCGCCCTGCATGAGGCTCTACAGCTACATCAATAAAGAGATCCAGGCCATCTTAGACCCCAATGAGAGCCACCACATTTACAAGAAGTGGCTCGACACTCTCTCGTCCGACAAATTCGAGGCCTCAGCTTCGAGGATTGAAGAGTTGCTCGATAAACTAAGTGTTTCTTGGACCGGTGAAGAACTGGATGCTGTCGAAAGGCTGTATCATCGAGCCATGAGACTTGAGCTAGACTTCATCTCGTCTCAATCTGTTGCTCAGAAAACCATAGTCCCGTTTTCACAACTCCTCGACAGAAACGAAGATAACCTCGTCATTTTGTGTAACTTTGACTTGACATGTACTGCTATCGATTCCTCTGCACTTCTAGCAGAGCTTGCAATAGTAGCAGCCACCGATGATATCAGGACAGCGTGGACCGATCTTTTCAGACAGTACGTGGAGGAGTATCAACCGTGTATAAAAAGCATTATACCGAACGAAGCAAGTGTTGATACAAGTATAACCACCATCCAAGGTGTGGTAGATCATAGGATTTTACATTCATGTATTGTGTTAGTTGGTTTTGAGGGTTAACTTGTTTTTCAATTTCGTCGCAGAAAAAGGGCTCGATTACGAAGGTCTTCGGGGAGCGCTGGAACAAATATCGGAGATTGAGAAGAGAGCAACTTCAAGAGTTGTTCAATCTAATCTCTCGAAAGGGTTGAATCTAGCGGACATAAGACGGGCCGGTGAGCGCCTCACTTTTCAAGACAGGTGTAAGAGATTCTTTAACGATGTAAAAAATTGCGTCGAGAATGTTCATGTCTTGTCTTACTGTTGGTGCAGTGACCTAATCACCTCTGCTTTTTCATCAGGTATGCATTCTTGTTTGTGACTATGTATTAAAAAGTTATGTATGAAATAGTGTTTAAAGACTAGTTGTTCTTCGTTTAAATAGGTGACGAAGACGTGTTGAAAATACATTCAAACGACTTAGTCTACGAAGACTCAATTTCCACTGGTAATATCATAAGGAAGATTGAGTGTCCGATGGAAAAGGTCGAAGCATTCAACGACATCACCAAACGTAGCAAGAACACGACCCTTTACGTTGGGGGTTCGGTTGGTGATCTGCTTTCTCTGTTAGAAGCTGATGTTGGCATTGTCATAGGCTCGAGTAGCAGCCTATTCAGCCTCGCAAATCATTTTGGTATCTCGTTCGTTCCATTGTTCTTCGGTTTGGTAGCTAAACAGAAAGAGCTTGCAGAAACTGGCACCTTAAACTGCAAAGGAAGGTGTAATATTCTTTATACCGTCTCTAATTGGGATGAGATATACGCCTTCGTTTTGGGGCAGTAGCCGATATTTGATGGCAACAGGTTTGCCCTTAATCTGTGTTTTTTTCGGTGTTAAGGATTGCAGACCTGTCGTAGTTTTATTGGTTGTGTTAGATTTATTAGGTACGCTTGTAAGCGGTAGAGTGGTCTTGCTGTCATGATAGTTTGTGACTTGAAGAAGAGGATATGTATTAGATGCACCAGAATTCAAATTATTTGAAATGTTTCAAAAGGGAATTCTCATCTTCTTTAATTTCTAAATTCTCTCTTAAAGTTTCTTCAAATTAGTGGTTAAATTAATCTTATATTACACAAGTTGCAAAAACTCGTAGTTTTTGCTTTCTATGCCTACTTTGCTTATCAACACTGCCATTACACACAACATCAAAGCAATTACAATTGAGATGCTATGAACTACACTACTGTGTTTCTTCTTTACTGCATTCAATTCCAAGCTCACATCCTTTTCCATGCTCTAAGCCCTCTCAACTCAGGAGTTAAAGCAGTGGAACCAAAAGAATAAACGAAAAATAATTATATTTTTCATTAAAACTCAAATAAAATGATGAAATTTGCAGTTAGTGGACCAATAAAGCATGCAACTTTTCATACAAATAAGATAAAATACAAAGAAAAATTAATCCAAAAGATATAAATGTAATCATCCAGTACATAACAATAGCATCAAATCATGCTGAAAAGTCACACTAAATGAATTCCCAATTTCAACAAATATATATAATCTGCAGTACTCTTTCTCCAATGCTTGATCTCAACACTTGAACAACATCTTCAATACCTACTTCTCTTTGTCTCCTCCTGGACAAAAGCTTGTTACATCAATTTATTAGTCCAGTTAAGCACCACTTTATATATGTATAAAATATGAAGAGAAAAAAGCCTTCTCATTCAACAATTAAATCATAAAAGTGAATTACTAACCTTGAGATGTAAGTTGCCACTCATGAGTTCCAATCATTATTGATCGAAATCTGCTTTAAATAGTCACCTGAATATGCTGAAATCTTTTGTATTTCCTTTTCAACTTGAGGGTTGCAGTAAACTACTGCAATATCTGTAGCCAATTCATACTTACTTCTCCATCGGAGCTTTCTCAATTTGTAGCAATGCTTTATCCTTACTTTTCTAAGACATTTGAAGCTCTCATTTTTCCCCTTCAATTGCACTAGATCCATGTCTTCCATTAAAAGAAAGTAAAGCTTCGGGAATTCATTATCTTCTATTATCCATTTTGGCCCTCGAAAGGCATTACTTCGCAGTTTGAGCACTTCAAGATTTGGAAGTGAAGAAATCGTGCTCATTTCTTTCCAACAATAGCCCAACCCACTCAAATGCAATTTTTTCAGATTTAAGGGGAACATTGAAAGCCGAACAAATGGTGCAACAACCTCAAAATTGAATGTAGGATTTACAATGACACATGTAAGTGATTCTAGTTTACTCAGATTTGAAACATGATCGAAGCAACACAATGACTCTACTGCATCAGGAATCAAATCAATTCGAATTCCTAACTTTTTCAAATTAGGGATTCTTCCAAAAACACCATTTGTGCAACTGTTAACGCTCACATCTGATAGTGTTAAGAGGTTCGGTAAAAAAGTACCAACAACATCAGGCAGGTCGTTACTCGTTACATGAAGATGTTTCAACCTTTTCAGATCCCATATATCATCAGGAAAGTATGATAGAATTGGAAATTTAATGTTCAAATGTCGATGAACAATTAAGTACTGAAGTTTCCAAAGTTTGGATATGGAACGAGGCAGACTTGCGTTGCATGTGAGAGCAAGATATCTTAACTTAACCAATTCTAGTATTTCCAAAGGGAACTCATAAAAACGGATGTGAAGAGCATCAAGTTTTTTGAGCAACTTTAAACCGAAACATATTGGCACCGGATACTGGTGATATGGACCTAAACATAGGAGAGAGTGGGTGGTGGATGCACAATTTTCCTCAATTGCATTATGCAAAACTTTAACTGCAAACAAAGTATTGTTGTGGATGGTCAACCTCCTCTGACTTTTAATAACTTCTCCTGAAGCATCTCTATAACTATCCAAAACATGAAAAAAATTACTCTTCCTAGCTTCTTTGTAGCAGAAGTGCCACCAAGAAGAATGAAGGGCACATGCTTTTATTCTCTCAGTTAGATTATCATCAAATAGGGTGCTTATTTGGAAGACCATAACAAGATTATGCAAAGCAAAATACTTCAAGCATTCTACTCCACGATTTTCAAAAGATCCGAAAGAATCTTTCTCAATGAGTTTCTCAACAATCCACAGACTAATGAGTTTGGATTTGAAAATCTCATAATTTGGTGGAAAAACTCCCATATAGAGAAAACACAATTTCGAATCTTCACGTAAATTGTCATAACTTGGATATAGTACCTTTGATATTTCATCATATGCATCAATGAAAATGTGATGTTTCTTATGTGTTGATACCTCAATCCAGAGTGCTCCTGGTGTCTTTTCGGCCTTCGATAGGAGGTCGGCAACTGTGACAATTGTAAGAGGAAGACCATCACACTTCTCGGCAATCTTCTTTCCTGCTTCCTCAAGTTCAGGAGGGCATGATTTTTGAGAAAAAACTTTTTCACACAAAAGATGCCAACTTTCTTGATAATTTAGCAAGCGCATTCTAAAGGATAGATGAGGAAAAGAGAAATTGTGACGAATCCTAGTTGTAAGCAAGACTCGACTTCCATTTTCCGTGTCTGGAAATAAGGTTATGTAATGTTCGACCAGCTCAATATCCCATACATCATCCAACACGATCAAGTATCGCTTACCCATCAAACTTTCTCTCAAGCAACCTCTCTCGAGCATATTGTGCGCACCAATGTCCAGCTGAGCTTGAATAGTTTGAGTAATTTCTTCTGATTGATACTTTCTGCCCACTGTCACCCAAACACGACAGTCAAACCATTCCAAGATATCCAAATCTTCAAAAACTTTCTTAGCAAGAAGAGTCTTGCCATTGCCTGCCATCCCAATAAGTGAGACTATGAGACGATCTTTATAAAAGTTTTTTGTGTAACAAGTAAGGCGTGATTTGAGTTGACTATACGTATCACAGAATCCAACCATCTTTGACTTGTTTCCACCAGAATCAACAGCTTCATCTTGATCAGGCAATTGATGAGTATCTAGTTTCAGATACTCCTCCTTCGTCTTCTTCAATGTGTCTATCAAGGAATGGGTTTCTTGCCTGAAACCCTCGATATCTCCATAGTGTAGATCCGAAGGCGATTCAGCTGCTTCAAAGTAGGATGAAACTGCGTCTTGATATCGATTTGTTGCCTCTGGAATTCGTTGAAGCGAATCACTCATCCTCCTCCTGCTGCTCATATCCAATCTTTCCACAAATTCTTTAAAGGATGCCAACTCCTTGTTTGCAATTTCTATCATTTCCATAAAGATGGGATAATAGTCCGCAAACACGAGACCACAACGTTCTATAAGACCAGCTGTGAACGCACCCAGAGAACTCACAGCAGCAAAAGCCGCCATTGAATCTCTCTCTAATTTCCCCTCAAATTCAGATTACACTTTTGTACTGATGAAATGATCAAACAATGGCTTCCAATCCAAGATGCATTACAACTTAAGTCAACTCTAGTACCTGATTCAAGTATGTATTATTATTATTATTTTAATTAATCTACAACTTGCATCAATCAATGATATATTAATATTACCGACAAAACTTAAGAACTAGCTGTCGCCAGCTATGGACTAAATATTATAATAATTAATTATCGTCAAGATCAGCCAACAATTCAATGCATCTCATGAATAGTATTAGGAAACTTAGCTGTCGCCAACCATGGACTATATATTATACTCCTTCCATTCATTTTTAAATGAAATTCTACAACTCTACACATAAATTAAGAATAATTTTATTTTTTTAATATACCTTTTATTAATTAAATTTTTCTATTGAAAACATAGGTACTATACAATATATTTAATTTAGACATTAATTAATTATAAGGATATATATAAAAATAATACACAAAATATCAATTAAATAGGAAAAAATTTAAAATTTCAAAATGTCACTTAAGAAGGAATGGAGGAAGTAATAATTAATATTTAATCGTCAAGACCAGCCATCAATTCAGTGTATCTCATGAATACAATTATTTGTTAATAAATGTAATAAATATATACACGTCAACCATGTATAATCTATACATCTATTATACTTTTTGTTTGTTGATCTTGAGCCGTTAAATTAAACTATATGTATAATAAATAAAAGGGAAATTAAATAAAGACTTTTTCATATGTAGCTTTGTGTATGTATATTTTTTCGAATTGATGTTGGTCAATTTTTACATGAGTTCATGTACCAAGTTGATGTCTTGGTCAAATTTTGCATATGGATTTATATTTAGAACTTCCATGTGAGATTCTTAATTAATGATATCTTCATTCGAAATATAATTTAAAATGATTGGCCCATTTTCATTAGAAACCAAACAAGGGAGATTTTAGTAGATCATTACTTACTCTCTAATTTTGCAAGTATATACTTCCTAGATTACATGGCATGCAAGCTATTTATCCAGTATTCCAAATGAGGTTTGATATGGTTGAACTATAGCGAACCGGGTTTTTCATCTTTAAATCGAACTAAAATCAAAGTCAACATGTGTGGACAACTTTAAGAAAGCGAACTGTTCTACGACATTATGTGCGAACTAGAGGAACTAATTAACAGTGAAAAGGGTCGAGCAGATTTGAATTCAACTGACTGCTATTTTCGCGGATCAGTTGCCCACTTTTCATGTTTTCTGGGTAATCCCAACTGCCACGAATTCCAGGGAGTATATATACTTATTATATATATATTCATTCTTTTAGTTTTTTATGCACAAATATATCAAAAACACATACATATACATTGCTTGAGAAATTTACTTAGCAACCCTATTGACTTGAGCGTGGGAGTCTCATCGCCGAGAACCCCTCTCGGTGTTTGTTTTGCAGGTATTTGGATCCGAGATTTCGAGTTTTTGGGCTAAGGAAGAAGAGTGTTGGATCGGAGCGAGATCAATTGGCACTGTCTGTGGGAAATTATTTTCTGAGTTTCTAAGACGTTGAGATAACAAACATGGTGAATACTAGAGGATCAAAGAGAAGAGTGGAGATATGTGGACCATCGAGAGAACCCGAGGATGGAGAAGATAGCCGGAGTTCTGTCCCAGTTAATCCCCCCCGTACAATCACTTTAACACCATAAGAACTTTCCGATTTAATATCGGCAGCAGTTCAGAAGGCTTTGGGTAAGCAAAAGGTGGAGTCACAACAGGATGATGTTGGAGTTAATGTCGAGAAGGAACAAAAAGATGATAAATCACAAACTGATGAAAGGGAGAGTCAATTTGATCACCCTAGGGGCCAGAAATGAGATCATGACGAACTGTCAGAGAAGGTTGACGAGCTGAAGAAGGAGTTGAGGGAGGTCCAACGGAATATTCGACGGGTTCCCAAAAGTTCAAGGGGAAATCCCTTTTCTGATGAGGTAATGGAGGATGAACTACCGACTTCCTTTCGGCCAGTGAATTTTGAGTATGATGGCACTACTGATCCGTGGGACCATTTGTGCCGATTTGAAAATACTACACTTTTGCATCGATATTCGGATGGTATTAAGTGCAGGGTGTTCGCTACTACCCTCACCAGGGCTGCTCAGACATGGTTCAGTCAATTGAGTGACGGAACAATTCATGATTTTGATCAACTATCAGATTTGTTCTTGCATCAGTTCGCTAGTGCTAGAAGACAAATGCGATCTACTTAGACATTGTTTGGGGTTAAACAAAAGGTGGAGAAGACATTGAGAGAGTATGTCAAGAAATTTACGGCTGCAACTCTGGAAGCTCCTGAGGCTTCGGATGACTTGGTAGTTAATGCCTTCATACATGGTTTAAGAGAGGGCGACCATCATACATCTTTGGTTAAGAAGACGCCCAGGAATTTTGATAACTTATTAGAGAGAGCTACCAAATACATCAATTTGGAAGAAACAGTTCAGATTAAAAAAGGTGAGGGTTCTAGTCGAGTGAACAGACCACATGAGTAGGACCTCGCGAAGAAGAAAGAAACAGGAGAATCTCGAGCGAAGTTCGCACCCCCACTGTTGCGAGATACTAGGGTGGGTCGGAGATATGATCAATACACGTCATTAACAATCCCCCCTGGACAAGTATTGATGGAAATATGGAATCTGCCATAATTGAGATGGCCGGCAACTTGGAGCCCAAATCCCAAAAAGCCACCTACCTTCGGGAATGGTAAATTATGTCGTTTTCACAATGAATATGGGCATGGCACTGATGAATGCTTGCATTTAAGAGACGAACTGGAGAGATTGGTTAGAGAGAACAGATTAGCCCGATATGTTCGTCAACACTGGCAAGAACACAGAGAACATCGAAATGTCCGAGAAGAACCAAGGAGAGAGAGGAGACAAGAATAGCCTGAATTACCTCCACATCCGCCACTCCCACTGTGAAACAAGCCTGAGAGGGAGGAAAGACCCACCATACATATGATCATAGGAGGTCCAACAGATGGAGATTCAAACAGAGCTCGTAAAGCAAGACTGAATTCAATTCGACAGAAAGGGGGTGAGGTCCAAACGATTTTTGATGAGGTAATGGTGGAGTTCGGAGCTCATGACAGAGTAGAAATTCAGAGTCCGCAATTCGACGCTATGGTGATTATAGTCGAGATCGGAGGCTTTAATGTTGAGAGGGTATTTGTGGATACAAGCAGTTCGGTGGACATCATGTTCATGGACTGTTTCAGGAAAATGAGGTCGTCAGTTGAGGTCAAATCTGTGGAAACTTCTCTTTATGGTTTTGTAGGAGAAGCTGTGACTGTGTTTGGCAAAGTGCAATTGCCTATGGTTTTAGGAGAAGGAGAATAGAGGCAAAACAAAACAGTAACTTTCCTGCTGGTGGATGCACTTTCACAATACAATGTGATTTTAGGTCGCCTATCACTGAGTACTTATGCGGCAGTCATCTCGTCTGCACATTTGATGATGAAGTTCCTTGTGGAAAATGAGGAAGGACGGACAGTAGAAGTGGGAGTGGTTCATGGTGACCAACAGACAGCTCGGCATTGTTATGTTGTTGTAGTTCGTCATTCAGAGTCTCGAAAACGCAATACTGAATGAAGAGATGAGGTTGATCGAGAAAGAGATCATAGTCGGAAAAAAAGGTGAGAGACGAACACCACTGAATTCGAAGAAGGGGAGCTGATGAGTATCGAGTTAATTCCAGAGCAACCTGGACACGCAGTTCGTCTTGGTAGTCACTTATCTGAGCAAACCCAAAGGGAGATAACAGAGGTTCTGAAGGAAAATGTGGATCTGTTTACATGGAAACCAGAAGATATGAGGGGTATAAATCCAGATGTAGCAGTTCACAGATTAAACATTAAGCCCGAAGCTCGACCGGTTAAGTAGAAGTTGAGGCATTTTGGAGATCAACAGAATGAGATTATAGAGAGGGAAGTTGAAAAGTTGTTGGAGATAGGGCAATTGAGAAGATTCAATACCCTCGATGGTTAGCCAATGTAGTCCTGGTGCCTAAGCCTGGAAACAAGTGGTGTATGTGCATTGATTTCCGAGATCTTAACAAAGCTTGTCCCAAGGATTACTACCCACTTCCTCGGATTGATAAGCTAGTGGATTCGACCGCTGGATGCAAACTGCTTAGTATGATGGATGCTGCACAAGGATATCATCAGATTTTGTTACACCAGGAAGATAAACCCAATGTTGCTTTTATCATCTCATCTGGAACATATTGTTACACAGTGATGCCGTTTGGTTTAAAGAATGCAGGAGCTACTTATCAAAAGATGGTGGACAAGATGTTCAAACATCAATTAGATCGGAATATGTAGGCCTACGTTGATGATATGTTGGTAAAGAGTATTTAGGCGAACACTCATGCAGCTGATTTAAGGGAAACCATGATAACCATTCGAAGTTACGGGATGCGCTTGAATCCATCTAAGTGTTCGTTCGGAGTAAAAGTAGGGAAATTTTTGGGGTATATGGTTACGGAAAGAAGAATCGAAGTTAATCCTAGCAAAATTCTAGCTATTTAAGATATGTCTCCTCCTCGAACTATAAAAGAGGTACAAGTTCTAACCGGTTGGGTTGTCGCTCTAAGCAGGTTTATATCAAGGTTGGCGGATAAAGGATTGTCTTTCTTCAAGGTTCTCAGAAAAAGTAGCCAGTTCGGCTGGGATGAACAATGTTAGAATTTTGTCTGGAAGCCGAACCTTTAGCTAAGATTATTGAAGCTGATATGATCCATTTTGTCTGGAAGAATATTTGTTGCAGGTTTGGCTTGCCGAGGATCTTAGTATCGGATAATGGAGCTAAATTCCGGGGAAAGAAAATTATTGAATGGTGCAAAGAGATGAAAATTTTGTAAGTATTCACAACTGTTGCTCACCCCCAAGCAAATGGACAAGTTGAAGTGGTGAATAGTATCATACTGGATGGACTTAAAAAACGGCTTAAGTCCGAAAAATCTAATTGGGTAGAGGAACTGTCATTAGTGTTGTGGGCTTATCGAACCACATCTAGATCGACAACAGGGGAAAGCCCTTTCAGTTTGGCATTTGGAATGGAGGCAGTAGTACCAGCAGAAATCTAAGGAGAAGCTTTGAGGATTACCAATTGTGAACCTCAAGAGAATGAAGAACTGGTTAAAACCGACCTGATGTTTTTAGACTAACTGAGGAATGAAGCCAGAGTTCGTCACGAACTCTACAAGAAACGTATTCAAGCAACGTTTCACAAGAAAGTTCGGAAGAGGGAATTTCAAGTAGGAGATATGGTGTTAAAGCAGTCAGATGCCTTAGTTGAAATTGGAAAGTTGGATGCTACTTGGGAAGGACCGTATGTTGTGTCAAAAATTCTTCAAGGAGGATTTTACGAGCTGATAGATAAAAAGGGCAAGTTGTTGCCAAGGCCATAGCATGTGAGTTATCTAAAGAAATTCTATGCTTGAAGTGCTGCACTTCTGTATGTTGCTTACTACTTTTTTCAATTTCCTTTACCTTAATAAAATGAGAAATATTCACTCTCCGTAGATGTAGGCTAATTTAGCCGAACCACGTTAAATTGGTGTGTCTTTTCTTTTCTGTTTGATTTCGTATGATTGTCGTTATACTTGATGATTAAGCGAACTGAAACATTCCCTCGGAATGTCCTGATTAAGCGAATTAAAACATTCTCTTGGAATGTTTGAATAAGTGAACTACAATTGAACTCGTTTTCTTGAGAAAACTTGATCGGATACAGTTTGCTCATTTTCTTTGAAAGGATATCATTTCGGATATACTTATGCGATTAATTACTTATGATGAGGAAAACTTACATCTTTTTTCAAGTCTTGTGGACCATTTATGATTACGAACTATTTGCGATAACTTTTAGATTGAAGACTGATAATATTCAAAGTACTAGAAGAACAGTTACAAAAAGAAGATATACAAAGTGTCTTCAAACAGAAAATACAATGAAGTTTCACTATGTATGAGTAGGTGGTTCCTCGGAGGGAGCTGGGAGAGTCGAAGGATCAGTAAAGGAGGTCGGCGTCACAGGATCGAACATTTCCTCAGACAGATCCGCAACCAAACTTGGAGTTGCTTCCCCGAACTGAGTGTTCGAATTGGTACTTTGGCGTTGGGGAAGAACTTCCAAGATAGTCTGCTCCAGAAATCCTGCCCACTATTTGGCATCAACGGCTTCACTCGGATCTCCCTGCCAGCCGGGAGGAGTAGGGAATGATTGTCTTAATTTTTTACCCAACGAAGAGAGATGAAATTGAAACTGGGACTCTGGTATAGCTTCCGTCACCTCCTCCTGGCATAGTTGAACGTCTTCTCGGAAATACACTTCGGCCATAGGAACAGCCTTGGAGAGAAAGAGGACTGAATTCCATAAGTGGTTAAAAATCCTCTCCCGATACTCTTAAGCTATCAGCTCCATTTCAGGACTCCGAGCAAATTATTGATAGCCCTATTTTATTCCTCTCATCCTCATCTCTTCACCGAATTGAGCTCTCAGTTGTTTCTCCTGCTCCAGCTCCTCCCTTAATCTCCGATTCTTCGCTTCCACTAAGAGAGGGTCTCTGATTGAGCCACAGCCAGATCGACTTCGCGTTGTTCTAGCAAAGCCGACAGCTTCTCAGCCTTCTCGGAGTGGATAGCCAAATCGCTCTCCAGCGTTTGTTTCTCATATGTTACCTCCTTCAGCTTCAGATGGCTTTTTTGAACTTCAGCTTGCCGACGGAGAGTTCTCTCAGCATAATTCTCAAAAAACTTCTTAGCATGAGCTAAGCAAGTCAGATTCTTTCTTAGCTTCTTCTCTTCAGCATCTTCTTCGTTCTCGCCACTCCTAGCTACCTCCTCTTTCTGCGTTTCCGAACCACCTGTGGCTTCTTCGGTGGTTCACAACTTTTTTGCTTGGGAGCCCTACGAACTAGAGGACCCCATTTTCTTCGCGAAGGAAGTCTTCGCTGCCGGGACTTCACTGACCTCCTCGGTCAAGTCGATCAATTCAGGGACAGGAACCGTGGTGGGGAGCGGACTAGGATAGCTCCTCGGCGATGGAACAGTCGCAGCAGCAGGAGAGGACAAAATTGGCTCAGAACCTTCAGGAATGATACTTTCTTTCTCTTGAATTATGTTTGTAGTTGAGTCGGGTCTCTTGTTGGCAAGCTCAGCAAGACGAGCTTCTTCCACTTTCTTAAAGGTCGCAGCCAGGCTAGTGTCCAGTCCATGTTGAGAGGGCGAGTAAGGAGTTCGATCCTCATCAGAAACCTCGTCCATGAAGCTGAAAAACTGATTCATGGTGTTGTCTGCAAGAAAGAAATAATTTGGGTTTCAAGTCACAGTTCAATATAACAGATTCGAAGTAAAGTGGGAAATAAGTGAAAATTAAAAATAACCTAGGTTGAATCAGGAGGGAGCTTGGCTGTTCGGATAGAACCCCCAGAATGCCAGCAAGGATTCACAGGAGCTCAATCTCACTGTGTCGAACCATCCATTGTCAAATATTTTATTTAAAAGAGCGATTTGGAAATCAGTTCGGGGGGGAGGATCATTTTTGGGTAGAGGTTTGAGCCCAAGGGAGAGAACGGAAGGGTTGGTTCATGGGTTCGCGAACAAAGAAAATATTTCTTTTTCCCAGGAGCTGACTTTGTCGTCCCCGGGAGATAAAAAAGTCGCTCGCCTTTCGCCACCGCGAGGACTTAAGTAAAAACGAAAATGATTTGTATTTTTCAAAACAAAACAAGATCGAAACCGATCAGAAGTGGGTTCGACCCCCATCCATTTACATACCATATAAAAGGAAACTATATAGCTAATGGAGTTGGGATGAAGTTGATTCGGGCATATCCCAAAGGCCGAACCGATTTCTAAAAAAAAGGGATGAATGAGGGGAACTAATCCTAGGGTAATGTGTTTCAGGAACCAGGTTTGGTTACCCAATGGAGCTCGATGTGGCAGATCTTCGGGACTCGGAATCACTACAGAATAACCCTCTACCATAAGCGAACTAAGAAGTATTGTATGGGTTTGGGTGGCCTTGGTAGAGGAAAATACATTATCTACAGTTTTTTTCCTAGATTTTTTAGGAAGGTTCGATGTTTTTCGTTGGGAGGAAGAAGAAGTGGGAACTACATGCAGAGGAAATTGGTCAAAACCCTCCTCTGACTCACTTTCATCTCGGAGGTGAATCGAAGGTTTTGAAGATGCCATCGAAAAATAACGACAAGAGAAAAGAAGATTGATACCTGAGTTAATTGAGAAAATCTAGAGATTGGAGAAGAAGATCCTTTGTTGATGAAAGTCTATAGTGATTTTGCACAAGAAAGATTTTTGATCTAATGAAGGATATATATATAGAGGAGAGATTTCTCGGTTTTGGGGGGAAAAATGAAAGGTCATGAACTGTCATCCGTTGGATGCGATGAAATCAAACGGTGGAAGATGAAATGACACTGAGCGGGAAATACACCCTGCCACGTGTCGTGCAGATGGGATTGGTGCAGTTGAAAGGACATTTCACCTCGAAAAGGAGCGTCAAGTGTTCGGTAAGCGCATTAGCGAACTTCACTAATGTGTGTAAACACACACTACGAATGGGGGAGTACTTGATATGGTCGAACTGTAGCGAACCGGGTTTTTCACCCTTAAATCGAACTAAAGTCAAAGTCAACATGTGTGGACAACTTTAAGAAAGCGAACTGTTCTACGACATTATGTGCGAACTAGATGAACTAATTAACAGTGAAAAAGGTCGAGCAGATTTGAATTCAACTGACTGCTATTTTCGCGGATCAGTTGCCCATTTTTCATGTTTTCCGGGTAATCCCAACTGCCACGAATTCCAGGGAGTATATATACTTATTATATTCATTCTTTTAGTTTTTTATGCACCAATTTATCAAAAACACATACATAAACATTGCTTGAGAAATTTACTTAGCAACCCTATTGACTTGAGCGTCGGAGTCTCATTGCTGGGAACCCCTCCCGATGTTTGTTTTGCAGGTATTTGGATCCGAGATTTCAAGTTTTTGGGTTGAGGAAGAAGAGTGTTGGATCGGAGTGAGATCAAAGTTAAAGCGAGAAGGTTCATAAGTTATGTGATCGATTTTTTTTCCGTTTAATAAGATCAAGTAATTAAGCAACTTATGCAATTCATCTGAAATATTGATTATGTGTGACATTTATTTTACCACTACCACAACAAAAAATGTTTAGTGTGTGTATATCATATATATACATATCGTTTTATGTACATGTTATTGTATCCCTAATTTATATCGCTAACAAAGAAATATTTATTTTCTTAATTAGACAGTTTTGGGTGAGACCATCTCACGAATCTCATTCCATATTTCCCTTGATCGAGTCAAAGAGGTTGCATGTGTGTTCAACATTAAGCTTTTGAAATCCGTTTTTATGAGTTCCTTTTGCAAATACTATCACTAGTTAAGTTAAGATATCTTGCTCTTACATGCAATGTAAGTCTTCCTCCTTCCATATCCAAACTTTGGAAACTTCAATACTTGATTGTTCGTCGACATTTCACAATGAAGTTTGGAGCTCCATCATATTTGCCTATAGATATATGAGATTGAAAAGATTGAAGCATCTTCATGTCATGGGCAACGACTTACCTGATTTTAGTGATAATGTTTTGCCAAACCTTTTAAAACTATCAGATATGAGCTTTAACAGTTACATTAATAGTGTTCTGAGTAGGATCCCTAATATAAAGAGGTTAGGAATTCAAATTGATAAATTGTCTGGTGCAATAGAACCCTTGTGCTACTTTGATCATGTTTCTCATCTAGGTGAACTAGAGTCACTTAAATATGTTATTGTAAATCCTACATGCAATTTTAAAAGAAATTAGCATAATTTCTTAATTGTCAAATCTTGAAGTGCTAAAATTACGAAACAATGTCTTTCAAGGACCACTTTGGAAAGTTGAGAAACATAAATTCCCAAAGATTTCCTATCTTCAAATGGAAGACATTAATTTAGAGATATTTGAGAAGGAAGATAGCTTTAAATGTCTTAGGAAACTAAAAATAAAATAATGCTACAATTTGAGAAAGCTTCATCTCACATTACATGATGAACTTTTTTTCAAAATTTGAAATAGTTGATTGCAATCCTCGGATTCTAAAGAATATATTATTGGTCCCAAGTGGTGTCCGAGGTTCAGAGGGGGGTGAATGAACCTTGGTCGATTTTGAAAACTTGTTAAAACTTACTGTTCTGTAAGTTACTTGAACTTACAGCGCCAGCCAATTACTGCTTACAGCACTAGGATGCAGTGTTGCACGCTGTAACTTGGAGTTTTATACGCAGCAGAAATTATATATATGTGACACAAGGCTGGCTGGTTTTCTCAAGTATGCTCTTTTGCGAAACCGTTTTATGCTTATGATATATGAAAAGTAAAGCGCATATAAGAAAATAATAAAACACTTATGGCTTATAGTGGTTCGAAGGTGGTGTAAGTCTTCTATATCCACTCTACTGCTACCTCGAGCAGAAACTTCGTTAAGCAAGATTGATTTACAGGACCCTCCTAACAATCTATCAACTTACAAAGTTATCCACCTACTAGAGTCCAGAGATCACACAGCACTGCAAACTCTAAAGGCTAACCCACACAGGGTTCCACACTTCCACACAGGGAAGCTGCCTAAAACTTAGACAACTATACAAACAGCAAGGATTTCTCCTGTCAACTGTTCGACACCTAAAACAACCTAACCACACAGGACAGAGGTTAAAAGAAAAATAAAATTTTCAACTGGTGAGAAGCATTCTTGATCTTCGGTAGCTCTATTGTTGTTGTAGACTACTCCTAGAAGGTTGAGTGACTGAACATGTGAAAGCTTGAGAAGCTTTTGGATGATCTGTGAATTTCCTCTTAACTTTGTTCAGCAATTTCCTTAATCAGCCACACCTTCTATTTATAGATCTTGAGAGTTTCTATCCGTTGAGAAGTATCCGTTGAAGAGAGATACTTCTTCTTCTTTGAAATCAAGCTCTGATCTCCAAGATCTTCTTTGTGGTCACATCAAATGCATCTGAGCTTTTGACCAACGACATGGTTTGCATTTAATGTGACTTGACTCTTCTGGAGCATTTAATGCGGTGATTGCGGCTCGCAGCTTTCTATAGCGCGTCAGTCCACGTGGCGTATTCGCATTGGCTCCGTGTCTGCAACTTCAGTCTTCTCTCGAACGACTCTCTCGTACTGCATTTATCCTTCCTCGGATTACAGAATACTTATGCTGTTTGTCGTTGGCGTTGTTGGTTGTCTGAGCAGTGAGCTTCGCGCTGTATTCTAGGTCTGCTTGCAGCTGTTTGTTCTTTGCAGTGCTTGCTGTAACATAGACCTTCTTGCAGTATCTTCTTACAGTGCTGATGTATCTTACAGCAGTATCCTTGTAATCTTTTTCTTGTAGCGACTCTGTATGCCGTTCTTTCTTTCTTTGCTGCCATGTTGTAACTGCTTTCTTGCAGTGTTGCTGTATATACATTCTTGCAGCAGCTTTCTTGCTGACTTAGCTTCCTCAGTAACCTCTGCTGCTGTAACCTGGATGGGTTCTTGTGAGCTTGCAGCAGCAGCAGCATCAACCTCCTCATGAAGTGCTCTAGCTGTTTTAGCGGTTACCTCAGCTTCTCCTCGATCATCCTCTAAGGGTACTGTCTCAACAGTCGCCCCTTCAGAGGTCTTCTTATCCTCAGAGAGTGTTGTCAGAACAACAGCCTCGTCTGAGGTCTTCAGCAAGGACTCCGTCTCCTCGGCCAGTCCTGTATCCTCGACAACCTCTGTTGTAAGCATGGGTTCTTGCAGCTTTTGTCGGTTTCTTGCAGCAGTTTCTTGCTTTCTGAATTCTTCTTTCAGAACAGCTCTTTCAACTTGCTGACTTCTTCTTTCGCGCTGTATCCTATCTCCTTCTTCCTAAGGATACTTTTTCTAGCTTGTTGTTTCCTACAGCATGCTAGCCCTTAGAAGTGTTCTTACTTCTTCTAAGGTTAGTTTTCCTTGTATCTTGGAAAACCATTACATGATCTTTCCTAGATCATGCGATGTGGAAACTAGGTATCAATACCTTAAGCAAACTGTTCTTTTCTTCTTGAGTTAGTGTTTTGTCTTATCAAGATAACAACTGAAATATCCCAACATATACAAAGGACAATAATGTTGAAGACATCTAGAGTCAAATTACCCCCATTTATCCAATTTTCATGGTCATGGAACTCTTGAGAGGCAACTTTTATCATAAGGTTAGTAGATTAGTTTTACTATGTAATTGTTGAATCTTAAGTTTATAAATCTTCATCTTTTATATATAACAAAAACTTTTGTGCACTTGGTGCACGGACCCTAGATCCATGCACTTGAATTAATCTAACTCGTCATGCACCCGTACATGCCCGCATGCGCCTCTAGATCGCGGACAAAATCCACCCAAACATGCTCTCAAGTGTCAGACTTTTATGTTATGTTAACTATACATTTTAGTAGTGTTAGTCATACATTTTAGTTATGTTAGACATACCTTTTGTAAGACTAGTTGTACCTTAGCATTTTTTTAGACAAACATATTAACCTTTCATTCATTTTAGTTATAACAGTCATGCATTTTAGTTATGTTAGATATACCTTTTAATTATGTTAGTTGTACGTTTATATAATACATAAAGATATGACTATGTTGATACATTTATGTAGTATTAGGCATACCTCTTTATGTAGTGTTAAACATACATTTATGTTATGTTAGTCATACCTTTAATTATGTTAGTTGTGTCTTTATATATATTACATAAATGTATGTTTATGTTGATATAAATGTATAAATAATCTCATATAAATGTATGAGTAATATCACATAAATGTAAATATCTACAACTTGTGCCGAAATTAGGGTTTAGGGTTAAATTATTACATAAAGGTATGATATTTGTATATAAAGGTATGACTAATATAACATAAAGGTATGACTAACATAGTATGAAGACCATCGATTTTTTTTTAAGTTAAAGTATTGCATTGAGAGTATGAAATCTGGAAATAAGGTATCACTAATATAACATAAATGTATGACTAATATAATATAAAAGTATGACTAACATAACATAAAAGTCAGGATAAAAAAATACGTGGATTCGGGTCGGATTCGACCCGACCCGACCCGACCCGAGTGCATCAGTTGCACGGGAGAGTGACTCTTTATATATATATATATATATATATATATATATATATATATATATATATATATTACACTATATAAGTATGGATGTTTCGTCCATTTTTCATAATGTCAATTTTAACTCTCCTACATAATTAAATCAAATTAAATTAAATTAGAATCCTAATTAATGAAAACTCTTTATTAAGGATAGTAACGTAATTCAATATTTATTTTATTTTTTTATTTGATTATAAATGGCAAGAGTCTTTTACATTTCAAACTCTTCTTGAAAAAATTACATGTTTTGATTATTTTGCTTTTATATCTAAAACACTTTGAATCTTAAAACTAAAATTATTTAAAGAGCTTTTCAATGATATATTATAAGTATATATAAAAAAATATATTATAAATTTAACATTTTAATTAAAGTATGTTATTATTATAAATTATGTTCTTATGTTCTTATGTTTTTTCAAAATCTTATTTAATTTAATAGAGTCCATCCAAATCACAATTGTAAATAACATAATTAGAATAAGATTAGTCTTATATGAATATATATTTAAAGAGCTTTTCAATGATATATTATAAGCATATATAAAAAAAATTATATTATAAATTTAATATTTTTATCAAAGTACGTTATTATTAGAAATTATGTTCTTATGTTATTCTTTTTTTCAAAATCATATTCAATTTAATAGAGTCCATCCAAATCACAATTTTAAATAACATAATTCCTAATTGAATATGTAAAAAAAATAAAGAAGGAAATAAATTATGGCAAGTATGGATGTTTCGTCCATTTTTCATAATGTCAATCTTAACCTTCCTACATAATTAAATCAAATCAAATTAAATTAGAGTCCTAATTAAAGAAAACTCTTTATTAAGGATAGTAACATAATTCAATATATATTTTATTTTATTTTTTTTGGATTATAAAAGGCAAGAGTCATTTACATTTCAAACTCTTCTTGAAAAACTTACATGTTTTGATTATTTTTGTTTTATAATCTAGAACATTTTGAATTTTAAACTAAACTTAGTCTTATAATTTTATACATATGTAAAGAGCTTTTCAATGATATATTATAAGCATATATAAAAAAAATTAATTTAATGTTTATTTTTTTTTTCTATTTGATTATAAAAAAAACAAAAGTCCTTTAAATTTCAAACTCTTCTTGAAAAAATTACATGTTTTGATTATTTTTCTTTTATAATCTTGAACATTTGAATATTAAACTAAAATTAGTCTTTTATATATATATATATATATATATATAAAGAGCTTTTCAATGATACGTTATAAGCATATTTAAAAAAAATTATACTATATAAATTTAATTTTTTTTATTAAAGTATGTTATTATTAGAAATTATGTTCTTACGTTGTTTTTTTTTTCAGAATCATAATTTCAATCCTCCTACATAATTAAATTAAATTAAATCAAATCTAATTAAATTAGAGTTTTAATTAAATAAAACTCTTTATCATGAATAGTAATGCAATTCAATATTTAATTTTTTTTATTATAAAAGGCAAGAGTCATTTACATTTCAAATTAACTCTTCTTGAAAAAATTACATGTTTTGATTATTTTATTACTTTTATAATCTTGAACATTTTGAATCTTAAACTAAAATTAGTCTTATATTAATATATATTTATAGAGCTTTTCAATGATATATTATATGCATATATCGTGGAATATATTTCTAATAAGCATATATTATCAACATATAATAATATATATTTAAAGAGCTTTTCAATGATTTGGAGTTTTAAATCGGGGGCTCTATGACGGAATTATTCCACGAGCAGATTACAAAGAGCATATTACGATTATTCCATCATAATCGACGATAGTGGTTTGTCTTCAAATCTGTTTGATGCTTATAATTACTATTAGCAAATAATGAAATACACACATAGAGCAATCAATACTCACTTCACCATTGAATTATTTCTTGGCCTCCATCTTTTATTACTATCGTCTTCTGTTTATTCATAGCAGTTGTGTGAACATGTTGAGATTTTAATTGAATTTTATTTCTCTTTTACAATTTTTTTTTCTTTTACAGTCTTTATTTTAGGCCAGTTGCAACAAGTTGGCATAATACTTCTTTTAGGTCTTTATAATGTAATTCGTATTCTGGTGTATATAATTTCATGCTTACATGAAATATCACACATTTTTTATTTTAGGTTGTGAATCTTCTCTACCATATTGGATTCTTACAATTGCCAACTCTCCATCCGTCTCTTTTATACTGACTTTAATGATAACTTTTTGTAGATGTAGATGTATGTACAAAATACTGCTTCACACAAATAGAAATTTACAAATGCTGAACTTTTGTAATTGTTACATGAAGATGCAAGTTCAGTTGATTTTTTTAATTAGTATAATTCACCAAAATATATTAATCTTACTACATGAATGTATGTTTACACATGTTTTATATTAATTGCAAATTATTTCCAAACTTTTTTATTAACTTTTATTTTAACATATAGTCAAAGAAAAGTGGCGATGTTAATTGTTGAGATGAGTGAAATTGATACCGATCATAACATTGATATCGATCCTAAAATTATTGACTAGCTTAATCCCTATTTTCATTCTTTGTTTATATTGAATTTGTTTAATTTTTTTATTTTATCTTCATTTATTTTTTTAACTTTCTTCGATTATAATTGTAGATCAAGCATGTTTTGGTTACTTTTAGTTGGTTGCATTTCATTTTATATTTAATTCTTTTTTGAACTGTTGTATTTTTGAATAGTCGACACCTAATATAAATGGCATCAAAGAAAACTTGTAGGACAAAAAAGAAAATATGCAAATCTAAAATTGATACCTATCCTGGAATTGGTAACTAGCTTAAGCCCTATTTTCATTCTTTGTTTATATTGAATTTATTTAATTTTTTTTATCTTCATTTATTATTGTTTAACTTTCTTCGATTTTAATTGTAGATCAGACATATTTTGGTTACTTTTTGTTGGTTGTGTTTCATTTTATATTTAATTATTTTTTGAATTGTTGTGTTTTGAACATCTGATACCAAATATAAATGATGTCAAAGGAAACTTGTTGGACAAAAAAAGAAAGTATGCAAATTTTAATGTTGCTAAGAAAAAAACCATGTAGAACATGTTTTGCAGAATTGTGAAAAGAGAAAAGCAACATGTAATTTAGAAGTTCAAGCGAATCTAATTAACTTAATGGTCTTTTAATAGTCTTTTAACTTTCTATTAAAGTTATTCTTTCGTTTAAAATTGAAAATTGTATTTTAATATATTTATCTAATTATGAATTTTAATGTTAGAAGAACATAAACTAAAAAAGAATGTTGAGTTGCATTCATTGCAGTGCAACAAGATTTGAGTATGAGTCTCCCACATTTTGTTGTGATAAAGGGAAAGTTAAACTTGCACCTTCAGAAGTTCTAGACAAAATGTACGAACTATACACTTTTCAATTGGAAGAGTCTATTGATTTTTGAAAAAATATGCGTTCATATAATTCCATATTCTCATTCACTTCATTTGGAGTTAAATTGGATAAAGAGCTCGCTTCGTCACGATGAGGAGTTTTCACTTTTCAAGTACAAGAATGATTTCACATTCTCCCAAGTTTGAGTCTTAATGAAAATAGGCCAACTTATTTTTGGTTATATTTTTTTGATACTAAAAATGAAATTGAGAATAGAATGTGTCTCAATTCACATGTATCAGAAGGAATTGTACAGAAGCTCACTGAAATATTAGAAGAGAATTTGTATGTCAAAATCTTTAGAAGACTAACAGAACATTCTTTTCTAGATGATGTACAATTTTGTATCACAAAAGATGTGAGATTGGATTGGTGAGTTTATAATGCTTCAACAGCAGATCAAGTTGCAGTTGTTTGAATTGAGGGTAATAATGATAATGTCGGGTTTGAACGAGATATTATTATTAGTGCTCATTCATCTATTATGAACATTTACAATATCCTCTTCTATTCCCCAAAGGTGAAACAAGGTGGCACCAAAACATTCATAAAGTTCACATACAAGGACATGTGCATGAAAAAGAGTAAGGTACATATTTATGTTATAATATTTCGAGAACATATATATTTTAAGATATAATTAATTTTTTCAAATTTAATTTTATTGGATTTTTAAATACATACAATTGCAACAAATATTCCAGACGTGCTGAATGCTTCTAGACCTACATCAAGATTTAATACAGATGAAATTATCTCGCAAGAACAAGAAGGTATGTACTTCCTAAAAATATGTAAGCATAAATGTCTATCTTTGCATGTGTATGTGTAACTAATTCATCATTTAGGTTGTGGGTAAAAGACCATCTTGCAATTTGAAAACTTCAAAAAGAATTTTAAAATTTATCCGTATTTAAAATTGACAAGACAAAATATTAGAATATCTTCATTTATATTAAGAACAGCTATGGTCATACTCTATATACAAAGATATCTTATTCATTAAATAGAAAAACATGAGTTTTACTTAATAAGAATGTTTTCAAGCATTAACTAACACAACTAGCTATTAAAAACTGTTTTTTTTTTACTAATACTTTTGGATTTTCAAATAAATACTAATTAGTGTCTTTTTACTAATTTTTATTAATACTTGCCCATTACTAATATTGGTTTAAGATTGTTTCACATAGCTTAATAAAATATTTAATAGGTATAATTATGTGTATGAAATAACATTTCTTGGAATTTAAAGACAACAAATAAATTGATACAAATTCTAATTTTATAATGTCAATTATTTTAAAATGGTGGAACTACTACTATCTAAATCGCATAAAGATTGTCTTTTTTAATTATTTTGAATTAGCTTTAGAAATTAATAAATAACAAAATAAAATGAGCAATGACATGCAACTTAACATATATAAATTCATTGATTGTAAATACGTAATTAAAGTAAGAGTGGTACAAGGTATCTTCAAGCAACAATAACAATGTTCGGTGACACGACATCAATATATGTCGGATGCTTAATAGAAAACTATTTAAAGTCCTTTGAGAAGGTATCAAAAATTCTTTACTTAAAATGATTTCAAAAATAAAAAACAACAAATGTAACAAAAAAACATATGTAGGGCCAAAACACATTTGAATACCACAAACTGTTGATCTTATAAGGAACAAGTGAGATCCATTTTCTAATTGCACTAAACTATAATACGAAAGTGGAAGGTGGAAGATTCAGCGTAGTAGCTGAAGCTAAAAAAAAAGATGGAATCTATGATGATAAAAGACGAGAAAATAAATTAACAATACAACCACAACAACAACAATGGCCAACACACCAGATAATGAACTGAAGAAAAAAAGAAGAATTACAAAGAAAAAAAACAAGAAATACATCCACATCTCCAACGATGAGGAGGACAATACAATCAAAGAATTATTACGCAAACCACAAAGATAGAAGACTAAGATAGAGAAGAAGACTAAGTTAGAGAAGAAGATCAAATAAGAAAAATATAGTTATGAGAAAAATTAGAAATTATTATCTTTTGTTTTAGAATTTCGATACATATTATTATTTTGATTTTTTTTATTTCTAGATTTAATTTTTTTAGGATTAGAGGAACTAGAAATTTTGTACACCTATAATATTTTTTCCATTTTCTTAACGACTCACAAACCCATATTTTTGTTATATTTGGATTTCACAATGTATTGCACTTATACCTAACTATATATAGTTTTCATAATTTATTAATATTTTTCTTAATATATTATTGTGTTAAGATTCCTCTAATAAAAACTTAAAATAATCAAATGTTAAATAATTTAGATACACTTCAATAAAATATTAAAGATCAATAAATGAAGGAAAAAACAACTACATAATCAACAACAACAAAAAAGCTAATAAATTGGTATCTACACGTGCAACACACTTGTTTTTTACTAATATATATATATATATATATATGTGTGTGTGTGTGTGTGTGTGTGTGGAGACAACACTTGCAAATCTTACGGTGAGGAAACTATTCTCTCTACGTATAAGTGTCTCAATTAGTGGAAATTTTATCTCTTCTTTCTTTCTTTTCTTAATCTTTATTACTTGTTCACTCATAAATTTTATCTTTCTTTTTTCTCCTGCATACATATTGTTTTGGTGTTTGATTGAACTAATTCTAAGTTTTTTTATAATATTTCTATAAGCTATTTAATAACTTGTAGTAATTAAGCTTCTTAAATGGGCAAAAACTTTTGTACACAAGGTGCACGAATCCAATTTTGTGCACAACAATACTATTATATTATATGAAGTAATATTGTTATATTATATTAGTGATACTGTTATATTATATATAGTTTTAACGGTATTACGCATATAATATAACAGTATTATTTCATATAATATAACAGTATTTTTGTGCACAGATTTGGATTTGTGCACCTTGTGCACAGGAGTGTCACTCTCTTAAATGTTAAACGAAGTTTTTTAAATTAGACTTCATTTCATTCCAAATGTAATATAAGTTTTCTTAGAAAAAACTAGAAAACTCCTCTTATTTCAAAATAAGATGTTATCTTAATAAATTTTTCAAATCAATCACTTAAACTACACAATAAAAATTAATAATATTTTAATAAACTTCATCATCTTATTTATACTAGTGAAATCCATGTGTGTTGCACGTGGTTTTATTTTTATATTGTTCATTGTTTTGCATGTATCAAGTCCTCGCTTACATCATTCTTCTCACAATGTTGAAATTCTTTCTTATGTTGATTGCTACGGTAATTTGTATTCTAATTTATGATAAGTCGGGCTAAATCCCGCACCTATGTGATTGCGAAGTAATGACGTTATGTGTTTGTTTGATACGATTTATTTATTTCAATTGATTTAGTGTTGTCCTCAAATCCCCACTGAGTGTATTCCAAACATTCACCCTCTTCTATGTTAAAATGTTTTTAGTGAAAAAAACATTTGGACTTAGTACATGAGTGGTGGATGCTGGTAGCCGATATTCTAAAGGTTGCCGAAGAATTTATTTTAAGAGTTTTATTTCATTAATTTTAGAAATGCATATTACATAATTATTCTTGATTTTATTTATCTTTATTATTTTTAAAAGGGTGAATTTTGTACGTAAGTAACGTCTTAGTCAAAAATTATCTTAAAAAGAAGTGGGGCGTTACAAAACCAACAAAAACAAATTACCTGCTTCAAAATAAACAAATGAGTATAACAATGAGTAGGGTTGAGTCTTAAAAAACATAGCTTAATTATTTCGAAAGAAAAAACGAACAAAAAAGAGAAATTTGGATCATCTAAAGTAAATACACTAAAATCTTATAATAAACTAAGCAATCAAAATGAATAATAAAATGAACTAGAAATGAAATGATGGAAATAAATAAGAGAGCAATTAATCCTAACAAACTCTGATTCAAGGTTACTAACACTCAATTGTATCACTGATGATCATAGGATATAAATATAATTTTGCATATTGAAGTATTTAACATTAAACTAATCATAGAAGTTATAGAAAAGTCATGTGTTTTCCCAATTTAATTGATCAAATCCAACATTCAATCAAAACTAATTATTAACTAATTGTTCACAATCCAAATTAAACTACTGAATAATATTTATTGCCTTAATAAATTATGATTTCAAAGTGGCAATCATGCTATGTAACTTGTAATTGATTATTGATATTTTCATCATTTGCAACAAACGTTACTAAATCATATATATTAAAAATGTTTTAACCTATTATTAAAAATACATTTCTTTAAATTGAAGTTCACAAAATATAAAATAAAAATTATGAGACAGTCCATAACCATTGCACACATTTAACAAATTAGATATAAAATAATTAAAACATATACAATGTACAATACAATGACGATATAACTCAAGTTATAAAATATAATATTGTAAGCTGTTTGGTGCAATGATTATAACCAAACCATATAGATTAATGCGGTTTTAATTAGTTTTTTGAATTGCAGGTTTTTAAGAAATTTAATAAACAAACGATTTGTTGTTTTATTTTTAAGAAAACAATAATTATACTCAAGTAAAATAAATCTTTCAATGAAGTATTAGTGTTAATCAAGTCGACATGCTAATTTCCACAACAAAAATTGAGTTAGATTCATTAATATTTAACGTCACATGAAAAATAGAGTTTTACAATCCGGAACATTTTCAAATAAATCAATTTTATATTAATAAAAAATAATGTCAATCAAAATACGAACTCATCCATGTATAAAAATATATGTTTCAACTCCAACACTTGAGTGTTATCAAACAAAATACATGGGATGTTTGTTTGTGCTTCTTTAATAAATATATCTCATTTCAGAAGTAACAACCAAAACACTGCTGCAAAACTGTAAATATTGTGCATTTATTTGGCGCAATTAATAACCTCATGAGTATTCAACTCAGAATGCAAGCACCTTCAGCTGCTGCAACAATCTCAAACATCCAACAACAATCTACGAGGATCTTCGACCACATCTTTGATTCTTCGTAGAAAGAAGACAGCCTCTCTCCCATCGATCAGCCTATGGTCGTATGTCAGTGCAATGTACATCATTGGTCTTGGAACTATGCTACCTCCAACCACCATTGGACGGCTCACGATTGAGTGCATCCCCAAGATAGCAGACTACAGTTTTCGATTAATCACCAAAAGTTTGGATCAAAAGTATGCATGGTGAAGTGCAAAACGAGAACCACGAAGTTCGAATGGTATATTGCAATAACTATACACTGAGGCTCCGTTTACTTTGAGGGATGACTTAAGATAGTGACATTTTATCTAGTTTTATCTAATGTTTACTTTGATGGAAATAAAAAGTCGGGTTATCCTTCTGACCCGGGATAAAATGCCAAAATCCAAATAATACCCTGGATAATAATCCAGCCCCCCAAGATAGTTACCCAAAAATTGGGATAACATTAGGAAATTACATTTTTATCCCTAGCAAACATTAAACATTATATTAAAAATGACATTTAGGTAATATCACTCTTATCCTAACCTCCATATAATAGTAAACGGTGGATAAGGATAGTTAACACCTTTATCCAAATATTATATGTTAGTAAACATTAGAAGTGGATAAGAATTTATATCTTATCCTATGAAATTATCTCACTGACCTAGATAATTAACCTCTCTTTTGCCAAAGTAAACGGAGCCTGAGAGGAAACGACAAATTAAAAAGTGTTGGAAGCACAAACCTGAGGAGGATTGATGATGGGAGTACTCAGAAGACTTCCATAGACACCACCATTGGATATGGTAAATGTCCCCCCTGCCATCTCATCAATTGATATGGTGCCATCCGTGGCCTTCTTAGCAAGATTGTTAATCTCCTTTTCGACCTCAGCGAAATTCATTCTTTCAGCATTGCGGAGAACTGGAACGACGAGACCCTGATGAAAAATATATCGGTTGCTAATAAGAGATTGGAAACCTCTTCGTACTTCATATGGGTTTTTGAAAATTATGACATACAGGGAAATCATGTCGTGCTGATGACTAATGCAGAAACCAACTGGAAAATAGCTTCATGAAATAAAAGATCTCCTCGGTGATGTATCAACATATATAAAGTAATATATCTAAATCATATTGGAAAATATGTCCTCAATACCAACTTAAAAATGATTATATGCATATGAGAAATAATGGTTCAAATGAAAGTTATTTCGAAATATGATTTACCCTTTAATCCAACTTCAAATGTGGAGCTTGAAATGAAGATATAAAAACAATTCATAGCAGTGGTGTACTTAAGATTCAGATCCTTTTAGTTCTATCCATAAGCAATATCTTGATATGAAAAGGTACATAGAGCAAATCTTGCCTTGGGGGTACCAACGGCGATGCTAATATCTACGTAGTCTCTGTAAATGATATCATCTCCATCAATAACAGCATTCACTATCGGCTGCTTCTGCAAAGCACTGATAGCCGCCTGAAACACAGAGAGCAAGTTCAGTTGACATGAATCATGCTTTAAAAAAAAAAAAAAAAAAACTTTAAACCGACACAAGCATACTTTAACAAATCCGGACATAAGCCCCAGCTTCACTCCATGTTTTTCAGCGAATGAATCTTTGTAGTCAGAACGAAGTTTCATCAAATTAGTCCTGTTATAAACAAATCAGATGTGCCGCTGTCCAATTAGTCATTAGATGCACAGAAAACATATGGTGCAAACACTTCAGGTTTCCGAAACAGGTAATAATCAAGCAACTGATTTATCAATATCTCAAATGTGATTGAAAGCCAGTACAATTGGACAAACACTCCATATGCCTAGACGATATCAACCAAGTTCTGGGTAAACACAAATTGTAGATAGATATCTCTGATTGTTGGCTAATACAAACAAAATAAAAAAGTCGTTTCTACCAAAAACAGAAACTCAGAAATCAAATATGCACATCGAATCTTCCTTTAGGTTGGACTAAAGATATAATTTACAGAAATAAAGCCAAAAGCATAATTGAAACCCCGGCAGAACCAAGTGGTAATGTCAGCTTCATCAAAAGAATCTCTTTTGAGGAATTTTCCTTTTGGTTGTTTTAGCATGTATATTACTCATATAACTAGTAGCTCCAGAAAATCATTAACCAAACCATAGGCTGACTAAAACCTTGAACTAGAAGCACAGATTCGCGTCATCTTCTTTTAGCAAATCAAAACCATAATATGAAGGAATAAACTTACATATCAACTTCATTAAATGTGGTCAGCAATGCAAATGTGTTTTGAGAATCCTTCAATCGTGTGGCAACTCGTTTCCTGAGCCTTGTCATAGGCACCTGGCAGTACAAACATACCATAAGTCCATTAAAATTGATCAACGGCATCAGACCAACATGTTCACACTACGGACTTACTCGTCTTTCCCTTTCTTTAGGGGGCAGCTGGGGCTCAGTAGCTGAGTGTTTAGGAGGAGAGAGAGGGCTTCCTTTAGGCTTTTCTACAACAGGTGTTGTCTCAACTTTGGGCTTTGGCTTCTCCTTTTTCTCTTCAGTAGGAGGTGGTGGTGGCGGAGAAGATTTTTCAGATGGTTTCTCATCAGAAGGTGCAACATGAGTCGCTCCTTCACCAGATTTTGATATTATAGCAACCTTGGTACCAGGTTCCACGGTGTCTCCTTCCTTAGCTACAAACTATGAACATGCACATAAATTTAGGAATATCAGTTTCAGAGTAACTAAAGCAGTAGTGTCATAACTTGATTGCTATTCAAGTTTGGGACAATTTACCTCCAGAATCACTCCTGCTTCAGGACTATTGACATCAATGGTGACCTGGAACAACAAACAACCGAGAGGTAAATTATTAGTTAAGTAGTAAGTACCTATGAGAAGGATCCGTTATCAAAAGTTACTTTATTAACTGCCAGAGTGTAAGCAGGCTGCACAAAAAGATCACATTGCTATCTACATTCATCAATTACAGGGAGTATAACAGATAATTAGTCAGCACCATCTGGTAGGGATTAAACTATCCTTAACAATCCTAAACAGAAGATAAATTTATAATTATAGAAAAAGGATTTAACCTATCCTTAATTATCTTTATCTAAAGTGAATACCTTGTCTGTTTCAATCTGAGCAATTGCCTCATCAACTTCTACTCTATCCCCAGGTTCTGCTCAGAACAGAAAGCAGTTAAATAAAAGCAATGGATTAACATTCACATCATGATTACTTTGGTATATGTAATGTCATAACACATGCGTACTTTTCAAGAATGTGGCTAACGTTCCATCAGTTATAGATTCACCCATAAAAGGAACGACAGCTTCGACAGTATCACCTGCTCATTGATCAATAGGAGGAAACAAGTCACATGCATGACCATAAAATTATATAAACAACTCAATACATATAACATATCTCCAAGAATTCCAAACATGGTTATGACGACAATCCTATTTTTTGCAATATTATGTCACTCTGCAATGGGTTCCTAAACACAAATAACAAAAAATTCAAAGACAAATGAATAACAAACATAATTGCACCCAGCCTTGCATATCAAGTAGCACCATTTCATCTGTCACATGTGACCCATTCTAGAAAAGAAAAACCCCTTCATTAACCTGTTAGCATAACATTTCTTGGAGATTCAATCAAACTTCTTACATTTACTGAGTAAAGTTGTGCACAATTCAGATATTAATAATTGATATGCTACTAAGGTAATACTTTCTCACATCCAATAAAAGAAGCTGAGCCTAGAAGCAACAAAGAGTAGTATAACAACTATTTCAATTCTATTTTATGTAGAGAACCTCAGGGATCTAATTCTTATTTCTTATATTTGCTCACTCCATGCAATCTTCTACGTCCCTAAGCTAATAAATGCAAAATCAAATTTTCAATTGATGACATCGTAAAGACAGATATTATATCTCGGTTGATCTACATATTATAAGAATAAGCAGCATCTTTAAATGTGATAAGCTTGTTTATAGCCACTGACACAACTTTGAAACTGGTAGTCGTGAATATCATACCACTATCAGAACTGAAATGCCTGCTCTGCAAAGTCATATTTTTCTGAATATTGTCCAGAACTTCCCTGCAAATAACATGAAAATAAGGTCCATCTGAGGTGGGATAATTGAAGCAAGTTAAGGCCTACATTGCACACAAATCTCTCAGTAGGAGGTCAAATTGTATTGGTTCTATGTTTTTAAAGGAAGTCAAAATATGAATCTCCAAATTAATTCTACCAAAAGACAGGGAACACCAGAAAATTATATTTGGTTTCATAAACCCTCTTTGTGAAATAATAACTATGGACATATTGTTAAGTTCTGAATTTCAAACTACAACTAGATCAACACATAGATTTCAATGCCACGACATCCATTTTTCTGCAAGTACCATGGGACCCACTTCCAAACCATGCATGCACAGTGGTCTGACCACATATTTCGTATGTAATATCAGCATCCTAGTATGCCTAAGCCAGGGGAGGAGCTAGAACAATTATGTTGAGGGGGCTAAAATAAATAAAAAATCACATATATTGGAACTCAATATTAAAAAAATTAACTTTTCAGCACATGAGTATAGGGGGCTGGATTAGTGTAAAATTATTTTATAATTGATATAATATACATAATATTAGGAATGAAAAGATTTTTTTGGGGGGGCAGCTAAAGCCCCCCAACCTTAACACAAGGATACGCCCCTGCCTAAGCTGAAGCCTATCTAGGGTTAACAGGCTTATGTTCTGTTGAACTTGATATTCCATTAAACTAGAGTTTCAATCTCCCACCTCTTCAGTTGCCCTTATAATGAAAAATCCATTTTCATCCAGAAAATGAATATCATTTCATTTTTTACATCCATCATTGAGTAAAGTCTATAGAAACAATGCAATAACTACCAAAAAAGTTGAACGAATACATCAAAAATGGATCACTAACCTCTTTGACTTAACAGACATTGTGCGCCCTGTATCAAAATAATAGAGAAATAACTAATGCGAACCCATGTATGCAGTAGCCTGATTTAAGCATATAAACCAGAAAAAACATATATATAGCCATACCAGCCAAAGGAAGGTGACAGAAAGTGCGAACTTTTCCAAATCCCCCGGTGTAATATATCTGTCCACCATATCAAATAAAAGATAAATGCCACTTATGACGCAAGAATATTAAAATTATCTTCATTAGATATACTAGATCAAACAATCAAAGTGTCACCCCCAAGTCCAATGAACCAAACTCATTGAAATCAGGTGGTAATTACAATCAAATATCTTATTAACCAAAAACATTCAAATTATGCAAGTATGAAGTAACTCATTCACAGCCCTTTTTACCAAATAATAATCATGATCAGAAAACACAAAACATCTTATATTCCCATTGCAGTGCTTGCTAAAATTGTTTTGCAGGAAAATGAAAAATTCTACCTCTTCTGGTAAGGCAGAGCACACCCGGGGCATAGATGAGCTGGGCTTGAGCTTATATAACGATTTCCCGTGAACCTGATCCGGAAAAGCACAAGTGAGCTTCTACATACATTTCTGCTCAATCATTCTAGTATATTACATAACAATTTGTACACGTGTGTATAAAATTCATTACCGAAGCAAATGAAGCGGCTTTCCGCCGTAAAACGCCCAACATCATGCCTTTGATCTGTTCCAACAGCAAATGAAGAAATAATCAATCAACCAATTGCAATGGTTCTAACAAAATGGTAAAACTAAAATAATGAGAAATCATAATGAAGGAAGCAAACCCCCATGGAGCAGATCTATAAAAAAATTCATTCATGAATCAAACAAGCAAAATAAGTGGAGGAATTGAACGAAGCTGGAAGAAAGGTTTGAAGGAGACAAAAGTTAAACAATGGGTCAGATTAGCTACTTTATCCTCTCAATTCCACCATTTATTTTGCTAATTTGATTCAAGAAATGATTTTTATAGATCTGTTTTGTGCTCCACCCAGATGATTCAAACCATTCTATTGACGTTGTTCAGTACACTCCATTGAACATACAATTTATGGATTATAGTTTTGATCCACACTTACAAATTAGTAAAGTCACGAAACACTTAATCTATATGTGACCTAATTAATTTGTATTTCAATATTCTAATAGTTCATTCATCATGAGTGCACACCATGTGTATACCAAAGATGTTATATTGTACAAACAAATTATGTGCGTTGAGAAAATAAACTACACGGTTAATACATGACAAGAAATAGAGATTTCAAATTCCAATTAATGAGCATAAGCAACAACGTGTTTCATGATATCTACAAGTAATTAACTATAATTTCCATTTGAAATCCCTACTCACATAACTAGCTGCAATGGAAATCAAAACCAGCAATATTTAACATTCCCAGCATGATTTTATAGGCATGGGAAAACATACAAGTAATTACTGATCTGAATATGATCTATCAATCATCCTAAACTGATCAGTTAAACAAACATCATTAGTATAAATCAAAGCATTAATGATAGAAAGGACCACATCAACCCTACTATGCAGCAAACCACACAGGGTGATAACCCCCCCCCCCCCCCCAATCTTTCCAGCTCCTATAAACTACACCACCAACTAAAACATTATTCTCATTTTCAATCGCCTTTACCCTCCAAACACTAAAGATCGCAGCAAGCAGCTCGGAAGATGATCTATGGAGGAACAATGGCAATACACAGCAGGAGATCCCTCCCAAAAAAACAGTCGGTTTTCCGGCGGAATCCACCGGAATTCGCACCGGAATTCGAAAAAGGAAAGACTTTCAGTTAAAGAAAACAAAAAGGAATACCTTCTTCAAGATTGCTTACGCACAGTTCGCTGTCGATTCTTGCCCCAATTTTAGGGTATTGATGGGATGTGGAGCTCTAATTTTTGGGTATTAATTTAATGGAGCAGACATATGTGCTTTTTACAAAAGAAATTTTCAATTGAAAGAATGGTCAAATTACAGGTTCCACCATCTCTGCGAAATTGTGGAAATAAATATATAAAAAAGAATATTTGAGTTTAAAATAATTCAAAAACTTAAGTCTAAATTGATTGTATATATTGTGAAAACGCAAGTTCTCTTGTGCACCTGTTGCATGAATTTAAGATTATGCAATCCGGGTCAACCCGACCTGGATCCACGAATTTTGAGTTTTTTTTTTTTTTATGTATTGACATTTATGTTATAAATGTGTGACTTTTATATACAAATATCATCATCTTTATGTAATGTATCAACATACTTTTATGTGATATTACTCATACATTTTAGTTATGTTAGTTGCACATCTATATATTGCATAAAGGTAAAGATATTTGTACATAAATATAACATAAATGTGACATCAATATCACATAAAAACATATATGTACAAATTGTGCTGAAATTCTTCTTTTTTTCCTAAGTATCAGACATAAAGGTAAGGACATTTGTACATAAAAATTACACTAATATAACATAAATGTCACACTAATATAACATAAAGTTAACACATAAATAAAATATAAAAAAAACAAAATTAAAAACACGCGGATCCGGATCGACCCGCGCACGATCCGAATTGCATGTATACCTGGTGCACACCAAACTTACTCTTGTCAAAAAAATACTCACCAATAATATCTCTCAATTATATAAAGTAGAAGCAAGTATTATCTTAAATTAAAAAAAAATTAAAAAAAAAACTATTTTAGTACATTGGTATTAGTTATATCTCTATTTTTGTATTATATATATTTATATATATATTTATTTATAAAAGTATGACCACAGTAAATTTACAATTTTTCATATTAATTTCTTTTTTATACAAATTAAATCTATATTAAATTACAATTTAAAGCTAATTAATGTGGTTATTTAATGATATCAAATTTAGTTTTTTAATATAATAAACATTAGTAAAAAATATAGGAATTTAACTAAATATGTTAAAAAAAAATACATGTTAGACTTCAAATGTAAGAATCATTTATAAATTTAAAATTTGTTTAATTTCAAATATTTAGAGAAAATTTTAAATAAATAAAAAATAAAAAACAAAGTAAAGTAAATGTGAACTAATTAAGAATGATTATTAAGAATTTTCAAACTCATTAATTAATCAAATTGAATAGTTTATGCGAATATGTTTTTTTAAAATAGACTATGAAATTTATTTAAGAAATTTTGATTTTGATTTTTTATCGTTTAATTGAAAATAAAATTTGAGGTTTATTCTAAATTTTAATAATAACATAAAACTAAAAAAATGGTGGAAGAGTAGACATAATATAATATATGTTCTCTAAATAATAAATAAAAAAATTTGTTTATGTTCCTTTACAAATGCAACATATATTTCAATAATTAATTAATATATTAATCAGACTGTGAAGATATAATGTTAAATTAGAAAATGTGTATTGCACAAAACCATACATATATTTTTTTATATAAATATTATTTACATTTTTTTATAATTTTAATAAGTTCATAATTTAGTTTTTTTAAATCTGTATTACACAGGACTTATAGTAGAAGCAACTCAAGCAAGTATTATCTCGAATAGAAAAAAAAAAAAAAAAAAGTTTATTAAACTTATTTATATCTCTTTTTATTATACAAGGCAGATGCAAGTATTGTTAAAAAAAAAAAAAAAAACTTTCAAACTCTTAATATTGTTATTATTATTATTATTATTATTATTATTATTATCATCATCATTGTTATTAATTATATATTTGAAAAAAAAATACAGTAATTAATCACTATTGCAATCAATTTATCTAGTTGATATATTAAGAAAGAATGAAGGTAAGAATCACAAATCAATTTATATTAACTAAGAGTGTGAGATTACGATTAAATTATTTATTAAAGCCTATAACTTTGAGCAATTATTATTAACATTATTTATGTGCCATAAAACAATCGTTTTATTATGTTAAGGAATAACCACTGTGCCACATGTTGCTTCAAGGAAAAAAAAAAAGTTTCCCACTCAAACTGTAAACCTATTTTGCAATCAATGTATTTAGTTTACTTAAAAATTCATATTAAACCATCTTATGGACCTTATGTAGATTTATATGATTTTATGTGAAACCGACATTAATCATATTGCATGATATCTGCTGATCTATTCCGTTTTACATAAGGTGTCAAATTAGAAATACTTTTTAGTTTAATATATTAAGAAGGCACGTGTGCAACAAATAATAAGCATAAACCAAATCTTATTAATTGGAAGTTTGAAGATTACAACTAATTTGGTATTAACATTATTTAAGCGATATATAAGACAATATACATGTATATCTATCACCGTATTATTTATACTAATCTACAGTTTTTATATTATTATTGTTCATACTATTATATCAAAGACTTGTTATAATTAACAAATTTGATGGTTAATAGTTATATGTGAATTTTTTTATAAATGCATATGATTTAAAAAAATTAATTCCTTTTAAATCAACTAAACTATGTAAAACTAAGTAATAATAATAGTAACAAAAATAATAATGTAAAATATGATCTTAGTTATACAAGCAATAAAACATATATATATATATATATATATATGTGTGTGTGTGTGTTGGGGAGTCAACAGGTTAGTGGTAGGTTACCGATGAGGAGAAATGGGAATGTATTTTTGTGGTGGAATAAAGTTGTGAGCATTATGAATGGGGGGAACGGAGGTTGGTTTGGTGAACATCTAGAGAGAGTGATTGGTGATGGGAAGAATACTGTTTTTGGAATGATTGTTGGGCAGGAGAGAGTAGTTGAAATCCTTGTTTCCTGGGTTGTTTTGTGTGAGTCTTGATAAAGAGAGTTGTGTATGGGATATGAGAAATTGGGAGTGGTCCAGGGGATGAAGGAGGACTTTGTTTGATCGTGAACTTGCATCATTTAATTCCTTGATATCTTTGATTGACAGGTATCCTCTCAAACAGGGAATGAAGGACAGATTGAGGTGGAAGCTTTCTTCTTTAGGATGGTATTCCACGAAAAATGCATGACCTAATTTTTAGTAGGGAACTGACAACAACTCTTAGAGAGGAGAAAGCGAAGACATTCAAACTTATTTGGAACAACCATATTCCACACAAGGTGATAGCTCATGCTTTGAGACTATTATGTGTTGGGTCCCAAGTGGTGTCCGAGATTCAGAGGGGGTGAATGAACCTTGGTCGATTTTGAAAATCTGTTAAAACTTAACTGTTCTGTAAGTTACTTGAACTTACAGCTCCAGTCAGTTACTGCTTACAGCACTAAGATGCAGTGTTGCACGCTGTAACTTTAGAGTTTTATGCGCAGCAGAAAATACGATATTGTGACACAAGGCTGGTTTTCTCAAATATGCTTCTTTGCAAAACGTTTTATGCTTATGATAGAGATAGATATGAAATGTAAAGCGCAGAAAAGAAAGCGATAAAACACTTATGGCTTATAGTGGTTTGAAGGTGGTGTAAGCCTTCTACGTCCACTCTACTGCTACCTCGAGCAGGAACTTCGTTAAGCAAGATTGATTTACAGGACCCTCCTAACAATCTATCAATTTACAAAGTTAACCACCTACTAGAGTCCAGTGTTCACACAGCTCCTACGAACTCTAAAGGCTAACCCACACAGGGTTCACACTCCCACACAGGGAAGTTGTCTAACACTTAGACAACTATACAAACAGCAAGGATTTCTCCTATCAACTGTTCGACACCTAAAACAACCTAACCACATAGGACAGAGGTTAAAAGAAAAACAAATCTTCAACTGGTGAGAAGCAGTCTTGATCTTGGGTAGCTCCATTGTTGTTGTAGACTGCTCCTAGAAGGTTGAGTGGCTGAACATGTGCAAGCTTTAAAAGCTTTGGTTAATATGTGAGTTTCCTCTCGACTTTGCTCAGCAATTTCCTCAATCAGCCACTCCTTCTATTTATACATCTTGAGAGTATATCCGTTGGGGAAAGTATCCGTTGAAGGAAGACACTTCCCATTTTGAATGTGAACTACGATCTCTCAAGAATTAAAGTGTACTTGATCAACGACATGACTTGCATTAAATACGACTAGACTTTCCCTTTTTGGTGCATTTAATGCGATGGTTGTGTCTCGCAGTTTTCTGCAGCGCGTCAGTCCACGTGGCGTCTTGTCATTGGCTCCGTGTCTGCCACTTGATCTTCTCTGGAACGGCTCTATTTGTTCTTGTTTGGATCTTCGTTCCTCGTACCGCATTTATCCTTTTCTGGATTGCTGGATACTCCTTCAGTTGTCTTGCTTGAGTGGAAAGTTTAGCGTTGTATCCTAGGTCTGCTTGCAGCTGTATGTTCTATGCAGTGCTGTTGTAGCTTAGACCTTCTTGCAGTAATTTCGTACACTTCTGTTGTATCTTTACTTACAGCATACTCAACTTCCTCAGTAACCTTTGCTGCTGTAATCTGGATAGGTTCTTTTGAGCTTGCAGCAGCAGCATCAACCTCCTCATGAGGTGTCTCTAGCTGCTTAGTGGTTACCTCAGCTTCTCCTCGAACATCCTCTAAGGGTACTGTCCCACCAGCCGCCCCTTCAGAGGTCTTCTAATCCTTAGATAGTGTTGTCTGAACAACAGCCTCACCTGAGGTCTTCAGAAAGACCCTGTCTCCTCGGCCAGTCCTGTAACCTAGACAGTCTCTGCAAGAATGGATTCTTGCAGCTGCTGTTGGTTTCTTGCAGCAGTTACTTGCTTACTGAGTTCTTCTTTCAGAACATCTTTTGCTGCTGTAACCTGCCGTCTTCTTCATTCAGTATCCTTTCTCTCTTTAAGGATACTTCTTCTAGTTTGTCGTTCCCTACAGCATGCTGATCCTTAAAAGTATACTACTTCTTCTAAGGTTGGTTTTCCTTGGCCTCTGGAAAACCACTACATGATCTTTTTCCTTTTAGAAACGATAAGCTTGTGATCATGTAATGTGGAAACTCGGTATCAATACCTTAAGCAAACTGTTCTTATCTTGTTGTGTTTTGTCTTATCAAGATAACTATTGAAATAACCCAACATTATGAAATGGATAACCTACAATATTGAATCTCTAAAAAAAGGCATATCATCAACCTAATGTCGATTTGAGATGTGTCTTATGTAGGGTTGTTAAACTGATCATGGCCCGACAGGCCAGCCCGTTTAAATCGGAAAAAAAAGGTTATGGCCGAACATTTCTAGCCCGTTTGAATTTAACCATTTAACCTGAAACCCGTTTAGCTTGAAACCCGTTAGGGCTAGCCTGATGGTTAACCGGTTAGCCCGGTGGCCCGTATTTTTTTAATTTATTTTATACTCCTATTAGATTAATTTTTTTAGTTTTAAGTATATAAAATATAATACAAATGTCCAATTATATGTGTATTATCCTAAATTTAATATCTTCAAATTTGATTTATAAGAATTAACTATATGAAATAAATTAAATAATAACAATATAACACATATATACTATATACTATCAAATATTTAGCCAATAAATGCGTAAAATTAATAAGTTTGCTCATATTTTGTTGCAATTTATAGTCATTTTTTAATGGTTCATCTATAAATTGCAACAAGTATAAACTCTCAATGGTAGTCTAACTTAACAATGTTATTGCAATTTAGCATCTAATTTTATATGTGAATTTTGAATATTATGTATATTTTAACTCAAAATATTATATTTAGAATATAAATATTTTTTTATTAATAGCCCGATAATAACACATTTAGTCCGAATCCCGTTAGGGTTAGGTCTCAATATTTGAGGTCTGTTTAAGTTGGCCCGTTTAACCCAAAACCCATTTAACTTGAAGCCCGCTAGGGCTAGCCCAAAATTGTTAGGGCCAGCCCGTTTAACATCCCTAGTCTTATGTGGTGATCATGATGAATCAGCAAGTCACATTTTTTTCAAATGTGGATTTTCTCATAAAATTTGGATGGAATGCTTTTCTTGGCTAGGGATCTTAACAGCTACTCATAGTGACCCTTTTATAAATCTTCTCGCCCAAAGTGGGGCGTTAAGAGTTAAAAAGGGTAAGACTTTTGGTATTTGTGTTTGGGCTTGTGTCGTGTGGTTGATTTGGAAATTGAGAAATGATGTCATCTTTAGAAATGTTGAAGTTTGTATTGCCAAAGTGGTGGAGATTAATGCTAGGATATGAAGTTGGTTCGTTGTTAAAGATTTGGACTGTTCGTATTTTTTGTTCAATGATTGGCTAGCCAAACCGAGACGAGTCTTGAGCAGTGGCGTATCCAGGATTTAAAATTTGGGGGTACGATAAATAATTAGAAGTATACATAAATGTAATATTATTTAAATAAAAAAATAGATGTGATCGTTTTTTGTTTTGTTTACTTCTTTTTTAAAATTTTATTATACAAGAACTATTATTTAATCATATTATAAGAATTTTTTTAAATGTGTTCATCTTCATTTTAAAGATATTGGGAAAACAATAATTCATCATAATAAATTATAAGACTAATTAACCAACTATGTAAAGAATAATGGTTTGAAACTGATGATATGAACCAAAAGATAAAAATATTGGCTACTAATATTTTATCAAGACAACTAAAAAGAAATGTTATAAAAACTAATTAAATGCAGGACTACTACCAAATTTTATCATGAAACAACTAAAAAGAAATATTATTAAAAGTAATTAAAAGAGAAAAAAATGGATACTAATATTTTATCAAGACAACTAAAAGAAAATATTACAAAAAATAATTAAATGCAGGACTACTACTAAAATTTTGTCAAGAAACAACTAAAAAAAATATTATAAAAAGTAATTAATTGACTACTTATATTTTATCAAGACAATTGAATTGAAAAGAAATATTATAAAAACTAATTAAATGTACTACTACTAAAATTTTATCAACAAGCAACTACATAGAAATAGTATAAAAAGTAATTAAATTGTATCAAGAAACAACTAAAAAGATATATTATTATGAAAAGTAATTAAATGTAGCCAAAAAGATATATTAGTATGAAAACTAATTAAATGTGCTACAAAAGGGGTTAAAACCCACGATCCAAGGGAACAAACTTGCTATCAAACCAATTGGATACACTCATGTGCTACAAAAGGGGTTAAAACCCACGATCCAAGGGAACAAACTTGCTATCAAACCAATTGGATACACTCCAAGTAATGTTTTAAATTTGCATTAGTTATTATATATACTGAATTTTAAGATATTTGGGGGTACAACTATACCCACTTGTACCACGCTGGCTCCGCCGCTGGTCTTGAGTTGTTAAAGAGTAAATGTAATGTGCTTTAATCTTGTTTAGATGCTGACTGTTGTATCTGGTACGACTTGTACCCACAGTTTCTTTTTAATGAAATTGCATCTTATTGATCATATATATATATATATATATATATATTACGACCACTAACGGTATGATTGGTACAATGGAATGAGGTGAAAATGAAATCATCATTCTTACCTTCATTCATATTCCTTTGATTGGTATGGTTTATAAGTGAGAATGATGATTCCCGCATGAATTGGTATTACCATGGATGAGGGAATGACAATTCCTTCATACCCTCATGGTATTACGTATTCATGTCTTGAAGAAAATAAACTTGTTTTTTATTATTAATTTTGACAATTATCATTATTTATTTTATATTTTCACAAATCAACTTCCTAAAGTTAAATTATTATATAAAATTGCATAAATAATATTAAGTTATTTATAAAAAATATAAAATAATAACTAATAATTTAAAATAAATATAAAAAAATATAAAAAATAGCAAAAAAAATTAAATACATAAATAGTATAAAAATAATTAATAAATATAAAAATCCTAAAAACACATATAGAATCATTAATAAAAAAAATATGATAAATATATTATTATTATTATTATTATTATTATTATTATTATTATTATTATTATTATTATTACTATTATTATTACTATTATTTAACTACTTTAAGAATATGTAAATAATACAAAAATAGTAAACTAATAATAAAATTAAAAATATATTATATCTTAGTATTAGTACAATGATTAATTTTCTGTAAAAATAATTATTTTTAAATTTAAATATGCCTAATATTTTAAATTTGATTGATATATTGAATATGAATATTAAATAAAATTATAGTGGAAGGTAATTTGGTCAAATAAAGATTGATTTAATATTATACATTTATTTATAGTTATGAATCATAAAATATAATTATAATGATTATTTCATTAATTTCATATTCCTTTGTGATATCGATCACATAAATCAGTATTTTTATACCATTCATTTCCTATCAACATTCCATTTTTGAGTTCATTCAATTCTCACCTAATTTCATTCCATCATACCAATCATGCCGTAAGATATTCATGGTATAATTATAGAATCGTCAATTTTTTTCATATGTTTTAAATTTATTTCCATTTAAAAAATTTAGAGAAGAAAATATGTGAAAGAAAAAAAGGAACCAAAATATAGGTGGGATGATTTAAAAGATTAATAAAACTGTTAATTAATGAAATTGGATAATTTTTTCAAGCATAGTCATGGAATAAAGTATGGGAATTATTTGAAAAACATTTATTTTGATATTTTTATCATATAATTGAAAATAAAATTTGAGGAATTTTCTAAACTTTAATATTTAGAATTTTATTAAAAAAAAACATAATAAAAACTAAAATATGGTTTGAGGATTGTATAGTATGATAAACACTTATGAACATAAATACTTAAATAATTTATTAATCAAAATATATAATATTAATCTAAATGATAAAATACGAAATCATATATTTACAATATAAATAATATATAACTTAAAAAAAATTTATTATGTTTAACCTTTTGAAACTCATATATTACATAAATGATTAAATGCTATGATAGTGGAACTGTAAAATTTCTACCTCAAAATAAGGTTAGGCCAACCCCACAACATCATTTGGTTGGTTAATCCTGAATTGCATACATGACACAACACATACCCCTTGGTCAACGGTTATGGGTTTTAATTTATTTTAATAATTTTTTTTCTTAGTCCTTATATCAATATATTAATATTATTCCTCTCGTGCAATTCAAGGATATGATATATAGTTGAATTTAAAATTTGTCATATCAAGAAATATAAACACTAGTATAGAATTTGTGTAATATACGGGAGTTAAAAATCTAAATTAACTTAGTAAAATAAAAGAGAATGTAGATATTATTTATTTAAAAAATATATAAATAAAACACATATTCACCATTTTTTTAAATTTCATTAATAATAATTAAGTGAATAATCATTCTTAATCAGCTCACCTTTATTTTAATTTTTCATTTTTTATATATTTTTCTCTACAAATTTAAATTAAACAAATTTAAAATTTATAAATGATTTATATACTATGTGTTATTTTAAGAAATTTAATTAAATTCATATATTATTTACAAATATTTATTGTCAACATAATTAACTCGATATCATTAAATAGTCACATTATTTAGCTTTAAAATTCTAGTTATTATAGACTTAATTTGTAAAATTAATATGAAAAATTATATATTTAACACATGGCATATGTGGTCTTGTATTTTTATATAGATCGTTTGATACATAAATATAATTAAAAATGTAATTGACACATAAATACAAAACTAGAAAAAAAAATAATGATAATTAAATTAATAAGAAGATTCATTACTATAATTTGTTTGTTTCATTATTTCCCAATAATTTTGTTCATATTTTTAACTTTTGTGGTGGGGACTTGTGGTCTTACTATTTATTGCATGAACAGATGAACTAGAACCTTCGCTCATTTTATATTATCTTAACTTTTTTTTGAGAAATATTTTATTCAATTTTTGATTTGTCATTTTGTTAAGATCACCTTATCTAAAAAATCGTGAAAAATGATTAGTTTGATGCATGATATATTAAAAATGAATTAAAAATAAGGAAATTATTTAATTTTAAAATAATTAGTATTTCACCACACGATGCGTGATTTATTAGTTATTGTCGTAGTATATACAATCTATACTAAGATAATGAAATTGCACAATCTTTTATTATTTCAAAACATGTCGATTATACAAATGTATGTTTCATATTTCTATTATTTTTTAAAGTTATATTTTATAATTTTAGAAAATAGTAGAGTTAAAAAAAAAATTAGAGTTTGATTGGATTGAGTTTTGCACTACGTGGGTTGAGTAGTGATGATAATGATGGTTTTTCTTACTTCAATGATTAAATGACATTACAAAAGATAAATTGTAAAAATATACAATTTTTACAGCTTATTTTAATGCATTGAATTAATTTTTAATTTATTAATTCATTAATAATAATTAAAATTTCATATGATCATAGTGTAATCTTACAACAAAAGTTTATGTTGTAAATTCAAACATAAATCAATTCATAAATAGGTCAAATATGGATACACTAAAATGACTAATAATATAATAATTTTGTAAGTTATGCTTGAAAGTTTTCTGTACTTTAATTTCTTGATAACTAAGAAGTGATTATAGTTATTACTTTTTGTTACTTATTTAGTTGCTTTTAGTTTTTTTTTTTTTAAATTACTTTAGATTTTTTTAAATAAAATTTTCGCATCGTTTCGAGTTTTATTTCTTAAGAATAATTTAATGTATTCCAAACATTAATTTATATATTTTTATATGTGTATTTATTAGGTTAATTTCAAATTTAAACTACTATCCAGATTTGTATATAGAATTTATAATTAATCTTCAAATTTTTTAATTTTTAATTTCAGAAATGCAGACACAAATTTTAGTATCATTTGTTATTATTATTCTTACACTCAAAATTTTGGGCTCAAAATCGTAGTATTAAAAATGGTTAAAGTAGACATTGCATTATCTTATATTATTCATGGGCCAAAGGCCCAATTGATAGGATATCTCTTCACAAAACCTAAATACCCAATTAAATAAAACATTTAAATGGAGTTGGAAAAACTCTAGTCTCTCACTATCTTTCCATATTCTATTTTTTCATATTCATATATATTGAAGCAGAAAAGACATTATTTCTTTATTTTTTATTTTTGACAAATGATTTTAGGTGGGAAAATATCAACTTGATATCAAAAAATTAGGGCAAGAAAGAATCGAGTAGTGTTGGAAGAAGTTGAAGAAGAAGGTATGTCTTCTTTCTCCCTTCAATGTCTTATCCTTTGGAGTTGTGCTTAAAATCCCTTTAGAAATGGTGAACTAGAGTTGTGTTTCTACACTAATTTTCATCTCTGTTTTGTGTGTTGAAACGAATTCCTTGTCCACCCACTGTTCCCCATGCTTGCTGCGTTTCATCTAGTGTTTATTGGAGGGTGAGATTTTTAACCTGTTGTGTTGTTGATAGGTGATTGAGAGTGGGACCAGTCATTTCAATTTTCCATTATATTGTTTTGGTAGATTTGTTATTTGCATATAGAAAACGGTATTGTTGTAGTGGCCAAGAAAACTATGCTTTGATTGTTATGTATTGGTTTAGTTTTGAGGTTGAGGAGATCTGGATTTCATTGCAATTATTTCATTTCAAATTTCTTGCTTACGTTTGTTTCTTGCAAGTTTTAATCTCTATTTCTTGTCATGTAGTAATTGTGTATTATATTTTATTAGAGCACATCATTTGTTTCTACAGTTTAACATCTTTAGTATGCACATGATGTGCACTAGGATATTGGAAATACATAAATTAGGTCTGATATAGATTAAGTGTCTCATGATTCTATTACTTTGTATGTTCTGAGCAAAATTATAATCCATAAAATGTATGTTCAATCGAGTATTCTGAACTATGTCTTTTAAATGGTTGGGTTGAACACATGCTTTCTTTGAGCTTTGCATCTGAAGTATTGCATTACCTTTGTGCCTTGCGTGCACTTTACGCTTTTCACTACCTTGGCAGGACATTGGTTGTGTTCCTTTTGCTTCTATAGAAACCTAATTGAAGAAGAAGAGCAACACTGCATTTTAAACAAGGTAATGAAGTTTGCAGAATCAACATGATTACGGCTATGATTCTCATTGAGTTTTCAAACTTGATGAAGATGTGCTTTTTAGGACAAAAATTAACATCTATATGGTTTGAGCTAGAGTCTCAGTTCTATTATGTTTTTGAACCTAGGCTTTTATCCTCATGCATATCACACTGCTAACAGAGAATCTAGAGCAAGTGATGGAAATATAACAAAAACTAAATTTGGTTGGTAATAAAATAGACAGTTGAAGCAGATGTGTGTCACCATATGGGAGTCTTGACTCTTCTTCTATATATATATATATATATATATATATTCACGTAAATTTGGATTGTGATGATGTAGATTTGTATTTTAGTCCTATTATTTAACAAAAAAAAAAAAAAAGAGGAAGTCTAATAACAATTTAGTAAGGCCTCAAATTAGGCCCAAGGGTCATTCCAGAAATGAAATTTAAATTGATCCGGGCTACCTAGTCCCTAACTATAAATAACTATAGCCGAATCAAGAAATCATTTCAGAAGCAATAAACAAATATTGCAAATTCACCATCTTTGCAAATTTACGAATATATATATATATATAATATTATATATATGTGTGTGTGTGATGAGTTTAGAATATGGATTTTAACATATAAAATAGGCCCTGAATTGATAAATTTATCAACTAGGTTGTTGTGTCTAGTTTTCAACGTTTTTTCTTGTTGAGATTTTATCAATTCTTTGCTCGATGTTCTCAATGTTCGTCTCCTTTCATTCAATGATGATTGTAGGTTATATATAAAATAATAATAATTATAATAATAATTATTATTATTAATAAATAATAATAATAATAATAATAATACTAATAATAATAATAATAATAATATTGTTGTTGTTGTTTTATCTCGAAAGGAGTCAAACATCGAACAAAGAATTAAAGAAATCTCAACAAGACAAAATAGTCCAGTTGATAAATTTATCAATCCAGAATCTATTTTAAACTAATAAATATATATTTTAAACTCTCTCTCTCTCTCTCTCTCTCTCTCTCTATATATATATATATATATATATATATATATATATATATATGTATATGCACCAATTCGCAAAGATGGTGAATTTGCAATTGACCATTATTTTCTTTCAACTAAAGTTTTCTCTAGTAAAGCCCATGTATCCATCTAATTAATATTCTAAAATTAGAGCTCCATCCATCAATACCCCAAATTAGGGCAAGAATTAAATGCTGTGTGTGAGCAAGATTTAAACGATGTGTGAGCAATCTTGAAGAAGGTATTTCTTATTTTTTCGTTAACTGAAAGTCTTAAAACTGTTTTTTTTTTTTCGATTTTCCGCTAGAAAAACCTTATTTTGTTGTTAGTGGATCTCCTGTTGTATAGCCACTGTTCCTCCAAAGGATCATCTTCAGAGCTTGTTCCTACAATATTTAGTTTTGGAGGGTTCAATTTGCAACCAATTGTGTTGTTGAAAAAGCAATTGAACATGAGGCCAAATGAAGGCCCTGCAGTTATAATGATTTTTGGTTTGTTTTCTTAGAAACTCCAAATCTCTAGATCATTTGCAGGCAGAAACAGAAAATGATGTGGTTTATAGGGGTTGGAAAGATTGGGGGGGAGGGGAGAGGATATCACGTCGTGTCATTTGCTGCACAATATGGTTGATGTGCTCTTCCTGCTGTTCGAAGAGCACATCAAGGCTTTGATTTATACTAATGATCTTTGTTTAGCTGATCACTTGTGTAATTTAGGATGGTTAATAGATTGTATTCAGATTATTAATTACTTGTATGTTTTTTTCCATGTCAATAAAATTATTCCTGGATTGTTGAATATAAGGTCTCTTATCGATTAAGTGTTTCATGATTGGTAATCTTTCTCTTTCTTTCAATGTGTAGAAGCTATGCTAACATGTGTTTATGTATTGACCGCTAATTTTTATTATTTTTATTTATTTACTTGTTTTGTTTGTGTTCTTTGTTGTCAGAGGCATTTCGTCAAGCAGTTTGTGTTCTATAACGAACTCTCGCCATGGATGGTACGTAAAGTTTTCTTCCTTTTATTTTCTTTTTGGCATGTGTTTCTGTACAAACAACTCGACCTTTTTGGAGAATTGGTTATGATATTGAATTGTTGAAGACAATTGAAGATATACTATATAAGATATACTCAACTTGGAAGATATAGTGAAGTGGCGAAATTTGGTTTAGGTTTTCTAATTGTTGTTTTTTTGTTCTGTTTGTGTGTAGTTGATTCGAAGCCTGGCATGGAGGAGACTATACTGGTGGGAGATGATCTGATGTTGGGGCCTCCTTCACCAATCATTCCGCCTGAAATAGCATCTCATGTGCTCGAAGGTGTTGATTTGTGTGATGGAATTTTGCGGAATCTATTCCTATGTAAAGTCTTACCTTTGTCACTTTTTCGTTTTCTTTTCCAAGGAAGGTAATGAGAGATCAAGGAATAATCTCAAGTTCAGAATTTTCAGTTGATGCTTATCCATTTTTATTTATCATGTGTCTCAGGCCTACAAATTAATGATATTGAGCCATTCTGTCAAGATGAGATTGCATTGTATCGGCAGTGTGCAGAGAGGAGGGTGAGTTTTGATAATGAATTGCTTGCTTAATCTCTCTCGTGTGAAGTTTCTTGCCTAACTATTAATGGAAGATCACCAACATGTAGGATAAAGAACTTAGACAACGGTTACAAGATAGCGAGCAGAAATTAGGGATGTCTATGCCTTTAGAGCTCGCAAAAGAAAGATCTAATCAGTTGGAAGCAGAAGCAACTTCGTTGGATAGGTATGGCTGCCACAACTATTAATACATTGCACATATTATTGTCTTCGACAACAACTTATATCCTTATAAATTAGAACTCTCTTGCATGATGTTCTTTGAATTGTCAAACATTGGTTCTAGGATTTAGCTAATATTTCAACCTTGTCTTTCTTTTATTTTTTTTGATTTTCATGTGTGTGAAGTTTTGCAAGATGCAAGCAGAATAGATAGTCATGTTATTTATTCGTTATTGAACTTTTAGATTAAATGAATTCCAAAGATCTGTGATGACTGACGTGTGGACACCCATAAATCATCTTGTTTTGTCTGAAAAATTCTATGAAAGTTTAGCCCACAAAGTTCTAATTATCCATAGACTAGACCTAAAGATTTATCTTATAGATGCAACTCAAATGCATTAGTTCTCATATATTATTTTCTTGTCAACATCTTTGTAGAGGATAGAAATTTGCAATGATTTATTATATGCGATAATCATCACGACATCATCTTAAGGCGTATCATATTACTAACTTGTCTGCCACGACATAGCTTGCTTTTCTCATTTTCTTTTTACTCTATAAAGTTAAACCATGTCTATTCAAATATATCATAAGTGTGTAGACATAAGAAAAAGAGAGGACCCCATTATAATCGGTCCCAACTCTTATTTATCTTGATCGAGTAGTAATATATGAGGTTGTCGTTTAATCACCTTGCCTTGCTAGCTGGCTTACACGTTAGAATTGCTGATTTTTTAGCCTCGTTTCTTGCATTCTCTCGGTTTTGTAGACGCTTGATTTTGGCAAGTGGGCTCGAAGGTATGGAAGGATTTCGACAAAGATGGAGTCTCCATGGCCGCCTTACTGATACAAAGTAATGCTTTTTTCACATTCTCTAAACTTTCATGAGTCAATGATGATGATAATGATTTGTTGCCATTTCTAAATGCGAGTTTAATGCAACTACATTCAATACTTGTAGACTATCCACAACATAATATACTTGTGTTGTTGTTATTGTCTTGTAGGAAGAGGCTGGAAGCCCTGAATAAGGGAATGGAGAATAGAAACATAGATGAATCAGTTAAAGAATCCACTACCAAGAAGAGATGGTTCTTCTAGTGTAGTTATATAGATGGAACATATAATGACTAAAATCCCTCTTGTTCTCACATAAATGTTGTTGGATTAAGAAATATTCAAGAGTTTTTTTTTAATGCATTTGTTACAAGGGTTTAAATCAAAGTTTATGGGTTTTTTTAGTTTAGTTTACAACCTCGGTCTATTTTCTAATCACCTTTTTCCAAGTTAAATTCTTTGTTTGAATTTTTCGAGCTTGATTTGAATGTAAATTAGAAAATTGATTTGATGTTTTCGTTTGCTTTGATATGAACGGTGTTTTGGTGTATGTTTCGTGTATTTTGATTGAATATAAATTGGATCCAAATTTGATTTTGATCAGAAAACTCATCAAAAAATAGGTTTAGGTTGCAAAGTAAAAACTCGTGAATTATAGGATGCAAGTGAAGAAAAACATGTTTAGGTTTTAAAGTGTAAAAACGATCATACTTCAAATTGTTTTTTAGTTTAAGTTATTTAACACTTCTTATAATTTAAAATAATTATAAAATCATCATAAATTGATTACATGGAAAAAAAAAGTACAATCGTGATGACTCTTTGTTCAAATAATTTAACAGAAAAATATCTTTTATGTAAGTATTTGATCGATATACCAAAAAAAAAAAACACCAACAAATTCTATTTAAGTAAATTAACCTCAAAATGTTGTTGAAACCCTCTCTCTCCACCCTCTTTAAAAAAGAAGAAGGAAATAACTATGAAGTTGCAAAATATAAGAAATTTATTCACACTCCATAAATTTTATAATTTAAAAAGAAAATATATACTCGTTAATAGAAATACTATTATTTAATATATAAGTATCGTATTCATTGCCATGGTTCAAGTGATATGTGATTATTTTATATTGTTTAAATAAATAACTTTATAATTATATCTTATATATTTTCTATATTTTTAATAATTATATTAATTAACTATTAATATATTACATATTTAGTAAGTATAAATGTCCTGAAAAATAACCTTATTCCCACTTTTGTTCTGATTGTTATTATATATATATATATATATATATATATATGTATGTATACATATAACCAAATCAAATACATTTATCAATATGTTAAATTCGAAAATTAATGGTGAGCCCCACCCAAAATTGGAATTTAGTTTGCGTAAATAATACAGTTGATTTCTAAGACTTAATAATTAGATCACAACTCCACGACTCCTTTCTCTCACCGCCACCTCACCACCCATCCGCCGCCGCCTCTGCCGCCGCGTATTGCAGTTATCGGTGAGCCCTCCGCTGTTACTGCAGCTGGTTTCCTTTTCTGTTGCTCCATTTGAATACTTCTAAGAGAAAATGGATTAAGGTCAAAATCGCATGCAATAAGAGAAATTGGTTTTGAAATTCGGCAAATAAGATTTCCCCCCTTCTCATATATCTTATTCCCGAAGAAGCAAGCGACAATGATGAATGAGTTGAAAGTGTTTGGAACGTGTTAAGTATTTAATAGGAATTGGGATTAATTTAGCTTATTGGTTGTTTCTATAATTGACATTAGAGTTATTGAACTTATTGAGTAATATTAGCTCTTGAAATTCAGATATTGCTTATCTATTTGTAGGCATATATACTTTAATATATAGTTGGTCTTTTGTTTATCTCTTCTCGTACATTTTATATCTAACCATATACATGCTTGATCATTTCTTCATGGATGGATATATTTTGCTTAATGCCAACTGTGAGTTAGAGAAGTATGAAATGGGTACTTCAATGTTATCTTTGTTTTGCATTTGGTATTTAGTTTTACCATTTTGTTTGAACCAGTGCAGTTTGTTGATAGATTATTTGTCTATTTGCTGCTGTAACAGATCAAAGGCATGATGTTGGGTGTTTTACGGCGGAAAGCCTCTTCATTTGCTTCAGTAATGAATTTCTCGTGTTTTTTTTCTTGAATTTACAAATGGTTTAATGTATGTATATGCGCATGTATTAGTTGTTATGTAGTAATAGTATGATTGAGCTTGTTTATAGAAGCTCACTTGTGCTTTTCTGGACCAGGTTTATGGGAAATCGTTTTATAAGCTCAAGCCCGGGCCATCTATACCCAGGCCGTGCTCTGCATTGCCAGAAGAGGTAGAGGTCTTTGTTTTCTTGTGGAAACAATCATAGCAAGCACTGCAATGTGAATATAAAGATGTATTATGTTTTCTGGTCATGATTATTCTTTGGTAAAAAGGGCTGCAAATGAGTGAATTCAAACTTGCATAATTTGATTGTTTTTGGTGAATAAGATATTTGATTGTAGTGGCCACCGGATTTCAATGAGTTTGGTTCATTGGAATTGGCTTGACACTTAGATTGTTTGATCTAGAATCTCTAATACTTATAATCTTAATTTCATAGTGCAAGAAGTGGCGTTTATCTTTTTTTTTTTTTTTTTTTCTTTTCTTTTTCTGATGTGGTGAACAGATATATTGCACCGGGGGATTGGTCAATGTTCGCACTTTCTGTCACCTTCCTTTGGCTGGTATGGCTAGGTTTTTCTTCCCTGATATATTCTATAATCAGACTACTGTTTACATGGGTATGCATCAGCTATTTTTTTAATCATTTTGATACAGGGCGTGCAATGTCATTTAAGTCAAAGAGGTCAGTGATCCATTTTATATGTATCCGTATCTCCTTTTTGGTATTTATTGCATTGTTTCTGTAGACTTTACTCAATGATGGATGTGAAAAAATATTCTGATATTAACTTGATGGATGAAAATGGAATTGTCATCGTAACGGCCACTGAAGAGGTGGAAGATTCAAACTCTAGAGTAATGGAATATCTACTTCAACTGAACAAGAGCCTGTTAACCCTAGTCTGACTTCAGCTTTAGCATACAAAGTTGTTGGTATTCGCAGACCAAATATGTGCTGAGACAACTACCATGCATGCATGGTGCAGAAGGGACCATGTGGTGGCATTGCAATCTATCTGTTTATCTAGTTGTGGAATGTAATTCAGTAAACTATAACCCAACAATACGTTCCCAAACATGGTGAAACTAAATGCAATCCTCTGTTGTTCCCCGTCTTTTGGTGAAATTAATTTGGAGATTCATGTTTTGACTTCGTCAAAAAGCATAGCCGATTCAATTCAACCTCCTACTGAGAGATTTGTGTGCATTATAGACCCAAACTGGTTGAGCTTATCTCACCATGGGTGGATCTGATTTTTTTGTGTTATTTTGCAGGGAAGTTCTAGACAATATTCAGAAAAATGTGATTTTGCAGAGCAGACATTTCAGTTCTGATAGTGGTATGATCTTTATGAGTATTAGTTTCAAAGTTGTGTCAGTAGCTATGAACAAGCTTATCACATTTTTGAATGCTGCTTTATCACATTTTTAATACGCTATGGGCCTTTATTCAATGGAAAATTTGAGATCTGTATTTATTAGCTTAGGGACGTAGAAGACTGCATGGAGTTAGAAAAGATGGAATTAGATCCCTGAAGTTCTCTGTATAAGATAGCATTAAAAGGGTTGCTATACTACTCTTTATTGCTTCCAGACTCATTTTTTTTTAATTGGATGTGAGAAAATATTGCCTTGGTTGGCATATCACTTATCAATATCTGAATTGTGGACAACTTTGCCAAGTAAATGTCAGAAGTTTGATCAAATCATCAAAACAAGTGGATTCTAACAGTATAATGAAGTGGTATTTTCTTTTTCTAGGACGAGTCACATGTGACAGACGAAATAATGCTGCTTGATATGCATGGTTAGGTGCAAGCATGTTTGTTATTCCTTGGTCTTTGATTTATTTTTACTGTGCTGTTGTCTATTTGTGTAAGTAACCCATTGCAGCTGTTGACTGACATAAAATAGCCAAAAATATGATGGTTATAACAATGTTTGGAATGGTTGGAGATATATTTATATGAATTGTCATGCATGTAACTTGTTTCCTCTTATGGATCCATGCGCAGGTGATACTGTCGAAGCTGTTGTCCCTTTTATGGGTGAATCTATAACTGATGGAACGTTAGCCACGTTCTTGAAAAGTACGCATTTGTGTTATGACATTACATATGCCAAAGTAATTATGATGTGAATGTGAATCAATTGCTTTTATTTAACTGCTTTCTGTTCTGAGCAGAACCTGGGGATAGAGTAGAAGTTGATGAGGCAATTGCTCAGATTGAAACAGACAAGGTACTCACTTTAGATAAAGATAATTAAGGATAGCTTAAATCCTTTTTCTATAATTATAAATTTAACTTCTGTTTAGGATTGTTAAGGATAGTTTAATCCCTATCAGATGGTGCTGACTAATTATCTGTTATCACTCCCTGTAATTGGATAGCAATGTGATCTTGTTGTGCAGCCTGCTTATACTCTGGCAGCTAATAAAGTAACTTTTGATAACGGATCCTTCTTGTAGGTACTTACTACCTAACTAATAATTTGCCTCTGGATTGTTTGTTGTTCCAGGTGACTATTGATGTCAATAGTCCTGAAGCTGGAGTGATCCAGGAGGTAAATTGTCCCAAATTTGAATAGCACTCAAGTTATAACACTATTGCTTTAGTTACTCTGAAACTGATATTCATAAATTTATGTGCATGTTCATAGTTTGTAGCTAAGGAAGGAGACACCGTGGAACCTGGTACCAAGGTTGCTATAATATCCAAATCTGGTGAAGGAGTGACTCATGTTGCACCTTCTGATGAGAAACCATCTGAAAAACCTTCTTCACCACCACCACCTCCTACTGAAGAGAAAAAGGAGAAGCCGAAGCCCAAAGTTGAGACAACACCTGTTGTAGAAAAGCCCAAAGGAAGTCCTCCGTCTTCTCCTAAACACTCAGCTACTGAGCCCCAGCTGCCCCCTAAAGAAAGGGAAAGACGAGTAAGTCCGTAGTATGCACATGTTGGTCTGATTTCTTTGATCAATTTCAACGGACTTATGGTATGTTGATACTGCCAGGTGCCTATGACAAGGCTCAGGAAACGAGTTGCCACACGATTGAAGGATTCTCAAAACACATTTGCATTGCTGACCACCTTTAATGAAGTTGATATGTAAATTTATTCCTCCATATTATGGTTTTTATTTTCTTAAGAAGATGAGGTGAATCTGTGCTAGAAGTTCAAGGTTCTAACCAGCCTATGGTTGTGTTAATGATATTCTGGAGCTACTAGTTATATGAGTAATATACATGCTAAAACAACCAACTGGGAAATTCCTTAAAAGAAATGCCTCTGATGAAGCTGCCATTACCAAGCGGTTCTGCAGGAGTCTCAATTATGCTTTTATTCCTTTAGTCCACCTAAAGGGGAAGACTCGAAGTTCATTTTTTGATTTCTGAGTTTCGGTTCTCTGGAGAAACAACTTTTTATTCTTGTTCATCTTAGCCAACAATCAGGGATATCTATCTACTATTTGTGTTTAGCCCAGTCTAGGCATATGGAGTGTTTGTCGAATTGTACTGGCTGTCTATCAGACAATCACATTTGAGATATTGATAAACCAGTTACTTGATTACCTGTTTCTATGATTGTATCATATATTTTCTGTGCATCTAATGACTAATCGGACAGCGGCACATCTGATTTGTTTGTAACAGGACTAATTTGATGAAACTTCGTTCTGACTACAAGGAAGCTTTTGCTGAAAAACATGGAGTGAAGCTGGGGCTTATGTCCGGATTTGTTAAAGTATGCTTGTGTCGGTTTGAAGTTCTTTTTTTTTTTTAATGCATAATCCGTGTCAATTGAACTTACTCTCTGGGTTTCAGGCGGCTATCAGTGCTTTGCAGAAGCAGCCAATAGTGAATGCTGTTATTGATGGAGATGATATCATTTACAGAGACTACGTAGATATTAGCATTGCCGTTGGTACCCCGAAGGCAAGATTTGCTCTATTTACCTTTTGATATCAAGATATTGCTTATGGATAGAACTAAAAGGATTTGAATGTTTATTACAACACTGCTATGAATTGTTTTTGCATCTCCATTTCAAGCTCTACATTTGAAGTTGGATTAAAGGGTTTTTTATATTTCAAAATAACTTTCATTTGAACCATTATTTCTCATATTCATATAATTAGTTTTAAGTTGGTATTGAGGCCATATTTTCCAATATAGTTTAGATATATTACTTCATATATGTTGATACATCATCGAGGAGACCTTTTAATTCATGACGCTATTTTTCAGTTGGTTTCTACATTAGTCATCGGCATGACATGGCTTCCTAGTATGCATGATTTTCAAAAACCCATATGAAGTACGAAGAGGTTTCCAATCTCTTATTCTTAGCAACCTATATATTTTTCATCAGGGTCTCGTTGTTCCAGTTCTCCGCAATGCTGAAAGAATGAATTTTGCGGAGGTCGAAAAAGAGATTAACAATCTTGCTAAGAAGGCCACAGATGGCACCATATCAATTGATGAGATGGCAGGGGGCACATTTACCATATCCAACGGTGGTGTCTATGGAAGTCTTCTGAGTACTCCCATCATTAATCCTCCTCAGGTTTGTGCTTCTAAAGCTTTTTGATTCGTCATTTCCTCTCAGTGTATAGTAATTGCAAGATACTATTAGATCTTTTGTGGTTCTCCTTTTGCACTTCACCATGCCAACTTTTTGATCAAAACTTTTGGTGATTAATCGAAAACTGTAGTCTGCTATCCTGGGGATGCACTCAATCGCGAGCCGTCCTATGGTGGTTGGAGGTAGCATAGTTCCGAGACCAATGATGTACATTGCACTGACATACGACCACAGGCTGATCGATGGGAGAGAGGCTGTCTTCTTTCTACGAAGAATCAAAGATGTGGTCGAAGATCCTCGTAGATTGTTGTTGGATGTTTGAGATTGTTGCAGCAGCTGAAGGGTGCTTGCATTCAATATGTTTCTGAGTTGCCGAGTTGAATACTCATGAGGTTAGTTGATCCAAATAAACGCACAATATTTTGTATTTTATTGCTTCTGAAATGAAATATATTATCTAAACAAACACGTACGAACATCCACGTTTCTCCTTTTTATTTTGGGGAGCAATCCCATGCAATTTGCTTGATAACACTCAAAAGTGTTGAGATGAAACAAATATTTTAATCCATGGTTGGGTTTATATTTTGATTGCCATTATTTTTTTATTAAAGATTATTACTTTATTTGAGAATGTTCGTAGGTGGTAAAACTTTATTTTCATGTGAGGTTTAAATAATTTAGGTGGTTTATATTTGTTATGTGTAATTCGTTGCTGTTGTTGTTGTTATTAGTTAAATTTTAATTTAAGAACATCCAATGCTATTGTTAAATCTTGACTGTACATTCCAATTGTTTTATTTTTTTATTTTTTATTTTCAAATCTGCATAGGGATGGTTATATATATTGGACACAAAAATTGGACAAAAATATCCTTACACAGTATCAATCTTTGTCCACCAATTCCTAAATTAAACATGACATGAGATAATATAAAAGAAAGATATAATAAAATTATATCTTTCTTTTTGTAAACGTAGAATTTGGTGTAAATAAATTTAAAAAAAATAAAAATAGGTAAGTTCAAAATTAAGAAATCTTTTGTGAATTGTGATTGAAGGTACAGCTAAAAAAGGAAAGATAAAATAATTAAAATGACACTTAATTTGAAATAATTCAATCTAAGAAATAATATTTATTTTGAATTGGAGGGAGTAGTAATTTATTTACTAATGATTAGGTCCCAAATCCATCTTTAGTTTACTTTAGAGACTAATACCTTGTAATTAGACAAATGTTTTCATATGAAATTTGATACTTTCTTGTAGTGTATTAACACATGATCAGACACTATTTGTAAGAGAGAATCAAGATATTGAAACAAGAACACTCTGCAAATCTGTAATTCTTTTTTATTTTTGACAAATTTTAAGTTTTTAATATCCTATTTACATTGCAAACTTTAAGTTAAATCTTTAGACCTCCAACTGAATTTAAGTGGAATTGAAATTATCTATCCGAATATGTAAATGCACATCTCCATAAATTACATATATAAAATCATAACCAACATAAAACAACCTATTCTTTTTCTCATTAGATTTAGACTATTCCACTATTTTTGGCCAGTCTAAAATCATTATACATACATATTATATAGGAAACAAGAACTCATTCAATTCAAATTAATACAAACGTGACATAAAAAATTAATGCACTTAGTAATGAAATTGGATGGAGACACATATTACTAAAAAAGTACTAGCTAGCTAGTATTAAGCCAATGAATCTAATGTCATGATAGCCAGTGACGGACCCAGGATTTCGACTCAGGGGTCCAAGTCAATTAACAAAAAGATACAATAATATTAGAGAAAGAACACACACACACACACATATATATATCGTAATCTCGATAAAATCAATGTATTACAACATTTCTCTTCTATTTTTCATATTCTGAAATCGTTGCATAATTGCTTCATTACTAACATTTCTAAACACATCTTTTTCAATCTATGCAACTATTATTCTTATCTTGACTCGATGATAGTTGAGGTTGAACAAGATGTGCATTGACAGAAGATGATGATGTCTTTATAGTAGGTTGCATTTTTCCGAAGTATCTTTCTATTATCTATAAAAATACGACAAATATTAGAAATACATTAAAAGTTCAAGAACTTGGTAAAACCTATGAGCAAAAGAATTTAAATTTCAAGAGATAAGTAAAATAAAATGAGATTTGAGCAAAAAAAAATTGAAATTTCAAGAGTCAAGTAAACAAAATAATTTTTTTAATTTTTTTCTTTCTCAAAAAAAATTAAATCCTATAGTAATTTAGCCAATAAAATAATTTAGACATTCAACAAAATAAGTTTTTCCATCTCCTACCACAACATAATTTTTTTCATTATTCAAATTTTAAGTATAGATAAACAATTTGTAAATAAAATGCCAAATTATTTATCAATGTTTTCCAACTTAACACTACTACATCACATATATAACTTAAGGCATAATAAATCAACAATAATAATGAAAAAAAAAAGTAAATAAATAATATAAAGTGTAGCACCCCGGATTAAAATGAGCATAATTGAATAATTAAATATTTGAACCCCGACTTAATAATTATGTGCGTATGTTTTGACTGTTTAATTCAGTACATGCGTTTCAGATACTTGGCTAACGCCGGTTTTAGTTTTAGATGGGTATATTTTTCGTGACATGGAACCTAGAATATGATTTTACCAAGAGATTCGTATCGGAAATACGAGAAAACAGAAACAAACTAGCGGTTAATCGGAGACCCGTAGTTCAACTAACGAAGGAAAGGGTAAAATTTTGATAAAAGGTAAAAATAAAAATAATATTTTAATGAAAGGTAAATTGAGATATTTTTGGTAAATAGTAACTTTTCAACGGTAAAAAGGTAAATTCTAAAATCTATAAATAGGGGCTCATAATTTTCAAAACTTATACGTTTTCAAAGCCGACGACCCGAGCGACGCTCGCGACGCGAACACGTAAGTTCTCTTTCTTTTCTTTTCCTTTACGTTTTTAATTTCCGCCGGAGTGCCGCCGGAGTGCTGCCGGAGCGCCGCCGCCGGCCAGCAGTGGTGCTGGTGGTGGTGTGCCGGGCGTCGGGTGCGCGCCGGGATGTGCGTCGGGTCGGGCGTCGGGTGCGCGTCGGGATGTGCGTCGGGTGCGTGCCGGGTGCGCGCCGGGTGCCGGGTGTGCGTCGGGTGCGTGCCGGGTGCCGGGTGTGCGCCGGGTGCCGGGTGCGCGCGGGTGCTAGCGCCGGGGGTCCAGCGTGCGCGGGCGACGGGGACCGGGTGGCTGAGGAAAACTCGGCAGCTGCCGGGTGATGCGCGAGCCGTCGGGTTCGCTTTCGCCCGACGCCGGGTACTCGCGAGCCCCGGAGCACGTAATGCCGTATTTTTCGATCCGCCGTGTCTTTAACAAACGTTTTTCCGCCGGGACCCTTTACAGCTTTAACTATACTGTATTTAAGATCTAAGAAAACACCGTAAATATGTAGGCTACTTGTTGGACCAGTCTTGGAAGTTTTGGGTTGTTGGACGTACTGTTATATCTACTCACGCGGTAACCACTATACGAGGTGGGGGTAATTTCTAACTCTGGATCTGTTTACAGCTTTCCCTATTTGTGAAATATGATTGGGAATCTAAGTGCTGTGTTTATACTTGCTGTGCCATATTATATCTGTGAAAGGGCCGAGGTCCTCCGATCATGCATTCTGTTCGTCCCCTGCTATTTTCTACTACTCAGTGGAGGTGTCGTGAGCCTCTTTAAATGCACTAACGGTGAGATACCGTTATATAGGGTAAGACGGGGGAATCCCGCACCTATACGTCCCTTGCCATTTCTAATATCTGCTTTGCATATATCTGTGCTGTGACAACGTGACTGTAAGTTAGCTTTTCAGTATTTAAATTCTGTCAGGAGTCTTATGAGGTGGATGTTATCCCCACTAAGTGTATTCAACGCACTCACCCCTTAATCTGTACTCACACTACAGGAGATGAGGAAGCTGGTGAACCCTAGACGGAGGGAGATAGTGCTAGCTGTTGGTTTTTCTGATAAATGGTCTAGTTAAAATATTTCCGAACACGTTTTCAAACAGTTTATGATCTGTATATATCTTTGGGTTCTTGTGAGGATGGGAGATCCTGATGTTTAGCTTCCGCTGTATATGATGTATATTATCGGTGAGAGACCGAATGTTATCGGCCGAGGCCGAAGGTTGTTGTGAGATGGTTTATTATCGTCCCTTATCTCTTTCTTCTGTTGTCCCTTGCTTAACTCTTTCTGTATGTGTTATGCGTCCCTTGCTTTTCTATCTTCACGCCCGGGTAAAACTCTGATATTTTTAACGAAAGATTTTGGGGCGTGACATAAAGAAAACACTTTATCTTGAAATTCTATGGAGAAATAATTTGGAGAAATGAAATTAGGATTTGTGTGTGAGAGAGAAAGAGGGAAAAATTAGGGTTGAAAACGAAGGAGGAAAGAAATTTCCAGCCACTGCATACTTGAATAAAAAACGTGAAAATACAAAAATATCCCTAATATTTTACTTAGTCAGAGGGGCCCAGTGCCCCCTTGACCCTCATGTGCGTCCGTGTCTGCGAGTACGCCGAGTAGTGAGTAGTGAGTAGTGAAGTCTACTTCATGGTCTCCTTCGTCATTCTTGACCGTTGACTAATCTTGACTCTCTTTTTTTCAGTATATAAACAAATCATGCTCTTTGCAATATCCCTCATCTCCTATTATTTCTTCATCTCCTTTTTACTCTATTTTCTTCAATATTCTTCTTCGACTGCTACTAGTGATTCTTCATCTCCAACTTTTCCCAATAAAACATCATGAAGGTACGAGGAACTCTTTTAACGATGTAATAGAAAGTTCTTCTTATTTCTGGTGCTGAATTTACTTATTTTGGAAAAGCTGAGGGATCTATTTGTAAATACGGAATAATTTATGTGTTGTTTCGTTATTGCAGAAAGTGGTGTTGAAGCTGGATTTCGCCGACGAGAAAATCAAGCAAAAAGCCATGAAGAGAGTATCTGGTGTCTCAGGTTAGTACTTTTGAGAAATTGCATTTAAGCCCCGGATCTTTCACAATATTTCAAAACAGCCCCTGACTTTACTCGAAATTCAGGATTGGAGTCAATTGCGCTGGATCCAAAGGACAAGAAGTTGACAGTAACTGGGGACATAGATCCAGTGGCTCTGGTGGCGAAGCTGAGGAAGCTTTGCCATACAGAGATAGTCTCAGTTGGGCCGGCCAAAGAGCCCGAGAAGAAAAAGGAGGAGCCCCAGAAGGTCTTGCCCAAGATGCAAGTGGTGAAGGTCCAAACCAAAGAGGACCACGCGGCCCAGTTGCGAAACGCCAATGAAGCATACAATCAACAGCTCCAACACCAGTATTATTACCAGCAGCATCATCATCAGTATAAGCCATATCCGCAGCCGGCGGTGGCGCCGCCGTCGTATTACAACCGGAGTGTGGAGGAGGATCCCAATGCCTGTGTGATCTGTTGAATAACCATGGAAGTTAGTTGGTGAGATCAAAAGGAATAATTGGGGGGAGCTCAGCCTACTGTACCACAAAATATATAACTATGAACAAATTTACCACATTATATAAAAATGTGACAAAACTATCATAATTTTTTAGGCTCTTGAGCTGATGAGATTGGAATACTATTTGGGTTAACTAACAATCAAATCCCATTAATTAAATAAGATTAAAAAAATACTTGCATGAATTCAGATTTAAATGGCTAGTACTGTTAAACGAAAATATTGCCAATTTTAAACATGAATTTGTTTAAGTTGATCCTGAATTCGTTTAATGTTGTTACACATTATTCATTTAAATTCAGAAATTCGTTTAATGCAATGTTGCAAAAAGTAGTGCAAATTGAGCAATTTTCGTTTAATGCCTATAATAATTTGTAATGTTTTTATTTTTCAATTGTTACACGAATTTTGTTAAACAATAGACATTATTATATGCATTAAATGAAAATTTGCACTATTTTTTAAATGAATTGTTAAACGAATTGTTAAACTAATTTGTTAGCAAGAATTGTTTAAAAAAATTTGTTAAACGAATTTGTTAAAAAAATGTGAAAACGTTTGACCCATTAAATGAATTTCAGTTTAACTTAAAAAAATGTTAAACGAATTTGTTAAACGAAAAATGTGAAACGTTTGACTTATTAAATGAATTTCAGTTTTTCGTTTAAAGGCTTAGTGGTTTTCGTTAAACGAAAACTTGTTTTTCGTTTAAGGGAATCTGCCAATTTCGTTTAATAGTGTATTTTGGCTACTCCTTGGCTTTTCTTTCTTTGAACCCTAGAATTACAACACAACCGTCATATAAGCTCATCTTCTTCCATTTTTTCGTTTAAACACAACAATTGTCAATACTCTTCTTTTTCTTTTCGAATTGCAAGCCACAATTTAATTTGAGGGGGGGTTTGAAATTTGTGGAAACGTACTAACGAGTCGTTTTCTCCTTTACAGGTTTATCAAAGAACATGGGAGAAATTAATGACAAGAAATGAGATCAATCCCAGCAAAATTATTACTGATTGGTTTGGAAAATATCCACGGGTATGGATGTTGGTGGGTGCAAACCATGAGATGTTAGAGAATTGTATGATTTTGGAGCTGTTGATTCAATCCTTACCACCACACCAAGCTTTCTAGAGATTTCTAAATTAGCGGAATGGATTGCCACTGCCGTGCACGACTCATGGCAAAATAATCCACACCTTGGCCGCGGAGATATCTTGGAGCTTAAGTTCATTTCAGCAGCTCCAGAAATTACAGGAAAATGGTCTCATCCAGTCTTCCATTTTATGAAGCTATAGAGACCAAGATCATATTTTGGCACTCATTACGCGCCTCGCTCATCCAAGCAGTGGGTGACTTGGCCTGAGGAGGACCATCATCATTCTACTTCTCGTGTATCGATATTCGATCATTCGGATCAGCATCCCACTTATGCTGAGCACACTCCTTCTGAGCCATACGTTCCGTAGCCTGCCCCTTATCAGTATGCACCTGACCTATACGCTCTACAATCCTCTACTTATGATCCCTATTATCCGATGACTGTCGCGGACCCGATCACGACTATTATTCCTTATCAGTGTAGCGATTACGGTCGTGACCCTTCTAGAGATGCCGGTACATCATTCGAGATGAACACACCCCCACCGGCATCCACATTTCAGACAGAGTTTGGTGATCCCGGCTTTGTTACAGGCTCGACATCTGGCACAGTCGGACATGACATTCCTGAAACAAGTGCCGGAATCCGTGCAGTCCGACGAAGAGATCGGTCTCATTATTTGAGAAGTCCATTCACGAGTGATATCAATTGGCAGAGAAGGAGTGATCATAGCTACAATGATTTCTTAGCGTGGATGGAGCTTGGGGACAAAGCTGATAAGTAAGTTTACCTGTCCAAAATTTTGAGTTTTTTTCTTCTACTGCTTGAAATATGTTTTTAAATTTTGTATCAAATTTTCACCTTGTATATGTTTTATCTTACAGGCGAAATGTTGGCATCGGTTATGCAGTTGGCCCTGATTTCTTCAGTTGGGGGAATAAATCCACACATTATGCTTGATAGAGAGGTACTAGTCTTTACTTCATCTATTATGTCCTTACACACCGGCACGAGCTAATCGTATTTCTGGAATAAATTGTACAAATTTTTTTTGTATTGTAGGTCCTCGATGCATATCTTACGGTTCTTCAAGGTCTTCCAAAAGCATTTGGAGTTGAAGTGGATCGAAATTTGAAGGGACATCAAAATTGTTGACTGCATGTTTAATGTGAGTTGAATTTGTATTAAATATAATCGTATTACATTTATATTTGTTCAAATAGGTTTTACACTAATTACCATTACAGGAAACGTGCAAGGAAATTTGGAACTCCAAGCATGCGGCGGATCCTCCAAATTCACGTTACCCGGAAAAATATCGGGAGAAGTTTGACCGATTGGAGCTGGATCGACTTCTCCCATATGTGAAAGGTGACAAACCAGGGTGGCTGAATATCAAACCTTGGTAGGAAGATGTCCGAAGGGTACGTTTGAAGAATTGCAACGATTGTTTCTTCATCATTTATTACGGTTTATTAATAGTCCAATAAAAGCCTGTTTCTATTATTGATTTGTTAATAGGTACTCTTGATTCTTAATTTGGACAACCATTGGGTGGTTGTGTCCTTACACATCGGGTATATGACGTTGACATTGTTCGACAGTTTAACACACAAGTGGACTCCGGATGTGCAATCACTCAGGTATTGACAGACCCTACCCATTCATCGGATAGTACCGCACTTGTTAGAGCATGTAGGTTACTATTTGAAGTTAAACTACTGTCAATGGAAACTTGAGATGATTGCTCTCAAGTCTGCACCGCCACAGTTTTGTTATCGTCAGGACGATCCTACTTCACGTGGAATTTTTGCACTAAAGGCGATAGAGAGTTGTATTAGCCGCACTTTTCCCAGACCGAATTATCATCTCGGTGAGTTTGAGATGAAGCGATTGATGTGTCTGGCCTTATACAAGTTCTTAAGAGATGTTGACACCATTTTGGAAGGTGATTTGGATTGATTATTAATTGTTAATCTATGGTCTATGGACATGCATAAGGTTTGATTGTAATCTATGATAATTGGTTCTTGTGTGAAATTGCGGTTTTATTGTAAATGGGTTTATTTTGGATTTATGAGTGATTGTTTAATTGTTTAATTTCTCGTATTGCATTAAACGAAATTTGGAGTTCACATTTATCACTTATTAAACTCCAAAATGGATTTGTTCTTGTTTTATATAGTTAAACGAAGTTTATTAAGTGCATGATTTTTTGTTAAACGAAGTTGAATAAGTGCGTGAATAAGTGCACTAATGCCTAGCACTATTAAACGAAAATTTATAAATTTCGTTTAATAGTGCAAATGCCTATCACTATTAAACGAAATTTGCAAATTTCGTTTGATAGTACAAATGCCTATCATTATTAAATGAAAATTTGTAAATTTCGTTTAATAGTGCAAATGCCTATCACTATTAAGTTTCGTTTAAACATCAAAACTCTTGGTTTAAACATTACAATTTAAGAATTACATGAATTATTTTTTCGTTTCAACAATGTCTCAAAACATTAATATTTTCATTTAAACATTGTTATTTTCGTTTAATGATTAATATTTTCTTGATTTCGTTTAATAATTCATGTCTCAAAAAACTATTATTATTTTTGTTTAAACAAACAATGTCTCAAAACATTAATATTTCCGTTGAAACATAGTTATTTTTGTTTAATAATTAATATTTTCTTGATTTCTTTTAAACATTAATATTTTCGTTTAATAATTCATATGTCTCAAAACACTTTAAAATTTGCGTAAAACAGCCTATAATAATTTCGTTTAATAATTCATGTCTCAAAACACTTTAATATTTTCGTTTAATAATTCTTGACTGGTTTTTCCTTTAACAATTCATCGGTTTCTCAAAACACTATTACACTGTTTCAACACTATTTACATTTTTTGTTTAGTAGTGCAAATTCAATTCACTAAAAAATTTAGCCTGCACATGTCATAAATTGTATGATGGGATGGAAGCCTGTTACTTTATTCAGTGATTCATAAATCGTTTTAGCTTGCACATGTCATAAATTGCAATGTTTCATAAGTAAAGATGAGATGGAAGTCTGCATAACTTTACTTTAATTAGAATTCATATGGTAGTTTGGTAATTATTGTTCAATTTGGGCTATTTCCTCCCCTATTTAAAGACACCAACTTACACGAATATATTTACATTCCCCTTTCATTTTTCTTAGTTGATGTTATACCCCACTAATCTGACCCGACCAGGAAGGCAGAAGACCCGGCCAGGGTCCGACTAGAGATATCCGAGAGGCACGCCAGATTTAGTTTATTTCACGAAGGAGTCCACAAAAAGGAAACAAATCCCGCACCAAATCCTATCCGATTTAGATAGGATTAAATCTAATTTTATCTTATTTAGACCCTAAATCCTAGGGATTTATTTCTTATTGTTCAAGTAATGTATCTTAGTTTTAGCCTATAAATAGGGCCTCAATTATCATTCAGAAAAAGAAAAAATTATAGAGAAAGATCAAATTCTAGAGAAATATCAAATTCTAGAGAAATATCGAATTCTAGATTCGAAATCACTATAATTAGAGAATTTATTTTCTCTCTTCTTTATATAGAACGAGCCGAAAAAATTTGCCCGGGTAGGTACCGGGCACAGTCTTTCTTTTACTTTATTTGATTTTCTAAATTCTATTCGATCCAATTCATTAAAGCCGGATCGACTTCTTTGGTGTTTAGCTAGGATTTTGTACCATACAAAATCTGACGTCAACAGTTGATAAGAAATACTAAGAAGCAGAGTTGGGGAGCTTGAGGTGAATAATTTTTCCACGAATAAGTTATGCACATCATTTTCATTTTTAAGTGAAACAATAATAATTTGTCATGTAAATTAATATGTATATTATATGCTATGCAATTCTCATTTTATGCTAATATTTGTTTAAATCGTGTATGTATGTAACATTTTTCATTATTAATAGGTTGTTAAACTTTAAAAAAAATGCACTTTTAGGCTTTAATTTTTTAAACTGTATTATACGTATTTTTGTAAAATACGTACACGAAAATTGTGGCTTCACCGAAAAATAATGTGCGTATAGGTTAAACGAATTTTATAGTGCCATTATTATAGGTTAAACGAATTTTCTTGTTTTATATTGGTTAAACGAATTTCAGTGCATTATTATAGGTTAAACGAATTTTCTTGTTTTATATAGGTTAAACGAATTTTAGTGCATTATTATAGGTTAAATGAATTTTCTTGTTTTATATAGGTTAAACGAATTTTAGTGCATTATTATAGGTTAAACGAATTTTCTTGTTTTATATAGGTTAAATGAATTTTAGTGTCATTAATATAGGTTAAACAATTTTTTAACACTATATAGGTTTAACGAATTTTTGGACTCGTTTAATTATTATTGTTCTAATTGTTTTACACCTAATTGTTCACTGTTTTACACCTAATATCAATTGAATATTATTGTTCAATGATTTACACCTTATTATTGTATACTGTAGATAGACTTTAATATCATTGTTTACTGTTTTACACCTTCTAAAAATTGAATATGATAACATTTGGACTCACTTTACACGAAAATTAGACATGTAACATTCATTTATATTTTCATTTTATATATAATACTTAAGTGTTTTAAATTGATAATATTGTTCGTTTTTGTATAAATATTCTATTTTTTTGATAGTGACACGAAAATATGAGCTTTATCTCCATAATGGTTTGGTTTGGAGGGTATTAAGAAGGGTTAGAATAAAAAAATGGTTCGCATGAGCGGCTTCACCTTCAAAGAATCGGATATCATGACTTACTCGACTCAATTCATGGACTTGTGCGTGCTGATATGAATTTTTGGGATTATGTGATCCATGCATTAATTGAGATAAAAGGCTTTGTGTAAAAGAATAAGATAAAGAATGATTCTGATCTGTATCGATCATTCCAAATGGGAAATGAGGAGGTCATCATTTTTGTTTCCCTTAAAACGCTTAAAACGATGGATGTTGGAGTCAACTTGTACTCGGAATGAAGAAATGTATCGGATGATATTTCAAATGTTCATCCTTCAATGTGTGTTGTAGATATGACAAATTGTCATGATTATTTTGCTAACAATCTAGATAATCTAAATGTTCCATATGGATTACAAAATGATGAATCATTTTATGCAAAATTTGGTTTATCGAATGAGGATCATATGAGACAGGTTTGGACATCCTCAAGTGCTCAGTGGGAATCTTGGCCATCGTCAGTTGGTCGTGAAGACTACGTGGCAGTGACTTCGGGACTTGACAAGTTCGACTTGAATAGGTCTTCGACTGTGTCTACACAACCTGAAGAAATATAATGAATTACCACTTCCAATTTTCGAAGACTTTGGACTACAGCAGAGACATGATGATGGAAATGGTAATAATTTTTATTTCATTTCTTAACAACCCAATAAAGTTTCTTCATTTGAAAAAATATTTTATTTAACTAATGTCTACCTTGTGTATAGAGTCGGACAATAAAGAAGATGAATCTGGATCAACCTTTGTCAATGTAGAAGATGACCTTGAGTTAGATGATGAGGATTAGACTTCTTTGGATATAGACCAACGAATCGCTCTTGAGGAATTTATGACATACATTGATAGACCAAATTGGTTTATTCCGGATATTCCAACCTTCGAGGAGCCCTGTATAGCATATTTCGATGATAACGAGTCGTCTACACATGGTCTGCACAAAGGAGCCACGTTTTGTAGTAAAACTGAGGTGAAGAACGCTGTTGGTTTCTACCATTTGGAGAATCAAGTTGAATATTGTGTTGACCATTCGGACAAACACATATGGTTCGTGAGATGTAGATTAAGTAACTGCCCATTCATCCTCCACGCCTCGGAGAAACATGGAATTTGGAAAATAACCAAAAGTGTCTTACCACATAAATGCTCAATTCTGCTGAACTCGACTGCCCAACGCTGACTTCCATCTGCTTTGATAGATCAGTATTATGTTGACACAGTTCGAAAAGAGAACTCGAGCCTCGTTCCCAAGACCATCATTGAAGAAATGAACCAACGTCACAGTTTGAAGCTCAGTTATAGGCACACATTGAGAGCGAAACGTCATGCGATGCGGGAGGCAACGGAGATCCCAAACAGTCATTTGCAATGCTGTCTCTATAACTGTCAACATTGGAAGGTTCAAATCTCAGTACGTATCCAAAATTGGAAACACATGAATCCGGAAAATTTAAATATGTGTTTTTTACTTTGGGTGCATCTATTCACGGATTCCGGCGGTATTCACGTCCGGTGATAGTGTTGGATGGTTGTCACTTGAAAGGTCAATACAAAGGAATCGGATTTGTCACTGTGACGAAAGATGGAAACGATCAAATCTCTCTTCTAGCAATTGGGATAGGAGATGTTGAAAACGATGATTCGTGGACTTGGTTTTTAAAACATGTTCGTGAAGCATTTGGATGCCTAGATCAACTGCTTCTCGTGTCCGATCAATACATCAACATCGGTAATTCTATCACTGCGGTGTACCCAGAAGCCACTCAAGGTCTATGTTGTTTTCATTTGCAACAAAATTTAGCCAAACATGAGTTACATTTCTTTGGACTATTTCACAAAGCAGCGTATTCTTATCAACTCCGTGAATTCGAACGGTAATACCATTTCGATTTAAGATATATGTTGTTGTAACATTTTAGAAGAGCATGTTCACTTTTAGAATATTTTATGGATTTAACTTTAGTTTTGATAGGTACATCGCCGCCATCGAAGAAACGAACATAGAAGGTGCACTTGATACCTTAAGAAAAGCAGGCACGAGTAGGTGGTCCCATGTTAAATGTCCCGTTCGAAGATTCAATTTCATGATGTCAAATGCTGCGGAGACATGGAATGCTCGCCTTATTTGGGCCAGAAAGCTATCAGTTTGTTCTTTTTTGGAGTGTGCTCGGCGGATTATTGAAAGATGGTTTTACGAGAGGAAGACGGTTGCACTAAAGAGACAAGACATCTTGACACAGTCAGCGCATGAGAGATTGTTAGAATACACCAAACTTGGACAGCGTATGCAAGTTGAGCCACTCTCACGATTCAAATACAAAGTCATAGATGGCAGTAAGATTTTTCTCATTGATCTCTCCAGATACGAGTGCTCTTGTTGTATTTATCAAGATGAGTTGATACCATTTTCACATGTATGTGTAGCGATAAGGTAATCTCGGTCGATACTCGATGACGATTAACAGTTCAGAATATGCAATGGAAATATAAAAGCTAACATTTTATTTCCCTATGTTACTGGTTGTAGTTTTACGAACGAAACAGTCACTTCTTACGTTGGTGCATATTACACGACGCAATGGTTGAGGGGAATGTGGGCAGGTGATGTTAATCTTGTGCCTGATCCACAAGATTGGGATGTGTTTAACGATATGAAGAAGATACGATGTATTCCGCTAGACAAATAAAAACAAACACAAGATTGGGATGTGTTTAACGATATGAAGAAGATACGATGTATTCCGCTAGACAAATAAAAACAAACAGGTCGTCCGAAATCAAAACGTATTCGTTCGACCGGTGAGCATGCCACACATTCACGCAAACCCGATGCATGTAGTCGTTGTGGCAAAACCCGTCAAAATAAGTCAAGATGTACTGAACTCTTGCCCTTACAGTATCAGGTACTCGATGACGAGCACGTTGAGGATCAAGCCAGACAAAAGAAGTAGAAACATTGCTCCGTTTGTGGGTCGATAGAGCATACCAGAAGAAAATGTCCAATTTATTTGGCATCGAATGTGGGAAATGAATGATAGGTTCGACATGTATGTTTGAAGTTTAAACATTTTTAACAATTCATAAGTTCCACTATTTATACGGCAAATTTTTGTTTAAGTATTGATAAATGCTTAGTTAGAAAAAATTTCTTTTAACTATACAAACCAAGAAGAAATCCAATTTTTTAGTTTAAATAAAACAATTAATGCTGTCCAAATTTCGTTTAACGAAAATTTGATGTGTTTTGAGACATGAATTATTAAAGTTGGCTATTAATGTTTAAACGAAATCAAGAAAATATTAATTATTAAACGAAAATAACAAATATTAAATGAAAATAAACATGTTTTCAGACATTGTTTAAACGAACATTTAAGAAGTGTAATTCTTAAATTTTAATGTTTAAACGAAAATGTTGAATGAAAATATTAAAAGAAAATTTTATAAGTTTTAAACGAAACTTAAAATATTAAACGAAAGTTTAATTTTCTTAAATGAAAATATTAAAATGTTTCATTTTCGTTTAATATTTTAAAGGAAGTATCATTAATTTCTTAAACATTTTCGTTTAATATTTTCATTTAAATTGCACTTCTTTTAACATTTTCATTCCACATTTTCGTTTAATGATTCATTACTTTTCGTTTAATAGTTTAACATTCAATTCGTTTATCTTATTTTATTACTGTGATTTGAGTGTTAGTTGGCGTCAGTTGCTTTTCAATCCCATCACAAATTGTTCAAATCAAGGCCAGTCAAAAATTGTGGTATTTTAGTATGTTTCTTATATTTTGTGGTACAAAGGTAAGTTAACTATATTTTATGGTAAAATTGTCACTTCTTACCTTAAAAATGGTACAGTTGACCATTTCCCCAATAATTGGGTGTGGGGTTATGTTTAGGGTAATTCAAGAAGAGAGCTTTTGTTGTGTGTGTATATAGTATAGAGAGATTATTTCTTTTCATCCAATACTTGGATTACAATTAAATAATTTTTTTTTTTTTTCATATTTCAAGTTGCTAATTTCGGAATAGCAGAGTTTTACATGAATTAGTAAAAGTGGATCAACTCATTTAACATAGTCAATATAAGACTTTGTATATAAAGTTTAAGATTCGGTCTCATTTAAATATATATATATATATATATTTATATTTATTTGCATATTAAGTGTTGTTCAAAAAATAATACTTCCTCCGTCCCGGCTTATTTGCCTACTTTGACCGGCACGGATCTTAAGAAAATACAGTTGACTGTTGGTTGGATGTGTAAGTTTATGCTTTTTTCACTTTAATTAGGAAAGTGGGCAAAATAAGTTGGGACAAGCAAATGTGGAAAGTAGGCAAAATAAGGTGGGATAGAGGGAGTAATAATCAAACCAGATTGGCCGGTTAAATCGATCCAATGGACAAAACTCGGTCTTAGTACAGTCAAAACGTAGTTAGTAATCAGATTTGAGGTTCAACTTTGAATAATTCAAGATGGAAAATATGGAAAACTACTGTGATTTCTTTAATAAAAAAAAATAAAAAGAGAAATATATTTTCCTAATTGTCCTAAATCTTTTCTTAAATCTTTCAATACAAGGGATAACAACACAAAATACCACAAAAAATATAAAGTGTGATAAAAAATATCATAAAAAATAAAATTGAGATTTTTATACCATGAAAAATAAAAGTATGATACTTTATACCATGAAATATAATTCCATGTCCAAAAATACCATAAATTTCATTGACTTTGATTGGGTCATTTATTACCCCACAACAACCCTTAACAACCTCCAATCAAATCAAAGATAATCTTGGTCAAAAGGAATCTTGGTCAAAATTTTGAACTCACCTTCACCCCTACCACATGTTTTTTTCCCCAAATTCAGTCTTCTCTCTCAAGTAAAAAATAAAAAATTCACTGCATAATTCGACATCTCTAAATTCGATTTTTTGGCTGAAAATCCACGTTTAACATGAAGATGTCAAACCAACAAGGAGAGGTTAGTGATATAATCCTTCGAATTTGTGGAAATTGATTTGAATCCATGTAGGGTTCCCTAAATCAAAAAATCCCAAAATTCAAGCAAAATTGAAACAATTCAACCACATTCAAACAAATTACCCTAAACCCTAAATAATTGAGGGTTAAACGTGGATTATGGTAATAATCCACGTGTAACCCTATAATGTTCGAATTTTAGGATTATGCCCATATTCCACGTCTAACCCAATTTTTTTCGAAAAATTAGGGGCAAACGTGGATTATTGGAATAATCCATGTTTAACCCTAAAATTCGAACTTTATAGGGTTACACGTGGATTATTACCATAATCCACATTTAACCCTATTTTTTTTCGAAAAAATAGGATTACACGTGGATTATTGGAAACCAATAATCCACGTGTAACCCTAAAATTCGAACATTATAGGGTTATACATGGATTATTCCAATAATCCACGTTTAACCCTAATTTTTTCAAAAAGAGAGGCTTAAACGTGTATTATTCCAATAATCCACGTGTAACCCTATAACATTCGAATTTTAGGGTTAAACGTGGATTTTGGGCATATACTGAGACGACAAGCCCCATTGCCGAACTCAATCTAGATCAGAGTACATATACTGGTCCGATGCTGCAAATCTTGGAGGCAGACGAGCTAAGGGAGGTCCCTATATCGGAGATGCATGAGATTCCGATACAGGGTGACTATGAGTCGTCCAGCTATGGGACTGAGTTTCATTCATTCCACCCACAGCCGCAGTATTGTCATGAAGAGATAAGAAGTTATCTGGCACGTTCATCCCCTTTCACTGATCATGATGACATGTCTAGTTATTCAGGACAGTCATCATCTGTCGCTTTCCAGGATGACATGCCCCGTTGTCCGCCCCAGACATCCCCTTTCTATGATCAGACGGGTCCATCATACACGAGTATAAGAGATGGTGAGAGGGATAACCGGCTTCTCCAAGAAATTAGGGACCTGTTCGACACCGGCTTCGAGAGGCTCCAGCACTATGTGGAGGATACGATTCGGGACGATAGACAAAGTTGGGAGTTGGGGTTTCCAAACATGATTCGAACTGAGCTGTCGAACTACATCGACCAGAGACAATATTCGTTTCATGAGTCCCACTATCCTCCAGCAGAGCAGGGTGAGCAAGATTTGCCAACACATAGACCCTCGTTTCATGAGTCCTTCTATCCTCCGTCGGACCAGGTTTATGGACAAAATTTGCAACCACGTAGACCCTCATTTCATGAGTCCTTCTATCCAGAGGCAGGACATGGTTGGCAAGATTTGGCAACACAGTAGGATGTAGGTCTATGGTCTACTCCCATTGAGCAGCCCATCAGGGACAACTTTCGCTATACCTTTTGATATGGGGACTTCTATGGCTGGTGATGCACGGTCGAGACACAAACAGGCCGAAGGTGGAGAGGGGTCACGACATTCCAGCACCTCATACGATATCCCTAAGACGAGTGCCGGCATCCGACATGTGCGATTGAGAGCACCGAACAAATATGTCCTAAGTCCGTTCATAAAGGATGAGAGACGCGGAAGGCTGCAAGCACAGGAGGACGAGTTCGAGAAATACATGGCCTCCAATGAGTCTGCCCAAGAGTGAGTTTCATTATCAAGAAAGCTTTATAACAATTTATTTGTAATTAAAATAAAATGAGATTTGAGCAAAAAAAATTGAAATTTCAAGAGTTAAGTAAACAAAATAATTTTTAATATTTTTTTCTTTCTCAAAAGAAATTAAATCCTATAGTAATTTAGCCAATAAAATAATTTAGGCATTCAACAAAATAAGTTTTTCCATCTCCTACCACAACATAATTTTTTTCATAATTCAAATCTTAACTATAGATAAATAATTCGTAAATAAAATGCCAAATTATTTCAATGTTTTCCAACTTAACACTACTACATCACATATATAACTAAGGCATAATAAATCAACAATAATAATGAAAAAATAAAAAGCAAACAAATAATATAAAAAGAACACTTTACCTTGAAATTCTATGGAGAAACAATTGAGAGAAATGAAATTAGGGTTTATGTGTGTAAGAGAAAGAGGGAAAAATTAGGGGTGAAGATGAAGGAGAAAAGAAATTTCTAACCACGATAAGTTTTGGAAGAACCACTGCTTGATTAATAAAATTTCAATATTTTTTCTTATTTTTTAATAAAAAATGTGAAAAGATGAAAATACCCCTAGTATTTTACAAAAATTCCAGGGGGGCCAGTGCCCCCGACCCTAATGTGCATCCGTCTCTGATGATAGTACTAAGGTTCATAGGCCACACATATTTTTCAGAACCAGTAAGTATTATCTTAACAATAATTTTGTTTGCCTTTTCAGATGGATGGTATGCATCCCAAAATGCATATAAGTCTCTATTTGGGCACAAATTCGAAGCCACGGTTGTATGGCCCTTGCCCGCTACACGCCACCTTCGAAGTTATAAATCTTGTACAAAGTATAGTGTTCATTATTTAAATACAATTTTTCTTTTTAAATTTTTGATCATGCAACATGATATATAATACTCCCTCCACAACATCTACCGAAAGTAGGAGTCATGTTTCTGTAACTATTTAGGTATAAATCTAAGACTTATTTTAGGGTTGTTTTAGTACATAACTTTTGGCTATGAGTAACACTTCCATGCAACTGGTGCACAGAGTTGCACGGAAGACCTTTATGTTATAAATGTAGTACATTTATGTACAAATATTTGTACCTTTTAAAATAAACATGCATAAAGGTGTTACATTTATAACATAAAGGTATTACATTTATAACATAAATGTGCGGATTGCACGGTGCACCAGTTGCACGGAAGTTTTTGCCTTTGGCTATATCCATATTTGCAAGACTAGCTTTACAAATTTCTATAACGGCCTTTTAATAATATCATATTTTTCCAATTTAAAAGTGATTTAGCTGCAAATTCATTTTTCGCTATTAATGACTTGCGTTCATGTCGTTAATTAATATCCTAAATCAAATTGCCAACCAATACCTGACTGAAATTGAAAAAATTGAAATTAAAGGGCCATTATAGAAACTAACAAATTTACTGATGCAAATATAAAGAGGGTCAAAATTAAAATTATTTATCCTTAATATATAAGGTTAATTTTAATTTTGGTTTTATAGGTAAGACACTCACCATTCTTTTACCCGTCTACATTTTTTATTTTTGTTCCTTTATGTTTTTTTTTCCCCAAAATTGAAATCTACCCCTATATAAATTATGAAGAGGAAAAAAGAAGCACTACAACAAAATTCATTTAATATGACACTTTTAAGCGTCCTATTATGTTGTATAATAGGACATCTTTTATAAAAGGACTCTTTTAAATTGTGTCTTATTTGCTCGAGTCACAATAGGTGTATTAGGACGCTTTACTTAATAGGACACTTATAAGTGTCCTATAATATGTTAAGTCAATTGGATATTGAGACACTTTCAAGCGTCCTAATAAGTCCAATTATATAGTTTTTAAATATGAAACATAAGAATCTAATATAAACCAAAATAGTGATTTGATACTTCATAACAAATATGATTAACAGCAAATACACTAATGATATCTCATAAATGATAAATCTGACCATTCATCAACTATCAACCAATTTATGTGTACTAGATATTAGCTGTAATAATAAAATACACATATAATTAATGAAACATAAAAGAGTAACTTTTGTCTGGTTCGAAGTTCTTTCAAATTCACGTAAAGTCTCCAAGTTGTAAATCATTCTTCGAAGTTCTTTCAAATTCACGTAAAGTCTCCAAGTTGCAAATCATTCTTCGTCAACACCTAAAATCAAAACAAAAATAGCTCACTATTAATTTCAAAATTACATAATGTTCCAAACATTTTTTTAAAGTAAGACCTAATTCAACTAATAGTTATTGTGAATGATATGCTCATAGAAGAAATGAGTTGAACATGACTATTCATGTGTCTCTACAAAGCAGAAAATTCATGACAACAAATAATGCTCTGCTAATGCATAACAAGTTATGAAGAGGAAAAAAGAAGCTAGTTGTAAGAATATATTCAAATATTATAGTAAACGAACCGAAGGCTTGTGGATTGGAGATGAAACCAGTGTGCATTTCCTTTGCATTGACAGCTGCAAAAATGGGTGAGCCGAGCTGATGATTGAGGTTGTTGACCATTTGGATGAGTAGCCGGTTGAAGATGGCGGAGGCGCGCTGTGGCTCTTCTCTGCATTCCCCATCTGTGGACATCACCAGCTGACCCGGCACGCAGCCGAGCGATCCCGAGCCGGTTACTAGAACCCTCCTCCCTCCCAACTCATACAGCCTCTGCAATATAAATAATAATCAACATATTTATGTCACAACAATCTATAAATATTGATACTCATTCCGTCACAAAATAAATGTCGTTTCAGGTGTTTTCACATATATTAAGAAAGATGATATAAAAAAACTAATCTAACTGTAATTTTTGTGGTAATGTTTTTCTCTTTTTTTTAATAACTCTCTTTAATTTGGAGGGAGTAAATAAAAGTATTTTTCGAAGATTATTGGTAATTATATCTTGAAATCTTAAAATGACACTATTTTTTGGACAAATTTCTTTTGCTAAACAACATTTATTCTGGACGGAGAGGGAGCTAGTATTAAATGTCGAGTGACTCTTCTGTGAACTAGTTGTATGAATTTGGATCCGTGCAACTAGTACACAATCCGAATCCGCCAACTTATATATAAGTTTTTTTTTCTTGAAACCTCGCTACATATTAGATATCACTAATATAAAAATGTATCACTAGTTATACATAAATGTATTATTTATTCTACATAAAGATATTAGGTCATGTTAATTGAAACTCAGATCCATGCAACTTATATATAATTTTTTTTAGTGAAACCTCGTTATATAAATGTATTACTAATACTATATAAAAGTATCACTAGTTATATATAAATGTATTCATTCATCTGCATAAAGATATTAGCTCATTTTAATTGAAATATAACTTAAGACTATTACTTGTATTAGGTAAATGTATTAATAATATAACATAAAAATGTTAATACATCAATTTAAAGGTATTAATATATCTTCTTAAAAGTATTATATGTTTGTCAGAACATAAAAATGTGTGAGGGTGTATAATATAAAGGTAGCACCAGTATAACTAAAACGTATCATTAACATAACTAAAATGTATTACATATTTGTTTAATATAATGTAAGGGTACTAACATAACATAAATACATCACTATACATTATAACTAAAATTTATCACTAACATAATTAAAATGTACTACATATTTATTGGAACATGAAAACATGGGTAAGAGTGAGCGAGGACAGCAAGTGCGTGGGGCGCGTAAAAAGTGGTTTTGAATCGAATTGATCCGATTGCATGAATTTAAGATTCATGCATCAGTTTCATAGGAGTATCTATGCTAATATCACATGACAACTTACTAATGGTTCCTTTTCCAAGATAACAAGAAAAAATCATGGATAATTATTATGTTGCTTATTGATAAACAGAAGCAATTTTTTGAGTAATTAATTGAATTTGGATAATGAGATTTAGGGTTTCAGTTTTCAGTTTTTTTTTTAATGAGTTCAGGGAGTGGAAGAAAGGAAGGTAATAAAGATTAGAAAATTTGGATGATTCAGGTTTGAATCCTGCCAACTCAATCTGTATCTTTATACGTGTGGGGATACCACTTGAATTAAAAAGACTCGTGGTAAAAATTAAAAAAATCAACTTCATGGGTTTGATCCCATGTAGTTCATATATTTGTTAGGTTTTTTTTTTTTTTTTTTCAAATATATATATATATATATATATTTTTTTTTTTTTTTTTTTTTTTTTACTTGTAGATTTATAGAATTAAAATTGTAAATTAAAATATAAAAAATCAAAATTGAAAAACATATATTTGGTTGTCAAAAAATGAAAAAAAAACCTTACATCATGAGCAAAATTGAAATTAATCCTAATGTATATTGTATATTACTTATTTTTAACTTTAGTAAAAAATTGAACCCTTAACTTCAACTCTACAAGGTGAAGTCAAGTTTCAACTTTCTACTAATCAATCTTCTAATATAAAGTGGAAAGCTATTTTTATCACCTTTTATTTAATTATTTGTATAATACATGATATTATTACAATGCAACGTAATGACATAAAAGAAAAGTGAATATTAATTATTATATGATCCAAACTCAGCCTTAATGGTGCTACGAGGTGTGGAATTAAATGCTAGGCATCTCAAATTCTAATCCCATATGACCAACTACGTAGGAGCTTTCTCGGAAAAAAAAAAATTCTTATATCCAATTAAGCTATTCATTAATGTATAAGAATGGGAAAAGAAAACAATTAACAATTAGGTAATAGTAAAAAAAAGAAAAAAATAACTGTATTTTATCATCCGAACTATATACGTACACAGATTTTCAAACTTTACACATATGCATGCAAACATTTTTGCTTGCGTTTTGTCATTTGTTGACTAACAAAATGCAACAAAAGAAGGTTTACATTGTAAAGTACAAAAATCGTATATATAGTTCGAATGAGAAAATACAATTAAACCCTAAAAGATAAGAATAAAGATTTAAGCAACATACCAATAAAATGTTGTAATATTCAGAGATGAGTAATCTTGAATATTGAATTGAAGTCGTCTAAGGTTTATAGGAGTGAGAAAGTAGTTGTTGACAAAATCATTACCTCCAAGTGTGATAAGTACAAGTGCTCCTTTCACAAGCTTCTCACTTTTTTCTTCTCCAATCAATGCACCAACCCTCCCTTGGTACTCTTCAAAATACTCAAATTGCCTATGTATTCTTATTATATTTAACTGCACATAACATGCATATAAGTTATAGCGATGTGTATGAATGAGTACAAATAGATAATAATAAATATAAGTGCAAATAAATGGTAAATGAATATATTGTACAAATCATATACTGTGTAATTTTGGTTGCACAAGAGAGTCATATATAGAGTCTTGGTTATTTAAAATCTATTTTTATATTTCTTTTTTAACATCATCACTATGTATATGGTTACATAAAAGAGTAATATATAGAGGCTTAGGTCATTTAGAATCTTTTTTATAATTCCTTTCTATTATTTAAGATGTTTTGGAGTGTATAAAATATTAGATGCGATTTAATTTTTTTTTTTTTTTTTTTTGAGGTATTGAAGTAAAATGATCATTTAGTCCTTAAAATTTCAAGATCAGGACTATAATGCCATTTTAACAAGACCATTATGCATTTTAGAGTAAAATAATGTTTTTTAATCCACTGTGAGCATGTTTTAGTATTCCAATGATTAGTATGTAAGATTTTACAATTTTAAATATTAATTTAAATTAATGTTTATGTTGGATTTGCGACATCAACGGTGGACAAATTAATATATGTCCATTGTGGGTAGAGTACGTAGCAATATAAAAGTAAACTCCAGATCTAGTATATGTAGACATGTTCACGGTTCGCGAACTGCTGGTTCGCCGGTTCCGCAAACTGCCGGTTCGCCGGTTCCGCGAAGCGCCATCACCCAAACCGAAACCGAACCGTGGGGGTCACGGTTTCGGTTTCGGTTCCGGTTCCGAACCGGCGGTTAACCGCCGGTTCGGTTTCCGGTTTTTATATATGTATATATAGAAACTTGTCCCTCTTGTCTTGAACACTAAATATTATAGAATTAAAAATATTAATAGCTAGAGAACATAAGTTAGATGACCATCGTTATCATGTCAGGAAATTTACGCCATTTTGATAAAAAGTCAAACGATATTATAAATTTTACCTATATTTTAGGCTTTTGTATGTTAATTAATTTAGGTAGATAAAGGTACAACTCGAGCCTAGCTTTCACCTTTATGCACACACAACATTAATTTGATTTTAGCATAACTGTCAATCCAGTTATGCATTATTTCATTCTCATTGTTTATTAAGATAGAAAATAAAAAATCTCTTGTTTTAATATATTTCGTGTAACACATTAAATCAGTACATAACAAGAAAGATCGATATGAAGTACGTACAAACTGAATGCCGGTATCATTAAGAATTCCGATTCCTGCCGAGGCAAAGTTTGCTCCAACAAGCAATCTTTCCCCTGTCAACTCTGGGCTCAAGTATGGCAGTGTTGATTCTGCACCAAGTGCTTGGCCTATACATACAACATCAATTAGTGTATCATTTTATATAACAACTAGTAAAATGATGGTCTTCAAATGTATGGAAAACTACTTATGAGATCGGGAATGTTGTATCCATTGGAAAAAACGACCAGTGGGACGATGAGTAGGGTATTATTTTTTTAATTATATATTTTTATTTAATTATATATTTTATTATTATTAATGTCAACGGTTGATACGTATATTTCTTTCTTTACATTTTTTTTTTTTCAGTTGATTTTTTTTTTGTATAATATTTTTGTTTGTTTCTGAAAATTGTACTGAGTCTTTTTTATTCCTAACAATTCTTACGTATTGAGTCTTATCTTTTTAATCTTATCTACATCAATAGTTGACACATTAATAATGATAAAATAAATAATTAAATAAAATATTAACATTGTTAAAAAATCAACTGAAAAAAAAAAACAAATGTAAAGAAAGAAATATACGTATCAACCGCTGACATTAATAATAATAAAATATATAATTAAATAAAAAATTAACATTGTAAAAAAAATAAACTGAAAAAAAACAAAAGTAAAGAAAGAAACATCATTTTTAACAATAATATAAATAACTAAATAAAAATTAATATTGAAAAAAAAAAGAACCGAAATAAACAAATGTAAAAAAAGAAACATATACCAATTGTTGGTATTAATAATAATAATAAAATAAATAACTAAATATTAAATTAACATTGAAAAATTAAATAATTGAAACGAACAAAAGCAAATAAAGAAACAAGTGTTAGTGTAGAGAATAAGTTTAAAGAAAATGTTTGCAATTGTGGAACCCCCACAAAACAATGAATCTTTTAGGTGATAACCCTCATTCTTGACCATCTATACTTGTAAACATTTTTTTTGTCAAATTATAAATTTTGTTCTTTTTTAGCCAAGATAAATGATTTTTGCCAATTATACCATTTGGACATTTGTGGTGTGATATGATGATACTGGCTACATTAATGATGGTACGCGTGTATATTATGATGGTATGAACTACATTAATAATGATACAAATGTGTAATATGGTAGTATTGACTACATTAATTAGTTGTGATACGAGGGTGTACTATGGTGGTACGGGCTTCATTAATAATGGTACGAGGTGAAATATGTTGGTACAGGTTGGTAAGGGGTGAATATGGTGGTCAGATTGGTACGGGCTTAATTTCATTAAGGATACTATGGTCCAAAAAAATATTCTCTTGGCTAAAAAGGAATAATTTTAAACTTTTGGTTAAAAAAAATGTTTCTTTTTATAGTTGGCTACTTATAATTTCATCCCTTCTTTTAGTATAGTCAAAAAAGGATAAATATCTTATTATAAAACAAAAAAATAAAAAGAAAACATTAAAAAATGCATGAAGAGTGTACGCACAACACTTCCGTTAAGATTAACGGAATTGGGGATCATACTATATCTAAAAAATTATAAAAGGATTTCATGCAATTTTTAAATTACTGAAGAATTTCACACTGATTTTCCAAGTCAGACGGAAATTTCATACAATTATCCCGTATAAAATAAACAAATATACAATATGATGGAGGGAAGTTGGAGAGGGTAGAGAGACAGTAAACAAAAGTTAAACAGTTAACAATATGATTGGATAATTTTTATATTTTCAAAAGTGTAATATTTGTTTAAATATTTTGCATATAGAAAACCTCACGAACATTCACATTATTTAAAAAGATTCCACAAGAAAAATAACCTAGATTAGATCAAAGAAACCACACCTCAAAAGCGAATTATAATTTTTTTTTCGTTTTCTTTTTCTTTCATTAAATCAATTAAAAATTATAGAGTTAATTTTATTTTCCAACCTTTATTATGTGCATTTTTTAATTTTGCATTCTAAACTTATTTTTTTTATTTTTTTTAATCACAACCTATAATATACATTTTGTTCACTTTTGCAACCTCCGGCAACATTTTTCATTGAAGGTTATTTTCGTCACTTTTTAAGCCATTAACTAACTCTCCCTTCAAAATCGAATTTAGTCATAATTACTCTCCTCATTTCTTGTGCAAATTGTTTGAGAAAATGAAGAATGATGGTGATAGTGAGGTTCAAACAAAAATAAGATTTGTTTACCATTGAAAATAGTTGAAGAACCAACTTTACCCATATCTTACAACTGCAAATGACGAAAATAACATCAGTTGGCATGCAAAAATAATGTAAATGTACAGTATAGATTGTCATTGGAAAAAAAAAAAATTTAAATACAAAATTAAAAAATGCTCATAGTATATGTTGAAAAATGAAATTAACCGATTAAAATTATAATTGCCTCGTTATACCAAGTTGTAGTGGAAATCACTTCAACCCTCAACTTGTTTGTTTGGAGATTCAAATATTGGTGTTAATTATAGCTTATTTCGATTTTATGGACTTTTATAATAGTTTTTTAAAATTTAACGTTGTAATTTTAATTCAATTTTATTCAAAAAATTTATTTCTTGTGATAATTGCTAATATGAATATCAGTGATGTTGATGCGACTCTATAATTTAGAATTTTGATTGTATAAGAAAAAAGTCAGATATACATGGCATCACATATGCGGAAATTGACTAATTTGAGGTGTATACATCAATTTTCCCTCAATATCGATGTCACATTAATCAATTTATTCTCAAGACAACCAAAATACAAGATATGGAGCGACGTTTCATCTACACGATGTCCATGTTAACAATTATCACCAAAAATCAAATTTCTTAAAATTTGAAAAAATATGAAAACTCAAAAAACCAATAGTAAAAGCCCATAAAGTATATAGAACTAGGGCTGGTTCGGTACGGTATACCGAAATTTTTTTACCATACCGAATACCGTACAAAATATTCAGTATGTCAAAAAATTTACCGATACCGTATTGAATTTCGGTATACCGAATTTTTCGATATACCGAAATTTACCGTCATACCATACCGAAATTACCGAATATTTACGAAAATTACCGAATTTACCGAAAATTACCGAATTTATCGAAAATTATAATTTACCGAAAATTACTGAATTTACCGAATATACATATATATTACTCCTATTAATATAACGAAATACCGAAAATTTCTAAATCGCCATGCCGATATCTTTCGGTATACCGAAATTTTGGACATTTTCAGTATTTTTCGACACGATATGTGCGGTATACCGAAATTTTCGGTATTTTGCCCATCCCTATATAGAACCCAACTTATAAGAGCAAAACTGAAATTTTCTTGGTTTGTTTTCATCTTTAATCGATAGTTCAAAACTATTTATAGTCATAACTAGTCACCATATTTGATCATTTATCCTCCTTATTAATATCTAATTTGTATATTATTGCGAAACTCACATAGTTTTGACTCATGCATGTAATCCGGATATGCTAGCTGTATTATTAATTGTTATTTCTAGTAGACATCTTGTACTAATGAACTTTCATGATGAAGATCAATAAATCATAACTTTGACTCAAAATTACATAACTTTAAACGTGTAACAACAATCTCATTTCGACAATTACAACTATTGCATAGCGAAGTACGGTTTTTGGCAAGTACACCTAATTTTTCGGCCATTAATTAATTAATTCCTAGACTTTTCTAAAAATACTCAAGATCCCGTGTCCAACGTAACGAGCAAGCAAATGGACCATGGAAAATATATTTTGAATCATTCCATTTTATTATATATTAAATTTAAACGTTATGTATTTTATTGTATCGAACAAATTCTAATTTTAGAAAAAAATCAAATCTATCATGATAATATATATCAAATTTAATTGTAAAAAAGGAACGATTCAAAGTTTATAAAAAATATAATCTACCCATATATTTATAGTATAATGCTCTCACTTTTATTTAATTGTTGACCGTGGGAGCACCGAGTGGCTAATTAGGGTGGGGCTACACACACCCCACCCATTTTAAACACACCTTAATTACTAAATACATTCACTTTAAAATATTTAATATCATCAAATTTTTAAACACACACAACAACATTACCATTTTACCCTTGCAATTATACAATATAGATAAATATACAATGAATAATAAGAGTTTTTACATCTTTTAATATATATTTATTAATTTAGTTATAGTGAAGTGTGTTTAGTAATGGGTGAGAGAGTGTATAGTCTCACCCATATAATTATGGTATAAGTTATATGATTAAACCCTAATCGATCGATCTGAGTATACTTGAGCGATTGCTTGAGCAGCAGCAAGTACAGTGACATATAAATTTAGCAAAAATGGATAATCGTGTTGGAAATTTGATGTCAATTCGGGTATCATGACTGATTTGTCCGCAATCAAATCAACTTCTTCTCCGATGAAATAACCTGCAAAAACGTAAAACACCGGGGGGTTTTTCCCGGCGAAGGGACTCCGACGCTCAAGTCAGTAAATTGAATGTTGCAAGTATATTTGAATATAAAGTGTGCTTAAGAAAATAGAGAAAGGAACACAATGAATATATATACTTCCTGAAATTAGCAGTTGGTGTTATCCGAAAAAGGTGGGAACGTGGGAAGTGGCTTAGTGGTCCACATAATGGGCAGTGATATGCATTTAAATCAGTTCGCTTCATTCAACCGAGACCAGTTCGCTATCTTAGTTTGAAATCAAATAATCTGGTACTTCAGTAAGATACTAGCTGCGAGCTCTTACCGAGGAGAGAACAGTTCGTCTTAAACCATGTCACAATATAGTTCGCTTATTGTAACACGCTTTCTGTTCGCTTCTACTTACGCTGTTCGCACTAACGGTTCAGTCTTGACCTGAGCTCTGAGAAAATCCGGTTCGCCACAGTTCGACCACATCAATGACTTTTTTCGAGCAATTTTACTTGACATATGTCAATTTGTGGTTCAATTTTTTCATTTAATCATACATTTGTCCATAATTTATCTATCTATGAATATATTATTGCAATAAAATATGTACCATTCGTCCTACAAAAATAGACATATGTTCCTTTTTTGTTGTCCCAAGATATAGTCACTTTTTTTATTAGTAGGGTATAATATATGTCTTAAAATAACCTTAGTCTTGTGTTTGCTTCTACTTAAATTTCTTTCTTGTATTCTCTTTTGAAAGAATGTTGTGATATATTAAAGGTGGGTCATTCAAAGACTTGTAATAGTGTGAGAGTATTGGGCGAGAGAGAGGAATTCTGTGTGATTGTAAGAATTTAAATTCCGTGTGATTGCAAGAATTTTTCATATAGTGATATTCCTTTCATGAGTCGTGGTTTTTCTTCAATTTTGAAGTTTTCAACATAAATTCTTGTGTTGTGGTTTGTTGTTTCTGATCTTCGTCTTGTTTCTCGTTTATTTCATTTTCCCTAGGAATGAAAAGAGATTTTATTCCCAACAATTAGAAGTACGTGTTGGCCCATATTGACCGATATTGTCTGTGTTAACCCCCGTTGTCTGAATTGATCCGTGTCGACCGGATTTTAACAGATTGATATGAGGACCAGTCTCACATAAAAGATTTGTAAGACAATCTCACTTAAACTTACTCAATTTTCAGATATTCACACACGATGATATGACATAATTTTGCTCTATTTCCCTTATCACTCTTCTCTGTCTGATCGTAAAACAACAGCACCACCGAGCTGAGACTTCTCTCTCATCATCATCCTTCATAATTCTCTTTAATTCTCTCTCCTCATTGTCGCAATGTTGGTGCCTGTATGTGAACCCAATTGAGTTGAATATCAACAGGCTTTGTTCCTCTCATTTGGTTTTTCAAAGGTTTAAATGTGTCTTGAATTCGAATCGAATTTCAAAACTGGAACACTTCGACTTAAAAATTATGAATTTGCTATGTGGATGTGTATTTTGCTACATTCATGTGTGGGGTTAATTTCAATTTTGGTCTTATAATTAAAACACTTTTCATTTTTGAACAATCAAATATACGTTTTTCAATTTCCGTCCTATATGTTTTAATTTTTTCCAACTTCTGTCCTATATTTTTCAATTTTTCCAATTAAAACCAAGTTTTCCAATTTTGGTTCTATATGTTTCAATTTTTTTCCAATTTCAATCCAAAATTGAAAAACGTATACTTGGTTGTCAAAAAATAGAAAAGGTCATTCATACATGATTAAAACTGAAATTAACTTGTGTTTGTGTGTGTGAAACATATGAAAAATATGAAAACACCAAATTCATCCGAATTTAATTTAAAAGTACATACATTAGAAAATATAACTGAAATTGGATAATTATGAAGTCATAAGAATAAAATTGATATTTATTGTTTTAAGATCTATGGACTAGTTTTAGTTATTAAACTTAAATATTCTAACCGTAAAACAAGAGATGAGAATTAATTCCTCCAATGGATTATCATTTTCCTTGCTATAAATAAAGAGAATGGTACAGTAATATGACAGGCAAGAACATAATACACATATAGAAGACATCAAAGGAATTAAACCTAAATAAGCACATAATGTTGGTGAGCCAAAGCTCCTTCTTTATATGCTCTCCCATCAAGTTTTGTTCCGTACAATATGGCAAAACAAACCTCCCTTTGTTTCCCAATCATCTAACTAAGAAGACTAGTCGTGTCTGCCACGCGCTGGATTTGAAATGTTCAATGATCAAGTCATGTGATGCTAAAGATCATATGCATGCAGGAATAGGGATCCTTGAGTTTTTTCAAGGGAAGAATATATTTGTTACTGGTGCAACTGGCTTCCTTGGTAAAGGTATATACATACATACATATATAGTGTTTTGATCAGATATACATTCTTAGAATGAGCACATGTATCAAGTTTTTCATCTTTCTTATAGGGTTAAATTCAATTTTGGTCCCGTACGTAAGACCATTTCCATTTTTATATGTTTTAATTTTTTCTAATTTCAAAGTTTTCCAATTTTGGTCCTGTATATTTCAATTTTTCCTACTTCAATCAAATTTTGATCGGATGGCCGCCGGAAAATCTCACGTTACATCGGCGATTTTAGAAATTCCGACCAAAATTGAAAAATTGAACTGAAATTGGAAAAAATTGAAACATATAGGACCAAAATTGAAAAATGTATACTTGGTTGCCCAAAAATGAAAAAGGTTTTACACACCAAAATTGAAATTAATCATTTTCTTATAAAAAAAAAGTGTGTAGCATACACATTCTAAAGGTGTATATATATATATATATATGTGTGTGTGTGTGTGTGAATGCACTATCTCATTTTAGTCTTGTCATATTTTTTAATTTATTTACACTAATTATTAATTTCTGCAGTTGTTGTGGAAAAGATATTGAGATCAACCCCAGTGGGGAAGATCTATATACTAATCAAGGCACAGGACAAGGAGGCTGCATTTCACAGATTTACAGAAGAAGTATGGAGATGACCTTCAAATTTAATTAGAAAAAAAAAAAAATATATATATATATATATATATATAATATATCAGTATTATTGGTGCAAAATCTACATTAAAATAAATTTTCATCTAATATGTCTACCTTTTTACCATCAATTATATGTATTTCAATCATCGTCATTCAACTATCACTTTTTTCCAATTTTGATTTGATTTTACTCGCAATGAAATATTTGGCAACGTTGGAATTGAAGAGTCCACATCATCAATTCCGACGTCATGTGGGTAAAAATCAAACAACAGAACAAAATTGGAAATAGTGAAAGTTAAAGACCCAAATTTGAAATACGTATAATTGATGGTAAAAAAATAGACAAAACCTAAAACGGGACAAAAATCCTTAATTAGATCTTCTAATTTTACATGCTGATCACTACACTTTTACATATAGATAATAAATTCGGATTTGTTCGAATGTCTAAAAAGGGAACATGGGAATCATTACAAAGCTTTTGTTAAGGAAAAATTGATACCAATAGTTGGAAATATGGTTGAACCAAATTTGGGAATGGACTCTGATTCTGCTGAAGCTGTTAGGAGAGATGTAGATATTATAATCCAATCTTCAGGTTGCACAACATTTAACGAGAGGTAATTACCTTAATTTGCTCTTCTATTCTAGCTACTTTTAATTTGGTACCTATATTTCTTAATATATTTGTTAAACATGCACTTAGAATTAACATATATATAAACTTCAATTGAGTTAGTTCTTTTAACAATATTCATTATGTTTTAGTTAAATTTGAACATTTTTACCAGTTTTGTCCGTACATTAAATTTGAGGTTGTACAGTCTTATTTTTTCATACCAAAGATATCACATCTCGTACCCCAAAAAAATAACAAAAGTTAAGATGGCAACAAAAAGAGTTGTAATTTAGATTAATTATATACGCAAATATATAGTTATAAATAACGAATTTTTTATTCATTTTAGAACAAAATCACTATTCACTTTCCCAATAAGCACTTGTAAAAGATAACTCTTCGACTTTACCTATTATTAGGTAAAATCATTATTCGCTAAGGGGTAATTTAGATATTTAACCCTATAAAATGAGTAGAAATTAAAGTTATGTATTATCATAATTGGTAGAAAAGTAAAGTCCTTATAAAAATGGGTACTCGAAGGTATTTTTAGTATATATTATATTTATAATTTCATGTTTTATCGAGGTATGACATATTATTTGATGCAAACGTGATGGCCTCTCAACGGTTGATGAAATTTGCCAAGACCTGCAAGAACCTCAAGCTCTTTTCTCATTTTTCAACTGGTATAATTTATTTATTTATTTATTAATTTTTTGGGCATATATATATATATATATATATATATATATATATATATATATATATGTGTGTGTGTGTGTGTGTGAAAGGATTAATTAAAAGGTTTACATTTCAGTTCAAAACATTTTCAAAAAGTTAAATAGAGTATCAGACGAAATATGTGATACGAAATGTTGAAACACTTCACACAACACTTCAGAAAATTATACGCAACCGAAAAAATAAGGAGAATATGAAATAGAGACAAAAATTTCCACTCAAACATATACACTTGTGTTGTGCTTTTATGAGCAAAAATTCATTAAAATGAACTTATTATTTCAAAACTTTTCCATTAATTTGCCTCTTCAATCTTTTAAACTGTCCGCATTTTTTCTTAAACCTTGAATTGATGTTATGTTGGAAATCACATAATTGAATGATGTGGAAGATACTAATGGATAAAAAGATATGTTTTCAACAAAACAATTAAAATATCCAAAAATATGCATACAAGATTTATTTTGAAAGATAACAAATTCCTATATAATCTAGGAAACCTATTTCAAATCAAACACTTTCCATATCAATATGTAATTTGAATATTATCACAACAAACCCTTATTTTCCTTCAAAAACATTATTATGTGTTTGGATATTTTTTAAATAAGGAAAAATATGCACAAAATAAATAAAAAGAAATTAATCTTCTATACATCTTGTGCAACACTTCAATCTTTGTAAAAACCTAAAATCAGAAATGACCAAAATTACCAACATATAACACTAACAATATATATGGAAACTGAATTATAAGTTGGATTTACATGAATTGACAGCCTATGTTAATGGAAGAAAGGAAGGGATAATATTGGAAAACCCATTGATTATGGGAGAGATGAATGCTGCAAGAAATGATAATTCATATCCTGAATTGGACATAGCTGAAGAGATCAACATTATTTTGAAATCATCTACTGACTCTTCACACTATGAAACCACCAAATTTTTGAAAAAGCTTGGCCAAGATAGGTAAATTGTAAATAAGTGGGAAAATTGTAAATTTAGAACATTATTAGGTCATTCAATGACACCAGTGAAGGATATTAACATTTCAGGCCCCGATATTGGAATACTAACTTTTTAATTTGGGCGATGACAAAAATGCCAAAATTCATGCCAATCGCATTAAATTTGGGTTGTTTACCTTGATGTGATTTGGTTCGAGATTTGTGATATCAGATTTTTTGTCCTCAAATCGTTCAAATTGAGAAATTAGTGTCCCAATATCGAGACTTAAAAAGTTAGTACACATTATTGGTGAATTGGTGTATTTCATTGGTGAATGACTTAATAAAACAGTAGAATTTTCAATTTTCCCTTAATAAATAATGTCCTATTATTAATATATATATAGTTTTCACTAAACAGGGCAAAAATGTTTGGATGGAATAATACATATCAGCTGACAAAGGCTATGGGTGAAATGGTTCTGGAAAAAACAAGAGGAGATGTTCCATTGGTCATATTTAGGCCAACTGTTATTGTAAGTAGCTATGAACACCCATTCCCTGGATGGATACAAGGAAACTGCAGGTTCAATTCATTAATCCTTTTGCTTTATTTATTAATGAATTCTCACATATGTGTTCTTTTATTTATTATAATTTATTTTGTGTAATAATACACGATTTTTAAACCCATATTGGATGTGTTAGGATGTTTGATCCAATGATTGTTTCTTATGGAAAAGGACATCTTCCTGCTTATTTGGCAAATCCTATTGAGGTTTTAGATATGGTAAGTGTGTGTGTATATATATAATACTCCAATCGATTTTAAAATAAGTTTGTGCTAGAATTTTTATCATAGATTATAACATAAAAATTTGACAAATACAACATTAACTAATCAAGGAATTTAGGATTCAGAACTAGAAAGAAAATCAAATTAATTCCATAAAAAAGTATCATATTAAACCCCCTAAATTTTAGCTAATTAAGGAGTATTAATAGGGATAAATTGGGAATAAAATTGTATAAAAGTCTAAAATAACACTTAATTTGAAATAAAATTTAGACTTCAAAACGACATTTACTTTGAAACGGCCAAGTAATTCACTACAAAAAAAAAAATGATTATTTGCGATGAGATTTTTTGTGACAACAAAAGTTGTTGCAAAAAGTCAATTTTTAGAAACAACGTATTGTTGCAAAATTCATAGTATAAATTGACAACAAATTGTGAAAAAAAATTAAAAATATCTATTCATGACAACGGCATGCAACAAAAATTATTTATAAGAAGGTTTTTAAAATAATAATAATTTGTTGATAAAATGTTGTCACAGAAACTATAACTATCAATTTTGTCTCGACAACATTTTGTTTTCGCTAAAAAGTTTTTTTTGTTACAGTGATTTCTCTTCTTTTTCTCAATTAAATTGATGTTAATTAGTTGTAATTATTATTTTCATAAAAACTGAGACAAAGCCCCATCACTCACAAATAACATATGAATTGTAAGGTTTGGATGGTGGATAATTGGGTTGTGAATTGACCCGTCTCACGCAATGCATTAAAATTTCGTGAGACGGCCTCACAAGAGACTTACTCTATTATTTTTGGTATGATCAGATTCCAGTGGATATGGTAGCAAATGCAACGATTGCAGCTATTGCAAAGCATGGAAATATAGATGAGCCACAACTCAATGTGTACCATGTGGGATCAAGTGTCACAAATCCTTTGAAATTTTGCCATATTTTTGAATATCTCTATGAATACTTCAATGAAAACCCTCTAGTAAGTGAGACTCAAAATATCCCCAGAATTAAATTTTTCAACAATTTTGATGACTTCTCCAAATACACAAGAGACCAAATATTCTTGAGAAATAATAATAGGGTTAGAGATTCAGACGAAGACATTATTCGTAGGATCAAAAATAAATGCAATGCCAAAGTTGCATATGTTGAGCAACTGTGCAAGATGTATGAGTTCATTGGCTTCTTCAATGCAAGGTATTAATTCTCTATATGTTTTCTACATATATAGTTGTTGAGTTGTCAGTTGATATAGGGATCTTATGAGTCGTACGGGATAATCTCAATTTTTGTCATGTAATTGTTCGTTTTTTTATCATCAGTTTTACGTATTCCAATTTCGGTCCTCTAATTATCACTTTTTTTTTCTTTCATAATCTCATTTTGTTTGAAATGTCAATTTCTGCCTACGTGGATGTTGGAATTGAAAAATCTAAATCAACATTCCGGTGTCAACTTGGGAAAAAATCGACATATCAAGCAAAATTTGATGAAAACTAAAAAAAATAATGTCTCTTAAATTGGTGGTAAAAAAAAATGAACTTATAAATTACAAAACGAAAATTGCAATTCTCCTATAATAGTAGTATATAGAAGAAGAAGATATCTTATATCAAACCTATGTACTAACAAATTTACAGATATTGGGATAACTTCAATTTTACTTCTATAACTTTAGCCGGGGAATGAATTTTTGGACCATTAATTTAATGAGCTTTATAATGGTATTTTAAGTTTAATATAAACAGATTTTTTAGACCTATACAGATTTATATATATATATATATATATATATATATATATATATATATATATATATATATACGGTATATTTTAAAATTAGAAAACTTATACGCGTGACAACGCATATATATCGTATTCTTTGTTTTTTAATGTTTTTTTTATCAGATAGTCCTATCTTTATATTTTAAAAATCGTTATTTCGCGGATTAATATATGAAGTGGAATTATTATGTTGCTATCTTGTGATCCTAAATCTATGTATTGTTTAACTAATATAATTTAACTGAAAAAAAAATATTCATCCAATATGAAATCTCAAGATTATATTGTATTACTTAGTTTTATTTTAACACTTAATAAATATAATTATTATACTTAACTATTTATATTTTTTTAACATTGATCAACAAATAAAGCTGAATAATACATAAATATTTTTTTGTAATCGTACAAAATAATTGTTATAAGAATTTTATACTAATTATTTTAGGATAAATAATAATAATAATAATAATAATAATAATAATAATTATTATTATTATTATTATTATTATTATTATTATTATTATTATTATTATTATTATTATTATTATTATTAGTGATGATAATGATAATAATCATCATCAAACAAATCAAATTATAACATAACTAAAATAATGTCTTTAGTTGACTTATTATAATATAGTTGCATGTATTGATCACTTTAATAAGAATTTTATGTTAAATTTTCAGGTTTGATACAGGTAATACTCAGAAATTAAAAGAAGAAATGTCTAAAGAGGAGCAACTTGCCTTTGAAGTGGATGCAGGGAATATAGAGTGGAAGAAGTATTTTCAGGAAATTCATGTTCCTGCCCTTAGAAAATATATAATCAATAGCACTATCACAAAGTAATTAATTTGTGTTATATATAAATAAACTAGTTTCTTATACAAGAGATCTTAAAAGTCATGTTAAATTTGTAATAGTCAAAAGCAATGTTAAAATTGCAAAGTTTGTGATTTTTGTAGTAATTATCCTAAAATTTAATTCGATTGGCAATAGTTTCTCGTACTCAAATTATGAGATAAGACAAATGTGCAAAAATACACTTAACATGACTGTTGAGGAGTAATTATGTCATCAATTTGAGAGTACATTGACCATATTTTTCTTTCTATGGATATTGTATTTACATTCTTCTAGCGCAAATTTTATAATTTTTATTATGTAAAATAGTTAATCAATTGTTCTGAATATTTAAAATTGATTTTAAATTTTATTGATGAATTTTAATGCGGAGAAAAATTTGAGAATTAAATAGATCTACATTTTATAATAACAAGACATATGACATTTTCCCTAAAAAAAACACTATTTTTTTTTAAGTTTTAAATAGTAGAGAAAATTCAGAAAAATATGATATTATACATGAAACAAAAACATAATATTTTATTCCAAAATCCAAACAATTTTCCTTTATAAGCATAGTAACATATGAGATTTTGATTTTAAAAATTAATAAATTTAGTATAGAGTCCTAAAAGCATAATTTAAGAAAAATTAAATATAATTTCTTATCACGATGAAATTTTTTTTTTAAATTTGAAAATATTGATTTAGGATTAGAAACGTTTCAATACAAATATTTTATTATTTAATAAAATAAAAAACTGTGTAGGAGGGATGTAAAGAAAATAATTATAAAAAAAAAAAAAAAAAAAAAATTTTGACAAAGTTGCATCATAATCTAAACATTAAGGATATATTTGCACCACTATTTAAATATTAAGAGTGTATTTGTTCTCAAAAACAGATTAAGAGAGTATTTGCACCTCCGTATAAATGTTACATGGTATATTTACACATTTGCCCTATAAGGCAAAATATTATTTAATCAAGTGGTACTAATAGAATTTAACCATTCCTTTATTTTAGGGGAAAAAAAAAAGGTTATATTAAAATGGTTCGACTTTCTTTATTCATTGGCATATTAATTTATGTCACTATTATTTAAATTACCTCGTGTTATATGACAATCCATACAACACATAGGTGAACCGTTAGTTATTAATATAAGTAGATTTAATTTTCCATTGAAACATCGATGGTATTATCAATAAAAGTAGATTTAAGTCCCCATTCATGGCCTGATGGCAAAAAATAATTGCAGAATAATTATGATAGAAGAGAACTCAAGTCCAGAAAAAAAATAGTCCAGACTTTGATAATTACATGGTAACAAAATTAATCAGACTTAAACCTGAAACTCAAGTATTTAAAAATGTGGATCTAGAATTACAAAATATAATAGTCTAAAATAAAAGATGTAGCAAGAACTAGGACTGAAAACATATCCAAACCAAACATTTCAGAAGCCACAGATCTTGCATAAAAAGTTTTAGTATTTGCTGCTATGTCTGTTAGCAAAACATTCTCAGTAGAAGGAAGCCCTTTTCATGTAATCTTAGAAACCAAAGAAACCGAGCTCACTGGCCTTTTCCTTCTCGAATGTCTCGAAATACTGATAAATAATAGTGACAGCCAGCAAGATTCCTGTGCCAGAGCCAATTGCACCCATGAGATCGGCCAAAACAGTTAAGGCACCGATACACATGCCGCCAAAAGCTGCTGCGGTGGGTATGTAGCGGTTAAGCTCCTTCTGCAGATTTGATTCTCGATGTCCAGGCATCACCATTTGTTGTTCCTGATGTTTTTTTCAGAGATGTGAATAAGACGTCCCAAATTCACTTCTTAAATGTTACAAGAAAATAACACTAACAACGAGAGAGAGTGACATAACATACACTAATGCTGATGACAAGGATGTTTTATGATCAAGAAGTTACCCAGACATGTGAAAATATATGACTAATGTATGCTAAATTTGACTCAAAAGGACCCCGAATTTCATGGAAGCTTAAAGGCGAAATAAAACCATAAAAATGTGTATGAAGATACCTTGGCTGACAGATAACGCAAAGGCTAGATTGAACTTAGTGTAGAATAATATAAAATATAAAATTGTGTATGGATATACCTTTAGCTGCTTAGCCACATCTTTAGCCGAGGATCCCGAGACCTCAATCCATGTTTTTGAGAATAAAGCACAAGCTGACAGCATAAAGACAATATAGAATAGTCCATGGAAAGGATTGGCCACTATATCAGACAAACTGCACAACAGCAATTGACTTGATGAGTCAGTGAGTAGAGCTAACCACAAAAACAAAAGGTATCATTTGGAAAATGAATAGTCACCTTGATGGTGCAGTAATGTAGTAAGCAAGACCGCCAACGGGAACAGATTGACCAGAGTACTCAGATTCCTTCCACTTCCCCAAAAGGTTCACAAGGAAATTTCCACTGTACCTCCTATAAAGCAACTGCAAGAATAGAAAACAAACGTTGATTTGCTGCTATGCTACACCCAAGAGAAATAGATTCATTAACAAAACCATGACTAGCTTCTTACCTGGGAAATGAAGTAAAGATTGGATACAAGTGCAGACTGCAAAATAATGGGCATATTGGAAGTGTAGAACAGTTTAATAGGGTATGAACCCTGTTGGCCACGAGCATTCTTCGACCTCACGGGCAGAACCACACGGAAGCCTTGGAAGTAAATGACAATAAGGAAGACCAACACAGTAGCGAGCAAATTTGTAACGTTGGGGAGATTCTGGCGGTAGAATGCTTCTCGCAAAGCACGAACCTTGTCTGTCCGTGTTATCAACAAATGGAACAAAGCAATAACAGCACCTTCAAATTCAGCTCCACGCCCACTGTTGATAGTAGTTGGGCTAAATGCTTTCCAGATGATGTTTTCACTGTTAATTGCGAAAATACTCAACACATAAATAAATTCCCTCATAAATGTGTGCAGAATAAATAAATAAATAAAATAATCATCACTCACCAAATATTGGTTGCGATGAAAAGTGAAATACCAGAGCCCAGACCATATCCCTTCTGGAGAAGTTCATCAAGGCAAATTACTATAATGCCAGCAAAGCAGAGTTGCAAAATGATAAGAATCGCATTCCCAACTCCAAGTTGGCCAACACTTCCATACATTCCTGACAGAACATATGCAACAGCCTCACCAACTGCTATCAAGATGCCTAACAACTTCTGTGCACCATTTCTAGTCAAAGGTACAAGGAAAACAATTGTTAAAAAGAAATCCCCAGAAACAGAGTATAAATAAATAGTTTGAAACATTTTGAGATTATAGGCACACAATCATAGAAAATTAACTTTTGACAGATAGCAAAAGACATATGACTGCATGGAGAATTTGGAATACTCTCTCTAGACATGCAAAAGATATGAGCAAAAACCCAAGTCTTGGGAAACCTTATCTCACATTTTAACCATCACTAATTCAAGTTAAATACCTGCTAAATTATGTTCACAGTACCAGATAAATTGCATTCAAAATTTTCAGATGCAATGAAAAATGATAATAGAAACCCAAACTTCTCCACCTAAGCACCTATCCGTTACAGTTCATATAACTCACACCAAATGACGAGACCTTTTGTTAAACTTACAGAAGGGCTCGATCCTCTCGCACATTGTTATCGACTTCAATGATCTTGGAACCTGCCAAGAGTTGCATAACGAGCCCAGATGTGACTATTGGGGTGATCCCAAGCTCCATCACAGTGCCCCTGTTTGAGGCAAGAATAACTCGCATCCAATAGAACGGATCTGCGCCTGTTGTGGAGTGTATGCCATACAATGGCAGCTGACTACAGACCAAGAAGATGAAGAGGGAAATCACTGTGTATATAACCTTCTCTCTGAACGGAACTTTCCTGTCTGCGCTCTGAACCTCTGGAAGAAACGAAAGAAACGGTCGAACCAGATGGAGCACTCTAAATCCACCCCCCATTGTTTCGTCGATTAAACTATTTCAATAACTGCATCTCGCATTGCAAAGAGAAATTATTCAGCAATCTAAACAAGTCAAACAAGTAATTACACATGCATTGTTGCTTCCGATTTTTTCTTAATTTGGGTGATTTTGGTTGTTCACCAAATCGAAAACAACTTCGTAGACGAAATACAAATGATAAAAACTAAGAACAATTCTTCTTACCTCTTCCAATCTCTGCAATGGAAGCCCCAGAATTCTCGGATCAGAAAATAGCAGAGCTCTAGGGAAATCCTATGGTGAAAACTGAAAAATTGGGGATTTGAGAAAGGTGAATGGAAAAATTAGGGCTTGGGGTTAGGTGGGATGGGGTGGTTTGGTCATTAAATTTGGTATGTTTTTTAAAAACGAAGAAAATACCTCTAGTAGACCAAATTTTATTAGTTTCTAATTAGAATTCTATCAAGTTTACGATTCTAATCACAATTCAATTAATTCATAATCTTAATATTACTAGGATTGATATATATCTTAAACAGAAATAGTTATTAGATAGAAGTATATAAGGATTCTAACTCTCATTTTCATCTTCAACTTTCTTTCTACGCTCAAACTTTACAACTTTTATTTTCGGGATCTCAATTCTTTATCGAATGCTAGATTCTATTTCTATCCAAAAAATAATCAAGACCTTGTTCTATTACTATTGTGAGATCTAACTTAATTTTCTCGTTCTTTCTTTCTTATTATTTGTATATCTTCTATACATGTTGATTATTATTGTTTTGGTGAATTGTTCAAACAGGATCCTTTGTCGATTTATCAAAATAATATACCCTAATTGGAACATTAAATTCGTAATTGTTTAATTGTTATGATTCTTGTGGCAATCAGCATAATTGATTATAAAAAGATTTTCAATTCCCTACTTTGAAGATATATGATCTAGTCTAAATAAACATACATATGTATTTGTTGGCTTTGAGTCTTTCTAAGTCTTAATGCAATTGGTAAATTAAATTCTAAAATGTTATCTAGGATTGTTTACTAATTAGGGTAGTAATTAGAGATTGTATCTTGATTACCAAATTTTAAGGAAAGATTAGGTCGTTAGGTCGTACCAACGGCTATAATCAATTTAACATTGAAAGAAAGGTAGAATTCTTGCATCTATATTCAACACTTGAACCATTCTTGAATTTATTTCTTGGCTAGATATGTTTATTTCATTGAATTCATCATAGTTATTTTAGTTGTTTTAATTTTATCAATTATAAAAATCTCAAAAAACTCAATCGATTGTTTTCAACAAGTTTGCAAAAGAATAATTTTTTTACCAATCTCTATGGATTCGACCTTACTCACTGATATCTCAAGTTTATATTTGTAGAATAAGTTTTATTATTTATTGGATTCGACACCCATCACACATTTTATATATAAGTTTTTTTTACTGAAACATCACTACATAAACGTATCATTAATATTATAAAAATGTATCACTAGTTATACATAAATGTATTAACTCATTTTAATTGAAACTCGAGATCCACGAAACTTGTATATAAGTTTCTTTTCCGCTAAAACCTCACTACATAAAGGTATTGTTAATATTATATAAAAATTATCACTAGTTATACATAAATGTATTATTTCATCTACATAAAGGTATTAACTCATTTTAATTGCAATATAGTGTAAGTGTATTACTTGTATCAGATAAATGTATTAATTAATAATATGACCTAAAGGTGTATCAACTTAAAATAAGGTATTACATGTTTGTCAAAATACGAAATATGCATGAGTGGGTATAACATAAAGGTAGTACTAGCATAATTAAAATATATCGCTAACATAAGTCAAAGTTATTACATGTCTGTGTAATATAATGTAAGGGTACAACTAACATAACATAAAAGTATCACTATCATAACTAAAAAATATCACTAATATAACTAAAATGTATTACAAATTTGTTAGAACACGAACACATGAAAGAAAGTGTGAGCGTAGACATCCGAACACGTGGGACACATGAAAGTATGTAAACATATAAAAAATGGTCTCGAGACGTATCAATCCAAAGTGCATGAATTTAGGATTCATGCATCATTTTTATTGGAGTATTTCTGTTGGTCAAATAGTCATATAACCTGTTATTGTGGGTAATGTAACCTATATTATGTGGAACTATTATGTTGCTGACATACATGTAATTCTATATCTATGTATTGTTTAACTAATATAATTCGCACAAAAATTCATGAGATCGTTTTACATAAAATTTTACGTGAGACAAAGTTTTATATGACCTTATATGAGACTAATATTGAATTATATTGAATGAGTTGACCCGCCTTATCGACCCACATGAATTTTGTCTTACACAAGATCTCACATGAGATTGTCTCAGATAACACACTCTATTATTTAATTGAATAAATAGAATTTCATCAATATGAATTCTCAAGATTGTATTGTATTACTTCGTTTTTTCACACTTAAATATAATTATTAAACTTTAATAGTTACTTTTTTAACATTATTCAACAAACAAAATTAAATAGTAAACAAATATTTTTTATATTCATAACAAACACAATTGTTGTAAGAAATTTGTAATAATTATTTTAGGATATAATAACAATAACCAAATTATTAACATAACTAAAATAATTTCTTTAATTAGTTGACTGCTTTTAATGTAGTCGTATTTATCATTAATTAAAATTTTAATAAGAATTTATTATTAACTATTTTATAGAAAAATTATTTTAAAAAATAATTAATTTGAAAATATTAGATCCTTTTCATCTTTTTCCTTATAACACTATACCACAACTCCACCGTCGCCACCTGCACTACCGTGTGCTGCCACTGTGGGCTAATTATTATTATTATTGAATTTTAAACAAGTATTTAGGTAAACTAATTTAATCTTATCAATAAAATTATACATATTTAATAAAATAAATTATTGTTAAAGAGAAAATATATTGAAATTAATGGCTGCATTATGTATTAGTATAAAATAAAATATTAATTTGCAATAAAGAATTTTGAAACTCAATATAACTAATGAACTGCCGAATATATCTATTATTTATTACATATATAAAAGTGTGGATATTTTTTACAAAACATGGATTGTCGAATATATCCCTATCAAATATTATTATTTAAAGTTATAATAGTAATTTAAGTTTTCATATTTAAATAATTTTATATTAGAATCCTAGCCAATTCAAAATCGTATAGAATCCTATTATAATTAAAACTCTAATATAAAAATGTTATATATAAGGTATTTGTATTATTATCTTTTTTCTTTAATTTGAATTGATCTCTACGTGTGCGTTGACCAACCCGTCTAATGAAATGAAATATGTACAACGGTTTTATACAAATTTTGTTTGGAAATTAATATTATCACATTTTTATTTAAACCAAATTAATTTCTAAAAGACAAATTCTAGTATAAGACCATTTTATGGATTGAGATCAATAATACAGATTGGTTTGATCTCGTCAATTTCTATAGCATTTGGACCCATACCAAAACTACACAAAAATTAAATTGAAATGACAATTGTGCACAATTAGATTTTTTTATATCCAAAACTACACAATTGAATTTTTTTTTTTTACCAAACTACACACTTTTTTAACCCAACCCACCCCCCCTCTACTAATTCCGTACCGTTTGGGCTTTCAAATTAACGGTAAATCACATCAAATTAGTTTTGGTCAAATTTTGACTGCCCCTTTCTCAAAAAATTACTGCACTCTTCCCTTCCCCACGAAATCCCCTCCCCATGAAATTCATACGCCCGATAGCGCACGAAATTGCAGCCTCCTCCGCCGGCAAAAAGGGTGTGAAATTTGGCCTCCCCGCCGCCACAGTGTGTCGCCGCCGTGAATGGAGTTGCCTGAACAAGTAAGTTTCTCTAAACTGTAGGAAGTTGTTGCAATATGCAGAATTTGATTTGGATTTGTGTGTTATGTTGTATAATTTATGCTTCGTAAATGAATTGAAAATTGTGGTTGGATCTGATAATTTTGTCCACGAAATTGGATTTGTAGAGTGTAATTTCATTTCGGTTATTCTCCACAAATTATTCCATGAAATGGCTGAATTTTTCACGAAATTTTGGCTATATTTTTGTGGAAATTAAACAGCAAATTTATCCACGAATTTTGGCACGAAATTGGGTTCTAAACTAATTTAGTGGTTATATAAACTAATTTCGTGGCATTAAAAAAATATTATCAACTAATTTAGTGGTTATATATGCATATATAAACAAACTAATTTCGTGGCATTAAACAAATATTATAAACTAATTTAGTGGTTATATATGCATATATAAATAAACTAATTTCGTGGCATTAAACAAATATTATAAACTAATTTAGTGGAGTGGCATGCATATATAAATAAATGCTTGTTCACTTCAATTTCGTGGCTTATTTTGTGGAGTGGTATGCATATATAAACTAATAAATATTATATTATATAAACTACTAAATGCATACTAAATTAAAAATTTCGTGCGCATATAATTTCGTGGAATGTTTATTATTTCGTGGCAATTTTCGTGGCATAAATATTATTTCGTGGATTGTTTACTGCAAATGTATATTATTTCGTGGATTGTTCGCGGCATATATATTATTTCGTGGCAATTTTGGTGGAATGTTTAATGCAAATATAAACTAATAAATAAATAAAATTTAACAAAATAGCACACCTTTCCACAAAAATGTGTCGACTACACGAAATTTTTTTGAAATTTATTCCCAAACAATGATCCACGAAATTCTTCAACACATCCACGAAATTGAACAAAAATTGCAACTGAATCCTTGCACGAATATTCCACGAATTTCTCCAACATACACAAAATTCCCATGAAAATTAATAGGACATTCTTCAATACCCACCAAAATTGCAAGAAATTGTTCAAAACCCCCACGAAAATTCAACGAAATTTAATTTAACAATTAAACCTCCCACGAAATTCCCTCTAAAACTAATTTTTCATGACATTTCAATGCGTGTGTGAGCCTCTTTATAATGCTAATCCAACGAAATACTGTATTTATGTGAAGCAAAAAAACAAACACATGTCATGTCATTCAAATTTCTTTTTAGAAACTTTTCAAACCTTTTTCAGGTCCTAGTTGACTCAAATATAGAAAATGTGTAGTTTTGGTAATTCAAAATTACAATTGTGTAGTTTTGGAGTTTTAAAAAAAAAAAAAAAATGTGTAACAGGCGCATATAAATTTAGGGATTTGTGTATTTAGGGCCATTTCCTCATTTGGCTATAATCAAATTGTTTAGTGGAAAAGAATTGTTTCTGTAATCAAATTGTGTAGTGGGAAAGGATTTAGAGTAGATCCAGAGTTAACGAAGTCTTGGTTTTCATCATAGTCTTGGTTTTCTGAATGATGAAAATAAATTTTGTACCCTGTAATGATGAAAATGGCTATTCGCATCACTTCTTATAAAAATAACTTCTTATTTTTATCATTTTTCTTTTTCAAAATCACTTATCTAAACTTTTGTGTTTTTTATTTTGTTTGATTTTTTAAATCTTGAAGTGATATGTTGAAGCATTCGATCAACTCTGAAAGTACTGCACGTTAATTCTAAGAGTGACACTCTTGTGCATAAGTTGCATAAATCCAGATCTGTGCACAACAAATACTGTTATATTATATGAAGTAATACTGTTATATTATATGAGTAATACTGTTAAAACTATATATAATATAACAGTACCACTCATATAATATAATAGTATTACTTCATATAATATAATAGTATTGTTGTGCACTGATCTGGATCTGTGCACCTTGTGCACAAAAGTTTTTGCCTAATTCTAATGATGCCAAAGATTTTTAAATTTATGCATTGCATTCATTGTGCATGCAATTGTCTAAATTTATATATTTTACACGTGTGTATATATAATATCTCATATGGGTCCAAGCCCATTCTCTTCAAGAAATAAGAAGGGTTGGCTGTGTGAAAGAAGCAATGAAGAATAAAGAATGGATTTAATATTAATTGTCTAAATTGTTGTGTTTATCTTATTTTATCATTTTAATAGCAGCTATGGCAAGATTAAGTTGACAAGATGAAAGAATAACATCACAATGATATTGTTTTGGTTTAATCGTATTTTCATCTAGTAAATATGTTTTGGGTTGTGGCTAAATATGTTAATAACCCCAAAAAATATGGTATTCTCGACAAAAAAATATGTTAATGGATGAACATGTGGTAATGACTGCATATTTTGGCTCATCGTCGAAAAGCAAATAATTAAAAATATTAATTTTTTATGATGAAGAAAAAAACAATTAGTAGAAAATTTATACAAGTAATAAATTCTATTGTTTTATGCTTCAAGGAGAATTACTTAAATATTCAGTCAATACCTAATTAATGACTTTACAGATTAGAAATGGAAATGGTTTAAGTTATGTTTTTTTTGATTTGTTGTAAAATTAGATTATATTTTATATATTTTTGTAAGTATTCAATCTTTTAATAGGGATGTTTAAGAGTTTTAGATGATATTCATATCAAAGTCTGTGTACTTGAAAAGAGATCAACCTAAAAGAGATCAATCTAGATGCCAACCACAAAAATAAATAAAATAAACTGTTGTTTTTTTGTTTTTTTCAAAAATATTTTAATATAAGTGGATTTAGCACTAGAAAAATGAAAATATTAGTGGTATTAACACCTAAAAAAGAAAAAAGATTAATTTAGTCCCACCTCCGATGGCCACGGTTAAGTCAACCTTCTGATCAATTGTCATTATATATTGCATCATTTTTCATTGACTTATGTAATCCTATATATATATATATATATATAGAGAGAGAGAGAGAGAGAGAGAGAGAGACCAAAATCATCAATCTTATCATTCATGTATAAGATTCATGATACATTTCTTATACTTGATTTTGAGTTTTTCTTTTTCTAAAAGAAATTTTATTTGTTTTAAATGTTTGGTTGACTAATTTTCATATACTTATTATTTGAATTTATCGTTTTAATTGGATTCCTATTTTGTTTAAATTTTTAGATTGATTGAGGAAAGATAACTAATATTTTTAGCAAAATGAGTCTTAGTTGAAGACAGCATGTCAAATGTACTCTAATTTAATGTCATTGTCTTTTTTTTTTTTTTAATATTTAAAAAATGAAAAGACACATGTTATCGTAGACTATATACATCTCTACTCCCTTAAACTTTTCAACTTTTGTCACTCCAATTAGTCATTTTGAACCAGTTACCCTCAAAATTATCATCTTTACATACATGGAATATACGCTGATTAATATTTACTAAAATTTAAATATAATAAATTATTTATGTTATTAAGAAAAATATTTGATAAATTAAAATATCAAAAAATCACACACATATGTAAATCCCAATATTAAACTTAAACTTTGTAAAGAAAGCTCTTTAAACATTAAAAAATAGAAATAAAACTAGAAAAATGAAATATAAATTCCAAGTTTCAAAACATTTAAGTGCTAATTTTTGGAATGACTTGGCTAATATTGGCACTTAATTCTTTGAAACATAGACATAGTATTATTTTACTTTTTTTATCATTTGAAACTTGAAGTTTGAAAATTCTATATTAATATTTTTCACTTTTATTTCTATTTTTAATTTTTAAGAGATATTTTTTACAATGTTTAAATCTAATAGTTTGATAAATTTGTGCGCGTTGATTGTTTATTATTTTTTTTTTTTTATCTATATGATTTATTATATTTTAAACTTATTCTAAATTGAGTTTTACAGTAAGGCCACATACATTGATTTCAACATCTATCTAAAGTTGAAGTTGTTAGGAAGTTGAGAAGAGGAATTAAATAGTGGTTTGATAAGTCAGAAAAATGGGAATTAAAAAGTGTAAACAAGTTTGTAAAACCCACAACTTTCTCAATGCTTGGTACTAGCCCCTCATAGTTGAAGATTTTATTTTTATATTATTTTATTTTTGGTCAACCTCAACAGAAAATTCAGATTAATGTTGGTTCCCATTGTAACTACTTATTGATATATTCTTCTAAGAAGTTGCTTGCAACCAAGACAAAAGGAAAAAAACACCACTTTCTTTAATAAAAAGGGGTTCCAAGATAGCAATCCCACTACAACAACAGATCATCAATTTTGACAAAAAATAAAAAAGAACAAAAAAGACAGGCTTTTTATACTTTCTGCTAGTTCATCATTTTGCCAACTCTGAAAGATAGTGATAAATAGGCAGATTGAAAAAAGCTATTAGCTTAAAGAAAACCCAACCATGACAACCCCATATAGAACATACCTTTTTTTTCTTCATATTTTCGTTTTCACCTTTACTACAAAATCCTCAGCAACGACAGAAGCAGAGGCTCTAGTGAGATGGAAGAGAAGTTTGCCATCCTCGTCGCCATTTCTCGACTCATGGTCCCTCGACAACACCACACGCCTTTGCAGATGGAGAGGCGTTCGTTGCAACAATGGCGGCTCCGTTTCTTCGATCAACCTATCCGATGCCGGTCTAGAGGGCACTTTGGATCAACTGAACTTCACCTCATTGCCAAATGTCACCAGCTTCAGCCTCAATGGGAATGCCTTCAATGGGTCGATGCCAGCCGGCATTGGCAGCCTATCCAGGCTCACTTTCTTGGACCTCAGCAACAACTTGTTGGTGGGACCAATCCCACCTGAGATTGGTGACTTGACAGAGCTTCAGTATGTCAGTTTCTACAACAATAATATCATTGGAGAAATCCCTTTTCAGATTGCTAATCTCCAGAAGGTACAATACTTGGATCTTGGTTCTAACTTCTTGACTGCTCCTAGTAATTGGTCCAGATTTCGAAGCTACCCTTTGCTGACACGACTCAGTTTTAACTACAACGAACTCACCTCGGGATTTCCGAATTTCATAACCAGTTGTGTGAACCTTACTTATCTTGATTTGTCACAAAACCACTTCACAGGTCCAATTCCTGAATCATTGTTCAATAACCTGGTCAGGCTTCAATATCTTAACCTCAGTACCAATGGCTTTGAAGGGCCCTTGTCAGCAAACCTCACCAAGCTTTCGAAGTTGAAGGATCTTCGTTTGGCGAACAATCTCTTCTCGGGATATATTCCTGATTCGTTTAGCCTTATTCCTAATCTTGAAATTCTTGAAGTGTTGAATAACTCATTTTACGGAGATATTCCGCCTTCTTTAGGCCGACTCACTAATCTCCAACGGCTGGATCTCCAGAGAAACGGATTCAACTCCTCGATTCCCACTGAGCTTGGCCAGTGTACTAACCTGACCTACTTAGCTTTAGCCATGAATTCACTCACTGGACCTTTGCCTCTATCCTTGTCAAATCTGACCAACTTAAATGAGTTGGGATTATCTGACAATAGTCTCTCTGGTGAAATCACATCTGATTTTATCACCAATTGGACCAAACTAACATCATTGCAGGTTCAAAACAATCATCTCACCGGTGAAGTTCTCTCTGAAATAGGCCTTCTCACAAATCTCAATTACCTGTTTCTGTATAACAATTCCTTTTCCGGCTCGATCCCACCAAGTATAGGAAACCTGAGAGACTTATGGCAGCTAGACATTTCCACCAACAAGTTTTCCGGTGAGATTCCGAAAACAATAGGGAACCTTACAAATCTCACAACCCTACATCTTTTCTCTAACAATCTCACTGGAACCATTCCACCTGATATCGGAGATTTATCGTTGCTAGAGGTTCTTGATCTCAATACCAACCAATTGAGCGGGCAGCTGCCCGAGTCCATATCTGCCCTCAGTGACCTCAAGACTCTGTCTGTGTTTGCCAATAACCTTTCAGGCAATCTCCCACTAGAGCTGGGAAAAAACAGTCCCCAATTAGCCAATGTTAGCTTTTCGAACAACAGCTTCACAGGTGAGCTGCCGCCTGAGTTATGCAGTAGCTTCAAATTAGATCAGTTTACAGTGAACAACAACAGGTTTTCCGGGCCATTGCCAGACTGCCTTAAGAACTGCTCGGAGTTAAGGAGAGTGCGGCTTGAAGGCAACCGACTTTCTGGGAATATTTCAGAAGCATTTGGAGTTCATCCCCAACTTGAATTCCTCTCCATGAGCAACAATCAGTTCACAGGTCAGCTTACACCAAAGTGGGGACAAAACAAACAGCTAACAAATATTCAGATAGACCACAACAGAATAGCCGGAGTGGTCCCAGTTGAGCTAGGGAATCTGACTGAGCTGCGTGTTCTTGCTTTGGATTCAAACGCGTTCACAGGCCAAGTTCCTAGTGAACTGGGGAAGCTAGACAAGCTGTTTAATCTCAATATGAGCAACAATCAATTGAGTGGTGAAATTCCTCGAACTATAGGCCAATTGACAGGGCTCCAGTATCTTGATTTCTCAGGGAATAATCTCACTGGAAGTATCCCAGAAGTCCTTGGGAATTGCGAAAACTTGCTAAGCTTGAACTTGAGCAATAACATTTTCTCGGGGAACATCCCGTCTGAACTTGGAGGCTTGACGAGGTTACAGTACTTGTTGGACCTTAGTAACAACTCTCTTTCCGGCGTGGTTCCATCATCCTTGGGAAGGCTGACCTCTTTAGAAAATCTCAACATGTCGCATAATAATCTTTCAGGTAGAATTCCGGAAGCATTGTCTGGAATGATCAGTCTGAGAGACTTCGATTTTTCTTACAACAAGCTGTCAGGTCCAATCCCCACTGGTGGTATATTCAGCACCTCACCTGCAAAAGCATTCACAGAAAACTCTGGTTTGTGTGGAGATGCAGAAGGATTACCTCGCTGTGATGTGAGCTTTTCTTCAGCTCCCAAGTCTCAGAATAAAAAGACAAAGATTCTCATTGCTGTCATTGTTCCAGTTGTCAGCCTCATAATCTTGGCAATCGTTGTTGCTGGATGTCTCACTCTTCAGAGGAAAACCAAGAAATGTGATGAAGAAGCCAAGAGTGTAACAAACTTTGAAAACTCTGAATCACTCTTTTGGGAAAGAGAAGGGAAGCTGACATTTGGAGATCTTGTGAAAGCAACCGAAGATTTCGATGAGAAATACTGCATTGGAAGAGGAGGATTTGGAAGTGTGTACAGAGCTGACTTGCCTTCTGGGCTGACTGTAGCTGTCAAAAAGCTCAACATATCAGACTCAAGTGATATCCCAATGATAAATCGCCGGAGTTTTGAGAATGAAATCCGAGCACTGACAGAAGTGCGGCACAGGAATATAATTAAGCTCTATGGACATTGCTCTAAGCAAGGATCAATGTACTTGGTCTACGAGTATGTAGACAGGGGTAGCTTGGGAAAAGTTCTGTATGCAGATAAAGAAGCCACTGAACTAGACTGGATTACAAGGGTGAAAATTGTGCAAGGAGTGGCACATGCACTTGCATACCTGCACAACGATTGCTCCCCGCCCATTGTACACCGTGATGTAACAATCAACAATATCTTACTCGAGTCAGAATTCGAGCCAAGGCTGTCAGATTTTGGCACAGCAAAATTACTGACTTCTGATTCATCAAATTGGACAGTAGCAGCAGGCTCTTATGGCTACATGGCCCCAGGTATGAGTTATCTAATTTTCAGTATTCTCATCAAGCTTCTCTTTTCATGCTAAATCTGCATCTTCTGATTCTATGAACTTAGAATGTTTCAATGACAAAATACCTCTTGTGGGCATGCAGAGCTAGCACTGAGCATGAAGGTGACAGTGAAATCTGACGTTTATAGCTTTGGAGTGGTGGCATTGGAAGTTATGATGGGAAGGCATCCAGGAGAGTTCATATCTTCATTATCAGCAAAGCCAGCCATGCACAGTGATCTAGATATGTTTTTGAAGGATCTGATAGATCAACGGCTTTCACCTCCGACTGGCCAAATAGCGGAGGAAGTGGCGTTTGTAGTCACCATTGCATTGACATGCATACGGGCCACCCCAGAGTCACGGCCAGACATGCGTTACGTTGCAAAAGAATTATCTGCTCATAGTCAGGCATGCCTGCAAGAGCCTCTGGGATCAATAAAAATAAGCTCACTATCACATTCCTCAAAGTAAGAGGCAGATTTAGCTCAGATTAGTGGAAATGGTGCATCCTAGAATTGTACAGAACATGTATATAAGTAGAATATATTGCCATGATATGGAGAAAATGAGAGTTCACAGATCTATCTTTTCAGAAAATTAATTCCTTCTCAGGGTTCTGCACATCCCAACTATATAGCTGCTTTCATGATAAATATAATAAAAAATACTACCTCCGTCCCACAAATATAGTCCAACTTTCGTTTTTTGTTTGTCCAAAAATATAGGCTACTTACTCTATTAAATATACAGTTTTATTATTCACTTCCTGGAATACCCCTATTATAATATACCTTGGTATCAACTAAATCAATTAATAGAAGGGCATAGTTGGAAAGTGCAGGTAAACTAATGCTTCAACTAATATTAACCGCAATTTTCTCAATTTATGTGCAAATGAATAATTGACCATCTTTGTGGGATGGAGGTAATATTGTATAACATAACCATGGGATAATTTAGAAAGTGTAGTGAGAATAGAGCAATAGTGGCATTAGAATAACACACTGAACTAGAAGAAGTTGACAATTGAATACATAATCCAAGAAATATAAACATGGGCAGAAAATGAAGCCCTTCACAGAGTTCTTATGTTTGCAAAATTTACAGATGGCAACACTTCAATTTCAATACTGCAAATGAAACAGTACACTACACAACAAAGTACATTGCAGAAAGGGCAAAAAGGTTGAGATCAATAGGATAGCTCATCTGTATAAAGGAGATTAGCACTCCACACCACATTGTTTGAGAATCGGGCCAGTTTGCTTAGGCAAGAAAGGATCTATCCGAACCCAAACAAGTGAAAAGATTGAAGCTAAAAGAATTGACCAGAGAACCACAATGGTTGGTGTCCTGTTTTGCCTTCCCATCAGCCCCTTGAGGAATGGATAGAGATGAACAATAACCCAGAAGGCAAAGAATAGTTTTCCGAAGAGAGGGCCCCATGAGCCATAGCCGTTGTTAATGGCACCAGAAATTCCTGCCACCACACCCACCATATTGAGGATGATTAATGTGGTTGGTGGAATGAGAAGAGTTGTCCATTTGAATAGGTAGAGATCCCCGAACTCAGAGTCGTCTGCTGACTTTGATGTAACAGTGAAGTTTGTGTCGACTCCGGCAAGGACCTTGAGAAGACCTTGGAAAACTGCAAAAAGATGTGCTGAGACACCACCAATGACCCAAAACTGCTCATTGCGCCACCAATCCTCAATGCTAACTCCACTCCATCGAAGCTCAAGCACGCCCGTTGCAATGATGGATATGAAAAGTGCAATAAACCATATGCTTGCTAGGTTGTTCAGCTGCATAACAAATGAGATCTAAGTTAGGGAAACCAGTAAACAGTATTATAAAAAAAGTATACATGCTATTATATATTTCAAATTATGTCTATTGAACATTTCAGCAAAACTTGTCTCCTAATAGTCAGCAGAGCAGGCTTATGATCAAAGTTTTGAATTTTTAGTTCATTACACTCCACAATGATTTATCATCCAGTGGATTATACTTACAGTTGGAACGATGAACTTTCCAGTAAGAAGACACACAGCTGGGAGTGTGCAGTAGGCTAGCAAAGCAATGGAAGTGAATGGGTACACAATGGTATTAATATAAGCAAGTCTCTCAAGCCATTTGAGCTTTCCTCCATAACCATACCAAAGTGGACAATGACGACTTAGGAAGATTTCAACAGAACCAAGAGCCCATCTCAGAACTTGGTGCAACCTATCAGATAGATTGATAGGAGCTGATCCCTTGAAACACGGTCTCTTTGGACAGCAATACACGGACCTCCATCCTCGACAGTGCATTTTGAAGCCTGTCAAGATGTCCTCTGTAATTGAACCATAAATCCATCCAATCTGTTGATCAAAGAAATTTAAAAGACAGTGGTCATACAGTATATCAGAAAATTTTATATTGACTCCTTAATTGAGAAAACAAAGATTCTGAGACCATGTAATCGGCTCAGTGTTTGTACTTACCTCCTTACCCCACTCGGTTTTTTCTTCATATCCACAACTAATAACATGAATGGCTTCTTTGATTAGTGATGTTGATCCATTCCCCTCAGGAAGGCCACCTTCTTCCATTAGAGTGGAAGCAATGAAAACTGGAGACATTCCAAAACGTTTTTCGAAATTCTTTTGAGACATAAGCGATGATTTTTCCAACTCATCATATCCTTCCAGCCCTTCTTCAATTTCCTCAAGATCAAAAGCGGGAGCAGATGATTTCCGTGTGTATTGCTTACCCATCATTTTCTTCTTCTTGCTATACAATCCTCCCAGCCCAAGCAGAGCCTTAAGTCCTTTCTTCTTAGACTTTGACTTCCTTGGTCCACCACAACAGCAACAGCACCATCTTGGCCAGCAGTCACAAGTCATCTTTGCCCGTTTCTCAGATGCTGGTGGATCATAGCCATATAATGCCTGCCTGTTAAAAACACAACCAGTGCCAACATATACGGGTCCTTGGATGCCATCTAGGCCTTTCATGTTGATCTGTTTAATGGAAATTCACAATAAGGGAATTCAATTTAGAGGTTGATAGGATCAAGGACAAAATCCAAGTCAAATCAACTTCTAACCATCTAGTTAGCAATAGATTGGACTCATAAGAGAAATCTGGATTCTATGATCTGAAACAGGCTCGTATACACTGACTAATTCAATTGAAAAAAGTAATAAATGAACATTTGATCTTATGGAAATGCAAAATGAAACTGTATAACTTACATCGAAGAACACAACATTGCGATTAGCATATCTATCATGGCGATCAATCCCATCAAACCTCTGCGGAAATTGGACATAGCATAGCTTCTTGCCAACTTGGGGATCCATCAAAAAACACATAGCTTCTCTAATAGCCCTGCTGTTGTTGACATAATGATCACAATCCAGATTCAAAATGAATGGTGCATTGCTAAGCACTGCAGAAACTCGAATCTGTTGATTGCAAACATAGCAAGTCCCAAGTGTCAGCAACATTGAATCAACCTTTGAGTTACTGTGAAAACTTCAGCCAGATATTAACTTAGCAGCCACTTACCAGTGCATTCATAGCCCCAGCTTTTTTGTGGTGCTGATAGCCAGGCCGTTTCTCACGTGAGACGTAAACTAGCCGTGGTAACTCCTTACCTTCAATATCAAGTGCACCTTCACTTCCCAGATAGACCTGCAACCAAAAAAAAGCTTTTTGTTCATTTACACCACACCTAAATCATTTAAATATCGACTAGAAATCATCCAGTTGACAAACAACATTAGCATCGTTAAACCTGAATCATGCCAGGGTGATCACGAGTGTTGTTCCCTGGCCATGGAGTACCATCTTGCATAACCCAACCTTCTTCCGGTTTCTTCTGAGCCTTGGCCACTAAAGCATTAAGTCTTACTTTGAACTCTTCGTATTCTCTCTGCAATGATTAGACACTCTCTAAGACTGATTTATTACCAACAAAATACACCAAAGAATAGCAGAAGACAAGGATTAACATCACATACTTTCATGGCCCTACGATCCTTTACAAAAGTAGGCTGAACCTTATCTTTCAAGTAATCAATTTTCTCATTGAAGTAGAATTCAGGTGTCCTAGGCTCAATGCTGTACTTCTTGCAAAACGGAACCCACCTCCTTGCGAACTCAGCAGTTTCAGCCAATGAATCGAACAGAAGCATGGATGCACCATCATCCGACACATAGCAACTCACCTTCTCGACAGGATAATCAACAGACAAGATAGAAAGCACTGTGTTTGCAGTGATTATGGGAGGTTCCTTGAGGGGGTCCACAGTACTCACAAAGAAATCAACAGGGGAAAGCTTGTTCTCACCCTCACGCTCAAACCTCAACGAGAGACGATCAAGATACGTTTCTCGGTTAATAGGGAGCCATTTCGGGAACTGATCAAGAATCCAGGATAAACCAAACCATATCTCACATATCACAGAGATAAGCCACAAGGGATAAGCATCATGTGCTGGGGTTAGGATTCTAAAATGGAAGAAGAAACACAGAATGACGAAACGTATAACAATGACAATGCGATAAGGGCTTATTAGCCGTGAAGGAATTGGGACTTTTCTCCACAGTGGTTGACGAGCTTCAGCCAGGCTAAGCAAACAAACAAAAATGGCACAAATATTACAGATTGAATTAAAACAACAAAAATCCATAAATTAAATAAATAAAGGCTTACAGAAAATCATCATCATAATCTTGGTCATTTCCTCGATCATCTGCTTTGGTAATGAGACCTCTTTTTTCTTGTTTGGTTTTCCATTTCTCCACTCTTTCCTTCCATTCCTCAGTGTTGTACGTTTCTTTCTCACCGTCAAAATCTTTGCCTGCAACTGTAAACACGTATTCATAGCAGTGAATGATGAAAAGGGTTCGATATTTTGAGGAGGAATTTGATTTGATTACCACTTGGTGGAACAGAAGGAATGGGTCCTCCATTGATGGGATTTTCGAGCTGATTGTAGTCCCCATGCTCCTGCGTTTATACAAACTCATATCATTTGTCCCAAAATTCAATCTACCAAATGCAGAATCGTAAAGCAAATGCACCACTACTCTCTTCTCTCTCTCTGTGAATGGAGAGGAGTTGAAACTTGAAAGCAAACAGCCCAAGACTAATATGTGTGTATATTAATGAAGTTGACATTAAAAAGGATAGTTGTGATTTGTCATCAAGACTATGCAAATTTTTATATCTATTATTAATATAAAAATAATTTAATTTATGCGTATATTCTTAATTGTTGACTGTAGGTTTTCATATACTAAAATTTCAGAAATTTTTAATAGCTAATTTTAATCATTGATTGCTAGGTATGTGTACGATTAAAAATTATTCGAAAATGTAAAGTATAATAAATTAAAAAATTCATGTTGCAAAGTGAAAAAAACATATTGATTTAAATGACAAATTGCAACTATCTCAAATTAATATATATATATATATATATATTGAAAATGATATGTCCACTGTGGGTAATTTTTAATATGTCCACCGATAACGTGTAACAATCTCATCCTTTCATTATATAATAAGATAATTTAAAACAATATATATATATATATATATATATATATATATATATATATTGGTGAAGTTAATATAAGCGTTAATTATTTCAAACTATTAAATGATGTTATAATACCATATATGAAAGGCATTCAAATACGTATGAAGATTATTTTAATACAAACATGCCATTATTTAATATAAAATTGTTATTTTAGAGCCACATAATCTAATTTTACCCAAATATTTTATCCAATTTATCTCTACAATAAAATTCGATATCTTATAAGCTCAGCATATAAGATCCATTGTATAAAGTTTTTAGATCCAAAAAAAGTTTACAACTTTTTAAAAAGACAAGAAGATTATTTTCTTAAATAAGAAAGGAGATTCTTTCTTATAAGGGGATTAAGAATGTTATTTTGAAATTTTTTTTTTTTAGACTTGGTTATTTCGATTATCGTTGTAAATACTATTTTTTTTGCTGCAACAATACAAATCAAACATCTCCAAATCCCACTTTTTTTTTTTTTTGTGGAGAGAGTTTTTAAGTGACTCAATCCTTGAAATAACCTAAAGCCATTTTTAATTTTCAAACCAACCAATACCCATTAAAAAAGAAATAGAAAATGAAATTTCATTTTCTCTCGTTTGATTAATTGCTTCAATTATGCTAACAAAACACCCAAAGATTAATCAAGCTTAATGTATTAAAATTCCCTTTCTTTCAAATCACAATTTCTAATTTCTCTCAAGTCACAACAAACAATTAACAAAAATTCTGTAATTTATAAATACTAATACATTATTTCAGAATAAATTAATTACCAAATCATGCTGACGATTCTTGAGCTGAAATTCATCTTCAAAATCATCCTCAACATTTTCTTCATCATCATCTCCTTCAACCCTACGACAACCTAAACAAAAATCCACGACTCAAATCTAAGCCATATATTATAATAATAAAAATAATAATGCTCATCTCGTCGTAAAAATACTATTTGAAATAGAGAATCAATAAATAACCTTTATGTCGTTTGTAGCGAACATGGCATTGAGGGCAAACTTGGTGACCCTCACTTCTCTCGTACTCGTAGCAAGGCCGACACACCGGAAACCCACACTCGTTGCACGCAACGAACATCTCTCCGTTCTCCTTCAAACCGATCTCATCTCCACATATCTTACAAGCTTTTGTTTTGGTAGAATGTTGATGTGTTTGAACATCATCATCATCATGCTATGTACATCATTTTGCAACGATAACATATAGAGACAAGACTATTAGTAATCTTCTTCGTGTCTCTAATTGTATACACAAAAACTCATAGAAGAAGTTACGTACCTCATCGACACCATGCAAAGCATGGGAGCCGGTGTATAGGCCAGAAGCCATGGAAACAAAATGTGTGAAAGAATTTGAGTTGAGATTGATAAGAAGAAGAAGATAGAGTAATATTAATAATGGAATGGTAGATCAATGGGGGTGGGTGGGGTGGGGGGGGGGTAGGGGGTTACCAGCTGATAGGTGAGGAGTCAAGATTGATTGGAAGGGAAGACATATATAATGTTGCTTGATAATTGCTTCTTCTTTCTACCATTTTGTGAAAGATACATAATATTTGCCTCTAAATTGAATTCTATTAGTGGATTTTATTTAAATTTTTTAGTTATTTATGTTGGTTTATTGAGGACTAAAGATTAATTTTGTGAATATTTTGTCACACTATCATTTATGTATATGCATATATGTATCTTCAAATCAAAGGTGAGTCAAGATTCAACTCCAAACTTCCTTTTCACACAAGGTCTAGTAGTTGTTTGCATCTCTCTCTCTCTCTCTCTCTCTCTCTCTCTCTCTCTCTCTCTCTCTGTGTACACACACATCAAAATGACTATATTCAAGATTTAATTGAATTGATAGCAAGTAATTTTATATTTTAAATTTTTCATGAAATTTTTAATTATATATCGGCTCTATTATTATTTTTTGTTAGTATGTGTAAACTGTAAAGTGAAATTTTGCATCACACGCATCCCACCCTCTTCTTTTCTGTTGCTATTTTTATTTATATGTTTCTTTGATTATTTTTTGGTTGTTGGATCTTTCACTTTAATATTATATAGAATTGCAAGGAGTATAACTACTTCAAATAAAGCTCGAATTTTTAGTAGTATTTGTTCATTAGCTCAAGAATTTGTAAGCTTGTTAGTTTGTCATATGCTTGAATTTGACTCATTTAAAATTTGATATTAGACGATCACATAATTTAATCATTAATTCAATAAAATGTATTAGTAAGAACAAAAATATCTCAACCTGTATCACTCGCATATCGTCTAATAATATTTTTTTGTACTTTCAAATTAAATATTATTTCATTTCAGCTATATATGGCATTCCCCTGCATCAATATCACCTACTTTTTGTTACATAAATATAAATATATACATATATTTCTCAAAGTATCATCTTCTTCTTTTGCATAATGTCCAAAGATGAAAACTGCAACCATACCCACTAAGAGAGTAGATGTTTCAACAGTTGAAATATAGAAACTACTCTTTGTAGTATATACAGAATCGATATCACTAAATAATGGGTTGAAAAGTGAGTTAGCTTATACTTTGAGATCAGAAACATAGTTTGGGAGAAAAGGTGGCTTCACTTCCCAACCAAATTCTTCACTATCTGCATCAGAGTATGTTATGTACTACGAACTTGTACGACAATCAGAATCCAGACATCACCTACGAGCTAAAGCTCGAGGTGACAAAAAGCCAATTCCCACAAGAATTTTGCAGTTATTCCTTTGCTTAGCTCATTCTGGTCCTTTGAAGGATACGCCATCCATCTATCAATTCAAAATCCTAGTCGTGCATTTTTGCACGTTTTGATGGGGGCAACTCCACTTTTCTGTTGGGATCTTCGAGAACTTCAGTGTTGGGCACTTTTTGTTTCTCTCCTACAATCTGAGAACTGTCTCTCAATCCTGTGGATGCAGTCGTGAGGTCAAGACCCGGGTTGCTGTTATCGGATTCAACTCTTGTATTATTGTTGGCGGGTGAACTTTGCACCAGATTGGCCGACTCTTTAAAGAGGTTCTCACTGGTGGATGATTTGGACTGCTTCTCAAACATCATCTGAAGATATCGTCCTTGTTCTTCTATTCGTAGCTGTAGATTTCTCTGAATCTGCAAAAATAGTAATTGGGTATTAGAATAAGAAGTGAAGACTGGTATTGCATCCGGTGATAAAAGTAGCTATAGCCTTTCCTCCAAAAAAAATTGTTATAAAAAATAAAACAAATAAAGAAGAAGAAGCGAGTTTTAGCATGCGTACAATGAATGCAGAAATATAAATGCGGCATTAGCATGATTTTCATTAAGTTCCTAAGTTCTGAAATATTAGTAGCTAGTAGAGGATAAAGCATTAAAGATCAATGCGAGAAGTGTGAGAATCACATGTTTTGGGCATGTATGAGAAAAGGAGGTACTCGATTGGCAATGTATTGTGTCCAACAACATGCAACCCACCGACTAAAGACCAACATAGAGCACCTATCCTATTGAGTAAATTTTTCACAAAGCACAAATTCACACCTCAAGTTGTTCGTGAAGCCTCTTTTGGACTTCCATCTGTAACCTCAAGGCTTCAGTGATCTTGATACCCCTGTTCCAAAAAGAGAGGAGCATGAAAATCAGCAAGACAACATATGTTATAAAGCATCTAAACAGGGTTATAAGCATATCAAGCAAGCAGTTTCAGAATATCCAGATTGCCCACAATGGCTGACTAATTTAAATTTGAAGGCTTATGTGTTTGTGATTTATGTGGATAAAAAACAAAACAGATCCATAATTTCCAAATATCTTGTCTTATCAAAAGGATTTATGATAGCTGAAAGAGAAGTCTGCTCAAAAACGGTCAGGTATTCCATATTTGGCAGAGAAATACCTTCTTTTTCCATATCAAACATCATTATTAAACATAACAAATGTGAGAGGGTCCATATTATTTAATTCAATTCCCATCATCCATTCATAGGTTGTTCGGTTCCAGACATAAGTCAATTCCCATACACAAGGAGGCTGGCTAAAGGTTTTGCTGTGCCTATTTGCTTTCTCATGCATTAGTTATTTGTGGTGGCTTCCAAGTCTCAAATCTTTTCACCGATCCAAATATAAACCTTTATGCTATCGACACAACTTCCACTTATAACCAGAAACCTAGTGACCTTGCTTTTACAATTTGGTCATACAACCACGACATGTCCTCTTGTGACATAAATCATGGAGGGATCAGACCTACCTATCATATAAACAAATAAAGTTAATGGACTGAATTAATTCACAAGATCAACAAGGCTAACTAATCGTGGAAAACACGATGTATGAGTATTGACTGTTGGTTTATCTTTGAGCAGTGCTACCAGAAAAACTGCATGACTCAAGGTAACAAACCATACGATCAACATAAAAAGAACACACATAGCTTAGACTGCAAAAGAAGCAAAGCTGGGTAGAAGAAGCTGAGTGAGGAAGAAGACTTTCCACTCAATTAAACACGATATTCACATCATGGAAATTTCACGTGTAAATTCAATAAACAAACAGGCATACTGCCTTCCAAACGACTTTGTAATGCAACTTATATTATGAATACCCCCCACCCCTCCCCTCTCTGTAACCAGGGAAAAAAAAACAGTTCTGAGATCAGAGCATACTTGTGTGTGCCCAAGAGTGGCCTCAACCAGGAGGTGCGAGGTTTTGGACAGGGGACAATGAGAATGGACCGTAGTTACCTCATCATGGAAAGATCCGGATCATGGGATGGGTAAGGGTACTTGGAACAGCACTTTGGCAAGTAAGCAGTACAGATTACAGAGGGAGGAGGCTCCATACGCAATATTTGGTTGTGGTATGGTTGATATGTCTATTTGGGTTGTTTTAATGAAAATGCATGAAATAATACAAATTTATTATTAATTCAAGAAAGTGAGTGTTCTTAAATTGTCACAAGAATATGGAATGTTATAATATGACTCAATTTAGTGAATATGGGGTGTTTCATATTTCAATTACTCAATACAATGGAAACCAGCCCATGCATCATTCTTGAGAGAGATAACACCACTCTAAACCCAACTACCCGTTAGCTTCTATCATCTCCCATTTCTGTTCAATCTAAACTTTTCCACCTAAGGCCCTAAACCCTGCACTCTCACTCGCAATATCATCTTGAACTGGAAAGAAAAAAGAGTGTGCCATCAGAGACATCCAATGGCTGGCAATTAATACCACATTGTCGCTTGGTTTTTCTTGAAAATCATCACAAAATTATATGCATCTGACAAGAAAAATAAATAAAGATAAAAGAGTAGTCATTCTTTATAGCTGAAAATCGGTTCACCCATTTCACTATCCAGATTGTGTACCCAACCCAAGTAATCCAGATCAATGATCCGTGATTCTGGGGAGGTGATTTAGATTCATCACTGCTAAGTAGTTTAGTAGTCAGGTTGTGCCCAAATTTGAACATCAGAAAAGTGCGAGTTGCAGTATCTAATCAATAGATATTTAAGTTACGCCCACATAGTGCAAAGGTTCGAAGTATATGTAATGACAGAAAATTGCAAATCATTTCAAGAATAAGCTTTCAATAATATAGATGGGCGAAATGCATTAGATGAAACAATAGACGTACTCCCAGGTAGGATCTTAATGTGCTACCTACAACACTATCACAGATCAATTCATTAAATCAAATTGGGTATCTAACCCCATTTGACCTAAATTTCTCAGTTTCTATTTGTTGTTACATTCAACAAGCTAATATATATTTACTAGAGGACATGGTAAATAAAATAAAACTCCATTTTAGTGATATGGATCTGACAAAAGGAATATAATTAGTAAACTTACGTTTTCATGTCCAGAGATGAAAGTTCTTCAATGGAGGTTGATTTTCTATCAGAAGATTCTGCAATAGGAAAGATGAGTTTTGTGTTAGGTTATTAAAAAAAAAATAATGATAATAAAAAAGATACAGATGTTTATTTTAGATCATATCTGACAAGCACTTGTACTCTACTATTTCAAGGTGATGAGACTTTCTAGACGATGTAGTCAGGGAAAGGAAGAGGAGAAACAAATAAGATAATAAAAATAATAATCCATGAGTTGCTTGTCTTTGTATATATATATATTAACTGGAAGCGGGGAGCATAGATGAACTCTGGGCTGGCAACCTTGAATTCAAGTAAACTTACAAAGAAATGATGTAAACTTCTAGAAACAAATACAAAAGAACAAACATAATGCCCACAACAAAATGAGAGAAAATGAAGGATAAAGCAGCTGTTAGAACCAGTGACAGTACCACCAGCAAAAGTGAGAAAAAGGAAAACAATTTCACTCTCCAGGTATAAGACTATTTTAGCCAACTGTCACCAGATGCATCTGCCTCTATCAAATTTTATATTTTTAATAGATGAACAGCACAAATTTTGGAGGAAAGAGGCATGCCAGAAATTGCCTCAAACCTTCTGTGGTTTCAGGTTTGTATCTTGCAGTCCGGTACTTCTGCAATCGGGCAACAGACACCATGTTTAGCAGAGAATAATCATTTTGTACATGATAGATGTTGGTATACAACATTATCTAAAAATTTCAAAATGCATACCTGTAGATGGCTTTTAACATGATAGATTGTCAGGCCTTCAACTTTCATTAGCTTCAAGACACCCTTGGGAGTAGCTCCTGAGATTAAAAAAAATGGAGTAATGGAGGTGATTTCTAGGCTCATGAGTTTAAACTTCATCCTTTTGAAGCAGTTGAGCAAGAGGAAACCTACTTTCACTTCCACCGAGTTTGTTGACTGCCTCTAGAAAAGCTTCATGAAGTTCAGGTGTCCAACGTATGCGTCGCTTTGCTGGAGCCAAATTTGCGGAGGATGATTGGACAGCAGCACCGCAAGCTTCTGTAGGTGTAGCAGGAAGCTGCTGAGGTGCATGAGGCTGCATTGAGATACTTGTTGACTGTTTTGACATGTGACACAATAACTTAATAGCAAAGGAAAACAAAAAACAAAAAGGTCAGCTATTTCATGTTCTGCATTGAATTAAAATAGAAGCAGACAAAATGAATTATTTGATCATGCATAGATAAAAAACCTCAACCTTTAGCTCTGGATCCATAATATTTGCATCAGCAAGAAGCTCATTCCAATCACAAGTCAAATCATCATTGTCAGTAATGAGCTGATCAGCCCATTCTTTCCACTCATTCGGTTTACTGAGATCTTCGGAAGGAACTGTAAACCTAACACTATTACTACCATTAAGTTGACCTTTGTCAATCGCAGTACTCACTGGAAAATCAAGAAAATCAGATTCCGCATCTGCACCCCATGAGTTAATATTATCTTTGTTACTGTGGCTTGATGCAGTTGATTGGACAACTCCAGCATCAATAGAATGCGACACTAGAATGGAAGACCCGCCACTTGTTGATTGAGAAATAAACGAGGCTTCTCTTGGATGCTTTTCTTGTTGTTGAAAGGATGAAAAATATAGATCATTAGAAAAACTTGAAGATGAAGAAAATATATGTCCCACGACCTCATTGTTAAAAGGCAATGGTGAAATGACAGTTGGAGGATGTTGGCCGAACCCACTCTCTGGGAACACTTGCTGGGAGTTGGAAAAGTTGGGGCATTTTACTTCTCGAGGAGTTAAAAGAGCAGATAATGAAGAAGATAAAGCTCCAGATGCTCCACAGTTACTAAGTTGCCTTCCACCTGGTCTTTGAATAGATAAAGCCGGATTTGTTTCCATCCTTGGCTAGTGTGTGATCCACAGCAACTTGAATAAGTTGTAAAGAACCAACTCAGTTTCTGCAGTCACCTATCAAACATGCACCAAGAGTATACCCATCAACATCATATTGAAACAAAGTAAGTTCACAGTATTCTAAAGTTTACTAAACGGAAATCACAGAAATAAATGCCATCAACATTAGCTTATCTTTAAAGTTGAAGAATAGGTGTCTTTCCTCTGTGAAGATCAGCAAATCATAAAAAAAAAAAAAAAAAAGTGTGTGACTAGTAAAATAAGACACAAGTTTTCGCATGATTATTCAATCACAACATAAAACCTGCAACTTAAAGTAGAATATAGCCTCCACTCACAAATGGAAATAATCTATTCCTTTTACACCAGATTGCTCCTGAAATATGCTCTGACTAAGCTAAGAACACTAAACAAGATGGAAAGCATAAGTTAACTATTTTATTCAACTGGGAAACACACACCATTAACTAATAGAGCATCTGCTATTATCTTAAATGGAATGGTAAAAGACATAATCCTTCTATTTTAAAAACAGCTCATGTTGAATATTATTAATTAGACGGAAGCAAGTATAACTTATTATGAGCTTCAAATTTAAAAAGGGATTTGGTGTTGGTTCACTTCTGATAAATTACAGTCTTACATGCTACAGTCTTGACTATTGAAACAGTCATGACATCCAAAAGCCATGAGTGCTTGGGTTTCCTTCCTATGAATCACAATTTTCTCTAGATACATCCATCTACATATCTCAATCAGGGAAAACTGAATCATAAAGTGGTGCATGACCCTAAAGAACAGGTCTCCTTCAAACAATCAAAATATGCATCAGTTATCTTGATTCCAAAAATTAAAAGACGGAAAATATGAGAACTGACACGTGCACCAAGAACAATCTAGATCAATCCAACCAAAGGCATTGGTGATGAAATCTTGACAGATCATGGACTTATGGCTAGATTTTCAATCAAACAATTATCACAAAGTCCATTTGTATTTCAAGAAAGATATTTATTATAAAACTTTGTACTTTCGCCGGCGTGTAAAGTTCCATTGTAGTAGTAGTAGTTCCAATTAATTTCTTCCGTGGATAACCCGGCATGCCATGAATTTGCACATAAACGTAACCAGCATGCAAAACTCCACCATGCAAAATCTATTGAGTAGCTCTTCTTCCATTCATAGATCCCAAACATCAATTTGTGCCAACACAAAACACCTCAAAAATCAATTTTATCATACCCTATATAAAAATATAGATTTTAATAAAAACAGACATAAATTCTTACAAAATAGAAACAGGAAAAATATAAAAGAGAAGCTCAGCGGCCAAGCTACGTGCAAAACCAATCCGTTAACATCCAAAGTAATCAAAAACTCGAAAAAAAATCCAATAATCAATACAAAATCAACGTAATTCATAAATCATAATCCAAATTGCAAAAAAAAAAAAAATGAATAATTTTCCAGCATTTATACAGTTAAAACAATAATTAATATTGAGGAATAATTGCGAAACGAATTCATGAAACCCTTACCTAAATCCGCAAAAGCATCAGAATAGATAATGGCAAAATCTCCATCTCCAGTATTGAGCTGACAAAATATCTAGGCCAGAACAGAACCCAAGAATAACTAAGATTGGTATACGTATACGATGTGTACGTATCCGTAGATGCGTACGCATATAGGTGTGGATTTAGAGCAATAAGTCGGGCTTTGATACGGGATTTCGGGCCCGGCGATTGCTCAGAAGAATTGAACGGTGATGAGTGCTCTCTCTCTCTCTCTCTCATATTATACGGATTTTGCCATCTTCCAGTATTTTATGCTTCGGATCTTTTGTCACGCGCTCTTGGGGCGCGTCTCCTCTTAGTTAATTAGCATTAATATAATTCATAATTAATTTCCCTTAATGGATATAAATAAATAAGTACACATGCTTGACAAAGTGGAAGTACAATAAAATGGACTATAATCCATGTGGAATGACTAGAATGGAAATGAGATGTTTAAAAGGCACAAATAATTTAAATTTTTTTCTTTTTTTTTGGACGAAACGAATAGAAGAGACATTAAAGAACAGGAGAAAAATAAAGTCATAAATAAATGAATTTTAAAACATTAAACATAAATGGGAGATGTAAAAAAGTTATTGTACATGACACAAGTTGGAAAGAATAGATGTTATGATAGATGATAAAACATACGGTGAATTATTGAGGGATCATGAATTTAATGGGAACTTGAAACTTTATAAGTGAATTATGAAAATATTCAAGTGGTTAATTATGTATAGCCCCATGCGTTTTTGTGTGTCAATTCATGTGTGTGTATATATGTCTAAATGTGTTTGTACCTGTCAATAAAAATGTATAATTCATATATTTAAAAAATATTACTCATGTATTCAAAATATTAGTTGTATAACTCAAAACGAATGTTTACTTGAAAGATATTACTTGTTTTATCAAAAGATATTACTTTTTATCTAAAAGGTTTTATTGAAATTACTCGTACAACTAGAATGTATTACTTGTACAATCATAAGGTATCATTGTACTGTAGAGTATAAGCTCGAATTGTTTAATAATATAATACGTGATTTTCATCATTTTCTTCCTCAATATTATGTTCAACATCCCAGTTTTCTGTAAATTATTTCATACTATTGAGATAATTGTTTTTCAATATTAAATCATTGTAACAAGATAATAATCAACGGTATCGCAATTTGAAATTTGAAATCAAACATAATATACGAAGAGAATAAGAAGAAGAAAAATCAAATGAATCGAGAGATATGAGTTGTCATCTAATATGTGAAATCGTGAAGAAGAAGAAGAGAGAGAGGAAAAGAGAGGAGTGCAACGATGGTGAAGAAGAGAAGGACAACGCATTGTTTTCCAAGAGAGAAGGGAGAGAGAAATAGGAAGAAAAAGAAAGATACATTTAAAACAGAATTTGTATTCCGAGCTACAGAAGACTCACTCTCATTTTACATGTTTAAGTTATCATTTTCATACATTAATTTCTCATTCACTTGAAACTGAATTTTGAAAAATTAAATATTTTATAATTATCTATTCAAAACATAGATTCAATTTTACGAATAATTTCCATGTTAATAAAAAAAAAAAAAACACCATATAAAAATTGATTTATACCACCAATTTTTTTCAAATCAATTTCCAACAAATCCAATCTCCTGAATTTGTTAAACTTTTTTCATTTTTAAAAGAAAAAACGAATCAAGATTTATTTATTATTTTAAAGATTGAACACTAATTGTGAATAAATAATTTGGAGGCATAGTGTGTGTCATGTGCGTTAGTGGAGTTGAGACTTTAGAGCAGACAATATTATATGCTCTTTTCAGTTGGCTTAAAGGCCACTTAGGATTGCAATTATTAATTTATTTATTCCTTTTTATTTTGTCTTACTAGTTTTTTGGACATATAAGTTGAAATGTGACACGTGGCATTTAACAAACGAGTGGCCATTCTCAGAGCTTCTTTGTGACACGTGTCAACCATATCATGGCTGAACTATTTTTTAATTGAATATTTGGTTTTGTCTTGTTTACAGAATTAGTCTACAATTCTCTTAGCATCTGTTTGGTCATTTTCCAATGCAACATTAGATAATATGAATCGGAATTGATTTCTAAGTTGAAATGTAAAAGAATCAAATATTTCTAATTTGATTTGATATTTGTATTGAATATGGATGTTCGAATGTGAAAATTTGAAAAATTCGAATAGAATTCTAATAAAAATTAATTTGATTTAGTGTAGTAATAGGGTTGCAACAATTAATTTGGCCATTCAATTAATAGGGTGACTTGTTTTTAAGATTCGAATATTGTTCAAATAAAAATAATAATATAGTCATGTTTGATTTAAGTATTTATCGATATTTGATTAATATATATAATAAATTATTAAAATTTATGTATTTTTTAAATATTTTGTAACTTCCCAAAATCGTAAAAAATCATTTTTGGTTAAGGTGTCGCTTAAGTATAAATATTTACATTTGATGTTAGGTAAATAAAAATCAAGAACAATTGTGAGTTATTATTCAATAAATTGCAACAGAAGTCTATTCTTAAATTTTTTTGATTCAAAACCAAAATTTAGGTTATTTAAAAATACGAGATAAATGAACATTTACATAAACACACTATTATAGGCTAATGAAATAAAACACTTTAAATATTCGTTTACAACCTCCAGAATATGCCTACCAGCATTCACCGCTCGCGTACTACATCCAAAATTCTTTAATCTGAAAAACATTGAATATGTAGGGGGTGAATGTTTAAAATACACTCAGTGTGCGATCTCATGACGGCACGAAGTAAAAATGTATATATAAATATGACAAACACATAGATTTAGGCTCTCAATGCAGTCTCTTGACCTACAAACACATTGGTTTAGACTCCCAATGTAACCTTTTAGCATACAAACACATAAATATAGACTTCCAATGTTGTCTCTTGATATAACTCTATGCCTTAGTCTTTTGTAGAGACTCTATCTAGCTCAGTCTCCATAGAGACTTTCTTTGGTTTAATCTCTTGTAAAGACTCTATCTGGTTAAGTCATTCTGACTTATTCTTAATCTCCTTTAGAGACACTTGGACATAAAATGTTTGGGATTTTCCATACTTAACATAACAAAATAATCATTCATATAAACATATTTCCTTCACATTTGAATAAACTTTCACATAAGGATCGTTTATCACTTTGCATTTGTATTTAAGCGGTTTTCGATGACTTTGTGGATAAAAGAATGAAAGAAATGATTTCACAGGTAAAATGAAGATATGTTTATTGAAACACTATTAAACTTGTTTAGGCTTAAATTGGATCTTGAAAGACTTATTTAGTTTTAGAAAAGTTAATTATAAAATTGGGACTTAAATTAGGTCATGAGGGACTTGAAAATAATTTTAAAGAAGCCAAACTATGAAATTAGGGCTTAAATGGATTAAAAAAAGAAATTTAATTTGGAAAATCGGACTCAATTGAATGAAATTGAAAGATAATTTATGGAAAACGACTCAATTGCGCGAATTTTGAAAATTTACTTTAACTACAAAGTCACCTTGAAATTTTTATGTTGACTTTAACTTCATGAGTTAAATTGAAAAGTGGAAATTAATTTAATTTTAAATCATTGGGTCATTTTGAAATTAATAGAGGTCAAAAATATAATTTTCAAAAAGTTTACATTTTCTCATAAGTCCCTAGATTATTTTTTATTTGCAAAAGAGAGGCCCAACCCAAACCCCTGGCTGCCGCCTACCATCACCCCCACCACCATAGCTGGCGACCACCCGTCGTCAGCAACACTACCACACTAACCCCAATGACGCATACAATCACATCATTGCAACACCACCTACAACTGAAGACCCACCCACACAACACACACAATTCCCGTTATGGCTAGCAACCCGACGTTGTTGCATCTGAATCGTTTCAAGAATGAGTAGTTGCATCTGAATCGCTGGATAAAACCAAGCCACCTTTTCTTTTAATTTTATTATATATTTTCTTTTAAGGACTACTTGTTCAATCAAGTTTGTCTCTTGGCATAAATAATGTTTTTGTTTATTTACCCTATAAGTTGGATTTGAATTTAAAAGAAAAAAAAAAGTTATCTTGCTCTTTTTTATAGTGTCGAAAAAAGTGAGAAATCAAGTATTCTTGTTATTGAACCAATCGATTTTGTTAAGGATTTTTTCAAAATTAAGTGAGGATTCATTAACCTCTACAATCTTCATCACCTACCTTTAAATATATTGTAAAATAATTGGAAGAAAAATGATTGAATACTAATTTACATATGAATAGTACAAGAACTTCAATCATGTGGCACCCTTACTCCAATGTGGCTTTCATCGAGTTTAATAAACCATTAAATCTTGGATGGTTTATTTTCAGAGTTGGCAATTCAGATTGTCCAGCCCGACTTAATTCAACTGACCAAATGATAAAGTTGGCCTGATCAGCCCATCCTCTAACGTGTTTTATAAAATTGGAATCCAGTTCAACTTTATTCGAGCCATCAAGTCAACAGGCCAAACTAGCCCAATCCTTAATTATTTTTTAAAGTTAAAAAAATTGTTAATTAATTGAAGGATTAGTTTCAGTTTTGGTCGTATATGTAAGCTACTTTCCATTTTTTAATAACCAAATATCAGTTTTCCAAATTTGGTCATCTATGTTTTAATTTTTCCAATTTCAATCCAATTTTGGTCGAAATTTTCAAAATCACGAATGTGACCACTGGAAATTTTGAAGTGGCAACCAAATTTCAACGGCCATGTCAATGATTTTAAAAATTCGAATCAAAATTGAATTGAAATTGAAAAAAATTAAAATATAGAAAACCAAAATTGGAAAATAAATATTTGGTTGTCAAAGAATGGAAAATATCTTATATATAAAAACCAAAATTGAAATTACCTTTTAATTAAATTATTAAACCAATTTGCATGGAGAGAATATTTCATATAAGATGGTTACGACATAAAATTTAAATTATAGTATACTTATCTAATTGAAGATAATTTATTTAATTTAATGACTTGAATTTAGTTTGAATGGCTTTACTTAGGAATTTGTTCCTTATAAAGATCTAAACTAATAACTTTGATGCAATTATTGATTCAAAACTCAAGAATTCGGTCATTGTTTATCCAAAAAGAGTATCATTTGCACTTCTAAAGATGTAATTGTACTCGAATCATCTTCTAACTCAATATAAAATTAATCTGAAACTCTTCGAGTAACATTTATAGAAAACATAATAGTTAAGTAAAGCTTGTTAGCATTCTGAGTTATGTTCTTTAAAAATCTATTCTTTTATTTTTTTGATCCGAAACTAATTAATTAGGTTATATATCTATATATTGGGTGAAAGGATGGATGTGGCTTTTTGGGTGGCCTAAAAAATTTAATTGTTTCAATAAATTAAACTCTTGTATATATGATGAATTGTTCTATTCTCTTCTTTATGAATGGAAGATGATATACAGATTTTCTATTGAGATATAAATTTTTGAGAATTCCTTTTTTAAGACCTATTAGATTACAAAAACACTATGAATGTGATTTAAGGCATTTAAAAAAGTTCTGGATTTGAGATGAAAAAAAATCTAGGTTTGGGGTTGAGTGGAGAAGAAAAGGGAGAGTTGGAGACTGCAAAATTACCTAGTTTGTAATATTAAAGATAAATTTGACAATTTAAATTTAAATTGACTGTATAGAGAAATATATTAGTTGTGAATAGAATCACCCTTTTAATAAATAGATACAATTGGTATTGCATATCCCAATTACTCATGAAGGCCCAACTTATAGGGCCACTTCTTTTACTAAACCAAAAATTTAATTTTAAGGCCCAATTGTTTTGTTGATCAAATATTTAAATAAATTATATATATATATATATATATATAGTGGAAGAGAAGCACCAGGCACCGCCATCAACCACACGCCGGCAACAACTCCCATCTCAACGCCGTCTTTCCATCTTCTTCGAGAAAATCCATTCAAATTCATATATTCATTTAATTTTGGGAAATATATAGGGGGGAGGGAGAGAGAGAGAGTCTGTGTTCATGGCGATGGATTTGGAGAGAGAAGGCGGGCGTGGAGCGAACCAATTGAGACCGATTGACTGTTCTCTGAAGGTTCTCAGCCGCGCCAATGGCTCTGCTAGTTGTTCTCATGGTACAACCCCCTTTCAATGCCTTTATATTCTTTCTAATTTCTTTGTTTTCCATTTTCTTGATTAGATAATTTCTCTGTTGGCTGAATGTGTTTGATATTAAATTTGACTAGAATAATGTATTACTTAGGTGTTGGTTAACCCTAAAATATTATCATCATTTTAATTAAATTTTGTAGCATGCATTCTGAGGTTTTCTTTATGTTGCAGGGGAGACCAAGGTGATTGCTGCTGTTTTCGGACCTAAGTTGGGAACGAAGAAGAATGAGAACCCAGAAAGAGCTTGTATTGAAGTCATTTGGAAACCGAAAACAGGGCAGATAGGTGCAATTTATTGTGTATTCAACATATGTATTCTAGCATGCTTTCCTACCGAATGAAGCTCCATACATATTGTGTTGTACTCCATGTGCAGCGTCGTTGATGTTTAATCAATATTTGATCAACTTACTTTTGCATAGTTCCACTGTGAGTTACATATTTGTTGTCTTGATTTCTTTTATTTAATAGTTTGAGTTGGCATACACTACTTTTCAGTTCGGTTGACTAATTTTAAAGAATCATGGAAATTTGTTAGGAAAATCTGAAAAGGAGTTTGAGATGATATTGAAGAGAACACTACAACATATCTTCCGTTTAAATGTTGAACCGAACACCACAACATCAATTATAGTTCAGGTGAGGCATTGAGAATCTATTAAACTTCGTCTTCTGTGATCATTTCATATGTCAATGTGGTTTGTTTGGACTGAGGCGCAAGTTCTTGGGTGGTGACATTTCTAAGAACCAGGAAATTGTGTTGGACATGTATTTTTAATTAACTTGCTAATCTGTGGGTGGAGTATAGTATAACTAGGTTAAATTAACAAAATTGCTTATACACATATGAATTCAAACTCGAGTGGACTATGTGGGGATCTGAGAGATCAAAGAACAATAATGATGGAGAATAATAGCAGTACTTGAGAATGAACATTTCTAAGATTGTTTCAGTGGCTATACTTTTGTAGCATTTGTACCCCACTCTTCTTTGCCATGAAATTTTCTTATGACTATCAACTATATCTGTCCTTGGGTCTTGGTATATGATGTGTGTGAATTTTATATTTCTTGCAGGTTGTTCACGATGATGGTTCTGTATCCTTTTCTGATCATGTTCACTTCTTTGGTTTCACTAAGATATTGGACATCACCATCATGACTTTTAACTAGCATCTTCATGAGGGAAAGAAGTCCATGCTGCCAAATGTTTTAGGAAATAATTAGTTCTGTGACCAGTTCTATTTCGGTTTAATTGACACGGGAATCCTAGCCTATCTGCACGTGTAATTCTGTCCTTCCTTTGAAAGCCCAATATATGTGTAACTTCTTTGATCAAGATTCTGTTAAGCTTCTTCCATGTGCTATACATGCAGCTTGTGCTGCTCTTAAAGATGCTGCATTGCCTTTGAAATCCCTTGCAGGTAAAACAATATATTAGCATTTTTCCGAATCTAGCTTTTTTAGATTACGAAGATTACTAACACTATCACTTTCAATTTCTCTAGCCTCCATATGTTGTTGTCTGACTGAAAGTGGGGATATTTTATTGGACCCCACCAAGCTAGAAGAACAGGTATTACCTGTTTGCATATAATTTGATTTCATTTAATTCATATTACTCTACACTAGAGCTTCTCAGTCTTTTTGTGCTAGCTCTTTTTCTGCTGTTTTCTATAATAGATATGAGATCCTAACTACCATGCATTACTGAGTACAATTAAAATGAGCCTTGTAAGCCCTTCATTTTCTGTTTATTGCAAAGTATTTGCAAAAAGAGCATTCCGTACTGCCTTTCCTTGCACAATTTGGTTTATGTCTTATGTAGCAAATTCTTCTTGTGAGATGTGTTGTTTTTTTAATGGCAGAAAATGAAGGCATTTGTATGTTTAGCTTACCCCAGCTCAGTTCAATCTGTACTTCCTGAAGAACCGTTGGGAGATGGGATTATTACATCTCTTACACATGGTGTAATGACAGGTCTCACTTCATTTCTTCCTGTGTCTATTAAACTTTATGCCATTAGTTATTAAAAATTTAACTAGGCTAATCCTCAATTTCCAATGCTCAAGAGCTTTTCCTATAGTTGTTAGTATTCTGATTGGTTTCATGTTTGTATGTGTGTGGTGTATTATTCTTCAATTTCTGTACAAACAACAGCATCTTTACGTGCATCTAATGTCTTATGCTTGTGCCTTATTCATACAGTGGATGACTACTTTCGTTGTTTAGAACATGGGCAAGCAGCTACTAAGACGCTGTGCAAAATTCTTAAAAAGAAGATGCAATCAAAATCAACTAGCAAGCAAGCTATGGCTGGTTGAACTCGTTATAACAACGAGTAAATTATTTCATCCCCTCAGATTTTCGTCCCACCTCAGGAAGCCTAGGGGGAGGGTGCCATGTTACAATCAGTGAGTAATTCTAGAGGATGAGATGTCGACCAAGCAGGAATCCGATGCATCGTTCTTCGATTTCTGATTCAGTTTTCTGGTTTCCCAACCTTACTAACATTAAATTAAATAGCATTTTTAGCACATTATTGCTATCGTTGAATTACCTATATCGACGATGTGTCATTCAAATTGCTTAAACGAATATCCTCTGTTTCTTTCGCCTTTCTGTATTTCAATTTGATTAATATCAGTTGCATGAAACATTGGACTTGGTATCTTGAATTGTATGCAAGTAGTTTACCTGATCCATATTTTAATGACAATAAAGATAAAATTAGTTGTAGTTTTGATCATTTTGATCTTGCGTTGCTTTTGAGTTTTGACTGAGATAAATCCAAATAGGAATTTTGCTGGTTTAGATATTGCGACGTTAATATAATGGGGCTTTTTGAAAGAATTACTTTGATACCTTTCATAATTACACTAAAAAGAAATAAATTAATTAATAATTGAAAAGAGAAATCCTATGTTCCCTGCAAACACATATTGTAGTGGGGTTGCTTTTGTTGCTAAATGTGGGGCTAATGAAATGCTGGATCATTGCGCAACTCAGTATACAAACAATCACCCAAGGCATTTGCCATTTTAACTGTATTTATATACGATTAAGCGATTGATGCTGTGTCAAATTACGACTGTCTGCTTATTCGTGGATTCTTGTCTTTCGACTTTTGTATAAACGATTCAAGTATTACGTGTCGATCCTATCTACAACATCACATTATGAGGTCGATTTTCGACACATTACGAAACACTTGGCTTATAAAACATATATGATCATATCTATATTGTTCCTACATTTCATTAACCTAAGTTTTGTGTATATTTGCAGGTCCATGATTTGGCCACATAATATTGTATAAATAATGTGTAAAATATAAATAATAAATAATCAAAATGAAATTAGGATTCAATGAAAAAAAAGGTCTCAATTGAGGGACATCAAAAGCAATCTTGAAGTTGAATGATGACTTTTTTATAAACTGAACAATTAATTGCAGGTGTATATGCCTTATGGGTTTCAATGAATGACAAGAAAAATAAGTATCTATCATGTTTGATTAGGAACTAAGCCTATCCCATTGTAAATTCTATAACTTGTATTCCAAATGCAAGTTAATAAAGACAAATTTCTGGAATTGTGTTTTGTGTGACTAATTGTGTAAGCTGAGTTTAATGCAAATCAAATCCAAACTGAGTTCAAATCCTGGAGAGAAATAGAGATGATTAGTTAAGTGAAAGTAAAAAGATTGATAGTTTGTATTTATCTTTAGTGTCCACATATCATTTTTTGTATTTTTGTTATTCAAAATTTATGTTAATGAATCAAAGTCTAATTTTCATATAAATTAAAATTTAATGTTACAATCAATGTAAATTACATATGACCTATGAAGTTAATGATAAATTTGTAACCATAATAGTGTTAATAAAGATATCCACCCAATTTTGTATACGTATGTGTGTCAAAGACCAAGTCCTCCAAAAAACAAAACAAAAATTCTTAAACTTTTCCCATCCAAATACACTTTCTAATTATAGCTTTATTTTAATAATTTTTTAATATTATTATTATTATTTACAATTTTCGTATAAATAAGGTATCTAACCATCCCTTATGGAATATAATCCATATTTGCAAAGTGCAAACCATTATTGCATTAATAAATTTAGGAATGAGTCTCTTGTGAGACCGTCTCACAAATTTTTATTGTATTGCATGAGACGGATTGATCCACGATCAAATCACCTATAACCCAAACCCTACAATTCACATGTTGTTTATAGGTGACGAGACTCCGTCTCACAGTAACTATTTGTGAGACCGACTCACATGAGATTTTGTGCGAGTGTAGCCAATCAAAACTGATTCTATCAAGTTATAGGGTAGGATTTTTATTCTACAAAAAATATCACCTAAATATTTCAGAATGAATTAATCGTACACCCTTTTCCAATTGGAATTAATTTGCATTTGTTTTAGATCAATTTTTTTAATCCATAATGAATTTATACCAAAGACATATAATGTGAATTGATTAAATATCCAAGTATACTTTTAATTATTAATATCTTTCAATAACTAATCAAATCACATGACCCTTATACCACACAATATTTCAAATCCTCCGCCCAAAATAAACTTTCCAAATATTTCTCCAATTAAGAGTTTAAAATTTCAAAATAATGTAAAAATTCAGCTAAGAATAAGTTAGGTAATAGAAAAAGTTACCATATATTGAGCAAATTGATAGAACCATTTGTTTAGGTGATAACGAATTTATCATATTTTGAAATAACTGATGATTCTGTATAATAATGCATTTTAAATTAAACAATTAAATAATTTCTAAAGTATTCTTAATTGATAATTAAAATTTCTAGATACACATTCGAAAAAAATATAGACTTCAAAATAGCAACATTCCAAAATATTATGTTCAGATAATAGTACAATTTAATATTAATAGTTTTTATGATTTCCACCTTTTCAGAGTATTATTAATTGATAATTGGATTTCATGAATATGTTCAAAATCGGATAATGAAGAGCGCATTTTAAAGTTAAACAAAAAATTAGATTTTACGGATTAACTTTCAGAATTTTTTTTTAAAATTTTCAAAATTGATAAAGAAATATTTATTATTTTTAGCAGATACCTTGACTTGAATTACCATAGAATCAATTATTTATACATTTATTATTGATAATATTGTCAACAAAATAGATAGTTATTTCAGAAAAACAGATCTATAGTAATCATGATACGAATTTAAAATTCAATGTAAATTACGTATTATCAAAATATAAAGAAATCTCCCTAGTTAAACTCACATAATGTGAATTAGGATATACACATATTGGAAATTGGAGCTTTTGGCTAGTACTGTCAAAACGGGCAGCGGCCCACAATCCACCTTAACCCATTTTTTGGTGGGGCGGTGTGGGCTTTTTATATGGCAGACCTCCAAATCCCAACCCACCGACGGGCCGCGGCCTAGGCTGGCCAACACACTTGAATTTTTAATTTTTTTTTCTTTTTTTTTAATTTTTTAATTTTCTATTTTTCTTTTCTAAAAGAAAAAAGATAATATATAATATTTTTTTATCATTTACTCAACCTTATATGCATTGATTACATGTAAAAGTTAAAAAAAAAACATTATAAAAAACAGAAATTTTTTTAAAATTCTTTCATTAATAAAAATAAGTGACCAAATTTAATATATTAAACATCATTACTTGCATTAGATAGTAATTTGTGTCATTATTATACATATTTCATACATGTATAAAATAAAAATAAAATAAAATATTTTTTTAAGGCGGGTCAACCCACTTGGCCCGCGTGCTAGCCTGCCTCGAGGCAGGCTCCTAAATGCTTAGTCCAATCCTTCCTTTTGATGATGCGGGGCAAGCTGGCCCAACGGACCAAACCCATTTTGGCAGCTCTACTTTTAGCACTGGATAAAAAAAAATCAAGAAATATTAAGTTGAAACTAAAAGAAATCTCAAATAAATTTTCAATAACATAAACTAGAATCAATATATAATCATTTTTTTGTTTTCAATAACATAATTTTTTAATTTTCAATAACATTAACTTTGATTCATTTATAATCATTGAATTGAGAAATACAAAAAAAAAAAAAAAATTTATCTTTTCCTATTATATATATGGTTTATTCATATTTTAACTGGCAGAATTTTTTTGACCAGTTACAAAATTTTGCTTGAAGGTTTACTAGGAGGCTTGGGATTATTTTTGTTATTGGTTGTCAGCTTTCGGTTGTACAAAATGCTGAAGAAGAGGAACTTTCAAGTGAAATGGGGCTCCGACTAGGCATCCTAAGGTCAGTCAAGCGTTTAACTAACGTTTAGCGAATTTTAAAACACTGAATTTAATAATGTTTTTCAGAAACAATATTCAATAACAAATGGAATTTAAAAATATTTAAATTCAATTCACATAACTTGTCAGTGGATTCTAATTATTTAGATCTCTAATTTAAATTAATTAATAATGATTTAAAAAAAAAAAGGACTAGTTCGAGCTCATCCAACCTATCGGTACACTTGGACGACTATTATTAAAATGTAGTCCAATCTTATTGACGGATCGTTTAGACTAACCCATCAAATTGGGCTCAAATTAATAACTAATTTATTTAAGGGTCCGGCTATCCGCACTCCACTAATTACTAAACACACCTCATTCCTAATATTACTGTTCACATCACTTGTGAACAATACAATAAAATTGGGGCGTGTTTAGTAAATCTTGGGATGCGGATAGCCGCACCCTTTATTTAATTCACAACAAACCCACATTCCCCAATTTTGGACCAGACCCAATTCTCAAACATAATATGGGATCTTTAAAACCAACAACCAAACAAAGGTCAAATCTTATCAAAATATCTTATCAAAATACCGTAACCCACCCAAACAAACCATTATTATGAGAAATTAGAAAATCTGTTTCTCCACCCGTTACTAACACTTTGCACACTTTTCTTTTTAATCTGTCATCAAACATTTGGCATCCAAAAATGATAAATTTTATCATAATTCTTATCCTTACAATACACACGTATTTATACACAATATCATTATTTTTTTCACAAACATTCAAACTATTCCCTTCATTAGAAAAAGTAGAATTTGACCCTTATACCTTCATTTATAAAACAAACAATCAATTTTTTTAAAAACCATGCACAAATAAAGGTGCAGAGTGTTAAGAAACGGATGGAGTATTTATTATTTTAATGGATTGCTGCAATTTTTTGTAAAAATAAATAAAATCAGAGAAATATTGCAAGCTCTATTTTATCATCATTTCATTTAACAAAAAAAAACAAAGCAATGTCCACGTCATCATTCCTCGGCTCCCCCCGGTTCCTCCCGCCACCGTCCACCGCCGTGAACCGCCGCCACCTCCGCCCCAGAATCCAAATGTCCGTCAACCCAAACCCCATCACCACTCTCACAAACCTCCTGTGGGGCCAATCCCTCCCACCCAACCTCCTCATCTCCGCCGCGCGCTCCGCCTGGTCCACCGCCTGGCACCTCATGATGTCCCAGCTCGCCCCCTCCGACTCTGGCGGCCGCTACACCCGCCCCACCTCCCGATTCCGCCTCGCCGGCCACCCATCTCCGCCGCGCCGCAACCTCCACCTCTACGTTGGTCTCCCCTGCCCCTGGGCCCACCGCACCCTCATCGTCCGCGCCATTAAAGGCCTCGAAGACTCAGTCGCCGCCTCGATCGCCGCCCCCGGCGCCGACGGCCTCTGGGAATTCAAGGATGGCGGTATCCCGAGTGAGGATATCCTTATTCCTAGCTCGGATAAGGCGAATGGGTGTAAGACGTTGAAGGAAGTGTACAATCTGCGGCGCGGGGGATACGACGGCAGATCAACGGTCCCGATGCTGTGGGATGTGGATGGCAACGACGTCGTTTGCAATGAGAGTTATGATATCATTGAATTGTTCAATTCTGGTTTGAACGATTTGTCACGAAATCCAGAATTAGACCTGGCTCCTCCTCATTTGAAGAAAAAGATTGAGGAATGGAATCAGATAATCCACCCTAAGATCAACAATGGGGTCTACAGGTGGGTGTTCCATTTTATGCAAAAACTTATATAAGACTTTCTAACATAAGAAGTCACGTGACCTAAGTTTTATATAGTCTTATATGAGAATAATATCAACTAATAACTCAATCACACATAAAAGCTTACCCTCAATTTTATACACACAATTTTAAAGAATTATTTAAAGAATGGGTAGTATAGTAGTATTGGAATAGTAAGCATAATTTCTCTTGAAAAACACAACTATTTGGAAACTTTTTTTTTTTTTTTTTTTTTATGTTTTATTTAAAACATCAAGCTTTATGAGACGGGGGAATAGAATTTGTTGTCATCTATTTAACTTTAGAAGAAATAAAATTTCTCAAGTGCCTTTTTTTGGATTTTTTTCATAAACTTTTATTTAGTGTTATAGATTAATAATTATGCGTATTAAATATTTTCTTAATATACGATAAAACAACCTAAAACAATAATTATTTAAAAAACAAAATAGAATACTATGAGTGATCGTAGTAGCTCACAAGCTTCAAAAAATCGAATTTGATTCGGGCGTGGATTGCAGGTGCGGATTCGCGCAGAGTCAAGAGGCGTATGATAGCTCGGTGAACGAGTTGTTCGCTAGTTTAGACATAGTAGAAGAGCATTTGAGGGGGCATAGGTACTTGTGTGGAGACACATTGACTCTTGCAGATGTGTGTTTGTTCACAACCTTGATAAGGTTTGATCTTGTCTACAATGTCCTCTTCAAGTGCACCAAGAAGAAGCTGATTGAATATCCAAACCTCCATGGATATATGAGGGAAATTTACCAGGTATTTTACCAAGTACCTTAAAATTCAAGATTCTGAATCTTGGAAACGTATCATATGGTTCTGAATTTGAAACACTGCTAGTATAGTTGAAGAGTTTACATATGATATTTTTGTGACTTTTTTCTTGATGAACAGGTCCCTGGAATTGCACAAACTTGCAACTTTGGAGCAATAATGGATGGATACTATAGAACCCTTTTCCCACTGAATCCAAGTGGCATTAAACCCACGATTCCTTCGGACTGTGAACATGAAGCTTTATCGAAGCCCCACAACAGAGAATCATTGTCATCAATCCAAACAGATGTAAAAGCGCTCGTTTCATAGCAGATGAAGCTGTAAACATTACGTTTAGTTCTTTACTATAGCTTATACATACACTATACTGAATTGTACCAAGTTAGGGTTTTCTACTGGTTACTTGGAGAGTTCATATTCAAGCATTTCTGCATAAAGTAACTTAGAAAATTGCAGCATCATAAATCCAATGTGCCTGCCTTGTTTGGCTGCGTTTCTAACGCATTGGGGGTGTCTTTGTACAAGAAGAGATCTAATGAGCATCGAAATGACCAATGATGAAAACCAGTCTCTAACACCGATTTCTTCAACAAAGTATAGAGTTTTCCTCCAAATATTAGCATAAATCACATAGGCTTCTAACATTTTCCTACAATCCATGGGCTAAATATTACGCGTGAAAAACATGAAAGCAGAAACCAAAGGATCCCTTCACGAGAATCACTTTTTGCCGGATCAACTGGGAAACTGTAAGCTCGTCTTTCACTAGTTTGACAGCTGCCTAGTCATCTTCTTGCAGCTCTAGGTCCTACCAGAAAAAACAAGATGATGAATTGTATGATCATCAAAACAATGTCAAATATATGGTTCAATGTGACTAGATGGACAAGACTAGGTTCGAGAGACATGGAGGTTACAGATGCAAGTTAAAACCTTCTAACTAACGGGTCAGAAGGAAGATTCTCATCATACAGTTTTAGTAATGTATGGCCCAACGAATTGAAATCAATTTTCCATGATGTTCTGCCAACAATCTTTTCATTAAAACACACAAGGATGTCTTTTACATCATGTTTTAAAAGCAATAGGTCCAATAGTGAAGCTGGAATGAGAGATAAAATTTGTATGTACTTACTTGAACGCTTTATGTTGCGGCAGAACTTGCTGCCACATTGACATTGAAATGCCTTGATCGGGTGATCATGGTCGTCAAAATCAATACCATAATCCTGAAAGGAAAACATCTAAACTTCTCAGCAAAAAATTCACTAATTACTGAAAGATGTTTAATGTATGATCACATTGAGAAACTCTGAATTCCAGAAATGTGTAACTATCATATAACGATTACTTCATAAGATTATAAACAAAAAAAAAAAACTTTAACCCCGGTACTCCTGAGAGAGTCAGACAATAACTAGTTTCGAATAATTAATTAACAAATTTGAATCCATGTGAAGAAATCACGCTATCTACAAAATCTTTATTTAAGAGGAGTGGTTGGCAAACACCTCAATTAATAGATTTACAATATTTTAGATATCATAAAATGCAATGTAAAATATTGTAAATCTGTTAATCATTGTATCCTAAGCTCCTTAATGATTAGTTAATATGGTAAAAACTAATCATAGTGTAGTCCAAAGCTCCTTAATAATATGCTGCCCTTCATTATGAAGGATTTATTATAGCAGCATGACAAAAAGTTCCTTTCTCATTTTAAAGGCAAAGAGATAAACCAAACAATCTATTATTTGTTAACACTCAACAAATAAGGTATGCAAGTGCTGATGATCTGTATTTGCCGAAATAGAACTAGTAGCCAGCTAAACCAGCTAATAATACTCAAAAGAGACTAAAAGCATATATCCTTACTAATCCAACTTCTGAATGATCTCAAAAGGATCATTTTCATTCACCAACATCAAGCATCAGACAATTTTTTTATAATTTTTTCCCTTTGAAAATAATTTATCATTGATTTGTAGCATATTCAAGTAGTAGCATTTTAGAATTGTGACGAGACTTTTTTTATCCATACAGCATGATTATAAAAACAAATAAACCTACCCAAGTGAGTTCTTCCATGGCTTTCACCTCTCTTGTAGTGAAGAATGCAAGCTGCATTTAGAGACATACCCAATTAATTACATGCAAAAACTAGATCTCAAACATCTTGAAGAGAACACAAGGTAAAATATGTAACAAAAGGATGTGACTTCTTACGTGATAGTAGTGGTGGTCAGGGGTTTCCACTTGCACTGGTATCTCCACTAAATTTGAATCAAAACATCTACATGATTGCAAAGGAAAAAAGCTAAGAAAATCTGCAATTTAAATCAGAAAAAATGACGAATCTTTTGAAGACCGATCGACATGGATTTTTACTTTCATACTTTGCAAAGCAAAAAAGGGTTGAGGATAGTAAGATGTATCATCTTTACAAGGTAGCTCAGAGAGTGGAGCAAATGCAACCAGAAGATATCATGAGCACTCAGCACCAGTATTAACAGTGGCCAGGGAAGGGTTAATGAGGCTCGATCATAGAGAATATCATCAGTTTCGAAAAGAAGAAAAAAGCTACTAATCATGAACTGAGTTTTAGCCTTTTAGGATGCTGTTTATCAAATCCAGTTTACACATATCTCACTGAGTACAAGGAGAAGGTTAACCCTACTTTGTGTCTAGAGCAAAACAACTAAGTATCACATGGATACTGGATGGCATAATAATCAACTCAAATGAGCTTACCTGTGGTTAATAAACCTAGCAACATTTCCGCAATTTGTAGCATCTAAACAAAGAGCTTCTTCATCCTTCAGCACTCCTTTAGCACCCCAATCAGCATCCAGAAACACAGGATATGAATATTTCTCCCCTTTGGGACTCCTTAAAACACGATCAAAGAGCTCTGTATTGGTTAAAACTTCTCCAACATACTCACAAACAAAAGCACCTTTTGGAAGGTCCTCCAGAGTGCGCAGACCCCACCCCTTTCCTTCAGGAGTCATGAACACCTGATTACACTCAACAAGGAAAATGAATTGACATCAGTGTGGTTATTATCAAAAGCACCTATATTCATTAACTTCATACTATCAACTGCTAGAGCATCGCTGTACTCAACAATTAAATACTACCTGTAATTGGCGAGTTATTCCTCTCTGTACCACTCGATTGCCACACTGTTTATTACAGCCACATTTCCACCAACATTCTTTAATGAACTTCCTCGTTAGATGTCCTTTGCACGGTTCAATGATATCATCCTCACTTTTTGATCTTTCCAGAGGACATTCCTTGCAGAAAAATTGGCACTGTTTCTTTGGATCACGAATCATGGAAATACACTGTTTAAGAAGTTCCTCCTTAACAAGGCCATCTGCTGTGTATGCACACTCAACTCCGATATCACGTACACATGCACAAGGTGTAGATAACGCCAAACAATCTCCGAAACAAGTAGAACAACAATTGTTATTTCCAATATGAGCCAGGGAGAAATTCACCAATGCATTCTGGAAAACTGCATTTTGGGGTATATAGTAAAAAGCTGGTGAACACTCATTATTGACTTCATTTACCAGTGTAATTACAACTTTTTCTAGTCCTTTTGCTATGTCAACAACGTCATGGAGTGACATGATCATTTCAGGAGTTACCTGGGGCTGATGACCAACCACCAAACTCAGCCTATTTGGTTCTTCAGCACAAATTTCATTGTTCTCAGTATTCATTCTGCAATTGTCTCCACCATCCCTCTTTTTCAGATGAGAACCATCATCTATGCCATCACAAGGAGTAACTACCAATGTTTTGGGCAGTGTTGCCTCGGCATCAACCTGAGAATCATTTGATTGGGTGAAAGAACTAGAGCACAGACCTCTAGCACCAAGAGCATCTGTTGCAGAAGATTTAATCACCAAATCACTGGTCGTAGCCACATCTGTGGTTGCAGGAGCCTCACCATTTGAACCAGATCTTATATTTAGAAAGCATTGACACATTTCTTTCATAATATTCATCACTGAAAAGTTTGGGTCCAGAGACTTGTATGATCTGATGTATTTTTCCTCTACCAATTTTAGAACAGTTTCAAGACTAGGCATATGGAAGTCAGACCTTACAAGAGCCAAATCACAACTCAAGGAAATTTTCACCTCCCCAGAAGGAGAGGAAGCAATCTCTAGGCTAGAAGAACATTGACCACAGGTCATTGCAAGCTCACCATTTTTTCTTGCTTCATTTTGAATGGTAGTGCCATTGGCTCTTTCTTTTTCATTCAGAGATAGTGATACTGAGGGCTCAATACGGTCATGTTCTAAAATAGTACCATTTCTACCTGATGAATCTCCTCCATTAGATGGATCTGTAAATTTTCAAAAGATCCAGAGAATGAATGTTAAAGTACAAACGTCTGCAGAAGTCCTGTCATATAGTGTAACCATACAGGAGATAAACAGTGGAATCATCAAAGCATCATAATTACCCTTGATGACAATGTTTTTTAAAATGTACTGGACGCTACTAGTAAGCCTTAATCTAGGACATAAATGGCATATTCAAAGAGCAACACAGCAACCACATCCATCAACGTATGGCACATAAAAATACATTACAAATCTATATAGTTGACCATAATCAACATAGTTCTTTGGAAACGAATACCAATGCCCCAAATATAGAACTCAATAAATGGCTACACATGACACAATGCACTGGTTGAGACATGAAAAAAACTAACAATTTCTATGACAAAAAAGAGGAGTATTCATAATCCAAAGTAGTTAAGAGGCACCAAGTACATGTAGTACATGATAAAAACATTCAGCTGAGACTAGATCCTTGATAGAGAGAACTAATGGCGTCTAAAATCTAAGAGAATGCAACATCCAGATATGATACCGGAGTAAAGCCAGAGTGGGAAAAGCATACCTGGATGACTGACAGCGATGGGAACTGCGAAATTTGGCATGTCATCTGTAACTGGCTCTTCTTTAGGTATAATTAAAGGGTGATTTACAATGCTCTTCCGTTTGCGTGATGTAAAAGTACCACGCACAATCTTTGGCCCTTTAGGAGATGCGGCACGGGGTGAGCTCTCAGGAACTGACCTCTTTTCCACAGATGATATTTGAGGAGAGACAGTTTCCGCTCCTCTATCTCTGAGCCTCATTCGATGAGAAGGACTTCTGTCGGTGCCACTAGGTTGACAGGGTTCACATAACTCACCGGAAACCAAGGACTTGGGAGAAACAGGTTGTTTTCCTTTATTTTTACCAAGTAATTGAGGATCAACACCTGTGTTATCAGAATTGGAGTGAGGTGACTCCATCATGCCTTGTGATGCATTTAATTCTGGGAGACAGGTGTCAGGTAGTTCACTTGGTTCATCTTTAGGCCTGACAAGCAGCATCTTAGGACTGCTAGTTTTAGGTGCGGTGGAGGAGTTTTGACCATCTTGGTATCTAAGTCGCAACCTTTTTAAAGGCCGTTCAGGCTCTTCATTTGCCCGAGATGTTTCCTCCAATCCCTTCTATTTCAGAGAATCAACCAGTATATGGTGTAACAAGATTGAAGGAGAAAACAAAAAGAATAAAAATATCAAAAATAATATAATAACTATCAGTCAAGAATTTATATTTCAAGCATCAATGTATACCAAATGGATCACCTACTTGACTATTCACATTCTTCTTGGAACTCTCTGCTGCCTGACAGATGACATGGTACAAAATATAAGCACTTTATGATCTCTTTTATATAATTAGACAGTTACAATATATAAGGAGTGTAGTTGTAAGAGAATGAATAGCAACAATCAGAGATTGGCAATTTAAGCACAGTTATCAAACAATCACATACTTCACTCTCTTTGATCTTCTTTGTGCGCTCTGCTGCCTGAAATATGATAAGAATAGACATGTTAACACTTGAAATTACCAAAGTTGAATGAGCATAGCCAAGACATTGACTAAACAAGAACAACTCATTGACTCGAGGATGAAAATGGGGTGGGGGTGGGGGAGGGGGTGGGGGGGATATACTTCAACAGATTAGTGTTCAGCTTGCAACACTTACTTCTGCTTCTTCTCTCTCAAATATAGCATCAACAAGGGCTCTATAGTTTTCCTCTTCAATGAGTGCCCAGTTTTTATCATACAATTTTAGTAAGCTTTTCAATACAGGCTTCACCTTAGCCTCAGAGATCTCCATAGCCTTCATAGCGCGAAAGGCATTTGCAACTCTGACTCTTGTTTCCTTGTTGCTCATTTCAGCTGATTTTTTCTCAGACAATTAATCTCTCACTGGACCAAGAATCCCTACTTCTGTGAGCAAGAAAAATAATATGCAAAACAAAAAACCTATTATAGATGTTTTATAACAGCATACATCACTTCAAACTAATCATAGAAGCATGATAAATTCATTCAATTTTAGGTTCAATTCAACTGGATTTGCACAGTAAGGATGCTTCACTATGTGCTTTGTTGATGAATATTCAACTGCACAAAACTCTCAAGTGGAGCATCCAAATGACACCAAAAAAATCTTAATCTGATCAATAGTTCAAAGAAGGAGATAAGAGTACTGCACCCCAATGTTTTCAGGTTAAAATAAAAGCAGGCAGTGATAACATCAGTAAATCAAAACTTAGGACTCCTGTCAAAGAGTAGAGAGAACTGCCAGGAAAACATCATGGGCAAGAGGTGCCACGAAAGAAATGCTCAATTCAAAATTCAAACACTACATCTGTGTTTGTACTTGAATTCACTTTTAAATCCAGAATTCGATAGGTATGACATGAGTTATTGGAAAATGAAATGATTACATAGTCAGTGAAAGAACATATTAACATATTATTTGCATAAGTAGGGTAGAAGCAGCGAGTCTGTATAGACTAGTGCCATTAAAGATATCTTCATTCCTCATCACAACGGAGAAAAAACAGTGAAATAATTTGTACACATTAAATTTGAGATGCAATAATCCCTCAATGTCATTCCTCCTCCAGGCTGTACATTTCAAAAAAGAAAAAGAAAAAAAAAAAAGGAAAAACCACTTCAACTCCAAATCTAATTAAAGAATCATTTAACTTTGAAGGCCAAATTAACAGTTGCAAGGATCCATATCAAGACCAGTATACTAAGTTGACCAAACAGAAAACTTGCCAAATATTGAATTTCATCACTTATCTAACGCTATACCATATATCAAAGAAATAGGATCTAAGTGACCAAAACTATTTTAGAAACAAGATTTAAGCTCACTCAAGATTTAGCTCGAAAAAACTCTAAGGAGAGTTCAGGCACAAGAACAAAAAACTAATCTGAGAGGTAACAATTTTTTTGTTATCAAGCAAAATTTCCATAGGCTTACAACTAAACTTCAGTCAATATGCATACCAAGATTTACATAATTTAATAGAAAACAGAAAACTAGAGAACCATGTTAACCAATGATTTCAATTTGAGACTCTATTTGATCGATAAATAATCGCAGCTATCAATGCAATAAACCTCAATTTATCGCTACAAACAATTGCTACACGAGTTATTGAATTAATTTGAAACAGAGCGCTAAACAAATGGCTCCACGCATGCAACACATATTCACTCCCACTCTTCAATAAAAGAAAACAATACCAAATGTATTCATATCCAAAACAATATACGACTTTCTGGCACAGAAAACATGGAAGAACAATCGATCAAACTGTATGCAAAAATCAGTAAACCCTAGATAAACCCAGATAACTTGAAATAACAAATGAAAATTAAAAAAAAATAAACTATCGCCAAAAGATAAGTGAACAAAATCCAAAATGTACATGCAACATATGGAGGAAATTTTCCTTCAAACAAATTCAAAAGAATCGCAGAAGTAATCATCATGCATTGAAGAAAACAGTGAATTTTTTTCCGAGCGAAGCAAAGGAGAATCTGAAAAAGCTATGCCGGAATTTGTAGCGCAATGGAATAATTAAAAAAAAAAAAAGAGGAAAAATTATGCTTACCAACGCTTGCAAACGGCAGCCATTGTAGTGAGTTTGAGAGGGAAACAAAGGGAAGAAAATTAGAAAAGTTACAGTGATAATAAAGGAAAATTAATTATTTAGAAGAAGAAAATGGAGAGCGGAGTGGTTATTTCCACGCGCGGAATGGCGCGTTGTTAAGGTTTACGGACTATATGGAGTTTTATGCATAGATAAATCATAAATATAACAATCTCGTGGATATTTTCGATATATCTATTCAATAAAATTCTAAGGCCATGTTTGTTTGTTCTGTATTTGAGGTGGTTTTTACAAATCAGGATTTGAGATTTAAAAAGCGTTTCTGAGTGTATATTTTAAAAATCTTTTATTTGTTTTGAGATTTTTGAAAGGTATGATTATAATTAACATGTCATTTTCATATTTGGAAATTGTAGAAAAAGTAAGATATTGTTTGTTGAAATTTGTAGAATAATAATTATAGTTAAGATGTCATTTTCATATTTGGAAATTGTAGAAAAAGTTGATGTTTATTGAGTTTTTTAGAAAAAAGTTGATTGTTTTACTGATAATTGTAGAAAAAATAGGCAAAGTATGGTATGATTGTAGGATTTTAAAAATATTTTTGATTTTTGATTAGGGAGAGATGAAGAATTCCCCTCATCCGATCGTAGGCCCCTCAATCAGATGAGATGTAAATTAAGGGATGTGTTCGAGTGGTAAACAACCGTGGAAGAGAACCAACATGATACAAACCCAAGGACAAACCTCCACAATATTTTAGTGGAAATCTCTGCCCACACGGGGTTTGAACTTGCGTTGCTAAGGGATTTTTTCACACATCACCGCAACCCTTACTAGTTACCATCCACACATCACCACAACCCTTTACAACTCGGTTATGCCCTAGGAGCAAGATTTTAAATTTTTTTTATTCAAACATGGACTGGACTGAACTCATCCAAAATTTGGATGAATCAAGTCCAGTCCAAACATCTCCTTAATTGAAGGGGTTCGTATAGTTTTATAAACCGATACTAAGATCGATTTAAAATATAGAGTATTAATTATCATTATATTATTTAATATTTAGAGTAACTCTTATATGTATAAATTGCACGGATCTAAAATCAGTACAACTCAACCCAACTCATAACCCGTTATATATAAGTTTTTCCTTTTTTTTTTAAGCCGTAGCACATTCTTCTCCATTTTAATGTCTTCCTCATATTCTCTTCTCATTTTTTCTCTCTCTAAGTGTGAATATATAATTCTTTTTTTTTTCTGTCTCACCCGTCGTCTCGAAGCCTAAGCTTCAAGAAGTGTAAAATGAAGTTTTAACGTTTTGCATTTTTTTTTCTTCAATAAGGACTAAGAAAATGAAAAACATCACAAGTTGCAAAAGGTTAAAAAATAATTTTATTATTTACTGAAATATACATAAAAGTATCACTAGTATTGTGTAAATTTATCACTAGTATTACATAAAGATACTATTTCATCAACATAAACGTATTAGCTCATTTGACTATAAATATAAACGTACTACTAACATAATGTTAGAAAATCAATGTTTAGATTTTGATGAGATAAAACACATTGTAATAGGATTTTAAACTACCCCATTTTTCGCTTTGTTAAGTGAAGTAGTTAAATTTGTGTCCTAAGCATTCTAGGTAAAAGAAGAGGTAAATGTAAATTAAGACCTTACTGCAAGTTGTAGGAAACAATTGCAGCAAGTTGCACGAAGAACGACTTACTGCATGTAGCAAGATGCAGTTATTGTAAGCAAAACACTAATACTGTTGTACGAAAAATTAGGAAATAGTAGAAGAAGGATACGATGGGACCATTACTACACGATGAAATGCATACAACAAGAAGCTTACAAATTTACTTCTTAAAGAGACAAAAGCTACATGTTAACCGTGACTAACTTTTGTACGAGGAAATCAACATCAGTTAGAGGAAAAGTCTATCAAGTCCACGATTTGAAATATATCAAATAGAGGCAGATCCTCAAATAGAGCCACAAGCTAATAGTGTGTTGACACTCTGGACTAACAAACTGCAAAAAACAATATCTCAAAGTAGAAAAAGCATAATGACTCTCGTAACTTATTAAGTAAAATATAAGGAACATAAACTCAACCTTTTGCAATACTGAAATGGTTTCACCCCCTTTAACGAGAATAAACCTTATGCCATAAAAAATGAAGTTGAAGAATGGAACAACTATTGAAACTACAATTATTGAACTACTAAGTCTCTAAGCATTCAAGCTCAATGTTCTCTCACAGAAGACAATTTAAATGGTATAAATAATACTATAAATGTGTGTAATACTTCTATATGTATCAGATAATATTTTTATAGGTATCAAGTAATATTTTTTGGTTCCATAACTTCAAATTATGATTAATTTGATAAATAATATTTTATTTTCATTGTATAATACGTTTGTGTGTATCGTATGATACTTTTATGTATATCATATAGTATTTTTGTAAGTATTTATTAGTATAAATAAAAATATTATATGATACAAAATTATTAGCTAGCTAGACATTGTTTAGACTAAGACGTGCCCATTTGAATTTGGAAGATGGTCAAATTAAGTCTCAATTATGTTTGTTATGGGATTTACATGATCCAACTTTGCCTTAATTTTTTCTACTTTTTTTCCACTTTTCCACAATTCTCACTAATAAAATCAACACTTTAAAAAAAAAAATTATACAATAACACTTTTTATACAATTCTTAATGTGGTTGTAGCGTTTTAATTGTAACATGCATATTTATTCCAAAAAAACTATAAGATTATCAAAATTCACTTAAAATCTAGCTAAATCAAAACTTACAAAATTCATCTATAATCCAATCCAAACATATATTTAATTATACACATGAAAATATTAAAGATTTATCGTTTTAGACTATTTTTGTTCCGGAATTAGGGTGGTTTTGACAAATCTGAACTTGGGATTTGGTAGAATTTAGATAATATAGATTTTGAAATTCTTGTATCTGTATTGAGATTTTGTAAAGTAAAACTATAGTTATTATGTTATTTCCACCTTGGGAATTGTAGAAAAAATAAAAGTTTGTTAGGAATTATAGAAAAATTAAAAAAAGTAGAAAAAAACAAGTTAGAAAACTAAGGGTATGTTTGGATTGGGGCAGAGGTGGATTTTGCAATCCTAGATTTGGGATTTGAGTAGATTTTATCAAAGAGGAGGTCTCTTGTACCCTTGGGGCACGGATCCTAGGATCCATGCCCCCGACCCACTCCAACCCGCATATATATAGTGTTTTTTTTTTTAAACTTATGTGCTGAATTGAGAAGCAAATAGAGCAGATCACCAGATGAGAGACAACATTTTTCTTCTTCTTCATACCTCTCTCTATCTTAATTCTTTAAATCTTTTACAATTTGTCCTAAATTACTTCACATGATCAACACTACTACAAAATTAGGGTTCTTCTCTTCCTAATGTGTTTATAAATCTAGGGTTCCATTTGTCTTGCTCGAATTCTTAACAAGACTCAATCAACAATGAAGAATGATATCAACAATGATAACAACTTGTTATCATTCGTTCAATATCCTTTCCAAGAAACATCGATTAGATGACTCAGACTTCGAAGCAAAGAATGGTTCCATTTAAGGAGATGTTGAATTTCATTGTTGAACAGCTAAGATATGATTTTTTTTTTATTTCACATGAAAATTGAGTTCTTTAAGAATGTGTTTGTGTTGATTATATATGAAAAATTCATTTGTTTTTACCTTGAAAGAAAGGTGAAGATTGAGTTCTATAAGATTATTTACAGAATATTTGAAGAAGAAGATGATTTGCAAGAAATTTGAGGAAGAAAATGATGAAAATCACGTATTTAAGATATTGAGTTTAAAACTCACACCTTTTGAATATATAGCTAGTACTTTTAAGTTATATGAGTAATACCTTAAGTTATATATGAATAATACCTTATATTTCAATAATTTATAAAATTAAATTTTAAATTTTAAACTTACATTGATACCTTTTGAGTACATGAACAATACCTATAAGTTATACGAGTCTTATACTATAAGTATTAATACCTTAAAAGTATAATAAATATGTAATACATTAAATGTGCATATGTAATACATTATATTATAAACATTAACACTTTAAAGGTAAATATGTAATACATTATATGTCTGCATATGCAATACCTTATACTATAAGCATTATTAATACCTTACAGGTAAATATGTAATACCTTAAAAATGCATATGTAATATCTTAAGAGTATACAATTAATAGTTTGAGAGCATACAACTAATACTTTCACTGAAAATCTTAAAATTTCAAATGTTTCATCATCACCTTCCCCAAAATTTTTGCAAATCGCGATTTCATCATCTTTTTCATCAATTTTTTTGTAAATCATGATTTCATATTGTTTGAAATAATTGATTTTCAATATTTTAAAATTATTGTAATAAATTGTGATTTGAAATCAATGATCTAAATTTATGAAAATGTGTAAAGGAGAAGGGGAAGAAGAAAAAACCCTCATAAATGACTCCATAGCGATTTGAAGAAGAATAAGAACAAGAAGATAGAGAAGAAGAATGTACAAAACAAATAAGAAGAATAACAAATCGATAAGAAAAGAGATTAAGAAGAAGAAGGAGAAAGAAAAAAAAAAGAGGAAAAAGAAGAAAACAACACTGTTTCTACACTAATATCCTAAGATTAAATGTGTGATACCTCAAGAGTATAAACTTAATATCTTCGTAGAATGCATTGTATACAATAAGGTACGCGTGTGGCGCACATAAACTATGGTGTGGCCGCACGTGGGAGCAGCCCACTCGCCGGGTCGGGTTGGATCTGTGTCCCGGGTGCACATAAGTTTTTACTTTTGTAAAAATGTGAATTTAAAAATCTTCTGTTTGTTTTGGAATTTTATATGGTATGTTTATAAATAGTATGTCATCATCACATTGAGAATTGTAAAAAAAATAGATGTTTTTTTTTTTTTGGAAATTGTAAAAAAAAGTAGATATTTTTATTGGGAGTTATAAAAAAAAAAAGGATGTAGATAGAATTTGCAAATCCACCCACATTCCACAACAAACAAGGATTAAGATTTTGTTTATTTCAAATTTAAATGGATACATTCCAATCCAAACATACCCTATAATTTTTTAAATATCAAAACAATCATGCTCTGGACCACGCTCATCCAAATTCAGATAGGTCAAAATCTCAGTCCAAACACCCGTAAGTGATGGCTGACCATTGTTATTACAGTGTGAGTCAGGCCACCTCATGTTTTGATGGTTCAAATATCATATTAATATATTAATGTATTATTTTATCAACAAAAATTGATATAGAATATTATCACTACAAAAATGGCTATAGGTATATCTCTAAGCAAAAATAGAAGGGGTGATTGCCTAGGATTCCACTATTAAATGATTGATATGGCTTGATTATCTTGACATTTTTTCATTTTTGGTATTTTTGACTTAGATATATGCATTAATTACTTTTGCACTTTGTATATATGTGCGTATTTAGGGTCACAATTTGATTGCTTGAGGCACTCTTTCATTTAGAAAGGTACATTTTAGAGAGATATTTGAACTGATGTTGCTCCAATGATAGAGATAATTGACATGACTATTTTGGTTTATTCGCGAATCACTTTATGAAGATGGAGTAGTTATATTGACTACATCTATATTTGATATACACAAACTAACTTTTTAGTGAAATTGTCTCATTAATTAGTGGAAAATGGGTATTTACCATAATCACAATATATTATGCACAAGTTTTTGTGTGAGACGGTCTCACGAATAATTTCCGTAAAATGAATTCTTTATACCCACAAATCAAACTCATTTTCACAAATTTGTATATGAATTGTGAAGTGTGAGTTGTAGGTTGACTCGTCTCACGTATATTATATATAAAAATACACATTGTAAATGTAAGGATATCAATGATTATTATTCTTATTATCGAATTAAGTGGTGGGAACCCCTTCAATGTATTTATTTTGATTTTTTTTTTTTTAGTATTAATGGATATAGAAAGATTATTTTATTTACTATGGATTTGTGAAAAGGAAAATTCTATACTCACTAATTTTATATATGTATATATATATATATATATATATATATATATATATATATATTTATATCTATACTATATGCACACACATTGATTTGATCAAATATTTTACTTAACACCTAAGGTTTAGACTTTGAAAAAGCTTACAATATAAAATGAAAGCCTCCCAACTTTATTGTAAGCCTCCCAACACCACCCACTTTCTCCCCATACATCTTTTTTCCAATCAATTTATCATTTTTATAAATCACTCACCTTTTAAATTTTGTCAAATAGTATTATTAATAACCTCGTTTAACATTCCTTATCATCTATCATCTTTTCCAATAGCACAATACTCCTCCCTAATGAGCATCCATAAAAAATAAAATAAATTATGCACTTTATGAAATGACTAATATATCTTAAAAAAATCTATATTTATGTAAAAGCAAAGAAGTTGGAAATATTTACATTTTTGCCATTTTCCCTCTAAAAAATGTCACATCATGGATATCATTTTTTTTTCTCTCTTTGGTGCAATTATGGCATAAGCTTTTGTCATATACAATTTTAATAGGAAATTTATTATAGAAAATCTTCTTTTTTCATATTAGCACACTAATATATATATTGTTTTATTTCTCCAAACTATTCAATGAAAATAATTATTTATGGTTTTGTTTCTATTTTTATATGACTCTTTGTTATTTTTATATTATTTAACTCAGTACATTTATATTTTTGTTCTATGTTTAGATTAATTTATCGACTTCTCAATCAATTTATTGAGTTATAATTATATTTTTTTGTTTTATTTCTAATCCAATTGTTTGAAATTAATGAATACAATCATATGTAAAATGAAAGTAATATAAGTATAGTTATTTAAAATTTATTTTTCTAATTATACTCTAATATTCGGTGTGCATATAATTGATTACATTTTGTAATCAAGTAATTGATAATTATCACATATTTATCATTTCTTTAATATTAAAAAATATAAGTATATAAGGTAATATATAGTTATGTAAATTTTATCTTTTTAATAATTAAATATTCTACATATTTTGTTTAATATTTAATATAGATATTTAATATATAGTTTAGTAACTTCATATTTTTTTAATTGTTAAATACTTTATATCTTCAAAATATTTATACTTAGTTACATGATATTATCAAATAGTTGATATTTACTACATATTATATAATCGTGCAACGCACGGGGACAACTACTAGTTAAATTAATGCCTAAATTTTATCCATATAAATCAAGTGTCCATGAGTTTGAAAGCATGAGATTATCTTTTTATAAGATATATATGATATGATAAATAATTAGGAACAATTAAATTCTAAAACACACTTACTATATTCGTTTTCATTTTAAGAATAATTTTCAAGAAAACTTCATAAGTTGACATGGAACTGATTCTCTCTCTCATCCTCACCCTCTCTCTCATCAACCTTTCCTCCTCCTCAGACTACACAGCCTTAGTTTTCAAAGGCTGTGCAAACCAAAACCTCCAAGATTCCTACAAGCAAACCCTCAAAGCTCTTCTCAGCTCCCTAACCACCCAATCCTCCACCGCAAGGTTCAACAAAACCACCTCCGGTGACGGCGCCTCTGCCGCCCTCACCGGCCTCTTCCAGTGCAGAGGCGACCTCTCCACCGACGACTGCAACAGCTGTGTGCGCAGAGCTTCGTCCATGACGGGGAAGCTCTGCGGACCAGCCGTTGCAGTAAGGGTTCAACTGACCGGGTGTCATTTGTCGTACGAGGTTGCTAGTTTCGGACAGGTGAGCAGTGGCGGATCCATTAGATTTATATTTTACCGTGTAATTTATATTTTACACACCATGATTATATTTCAGGATTTAAAACATATATAATTTATATTAGTCGTACTTAAAATAATAAATAAAGAGTTCGAAAAATTGAGGACCCCACCATGACCCTAATATTATATGTTTTCAAGTTCTAAAATGTCTATATTTAGGACTATTTTTCATTTTGAATTGTATGTTATATATTTTTTGTTTTTCTTGTGATTGTGCACACCTTTATTATAATTCCTGAATTCGCCACCGCAGGTGAGTGGGACCGAGTTTCTGTACAAGGTTTGCCGGTCGACTCGGGCGAGTGGGACTGAGTTCGGGGAGAGGCTGGACTCGGCGTTGGGGGAGGTAGTGAAGGGGGTGGGGGAGGGGGGTGGGTGGTGGGTGGGTGGGTATGAGGGGGTGTATGTGTTGGGTCAGTGTGAAGGTGAAATAAGCGGGGGGGAGTGTGTGAAGTGTGTGAAAAGTGCAGTGGAAAGGGTAAAACTGGAATGTGGGAGTTCTGTTTCTGCACAAATATATCTTCAAGATTGCTATATTGGTTTTACGTATTATCCCAATGGGGTTCCCACCAATCATCAATCATTTGCATCATCAGGTAATTTGAATTTCACTATATAGAAAACAGTTAACCATTTTGGTTTAATTTGTTATTTAATATTCTAATATTAATCTAAAAGTATTAATTCGTTATTCGTGTAACAAATTACTCATAGATGATGGGTTTTTGTTGTTGTTGATAATGTTGTGATGGGCTAAGTTTCACAACATATGCATGCATGTGTGTGACAATTTATGTTTCTTGGAGTGGAATCTAAATAGAGATAATATTGTTATTAGAGAGAAGATTATTCGAAATTAATGTTTGAAAAAAAGAACAACCTCAATCACAAAAAAAAAAAAAAAAAAATAATAATAATAATAATAATAATTCATGATTGAAAAATTACTTTTCATAAGAAGTCGATTTTTATTTTTTTACGTATATTTCTTCATTTATTAATCATTTCATAGTGTTAAAAGGAAGATATAGAAATAATTTTTATTAGAAATTGCTTATGACTTTTTTTTTTTTTTTTTTCGGTGCACAGAACTAAGTTTAATTCATCAATTTATCGTTTGAAGTTTGTTATGAGGAAGAAATCGAAGTTTTACTTAAAAATTTAATTTTGACTTCTTTTTTTTAGTAGACAAAGCTATTTTTTAGTTATCATTCCATCATTTTGGAGTTTGTTAAAAGGAAGATATAAAAGTTTTCGCAAAAACTTCTGTGCACCAGTTGCACCGTGCAATCCGTACCTTTATGTTATAAATGTAGTACCTTTATGATATAAATGTAACACCTTTATACATGTTCATTTTAAAAGGTACAAATATTTGTACATAAAGGTACTACATTTATAACATAAAGGTCTTCCGTGCAACTCTGTGCATCAATTGCACAGAAGTGTTACTCAAAAGTTTTAGTTATAGATTATTTATTTTTAACTATTTTTCAATAGACAAAACTAATTTTTATTTATAATTTTCAATAGACATAAGTGTTTTTTTCTTTCAGTTCTTCGTTCAAAGCTTGCTAATTGCTATAAATAATAAAAATCTAAATTTGCTAAAAAAGATGGGTTTTTTTTTCATGAAGAAAGTAACATTAAAATATTTGTTCAAGAATATTGTATTTTAATAATGTTTGGTTCTAGGGAGAGGGAAGAATACACAGAAGACAGTTGCTATTGTGATGGGAGGACTTGTGGCTGCAGGATCCATAGTGGCATGTTTGTTATTTGCAAAATCTGCATTTTTCAAGAAAAAGACACTTTCTTACATTGATAAGGTTGGTGTCATTCATTCTTGCAACATAGAAAACTATACTTTTCAATTAAAATTTTCAATCTTTTGCATATTTTGGTACATATAGTCTAATGAGTTGTTCCTGATTTTGCAGACAAATTTTGAAATTTGAAGAAACTTTGAGGTGGTTTTAGAAAGTTGAATAGGAGAGAATATATTTTATTGGGGCTTGTGGAAAGTGTAAAGTTTTTTGCTTTTTTTCTTTTTCACATAGTTGTAGTTTTAAGTTTTCTTCATAATTAAGTTTTCAAATTAATTGTGATTTTCTTTTTTCACTTCTCTTCTTGGATTAAAATCTCAATAATGTTTATTCAACTTAGAGGGTGTTTGGTTAAATATAGTTTTAGACCTTACAAGATTACATCTTATAAGATATACTACATTGGTAATGACAATGTAGTAATTTCAATGATTAAATTTCAAGGTGTTTTCAAAATAAATAAGGTCGTATTTTAGAAATAAATTGGGATTCCCTTGTTTTTTTTTAAAGAACTTATAAACATTTAACATCTTATAAAATGTTTTTAAGGAGTTTATAAACTCACTGGAAATACCCTCTAAGTATGATGGTATGATTATATAATTGATTGTGTATCTATTTTGTTGACGTGAAAATTTATATGAACAAATCAAGTCGCACACCAATTAAATCACATGAGAAATAAGAGAAATAAAGTTGTAAGTCACACGAAATTAGGCTTGAAACTCTGCCTGATCATTTGTGCCCCGTCAATTCTGGCCCAATCGAATTGATTTTTGCATTCTAGAGTTGTGACCAGTTATCAACATTTTATAGTTCGTTGGAGCATCTGAATTTATGTTGCTAACATTCAGAAGACGAAAATCGTTTTATCTTTAGGACATTACGTCAAAACATGAATATTGACGGGACATATTTGTTTTGCGAAGAAAAGGGCTTCCTCAACTTAAGTTTACCCTTATTAACAATATCATTGTTTTATGTTCAAGTTTAGAAGTGTGGTTCAAAGGTTTCCTCCAAAAGATCACAACATCTTTCTAAAGTTTAGAAGTGTGGCTCAAAGGTTTCCTCCAAATTAAAGATCACAACATCTTTCTAAAGTGGTATTGCGCAAAGCTGCCCTATTAATTCCTCACTAACTCTTCAACACAAGTGTCCAATGCTCACCAATTAGTCGAAACTCAATTGTCTATCAACTGATAATATTTTCTGTCTCTATTGAAAATAATCTCCTGTTCAAACTGGTCAACTAGTCATAAGTCAGTTGTGTTTAATAAGCAATGAACTTTTATAAGTGAAAACTATTAGCCAACTATATAGTTTGATAATGAAATCTAATTATATAAGATTGGATGTTAGATGATCTTACTTGACTAATCAAATTTTATTATAATCTCCCCTTGATATTTCAATATAGTAATTGACTAGAGAGACATTAGTGTAAAAGACTAGATTTAAGATAATAAAGTTAAGCAAAATAATGTACTAGATCTCGCATAATATATAATTAAGTAATGTGATGAAAGTTTTTTCATTGCAAAAACTTGCGTACTCTCGGTGTATGGATCTTAGATCTGTGCCCACAATCCGTCCCAATACATGGACCGTCCCTACGTGCGTCCACGCACCCCTACGCGTCATCACACTATAGTTGGTGTGAGCCTAGATGCCATCAGATTGCAGAAATCCTTCAGTCAAGATATTAGTTATATACTCATAGATATTAGTTGCATATTTATTGGATATTACTTGCAATCTACTTTGTTTAGTGAAAGGTGGTAATTGTATATACAAAAGATATTAATTTCTTACTCATGTTTTATCTAAAGGTATTACTTTTTTTTTAATGAAACATATTACTAATTTTACCTAAAGGTATTACTTGTTATATATAGAAGTATTAATTACTTGTTTATCACAAAGGTCTAAATGTATTACTTATATATTTAAAAGGTATTACTTTGTTTATTCATAAGGTATTAGTTGTATACTACTTAAGGTATATTACTTTGTTTTACTTTACTTTAGTGAATGATATTACTTGTTTCATGTAAATGTATTACTCGTATAACTTATAAGTATTACTCATACTCAAAAGATATTAGTGTACTGTAGATAAGTTTAAAATTTTAAAATTTCAGATGGTTGATTTTCATCATCTTCTTTCTCAAATTTTTTGCAAATAAATTAATATTCTTCAATCAATAATCATTAAACTAAACTATTAAAAACCACACATGATGCAAGAACTCATTACTCATTAACTACATATGATTTCAACATCACGTATAGAATACAAAACTTGTGGAGGCTCTTCACAATATATTTGAAGGGCATGAAAGCCAGGATCATGAGGAGTCCCAAAATACAAATTGGCAGCAGAAATAGTAACAACGACGATGATAGTGGTGGAAGTACAATCGGAAGTATCAACAAGAAGAAGAGAAGAGGAGAAATGAAGTATGAGACTATTAGTAAGAAGAAGAGAGGATAATTAGATGAGGAAGAAGAATAGAAGAGGATGAGAAGATCAACGAAGAGGAGGAAGAAAGAGCGTCTGATACATGTGTTATCCTAGAAAAATATATATATATCTTTCCGTCGGATCGGATCGGGTCGGGTTGAGTTGGACATATGGGGGTATGGATGCTAGGATACATAAGTTTCACACATTATTCATTTATTCATTATGAACATATTTATGCCACATTCATCATAGTAATTAATTTCACATTACATGATTATGAATATGGATCCCCCCATTTTCCTTATTTTACAAATTTAGAAGAAAAATTCAAACCATCCTATAAATTTAGAAGAAAATAAGAGACACGAGGAAGAAAAAAATGTGTGTTTACACACTTCATATTTCCAATAGCTTTTTTTTTTTCTTCTCCTTTGTCCCTCCTCTTTTTCTAAATTTACAAAAAAACTTGTTACGATAATGTTAATATTGGTTCGTTGGTAATAATTTTGTCTTATTAACAATTTTTTTTAGTGGAAGTTAAAAATATAATTAATTTTATAGCTCAAAATCATTGTGAATAAAGAAAATTAAAAATTCCATCTTATACACAGTTAATGTACAAATTATTCGTCGTATGATTTTTATGTTTTGTGATTAAAAGAGAAGAAATTATCCACAATTTCAATGATGTATATCTTAAGAAAATATTTTCTAAAGTTCTATAATTTTTTTTCTTATGAGTTCTATTTAGGATAGAAGTCTTTTCCTAATCTAATAACGATTATATTAGATTTCCTAATCAAATAAGATTCTATCCTAATATTATAAATATGATCTCTTGTATTTTATTTTCTACGACTTATATCACGATAGAAAAAACACAATACAATATTAGGAGCTTTCAGTCATTGAAAGGATTCCACAAGAAAGTAGTAAGGTAATTATTTTGTAAATCTGTGTCTATACTTATACTTTTCTTTTATTTCATGTTACTTATAGAAAAAAATATGAAGATAATCTATAAAATAATATATTTGCATATTTTGACTTGTCCACATAGAGTGAATAATCATCTCACATAAGGTAATATAATTAAAAATATCAATTACAATATATGCCCAAACGATGCACCTCCGACTGTACGCACACTCAGCGAAATCATCGTAGCCGTTGACTAAATCTCGTCTACGGTCAAGATTCTGTCTTCACAGCGGTGACGTAGCGCCGTATCTATACACAATATAAATACAAAAAAAAAAAGAAAAAAAGAAAAAAATTAATTTGACCTCAACTTTTAAAAAGCCAATTCCTCTTCTCAAAATTTACTGTGAATCAGTGCGGGATAAATTTAAAGAGGAATTCTATTTTTGAATTAGAGCTCTTGATCTAGGGTTTAACATCGTCTCGCCGGATTGTTTGCTTGCGGCGGAGAAACATGGCCGGTCATTTCGGAGCTCAGGTCACCGCATCTCAGGTACTCCACCATTCCTGTCTCTGATTTTGTCTGTGCATAATAAGATCTTGATTTGCAGTTCTTATTTTTTAATTGGAACATGTTTTTTTTGGATAATCAGGTTGGTTCCTACTTCGTTCAGCAATATTATCAGGTTTTTCAGCAACAGCGAGAGTATGTGCATCAGTTTTACAATGATTCGAGCTCTATGATTAGAGTTGATGGAGAAATCTGCGAGACTGCGTCCGATATGATTGTAATGGCTTCTCTCTGTTTCTGTAGTTTTAATCTATTTTTAAAGTCACCGACTTTGCTTAATTTGCCAATATTTGTGAATTGTTGACTCTTTTGATTCTAGAAGAGTTCAACTGAAGCAGTCAGGAACTGTAAAATCTTGAAGTAGCATCTTTGTCTTAGTGGTGGTGATTCGTTTTTAACTTGGCAGTGAGTTACGATCTGGATCTCGTTCAAATTAGAGATTTTTTATTTTTTTTTTTCAATTCGAAAATTTGCTCAAGTGAATAAGAACTATCGAGTGGGTGTTCTGACTTCTGAGCAATGCAAGTCAGAATTTTAAAGTGGATTCTTAAGTGGAATTTTCTTTTTATTTGCCATCGCTATTGTTTTGAAGGCCCATATCTGAACTTTTTAATCTGGTTTTTATGTGTTTCTGCATTGAGAATTGTCTTATGGACTGCTTCTGGAATATATTTAATGAATTTGTTGGTTCGGGTTGAAAAAGCAATGTAACTAGACTGCAATATTTTTCTGGCCGTGAAGCTCCCATCAGAATGTCCTCTACTTCTAATAGGCCACAAACTAGATCCAAATCATTCTCAACAGTCCATAAGAAGTGATCCCATTTATTTCATTGAGTCTGGGTAGAGACCAAAGATCTTGAGCCACCGATCCGGCAAAACAAAAGATAAAGAAGTATTGTTAATTTTTTCATGCTCGTTCCACGTTCAAAGTACCATTTGTACAAATAAGAATTCCCTTCGTTACATGATTTTTTTTCATATAGATAGATGTAGGATCTTGAGGCAATTACTTAGAAGTCCATTTTGTGCTTCAGCCCTTCCTATCTGATAGAAAAGGATCAAATCAAGTTTCTGATTGATTTTTGTGCTCACATGTGTATGTTTTCTTTCACTGCAGAAAATTCATGAACTACTCTCGTCACAAAATTTCACTGGAATTGAGATCAAGACAATAAATTCTCTTGAATCATGGACTGGAGGTGTACTTGTAGTTGTTTCTGGTTCTGTCAAGTCAAGAGATTTCAGTTATTGGAGGAAGTTTGTGCAGACCTTTTTCCTTGCTCCACAAGAGAAAGGCTACTTTGTTTTGAATGATACGTTCCATTTTGCTGATGAAGAAGTGGTGAACCAACCATCAGCTCCACCAGTTGCAGCACAGGAACATACTGTTGATTATCAGCCAACTATATCATCTCATCTTCCTGATCCACCTGGTATATGACTGATCTGATGATCTTTTCATATTTTTAAATGCTTCAGCGATGTTCTTATATTGGCCAATGCAATCCTTACCAGTGAGGGGTTCATGCAACAGACTCTCTTAAACTATCTTGATGTTAACTAGGTGCACTGGAGTTTCAAGGCATTATTTCATTTGGCAACTGTCTAGATTACTTTCTAGTTTCTAGCAAATCCACTATAAACAATTATAACTTGTCAACACCAAAACACATTTATATCTATACAACAATTTAACTTGCAGCACATGTATAAATTCAAATTCTTCAATTTAAAATTTCCATGTTCTTTGGCTAAAGTAGGTGTGAAATTCTATGATCAATGATCCCAAAATTAGGTGATTCCACCAAAAATTTAACTTGCAGCTAGAATATAATGGTCAAATATATCCCAAAGTCCAAGACACAAATGCTTGTTTCCACTAAATTTAACTTACATCAACATTATATAGGTCAAATATTAGATTTGAGCAGGATCATGCAGTTCTCAAGCTAAACTAGGTGTAAGATTTTTGTTCCAGGAGATCTAACTCTTCATAGTCTAAAATATGTTTTACATCAATCTTAGAGTTTAGATGTGATCATTCAGTTGATGTCATGAATTATGTAGAAGCTTTCGTCTTCATTATCACAAAGGTCTTTGCACTTTTTTGAGTTCTAGATAATTTAGAAGGCCACGTATTTGGTTGTTGAGATTGTTGGTTCATGATTCTGATAGTTCTATAAGGGTCCTAAAGATGGTAATTGTCAAACATCTGTATGTGTTATAAATGTACTAAACAGTTTGTGTTGCTGCAGTAACTGAATATGCATTGGAGGAGGAGGAGGCAGGGGATTATGTGAACTCTATTCATGTAGAAGGAGCAGAGCCAGTTCCAGACTACAGTTATCAAGAGCATCATCAACAGGATCCCGAGCCAGAGCAAGAGCCTGAACCTGAGCCAGAGCCAGAGCTTGAGGATGATAGACTAGATGAGCGAACACCTTTTGAAGAACCAAGTCCTGTGCTTCAAAGTACATTTACTGTGCAAGAACCTCAACTCTCTGCAGAGGAACCTATTGGAGAACCTGAGAAGCTGACCTATGCTTCTATAGTAAGCATCATTTTGTTTAGCTAGTACAAAAATTTATTGTGACATTTTAATTATCTCATCTGAAATCTTCATAATATCTAACAACAAAGAATGTGACTAAAATACCCTTCATGATAGCAAGGAAGGCGGAATATTGAATATGACTTTATTATGGTGCTGCATGATATTTGAAAGAATCCAGTGAGAAGGAAGACTAGCCATCTTCAACTACTTGAGTCCATTAGAGATCATATATGGCTTATCTCCTGGATAGACTAAAAAATATTTATAGTCCAACTATAGACTAATTATCCATGAAATCTCAGGTCTTGGTTTTTCTAGGTTTCCTTCAAGCTTTAGGAATCTGATATATGCCAATTTCTGTTACCTTCAGAAGGTCTTCACTTTCTTAACATATGAAAAGTACATTTATTAATATTGTTCTTACCACAAACTCCACATAGAAGCTCCAGGGGAGTTCTATTGAAACTTATTGTATTTCAACATTTAATAGTATTATTATAGTTAACTCTATCCATTGTTATTATTTTCTGTTTGATTATTATCCATCCTTGGATCTCATGGTTGTGTGTTTCAAATAGTTGCGGGCTAAAGGAAAATCTCAACCGTTAGTAAGTTCTCAACCAGCTTTCACTCCAAGACCGCCTGTGACAGATTGGAACCATGTGGCACAGCCTGTGCAGCAGCAGCAGCCGCCGCAGCCAACACCACATCTTCCAACTTCTGGTGTGGATACCTTTGAAGAATCCTTCTCGTTACAGGAAGGTAACCACTGTTCATTTTATCTTTCAAAACTAGATTTGTTTTTTATTTGAATACAGCACTATGCTAAATAACAGTTTGGGATTACATTTGTTTCTGCTTGCCATTTCAACTGAAAACCTGTTTGTATGTGTTTTCTGGTGGTAGCTGTTGCAAAAGTTTCTTCTATCAGTTGGTTCAGATAACTTTATATAAATCTATAGTTAATGGTGTACCTCTGCTTTGGGTTGTAATGTTTGTTTGTCATCTGTGCCTTTGTTCCAATAAAAGATACATTGATGGATGATCCTCCAAGCATTATGGTTTCACACTGTTTGCTAAAATGCTTTTACTTATGACAGATAACTACTCATCTTTTTTTTTTTTTTTTAAATAAATGATTCTGTGGTTCCATTAATTTGGTGTAAATTATTTTTCCAGGAGAATCAAAATCTGTCTATGTGAGGAATTTGCCTTCTACAGTGACAAGTGTCGATATTCAGCAAGAGTTTGAGAATTTTGGGAAAATCAAGCATGATGGGGTCTTCTTGAGGAATCGCATGGTCCTCTTCCTGTTCCATTATCTTTGTCTAATATTTTTTAGCTTTCATATGCTTGTGAAATCTCTGAATCTTGTTATGGTGGACAGGATACTGGTGTCTGCTATGCCTTTGTTGAGTTTGAAGATTTTCAGAGCGTTCGGAGTGCAATCCAGGTTTGTTGGGTTTTGCTTTCTTTGTTTTGGTGTTTTTTCAAAATGGTTTGGTGAGTGCCTAGTGATCAAGGTGGACTTATATTAGACACCCAATTTCCATATTCAGGGCATTTTAACTACTGCCCCCTGCTTGGGATATCTAAATTTGAGTTAAATTTTCACCACAATTCTTTGAGGTTTCTGCACCTCACAAAAATACTGATGGCATATGGAAATTTATCATGATATGTTTGTAGTTAATTATAATTTTGAATGATGGTTTTTTTTATTTTTTTGGCCAAATTTATAGTGGATAGTCTTGCAGCCACTGTGTATAGTAAACGTGTGAATTTTAAGAATAATTACCATTGGATAATATGCTTGTTTCAGTACTCATGCCCATTTTTCTAAAAATCAACAAAAACGATTTTCTAAAGTATGCAATATTCTTTGATGTTTAGGAAGTAATTGTGTGTATCTAATTTCTTGATTTCTTTTTTAATAATAGGCTTCACCTATTCAACTGGCTGGGAGGAAAGTTTATATTGAGGAGAGAAGACCTAACAGTGGTCCTTCTCGTGGCGGAAGTATGTGTTTCACCCTTTTTACTTTTATTTATTTATTTGTGAACTTGCCTATTTTTTTCTTTGGTCCTTCTATAATGCTGATTCATATCCCAACTCCTCTCTCTCTCTCATCTTTCTGAAAAATTTGTATGCTTATTTAGTCCTTTGCTGATTTATTGCTGCCTTGAAATTGTATTGATCAGGAAGCGGGGGAAGAGGCAGAGGAGGGCGTGGTGGACGGAATTCTGGGAGGTGAGCGAAATATTCCCAGTGACAAAAAAAAAGAAAAAAAAAGAGTTAGAAGCGGTGGACATGATGTAGTTATTGTCATCCAATAACTAGAGTTGGCCTTCACTTATCCTCTGCCAAAACTTTTAAGTTTTTATAACAGAAGCGAAAATGCTTCCTTTCCTTTCCTTTGGTTGGATTTTCTTTTTAAAATGGAAACTCATATCCAGAGATTTTCCGAGTGGTTTTTGGTTCAAATTGTCTCGTTTCTCTCTGGTATATGCTTTCTTCCTCTTGGTTGCTTTTTCATCTTCCAGTTTTAGGGAGAGTGCACAATATCTGTTATGTACCTTCCAGTGCCACTTGAGAAATATTTATGCAGTGATCTGTTTGGAAACACGACTCCCTTTGACCCAATATTTAGTCGGTTTCTTTCATTTTCTGTGCCTCTATTGTGATCTCTTTGCAAATTAACGGTAAGTGGTTGCGTTTCACTAATCACTAGTCTGAATGCGTGTTTCATCCCCACCGTCTTTTTTCTACACTTACCATCCGATCTGTTGCGTTTTTAGCACTTCACTATTGTTGTATAATTTTGGATGGTAAAGTGTTGAAAACAAAATTTGGAAGAAAAGTCTAAAAACACACTTCTTTGGATGTGGCAGTTTATGAGTTGAAGCCTCATAAACTAATTCGATTGCTAACGTTTGCTTGATAGTATGTTTTGTCTATATTCTTTTATTAAGTCTATTATACATCTCTGTCCTTTTATTTTAGTAAACTTTTGAGCTACATATATGTTAACTAGTTATCTGGTGAAATTGTCATGCAATATGATATGTGGAGTGGCATATCGACCAATAACCCACACTTCACAATTCACATATAAATTTATGAAAATGAGTTTGATTTGTGGGTAAAAATGATCTGTTTCACACGCAAGTTTTTGTGATTTACAAAAACTAAAATAAAAATAAAAAAGCTAAATAGGCAAGGTTTAGAATGTAAGGATGTATCTTACTCCATCTGATAACATTTAAACGTAGTTTATACGCAACTTTATCCAAAATTATTCTCATCATCCTGCTAATTTTCAGCTTAACATGTGAATTTTTAGCTCAACTTTACGATTTTAATAGGAACTTTTTTTTACTGAATTAATTTTGTATAAAGTTTTGGATACTAAGTTTCCTAATTAGATAATTAGATTGCTGCTTTTCCACTTTTAAAAAAAAAAAAAGTGTTGATATTGGAAACTTCACAATGCTAATTAGTGACAAATATATAGCATATATCGATATCAATTACAAACTTAAAATGCCACATTTGTTTACCAACTTAATAAACGTACTTATATAAAAAATATATTTGAATGAGTCATTTTTTAAAAATAATTTATATCTCAAATGTCTTTATTAATTATATATGTACACACACAAAAGTAGGGTTATTCACTTCCCCGATATTTAGAGCTCCCAAAGTCCATCAAGTGTCCATTTGTTATTTATGTTATTTTGGATTTGTTTGTATAAGTGAATAAAGTTTTAGTTAATTTGTTGCTTTGAATTTTTGTTAACTGTATTGTTTTCTTATTTATATACATATATGTTCATTTGTTTAGGTTAAACCGGGTTAATTCATAATTAATTGGACTTAATTAATTTTAAATGATGTATCATTTACATATTATCTATGTGATATTCACAATATACATAGTCTGATATTGACCAAAATCATGAGTTAACTAAAATTGAAATCAATTGATCAATTCATGATTAAAAATTGATAATTTTAAAAGAATCGATTAAAATAGAAAAAAAAAAAAAAACTATAAAGCTTCAGATTCTTATTTTGTCATTAAACCATTTTTATGGTTATATTATTTTGTCGAATAAAATCATAGTTTCTTTAAAATGCTTTTCCCATACCATACAAGAGTGATTTATCATCCTCAAAATTTGATCAAATCATCAATCATGGCCAGATCTTTATGAAAATTTAACTAAATTCATTTCACAATCAAAATTTTAATATACGACCTCTTTAATATTCATATAATAATATAACATGATATATAAAAGAAGAAGAATGAGTTTAACCTAATTTGTTACTAGAAAGCGATCGAAAACATTATACAACTATTTTTAGTTTTTTTATAATTTAGATGGTTAATTGTAATTTCACGAAAATTAATTAACATTATTATTATTTTTGTTTTTTGTTTTTTAAAGAAAGGAAAAAAAAGACTTTTGAAAATGAATGAAAAATAGGGCAAGGAGACCGCGCCTATAAAACCCAAACCCTAGACAAAATTTTCAGTCTCTGGCCTTCTCTCCTCTCCGCCTCCGTAGCTCAGCCGCCGTTCACCCACTTCTGCAGGTAAACCTCTCTCGATTTCATCGTAGTTTTGTTCTATTGCTTTGATAAATCGTGGCTACATTTCTGTTTCCTTTCCTCTTTCCGATTTCTGTTGTAATGGTGTATTTTCGTGATTGTCGTCTTCCTATTTGAGTATAAAGAAACTCATCTTAATTGCGAACAATTTCGTTGAGTTTTGGTTAATTTGGCACATAGGAGAGTAGGATTGAGATATGCTTGCTGGAAATTTGTTAGATTTGTAGGAACAATTGTATAAAAGAAACGATCTGCTCATATTGTTTGTTGAAGATTTCAGTACCTGTTTTGGTGATAATGTGTTGAGGAATACACTTATGGAGGATTTCTGAATCATTTCTGCAATTCTTCATGATACTGTTAGTATGTCTTATAAGACATCAGTTTGTTGCTTTTGATAGCAATTTTTTTAATAAACTTTGCATTTTCTGTTGATATTGTTTCATTGAAGTTTTCAGTATAATGTGTTGAGGAATACACTTATGGAGGATTTCTGAATTATTTCTGCAATTCTTCATGATATTGTTTGTATGTCTTATTAGGCTTTAGTTTGTTGCTTTTGGTAATGCAATGTTTATTTTAATATACGTTGCATTTTCATCTGGCATCCTAACTTAATAGTGAATAGGCTTATCTATTAAGTAGAGATTTTATGGAATCTGTCTCTTTTTAACATTTGAATAATTGGTTTTCCCATCAGAGATGGTGAGAATCAGTGTGCTGAATGATGCTCTGAAGAGCATGTATAATGCTGAAAAGAGGGGGAAACGACAGGTCATGATCAGGCCTTCGTCAAAAGTGGTTATCAAGTTTCTTCTGGTTATGCAGAAGCATGGTTGGTTACTCCTTTCGTTAATACCGTTTATTGTTTCCTTCAATTTTTGAACTTTGTCGTAATGAGTTTCCTCTTTGAATTTGCTTTACAGGATACATTGGAGAATTTGAGTATGTTGACGACCACAGATCTGGAAAAATTGTGGTTGAGTTGAATGGGAGACTAAACAAATGTGGTGTTATCAGCCCTCGATTTGATGTTGGTGTCAAGGAAATCGAGCCATGGACTGCAAGACTCCTCCCGTCGAGACAGGTGGAATTAGGAACATAGATCTTCAATTTTATTTGTTTCGACTACTGAATTGTCATTTAGATTGACTATTATGTGATGGAAGTTGCAAGAACACAAAGATCAACTTTGTGATGGGTTTTGTTTTGCTAATAACGTTTACACATTTTGATTGCAGTTTGGTTATATTGTGCTAACAACATCTGCCGGAATCATGGATCATGAAGAAGCTCGTAGGAAGAATGTTGGGGGTAAAGTACTCGGATTCTTCTACTAAGTCGATGGGTAAGTCGGTGGGTTTTGGTTGAGCGAGGATTTTTGTTATCGATGTCGTTTTTGTGATGTTACAAATGCTTTTTTACCTTTTCATTTAATGTAATGCACTTTGAAACCTTTAAGGTTGTAGTTAGGGTTGCTTTGTTACCTTTCTCATACAAATTGCATGATTTCTGAGATGAACAAATTTGTTGTTTTATGAAGACCTGAAAAAAGCTGCCCAGATTATCTATTTAGTTTTAATAATTGCCTCTAAATAATTTAGCTAACATTGTTCTGAATTTTTTTCCAATATAGCATGCAATGTAAACTGATTAGATTTTGTTTAGGTTTGGATAATTTAATTTTGTTTTGAATTTTGTTATTTTCTTCTTTAATATATAATTTTGGTGGTAAGATTTTATATCCTTCATTTATTAGAAAAATGCAAGTAAAATCATCAAGCTTTCAAGGGATCAAATAATATAGCAGTTTTGCAAGTAAAATTATGCATCAAGTTCATATATATATATATATATATATATATATATATATATATCTATCTTTAAATAAAACATATGTAATATGGCTATTGTAATAAGTTTTTTAATTCGACAGAACAATCTGATTCCGAATGGGAATTCTGTTAACATCTCTAATTTGGTGGAGAATCCAAATTCTGAATATATCTACGTGGCCTGGATAGGTTTGAATCAACACTGTTCCATCTCAATTCCTCCATATACAAATAAATTAATTGTATTTTATGCTATATGTATAAAATATAATTATTCTTCTTGAAAAACTCTATGAATTCGCATTCGATTTAGGTTTTAAATAATTCTGTATTTTTTGGTAAATATAGAAATGATGATGTTACATAGATATCCATAACTGCCCTTAAGATCGGTCTTTGTGCTAGCTCAATGGATGATCTCTTTTTGGAAAAATCTCCTCGATCATTAATAAATTAAAATTTGAGGTCGAGATCATACCACGAATCCCAGAAATCCCATGTTGATGATCGAGAGAAATAGACGAGCATTGTGGAATACGGGGAAAAACAGAAGTCATTCGTATGTTGTGATACGTGAATCGCTCAATAGTGCTTCGCCCCATGCGTGACCAAACAACTAGGATTGCTCTTTCCTCCCCACTCTTCCTATGGTGTCTCAGAAGTGTCTTCATCATTTAATTGAGATTGATCTTGACACTGTTTGAAGCTTAGATAAAGCTATACTCCCCAATCAACTAAAAATCAGGAAACCTAATCAATGGAGACAACTAAGCTCAAGGAGGCTTGAATCTAAATTCAAACATCAGTTATAAGTCCAAGATTGAAGAGTTTGATTCAGGGGTCTAAATGAGCTCAAATTGTGTGCATTTAAGACCTTTTCGAACTTGAAGTCTCAAGATAGGCTATCATAAAGCTTCATTGAGACGCGAAAATGATTCCAACATTATTTATTTTCAAGCACTACATATATTCTATTATTGGGGGACATTTACATGTTATCTTCAATTAGAACATCAAGATCTCATTCCCACCCGCTCTGATCGATGACTAGGATCTATCATTCGATGAAGAATACCTTTAGAGAACCTCTTTTATCATATTATGTATGCAATCATGATATCTTGCAAATCACTTTTCAACCAAGAACATGTTGGATTCACCACAATTACAAATCTGCTGTAGGGAACTTCAAATGCACACGTTCAGTCCCAAATCATCTGCCACATCATTTTATGACTTAAAAAAACAAAAAATGATAAATATGGAACATAATTAAATGAAAACTGGAAATCGTTACCTCTAACAAATCCCCAAATCAACTCAAGAACTTAAGGGTGTATTTTGTTTTTCATTTTTCTTTTAATTTTGCCCTTTTTTTTTGATATCTTTGTCATTTTTTGTTTTTTAAGTCATAAGATGATGTGGCGATGATGTGACAATTTAGCTAGCAAAATAATACAAAAAGAAGTGCCACATGCGAAAAAAATGCCATTTAAGCGGAAGTGATCAGAAATCATTGAACTGGGGGTCTGTGTAATTGACCGGAAAATACAAATTACGACGAAAAAAAATTACTTCTATATATTGTGTGCTATTTTTGGGTTAATGACCCTTAAAAGATAAAGTAATTAACCTGAAAATGTCAGTTAAGTTACAGAAGGAAATGCAAAGCAAAGTCAAAACATGGTTTCATTCTTGTTGGTGTAATAATGGCAACCAAAAACAGCACTGTGTCCCACTTTGTAAACTATCTGTCTATAATTATGTTTTTAGTATGTTGGTTGAGGTTTACAAAACCAACACTTTTTTCTCCTCCACAAATCCACAACACTTATCTCTCTTTCATACCTAAATAAGTTAACTGTGTGGATCAATGTCAATTCTGTCAAGAGAGGAGAATACTATTGTGATGTCATCAGAGGGTTCTTCTTCTTCTTCTTACCCTGATGAGGCTGAGCTGGAGTTGGGCCTCGGGCTCAGTCTTGGTGGTGCTGGAAAGACCAAGCCCGGCCCAGGTTGTTGGGATTGTTATGCTAAAGATTTGGCTAAGCTTTTTTAAACAACTTATAAGATGTTTTGAGAGCTTATATGATGTTTTATTTTATTTTAAAGATAAGTTGATCAAGTGTTTGAATAAATAAGATGTTCATAGAGCTTATAAGATGTTAGTAATGACAATTGTATAATAAATAAGATGTTCATAGAGCTTGGAGCACTTTGCTTCGACTTTCGAATCTTACAGATACTTGTTGAGCACATCATATCTTATCATAGTGAGAGTTGCATTCCAAAAGTTGTAAGTATGGGAGTTTTGTTGTTCTTGAATGAAAAGATTTCATCTTTTGAGGCCTTTGATTCTCTCTTCACATGTTTTTGCATTACATTTTGTTGTAAGAGAAGTTTTGTTGCATATAATTAATTACAAATAAGGGCTTAGAGAGCTTTCTTCAGAGAAGGCCATTTACTGGTGAAGTGGTGAACACTGGCTTATCTTTGTTAGTATTAATGCAGCTACTTTTTCTCCGGGGCTTCGCCTCTCCAAGCATCGTCAAAACATCTCTCATCGAAGGCCTATCTTTTGGGAGCTTTGCAGTGCAAAGAAGCGCGATTCTTAGAACTAAAAGCATCTCTTCTTGTACGTGTTTTGTGCCCCCAACGCTCGGGTCTAAAGCTTCTTCCAGGGCCTTTTTGTCTCTCGTCTTTCTTCGTACCCATTCAACAATGTCGATGGACTCTCCGAATTCGGGCTCCAATGGCTTCTTCCCTGTAAGTAGTTCCATCAGAACCACTCCATAGCTGTATACATCAATCTTCTCATCAACCTTCAATGTGTATCCATATTCTGCCAAGCCAAACCAAGCCATTATTATCAAAGATGTGAAGAATCAATCGTATATACATTAATGATTGCGTTGGATTTTTGATACATCAGCGGTGGACATATTGATATGTGCACATGATGGGTAGGGTAGTAGTCACTTGACGTGCATGTGACTTTTAGAACGATAAGAACAACTTGAAGTATGATCGTTTTTTAATTTGCGACTTGAAGTATGACTTTTTTAAAATTTGAAACCTAATTGAAATGACAAATTTATCCTTATGAAAATCATGTATTGTACATTTCGCTTGAAAAATTGTCATAAAAAAAGTTTAGGCAACACTTTAAAGAACTTTTAAACTTTGGGTTGCAATTGAATTTAAAACAAAAAGTTTAGGCTGCAAATTGAAAATCAGTCATACTTTATATTAATTTTTGCATGAATTCTACAAGAGAGGGAAGAAGAGAAGAAGAAGAAGAAGCTAACCAGGGGCTATGTATCCATAAGATCCAGCGACCATTGAAACTGATTGATTCTTGTGAAGCATCATCCTAGCCAATCCGAAATCGGCAATTCTAGCATCAAGATTGTCATCTAGCAATATGTTGCACGACTTTATGTCGCGGTGGATCACCGGTGGATGACAATCGTGGTGGAGATAACCGAGCCCTTGTGCAACCCCGACCGCGATATTATACCTCGACACCCAATCCACCAAAAACCCATTCCTCTCTTGACAATGTAGAGCCTCTCCAAGGTCCCCATTCTTCATAAACTCATATATTATCATGGCATCACTTTCATTTTGAAGAAATCCCAATAGCCTCACAATGTTCCTATGCCTTAGCTTAGCCAACAAGTTCACTTCCCCAATAAGGCTCCCATCATCTCCCATTTCAAGATCACTTCTTGATCTCCAAAGTTTCTTCACTGCAACTATGGTGTTTAGTCTCTGTATCTCGGCCTTGTAAACCGTCCCCGTTGCCCCCATTCCTATCACGTTCGTTTCCTTTATGCAGGACAGAATCTCGTTGCTGTTGAAACCGAGCCTTTGGAATGCCATCAATCTCCACGGCCCTGTTTCTAATCTTTCTTCGAAGCAGTTCCCGTCTTTCCATTTAAGGTAAAGGGACCGAGCTCCCACGCCCGCCATTACTAGAGCTAGAAGCGTTGCAATCCCGACTAACCACCCTCCGATTATGTGTTTTACGTGCAGGTTTCGTTGCTTGGATCTGTTTGCTGAGTCATGAGGGCAAGGAGGAAGCACACCGCCACATAGACCGGCATTGCCTTGAAGATCGTCGGGATTCATCGTTCTAAGCATCCCGTTCAACGGGACGGGCCCGCCTAGCTTGTTGTACGAAAAGTTCATTGATTCTAAAGCTGGAGAGTTCCCGAAATTCTCGGGAATCCCCCCTGTTAGAGAGTTGTTTGATAAGTCCAGCACAGACAATGCAGGCATCATGGCAATGGATTTCGGGATCGATCCCGTTAGCTGGTTGTTGCGGAGATTCAAACTCACTAGCCTCTCGCACGAAGCAATGCTCAACGGTATGTTTTCGGTGAAACGGTTAGAGGAGAGATCGAGTATAGCAAGCTGAGGGCAGCCCTGGAACTGATCAGGGATTTGTCCAATCAAGTTGTTGCTTGAGACGAGGAAGTTTTGAAGAGTCGGAATGGAGAGAATCGAAGAAGGAAGAGACGATTGAAGATGGTTTCTTGATAAGTCAATGAAAGAAAGAGAAGTAGAAGCAGAAAGATCAGGTGGGATTTGGCCAGTGAGACTGTTGTTGGCAAGCTCAAGCCTTTGAAGGTTAGCTAGGCTGCCAAAGCCAATCGGGATCGTGCTCGTGAGACGATTGTTGTGCATTCTAACACGAACGAGTGATCCACACGTGGATAAACCATCCGGAATCGGACCGGAAAAGGCGTTGTTGAAGAGGATGAGCTTAGTAAGGTTACCTCTATTGCATAGAGCTGTCGGAATCGGGCCCGAGAACGAATTGGACGAGACATCGAGCCACTGAAGAGGCGAATCGTTGCCGAGATCAGCTGGCAAAGAGCCTGAGAAGCTGTTGTTCCATAGCTCAAGCACTTGTAGCTGAGCCAATCCACTAATGCCAGGTGGGACTGAGCCAGATAGCCGATTCGACATCAGATTCATGAGCTTTAGACTCTTCAATTGCTCAATCTCCGATGGGATTTCCCCTGATATCATGTTATCAGACAGATCAAGAAACTGCAATACTGTCAAGTTGCAGATTTCCAATGGGATTTTCCCATCCAGATTGTTCTGGTACAAGAATATAGTATTCAACCCCTTCATCTTTCCAATCTCAGCCGGAATCGAGCCGCTAAGATTGGCAATAGCAATGTCCAGATACTTAAGATTGGTGAGATTGCCAATCTCCACCGGAATCCCTCCTTCGAACGCATTGTATCCAAGAATCATCGTCTCGAGTGATGCAAGCCCACCGAGCTCCCCTGGAATCGCGCCCGTCAGATTGTTCCCCGAGAGGCCAAGAAACTTCAAGCCCACCAAACTCTTGTACACTCTCGGAATGGCCCCTTGGAAGAAGTTCCCTCGAAGATCCAAGCTCTCGAGCAACGTCGCGTTTGCAAGATCCTTGGGGAGATAGCCGGAAAAGTTATTCCCCGAAGCGTTCAATACCCTCAATCGAGCCGCCATTCCAAGGCCATCGGGGAAGCTATCGACAAACATGTTTTGGCTAAGATCAACGGCCTCGAGAGCCCCGAATTTTGACAGGGATTTTGGCAGAGGCAATGAGAACTCATTGCAGGATAGATTGAGAGAGATCATATTCGATAATCCCTGGATTCGATCCGACACTCTGCCAGAGAGATTCATGTGGGAGAGATCAAGATGTTCGACGAGGCCATTGGAGTTGCAACCAACTCCACTCCATCTGCAGTGAGTGTTGTGGCCATCTTCATTTTCAGGCAACGTCCAATCCTTGAGACGATCCAATGGATCGACAATGCTGGCTTTGATCGACAACAGAATTGAGACCTCATCGTTGTCGACAACCTCAGAGTTACAGAAGAAATGATCATGACAGCAAGAAAACAAGAAAAGGAGCAATGTCAGCTTCTTTGCCAACTTGATCATATTCATCATTTAAACTTGTTTTTCTTTTTCTTGTTACTTTTTTTCCACCATTATTATTGCTGCTGTGAAACAGAAATGGGGCCAGTGGGGTAGCAGATGAGAGTGACAGACTATATACAGTTATGTGAAACCTCATGAAGAAGAAGGATGAAATAATCAGAGTAACATGAAGTAATCAAATGGTGATTTTTTAAATTTTTTTTTAATTGATAGTTTATTATTACAACCGTGAGATCTTGGGATCTGCAACAGCTGTTAATACTCACACAGTGACAGGAAATTTTGGCTTTTATCTGTATCTAATCCGACATGAAACATGGGAGAGAATGTGTTGTTATTGCTGTTACTTTTGATAATGTTTTGTTTTTTCTTTATTTAGTTTTATAATATCAAAATAGTGTAAATTCATGGTTGCTCTTCATGTTTCTTTTAACTTGAAGTGCATTTATGCATAAAAGATGTGTTTTTTTTTTTTTTGGTAATTGCTAGAAAAATCGCGAACTTTTTCAAAATTACAATTTTAACATGATGTTTGGCTATTAACATGATTTTCAATGTCCAATGAGCAAATTTCGGGCATTTTTTAACTCTATAAATTTGTATTTCTAGGTCAATTAATATTTGTTTATTACATGTAAGTAGCATTAATTGAGAGTTTTCTTTATAATTTCTGAAAATATGGGAATTTCTGAAATGTTCGATATCTCCCGTTGGTTATGAATGCACGAGACATTGAAAATCATGTTAAATTTGCTAATAGTCAAAAAATCATGTTGAATTGCAATTTTGAGAAAATTTTGCAATTTTTCCGACAATTATTATTAGCTTTTTAGACAAATTGTTAATCTTTATCAGATACAATGCTTCAGAAGTAAAACATATGATTCAAGACAAGAATAAACATTTATTTGAGATGACAAAACATTTGTAGAGTAAAAAATAAAATAATGTTATAAAAATTATCTAACAGTTTGTTTATGCTATAATTCTGTTGTTTAGCTATTAAAGTACAACTATACTCAGTTTCTTTACTTCTATGAATTGCAAGAAAATGGCATGCAAGAACTGAAAAAGGCAGTAAAAAGGCTGTTCTTACACTGTATTTTCATGTTAAGAAGATGCTTGTATGCAGTTTTTGAAGGTTTTATAATAATGTAATATTTTAATGCTCAATGATTTGGGTTTCATTTTAAGGTTAGTTAATTGTTTTGGCATAGAAAAAAGGCAGCTTCCAAGAATGACAATGATCATATGAGGCCCACTTGGTTCTTTGGTCCCATCAATCCACCTATGTAGTTTCACCTCCTCTTTTCTGGATGATATTTTATCTTTATATTTTAACATTGCAAAATATATAGAGAGAGGGGTTAATATCATCTTGCTATTTGATTTATTACAAATTTTTTTTAGTGGGTGTCTAAACTCAAAAATTTTTCCAATCATTAATCATTCTCTTTGAAATATTTTCCGGTTGCTATCTCAAACTCAATTTTTGATATATTTTTGGGCAAAATTCTCCAAAAAATTCGAAAATACAATTCACCTCCAAATCTCAGTAAAAATGCGTGATTTATATGCCAAAATAAACTTTAGTCGGTACCAAATTATAACCCCTCGATTTCATTATTTCCATTTGATCCAATCATGAATCGAACAAAAATCATTCTAGGGTTTTGAATGATTTTTGTTCAATTCGAGTTTAAATCGAAGAAGAATCATTAAATTGACTTTAGTGTATGACTCATGCATTTTGGTTGATGCTTGAAGATAGATTGCATTTTCAATGTTTTCGGTGGCTGTTTTTTGTCGGAGAATGTATCAAAAATTGAGTTTAGGTATCAACCGAAAAATTTCAAATAGAATGGCTAGTGATCGAATTTTTTTTTAGATTTAGACACTGATTGGATAAAAGTGCAATAATTTAAATAACAAATTGATATTAACCTATTTTTTTTATATATTGATAATATTATATGACGAGTAGTATTTGTGTGCACCAAGTGCATCATGATCCATGCAACTGGGCGCGCAGGTCAAGTTGGGTTGGGTCTGGCCCGAATTCACACCCAGGTTTTTTTTTTTTTTTTTTTTAATTTATGACATAACTTTTATATTTACCGAATATAACCTTTATGTTTACTGAGTATAACCTTTATGTACAAATATCATAATCTTTAAGTGATATTACTTACACTTTTTTCACTATAAAAATTCATATAGTGTGGCTTAAGCTTTATGTCATAATAATTTAACATTTATGTTATATTAGTATAACTTTTATCTACAAATATCATAACCTTTATGTATTTAAAGAATAACATAAGGTTATATTATTATAATAAAAATATTAAATTATTATGCATAAAGCTTATATTATTATACATAAAGGTTTTGAAAGGTATTATAGGTGTGTCATACACTGTAAAAGGTTATGCGAACATAACTAAAAGGTTAGGTTCGACCAGCTAAAATGTTAGGTTCGTCAAACTAAAAGATTAGACCAATATAACTACGAAACTAGGGTTTGGGCTAGGGTATGGGCGCATGAGGCGTGCGTGAATTGCACCTCGGTTCGGGTCGACCCGATTGCACGGATTTATGATCCGTGCACCTGATCTGATGCACAAAAACATTTGTGGTATATGACATGTTTAAATGGTAAAGGAAAAAAAATTTACAAGAAATTTTAAATTTAATAAAATAAATTTTAAAATCTACATTGTTTATAATTGTATCATTGTTGATTTCTCGGTTGATAGTCTAGTCAATTTGTCTATGTTGGATGTAACAACATCCATAAAATAAAATAAAAAGTAATTAACCGTATTTGGGGATGCAAATTGTGATGAGATGGTTTTATATTTTCACTGCAAAAATGATAGAATAGAATGACATCGTTTTGTTCACCTTACACTAAATTATTTTATCTATTTCATTTCACCATGACGTGTCAGCCAACATGAATATTATGGTTGGTCAACTCCACATGTTTTGTAATTAAAAATGTAAAATAATGTTAAGTTCATTTTTTATGATGGTAAAAATGAAAAGGTTAAAAATGATGATTTAATGTTATTTTTTTACAACTAAGCCTATTTTATACATAGTGTATGTTGGTTATATGAAATGTGAAGTAAATAATTTGAGATAGAGAACAATATTATATTGAAAGGGAGGCAAGAAGAACCTCCTCCCAAAAGAAGGAACCAAAGAAGAAATGAAAGTTAGTCAAGAAGATTTATTTATTTAGTGATAATTAAAGCATTAAGTTGATGATTTTCACATGCAAGCATGTGATGAGAGTTTCAATATTTAATTAAAGAAGGGTTTTTGGGCCCTTTGAGGGGGTGAAGAGTGGAGTATCACTATGTGTTAGCAAAGTGGATGCCATGTGAACTTATATCACTCCTTCCCAATTATTATGTAGAGATTGATTCTCACCATTCTTTAATTTTGTGTCTTTACCAATAATAGTTGATTCTATCATTCTTTAATTTTTGTTTCTTTACCAATGAAAAATAACATGAATATACAATCTCAACTATTTTACAATTTTACTTTTTTTTTTAAATCATTACTATAATAGTTTCTGACCAATTATTACTATAATTGATTTTTCACAATAGTTTCTGACCAATTAAATATTATTAAAATCCAAACAATATAATTTAGCATAAGTTAGTTGAAAAAAAAACTGTTGTTGTAAATAAATATAATATATAATTTACAACTTAAAACAAGAAAGTTCAATTATTTTAAATAAGGGTTAATATCATAAATTAACTTGAACTATGAGTTTTTTTTTAAATATCAAAAAAAAAAAAAAATCTGAACTATGGTCTTTTAAAAAAAAAAACCATCTAATTCTTATTTATTTATTTATTACACACCAAAATTTATGATATTTTAAAATTGCAAACTAGGGTCATTTTTGATCATTTTTTCGTCAAAATCAAATTTGATATTCAATTTTTATGAAACATACACCAAAACACTCAACATTTCAAACCAATAGAAACCTCAAATTAATTTTCTTAGTTCCATTCAATTGATCAAACTCAATTTAAACAAAAATCAAATACAATTTTGATTTTTGCTGGAAAAATGGCCATTACAATTTAAAAAGATCTTCAACTTTAGAGTACAATCAGAAAAGAAAAAAAATAGTTTTGATTGAAAATTGGATAAGACCATAATTTAGATTGATATTTTATACAAACCCTTTAATTAACGATTAGTCCTAGAACAAACCACCTAATGAGATCATTTGTAAATCTCTGTACTACGATATTCATTTTGCATCTAATTATACTTTATAATTATATTTTAAATGTATAATTTTTTTTTTTTCAAAACTACAAAATAATCTTTTTAAAACATACATTTGGTGGAACAAGATGCAATATGAGCCAATCTAGAATAGAAAATATCTAATTCAATACTTCTTATAGAGTATGATTCACCTAAAAATATTGTCTTATGACAATTAAATCCATGAGACATGCATGCTATTACACAATTCATAATTCACAACATAAAGATGAAGTTATAAAATTAAAAAAAAAAAAGAATTATAAGTTGTGGAACTTCCTCTCGCGAAAATCTCATATAATTTGTTGTGCTTATTATATTCTAATAATCAATATTATATATTATCTTTTCTTGAAAGGAAAGGGATAATATCCAAATATACCCACAAGTTTGCATGATCACGATTATGAGAGAAATTGTAGTAAATTTAAATTAATTTGTTAAATATTGAGATGGAAAAAAGGAGTTGGACAAATTACATATATTTCACATGGGATTGTGCAAAAGAACATTTGACAACCAGTCAACCATTTTTTTCCAAATTATGTAAAAGGTATTTAATTTAGTGATAATCATAATAAATAATGAAATTATAAACAACAACAATATATACTAATTAATTAATAATTTAAAAAAAAAACAAAGGATGATGAGGAGGAGGGCATCATGTAAGGATGCGGTGTGGCACATGCAGGGTGGGGCCCATCCCTACGTGGGCCCACACGATCGTTTATTTAATTAATATTGGAATAATTTATGGCTCTTAAACCCAGCAAGAGACAATTTTCTCATGATTTTCAAGATTTTGTAAAATCATGTTTTTATTTGCTATTTTACTCTACTGTTATTTCACCCACGCAATGCATAGTGTATTATTAATTGTGATAATATATATAATTTATAATAATATAATGAATTTTTATAAATTAAAAGATTATTCATATCATCTTTTATTATTTCAAAACATGTATAATATATAAATGCATTTTTCATATTTTTATTGTTTTTTAAAGTTATATTTTATAATTTTAGGTATAAAGTAGAGTTTTAACTGAAAATAGTAAAGTTTTGATTGAATTAAGTTTTACAATACATGTAAGAGTTTGAATATGTAGTGTAGATGATGATGATGATCGTTACTATCATATAAGTAAATGACATTATAAAAAATAAATTGTAAAAATGTACAATTTATAGTTTATTTAAATGCAATTGAATTAATTTCTAATCTATTAATATATTGATATAATTAAAAGAGTTTATTATCCAAATAGTCCAGTAAATTAGGTGATCTGGCAATTTAGTACTTTAAATTTTCGGGCTAACAATTTATGACTTTAACATTTCGGGCTTCGTGAAATTTCCCCAATTTCAATCCAAATGGCCAAGTTGCGCCCAAATCACACGTGAAGCCCTATTTGGGCTAAATAATATATATATATATATATATATTAAAGACATGTTTTTTTTTTCTTTTGTAATAATGTATTCCTTATCAAGAAAGTCATGTATTTTTTATTTTCTTTATATTTTTCTTTGATAAGACACTTTTAGGAGGAAAAATGAAAAATCAGTAAATTTTACTAATCTTCCTCTTTTTATATATAATATAGGAGTAACAATTGTGTGCACCAGTTGCATGGTGCAATGGGCACGAGTTGGATTCGACCATGATCCATGCTAAAATTATATTTAATTTTTTTAATTCATGCGATAACCTTTATGTTATATTAGTATAACATTTATGTTATGTTAGTATAACTTTTATGTATAAATATCATAACCTTTAAGTGATATTATTTATATTTTTCTTTCAACATAAAAAATTCATGTAGTATAGTTATACTTTTATGTCGTATTAGCATAATCTTTATGTACAAATATCATTACTTTTAAAAGATATTGCTTATATTTTTCTATCAACATAAAAATTCATGTAGTATAACTATATCTATGTTATAATAATTTAACATTTATATTATATTTGTATAACATTTATGTACAAATATCATAACTTTTATGTAGTACTTTAACTTTAAAAAGACATATAAAAGTTAAAGAGTTTATTACTTTTTTTGCCTTATAACTTAGGGGGTCTGACACTTTCGGACAAAAAATGTTCGGACTGGCAATTTAGGACATTAAGTTGTCGGGTTTCGCCAATTTTGCCCAATTTCAGCTCGAATCGTTCAATTGAGCCGAAATTGCACGTGAAACACACATGATGCCCTTAATTTAGGGCTTTTCGGCCCAAATTGTTGATTTGGCTTTTATATGTAATAAAATTATGCACGTGGCAATCCAAGTGACATTAAAATTTACATGTCATTATGCCACATAGAATTAAGGAAAATACAAAAATAAAAATCTTAAAATTGTAATTAACAAAAATAGATAAATAAATAAATAAAAATCAAAAAAATAAAATTTCCGTTCATATGGATAAATTTTTTAATTTTATTTATTTTTTGAATAAAAAAATAAAAAAATTGTGGATTCTTTATCTTCATCTCCACCCCCAATTTCTCCGCTCCGACCACCGTCACTGACCGTGCCGCCGCCAGTGATTGCATCAAAATCAACAACCATTTTCTACAAATTGTTGCCCTGTGTGAGAATGAGAATTTGACGATAGATTGATTCCATCGGCCTTCTCTGAATTACTGATTAACATAAAGAGAAATCTCTGCAAATTTCTAGGTTTTCTCTTCTCTAAATCTCTACAAATTCCTGGGTTTTCTGAGTCAAAATCATAATAATATTAAGCATAAAGAGAAAGGGGCTGAGTTCAAGGAAGAAGAAAAGAGATGATTCCATCAATGGCTTCCATGTGAGAGTTGACAAACCGACAAGCAAGTTGTTGATCGGTCCCGATTGGAAGCAGAGGGAGAGGCACGACGGCGCTGATAAGAGAGCAGCGCCGTGCTACGGTGTTGGAGATGGGAATCACGCAGGGGTTGACGGAGGGGCTCGAGTGTCACGTGGTGCTGCAGGTGGTGGTGGGTGGTGCGGCGGCACGCTCGAGATATGTGATGGAGGAAGGATGAATTTGGGCGTGCTGAAGAAGATGAATTTTCAAATTTTAATTTTCTGTTTTATTATTAATTTTTTTTTATGAATTTTCATTTTTTTTTTCTGTTTTTTTTTTTTTTTTGTTATATCTAATTTCCAGATTTTTTTAAATATTTTTCTGTTTTTAGTCTTATGTGGCAATATGATGTGTAAATTTAATGCCAAATGGATGTCACTTGTATTATTATGTTACACATAAACAAAATTGGTCGAAATTGGCCAGAAAAATCCAATTTGGCAAACTCACGTGCAATCTTAGCCCAAATAAGCGATTCGGGCTGAAATTGGTCAAAATTCGTGAAGCTCGACAACTTATTGTCCTAAATTGCAGACCTGAAATATTAATGTCTTAAATTGCTGACCCCCTGAGTTACAGGGCAAAAAAAGTAATAAACTCAAGGTTAAATTATTATAATATAAAAATTAAATTATTATAATATAAAAGTTTAAAAGGTATTACATGTTTATAATATAACGTAAATGTTAAACTAACATAATATAAAAGTTACACGAACACAATATAAATGTTATGCGAATATAATATAAAGATTACGACAAAAAAATTATACAAACATAATATAAAGGTTATGCGCACAGAATCAAAGTGTGAGTGTGGACATGCAAGCATGTGGAGTACGTGTGGATGTGTGAATTGCGTGTGAGACGTGTGAAACTCACCTTTGAGTTGGGTGACCAAGATTGCACAAATCTTAACTCGTACAGGGAAATATCTGTGATAGTATAGATAATTCTCAATGAAAAACTCTTTAAAAAGAATTCTCCACTGTTGACAATGGATTTTACTATTCGTTTTACTCACACCTTCTAAAAGAAGAATACATACTTTTTATAATTAAAAACAAAAAAGTGTAATCATGTTGATAATTTGATTATAGAAACATAGATTTTTTTTTTTTTTTTTGAAATGAATGAAATATATGAAAAAAAAAAAGATTTTACCACATAGTAATCTAATTTCATTTTCTTTAAGTGTGGGCCAGAATTAGGTGGATTCCTCGGGCGAATGTGCACAATTCAGTTAAAATCGAATTAAAAGAACGAACCGAATCGAAATACTAAATTCGATTAGATTTTTTTAAAATTCGGTTTGATTTTGATTTTGATTTTTGAATAATTCAATTAATTCGGATCGGTTTGGTTTTGAGTGAATAATAACCAAAATAATCGAACCGAAATATATATCATATAAATATATTTTATATATTTTTATAAATATATATCATGTAAATATCTATTTTAAAAAAAATACCCTACCTACATATATTATATATATCATTTCCACTTCAACATTTTACATCCCGACTACGGTGGATTATGCATTGAAGACATTGTAGTTTGTTTTGCTACTTATGTCTGAAATTTAGTCTTATTTTAGATTTTGATTTTATTTTATTTTGTTACTTTGTTCCAAATTAGACTTTAATGGTTGGGCAGTTGGAGTATATATTTTATTTAAGAATTGTATCTTAATTACTAATTTTTGACTTATGAGAAATGAGAATGAATGTAAATTTTGATTTTGTACCGAACCGACTATTTGTTCGATTTGGTTTTTTCATATACGAATTTTGATTAATTAGATTTTGGTAATTCGATTTGGTTCAGTAGTCGAACCGACTGATGCACACCCCTATCAAAGATCGTGACATAATACATGGTTTGGACATGTATATATACCATAAGACTTTTATGTTACACAAAAAATTAAAATTTTATTTTTCATTTCTTTGATAAATGTATTTTTATTTGTTTCAAACATCAGAATTTCGAGCCAAAAATAAAATAAACTAATTTAATATAAATTTCAAATTTTATTTTTAATAATAAAACATTGAAATAATTAATATTAATTTTTCAGTTTAATATTAATATAAACTTACATTAACTTTTTATTTGAATTTTTAAATAAACCAAGATTAAGTTTTAATTTTAATTTATTTTAATAGAAATCAATATTATATTTTTATTTTAAATTATTATTTTATAAAAAAAATTAACTTTCAGATTTTATTTAAATATTTAAAAATTTATTAAACATATTTTTTGATTGAATTAAATATGGATTTTGATTTTTTTTTTTTGATTATTGCTTATAAGTTTTGCCTGTTCAACGAGGCTGATATATATGAACTTTTTTTTTATTTTTTATGATGCGTAGCTCTTTATTTTGGAGCTTGCGTCTTTTGAGTATTGTCTCACGTATTGAGTTGAACATTTCATTTATAACCTTGCTGGTTGATTTCTATTCAAACAACAACACATATTGGTGCATATATTTTTGCCCTTTTCAATACTCTCTCTCTCTCTCTCTCTCTGCATGAATACAACAACTCACTCAATTCTCATCCTGGTATGATAGGTCTACACAACAAGTCAGTCACTCATGAATTGATGGTGGTGTGAAATATTATGTAGAAGAAAACACAAAGAAAATGAATATGAAGGCCTTTGGGAGTCAGCACAACTGAAAAATTCTGATTTTGGCACCTTTTTTTTTCTTTTCTTTTTTCCTTCCAAACTGAATTTGTTACTTAAGTTCCATCCATTTGGATGGAGTTTTAAAGGCGGGGACAAAACTTGATGACTTTTGAATACTTAGGCCTCGTTTGGTTTATGTGTTTGGGCTGGTTTGGTTTATGTATTTGGGCTGGTTTAGAATTTTTATCCAGCCCAAACCAATGTTTGCTTTGAGTGTTTGAAGCCCGGTTTTCGTATTGGGCCCGGATACAAAATCAGTTTTAACCTATGCTAAAATGGGCTTTTAAGAAGGTTTCTAAACCCCAAAAAAAGGTGGGTTCCTAAACCCACAAATGAAGCCCAACAGTAATTTTGTGTGAACTTCCCAAATAGCCCCTACTGTTCATGAGTAAAAGACCAGAAAACCCTTTATCATCAAATTAATTACAAATCTGTCATTGCCACTTTCAAATTGGGGATTTTGCATTTGATGAACCCTAATCCCATTCCAAAATCCAAATCGTCGACCTGTTCTCAACCATGTCCTAGCCGACTTCGCGCTTCATCTTCCCACTTCACGTGTATCCACCTACATTCCCGGTTGCTCATCAAACCTGGTCGAATTAGTCGGTCATATTCCAAAATTGTTCATAGAAGAAGGTCAGCGACGTTTTGCGTCGACTTGAAAATTCCAAAGGTCGCGACTTAGTCTATCACTGAAGTGCTCCGAAGTCGCGATCAACAACACTCAGCCTTCTGCATCTTTCAAGGTCAGTTAGATATCCGAGAAAACTTGTTTTTGCTATTTGAAATACATATGTGTGCTCCGTGAGTGCGAAGTGCTATTTTAGACGAAAATGTATATATTTTCGAATGGGATTTGTTGAAATATGTCCCCAATCCCAGTACATTGTTTGGGTTTAAAATTTATATGATGATTTGAGGGTTTTACAGTGAATTGTAAAAGATGAAAGCCTTGAAGTTTCAAACTTTTATGATTTCGAGAAACTGATAGTTCAATCTCTTTGTGTTTGTGATATGTTTTGTTAATGCGTCAGCCATAAACATTGAGTGTGGAGCCTACTTATTTTAGGTTTTTCCCAAAGAGTTTCATCACTGTTCAAATGTATTGAAACTGTGTGAACTAGACAGAATCAAATCAAGCATAAACTTGAAGCCTTTTTATTGTTGTATTGACTGCACTTCAGTTTCTATTGTTGTTCTATGCACACTCCCCCTTCCTAATGTGTTGGCCTTTGGCTTAGGTAAATTTACCTGCTTTGGCCTTTGGCTTGGCACTTTATTGTGCTTTTATAAGTGTTTACTATCTCATTTGTTATGTGTAATTTTATTTATGCTGAAAAATTGCTGAAATCATGCTTCTATTTATGATACTGTTCATCTATTATGACTGTGAGCTGAATGGTGGTGAACTTTGTTAATTATGCCTGTTTTTAAGTCTCATTTAAGGAATATGAGAAGATATATGTACACTCTTCTGGTAGTCTTTAAGTCTTGAAGAAATGCTATAATTGTAGTGTTGCTAGATCATATAATTTTGTATGTTTCTACAATAAGTTTGTGTCAATTTAAGTGGACATTATGTTAGTATGGTTAGGTCAAGGTACTGTATGAATAGCATTAGGGGATGTCTCGGTATACTTCATGTTGTCATGGTTTTTGTCTTAACCCTCAATAGTCTTGATTCCATGGTTATTGTTACTCACACATGCATCATATTCTCTGTGAATTATCTCCTATTCAGTTTTCTTTTTCGGGCATGAACTTGTGTTTTTCTTCTCATTATTGTCCGTCGAATCATCAGTTTACTCCAAGGAAAAGTGGGACGCTTCAGAAAAATGAGATTGTTTTCATATCTCCCACTGGAGAAGAGATCAAGAATAAGAGACAATTGGACCAGTACCTCAAATCTCATCCTGGAGGATCTGCTGTCTCAGAATTTGACTGGAGTACAGGTATTTAATTTAGTGATAATCATAATAAATAATGAAATTATAAACAACAACAATATATACTAATTAATTAATAATTTTAAAAAAAAAACAAAGGATGATGAGGAGGAGGGCATCATGTAAGGATGCGGTGTGGCACATGCAGGGTGGGGCCCATCCCTACGTGGGCCCACACGATCGTTTATTTAATTAATATTGGAATAATTTATGGCTCTTAAACCCAGCAAGAGACAATTTTCTCATGATTTTCAAGATTTTGTAAAATCATGTTTTTATTTGCTATTTTACTCTACTGTTATTTCACCCACGCAATGCATAGTGTATTATTAATTGTGATAATATATATAATTTATAATAATATAATGAATTTTTATAAATTAAAAGATTATTCATATCATCTTTTATTATTTCAAAACATGTATAATATATAAATGCATTTTTCATATTTTTATTGTTTTTTAAAGTTATATTTTATAATTTTAGGTATAAAGTAGAGTTTTAACTGAAAATAGTAAAGTTTTGATTGAATTAAGTTTTACAATACATGTAAGAGTTTGAATATGTAGTGTAGATGATGATGATGATCGTTACTATCATATAAGTAAATGACATTATAAAAAATAAATTGTAAAAATGTACAATTTATAGTTTATTTAAATGCAATTGAATTAATTTCTAATCTATTAATATATTGATATAATTGAAAGAGTTTATTATCCAAATTGTCCAGTAAATTAGGTGGTCTGACAATTTAGTACTTTAAAATTTTGAACTAACAATTTAGGACTTTAATTTTTCGGGTTTCGTGAATTTTCCCCAATTTCAATCCAAATGGCCAAGTTACGCCCAAATCACACGTGAAACCCTATTTGGGCTAAATAATATATATATATATATATATATATATATAGATTATTTATAGATTATATATAAATAATCTATATATATATTAAAGACATTTTTTTTTCTTTTGTAATAATGTATTCCTTATCAAGAAAGATATGTTTATTTTCTTTTATTTTTTATATTTTTATTATAAAAATGGATAGCTTATCAAGAAAGTCATGTATTTTTTATTTTCTTTATATTTTTCTATGATAAGACATTTTTAGGAGAAAAAAATGAAAAATCAGTAAATTTTACTAATCCTCCTCTGTTTATATATAGTATAGGAGTAACAATTGTGTGCACCAATTGCATGGTGCAATTGGGCATGAGTTGGATTCGACCATGATTTGTGCTAAAATTATATATAATTTTTTTTAAGTCATCTGGTAACTTTTATGTTATATTAGTATAACATTTATGTTATGTTAGTATAACTTTTATGTATAAATATCATAACATTTAAGTGATATTATTTATACTTTTCTTTCAACATAAAAAATTCATGTAATTTAGTTATACTTTTATGTCGTATTAACATAATCTTTATGTACAAATATCATAACTTTTAAGAGATATTGCTACTTTTCTATCAACATAAAAATTCATATAGTATAATTGTACCTATGTTATAATAATTTAACATTTATGTTATATTTGTATAACATTTATGTACAAATATGAAATATCATAACTTTTATGTAGTACTTTAACTTTAAAAAGACATATAATGGTTAAAGAATTTATTACTTTTTTTGCCCTATAACTTAGGGGGTCTAGCACTTTTGGACAAAAAATTTTCAGGCTGACAATTTAGGACATTAAGTTGTTGGGCCTCGTCAATTTTGCTTAATTTCAACCCGAATCGTTCAATTAGGCTGAAATCACACGTGAAACGCATGTGATGCCCTTAATTTCGAACTTTTCAGCTCAAATTGCTGATTTGGCTTTTATGTGTAATAAAATTATATATGTGGCAATCCAAGTGGTATTAAAATTTACATGTCATTGTGCCACATAGAATTAAGGAAAATATAAAATAAAAATCTTAAAATTGCAATTAATAAAAATAGACAAATAAATAAATAAAAATAAAATAAAAATCAAAAAAATCAAATTTCCATTCAAATGCATAAATTTTTTAATTTTATTTATTTTTTGAATAAAAAAATAAAAAAATTATGGATTCTTTATCTTCCTCTCCAGTCCACCCCCAATTTCTCCACTCCGACCACCGTCACTGACCGTGCCGCCGCAGTGATTGCATCAAAATCAACAACCATTTCCTACAAATTGTTGCCCTGTGTAAGAATGAGAATTTGACGATAGATTGATTCCATTGGCATTCTCTGAATTACTGATTAACATAAAGAGAAATCTCTGCAAATATCTAGGTTTTCTCTTCTCTAAATCTCTGCAAATTCCTGGGTTTTCTGAGTCAAAATCATAATAATATTAAGCATAAAGAGAAAGGGGCTGAGTTCAAGGGAGAAGAAAAGAGATGATTCCATCAATGGCTTCCATGTGAGAGTTGACAAACCGACAAGCAAGTTGTTGATCGGTCCCGATTGGAAGCAGAGGGAGAGGCACGACGGCGCTGATAAGAGAGCAGCGCGGTGCTGCGGTGTTGGAGATGGGAATCACGCAGGGGTTGACGGAGGGGCTCGAGTATCACACGGTGCTGCAGGTGGTGGTTCGGCGGCGTGCTCGAGATATGTGATGGAGGAAGAAGATGAATTTGGGCGTGACGAAGAAGATGAATTTTCAAATTTTAATTTTCTGTTTTATTATTATTATTTTTTTAATTTTCTGTTTTTTTTTGTATTGTGAATTTTCATTTTTTAATTTTCTGTTTTTTTTTTGTAATATCTAATTTCCAGTTTTTATTTTTTAAAATTTTCTGTTTTTAGACTTATGTGACAAGATGATGTGTAAATTTAATGTCAAATGGATGCCACTTGTATTATTATGTCACACATAAACAAAATTAGCCCGAAAAGTCCAATTTGGCAAACTCACGTGCGACTCACGTGCAATTTTAGCCCAAATAAGCGATTCAAGCTAAAATTAGACAAAATTTGCGAAGCCCGACAACTTATTATCCTAAATTGCCAGCCCGAAAAATTAATGTCCTAAATTGTGGACCCCCTAAGTTACAAGGCAAAAAAAAAAAAAAAACTCAAGGTTAAATTATTATAATATAAAAATTAAATTATTATAATATAAAAGTTTAAAAGATATTATGTGTCTATAATATAATATAAATATTAAACTAACATAACATAAAAGTTACACGAACATAATATAAATATTATGTGAATATAATATAAAAATTACAACAAAAAAGTTACACAAACTTAATATAAAGGTTATGCGCACGGGATCAAAGTGTGGGCGTGGACATGCGAGCATGTGAAAGTACGTGCGGATGTGTGAGTTGCCTGTGAAACGTGTAAAACTCATCTTTAAGTTGGGTGACCAAAATTGCACAGATCTTAACTCGTGCATCTGGTGCAGGGAAATATCTGTGATGGTGTAGATAATTCTCAATGAAAAACTCTTTAAAAAGAATTCTCCACTGTTCACAATGGATTTTACTATTCGTTTTACTCACACCTTCTAAAAGAAGAATACATCCTTTTTATAATTAAAAACAAAAAAGTGTAATCATGTTGATAATTTGATTATAAAAACATAGATTTTTTCTTTTTTGAAATGAATGAAATATATGAAAAAAAAAAAAGATTTTACCACTATTGAAAAACACGTAAAGGATCATGGATGTAATGGACAAAGGCACTGCTGCCATGGCTAGTGTTTTTGGAGAAATATGAACTTCTGTATTGATTATAAAAATGTGAAAAAAGTACAGATTTACAAAGGACGAGCTGCCAATATATACATGCTAATCCTAATTGATTCTCCAACAATGAAGGAAAGAATTTACACAAAATACCAAAGATACAACCTACAAATAAGGCAACTGAATAACCTCAAACTCTAATCAAGATGATAACAAATCTTCCTTGTTTTTAGTCTTGATCTGTTGCCTCTCCTCCATATCTTTCCAGTGCAATCCATGCATGTCATTCATACATGTATTTTGATATTCCCGCTCAAGATTGGAGTAGATATTGTGGACTCCAACCTTGCTCATTAAGGACCGAAGTTGTGGAGAAGGAACACCTTTAGTAAACATATCTGCCAACTGCCCTTTGGATGAAATGTGAAACAACTTGACAGTACCATCTTGAACCCTCTCCTTAACAACATGACAATCGATTTCTATATGCTTGGTTCTCTCATGATAAATTGGATTTGATGCAATGTGTAAGACAACCTTATTATCACAATATAATAATGCTGAACTAGTATGATCATACCCCATATCAAGCAACAATCTTTTCAACCATACAACTTCACATACTGTGGATGCCATAGATCGATATTCAGTTTCAGTTGATGATCTAGAAATGGTCTGCTGCTTCTTTGACTTCCATGAGATCAATGAGTCACCTAAGAAGACATAGTAATCTGTTATTGACCTTCTAGAATCAATGCATGCCGCCCAATCTGCATCACATAAGGCTCTAATATTCATAGTATTAGAAGCACTGAAAAACAGTCCTTGGCCAAGAGCATTCTTCAGATAATTCACCACTCTAAGTGCAGCCTATAGGTGTAAATCTCTTGGTGTCTCCAAAAACTGACTCAGAGTATTAACAACATATGATATGTCTAGTCTAGTAATAGTGAGGTAAAGTAATCTCCCAATCAATCTCCTATAAACTGTAGGATTATCCAAGATATTCCTCCTTTCCCCAAAGAGTTTCAGATTAGGATCAATAGGAGTTGATAGTGGTTTTGCACCGAGTAAACCACAATCTGTAATAATTTCTAAGACATATTGCTTCTGATTGATGGTGACACCAGTCTTGTTCCTGGCAATCTCAATACCTAGGAAGTATTTGAGGGAGCCTAAATCCTTGAGCTTGAAGTGTTTCTGCAGATAGCTTTTAATAGAAGCAATCTCATTCTCATCATTTCCAGTAATCACAATATCATCCACATAAAGTAGAAGCAAGGTGATGGAACCAGGTGATTTTTTGATAAAGAGGGAATAGTCAGTTGTGGACTGGATGAAACCCTGTTGTGCAATCACTAAGTTGAACTTTTGATTCCATTGTTTGGATGCCTGTTTCAATCCATAGAAGGATTTATGCAATTTGCAAACCAAATTCTGATGACCAGGGGGCTTAAAACTAAGTGGAGGCTGCATGTATACCTCCTCCTCCAACTCTCCATAAAGGAAAGCATTATTGACATCCAACTGATACAAATTCCATCCTTTACTAGCTGCAATGCTGAGTAAACATCTCACTGTTGTAATCTTAGCAACTGGGGAGAAAGTGTGAAAGAAATCAAGTCCTTCTCTTTGAGTATATCCATTTGCCACTAATCTGGCTTTATACATTTCAATCTCTCCATTTACCTTATGTTTGATCTTGTATACCCATTTAGATCCAACAACTGTCTTGCCAGGTGGTAAAGGAACCAAAGACCATGTGTTGTTTTCAAGAGCCTGAATCTCAGCACTCATAACTTCCCTCTATTGGGGACAAGACACTGCTTCCTCATAGTTCTTAGGTTTTATGGTGTAGGCTAAGGCTAGGACATATTTCAAGTAGGAATGAGAGAGATGTTTGAATGAAAGGTAGTGGCTTAGATCATATGGTGTACTTTCACTAGTGGGAACATATGAGGAAGGATTAGATGTAGTGAAGCTACCAGCAAGCCTATATTGGAAGTCCTTGAGATATGAGAGAGGTTGTCTCACTATCAGATCTTCTAAGAGTAACATGAAGTGTAGGATCGAGTGGTGAGATATTTTGGGATGATGATTCATGATCTGAGGATGATTGGATGTTATCTGGCAAAAGAGAATTTTGTGATGATTGTATGAGAGATGGTGTGACTAGTGATGTAGGAGAATTTGATGGTGGTTCAGGAGTTATGGGAGCATGATCAGTTGATGTGTGAGATGAAATATCCTCCAATGGATGTACTGGAGTATTCAGATCAGTGTAATAGGGTGAAGGGATCACAGTGGTAGCTGAAATGTTACCAAAAAGGAATTCAGTTTCATGAAACACCACATTTCTGGAGATGAGGACCTTGTGATTTTCAACATCATACATTTTATACCCCTTAATGCCATCAGGATATCCTAGAAAGATGCATTTGTAGGCTCTCTTAAAAAATTTGTGAGGTCTAGAACTGGTTGGTATAGTAGCATAACAAAGACACCCAAAGGTTCTGAGATGATCATATGTTGGTTGTTTGGAGTATAGGATTGAGAATGGTGAGTTGTTTTGCAGGTTAGGGGTAGGTGTTCTGTTGATCAAATGAGCTGCTGTCAAGATACATTCCCCCCAAAATTTTATAGGTAATTTGGCTTGGAATCTCAATGATCTGGCCACATTGAGTAGGTGTCTATGTTTTCTCTCCACTACTGAGTTTTGTTGTGGTGTATAGGCACAACTTTGTTGGTGAAGAATACCATTTTGGGTGAAGAAATCAGTAAGATAGAATTCTTTGCCTTGGTCAGATCTTATGGCCTTTATTTTTGTGTTGAATTGATTCAAGACAAATTAGTAAAATGATTTTAGGAACTTGCTGGTTTGGTGTTTATGTTTCATCAGATATATCCAGGTAAAACGACTATGATCATCCACAACAGTGAGAAAATAATGTGAGCCATTAAGAGAAGGATATGAGAAAAGGCCCCAAACATCCACATGTATTAATTCAAAACAAGAATTCACAAAGTTAGACTCATTCTTAAATGGCATAATGTGTTGCTTAGCTTTGGGACAAACATCACATGAAATTGTGTCAAAAGAACTAGGAATCTAAGATTAGCTAAGTGTAACAAGCTCATTCTAGCATTGGATGGGTGTCCCATTCTTTGGTGCCATAACAAGGATTGGCTGGTGGTAGTGTTGGCTTGAATGATATGTTGTTTCGGTGAAGGAAAATGATCATATTTGAGATGATACAGGCCATGCTTAGCTTCAGCTATCCCAATCCTCTTCAAGGTTCTTTGTTCCTGTATCATGCAAGATTTGACAGAAAAGGTAAATGAGCAATTGAGTTGGCTGACAAGCTTATGCACTGAGAGTAAGTTAAAGGAAAAATCAGGAACACAAAGTACATGATCAAGTGTGATATAAGAGTTGAGATGGACAGATCCTATGTGGCTAGCACTAAGACTTTTGCCATTTGGTAACCTGACTTGGATATTGTGTAAGGGGGTACAATGAGTATATAGTGTGGAATCATAGATCACATGATCAGTGGCTCCAGAATCAAGGATCCATGATCCATTTGTTTCAAATGAGCATGTGAGAGTACAGTGGGTGGTAGGATTACTTGATGCGTTTTGATGATTATAAGAGAGGTCAGAGTGGTTTGAACCATGAGTAGACAGTGTATTGCTCCCTTGAAGAAGTGCCATGAGATGCTGAACCTGTTCCTGGGAGAATGAAGACATCTTCTGATCTGCACCTTCTTCTCCAGCCACCTGATTTGTCATATGAGAGTTATATCTACCTGTACCATTCTGATTATGTGGTTTGAATTTAGAGAATTTATGGCCTGGGGGATAACCATAAATCTCATAACAATTCTCCACTATATGATTGGTTTTTCCATATTTGCTGCATTCTCTCTTAGGCTTATTTCCTCCTCTTGCATTCTAGGACTTTGAATCTCCTCTTGGGTTCCCCTTTGAAACATTTTGTCCTCATTGTACAACAGCATTCACCTTTGCTGAGTTTTCTCCTTTGGTAGTCATGGTAGCAGACTCCATAGGTGTATGAATGATTGAGGAAAGCTCATTATTGGATTCCTCTTGTACAGCTAAACTAAACACACTGTCAAGATCAGACAGAGGATCTTTGAGCAGTACCTGATTTCTGAGTGATGTATATGACTCATCTAGACCCATGAGGAATTGCATCACCTTCCTAGTTTCACTTCTTTTATTCATTGTGGAAAGGGCACCATAGTCAGCAGCACTACATGTGCAGGGTTCTTCATACACAGCAATTTCATCCCAAATTGATTTCAATTTGGCAAAATAGAGACTGATAGCAACACCCTCTTGTTTAGTGCTTATCATTTTTTGTTCCAACATAAAAATCCGATTATTGCTGGAACGTGAGAATCTCCTCTTCAATTCTTTCTAAACTTGAGCACCAGATTCAGAATAGAGGGTGTAATTAGAGATGTCTGGTGACAGACAATTTGTGATCCATGCAATGACCATGTGGTTGCATCTGATCCAACTTGAATAAGTAGGATCTGTGGTTATAGGACATGGTATTGTACCATCGATGAACCCCAATTTGTTCTTTGTTGAAAGTGCCACATACATGGTGCGGCTCCATGTATGATAGTTGTTTGAAGTGAGAGGTTGGTTAACTAATATCTGTCCTAGATTCTCTCCATGACTGAGGAAGAGTGGATTACTCTGATCATCGGCTGGAATGGGTTTTGTCTGGGAGTCGCTAAAAAAAAAAGAGTTTTAGTGGCAACATTTTTTGTCACTATATGCAGAAATGTCGTCACGACATAGTGACAACATTTCTGCATATAGTGACAGAATATGTTGCCATTAAAACTCTTTTTTTTTTGTAGTGCTTGTTTCTATCATGGTGAAGCGGAAGTGTGAAGATTAACTGGAGAGACAGTGAAATGTGTATCTCACTGCTCTGATACCATATTGAAAAACACGTAAAGGATCATGGATGTAATGGACAAAGGCACTGCTGCCATGGCTAGTGTTTTTGGAGAAATATGAACTTCTGTATTGATTATAAAAATGTGAAAAAAGTACAGATTTACAAAGGACGAGCTGCCAATATATACATGCTAATCCTAACTGATTCTCCAACAATCAAGGAAAGAATTTACACAAAATACCGAAGATACAACCTACAAATAAGGCAACTGAATAACCTCAGACTCTAATCAAGATGATAACAAATCTTCCTTGTTTTTAGTCTTGATCTATTGCCTCTCTTCCATATCTTTCCAGTGCAATCCATGCACGCCATTCATACATGTATTTTGATAATTAGTAATCTAATTTCATTTTCTTTAAGTGTGGGCCAGAATTAGGTGGATTCCTTGGGCGGATGTGCACAATTAAGTTAAAATCGAATTAAAAGAACGAACTGAATCGAAATACTAAATTCGATTTGATTTTTTTAAAATTCGGTTTGATTTTGATTTTGATTTTTGAATAATTCAATTAATTCGGTTTGGTTTGGTTTTGAGTGAATAATAACCAAAATAACCGAACCGAAATATATATCATATAAATATATTTTATATATTTTTATAAATATATATCATGTAAATATCTATTTATAAAAAAATACCCTACCTACATATATTATATATATCATTTCCACTTCAACATTTTACATCCTGACTATGGTGAATTATGCATTGAAGACATTGTAGTTTGTTTTGCTACTTATGTCTGAAATTTAGTCTTATTTTAGATTTTGATTTTATTTTATTTTGTTACTTTGTTCCAAATTAGACTTTAATGGTTGGACCGTTGGAGTATTTATTTTATTTAAGAATTGTATCTTAATCACTAATTTTTGACTTATGAGAAATGAGAATGAATGTAAATTTCGATTTTGTACCGAACCGACTATTTTGGTTCGGTTTCAAATCGGTTTTCATCTTAATTCGGTTCGGTTTCAAATTGGTTTTCATCTCAATTCGGTTCGATTTGGTTTTTTCGTATACGAATTTCGATTAATTAGATTTTGTTAATTCGGTTTGGTTCATTAGTCGAACCGACTGATGCACACCCCTATCAAAGATCGTGACATAATACATGGTTTGGACATGTATATATACCATAAGACTTTTATGTTACACAAAAATTTAAAATTCTATTTTTCATTTCTTTGATAAATGTATTTTTATTTGTTTCAAACATCAGAATTTCAAGCCAAAAATAAAATAAACTAATTTAATATAAATAAATTTATTTAATTTAAATTTCAAATTTTATTTTTAATAATAAAACATTGAAATAATTAATATTAATTTTAATATAAACTTACATTAACTTTGTATTTGAATTTTTAAATAAACCAAGATTAAATTTTAATTTTAAATTATTATTTTATAAAAAAATTAACTTTCAGATTTTATTTAAATATTAAAAAATTTATTAAACATATTTTTAGATTGAATTAAATATGGATTTGGAATTTTCTTTTTTTGATTATTGCTTATAAGTTTTGCCTGTTCAACGAGGCTGATATATATATATATATATATATATATATATATATATATATATATATATATATATATATATATAATGATGCGTAGCTCTTTATTTTGGAACTTGCGTCTTTTGTGTATTGTCTCACGTATTGAGTTGAACATTTCATTTATAACCTTGCTGGTTGATTTCTATTCAAACAACACCACATATTGGTGCATATATTTTTGCCCTTTTCAATAATCTCTCTCTCTCTCTCTGTGAATACAACAACTCACTCAATTCTCTTCCTGGTATGATAGGTCTACACAACAAGTCAGTCACTCAATTGATGGTGGTGTGAAAATTGAGTAGAAGAAAAGTAAAATTGGTGAAAAACAAAGAAAATGAATATGAAGGCCTTTGGGAGTCAGCACAACTGAAAAATTTCTGATTTTGGCACCTTTTTATTTTTCCTTCCAAACTGAATTTGTTACTTGAGTTCCATCCATTTGGATGGAGTTTTAAAGGCGGGGACAAAACTTGATGACTTTTGAATACTTAGAGGACTACTTACAATAAGGTGGTTGATGTGTCATTATTAACATATATTTCATCATCTTAATTACTTTTGATTTTAGTCTATTCATGTTTAAATGCTTGATTCTAATTCTTATATGTAGGAATAGATTTATGTGGGATTGAAGTAAAATGGATCTTAAAACTGGATTTTGGGTTTTAATTGTAAAGATGGGCTTGATGGAGAATATAAGTTGGGCTAATGGATAAAGAAGACCCAAGAAGATTTTAATTCAATTTAACTCTTATTTTTGCTGAAATTACCGATGGAATGTCCGTTGGTATTGTAAAAAATTATTATCTGTTGGTATTTCAGTTGCAAAACCATAAATTTAGGGTATTCCTTAACGATACCTTTATTTTGATGATTTTTCTCCAATAATCTAAATTTTATTACTGTTATATTATATTAATAATCATAACATACAATTTGCATAATGTTGTTATATTATATTAATTACATATATACATGTGTATGTAGTAACAATTAGTCTCGAGCTATAGATTTAATTAATTATATATATTTTAATCTAATAAATGTATATAACTTATAATTTTATTAGATACTTATCCGACAACCGTAAATGACATTATATAGTTATAGGCTATATTATTTATGTAATTCGAACGATCAATTTTACATATATGTGTTCAATTTTTGTGAGACGGTCTCACTCAAAACTTTACCTAATTAAGAAAATAATTATTACTTTGTTAGTGATATGACATATTAGGGATACAATAACATGTACATAAAATGATATTTATATATGGAATATATATACACACACAAAAACATTTTAGAGTAAGTCTCTTGTGAGACCGTCTCACGAAAATTTAATACATTACGTGAGACGGGTCAACCCACAACCCACTTACCCACCATCCAAACCCTACAATTCATATGTTGTTTGTGGGTGATGGGGCTCCGTCTCACGGAAACTATCCGTGAGACCGTCTCACATGAGTTTTTGCGAACATTTTAAATGATTATCACAAATAGTGTGTGTATTCATTTTATTAATGTCATAATATAGATGAATATTAGATGAAAAAACATATGCATATGTACAAGGAACGATATTAATTCATTTTTTATCCTTCATAAAAAACTCATATAATTAGCAAATAAGTTTCAATTGATTTTAATAAATTAAATATAAGTATGAGGAACAATATTAATTTGTTTCTTATCCTTCTTAAAAAACACAAAATTTTTTTAAAAAAAGTTTCAACTAATTTAAATAAATTAAATGAGCATTTATATAAACGTATGTGTACGTACTTACAATAACATTCCTCCAAGGACAAGGAATATTAATTCGTTTCTTTTCCTTCATCAAATTATATTAGTTTGTTTTATAGATAACTGGATTGTTCTACTTTCCAGCTTCACCAAATTATATTAGTTTATTCATAAATACTTGATTGTTCTACTTGAATATTAGATGAAAAAACATATGAATATACAATTATGTGTACTGTACATTACAAACTTTTTGTGTTCTAAGATACATGAATTGGAAAAAGAAAAACCCCAAATGGTAAACATTATATATGTTGCATAATATAAGTATGAGCCTCCATATTTTTTTGTTGTGGTAGTGGAAAATGAATATCACACATAATCAATATTTCAGATGAATTGCATAAGTTGCTTACTTGATCTTATTAAACGGAAAAGAAAAATCGATTATATAACTTATGAACCTTCTCGCTTTAACCTCATTTGGAATATTGGATAACCTAGGAAGTATATACTTGCAAAATTAGAGCGCAAGTAATGATCTACTAAAATCTCCCTTGTTTGGTTTCTAATGAAAATGGGCCAATCATTTTAAATTATATTTCGAATGAAGATATCATTAATTAAGAATCTCACATGGAAGTTCTAAATATAAATCCATATGCAAAATTTGACCAAGACATCCACTTGGTACATGAACTCATGTAAAGAATGACCAACATCAATTCGAAAAAATATACATACACAAAGCTACATATGAAAAAGTCTTTATTTAATTTCCCTTTTATTTATTATACATATATTTTAATTTAACGGCTCAAGATCAACAAACAAAAAGTATAATAGATGTATAGATTAACATTTATAACATTTATTAACAAATAATTGTATTCATGAGATACACTGAATTGCTGGCTGGTCTTGACGATGCTAAGGACATCATTAAATATTAATTATTATAATATATAGTCCACAGTTGGCGACAGCTAAGTTTGCTAATACTATTCATGAGATACATTGAATTGTTGGCTGATCTTGACGATCATTAATTATTATAATATTTAGTCCATAGCTGGCGACAGCTAGTTCTTCAGTTTTGTCAGTAATATATCATTGATTGATGCAAGTTGTAATGCATCTTGGATTGGAAGCCATTGTTTGATCATTTCATCAGTACAAAAGTGTAATCTGAATTTGAGGGGAAATTAGAGAGAGATTCAATGGCGGCTTTTGCTGCTGTGAATTCTGTGGGTCTGCGGACAGCTAACATTATAAAACGTTATGGTCTCGTGATTGCGGACGATTATCCCATCCTTATGGAAATGATAGAAATTGCAAACAAGGAGTTGGCATCCTTCAAAGAATTTGTGGAAAGATTGGATATGAGCAGCAGGATGAGGATGAGTGCTTCGCTTCGACGAATTCCAGAGGCAACGAATCGATATGATGAAGCACTTTCATCCTACCTTGATGTTAATTCGTATTCGGATCTACACTCTAGAGATATCGAGGGTTTCAAGCAAGAAACTCATTCCTTGATAGACACATTGAAGAAGACGAAGGAGGAGTATCTGAAACTAGATACTCATCATTTGCCTGATCAAGATGAAGCTGTTGATTCTGGTGGAAACAAGTCAACGATGGTTGGATTATGTGATACGTATAGTCAACTCAAAAAATACCTTACTTATTACTGGCTGGATAGTATGGTAGTCTCACTTGTTGGGATGGCAGGCATTGGCAAGACCCTTCTGGCTAAGAAAGTTTTTGAAGATTTGGATATCTTGGAATGGTTTGACTGTCATGCTTGGGTGACAGTGGGCAGAAAGTATCAATTAAAAGAAATTACTCAAACCATTCAAGCTCAGCTAGACATTGGTGCGCACAATATGCTCGAGAGAGGTTGCTTGAGAGAAAGTTTGATGGGTAAGCGATGCTTCATCGTGTTGGATGATGTATGGGATATTGAGCTGGTCAAACATTACATGGAAACCTTATTTCCAGACAAGGAAAATGGAAGTCGAGTCTTGCTTACAACTAGGATTCATCACGAGTACTCTTTTCCTTGTAATACCATTGAAATGCGCTTGCTAAATAAACAAGAAAGTTGGCATCTTTTGTGTGAAAAAGTTTTTTCTCAAAAATCATGCCCTCCTGAACTTGAGGAAGCAGGAAAGAAGATTGCCGAGAAGTGTGATGGTCTTCCTCTTACAATTGTCACAGTTGCCGACCTCCTATCGAAGGCCGAAAAGACACCAGGAGCACTCTGGATTGAGGTATCAACACATAAGAAACATCACATTTTAATTGATGCATATGATGAAATAATAAAGGTACTATATCCAAGCTATGACAATTTACATGAAGATTCGAAATTGTGTTTTCTTTATATGGCAGTTTTTCCACAAAATTATGAGATTTTCAAATCCAAACTCATTAGTCTGTGGATTGTTGAGAAACTCGTTGAGAAAGATTCTTTCCTATCTTTAGAAAAATATGGAGTAGAATTCATAAAGTATTTTACTTTGCATAATATTGTTATGGTCTCCCAGAAAAGCACCCTATTTGATGATTATCTAAATCCGAGAATAAAAGCATGTGCCCTTCATTCTTCTTGGTGGCACTTCTGCTACAAAGAAGCTAAGAAGAGTAAATTTTTTCATGTTTTGGATAGTGATAGAGATGCTTTAGGAGAAGTTATTGAAAGTCAGAGGAGGTTGACCATCCACAACAATACTTTGTTTGGAGTTAAAGTTGTGCATAATGCAATTGAGAAAAATTGTGCATCCACTACCCACTCTCTCCTATGTTTAGGTCCATATCACCAGTATCCGGTGCCAATATGTTTCGGTTTAAAGTTGCTCAAAAAACTTGATGCTCTTCACATCCGTTTTTACGAGTTCCCTTTGGAAATACTAAATTTGGTTAAGTTAAGATATCTTGCTCTCACATGCAACGCAAGTCTGCCTCGTTCCATATCCAAACTTTGGAAACTTCAGTACTTAATTGTTCATCGACATTTGAACATTAAATTTCCAATTCAATCATACTTTCCTGATGAAATATGGGATCTGAAAAGGTTGAAACATCTTCATGTAACGAGCAACGATCTGCCAGATGTTCTTGGTACTTTTTTGCCGAACCTCTTAACACTATCAGATGTGAGCGTTAACAGTTGTACAAATGGTGTTTTTGGAAGAATCCCTAATTTGAAAAAGTTAGGAATTCGAATTGATTTGATTCCTGATGCAGTAGAGTCATTGTGTTGCTTCGATCATGTTTCAAATCTGAGTAAACTAGAATCACTTAAATGTGTCATTGTAAATCCTACATTCAATTTTGAGGTTGTTGCACCATTTGTTCCTCTTTCAGTGTTCCCCTTAAATCTGAAAAAACTGCATTTGAGTGGGTTGGGCTGTTGTTGGAAAGAAATGAGCACGATTTCTTCACTTCCAAATCTTGAAGTGCTCAAACTACGAAGTAATGCCTTCCGAGGGCCAAAATGGATAATAGAAGATAATGAATTCCCGAAGCTTTACTTTCTTTTAATGGAAGACATGGATCTAGTGCAATTGAAGGGGAAAAATGAGAGCTTCAAATGTCTTAGAAAAGTAAGCATAAAGCATTGCTACAAATTGAGAAAGCTCCGATGGAGAAGTAAGTATGCATTGGCTACAGATATTGAAGTAGTTTACTGCAACCCTCAAGTTGAAAAGGAAATACAAAAGAGTGCAATACATTCAGGTGAAGATCCAAACCTGATTTCGATCAATTCTGATTGGAACTCATGAGTGGCAACTTACAGCTCGAGGTTAGTAATTTATTTTTATGATTTAATTGTTGAATGAGAAGGCTTTTTTCTCTTCATATTTTGTACATATATAAAATGGTGCTTAACTGGACTAATAAATTGATGTAACAACCTTTTGTCCAGGAGGAGACAAAGAGAAGTAGGTATTGAAGATGTTGTTCAAGTGTTGAGATCAAGCATTGGAGAAAGATTACTGCAGATTATATATATTTGTTGAAATTGGGAATTCATTTAGTGTGACGTTTCAGAATGATTTGATGCTATTATCATGTACTGGATGATTACATTTATATCTTTTGGATTATTTTTTCTTTGTATTTTATCTTATTTGTATGAAAAGTTGCATGCTTTATTGGTCCACCAACTGCAAATTTCATCATTTTATTTGAGTTTTAATGAAAAATATAAATATTTTTCGTTTATTCTTTTGGTTCCACTGCTTTAACTCCTGAGTTGAGAGGGCTTAGAGCATGGAAAAGGATATGATTTTTGAATTGAATGCAGTAAAGAAGAAACATAGTAGTGTAGTTCATAGCATCTCAATTGTAATTGCTTTGATGTTGTGTGTAATGGCAGTGTTGATAAGCAAAGTAGGAAAAGAAAGCAAAAACTATGAGTTTTTGCAACTTGTGTAATATGAGATTAATTTAACCACTAATATGAAGAAAATTTAAGAGAGAATATAGAAATTAAAGAAGATGAGAATTCCCTTTTGAAACATTGCAAGTATATATTGAGGTATTTTCACTTGCAAATAATTTGAATTCTGGTGCATCTAATACATATCCTCTTCTTCAAGTCACAAACTATCTTGACAGCAAGACCACTCTAAATCAATCTAACACAACCAATAAAACTACGAAAAAAACACAGATTAAGGTTGGACCAACCTGTTGCCATCAAATATCGGCTACTGCCCCAAAACGAAGGCGTATATCTCATCCCAATTGGAGACGGTATAAAGAATATTAGACCTTCCTTTGCAGTTTAAGGTGCCAGTTTCTGCAAGCTCTTTCTGTTTAGCTACCAAACCGGAGAACAATGGAACGAACGAAGATACCAAAATGATTTGCGAGGCTGAATAGGCTGCTACTCGAGCCTATGACAATGCCAACATCAGCTTCTAACAGACAAAGCAGATCACCAACCTAACCCCCAATGTAAAGGGTCGTGTTCTTGCTACCTTTGGTGATGTCGTTGAATGCTTCGAGCTTTTCCATCGGAGACTCCATCTTCCTTATGATGGAATATTTGGAAGGCTCACAGCAACTTTTACTTCGAGTAATGACCATCGAAACTGATTCTGAAATCCTTTCGAAGGTGATGATGATTGTGGAAGACATTAAGGAGCTTGCGAATAAAATGTACTGTTCGAGTTTCAATTTTGTGAGAAGAGAAGCCAACAAGGTCGCTCACTCCCTTGCACAAATTGTACGGAGGAAAATTTGGAGGAATGAGAACCCATATTGTTGTTTGCATTTGCTCAACATTGATGTAGGGCGTGTGATCAAATCCTAGCACGGTACTAGAAATACCTCACCCAACTCCAATTCTTAATTTTCATATACTCTTCTTTACCTTTTTTTTGTTTTTTTTCCTTTTTGATTGAGTTGTTAATTTACTAATTGTTTACCTTCCCAGTTAATTGTGCTATTCTTCTCTCTCTCTCTCTCTCTTATCAGACACTTTTATTTATGTTGCAGGATATGAGGTACAGAAAACAGATAATCAACCCGTAATAATTTGCATTACACCACTCATGACAAAAGCATTACAAGAATACTTAGAATTTTGTGCATACATGATGGTTTGTCAAACCAATAAAAATAAAATCCTACTCCGAAATGAACAAATGAATGAGAATAACGGTAAGTAGGATCGATTCTAGGGAACAAGACTTGATTCTCTTGAGCATAAAACGAAAAGGGGGGGGGGGGATTTTGATATCTACTAAACTAATGAAGCTAAACTAACTAAACTAAGAAAACAATCAAATAAAATAAGCTAGAATGAAACAAGCAATGAATGATGAAAGAAATAAGAGAGAGATTAACCTCACGAAGTTCCGATTCAAGAATGTCGACATTCGATTGCATCACCGATCATTGGCTACAAATATCATCTTGCACATTCAAACTTTTAACCTTAGACTAAACACGAAGCCGTAGAGAAGTCAATATTTTCCCAATTTAATTGATCAAACCTAATATCCAATCAAAACTAGTTATTAACTAATTAGTGTCCTTTCCAAATTAATTAACAACCGCATTAAGCTCCGGAGAAAATAGTTAAACCTAAACTGAAACCTAAAACTCAATAATCGAGATAACTGCAATTACTAAGCCTATGGTTCAGTTAGTCCCGTTAATTCATTAGGGAATTACACAATCCCAACAAAAGTATAATCAACATATTGCCATTAAGTACAATTCATTTAATATTATACATCCCAGCAACATATAAAGGAAAACTCATGGATAACATTAACAAAATCTAATTCAAATCGAGTTGTCAGATCAATTCAAACTTCTCACTATTTGGAATTAAATCATGAATCAACAGATATTTGAAATAAAATCAAGAAATCAAATCAAACACAAAGTCTCACTGTGATAGCAATGGAATTAAACGACTCTTGAATCAGAGAGAAAATTAGCCACTCATGCTTTGATTAATCATCTCCGATGAAATCTTCAACATTCATCTTGAATCCGAGAGAAAACTAAAGGAGAGAAAACTTAGAATAATGTTGAATGTGAGAATGAGAGATGATCATGGGTTTTGGCACCTAGAGAGAGATCACATAATATATCTTTTCTACCCCTAATAAGACTAAAAACTTGAGGATATAAAAGTTTATTACAAAACATAAGAGATAAATCTATTCTTTGTCATTTCTTTCCCACCAAATCACTTAAACTCATTTGATGTGGTCCCCTTTAAGCCCATTAAGCCCATCTTCACAATTCAAGCCATAATTTGGTCTTTTTAAGCCCAATTTACTTCAACATCCACCAAAGTCAATTCCTACAAATTAGAGTATTAAATCAATCAATTAAAGCAAAAATGAACTAGAATCAAGGTAATTATGATGATAAAATATATACAAATCATGACACATCAATACATGATTGTGATATCATGTCATATAAATTTGGGTGTGGCTATCCGCACCCCAGGATTTACTAAACACACCCCGATCCTATTGTTACTGTTCACAATACTTGTGAACAGTAACAATAGGATCGGGGTGTGTTTAGTAATTAGTGGGGTGCGGATAGCCGTGCCCTATAAATTTCTTGTTTGTATACATGATAGCTAGGCCTCCCTCCATTGTAAAGATATATATATTAAAACTGGGGATGAGCATGGATCTCGAAGATAATCGAACTGTGGACAAATCCGAACCGAAACATTCCGAAGCGATAAAGAATCATTGACTATTTGACTTTATTCAAACCGAACTGCTCCGATTATTTTTTATGTCAACTCGAAGTGTACCGATCGAAAAATCAAATTTAGAATCGAATAGAATCGATTTTAAGAAAATAACTACATATAGATTTATATGTATCATTAATTCATTTTTTAATCTAGTTATATTGGATTAGTTACAAAATTAATTGAAATTTATTATTATTTAATACTATTATAATTTTAAAAACTTCATAGAAGAAATCAACAATTAAATAGTGGAGTAAAATGCTTATAATTAACAATGGGAGCACATAAAATCCATTAACTACAATAGATATTAATTAAACAATTAGTATAACTTATATAAAGAAATGCATAATATAAGTTTATATCTATCTTGAAATTTTACTATAAAACCTATATTTTTTACCTTTTAAAAGATAAAGTTTCTGATGACCACTTATGAAATGTAGAACAATAAGATTTCGAAGAATAAAGTTAGAATTTAATCGATCTATTGTTTTTTAGAAGAGACCTACTTTAATAATTTGTCAAGTCTATTTTATTAGTTTATTAATTGTTTTAAGATTTAAATTAGATAATATTGTATAATATTTATTCATTTATTTATTGCATTTTGTGTAAATAATTATTATTTTTAAATTGTAAAATTTTGAATTTTCGAAATCCGAACTGATCCGCTATATTATACACGAATCTCAGAAGAAATATGTTATCAAGTATATATATATATATATATATATATATATATGCAAAATTGGATGAATTGTAGGAACATTAACTTTACATTAACATTAACCTAGATATTAATTAAGCAATTAGTTTATAACTTATATAAAGTAATGCATAATATAAGTTTGTATCTATCTTGAAATTTTACTATAAAACCTATATTTATTTCCCTTTTAAAAGACAAAATTTATGATGATCACTTATGAGGTGTGGGCAAAAAGATTTCGAAAAATAAAATTTGAATTTAATCTATTATTTTCGAGAAGAGACGTACTTTACTAATTTGTCAATTCTATTTTATTAGTTTTTGATCTGATTTAAGATTAAAATTAGATAACATTGTATAATATTTATTTATTTATTGCATTTTGTTCAAATAAACAATTTTTTTTAATTGTAAAATTTTGAATCTTCGAAACCCGAACTGATCTGCTCTGTTATACACAAATCACCAAAGGAACTGAACCAAATAGACGAAGCAATGTCGGAGAATTTTTTTTTTTTTTTTGATATTCTCTGAAAATCTCCAAATTTTGGAGCAATTTTAGAGATTCTCTTATCCCCAAATTGCTCCGAATCGTGCTCACCCCTATTTAAAACACCCTTTTCAAACACCCATTCCAAAAAAGGAACTATGCTATAAAATATTTATGTTTTTTCTGATTATTAACCCTAATATTTATTAAATGTAGAAGTATCTTAACCAATAGAGAAATTTTTTATTGATGCATTTATACAAAAATCAAGGATATATTATATGCAAAATTGGGTGAATTGTAGGAACATTAGCGTCATGAGTCATGCAATTAGATTGTGAAACGAGTAATAAGGAAATAGTTTAAAATAAAAAATTGGTATTGGACTACCAATTTGGTTTCATGATGTCATGCATGAAGGTCTCGTGTGGAAGCTATACATTGAATTAGAAGATCATTTGAATATCGCAAAAACACACGTGAGTTAAAATAGAAAATGACATATTTATAGATGTAAACGATATATTTGAATAAACTCATACTTATACTGTAAAAAATCATACTTAACATATACTTATATCTATAAAAGACATACTTGAATCTCGTTACATGTGAGATGGTTCACAAGAGAGCATCTCTTTGAATATTATAATTAGAGTAAACAAGATTTACACATAGTATAGTTATTGTTCTTGAAATAATACATGATCAGCTTAATGGGGCTATAATGTGTAATAAACAAAGTTGAACCTGAATATATGAAATAAACAAACATACACTAACGTAAAACGAGGAATGTCGATAACATAATCCTTAGCAACTTAATTATTCTTGAATGAAGCTTTAATGTCAACACATACTGATTAGATACAAAGGATTACGATGAAGATGATCATACGAGATGTCTGCACAAAGTGAGTCCATCTCCAATAGAAAGATGGGCCAACTCAATACGAGAATCACTTGCAAGAAAAGAGTTCAACTCCATGATATAATCTCTATTACCCTTCATATAATCCGACAACTCATCATTCTCAGGAGTTGCAACTAACCCTAACCATAGGGTGTTGTCGTAGGCTATAATTCCTCCAATCTTCACTAACTTCAATAGTTTCTCATGATACTTTATGTAATTCTTTTTATCAGCATCCACAAATGCAAAATCGAATGTCCCTTCTTCTCCCTGTTTCCATCAATTCATGTGTTACAATTTCGTACATTTTAAAATTTAATGTGAGAAATCACGTATAATTTAGATAAGAAAATATTTTTTTAAGTTAGTTACCTTTGTGAGGAGCTCATTCATGGCTTTCAAGGCATCAGATTGGATGAACTGGATTTTATGAGCCATATTTGCCTTCTCAATGCTGGGCAAGCCAGTTTCATATGCTTCCTTATCTACATCAATTGCTATTATCTAAAAATATTGGAAAGTTTCCATTATAATAAAGTTCTTAAATTAATAATTAATTAAGAGTGTTTCTAAATTAAATAATTGAAAAAAAAAAAAAAAAAGACTAAATTTGCCATCATGAGGGAGAGCAAGAGCAGTAGAGAGAAGGGAGTAGCCAGTAAAAACCCCAATTTCTATAGTCTTCTTTGCATTCATTATTTTCAAAAGCATCGAAATAAACTGCCCCTCATCAGCAGGCACATTCAACAGACTCCTGATCAATTATAAATATAATCATTAATCTCCAGGCAAAATACTAGCATAACAAATATATATATATATATATATATATATATATATATTTTTTTTTTTTTTTTCCCAAATGTAGTCTTATTTTAAAAGAAATTTGATTTTCGGCGATTAATGGTGACAATGTTGTCTACGATGCAGATTTGAATTTGCAAATTAGGAAATTTGGTTATATACATAGAAAATCCATATTTGCGACACTAAGTAACATTTAATTGATAAATGTGTTCCAAATAAGAGTTTTGTCCATTTAGTGACACATAAATCAATTTTCCTTGCGTGCCATAAAAATACATAAGCATCTCCGTAAATAAAATTTCTGACTCAAATTGGAAAAAAAAAAAAAAAAAAAAAAAAGAAATTTGCAGATCGATTATATATATATAAAAAATTAAAAAAAAAAACCATTAAATTAGTGGTCAAGAAATAGATAGGACCAAAGTTAGAGGTCCAATGTTGTAATTTTCAAAAAATAATAATACTTGTGGATTGATGATCATACCAAGCTTTGTACTTTTCAACCGTAGCATTCTTGAGCTCTTTAAGTTGTTCATGTTCTCTTGGATACACTTGTTTCCAAAATGTACTGCACATAGTATAAAAAAAGTGTAAAAAGTGAGACAAAATTAATTATGTAGAAATAATTAAATTAAAAGTTGGTATTGAGGAATATAAGCATCGCTCTGGAGAATGGTGACATTCATGTACTTTTGATCAGTCATGGTGAAAGGCTAAGGCAATAGATGGTATTTTAATGTGTAAATTGTATTGATGATTTTCCTTCTGAGTAATTTGAAAGATGTTAGAATTGGCCAATTTATAGACTTGTAATACACAAAGCTATTGATTAAAATATATCGACAAGTGTATCATTACGTTGAGTGTTAATTTCTCTAATCCCATCTTGTATTAATATATCCGCAATATATACAAAAGAAATCAAATATAATATTTTTATATATAATTTTGTACTTAATTAATTAGACATGTAAAGCGTACATCTCAAGGAAATTACTTTTTTTAATGTACTATAATTAGAAGCCAAACCAACATCACTGTTAGGTAGCATCAAATTTACCAGTAATGAACGGTTGGTGCAAGCATGGAATGCATGGAAGCTGCATTATATTTGGTGAGCCACGTGGCACAAAATGACTAAACTGATTGGGCTACTTTATGTTAACTAGGTTTGGACCCGTGCGTTGCACGGGCTTCCTAACTCGTGTATTTAGCATTGTTTGTGGAGTTGTTTCGAATGTTTGTTATTCTTTTCATATGTGTAACTTCATCTTTTTTTTGGGAAAATAGTATATGTTGTTCTGGGCTTGTTTTTTTTTTTTTTTTTTTTTTTTGTCTTTGTTTGAACTGTGGATATTGTGAAATATCATTAATTCAAACTCTCTTTATATATATATATATATATATATATATATATATATATATATATATATATTAAATTAAGCAGTTCACCTTGATTTAGTAATGCATCCAAATATTGAGTATAGCAGGTAAATTTAATTTTAAAAGTTGTTTGTTAATTCTTTTTAACAAATTTTTCTCCTTGCGCTTTCAATTTTTTTGGTTTTGCTTCGATATTTCTATTTGATTGTATTTTTCTTTACCTTTAAAAGAGACAATGTCAACCAAAATAAAAGTATATTTGATTAAGATGCATAGTACACTACATATTCCACATTTAAATATGTTGCGGTCCTAAATGAAACTTAATGTATTATTTAATTATTGAAGTAATTATAAAATTTTATTTATGATTTGTTATTGATTTTTATACTATAATTAGTTATGTGATACTGTATTGTAGGAATTGATTTTAAAAATTGAAAATTGTCCTCCATAGTCTGTAATTTTTTATTATTATTATTATTTTTCCGGTAGACCTAGTAGATTTGTAAATTGTAAAATAGAATGGTAAGTGTATTTTAATTCCTATAATAAACTTCTATGAATTTCCTTTTTATTAGATAACTTTTGTAATGCTACTGCTTGTTAATTTTACCATAATTAAATGAATCTTATATTTTTTTTGGATGCATTTATGTTTATTAATTTTTTTGTTATTCAATTATAAAAAATTGTCCCTTATTAATGAACAAATTGTCCCTTATTATTTCATACTACATATCATATTTGTTATTAAACCTAATCCACTCTCCTACCTTTTTCTATTCCCCGCGTATTTAATCCTTTTGCTACCCAACCTATTAAATCTTTCGGCTATTATTGATATGAAAGATAAGTGTATCTCTATTAAGTGACCTGATTATCTTAATTTTTCCATTAATTTTATCCCCCGTGGTCTTTGATGTTTTTTTTTTCTTTCCATATAGATTAATCTTGCGGCAATTAAGTGATATCAGCTCTTCTCATATGTTGTTAAACGTTAAGGTAGAGTTGATGCTCCTTCGTCAAATTTAGATACCATGTTTCGAAGAATCATTTAGATATTTTCATCCCTAAATTTTCGGGTGACTCTCCCTTCTTATGTTATTTCGTTCGTTCTAAATTCTGATGAATGGCCATTGCATTAGAGTTGGGTTTTTTCTTGTTTCTTTGTATCATTGAAATCGTTATTTGATTGGTTTCTTGTTTATTGAATCTTTATTTTTTATACTTTGTGTTTCTTGTAATGAGTGTGTCATGAAACTGATTCCATGTTTTGTTGATTTTGATATGTTGTTAAATATTCTTGCCAAGATGAAGCAATACTCTGTTGCCCTCTATATGTTTGATAAAATGATTGTAAAGAATGATCATTTAGGTCACATCACCTCGAATATTGTTATTGATTATTTTTGCCATCTTAATCGAATTCATGCCGACATTTGTTCTTAGAATTGAAAGAAAATAGAAGATATTAAGAAATGTTTGAAATCCATCAAACAATAAAGTGCAGAGGAGACACCAAATTGGATGCTAGCTTGATTTATTTTGTAAGTTTAACTAATATCTTGATTAATTTGTGGAGCTCCTCCATCAAATTATACATGCTTCAAGATGCTTTACTTATTTGCATAAAGTTGGATAGAATATGTAATTGATTAGTTATATTTTTTTAGTAGTTACAATAAGAGATATAAGCTACAAAGGTAAATTAAATAAGAAGTAATCGTTTTGCTCCTGTTTTAAGGTTTTTTTTTGTTTGCCCTTTTTGTTTCGTAAACTAATACAAAACTAAACTTTGTTTTCGTCTTTGATAGTGAAGTTAAGGAACACAATGAGTGAGCTCTTACTGGCCTTGGAAGAATCACAACAAAGTTCCCATGACTAAAATGAACCTTCAAAGTGGTACATTGTTTATGCCTAATCTTCAACAATTGTTTTCAAATATTTCCAACGGGTGGCCCTTCCTTAATCATAGCAAGCCGGTGACATTAAGAAATAAAATAGCATCTCTATTTCTCTTTTGCCATCTGAAACACATTAAGTAGAATGAAAAATAGAATTGACCTATTTGTAAAATAAGACTTCAAATTTCTTGGAAATGTACCTACAATATACTAAACTCAAAAGCACAATATTCTATATTTGAGTAACTCACTTGGATTAAAATTTGGTAGCAACTTCATATCCACCACATTTGATGACTGCTTTATCATAAGCCCAACAACATAATTGTAAAAGTTAATTCACATCAATCATTATGTAAATAGAGTTTTTCAGAAGACATGTGGGTGTATATATATTATAATTATGCCGAAAAGAAATAAAAAAAATTCAACTATATAAACTCACCTTGAAGTTTCAATTTCAGTGTCAAATTCACCCAAATAAACATACCTGTTTTCATGAATAGAAAATTTTAATCACCTAAGAAACTAATCATCACCACACACTACAAACATAGAAAATAAAATTTATGGAACATTCTTTCAAGCATTTTATCGAATAGATGGAGGGCAACAAATATCGCTTCATCTTGGTATGATTAAGCAAAATTTATAAATAACCAAATGATATACTCCCAGTTTCATAAAAACAAAAAAAAATAAAGACTCACCAATGTTTACTTCCACAACCCATTTAATTTCCAACAAACCAACAATCACAGAAGAGGCAGGAGAATGAGGGAGAGGAGAGAAATGGAGAATGAGAATGAGTGGGTGGAGAATGCTTGATTCTTGAATGTGTAAATTCAACGGTTTCTTGAATGTGTAAATTCACCATTAAATGATTGTTGAATGTGGGATTTGATGCTCTAATTAGATGTTGCCGTTTCTCTCATGTTGATGGGTGGGAGAGGGAGAGGAAAACATTGGGGAGAGAAAAAAAGATTAATGCTTATGTGGCAACGTATGTGGCATCTTTGGATGCTTATGTGGCAGGTTTGTAGGATGCCACTTGTCAGCATCTGGAGAAAGCAAATGTGTCGGCTCTAGATTCCTCCAAACAGCTGATGTGGCGTGATTTGGGAGATCCGAAATCTCCTTTTATATATATAGATTTCTACTTTGTTGATTTTTTTTTTTTAAATATTTTGGTTAATGATATAACCGCTATACAATATAAATTTGATGGTATCAATTAGTGCGGATGGTTTGGGTAACTTGAAAGATGTCAAATTTAATTTCATTAGAAAAATGAATGTTAATTAAGCTGCGTCAAAAAAAAAAAACTATTTACCGTTTGTTGTGCCATCCGTCCCCACCCCACCAAAATGGTGGGTTGGGTTTGTTAGGAAATAGTACACTACAATGGAATGTTGAACAGAAAGAAACGAATAGGAAACAAAAACTATAAACAGTAAGCAGCAAGTCAAGTCGAGGAGGCCTTCTCTTCTTAAGACGAGATACGCCCAGAGTAATGCTCATTGGAACCGTGCGTATCATCTCCCAAAGATAAAACGACTTCGTCTCTGGAGTAGTAACATCACAAACTCGAGAGCTTCGCCGAACTTTAGTGCTTTGAGAATTGAGCTAATGCGAAGATGGAAAACGATGCAAGAGTTATCGATTTGATGTGTTAAAAATGATGTGTGTCGACCCCTATATATAGGTCTCCAAATGGGGGGTTACACCTGAAATTGATGAGAATTTACTGCCAAAAAACGGGTCTTTTAATACAAGTTAACTCCCTGTTCAAAAATAAGAAACGGTCAAAAAACGCTCACGGCGCTGTTTCTTGCAACACGGCGTTTTCAGCATTCCGTACATGTTGCTGCACGGCCGTGCCGAGCCAATCCCCGTGCACGTGTATGTTGCACAAGTATACTACTCTAAGAGTATATTAATTATTAAGTATTTTCTCATGGCTTAACTTATACTTGCATTTCCAAGGTCCATCTTCCTATGTGGGATAACTAAGCACTCCTTCAACACTCAAGACCTTTCATTCCCATTTTAAGTGGCCAACTTTGATGCTTCATTTCTCACTCACCAAAAATTGGTTTTGAGCGATTAAAAAAGACTCGATTATCTACTCCAAACGTTAATTAATCTTTTGACATCCAAACCTTAAAATGATTAACTTTTAGCCACTCAACAATTGGTCAAAGTGGTGCCACCCACCACTTTAACAACCAATTTTTCCAACATGAACTGCTTCATCAGGTATATGAGTATGTTGTTTTAGATAGTACTCCTCCTCCATCTTCTCGAATGTGTCTATTAAGGGTTGAGTCTCTTGTATGAGATCCTCCACAACTCTAAAGCATTCATCCGACATCAGTTTGTGTTCATTCAGTATTTCCGAATAGGGGTCAATCTTACCGATGAACACACACGCAGCCTCTTCAACTCGATCAAGGGAAGCATTCAATCTAATCCTGCTTCTCCAATCCTATCTATCTAAAAATGCTACAAAGTACTTTATCTTTTTGTCTATAGTTTTGTAGGTTTCATGAATATCTGGTCGTTTAGAAACCGAGCCAGCAGCATAATTTAGAGAGAATTAAAGTGAACAAGTAATCCACAGTCGCAAGCAAAGAATAAGCCATTTGGTACAGAAATGCATAATGGCAAACAATGGTTTCTAATCCATGATCGATCGATGCATAAGCAATTAACTCACCCTTACATTATTATTATTATTATTGTTGGGCCCTCAATATTAGGCCGCCCACGCATGGATCGAGTTCGGACCCGAACTAAAGACCACCTGACCCAATGCACCGAGGAGGACCGGCCCCATCACCTGATAGTCCAGTCCGGTCACCCTGTTCGGCCCGGCCTGACCCCACTCGAACCGATATGACCGTTCCGCAGCCATGACCGGTCTTCCAGTCCGGCTCGGTTATTACGCCGACCTATGTTTCGGACGAATTGGAGGGATGACATGGCCGAGCCGAGCAGAAAATTGTCGTCCAGGAACCCCCTAACCGGCCTGTTCCAGCTTCCTAGAACTCAAAATGGAGGGAGAGCTCGAATCAAGTCTTCCTAAACACCGACGTGAGCAAAAACCGACCTTCCGCATCCCATCAGAGGCAAAGCCGACCTGACCTAACCGACCTGATTTTCAGCTCGGATAGCGGTTGATAGAATCTCCATACCTAGGAATATGTCTAAAAATTAGAATATAAAAAGAGCTCGGCTCGGTTTGTAATAGTATGGGACAGGGAGCATCTAGCCCTGGCCCTATAGGGACAAGATCCCCTAACTCGGGGAATGCTGTCCAGGTGAAGGGTCTATAAATAAGACCCTTCAAACATTTGGAAAGGGATCGATTTTTGGAAGGAAAAAAGACAAGTGTTCTACATTTTCTTGAACTTCCTCTCTCATTTGACCTAGCTCTTTTAACTCGGCTAATTAGGTTGGGCTAAAAGAACGATTAATTCGAGTGTTTGACTGAGATTACGAACCAGCCGTAAATCGACGTCAACAATTATTATTATCATCATCATCATCATCATCACCACCACCACCACCACCATCATCATCACTGATATCTCACCTCAATTATTTTACAATTAAAAACTAAGAACCAGGCCAACAAGAGCTGGAGCTAGCTGTGACTAAATTTTGTTTATTGAAGTTGACTACCATACTTAATGGATCGAGATTATTATTTTTACTTCCCACACCTGCAAAGCCCACGACTCAAGATTATTATTTTTATTTCCTACTTGTTACAATATTGAAAAATGGATCAAACTGGCTAAAAATCATCTACGTACATTGCATCAGTCAACTGTACATGAATCATTGAAGTTAAATTAAAAAAAGGGTTAATTACAACCCACCATTCAAACTATACCTGTTTTTACATTTAACTATCTAAACTATTCTCGGTTGCAACTAACCATTTCACTTTTGTGTCAATTGCAAATGATTATCTAAGACCATCGGAACACCATTTTCCTGCCAAATCGAATCATGTGTGAGAGACACACCCTATACTTATGAGGGTATTTATGTCATTTTAGGTTTAATTTTAGGGAAAATAAATAGGATTGATACTATTAAACCCTAACCCTCAAAATTTTTCCTCAATTTTGTTGAGTATAGACGAGTTGGACAATCACTAGCAATGTGGCGATATACCGACGGAAATTACCGAATATACTGAATATATCAAAGGAAATGGATCGATATATCCCTTAATTTATTTTTTTATAAACAACGACGGATATCCAACGGAATTTGCTATAATTTTTATAATTTTCTATAAAGTTTGATATTAATTTTTAAGGTTAATTAGGTTAATTTGTTAGTTAATTAGATCATTTAATTAAATGAGTTTAGTTTAACTAGTTTAGTTAATTTAATTAGCTTAGTTAAGTTTAGTTAGTTTAACAATTTCATGTTAATTTTGAATAATTTATGTTAAGTTATAATTTATCTTCAATTTTGATGTTGGGTTTTATATTTCATATCTTAAATATTGATGTTGGGTTATTTTATGTATCGAAGTGATGAATTGATTTAGGTGTAGTTGAATTGTGATGTTGGGTTTGATATATAATTATTAGTGGATTTTCAGTACAATTGGTGTTATTGTCGAATTGTTTGGAATTGCATGTTGTTTTCTTATAGAGATGGAGAGTCGAGAAATCGATATATTAATACATGCATCGAAATGATGAATTTAGTGTTTAATTATTAGAATTTAGATAGGTTTTATGTTTAGTTACTTTAAATGCTTCAAATTTAAAATATTATGTTTTAAAATTAGATAATTGGTAGAGGCCATCGAGTTCCATGTGGACGAGGTGTTGGTCGAGGTCATCCAGGCCTACATGATGATCAGCTAGAGACTGAGACACCGAACTCTACACCACCGACGGGCTCAGTTAGTAGTTCGACGGGTAGAGTCTGCTCGTCTTATGAGGCAGGAGGCCCCTCGACGAGTGCTGACTATCGCCAATTATATATGCTCTACTAAACTAATCAACTTTTAATTTCTCGTCACCAGCTGGCAATTAGCACTTCAATTTCTGGTCCCGTGAATACAATTATTTATCAGTTGTAAAATAATAACTTGCGTTATTTTAGATATTTTGGGGCTTAATTTCATAAAATTTTGTGTTAATCAAAAGTATATATTTGTGAGATTTTGAATAAATTTTATTATCTTGTGAAGATTTCATTTTGGTTTGATTTGAAATGAATTTGAAAGATTTTAGTACAAAGTAATAGATCAGATAATTAATGAGATCATGAAAAGTCAAGTTGGAGTCGAGATATGTAGTCAAAATCACGCAATTGTGGGAGAAACTAGATGAAAAAACATATAAATATACAATTATGTATTGTACATTACGAACTTTTTGTCTTCTGAGATACATGAATTGGAAAAGGAAAACCCCCAAATGGTAAACATTATGTTGCATAATATAAGTATGAGCCTCCATATTTTTTTGTTGTGGTAGTGGTAAAATGAATATCACACATAATCAATATTTTAGATGAATTGCATAAGTTCCTTACTTGATCTTATTAAACGGAAAAAAAATCGATTATATAACTTATGAACCTTCTCGCTTTAACCTCATTTGGAATAGTGGATAAATAGCTTGCATGTCATGTAATCTAGGAAGATCTACTAAAATCTCCCATGTTTGGCCAATCATTTTAAATTATATTTTGTGGAAACAAAAAATGAGAGTCATAATATATAGAATGAAAATATAAAATAAACCGTCTTCGAATGAAGATATCATTAATTAAGAATCTCATGGAAGTTCTAAATATAAATCCATATGCAAAATTTGACCAAGACATCCACTTGGTACATGATTAAAATAATAATAATATATCATTGATTAATGCAAGTTGTAGATTAAAATAATAATAATAATAATAATATATACTTGAATCACGTACTAGAGTTGACTTAAGTTGTAATGCATCTTGGATTGGAAGCCATTGTTTGATCATTTCATCAGTACAAAAGTGTAATGTGAATTTGAGGGGAAATTAGAGAGAGATTAAATGGCGGCTTATGCTGCTGTGATTTCTATGGGTGTGTGGATAGCTAACAGTATAAAAAATTATGGTCTCTTGTATGCGGAAGATAGTCCCATCTTTATGGAAATGTTAGAAATTGCAAAGAAGGAGTTGGCATCCTTTAAAGAATTTGTGGAAAGATTGGATATGAGCAGCAGGAGGAGGATGAGTGATTCGCTTCAACGAATTCCAGAGGCAACAAATCGATATGAAAAAGCACTTTCATCCCACATGGAAGTTGATTCGATTTCGGATCTAGACCTTTCTACAGATATGGAGGATTTCAAACAAGAAACTCATTTCTTGATAGACACATTGAAGAAGACGAAAGAGGAGTATCTGAAACTAGATACTCATCAAGATGAAGTTGATGTTGATTCTGGTGGAAACAAGTCAAAGATGGTTGGATTATGTGATACGTATGGTGTACTCAAAAATCAACTTACTTGTTACTGGCTGGATAGTATGGTAGTCTCACTTGTTGGGATGGCAGGCATTGGCAAGACCCTTCTTGCTAAGAAAGTTTTTGAAGATTTGGATATCTTGGAATGGTTTGAGTGTCGTGTTTGGGTGACCATGGGCAGAAAGTATCAATCAGAAGAAATTACTCAAACCATTCAAGCTCAGCTAGACATTGGTGCGCACAATATGCTCGAGAGAGGTTGCTTGAGAGAAAGTTTGATGGGTAAGCGATGCTTCATCGTGTTGGATGATGTATGGGATATTGAGCTGGTCAAACATTACATGGAAACCTTATTTCCAGACAAGGAAAATGGAAGTCGAGTCTTGCTTACAACTAGGATTCATCACGAGTACTCTTTTCCTTGTAATACCATTGAAATGCGCTTGCTAAATAAACAAGAAAGTTGGCATCTTTTGTGTGAAAAAGTTTTTTCTCAAAAATCATGCCCTCCTGAACTTGAGGAAGCAGGAAAGAAGATTGCCGAGAAGTGTGATGGTCTTCCTCTTACAATTGTCACAGTTGCCGACCTCCTATCGAAGGCCGAAAAGACACCAGGAGCACTCTGGATTGAGGTATCAACACATAAGAAACATCACATTTTCATTGATGCATATGATGAAATATCAAAGGTACTATATCCAAGCTATGACAATTTACGTGAAGATTCGAAATTGTGTTTTCTCTATATGGGAGTTTTTCCACCAAATTATGAGATTTTCAAATCCAAACTCATTAGTCTGTGGATTGTTGAGAAACTCATTGAGAAAGATTATTTCCGATCTTTAGAAAATTGTGGAGTAGAATGCTTGAAGTATCTTACTTTGCATAATATTGTTATGGTCCACCAAAAAAGCACCCTATTTGATGATAATCTAACTGAGAGAATAAAAGCATGTGCCCTTCATTCTTCCTGGTGGCACTTCTGCTACAAAGAAGCTAGGAAGAGTAATTTTTTTCATGTTTTGGATAGTTATAGAGATGCTTCAGGAGAAGTTATTAAAAGTCAGAGGAGGTTGACCATCCACAACAATACTTTGTTTGCAGTTAAAGTTTTGCATAATGCAATTGAGGAAAATTGTGCATCCACCACCCACTCTCTCCTATGTTTAGGTCCATATCACCGGTATCCGGTGCCAATATGTTTTGGTTTAAAGTTGCTCAAAAAACTTGATGCTCTTCACATCCGTTTTTACGAGTTCCCTTTGGAAATACTAGAATTGGTTAAGTTAAGATATCTTGCTCTCACATGTAACGCAAGTCTGCCTCCTTCCATATCCAAACTTTGGAAACTTCAGTACTTAATTGTTCATCGATATTTGAACATCAAATTTCCAATTCTATCATACTTTCCTGATGATATATGGGATATGAAAATGTTGAAGCATCTTCATGTAACGAGTAACGACCTACCAGATGTTGTTGGTACTTTTTTACCAAACCTCTTAACACTATCAGATGTGAGCATTAACAGTTGCACAAATGGTGTTTTTGGAAGAATCCCTAATTTGAAAAAGTTAGGAATTCGAATTGATTTGATTCCTGATGCAGTAGAGTCATTGAGTTGCTTTGCTCATGTTTCAAATTTGAGTAAACTAGAATCACTTAAATGTGTCATTGTAAATCCTACATTCAATTTTGAGGTTGTTGCACCATTTGTTCCGCTTTCAATGTTCCCCTTAAATCTGAAAAAATTGCAATTGAGTGGGTTGGGCTATTGTTGGAAAGAAATGAGCACGATTTCTTCACTTCCAAATCTTGAAGTGCTCAAACTGCGAAGTAATGCTTTTCGAGGGCCAAAATGGATAATAGAAGATAATGAATTCCCGAAGCTTTACTTTCTTTTATTGGAAGACATGGATCTAGTGCTATTGAAGGGGAGAAATGAGAGCTTCAAATGTCTTCAAAAAGTAAGCATAAAACATTGCTACAAATTGAGAAAGCTCCGTTGGAGAAGTGAGTATGTATTCGCTACAAATATTGAAGTAATTTACTGCAACCCTCAAGTTGAAAAGGAAATACAAAAGAGTGCAATATATTCTGGAGATGTAAAGAAGATTTCAATCAATTCTGATTGGAACGCATGAGTGGCAACTTACATCTCAAGGTTAGTAATTCACTTTTATGATTTAATTGTTGAATGAGAAGGCTTTTTTCTCTTCATATTTTATACATATATAAAATGGTGCTTAACTGGACTAATACATTTATATATATATATATATATATATATATATATATATATATATATATATATATATATATCATAAACCTTTAAAGATAAAATTTTAGTTCATTCAAAATATTATTTCAAAATATGATGTCAGGAGAATGTAAGTTATTCTTAAATGAAAAAGTTAAAGAACCCTATCTTATTTCAAAATAAGATCTTTTCTTAACAATCTTCTTCCAAATTTATCATTAAACGTATTCCTTAAAGTTTAACATATAATTTCTTATATATTGAAAAACATCTAATAAATTCCGGCCACGAAAAAAAACATCTAACAATATATAAGAGCTTATTTGATCTTCTAAATAAATTGATGTAACGAGCTTTTGTCCAGGAGGAGACAAAGAGAAGTAGGTATTGAAGATGTACGTTGTTCAAGTGTTGAGATCAAGCATTGGAGAAAGAGTACTGCAGATTATATATATTTGTTGAAATTGGGAATTCATTTAGTGTGACTTTTCAGCATGATTTGATGCTATTGTTATGTACTGGATGATTACATTTATATCTTTTGGATTAATTATTCTTTGTATTTTATCTTATTTGTATGAAAAGTTGCATGCTTTATTGGTCCACTAACTGCAAATTTCATCATTTTATTTGAGTTTTAATGAAAAAATAATAATTATTTTTCGTTTATTCTTTTGGTTCCACTGCTTTAACCTGAGATGTATATTCAGTATCAAACTTTTTTCATATATATTAAGATATATGCCAAAAACTAATAAATCATGTAGCTCTCAAGAGCAAACAATACTGTATATCTTCCACAAAATTTCATCATCCAAGTCTCATGTTAAGATCCTTTGATTTCTTGAAATAAATATGTTTTTTCATGTTGATTTTATTATGTTTTTTTATGTTTTAGTTGTACAATGATTGGTTTATGTTAATGTTAAAAGCGAAGTGGATTCAATGGATTTTCAAGTGGCTTGATCCTGAGATATGTCCAAGATCGAAAAAACTTATCCCTTCTTGTCGAAAGAAGTTTGATAGGCTAGGAGATGAAATTAATTCTTACAAGATTAAAAAGAATCAAATTGATGTTGAGTTGACCACAAGTCTTATAGTTCGAGTAGTACCCCACCTTTATAAAGGTGCAGATTATGATGACCACAATTCGAACCTAAATCACATAAATTTTCTAATCTTTATTGTTTTCCTCCCTTCCACTCCTAACTCATTAAAAAAGAATGCTGAGTTGAGAGGGCTTAGAGCATGGAAAAGGATGTGAGTTTGGAATTGAATGCAGTAAAGAAGAAACATAGTAGTGTAGTTCATAGCATCTCAATTGTAATTGATTTGATGTTGTGTGTAATGGCAGAGTTGATAAGCAAAGTAGGCAAAGAAAGCAAAAACTAGTTTTTGCAACTTGTGTAATATAAGATTAATTTAACCACTAATTTGAAGAAAATTTAAGAGAGAATTTAGAAATTAAAGAACATTAGAATTCCCTTTTGAAACATTGCAAGTATATATTGAAGTATTTTCACTTCCAAATAATTTGAATTCTGGTGCATCTAATACATAAGTCACAAACTATCGTGACAGCAAGACCACTCTACCGCTTAAAAGCGCACCTAATCAATCTAACACAACCAATAAAACTACGACAGGTCTGCAATCCTTAACACCGAAAAAAACACAGATTAAGGGCTAACCTGTTGCCATCAAATATCGTCTACTGCCCCAAAACGAAGGCGTATATCTCATCCCAATTAGAAACGGTATAAAGAATATTAGACCTTCCTTTGCAGTTTAAGGTGCCAGTTTCTGCAAGCTCTTTCTGTTTAGCTACCAAACCGGAGAACAATGGAACGAACGAGATACCAAAATGATTTGCGAGGCTGAATAGGCTGCTACTCGAGCCTATGACAATGCCAACATCAGCTTCTAACAGACAAAGCAGATCTCCAACCGAACCCCCAATGTAAAGGGTTGTATTCTTGCTATGTTTGGTTATGTCGTTGAATGCTTCGAGCTTTTCCATCGGAGACTCCATCTTCCTTATGATATTACCAGTGGAAATTGAGTCTTCATAGACTAACTCGTTTGAATGTATTTTCAACATGTTTTCGTCCCCTATTTAAACGAAGAATTACTAGTCTTTAAACATGATTTCATACATAACTTTTTAATAGATAGTCACAAACAAGAATGCATACCTGATGAAAAAGCAGAGGTGATTAGGTCACTGCACCAACAGTAAGACAAGACATGAACATTCTCAACGTAATTTTTTACATCATTAAAGAATCTATTACACCCGTCTTGAAAAGTGAGGCGCTCACCGGCCCGTCTTATGTCAGCTAGATTCAACCCTTTCAAGAGATTAGATTGAACAACTCTCGAAGTTGCTCGCTTCTCAATCTCCGATATTTGCTCCAACACTTTGCAAAGACCTTCGTAATTGATCCCTTTTTCTGCGACAAGATTGAAAAACAAGTTAACCCTCAAAACCAACTAATACAATACATGAATGTAAAATCCTATGATCTACCACACCTTGGATGGCGGTGATACTTGTATCAACACTTGCTTCGTTCGGTATAATGCTTTCTATACATGGTTGATACTCCTCCACGTACTGTCTGAAAAGATCGGTCCACATTGTTCTGCTATCATCAGTGGCTGCTGCTATTGCAAGCTCTGCTAAAAGTGCAGAGGAATCGATAGCTGTACATGTCAAGTCAAAGTCACACAAAATGACGAGATTTTCTTCGGTTCTGTTGTGGAGTTGTGAAAACGGGACTATGGTTTTCTGAGCAACGGATTGAGACGAGATGAAGTCTAGCTCTAGCCTCATGGCTCGATGATACAGCCTTTCAACAACATCCAGCTCTTCACCGGTCAAAGAAACACTTAGTTTATCGAGCAACTCTTCAATTCTCGAAGCTGAGGCCTCGAATTTGTCGGACGAGAGAGTGTCGAGCCACTTCTTGTAAATGTGGTGGCTCTCATTGGGGTCTAAGATGGCCTGGATCTCTTTACTGATGTAGCTGTAGAGCCTCATGCAGGGCGAAATCGCGCTAAGTGTATATGCGGCCAATTTCGTCTTTTCGAATGGTGTGACTATCTTAACACAAGACTTGTCTCCTCCAACTTTGCCTGATGCTGTTTCCATCAAGAACTCTGTGTACTTCGATGTTGCATCGTCGCAAACGCTCTCTTTAGGTGGCTCAAACCCCCACCCCTGCCAAATTAACGTGTCAAATTCATAAGAAACGAACAAATGTATCGTCTTTGATGCACGAACCATGTTATCACATGTATCAGATCAAATAATTGCATGTCATCTTATTCATTCAAACCTCATAGAAGTTGATTTTGGTATCAGTAATAATGTATTCAAATATTTTGAATTTCTCATGTTAGCATAGCAGACAACAACGTTTATATAGTAGTTTATCTCTATCCTTGTCGTAAATGACGTTTTGTTTGAAATTTTAAGTTAAATATATTTATTAAAGTTAGTTATTAGTTATAATATTTTGTAAACCATAAGTCCATTTTCCCAGTCTTCTTACAAAGTTCCCTTCATTTTCTAAATTTTATCGATATTTCCATCAATATTTTCTTAAAATCAAGATATCAATATTTCCACCAAAATCAAAATTTTCCTCGTTGATTGAGACTAGACAACACAATGAACAATATCAATTCTTCATTACATGAATCTATCAGAACCATCTTATAGTTCTTGAAGTGAAAAGAGCAGGGCAATAACTAGAAAAAACTTACTAAGCTGAAGTTTTCATTCACAAAACTAAATAGCCCCACCAAAGTCGTTAATAAAAAAAAGAAATCGTGAGAGGCCTACTTGTATAAGCGCGTCTTGGTTTCTGAAGCGCTTCAAAACGCGCTTTCTCAACTTGATAATGGCCTCTTTGTCCTCATCATCATCTGCATATTCTTCTGCCAATCCATATCTGCAAACAATTATTATTATTATTATTATTATTTAACCAAAAATAAAAACCCATTTGAAAAAATCCCATCAATTTCCAAATAGATTGTTCTTTGGATACCCAAGGCCAAAACCAATTCACAAAAAAATAAAATAGATTAGAAATTCTTGAAAAAAATACATGACAAGACATATTATAAATATTGAAATGGACAGCTAACTACATTGAGTGATCACAACACACACACACTAGATAGAGAGAGAGAGAGAGAGAGAGAGAGAGAGAGAGAGGAGAGATTATACGCTTGAGCATAAGCTTGAAGAAAGAAGGGATCTTGAGAGATGCAATGAAGAAAAGATTTAGGAAGCAAAGTTGCAGAAGCCAAGCAAATAACATAAGGGCTATAAAGAGCCAAAGCTCTTTCATTCTTGAATTTGTTCCGTAGCTTCTTTGCGATGCCTCCTTCTTCATCCATCTCTAAGCTACCAATTCTTTTCTCCCTTTTAATTATTCCTCAAAATCAAGAAAGAGAAGAAGGGTTGGTGGCCTTGGGAAATGGGATCAAGACTTTGGTGGGCTAAAAATATATTCTATTATTTTAATTGCAAAACTACAGTCTAACTTCAGCCCTCCAAGCTTTATATATTATATTTGCGATTTGTCACGTTTGAATCTAGAATTCTTCTTTGTTTATAGCAGTAGCCTTTAGAAAAAGAGAGAAGGTTTTCTAGAGAGAGAGAGAGAGAGGGATGAGAGAGAGAGGATGAGGTGGTCAACTGGGATTCTCGTGAGGAGGAAGAATTACTCAGTCATGGCAACATTAATGTTGTTGGAAGAAGAAAAGTCATGAATTATGTGTTATGTATTATTCACCTTTGAATAAAGTCAACGCTGATTTTTCAGACATGCATGTAATTTGGACAATTGTGGGATAATTTGATTTTGTCATCTGAGTCATGCTTTTTTTCACCAACCCTATAAACCTTTTTGGGGTTAGCTTTACACTTTATTGTATTTTATCTATATTAGTGTATGTCTCGTGAGTTGTATGGATTGTGTTTCATAAATGTAAGGATGAAAATGTTTTGAAATATTTTTCAATATTTTCACGATATTTTTATTATTTTACATGATTGATATAAAAATAGGGTGCAATGATTATTAGTGTATTTTATCCATATTAGTGTATGGATTGTGTTTGGTACATGTAGTTAGATTTTAAAACATAACATATATTTTAAGAGATTAAAGTTTTCATATTTGAGAAATTAAAAAGCATAAAATCAACATAAATAATAATAATAATAATAATAATAATAATAATAATAATAAGTTAAAGTACTTTATAAAAGTTATGATTTTTGTACATAATGGTTATATTTATATAACATAAAGGTATAGTCATACTATATGAATTTTTATGTTGAAAGAAAAATATAAGTAATATCACATAGAGATTATGATATTTGTACAAAAAGGTTATACTAATATAACATAAAAGTTATACTAAAATAATATAAAGGTGTAGCTATATTACATGAATTTTTATGCTAAAAGAAAATTTTAAGTAATATCACTTAAAAGTTATGATATTTGTACATAAATGTTATACTAACATAACATAAAAGTTATACTTATATAATATAAAGGTTACCGCATGAATCAAAATAAAAAAAATTGAGTGCGGATCTGGGTCAGATCCGACCAGTGCCTAGTTGCACCTGGTACACACAAGTGCTACTCATATAAGATTTTGAGGGAAAAAAAAACATATAATACCATATTTTAATGAAAAATTAAAAGTATTTAGCACGATTTCCTTTATATATATTTACAATATATCATTGGAAAGCTCTTTAAGTTTATATTAATATGAAACTAATATCGGTCAAATATTCAAAGTATTCAATAGTTTAGAAGAAGAATATAAACATGTAAAAAAATGATGAAGAGTTACGAATGTAGAAGGATTCTTACATTTTATTATGAATAAAAAATAAAAAATTATTAAATTGTTTTGCTATCCTTAATATTCAATATTTGTAGGGTTATCATAGGCATTACAAAAAAATTGGCTGAAACTAAGACACTTTTATAATATAATAGTATATATATTAGAAGAATAGATATTAGATAGTAGATTAGATTAGATTAAAAAAAAGTTATACCGTAAATTGTAAACAATCACATAATTTATAGTATTAATTATAATTATCCCGCATTTAAATAATTTATGTGACAATATATTTTATGGATGATAATTACATTTGTAACCATGATCCAACTCAAAAATATGAGTAGACAAATGATACGATAACACATGGTCTGAAAATATGAATTTTTAAATTTAATAAAAAAATTACTTCTATTTTTAAAATAAAATCAAATAAAATGAATAACACGGAATTGTTAGTGTGTGATTTTAAATTAATCTTAATTAATATTCATGTCAATTTTCGACGAATTTAATTTGTGTCAGCTGTTTAATGGGTTATATTTGGTAAATATATCTAATAAAACATTACGAAATGAGGATTAGAACCACTCAAACAATTTCAAGAATTGCATGCACAAAATTGAAGTCAGTAAAATGGGTTCCCTACCGGGATTTTCAATAATTTTTTTGACTTTAAGAAGAGACATTTTTGCATATGATTTATTTTAAGTTACACGAAAATCGAAATTTAGGTGATAAGTTATTTTTTTAAGAATATATAATTCATTTTGTAAATGTGGTAATTAACAATATAATTTGTAATTTTTATATTTATCACGTTTGTTTGACCTTAATTAAACTCAAGTAAGTTCGCAAATCATGAATATATTCACTAAATTAAACTAGATATTGTTCAATAATAAACAAACAAAGCTGAAGGTCTCAACAATTTGGCTCAACTCAATTCGATTACATTCTACTAATTGTGATTATCCTAGCAAATTAAACGATATTACTTCCAATTATTCAAATCATTGAAAAAATAAACCAATATAAAAAAAATATCATAAAACTTTCACCCGATCATTTATCATGCACCCATGTGGGAATCAAAGAAGAATCTACACCTTGATGATTGGTTGTAGTTGCATTTGAGATGTCACTGTAGAAGGAATGGAATAAACCTCAAAGTAGACAATGATAAAGATAGGGTATAGTTATTTAACATTTTTTTTTATAAATTTCGAATTTGTTCAATTTTATCACGTGAACTTTAAATTTGATACATTTCACCATCTCAAACAAATCCTAACCATATATGTCTGAAATCAACAACTAGGATCTGTTCAACACGATAAAATACATCAAATTTAAAGTTCATACAACAGATGAAACAATTCCAGGTTTATACGGAAAAATAGTGTTTGATCTCATATAGTTCGAATAAAAAAATATTTTAAAACCTAGAGATAATAATAATAATAATGATAAAGACAATGATAGTAAATGATCTACAAAAGTTGATTATAAAATTTAGTGCAAGAAACACCTAAGCTTTATTGGTCAATCGATAAGTGCCAAAGGCCTCTTCTTGTTAAGTTCCCTGTACAGATTGGAGCCTTTAAGAAGTCCCCCTTTTTGTTCCAATTAAGTTATATAGTATCTACCCTTTCCCTTCCTTGGGGCTTGTTCGATTTCGCTTACCTGGCGGTGCCCTTCGTTGATCAACCGAATGCATCAATCAGTTACAGCCATCAACTAAACTATCTGGCAATCCACAGATTGGTGGTTTCACCAGGATTTTCAAAAATCGGGAATGCTATTCGACCTTGATGAGTATTCGGAGACCAGTTTTAGAAACATGGATGACCTGTCCTCTAGTAGGCGTGCCGGAGTATCAAACTCGGCAATGCGACCTGCAAAGCAAACCAAGGATTGATTAAGGAAGATTAGATGTTTGTAAAAACTGCATAAACCTTGTACTATATTCGTTGCACTTTGCCCCCTAAACTTTATAATTGTTGCACTTTACCATCCCAGACGAATCCCAACCATCAATGGCTTGGCATATTTACAACCAAGATGGCAAAGTGAAACAAATTGGAAAGTTCAAAGGGCAGTGCAACAATAAGGGTGTGTTCGGATTTGGGACAAAATCTCAGTCGTGTTTGTTAAGAGAGATGCATAATCCTGTAACTCTACCCTATTTTTTCTACTTTATCTACTTTTCTACGATTCCCAATAAAAATATTTGCTTTTTCAAAATAAAATAATACAAGAGCATCTTTTTTTTTTTTACAATTTCCAATATTATGTGACATATTAACTATAATCATACCCAGTAAAATCCCAAAGCAAACACAAGGTTATCAAAATCCACTTAAGTCCTAAATCCAGACTTGCAAAATCTACCTCAGTCCCAACACACCCTAAAAGTTTAGCAAGCAAAGTGCAAAATATAGCAAATCTCTTTTTTAGTTCTCAAAATTATGTTATGAACAAGAGAGTTTCCAGTATAATATGGTTATATATAATACTTATATGAGCCAATAGCTGCATGAACATAAGAAGATATAGAGCGCACCATCACTGAGGACCAAAACGAGGTCACTATCAATAACAGTTGGGATGCGATGAGCAATTGTAAGAACGGTGCAATCCTTAAACTCTGTTCTTATTATTTTTTGGATGAGGTTATCTGTGGCGGAGTCAACCGAGGCTGTTGCTTCATCGAGCACCAAGATTCTCGCCTGTTTGAGCAAAGCACGACCAAGAGATACTAGCTGCCTCTGGCCCACACTCCAATTATCTCCATTTTCTAGAACTGTCGTAACTCAAAAGAAAACTTTTAATTCCCAACAATGAAAATAATGAAGTTGTTTGAAATTCGACATCTACAAGGATGCAAGGCTTACCTGGTGTATCAAGTTTATGATCTTTATGACGAACTATCTCTGCTAACTGAGACTTTTCAAGAGCCTGCAGCAAGTTAAGTACTTTATGACTGTTTGAAGTGACAAAATCAAAGCTTAAACAGACCATATTATACATTCATTTCAGAGATGGAAAGAAAATGCACCTCCCAAACTTCATGGTCTGAATGCTCTTCGAGAGGGTCAAGGTTGCCTCTAATGGTTCCTTCAAATAATGTTGGATCTTGGGGTATGATACTCAGCCGGCTGCGGAGATCATGTAGACCGATTGTTGAGATATCAATGTTGTCTATAATTATTCTACCACCTTCTGGCTCGATCAACCGAAATAGGGCTTGGATCAATGTAGATTTGCCACTCCCAGTACGGCCAACAATCCCGATTTTCTTCCCACCAGGAAATGTGCACGAGACACCATGGAGTACAATAGGAAGATTCTCCTTGTAACGAACCTAAAGTGAAAATTAGAGCGTCATAATACAAACAAATGAATATTTAAACCGGAAGCACATCATCATTGAAGTAGTAAACCTGAAAATGCATACCTTTAGATCAATGAGTTCAATTTTGCCATTTTCAGGCCATGAGGATGGGAGAGTAGAGTCCTCGATAACTGCTGGTGCTTCACTAGGTAAGTGGCAGTATTGATCGATCCTTTCTATGGAGATGATTTTGTTTTCAAGCTTGCAAAAGCTGAGAATCCAACGTGATAAACGTGCATTCAGATTGAGGCCATATGTTACAGCCAGGCCAGCCATACCTTCGAAAGAACAATTTCACTTTAAACGTTAGAATGAGCATGTCCATTGTTTGCAAATTATTCAGTATCTTCTCTATAATCTTAATCAACGTAAATGTCAATGAAAACATATTTTACAAATCTGATTCAACTTGATGGTTCATATATATAACTACCAAACTGGGATTTGCAAAGGTCAGTAGCATATCATTGATATCGAAGAAGAAAGATGCACTTACTTGGATCTATACTTCTGTGTGGAAAGCTCACGAGTAAGATCATGCAAAAAGCAAATACAAAGGTCGAGAGCAACTCCATGCGCAAGCAAAGCCATTCAATAGCTGCAACACTGCAGAAGAATGGACGAGCAAAGCAATCAAGAAGATAAAGATTCCTTTTCATGAATCTCTTATTTTGCCCAAAACCTCTGATTGTAGCAGCTCCAGCAATTGACTCGGAAAAGAGATGAATCACTGGAGATTTCTGGATGCTAACAATGCGAACCAGTTCTCTGGATGAAGCCATATAGTATTTCTGCATTTTTGTTGAACAAAGTGAAATTCATTTCAGTACTCCACAACACAGTTATAGTGAAGGGGAAGAATAATATCAACAAATAGAATTAATACTCAAGAGAGAAACTCAATACTCTCTGATGACTTAGGCTCATGCACAAAGCCCAACGATTTACTAATATTAAAAAGCCCACTACGGAAGCAATAATAAAATACACAATACTGAGAAATAACGAATTACATCCATAAGAGACACTTCATGAAAAATAAAGACTGCACATAGATATTCAACTGTAACACATTCGAGTAAACATGCTTATAACGTAAGAAGTGCTCCCACTAACTTTAATTGCAGATATTTGGCACCTCTGTTAATAGGTATCCAATACATAAAAAAATAAATCTGGTAAGAAAATTCAAATCATATGCTGGTTGGCAGAACTACAAAGATGCACATAAATTCACAAATATAATTATAGATTGCTGAATTGTCAATAATCGCGGGGAGGACCAAACCCTGAGGACCAGTTTATGACATGTTATGATAGCTTACCTGCATCCACAAGCAAGCAATTGCCATCGGGACTACGAGAAGCAAAATCTGCCAGGTTACTTGTGTCATCACACCAACAATTCCCAGAAGTTGGATCGTTGTTGAAGCAAAGCCACCAAGTCTGAAGGGAATATCAAGATCTACGACACTTTGATCAACTGATACCTATTAGATCAAAACAAACCGGTATACAGGGAATCAGAACTGAAGATAAAATGGACAACAGGAAAAAAAAAGTATGATTTCAGAAGAAGACATGTCAGTACGCGGTTCAGTATGCGCCCAGCTGGAGTAGAGTCAAAGAATGACATTGGTGCTCGAAATACTGTTCTGAGCATTTTCAGAAATAATTTCTGTGCAGCTGCAAGACCAAATGTAGCAACAAGAACAGCCCTAACAAAAATGAACCAGGAGCTACCAAAAGCAAGTGCCATATAAACAACAATAAGCACCATACTAGTGGTTCTAGGTTTGTCCCCAGTGGTTTGTGGACTTGCCCAAGCCATCCACCAACTACTGGCTATTTGAAGGACCTGAAATAATGTTTGCGCAAGGATTATACACGGAATCAATAAGCCCTTATAAGCAGCTGTCATGTATGAAAAATACACGTTCATGCTAACTCTTCCTCGCTCCCGTTCCTCTTCCTGCACAAGTTGCTTTCTTTTAGAACGTTTAGCTTTCTTTTTTTCTTTGATCGCTTTCTGGTCCGAAGTCGATACACCTTGTTGGACTTCATTAGCCATTCCAGAAATGTTGCTACCAACTGAATCACATTTCTTACTCATGACAACAGAACTATCAAGTGGATCATTTTTGTCAGGATCTTCAGAGGCTGGGTTGCAAAAATCCATAGCTTCAATGGCGTCATGATGAGCAGAGACCAATGTGTTAAAATCTGTTCCTGCTTGCAGAAGCTCATCATATTTCCCGGCTTGAATAATACGACCTTCCTTCAGAACCTGTATGTACAAGGCCATCGTGAAGTTAGCAGGGGAGCTGATGGAGTAAGAGGCAAATACCACAAATTTAATACCATTTGAATTATTTCATCTCTTAGTTTAGATGGTGATACATGCCAGCATATGCTCTATTTCCTTGCATCATTTGCGGCTTCTATTAGAAATGGAAGGGTTGAAATCAATTAACTCAACCAGACAGAAAAGAAATTTACCAAAATCAAATCAGCAGCTGGCAAAAATTCAACTTGATGAGTGACAAAGACAACGGTCTTGGAAGCTAGTGCTGTCATTACGTACTCCTGCAGTTGCAACATAAAAGTTTTTAAGTTAGAGTCAATTGGTTTATATGAAAATAGAATTATACAAAACAGTCAACCTTAAATAACTCTGAGCCAGTGTGAGCATCAACTGCACTGAACGGATCATCCAGCAAATAAATGTCAGCATCATGATATAATGCTCGGGCAAGTTGAACACGTTGCTTCTGACCACCACTGAGATTTATGCCTCTATCACCAATAATGGTTTGATCACCATGAGAGAATAGCTCCAAATCTTTCTTCAGCGAACAAGCATGAATAACACTCTTGTATTTTGCCTTGTCCATCGGACTTCCAAAGAGGATATTTTCTTCTATATTTCCTGATTGTATCCAGGCAGATTGAGAGACATATGCAGAAGAACCACATATTCGAACCTAAAAATACAACCATTTATTGGTGGTATGGTTCAGTCAGCTAAATCCCTGGAATTAAAATATCGCAATCTTCATAGATGTAGAGGGAAAAATGAATTGATGCTAGCATTCAATGAACTCAGACTTACTTCGCCAGAGATTTTCGGAATCTCACCAAGGATGCAAGAAAGAAAGCTTGATTTCCCAGAACCAACCACACCGCAAACTGCAACACGCATCCCCTTCTCCACCCTTAATTGAATGCCTGACAGGGTTGGGGTCGTTGATGATTGATCCCAACCGAACTCTCCATCTTTGATTTCAATAACCACATCTGACATACCTCGTGGCAAGGTGATGGTTGCATCTTCCTGAAGCTCTTCCTCCTGCAAGAATCCCGTGATTCGATCGAGGGAAACTTTAGTCTGAGCCATCATTGAAACCAAATCGGGGAAATTTCTAAGTGGTTCTTGCAGAATGCGAAAAGTAGCCAAAGCAGAAAGAACACTGCCAGCTGTGAGCTGACCGCCCAACAAAATGCAAGTTCCAAAAGTAATAGCTGAAACAAATATAGGGGAGCTCCAGAAAATAAATGTGATGAAAGCCTGTGAGTAGAGAGCTTTTCTCAGATACTTGAATTCCACACTGCGCATCTCTTCTAGCATGACTCTGTATCTATCCTCCCAAGCTTGCAACTTGAGGATCCTCATATTCCTGAGACACTCTGAAGTCTTCCTCATCCTATCATCCTTTGCTGCCATTAGCTTGTCTTGAAAATCTTCCTGGATTCGTGCCAACGGAACAGTAGCAACGATTGATATGATGGTGGCAACAAGGGTGGCAACTGATGCAATTCCAACATTCTTGTATAAAATTGCAAGAGCGAGGATAATTTGGAGAGGAAGCATCCATATATCATGTAGATACCATGAATAGTCCCCAACTCTTTGAACATCAACTGCCATGTAGTTAACAATCTCACCACTGGTGTGACATTGCCTAGCTGAGCTCGAAAGTTTGAGTCCCTTCCTATATACCATTGCCGTCAGAGCTGATCTCACATGCATACCCAAAATGTCGACCCCAAGGTACCATTGCCGGGTTGTTAAGGTCTCTAGCAACTTTGCACTGAAAAATATTGCAGCAAGAATGTAGCCTTCGTGTGGGAAAGTCTCCCTTCCTCCTAGGTAATCCACAAAGTAGCTAATCATATACGGGCCAACATAAGAAACTAAAGTGTTTACCCCTGCAAATATTGCATTACAAGCAGCCTCTCTCCAGAAAGTCTTCAAAATGGCCCAAGCTAAAGAAGGCTGCTTCTGAGGATTCTCAGCTTTCAGCTTCTCCCAATTTGAGTTTAATGCTTTATAGTTAGTCTTCGAACGATCTTTTGGTGCAAGCAATGGAATATCCTTCAGCTCAAGTGGTCTTTTCGCCCCAATAGAAAGCAATGGATTCAACCAGGAAAGAGTAGCCAAACTAAAAATCCCTGCTTCGCTGTAAGGAGTAACCTTAAGACACCCTGCTTCTTCTTCTTCAAGCAGTAATGGCTCTTGTAGATCAGAACTCCTACATACTTCAATACCAGTGACCCCCCTAATTGCAATAAAACATAAAAAAGCAAGAGCAGGAGTAACAGCAAAATTTGCCAACACATGAGAACGCAAATGGCTTGATCCTTCTGCTAAAATTCCTTCACAATCAACATACAAAATACACAAAGAAATTACAAAAGACACAATCCACCAAACTCTCAACAACAATGGAAATTTCTCTGAAACTTTGTATTTACGATAAAGAGCTGCGAAGCTCAGTACAAACCAAGCTAAACTGTTAACAGCAGGCAAAAGTACAACACTCCAATGCGTTCTGTTACTCTTCCCTTGTGCCGCCTCCTTTATCAGACCAACACCATCGTACCCCAACACCAAAACTTGCACAAACAGAACATAAAAGCAACAAAATACAGAAGCTGTGTAGCTTTTACCAATTACAAGGCTTTGAATTTGCTCACCATCAACAACTACTCCGCCACTAATCGCCGCAGAGCTCCTGTTGGAGTCCTCCTTCTGCACTCGAATCCGACCAAAACAAAGAACCACCTGCCTCGCAGATACAACGGAGAGAAACACGAGAAGCAGAGTCAAGTTGATGCATATTGAGGCTAATTCCAATACCGGGACTCGGTGCAAGGACCCAGGGAGATTATTTGAGGGCTCAGATGGAGTGGTTTCAGCAGCAAACAAGAAAAGATTGATACCCATAATAACGTTTACAGATATCAATCTTTAAAGCAAAAAAATGACGAAATTCAATGACTAGAAGCCGAAGTGGAATCGCTATATTATTTATGGAATTCAATAATAATGTGAAGGAGGAAAGATCAAATCGTGTAAAGCGCATTTCACCATCTGTCAACAGAAATCGTCTCCAATGCGCAAACCTGATGACAAGTCATAGAGAGAGAAAGCAAAAGAATCTGCATATGAAAACAAACACTCTCTTTCATCACTCCCAACACAGAATACCAACATAAAATACATGTTTATCTCTAAATATCCACTCTCTTTTTTTTTTTTTTTGCAGTGCGTTCTTCCATTACAGACAAAAAAAGTGCACAAGATTGAATTTTACACAAATCCCTTTACAGAAAATACAAAAATCTGACCTGGGCTTGTGTTACTTCCTGGAAAATTCGTTTGTGATGATTATCGAGGCATTTCGTTTTCTTTCTGTTTTCCCGATTTTAATCAGAAACCAGAGCTTTCATCCATGGCGATGAGAGAGAAACACCAGCGGAGATGTGAGAGAGAATACCCCCCACAAAACCACAGCTATTAGCAGTGGTTTCAAATGATGATCAGAGATATTAGAACTTCTGCATTGAGTTTATATATAGGTTTAGGCTCATAATTATTTAATCAAATTCTATGATCATTGGGATTAGTAAAATAATTTAATTGCATGTGACAAGTAATACGTGTTAGTTTTTTTATTTTATTTTAAACATTGTCGTTAACAAATTTTAATCCTCTATTTTAGTGTTGTTATGTTCGATTACCCTTAAAAAATTTAGTTTTTCAGAAAAACATTTTTAAAACCTAAATTCATTATTTTGGTTGAGTTATTTGGAAAGGAAAATAGGGATTTTCTAAAGATAAATTCACTGTTGAGATTGGTTGAATTTTTTTTTTTTTTTAAAAAAAAAAGAAAGAACAAATTTAGTAGATGGAAGAACTTGTTTTTTAGTGGATGTTGAATCTTTATATTTTTCATATTTAAAATGTCAATTACAAAATGAGCCTAATCACCAAACCAATAGAAAACTTTACAATATTAAGCACAAACAGAAGTTGTTAAGAGAATCTAAAGTTATGTATTTACAAAGCATCAAACCACCAATAATTAGTGTGCCTTTTAAGCGAGATAAAATCTTATTTAGTTACATAATTCACTTTTTAATAATTAATTTCAAAATTGGCTGTTTTTTTAATTTAATTCCATAATTTAAAGAATGTCTTGATTTTGACTTTTTTTATTTCGATGAAAATCAACGCAAGAAAGTACTATGCAAGGACGATGTATTTTTGAACCATACATATTTTACTAGAATAGCATTCATGTGCATTTGATATATACATGCATTTGGGTTGGGTTCGGTGCGGGTTGATCTAGATCCGCATATTTGTTTTATTTTATTTTTTGTTGTGACCTCTATGTTATATTAATCATACATTTATATTATATTAGTCACACTTTTATAGTATGTTAGTCATACCCTTATGTCTAGATATTATACCTTTATTTAATACTTTTAATTCTAAAAAACCCTAATTTCACCACAATTTGTATATGTTTACCTTTATATGATATTATTTATACTTTTATATCAACATAGTTATACATTTATGTAATATATAAAGGTACAACTAACATAACTAAAAGGTATATTTAACATAACTAAAAGGTATGACTGTTATAACTAAAAGGTATATCTAACATAACTAAAATGTATAACTGTTATAACTAAAAAAAATGTTAAGGTACAGCTAGTCTTACGAAAAGTATGACTAACATAACTAAAAGGTATGACTGTTATAACTAAAAGGTATATCTAACATAACTAAAATGTATGACTGTTATAACTAAAAAAATGAAAGGTTAATATATATGTCTAAAAAAAATGTTAAGGTACAGCTAGTCTTACGAAAAGTATGACTAACATAACTAAAATGTATAGTTAACATAACATAAAAATCTGACATTTGAGAGCATGTTTGGACGGATTTTGTCTGTAACCTGATAACGCGTGCGAACGTATGATAGATCGGGTCTACCCAAGTATATGAATTTAGGATCGATGAATTAAATGCACAAAAGTTTTTATCATTTTACTATTATATGTAATCCAACACAAGCATGGACGATGTATTTTTGAACCATACATATTTTAGTATTATGTAATCCAACACACAATCCTATAATTAGGTTTGCTGTACTTTATAGGCAACAAAATAGCTGTAATGCATATCTTTTAAGTGCACGAATATTGAGAAATAATCATTTCAATATTATTTTAGTATATAAAACTAATTTTAAGCAGTTAAGAGGCACATAATTTATTTATCTACTTAAAAAGATTTTTCCATCCCAATTATATTTAATTGGGCATTTTTTTTAAACTTTGAAAAGCTCAACTTTATGAAGAAGTCTCTTGTGAAACCATTTTATGAAATTTTAATGTATTGCGTCAGATGAATCAATCTACAACTCAATTACCCACTACCCAAATCCTACAATTCACATATTGTTTGTGGGATGATGAGATTCCGTCTCACGGAAACTATCTGTGAAATCGTCTCACATGAATTTTTGTGTAATTTTATTATATTAATTTTAAATTTGATATATTTTATTGTATAGATTAAGTTTAGATATATTTTATTGTCTAATCAAACTTCAGTCATTGATTTCAGACGCGTGTACGGCTAGTATTTATCTGATATAGTAATTGCATTAAATTTATAATTCATATGAGAATGTAAAATATTTCAAAATTTATACAAATAATTATCAAATCATAGGTTTAAATATTTAAATCAACTTGTACTTATCGTGTTTTTACACTTCCCAATTGCAGTCCACGAATTGTACAAATTGTAACCTCAGACGAATATTTCCAATCAAATCTCACACATGTGACATTCACATGCCAAATTTAGTGGTTGATATTTTCATGAATTACTAGAAGACAACTTTTGTTAGGTAATTGGCTATTGTTTTTTGCAATTAACTAGTAATTTAATTTTGTTTCTTTTAAAATAACCTCAACAATTCATGAAAATATCAAAAACCCCTCTCAATTAGGCATATGAATGTCATATGTGTGAGATTTGGTCAGAAATATTCGTCGGAGATTGCAACTTATACAATTCGTAAACCTCAGGTCGCAACCGGTCAAAAAATAAAATTTAGGTTGGGAAGTATAAAAAAAAAAAAAGTACAGGTTGATTTAAGTATTTAACTCAATCATATATAATTTAGATGGATAAATATTTTTACCATTTATTATATTTTGAAAAATGAAGTATTTGCAGTTCTGGTTGCATTTGTATAGATCAAAGCTTTAACTTTTCATATCAATTTAAAATGACTAGTTATGGCAAATTTCTGTTTTGTTGAACTTTTTTTTAGTTACGTTTTAAGTTAAAATTTAGTACTGATAATAGATATACCAATATAGGTGCAGTATACTGGCTTTTAAAAATATTAAACTACATTATTAATAGCTCTCATCTAACCTAGTGATGTCATTTGCGAAATTTATATATATATATATATATATATATATATATATATATATATATATATTTTAGATATTTCTGATTTATGATTCAAATGTAACAATAGGAAAAATGAGTTTTTTTTTTTAAAAGTAAAAGGCAAATTGAATAGTGAAAGATAGAGTCCAGTATTTACGTATTATTTAGTTTATTATATAATGGTAACCATTGTCGGACATTTGATTATTAAAGTTGGTGTTTATTAATGATTAGGGTAATTTACAGAAACAAGTTAAATTATGACCCTTTAATGAAAATGGAAATGAGTGGCAAAATGATTAACCTGATGTAATTACATTTTCAAACCACTATGAGTGAATGAGAAAATAATGCATAAATAAACAACTAAACATGTTAATTGTTGTAGTTTGTAGAATATTGGAGAGGATTAATGAAAATATCATGAGTAGTGTTTTTTGCACGTCAGCATTCTAATTATTATTTTTTTTCAATTTATGCGGTAACCTTTAAATTATATTGGTATACTTTTTATGTATATTAGTATAACATTTATGTACAAATATCCTAACATTTAAGTGATATAACTTAGATTTTCCTCAATATAAAAATTCATGTAGTTTAGTTGTAACTCTATATTATAATAATTTAATCTTTTATGTTATATTAGTATAACATTACCTTTATACTTTAAAGCACTACATAAATGTTATATTTTTATAACATAATAGTTATATTATTATAACATAAAATTTTAAAAGACATTTTATGTCTGTAATATATAATATAATGGTTAAACTAGTATAACATAAAGGTTACGGTAACATAATATAAAAACTTATGCGAAATAACATAAAGATTACGCAAACATAACATAAAAATTACTTGCGCCGGATAATAGTATGGGCGTGGACATGGGGCATGTGAAAACCACCTCGAATCGGGTCAACTCAATTGTACGGATTGTAACCCGTACGCTGTGCATAGAAATTTTGTGAAATATCATATATCCTAAATAGGAAAAATAAGGTAAGATTTAGTTTATCATTAGTGCATTCACAAAAATATTTGTTTTATGACAATTGCATGATGTTAATAGACTATTTTCCTATATAATGACATGCTGAGGTCAATTTGCAGGATGTCACAATCTCCTTTAGTCCTTTATTAGGATAAAATTGTACATTATATAGATCAAAGTTTTAGGACAAAAATATCCATCTTACTAAATAGTAAACTATAAACATTACCTTTTTTTTTTTTTTTTTGTCCTTAATCATGATCATGATAACAAATTAGGGCAAAACTGGCATTAAAAATTAGTTGTAAGGATAAATTGTACATTTGACCAAGCCTTCATGGTAAGAATGAACCAAGCCTAAGTTCAAAATAATGGGAAATGTAGCAGCTTAAATAATACATATAAACAAATGATGGCTATTACTTATACTGTTCTTATTAGTATTTTCTCCTTGAAACTTGTAAACAACTGACAAAATAAACTGATGAATTGCCATTTAATCTATACTTGTTAATTACATGCTGATCAAAAATTTAGACACATTCACAATCAAGAAATGTAGTTCTTGACAGTGTCTTCTTTACACACATCTGAGAGTGAAATCAGTATTGTAGGTTGCACATGTTCTTCATCGATGTTGTCTTCTTTACCATCTTTGAGCTGAATATTGTTAAAGCCTCGTCTGCTTTCCGCCCTTCTGAACTGATAATGCTGTACTCTTACGGGGCTATTCATTCTCGTAGGTTGTAAGTCGAGAATCTGAAAGAACTGTAAACAGCTGTGTTTCTACGAATAACTGCAAAAAACCAAAACCGGATCAATATTTTTGGCCATGTAAATCAGGTTGCAACAAGTTGGGGGATAGTTTCTTGAACTTGACACGAACAATTTTGAAGTTTGAAGTCGTTTACATATATCAGATTTGACTAATGGCTGTGAACCTAAAAAGAGAACATCGTTGTGTTAAAAAAAGGGTCCTCAAAGATACTAGAATCCTTTGATGCATGCATTAAAATTGTGTCATCACTCAGAAATGTGTCAGGTGAAAACAATATACTTATGGCAACTGTAAAACACACATCGAGAAACAAAAGTAACAGCAAATGGTACAGCAAGTACGTACCTTAACAAAAGACCGGTCCTTTATAGGGAAGGAATCGATAAAGCTATCCTTGAGAAGTATTGAAACCTGAAATGGTAGGAGGAATTTGTTTCAGCATTCACTATAGATCTGACTATACTAGCCAAAGTAATAGAGATTGAAATAAAAGTTAGGAATAAACCCTGTCATCAGTGGATTGAACATTCGTAATTGAGTGCAACCTCAAATCTGAACAAAGTGACTCCATATATTTCCTTATCACATCTAAAAATCGAGTAGCAGCTTCAGCCTGCATGGCCATTATGTAATCAACTGCAATGGACAATAGAGAGTACATCTGGGATACAATTCATCCATGAGAAGATGAAACTAGTGCTGCAAAATTCTTGATTAGAGGTTTTTATAACTTCTACATATGCTTTTAAGCTTTGTGTTTTGAATTCTCTCTTTGTGAGGTTTTCAATTTTTCACGAACTTATCAAGATCACTGAGCAAGATCTTGTGGCGTTCAACATACCGAGGTTCTTGGCTGAATAGATAGCCAACGGGTTGAAGTTTAAGCTCTAAGTAAGATCAAACTAGATTCTCGATTTGAGGAGATCCGCTGCGTATTTATATGTTGGGTTCTTAGATCAATAGTCCTTTGTCCTATCCACATCAATGATACATTTCCTTTCTCCTCTATATTACGTATCGACCCTCAGATAGTATTATAGACATAAATGCTTTCAAAAGATTCTCATGTATATGCGAAGCTCTTCTTGAATAAAGTTAGCCTTGAGAAGACTGGAGACCTGAGACGCATGTGGTGATCCAGGATGTGAAATATATTTATCAGATGTACCTTTCAAATTCATTTAAATGTTAATTCCAATGTATATCTTAGGTGGTCCATAAGTTATGCTCTTTTCAAAATTAAGCTCCGACACAATAGTGGCTGAAAGAATCAAAATTAGTTATTAAAAATAAAAGTACATCAAATAATTCACAATATAAGAACCAAAATAAGAAATATTCATACTATCCAAGAATTTTCTTTTGAGTGACACTCTTGTGCACAAGGTGCACAAATCCAGATCTGTGCACAACAAATACTGTTATATTATATGAAGTAATACTGTTATATTATATGAGTAATACTGTTAAAACTATATATAATATAACAGTCTCACTCATATAATATAACAGTATTACTTTATATAATATAATAGTATTGTTGTGCACAGATTTGGATCCGTGCACCTTATGCACAAAATTTTTTGCCTTTTCTTTTCAGCACAAAATGATAACAAAAGGAAGAGAAACAACTGGCAGATAGATTTTCATGTGAGAAAATTTATATGATCAGAAAACGTACCTGGACTTCATTGCATTTATATACCGGTTGTCTCTGACTTATAGAATCTTCACATGACAACTTGGAGTAGCTTGGTACAAGTTCAGAAAAAAGCTCTTTACATCGAGGGAGTTGAGGAAGATTACAAGTTTTCACCTACACCAAAATGTGCAACAAAAGAGAATATTACATAAGCAATTTCCAGAGAACTACATATACTATATAAGGAGAGCTTAACGTCAGCATTTGGTTTTAAACTGGGGCAACATTGTAAAAAGGACACAAAATAAGGCAGTATTGAACTTCCTTTGAAAAGATCTCTACATGTACGAAAGGGACACAGAACTTCAGTTAGAAGACAATGATTATATAAGATTCCAGACCAATGGAAGAGAAAACAATTCATTAAGTGAAAGAGGTAAAGGTAGGGACCTTGTGATTCAAAGTCATGAATCAAAATGTACAAAAAGTCAAATAGAACTCATAGAACCAATGCTACATAATTGGCAAATCTCTTTCAAGTTGCATAAAAGAGAAATAGAATCCGCAATCAATCCTTAATAACTTGTAACTAAGATGTGTAACTTTAGGTTTGTGGGTGGTAAATCATGGGTGGAAAGATTTGATAAAAGGCAAATTTAAAGTTCCACTAATAGTGAGAGAGAATGAAAGGAAATTGTCGAGACTGAGAGGCCAAAACTGAGGACGACAAAGATTTTCATAGAAGCAAAAGTCCTGAAGGGATTATAATATAAGAAAATCATAATGCATCTAAAAGCATGGATAATATATCTTAGATTGAACGATACAACTGATATTTTGTAATTGAGTAACATGGTCTTCACTGATTTTTATAACAATATGAATAAAATAGGACAGAAACAGTATCAGTAATGACTGCAGCATTTAAGCAATTTTAAGTCTCTGTTGGATAAATTGAAATGGATTTTTGATTTAAATAGCTTCTCTAAAAGTCCACTTGGAAGAAGTGCAAAATTGAGGCTTTAACAACTCTATTAGTTATGACGGTAAAGAATGAACGTATTTGGCACTTGTAAAACATATTCAGCTTCTTAGTCGTTCGACCATCCTTGGTTCAAATGCAAAACACCCCAATGTCTGGATCTCCATCTTAGAGTACTTATATAATACATGTATTTCCAACATTTTCTTTTTATGATGTAATTTCTTCATAATATGTGAGATGACATACAGAGTCAGGAGGAAGGATTGCATCCTCCATTTACACAATGAAATGTATCCATAACTTCATAGATCCGACATAAAAATTCATGATGAAATAAATATTGAACTAACCTGGTTTTTGAGTATATTAACTTGAATCAGATTAGAAGCTTTACTCTTCAATTCAGACAGTTTATGCTGTACACCGACCTGCATGAGTATTACATCAACAACAATCTTTGAAATTTTGATTTATTTCTCCTGTGTATATTACAAGACAAAACTTCAAACAATTCAAAAAAAATGTTTCCAGCTGTCTACAAAACACTTCTGTGTGTAAAAAAATACATTATTGCACAAGAAATAACAAAATAAATCCAACTGAAACATTAAAAACTGTTTAGAATCTTGAAAAGAATTACCAGTACATTAAGCAAACATATTTGACTCACACTTGTTCAAGCTACTGTTTGTATCGTTACACATGCAAAAGAAGCATATATTTTGATGCAAATTATTCTGGTAATTGAAATACAAAAGCTGTGATTTTGTATTACATGAAATGCGAAGCTGAAAAAAACCAGACAAAGAACAGAGTTCAGGTTTATGGATTTCGCACTCTGTATTTTAAGCACTGGCATATTCTGCCCATCGAAGTAAGTCATACATTCAAACTCAGCTCTTTACTATTGGCAGGAAAAGGAACCTAAGATCTTTCCTCAGATTTCTTTACAAAGAAATTCTGAACTGCCAACTTACAATAACGCATGTTCACCTGAAAAAAGTATTTGCCTCATAAACTGAAAGAAGAAGATGTAATTTCAAGGGAGTCTGCAATCCAACACAATTGGTGGCCCAACATTTCTGTAAAGATTCCTAAATTTCTCATTGTCATTTTGACATTTTAGTTATGAATAACAATCCTCATTTTTTATAATCATGCAATATAGGTGGTCAACTAGTGCAAATATGGTAAAGCAACGCCTGCAGCTGATCGTGAGAAATGCATCTTGAATTGCAAAATTTGGTAAAAATGACTGGAACCTCTTACTCTCTTTGTTTTTCAACTGGGTTTTCTACAGCAGATCTTTTATTTTGTGATATCTGTAGATTAATTTTCAGCTCCATTTGTAGTATTCTCACTAGAACTCCCTACTAAAGCCAAGCTCAGATACCATCAAGCACATACTTGTGATTGGATAAGTCAGCTCAAACACACGTTAGCTAAAATATAGGTCAGAGAAAGTAAGGATTGTGGCTCAGTTGGCCTTCCAAAGCATATTATTGTGTTGTCTAGGAACTGAGCTGCTCAAGAAGAGACCTTGATTATTAAGCAAGACAAAAGACAAACCTTAAGGTTAATTAAGTATAAGTAAACTCTCAAATAACCCACCCTTATTTATCACCTTAGAGCCTCACTAGTGACTCTAACTATCCGACCTGATGCCACCATTGAATTCCTACCCCTAACTAAGTTCTCTACTCAAGTACACTGGAATTTGGAGCATTGCCATAGTCCTGAAGTCATCTCCATCTAGAGGCTAGCCATGCCTTTAGATTTCTATGACAGTGCTTGAGTTTTAAGTTATGTTACATCAGCCTATTCTTGCAATTCCCTGTGCTTTCTGCATCTTTAAGGGTATGCCTGTGGCTCGCTCCTTCAGCTCCCCTCCTGTACTTTTCTTGTGCTCAAGCACCTCTGATCCTGGAAAACATCACCCTCGGAGCATTTTGTATGCCTATGAGGGAGGCGTGCTAGGGGATAACTAATGCTTGAGCTCTGTGGTCTACTCTCACCTGACATCTAAGTTTGACTTTCTAGAAAATCACTCCATTCAGCCCAAAATAACAGGTCTAGTTCACCCTGATGTGAATTAAAATGAGAGTTGCAGAAAGTGCAAAATGTGTTTTGGAAAAGAAAAAAGTCAGATTTGGAATAGTCTTACTTTGGGACATCCAAACATTTTATAAACTTGGGACAGAGTGAGTACTATCTAAAGTGAACAGCTGGCCTCCAATGAGAAGAGAGTTGTTTCTATGAAACCCCGAGACCGCCTATTGAATGAACACATGTTTTTTTAATACCATGTAAGTAACTATCTGAATTACTCAGGAGTAACTATCTGAATTACTCAGGAGCACATAATATATAACATCCAATTGAAAACATTACGCAGTGCAGAATCAATACAAACTCACAATGAAAGGAACAGGAGCATCCAGAAAATCTAGCATCCTCCCAGGCAGAATCTGCAACAGAACACACATAAGCAAAGACGGGATGAGCAGAAGAAAAGACCTTATAAGAGAGACCATATGCAACACTGAAATTTTTTAAATTGATCAAATCAGGAAGCAGCATAACTAAACCAAGACTTGTTTCATTTCTTAAGAAACTTCAATGTTACTCATGGTGGAAAGGTTCAAAAGCAAGAAATCCGATAATTCAGCACTAAATGTGCACATGAGTTACTTATTTTTCCCTTGGGACCAATCAACTTTTGAAACCCCGAGAAACAGAAGATGATATTGGTAACATAAAAGTAGATATAAAATTACACATTAAATGACTTCTGCATTTTAGTCAAGGAAAGAGCATACGCACAAAAATAAAACCTTTACCATTTTCACAATTTTTTTTTTTTAAATCAGGTTGCATTTTAAAATCTTAAGTATTTATTTGGTAAAACTTAATCACCAATAATGAATAATGAATAATGAGGAAAAGGATTAAGAAAAATAATGCAAAACTTACTGGAAGAAATAAACTCTGCCATTCAAATGGACGAATAATAGGAATAAGAGACAATACCACAGCCGATAGGACACCCTGCATGGACAAATAACATAATTAAATACTTCGATAACGAGAAACTATAACTCCAGGTAATTGTAACGTTACACGAAAAAAAAAATACCAGATTTGGGGACATCATGACAATTTGTTTTTCCAATAATACACCAGCAATCAAGGTCAGAACCTGAACAAGGAGAATTTATCATACTCTAGAAATTTTATTGACAGCATTAAATGCCTTATCAAACACATTGTCATAATATTCGTATCAACTCGCTCACAAAGAAAATGAAATATCCAACAAGGAATAGAAATAAGAAATGCTGTAAATATAAAAGGCAGGAAAAGAGCATGAAGAGATTCTCTTAGATAGTATAATATGTGACTTTCAAACTACATTACACAGCCGGCATAGCTGGGTTGAGATTCCCCAAGTATGTTTGTTTTGGTACTTCATTTTGGATTACAAAATCCCAACATCATACCCTATCATTACTACTTATATTAAAGCCATCTAATCATTATCAATCATAATAAAATATCACACCAACCCACATTTTCACAATGAAATATTACATAAACCCACCTTTACAATTTACACAATAAAATATCACATCAATCCACTTTTTCCAACATTGATTTGACATCTACAATATAATCCTACCCTACTAAATCTTCAAACAAACATACATTTTCACTATTCACCTTTACTACAAAATCCAGAATTTCAATGGCAGGATTTCCCCAATCCCACAAAATCCCCTTGAAAACATACCCTCGGTATCTTTGCTAATCTTATTACATTTTGGTGACGGTTGTACCCTGTAACTGCGTCTCATTGAGTTTTCACCGAGTAAACACACTGTCAACTTACACTAGCTTGCAAACCAACAAATCTATATGGCTCACCCTTGAGGCTTTGACATGGCAAAATTCAGTAAATTGCAATTTGTGGAATTCCATATGTGAAATGGGAAGTCAATAGTTATAAATGAGTTCATAAATTAAGGGATTCTGATTTATGATTTCATTTACTGAGCTAAGTAGTTTCTTGGAAAGGTTGTGTCTGTTTCTAATTTTTAGGAAGAGATCAATTCTGATGCACATTTTTAGGAGGAGAATGATCTTTATTTTCTGTATATATGTAACTCTTTTTCCCCAATAGAAGAATAGAAGAGAGATTGAGTTTTCTTCAAATGTGGAGCAGAATGACAATAAGGAATCAGGCAAAATAAAATGATAAACTTGCAAAATAAATGATAATTCCACCGACAATGCTTTGAACGTGAACTTATTTCAGTTTTCAGTTAATGTTTTTTATGGGTATACTGCAGACACAATAAAGAAAATAATAAACAAGGTGGCAATGAGGATAGATAACTGAAGTGAAACTAAAAGTTAAAAGTTTGAAATGAATTACGTTGTCAAGAGAAAGAACTCGACATATCGTAGCTGTTGACCACAAAGAGAGTGAAATAGCTTCCTCCGCACTGGCTAGTCTCAACTTGACCTTCAAGATCAGAGTGTATCAATAAGATTGATTTTCTTCTTTCACAGGTAGGCAGGCACAATGGACACTTATAAGGAATACGTATTGATCAGTCAAACCTGAGAGGCTTCCTTAGAATCTTTCAGTTTATGATCAAGATATTTTTCACAGAGTCCAGGGGCAGAAACAGATGGCCGTTGATACTCAATGCACTGCAGATGCTCTAGTGGCTGAAAAATGATTTTATTTCCCCTTTCAGGCAGATGCAGACAATGATAGCCACAAATTATCTGTAGCAAATCATTTTTGTTTTCCTAACATAAAGATCAGAAAGACAGTTGACAGTGTGCACGAGAAGTATAGGATAATGAAAATTCAAATACCAAAAGATTTAGCTTAAAAACTAGGTCCGATAGCATAATAAACTCACCTTTGCCCATTGCATTATGAAATCATCATTGGGGTTCTCATCATGGTTGGTTTCATCATCTTTGTCTAATGCCACACTTTTGGCTGGACTGCCAAAACAAGGTATATGTTTAACAAAAAACATTAACAAAGACAAATGATGTTAATAGTGTTAGAAAGCAAACACATACGAGAAATAACACCAGTTGCAGAAAAATAACCATATAGATTCAGCTTGGCCTATTATAACTATGTGAAAACCAATTAAGGAACTAACTATTCGGTCACCTAAATAAGGACTCAAAACTTCGAGGGCGTTCCAATGATTGATTTCTTTGGCCAATGTTTGAGCTAACATCTGGGGTATGGCCACCATCTGATCGGTTTTCAGAACTCTCAGAGGTACAATCGTAAAAAGCATGAGCATTCTTGCTATCATCCTTATCCAAGTCCCTCATAAGAAATTGATCTGATGCATCACTGGCTGTAGCACTCCCAGGAGATTCCCACCTCGATGATGCCTCCTCATCTGATATAATACTTGCTGCAGGAGCAGCAGGGAGAGTCATTGCTCCATCACAAGGAACCGGAGAACAGATCCAGTATGTGGCAGTTTCACCGACAGGAGAATCACTATTTGAATTTACATCATTCTTTGATGTTGATGGTGAAGGGAAGTCAGCAGAAAGAGCCATTTCAGTAACACACTTAGTAATCCGATTCAGACGTTCCTGTGCAATAATGCTGCATCCAAGTAATTGGAATATAATTATAATGCAAGATTAAATGTTTAAAAGAGTATGGAAACTCTGAGAACTTATACTTACCTATTCAGCATCTCATAATGTAACTCAAAGAAAGGCACCCTTGTTAAGATACAAAAACAACGAGGAGCAGAAACCAAAAACCTACTGCCTCCAGAAAGAGGTGACAAAGGGGTATGTGGCCTTTGAACAAGCTCATGTACTTGCAAGCATACACCATAAAGTGTTGCATTGCCTGCTACCTGATTTTAGGCATGAACAATGTTTTCATAAGAAAAAAATAGTGAAACCAGAGTTACTTTTTCAGAGAAAGAAAAAATGCATGTATGTATAAATGTATATGTATCCCTTTTTTTTTTCTTTTTTCTTTTTTTGAGGCAGGAAGTTGCTCCAGTTAAAGTGTTTGGATGTGGAGAGGCAAAGAGAGAAAGAGAGAAGCAATCCTTTCTGAAACTGGCACTTGAAGGTAACGGGAAAACATAAAAACTCGCAAGAAATGGAAGTGTGTGCATGCATGGGAAGTAAATGAGGCATCATCATATTTTCGGAGTACTTTCAAAGATGCCATTTGCTGAAAGGATACTGATAATTTCAAAATCATATCATGCGGAGAACATATTGAAACTGTAGTACAATGTAAATTCAGTACATGGAATGTAAGAGATAACTAAATAAATATTGTTTCTCCAATTATCCAGTTTCCGAGGATCAAGTCTGATCATCATTATGTCCATGTGAGTGTCTTAAGTAAAATATAGAAAAAAGAACATAGAGAATTTATAAAACTTGACCTAAATCAAATGTCATAAATTAGAATAAGACCTCTCATTACACCTCACCAGTTGAAGCATTTATTGCAGATTTTGTTAAAGCATTCAAATCTAAGGAATCATCTCGCTAATCCATGTGATATAGTTATGCAATAGTATATTAGCCTGTGATATTTTTAATATTTTATATACCCTATGTTGCATTCTCATTGATATCTGAGATCCTGGCCTCATATGGGCAGCATCTTCTAGTATTTGAGTAGACATTTGACGCCAATTACGAACCTTTAACAAAGATATGTTTCTTGTTTGATGTGAGAATAATCTCTTTGCTTTGCCTGATGAAGGTCCATAAAACCATCTTTGACTAGTGAAAAATAAGTTTTTTCACATAGGTAAAATAATACAAACACATCCCCAGTATATCAATGCAACCAACATTATGGCATTAGATTTGAAGAGGCATTTCTTTGCTTCTGTCAAATGGTTCTGCTAAAAGAATACAAATGCATTCCCAGTATATGAATGTAACCAACATTCTAGCATTAGTCTGAAAGAAACCTTCTTTTTGTGCTTTTGTGCAACGTTTCTGCTTTTTGAGATCTTAGAAAATCATACTTTGCATCGAAACACCTGATACTCATTATGTTCATTCAATCTAAGATTAGAAATAAATAAAGATGAAAATCAATCCTACGACATTAGATGATGCATGATGTTCAAGTTAAATTATGGTTAAGCCAGGTATACTATTTGACAACAGGGTCTCTGAGTCTTCACAGACTAAAATCACCAAAGATCAACAAAGGGTGGGGAGCAAACACAATATGAGTTACTTTCACTTTTCAGGAAAGAGGATACAAAAGGATGGAACCATTAGATTGTATGACATTTCAAAACGAAAAGGGAATGCTCAGTGAGAAACTTATGCGGCACTCAAGAAAAGAAATAAGGAGTTCTAGAGAGCAAATAAATTTGGACTTGCCTTAAATGAAAATATAAATGATAAATCATCTCTGCACAAGTGTTCCTGAAGACAAGTAAAAAACAATCATATATTTTCATAGCATAAGCAAAGGTGAAAATGAAATAAGTCATTTTTATAACTGATTCTCTAGCATATAATTAATAATCTTTCTCTCTTTCAGAGGAGTCAGAACAGTTTGGTCAAATAACTGTTTATTCAGTAACAAAAATGCAATTATTGAAAAATAATGTCTCAAACTCGGATTAATTTTAGTACCTCAAGTAACCCACGTTTATTTTAGTTGTGATACCCCACGTTTTGCCACATTCAATACCGGTACCCAAAGTTTGAAATTGTATCAAGTTTGGTACATTTTTGTAGATTTAGACAGAAAGTTGATGGTAGGTACCAAACTTGATATAATTTCAAACATTGCTTGCCAATTTTGAATGATGCAGAACATGGAGTATCACAACTGAAATGGGGGTCTACTTGAGGTACCAAAATAGAAAATTTCCCTCTCAATTTCTGGCATAAGTACAAGAAGAGTACATATGGATTTATTAGAATGACTGCATACCTGTCCATAAACAATTTCATTCAGCTCACTTAATGATGGCGATCTCTCCAACATGCGTGCCTAGTCAAAAATAGTGTGCAATCTTCAGATACACTTACATGTTCTTATGCCAACATTAGAAAACCATTCTGCTTCCATAGGAAACTATTAACCCTCCCAGAAATATATTTAAAACAACAGATTGTTGTGATATTAGACCCCCTTGGATCCTAATGATATTTTGTGCAACAGAATTCTGAAAAGTTGCAGTAACTTAACTTAAGCTAATCTTCACATGTACTCTTCCATTGTGCTTCTAACTTCTTCTGCCTTTAATATGTTCAATTTTATTCTCTTTATTTAAATAAGCACAATTTCATACGCACTGGTGCATACCACAACCAACATACTGGTGATTGAGGACTACTAAGTAAACATATTAACTTGTAGTGGAAAAGTAAACAAAAATCAAACCCCCCAATAAAAATTATGAACTCTGGGATGAAGATACTTAAATTCAATATCATAAAAAACACCAGAATATGCTTGTAGAAGATCACTGGAAAATAAGATGATTGTTTTTGTAAAGCACTATGAAACAAAAGGTAGATGGCAATTGTTCTCCACAATAAAAGTTATCAGCAGGAAAAGCATTCGTGTCTACAGAGCAATAACAAGTGGAGGGACTGATCTGAGTATAACAATAAAAGAAAGGTACCAGATTATTCTGCTGAAGTTTTGACATTTTTAAAACCCTTGCTAGCTGGTTTGCAGATACATAACAGACTTTAAGTAAATATAAACTTTATCTGCCATAGTGCAACATTTGTCAAGTTCATAGTTCACACTGTGAAAAGTTATAGAAGATGTCTCATCTTAAACATTCATGATGGATAATAAGTGGGAAAAGGAATTTGACAAAGTGCTAACCTTAACACCTTTAGGAAAGCAAAATGCAGCCAGATCCTTTAAACGCAAAGCCAACTTCTTTCGAGGAGGATACATAAAGAGCACCTATTGATACCAATCAAAAGAAAAGCTTCTGACTTTAAATAGAGTTCCTTTCATGATCAGCAACAATATAAGACATCGCGTAAGTATTTAATAAATATAAGCATAAAATGTTCTGTTTAGATAGATAATATCTACATAAAAGTGAAGAAAATTTAAATAGAAGATATCCTTAAACAAAGGGCACATTCAGAACTAGCATCATGTCAAAAAGCATCAGCTGAGATGTTTTTTTTCATGAATATTAACTTGTGGATGACAAAAGAAATTTGAACACCCAACGCCAAAAAGGAATAAGTACACATAGAGATCAAAATAATGACATCATGGAGCACATTATGAGAAATTGGAGAATACTATAAAAGTAGTTTTCACCCTCAAGCTACAAAACCTGAGGTTCCAAAGTAGGAAATGTAGGCCGTCGATATTGTCGCCTGCTGAAATCTGACACTTCAGTGTTTCCCGTTTCTTGCCCCCATTGTTTCATCCCGACATATGGATCTTCAGCAACCTCAAGATTGGCATCTGGATGGAGACCCACAATAAAAAAGTGTTCAAAAAGCGAGGTGGGCTCTTTATATGTCTCAGGGCCCTACATTCACAGTCATCTGATTTTACTCGAGAGAACCTCAATCTTCACAAGTAATAAACATTCAAGCATAAGGAAACAAAGACTACAAAAACCAAATACCAGGCACACATAACAGTGTATGTTGTATAATTAAGAGCTAGGAAATTAGGAGCAAAAAGTGAAAGACACCACAGTGAAATTCTTATTGGTGTTAAACTGGCTGTTCCAACGTATATAAAATATGCAAAAATAAACACTAAGATTAAGATGTGCACTTGCTATTCAGACAAGAGAAATAGGCTTTGTAACAAGTCTAAAAGGCACAGATGCCAATTAGCATGTAAGTAGTTTCTACATGTATCGAGATATAACTCTCAGGGGAGAAAAACCAGAACCACATTTTTTTGCAATAACTGAATTATTGTAAAATAATTAAGGTTATGTCAGTCTCATAAATGATAGGGATGAAACTAACAAAGAACAATTCAGTGAAATTGGCAAGTTAAGTCAATCACCTATTCCAACAAACAAGGTGAGACTTGTGTGTGTGTGGGGGGGGGGGGAGCAAAAATGTGAAACGATATGTTCACAACCCGACTAAAATAAAAAAACTCAACTTTCTTGTTCACAACCCGACTAAAATAAAAAAACTCAACTTTCTGCAGGAGAGAGGCAGCGTACCGATGTTTTTGAGTTAAGCCGATACCATTGCCTTTTCTGATTTGCAAGAATTTCAGGATCAAAAGAGTACTGGCTATCATCACGAATACGACCACTTGTCTGGAAAGCCCTTTGCCACTGATACCTCCATCTTTGGAAACTACTGGGGCTTGTGTTATTCCTATTAAATGAAGAGGTTGCCTCACTTTGCGTACGCCTATGCCTCGGTGCTGGCTCCAAGATTGTAGCATTACTTGCATATGCAATCTGCCAGGCTTCGCCCGCCATTCTAACTGCCTCCTTCGACAATTGCTGCAACACCTCAATTGGTGATGCTGGTGCTGTCCAATCTTCTTCAATCTCACCATTTTCTTTCGTCTCCATTTCCATCACATAACCATGACTATGTTTTCCCACTCAATTTTAAATAAATATGCAACCTCCCATTTAAACTCATGATGAAACCTAATGTCTCATTATTCATAGGAAGACACATTCTCCACCATTCTTTCACAGAATACAACCAGCATCTCCAATATTCATACAAATGTAGAACCAATTTTCTCAAACTGCACTCAACACATGCGTACTCCTAGGGTCCATACATCATATGCAAAGTGACTACCACAACGGATGATCATTGTAATTGCAAACCTCGAGCCATTGTCTGAGGTTCACAAAAATCATATGCACATGCATTAACCTGTTTCAGAAACATCATAAAAAATAAAATAAAATAACAGGTTAATCTTTTCATATTTCTGAAATTGAAACCAGGGTTTTATGATCCTGTTACACAAACTTCAACAAAATAAATAGGGCACACAAATTATCAACCTTTCAATACATTCATCACAAATCAATATAAATTTCTAGTTTCCTTTCAACAATATTTTGGGTGAACCAATTCTGCCTATCATTTGTTGTCAATGTCGGTTTCCTACGCCAAAAAAAGCGACGCATTATTTATCGTTTACATTGTCTATAATGCATAGGAAACCGCAGAAATGAATACGCAATCATTAAGAAATGTGATCTCTGTACCTTTCGGAGGGTTGTGATCCTTGATGCTTACTTTCTAATGGAATTCGATTTCCAAGAATGGTTGTCTGTATATAATTGCGTATGTGTGTGTAGAGAAAGAGAAGGGAAGAGAGAGAGAGAGAGAGAGAGCATGCAGAGGTCGGTCAAATATGCAAAAATGGCAGAATTTCCTGATAGTTAAAACGGCACCATTTTCATCGTTTTACGCCAAAAACAATAACAAAGACAAAAACGGCACCGTTTCTACATTATATATTCCTAGAAAAGTTTTCAGATAATAGAAAAGTTTTTACACAATGAAAAATTGTACTCAAATTCAATATTCTCAAGAATTGACAATATGCTTAAAATTTATATATTATACCTTGAATTGGAATATATTTCAAATCCACTTAAATTTAAGTGTTTTTAAAATTCATTTAAATTATTTAAAAATTAATTTCAATGAAAATGATGAATTTTGAATTAATATTAATTCAAACATCACCTGTAAATTTAGTATTATGAATTCAAAGTCCTTAAATTCTTATTCAATTTTCAACAATCTAGCTTGTGCTTTTTTTTTTAAATATTAAATTTTATTTTTTAGAAACATGTGTTGATGGAAAGTGGCAGCATGACCCTTTTTCACGGATTGCACATGCTTTTTTTTTTTTATTCCTCGAAAATGTTCACTACTTTTCACTCGTTTATTCATTAATAAACATGTTTTTTTCCCTTTCAAATGTCTTTTATCTTTACACATAATAAATGGGTTAAATGCAAAAAATAAAATAAATTGTTCATTTTTCAATTTGCAATCTAAATTTTACTTTTTAGTCGATTGCAATTTTGAAATTTTGGAATTTATTCAATTGCAACCTAAATTATTTTTCCAACAAATGAAAATCATGTGATTTAATTTTTTCACTTTACAACCTAAACTTTGTATTTTTATCCAATTCCAACCTAACATTTTAATTGAAATTATCAAATTTTGTATACATTTCATACTATCCATTAAATTGTATATATTTAATCATAAGTGTAAATTCACTCCTAAACATAAGGGTTAGGTTTACATTTGTACATTTGTCCTATATTAAATTATGTTATTGGTTGAGTAATATATTAGCTTGTATCTTATTTAAACAAACATACTTTTAACAAATTTAAAACAAATTAAAAATACAAGTAAAACTTGGGAATTATTTAACAAAACAAAGCATAACCACATAATATCTTGAAAGAGTAATTAGGGCCGGTACATTTGATAAGAAATAGCATACAGAAGACACAAGAAGAACAATATCAACAATATTTCAATAAAAATGATGAAAATGGGATTTTCCTTGGAGAATTAAAACCCTTTAACTGATAGATACAACAGGTAATAATACATATCATTCAAGAAGCATAACACAAACATGATCATAATAATATCAGCCAAGTAAGTGCCTTTGAATTTTCAACTCTAACTATCCCTCCTCTGATTTTTGCTCCCAAGGTTCTGAGTCCTGCCAAACATATCAAACATATGAGAGAGAGAGAGAGAGAGAGAGAGAGAGAGAGAGAGAGAGAGAGATGCAGAGTTAAAGTACCTGTTGAGTAAGCTCATCTCTGGATAATGACTTTAGCTGGGTGTTTTGCATATTAGAGAGTAACTGGACTACAGTATCCAGATGTGGCAGACTGCAAAAATCCAACTGGTTTAAGTGAATCGATTAAAACATATAAAAGCATGAATAAATCCCATTGTTAACAACATTGTTGTTTTTTACTTTTACTTGTATAAAAATGTATGGCGACAATTAGAACGACAATCACGCCTACACTGTATTATTATAATATCATGACCATCACAAGTATATTATCACATATTAGCTCACAAAAGTCAATATCTCTTCCAGAAATCTTCGAGGATTGGAGAGATAAAAGAACAAGAAACAGACACGAGCTAGAAGGCGAGGTTTAAGAACCAACATAAGAGAGTATAAGAGTAAATTTAAAATATATTCAGTACATTTAAAATCTGCTTGACTCCTGAAACCCACGTGTTCTTGATTGACTAGTTTCTACAGCACAGTTCATCTTCATATCATCAACAAAAAGAGGCAGTCACCTTCATTCAATTGATCAATATACTTTTTAATCTAATGTTTCACGATTTTATGCATAACTACATTTCCGCAGATGCAGCAGCTATTCAAGATTCTTAAAGAAACTCTTCTAACTTAGCATAAAAAGTATTTCATAGGAAAATAGGCACACAGTGGAGTTCCCAATGTCTTCCTCCTTCCAGTTAAATTATAATCAATATTTGTTTTTCATGTAATGAAATCTCCCTCTCTACTCAACATGACTTCCATCCCAAGCAGCCTTCTCCCCTGCAACCAGGCAGGGCTAGGCAACTAATATAGGGGGTCTTTTTTTCCGGGTGGGGGGGGGAGGTGTAAATCAATATAAAATCAATATTTAAATACTAAAAATCAATTATTTTACAATACTAAATACAAGGGTAATGGAATTTTTCAAAATTTTGGGGGGGCTGAAGCCCCCATAGCACAAAGGGAGGATACGCACCTGCCTGTGACATGTCCATGCATGTTAAACTGCCCTAAAAGATATTTGCATAGTTGCATGCATCATTTTTTTTTTAGGTTTAAAGAAAGAGAGGAAGAAGTCTATTGTCATTAATATTTTGACAAAAACCAGTAGTACAAAGCCCTAAATAATCACAAGCAACAACAGCAAAAAAAAAAAAAGGAGAAAGCATTGTGATTGGAGGAAGCCATCTGTTATGATATCCCACATTGATTCCACATGAAAGTGTGGAAGGGTATATAAGTGGGAGTCAACTCTTTACCTTTGACCATGGTTTTGGGTTAAGTTAGGGCTCCCTAGCTTATATTCCTAACACCATCCAGAGAATCCATGTGACAGTAAGGATTCGAATCAACAGTGCAAATCAGATGTGAAAGTTCATCTACATGCAGTTTTTTCTAAAAAACATGTACCTTACATTGTATTAATTAAACGCTTTATGGTGATATTTTCTGTTCGGCTCCTAAAATTTGGTTCAGACTTCCTATTATACTGCTCTAAAGTCCAAATTATCAACTCCCTTCAATCAAATGCGAAAAAGCAAAGTACTCTTCATTCTGAGCCATGTGCATTGTATTCCTGTAGGCAACTAGTGTGGGATATGGCCTATCAATTATATAATCCTATACCTTTGTCATTCATTCTAACAAACACAAATAGTTTTCCTGTATTAAAATAGTGAATGCTCAGTATCTCTCCATATCCTCTTTGACGTGGTTTAATGATGAGGCAATTGCTCTATTAGTACCTTACTTTCATCTTAAAAATGGCATTTTAATGTCACACTACTTGCAAACTCAAACCTTTAATGTATTTAGTCTTGCTTAGTTTCTTCATCCATTAACTTGGTCTTCTAGAGATCTATATTAGAGGAAAATAGTATAAACTATACAGAAAAATAACAAGCTATTCTAAAACAGAAAAGGAGATTGGATATGACCATTGTAGTCCTCTATCCACGTGTGTATCCAGAGACGAAATTACTTGAGGCATCTGCTCCAGGACCTGCATCATTATTGTAATCAATACAGAAGTTCTCCACAAGGATCTCAATCAAATTCAGAACAGTTCAAACATGCACTTACCAACTCTGTGTTTTTTGTTGTGGATGTTGCAGCCAGAAGCTTTCTTGGAAGCTTCCTTAGTTGGGTCTGAGAGATTTGACACCCAATCATTTACACAAATACTATTGCTCCTAACAGTTTATACTGTTGAGAAAATTGGTTAAAACATTTGGACGTTATCAAACACTGACCAACTAGTAATTATAGGGAAATTGTTTGGTTAGATGTGATAGAAATGACTAAAAATAATAATTATATTCGAGACAATACTTGCGTCCTAAAGTAGATTCTATCCACATTTAGTGCTTAAGGTATATGGCAATTGTCTTTCAAGATACGACCATTAGTTTTCATGATAGTATCTCTAGAAATCACAACAGACAACTGTGTAGAACTTCTCCCTTCCCTTCCAATAAATACAGGTGTTTCTTGACCCCAAACCTATATCCCTAACTCGAGCTAGATAGTAAAATTAATTTTGTTCAGCTTCCATTATGCGATGGTGATTTTGACATTCTCACCTTATTCATTTCAACAATTAATCTTTTAAATGGCTCACTTTATGCTTTAATTTCATCTTCCCTGAAACTGATTTTGAGAAATCAAGTAAATAAAATAAATTTAACCACAGTATAGATTACGTCCGATTAATTAATATTCCATTCATAATAACTGAAACCTACTCAAATAATTGGTCAAAATCCAAAATTGCCAGAACAATTTCTCCAACAAAGACATTGATATATAAAACTGTTTCAACCAGCAATAATTCCACACAACAAAGACAAAGACCTTGTAAAAATACAATGGAAACATCTATAACAGAACTAAAGCAGAAACATTTTGTAGTAGATTATATCTAACAAGCTCCAAGCATTATGCTGGAAACAGATGCATATGGTGCCATTATTTACGATAAGAACAAGTCCAAATCCTCCCAATGGCCCTTCTTCTATCGATTACCAATTTAAACAACATGAATCCAAACAAACCAAGGAATATTTATTTCATCAAATTTTCGAGGTAATTGATTTAGTCTTCCAATTTATGTGTTTTTGGTTCAAACAATTTGATCTTCCTTGAATCATGGAAAGGTAATGCAGATTGGACGATGTGAGAAGTTCAAATTCAAAACAGGTAATAACAACACATGCGTAGCTTATTAGAGAGAGGGAGAGAGAGATATATATATATATATATATATATTTTTTTTTTTTTTTTTTTCCGAATAATGAGGAAATACAAGAGATCTAATTGAAGAGTATCCCTATTCAGTAGAGGAATATTCACTGAAGTAAAGCACTGATAACAATTCGAGCTGATAGAAATAGTTAGTGCGTGTGTGTGTGTGTGAGAGAGAGAGAGAGAGAGAGAGAGAGAGAATTACGTGGGAGGGAGAGGACTGAAGCATGAGGTGAAGAAGATTAGAGGTGGACTGCACGGTTTGGGAGATTTGATCGGCGACTATTGATTTGGCCGATTCTTCTCTTCCGGCTACGGCTCCGCCGCCGCCGCTTGGCGCAGCCATCGGAATTTTGGTTGTGGTGAAAGGAATTCTGTTTGACGTTAACAATAATTAGATATTTATAATTTCTCGACACGTATTATTTTAGCTTTACATTTTTCTCAAAAATTAAATAAATAAAATAATCAAATAAATCGTAAAATCTGTAAAAATTACAACTATAATCATTTCTTGATTAATGAACATTTTAATGCAACCCCTTGAGATTGAAATCAATTAAGAAAATGTTTTTACCACTTTCCATTTTTTTATCATTTCAAGTGTTAAAAACAATTTTTATTATTATCGAAATACAGTGCAAGTAATTTTTGACTAGGTTTATCGGGTTGGTGAAAATGTTTTGTTTGAAATTCTCACAGATTTTAAGTTTCATTTGATATAATGTATATATACATTTGCATTTACTTAAAAGTGTAATCTTAAAAAATAATTTTATTATTTTATATATTAATTATATCAAATAAATATATTACTACTTCATTTATATAAATATATTAACTCATTTACTGAAATATAACATAAAAATATTACTCATATAACTATAGGTATTAACTAGCATAATTAATAAGTACTACCTCGTAATTAATAAATAAAAAATCACTATATTTTCCAAAATTACAATTTAATCCCAACTTTTAAAATTATGAAAAAATCACAACCTTAACAAATTATTGCAATTCGAACCACAATTAATTTTTTTGGAGACCACAACTTCAATATTTACATAAAAATTAGGACTTAACACACAGTGAGTTGAAATCGTTTTTATTTTTTCTTTTTTTTTTCCTAAATTTAAAAAATCGAGATTAAATTGTAATTTTAAAAAAGATGATTGATTTTTTTTCTATTTTCAATCAAGCCAAAAACTAAAAAGTATTACTTGGTGACAACCAAGTTGTTTAAACATAAGGTATATTCTGATTGCTGCTACAACTTGGAAGAAGAAGAAGAACAAGAAACATGTATAACATTAACAAATTGAATTCAGAAACTCAAACTGAAAACAACAATCAATGGTGTCTTCAACTTTCTGATAGAATTCAATACTCTTTCCCATTAAAAGACTTGAGATTGGTGTAACTCCAATCCATTCAAGACCAAGTATATCTCCCTAGTCCAAGGATGCAAGCAATCCCCTGAAACAAACTCATGACTAATCCCATCCACTTCAATCAAGCTACATCCAGCACTCTTCCTTATCCCCCATCTCCCATCTCTCAATCTTCTCACCTTCACCAAATCCCCCCACCTCTCCGAATTCGCATACATATGAGCCAAAACCGAATACACCCCATCATCCTCAGGCCTCACCTGCATCACCTGGCTAGCCGCCTTCTCCGCAACCTCAAGATTCCCGTGTATTTTGCACCCTCCGAGTAGCCCTCCCCACACGAACACGTCCCCCCCCATTGGCATTCCCTCGATCATCTCAACCGCCTCGTTTATTAGCCCGGCTCGTGCAAGAAGATCCGCCATGCATCCGTAGTGCTTTAGCTCTCTTGCCACGCCATAGACGCTCTCCATCTTGAAGAATATCGTCCTGGCGTCATTGGTTAGCCCTGAGTGGCTGCACCCGACTAGGACACCTAAGATTGTCACCCCGTCTGGCTCAACGCCCTCTTCCACCATTTTATTGAAGTATTGAAGCAGTGATGGGCCTTCGCCGTGCATGGCTAGTCCCACCAGCATTGCGTTCCATAAAGACACGTTTTTCTCGTGGCATGATTGGAAGATGCGCTTGGCCGTCTCTATGCTTCCACATTTCGCGTAGAGATCGACTAATGCTGTTCCCAAATACGAGTCTAGTTTCATCCCTTTTGTTTCGATGTAGTCGTGTATTTTCTTCCCCTTTTCCGCCTTCCCTAGCTGAGCACAAGCGGAGAGTGCTGAAACAAGAGCAACGTTGTCGAACTCTGCCTTTGAATCGACCATAAAATCGAACAGCTCGATGGCCTCGAGGCAGCGACTCGACTTCGCATACCCTGCCAATAAGGTGCCCCAAGAAACAGAATCTCTTCGGGGCATTTCGTCGAACACCTTCCTCGCGCGATCGATCTCACCAGCCTTGACAAGCCCATCGATCATGACATTATAGCTCACCACATCCTTGAAAAGGGTCCCTTCAAACACCTCGTTCGCACCATCAACGTCGCCACCCCGACAATACACGCACGAAAGCGTGTTGCAGACGAAAACATCAGCGAAAAACCCAAGCTTCAAAACTAGAGCGTGGAGACTCTTCACAGGTGAAAGCGAGTTCTGAAACAGCCCACAAGCTTTAAGAACAACAGGGAAAGTGCGAAAATCAGGCGACACAGAGTTCCTTCGCATTCGGGCGAAGAAATTCAGGGCAGTGTGAGGAGAACGAAGGAGGGTGTGTGCTCGGATCACTGCGTTGTAGTTGAGAGTTGAAGGATACAGAATGAGATCAAAAATCTTGGTGGAGTAAGCGATACTTGAACTGGACGAAACGTTCGTGGTTTTGGAAAGAGAGAAAGTGCAGGCATGGAGGATATGAGAAAGAAGGAGAGAAGATAAGCCTGTTGTAATGGCTTGGGCATGAACTTGGTGGATTTGTGCAGCGGATTTGCAGCTGCATTTGAGAGTGGTGATTAGATGGGATGATCGCATTGCATCTTCATCTTCTGAATCATTTCTCTGTGTTTTTTATTTTCTTCATTACTGAATCGTTTCGTATTTTTATAGTTTTGCAACTCACAGTGATGTGATTGGCGGGTTCAACCGGTCCGGTTCTACTCCACAAGCTTAGATATGGGGAAAACCGGTTCGAACCGGTTTATTAATTGTGAGATAATCATACTTCAAACATGTTTTCTTCGATAGCTCCCAGCCTCCCCCATCAAATAAATAAATGTTAAAAAATGTATGTTAATATTATGGAAGCTGAAATTGCCTCGAGCCAAGAACTATTAAATTGAGAAGTAAATGTTTAATTTAACAAAATATTGAGGTCATTTTTATGGGATATAGATATTTTTTAACCATACAAATTTATATAAGCAGTCTCACAACACTATCTCACGAATATGATGACATTATTTTTGCGGATTTTTAAGTTATAATTTCATTATCCAAGCCTCAAAAGTCAAATCTATAGTTTTTTTTAATCTTTTAGATCCCTAATCAATAATTTACTATCTTTCAAACCCTAAATTGATCTTTTTAGTTTTTAAGTAGTGATATCAAAATTATGACAAATCAAGTTGTTGTTGTTGTTGTTGTTATTAAATTGTAAGGAACAAAAGTTGAGAAGTTAATAATAATATTAAAAATTTGAAAGTAAGGAAAAAATATTAATTCTTCAATGATTTTATTTTGATACTAGGGATCCTATTCACCTTCTCTCTATACACCAGTACCTGTAAAATTCTACCCTGGGGTGTGGGTATTACCCACATCATCTAGAGTATTATGTCATGTATACAATTTTTTATAAAAAAGATAAAAATATATACAAAAATAGCAAAAAAACACACACATGTCAAGATCCTACATGGTGTGGGAACCCAGGGTAGAATTTTCCCCAATACCTACAATCAGAATATCAGACTACTGATAAAAGCACCATTTTCATATTGATAGTATTGTGATACATTATAATGCATCTTCAGCTAATTTTTAAACACTTTTTTCAGATCAAACAGAAAATTGTGGTTCAAATAAATAAAAAAACAAAAAACAAAAACAAAAAAGAACAAAAGGAAAGAACGACTTATCAAGTATATACATGCCAACAAAAAAGTTGATATGTACAAAGGAAACAAAGAGGAAAAAGTTGGTGTAAAAGGAAAGCTACATATATGCACATGACTATACTCAATAATCAAGCTTACTTGGAACGACTCGGTCCCCATATACGTATCGTGTTATCATCGCTAGCTGAAGCTAACATTTGGTGTCGACTTGGGTTCCAACTAACACAATTTACGGTCATCAAGTGTCCACACAAGATCTCAATCGGACTACAACTTCTCCGGTTCCATATGTACACCTATTGTCAAACACAAAATGTCGGGTTCTATAGCTTCTCCAAAACAAAATTGTAAATGGATTCTATAGCTATACGTACCTTGGAATCTTCACTGCCACTGGCAATAAACATGCTGTTCAAACCCCCAAAGCAGGATCGAATGACATATTTCTGTTGCCTGTGGCCATTGTACTTGAGTGGTTTTGTCCATTTCGTGGTAATGTCCCACATGTGAATCTCTTGACTGTTGAGGTTGACGATTAGAAACTTGCTGTCTCCAGAAACTGAAAGAGAGGTGATCGAGTGTTCCTCAGAAATAACACGCTCGACACTGGTTGTCAAGTTCAGTATCCTAATGTCTTTTTCCGAGAATATGCTGATAAGCGTTTCCCCATCTGGTGTCACTGCAAGATCAAGAACCTTTGGCATGCGCATCCCTTTCCATGCCTTGATCTTGTTTCCTTCACAGTCCCATATGTATATGCCCTTCTTAGGGTCCGAGCTGCCACACACGAGACGTTTGGAATCAGGAAACCAAGCACAAGAACTGACGGTGAAACCATCTTCGCCAAATGTGCGCTTGCATGTGCCTGTTTCGACATCCCACAGTTTAAGGACTTCAATATTTCCACAGGTGAGTAGCATGGTGTCATCTGGACTCCATGCAACAAGTGAAACGGGGTTTTTGTGGCTACGTAACACATGTTTTAGGGTTACTCTGTTATCATCCTGCACCTGGGAAAAAGACATTACACGGACACTACTAAGAAACAATGAATCTCACAAATAGTTTCAATGAATTGCTAGAATAAACACCAACCTCAATGAGTTAACAAATTGAAAGTAGACACAACGGAACATCTTAATCTAAAAGAGGTCAAGTGTAATATAGAGACACTGACCAACTGCAGTAAACTGTCAACTATGAACTACCAATGAAAATTCTTAACAAATAATATGACATATGAGGATGGTAAACTGAATAAGAAAAAAATATCAATCAACCCCGGCAATCTCCACTTCCTATTATTTTCCACAGGTCTGAGTTCATCAAGTTTAACCTATTGAATCTTCGAAGAGAAGGGATTAAATTTTGATATTTTTGAGGGATCAGGCCATCAACATTAGATCCATGTGTGCATATCGTAGTGCATATGAATTTGGAAAACAAAAAATGATATTCGCTCAAAGAATAATAGTAATATCACATCACAACAGAGTATTCTTTAATATCATTTGGAACTATCAAACTAAACATGTTTGCCTCACCTGATTTGGCAGTTGGAGTCACTCAAGCCACTAAGAGATTAAGTGTCCAACTTCACCAGGAAGCATGCTTAACAAAGGTTTAACTTCCTGAACAAATGAAAAGAAGCCGCAAACATAGAGTGACTGTCAGTTCCCTAAATGATTGAATATGTAAAAGATCCGTGATCATCACCAATCTTTATGGATTTTTTAAGCAGTCGCCAGGCTGTTCGATCTTAGGAATAAAGGTAATGATTGAGGAAACAAGAATCATCTTCAATCTTCCATCTGAAATAACTTAATAAGAAAATATTTATCTTCTACGATAATAACAATAGTCATCTTCTAATAAAATGTCACCGTAAATTATATTTGTTAGTTTAGAAGCTCAATGAGCTATATTATGAATCAGAGTATAGATTTTTGTAAGGATTTCTCAGAAAAGTGATACCTTATTTTATTTAGTGAAATCATAAAGTTATCTTATTGGGTCCAACTCAGGACCATTGAAATTTATTATACAAAAGAGGGTAATTAATTTATACATTATAAATGTTATATAAGTTTGGGGTGGTGGCCACGTTATCAGATAGAAGAAAGCACAGAGTTTGAGCTTCCCACTAACTGGTCAGCGTAGGAAGCAGAGAGCACAAGTCAATCACAAAAAAAAAAAAAAAAAAGGCCAACTTAGTCTATCTTACTATCATGGAACCAACATCAAGATCACAGGATCAAATCTAATGTTCTGCTTCTGTCAACAAAACACAACCTCAAGTAATTATCACAGAGATGGAGCTAACATCATCTTCCCAACATTACGATGAACTGAACACAAAACATTTTAACAGACAACCAAGTTCTTGAAACACAAGAAGAATAATTTACAACTTCAGAGAGCAATAAAAAGAAATATGCATCTCAAACATACTTATGTGAAAAAATACATTCTTCCATGGTATACATGGCCCAAGTAACATCAGCAGATACTATACATTCAGAAAAATATACTGAAAAGGAAGTAAGACGAGAATACCATGTATGTGTACCTTCCAAATAATGGCCGTGCGATCACTTGATGATGATGCCAAATACTCTCCATTGTTGGAAAACTGAACGAACCATACTTCATTTTGATGATTAGTCAATATCTGCATATAGATAAAGCATACAGCATGCAATTTTAACAAATTGAAGGCAGAAAAACAAACTCACAACCATTGCAAATATAATTGATGTATTCTTATAGTTTCCCTTTAGTTCTCATGTACAAAGACGGATAACAAAACAAAGAAAATAAAACAGTCAACTCAAAATTCCCATCCCAATCTCATAATACTCAAGATGGACATTCAAGAAACCTTCCACCATTTTATATACTTAAGAATCCTAACAATAAATTGGAAAGCAATAAAAAAAAAAAAAAAAATTAAAGCCTTATGCTCTAAAAGGGCAGTTGACAAGCTTGAACCTAACTTCATAACTGAAATTCATATATTGGTGCAACAAAAAACCTAAAATAAGTTGAACCAAACAGTATGCACATTTGTTTCTCAGCCACAATATGTACTCCCTTCCTCACATACGACCAATGCCTCATTTCATATATTTTATTTCAGCTGGCACACCTTTGGAAGCAACATAGGCATCGTAAAAGCCTCCGACCATAGAATCAGGGTACTAGATCTTTTGCTTTTAATTATACTAAACAGCTCCTGAACGGCTTAAACAATTAAAGAGACCATTTTTAGGTTACAGGATAACTATTAAGCAGCAACCGATAAAACACCATAGATGATTTATCTTCCATAGAAGACAGTGTTCTTCATAGTCTCTGAGCTCTCAAAAATATGAAACTAATTTATGATTCGTTCTCACAAGTTTCACAAGTATATATTTATTTCCTTGCAAAGCAAGTTGCAAAGACACACGTTTATGATGAACTTTTGCTGAGACAGTCACCCTAATTTGCAACTAGTAGTACCTACATATATATAATATAAACTCTCAATGGAGTATATAAACTCTCAATGGCATTACTCCGTTATATTTCTTACAAAGTAAGTTCATGAGATTCTACAGGAAATATATTGACAGATTCACCTTAAAATATATAGAACTTTCCCAGCAATTAAAATAAAGAACTTTGGATATGGGAGCCAAAATTATTCCAACATATCACAAATAATGTATAACCAAGGAGCAAATCATTCAAATACAAATAAAAGAAATTGCTTTTAGAGTACTGTGAAATAGGAATGCCATTATACCTCTTCGACAATGTAGCTAGATGAAGGAATTTAGAGAAATTTTGGAACTTGAAACACCAAAACAATTGAATATGCCTTATTATGGTTAGCAAATTTACAGGTTTTCGAGACAACTGCTAATTTCCTCTACAATAATTTATCATATAAAAATCATGGGATGTAACATCAAATCTTATAGTCCCTGCATGGAAATATTTTCCACATAAGAACAAAACACGACAAAGCCTTTTATTGATAGACAATCTACAAACAAAGAGTACTTTACTTCACAAATGCAATCCACTACGGAGCATTAAACAAATCAAAGATACAAAAACCGCTATTTTTAGTATGAATGAAGATACTAAGTTTACAAATTTGACTTGGACTAAAATCTTTCAGTTAGAGGTAAAAGTTTGGCGAATTCCAGAAATCAACCTGAATAGTCTCTGTTGGAAACTGATCTCGATCACAATGGTGGTCCCTATACAGTGATATCATATCAGACGAACCGTGGTAAATACAGCCATCAATCTGCGCAGATACGGCCATTTCAACCAAATGTTCCAGCCTTCTCTCAGGCACTGTTATCGGAGGTGGTAAAACCTTTTCCAGCTTTAAAAGCAATCTTTTTCGCAACTCATGAACTTTATCATACTCAATACAATCCAATCCCAACCCTTTCAACGAAAGCAGCTCATAGGAATGTTTGTGAACCATCTCTGGGCTAATTTTCGAAGCTGAGAACTGTTTTCGAAGCAAGTTCAATGCCAGAGATATTCTCCCAGAATTCAGACTTTCCAACAAGCATTGCTCAAGAACAAGGAAGAATGCTGAAGCACTTGTCTCATCAGACAAACAACTAAATTTGTTGAGACTCCCAATGCAATCATCCCAATTCGCATTTAAAATTTGTGATTCAAGTAATTCAAAATCCGGGGACTTACATGTAATATGAGATTCTGATTCCAAAGAGGCAGCAGACTTATTGTAACCTAGAGAATACAAACACTGAATGATAATCCGTACCAACTCCTGCTTATTAATCAGGCCCTTCGGGCCAACCATAGTTTCCATATTCTCCATTATATCAATTACAGCTGGGAATTCCAAAATTTCTCCAGCCAAATGCACTAAGGCTTTCCATCCCTCGCAGCCACTTGTAATCTGTTTTAACCCACTGTAGTCACAAAAGGACAGTGACGGCATCTGTCCATGGGAATTTTTTAAATAATAATAAGTACATGAAAAGAAATTCCCTTCATAATAACATAACATTTAAGATTCTTTTATACAACAAAAGAGCACACAATCAGAAATCCAATACACAAACATATCATGAATAATACAAACAATTATCGTAATGATTGATGGTGATGATGAATAGAAACTTGGAATCATCGAATGCAACGTGTACTACAACAACAACCCATCAAATACTAAGGTCTCCTAATCTCACTACCACCAAACTCTCAAGCTCCCAACTCAGGCGACGCCTTATTCACAAAAAGGATGCCATAAAGAGGCCTAATGTAACGACTCAAAATATGATACAATATGCAATACTCAATATTTGAAGCTCGCAATAAGCATAAAAATGGTGCTAACTTAAGCACATCGCATCCGAGTAGCTATCTTATAACTGTAAATCCTTGGTTTAGCCTCAGATTTCAGTACACTATCAGCTATTGATACGAAGCAGAATTAACAATGAAGAATGAAAAAGAAAATTCATCAATTCACCCAAACAGTGACAGAAAATACTAAAACAAATACAGGAAAACAAAATTTGAAAACTATCGTCTGTAAATACCTGCCATAATTAAGAGAACTATCTGCTCGAAATGATTAGTAGTGAGATTTGTGGAATTAGGGTTTGATCGAAAATCGCTGGGCACTGAAATTGAAATCAGACAAATAAAAATGGAGAAATGTTATCTCCAATGGACGCAATTTCCAATGAAATCAGACAAACTTGCAGTATTGATGTTATGTTTAACAATTAGCAATTATATATTCTGCAATTTGTCATTCAAACATAAACCAATAAATAATAGTCCCTAAAAAATGGATACATATAAATAATAGAAAAGATTAATTACAGAAAAATACATGAATCGTCGTTTTTTTTTTAATTAACTTGGAGCGTAAATGATAAAATTATGAATTAAAGCCCCATAAGCTAAAGTTTTGTTTGGTAACTTGTAAATTTTAGTTATTTAATACGATTTTTAAATCATAATCATAATCATAATACTAAAAAGACGATTGATGAACTTCAGGTATATGAAAAAACAAAAACAAAAATTAGAAAATTAGAATAATTACTAGTGTAAGACCCTTATCTTTTTTGAAAGTTATTATTTATAAATAAATTTAATTATTAATATTTATCATAAATTCTTAACTTAATTAGTGTGAAATTATAAATACCGGTGGCATGAGTTTCTAAGAAGGTGGAATATATTAAAAAATAGGATTGATTGCAAAAACCACATCAAATTATGAGCATTTTTCATATAAACTATCAATTTTTTTTTTTTTGGACATCAATCTATATAAACTACACGACTTTGACATTTAAACCATCAAATTAATATTTCGAATTAATGTATATAAACTATACAAGTTTGACACGTGATTTTTTTATGATATTTCTTTTTTGTCCAAACAATTTAGTTGCTGTATTTCCACTACATTTTTAAAGACTTTTTTTTTTTTTCTGAATACAACAACTCTATTATCATGATAAATAAAAAAATAAATAAAAACTCTTAAAAATATATCATGCGCAAATCACACATCAAAATGCAGTGAAAAATTGCCAAAATTTTGATTTGGTGGTTTAAGTATCAAATTCGTGTATATATCAATTAAAAAAATCGATAAATTATATGTGAAATTACTAATAGTTCGATGAATTATTGCAATTTACCCATTAAATGTTATTTTAAGTTTTGAATGAAGCTATACACAGTTGGAAAAATATTAAACACAATTTCCAATTTTTTTTTATCAAATTCACTTTTCAATTCGTTATGAGTTCTCCATGGATTTGACTAATACACGAATCGAGAATTTTAACTAATTATAAAATATGGGTAATTGCAGTAAAATCATGAATTTTCCACAAAATTATAATTTCAATATGATTTTTGCCATTCATAAATTCAACATAATTTTTAATGTTCTTGCATTTACAATCAATGGGTAAATTTCTAATATTTTTTTAACTCTACAAATTCATATTTTTAAGTTAATTAATATCTATTTATTACATGTAACAATCAACTGAAAGTTTTCATTCTTAATTTTTGAAAATTTAGGTATATATAATTGAAGTATTTCAACCCAACCAACCAAACGGACATTATTTTATAATCTCCATCCATATCTTGATTCGGTGATTGTCGTTGCTGAAAAGATGCTGAATGGCCACAACAATGATACTCCTCTCTTACCCAGCTCCACCTGCTGCCATTGCCAAATCCCCTTTCTCTGTGCCCTACGCTTCTCCTTCTTCATCTTCTCTGAGGTATTTTCTCAAACACCTTCGTATTTCCGAAATCTCCGATCAAACTACTTCAGAAGCCATACTTCTTCTTAATTTCGAAATATATGTGCTGAATTCCTCCTTTTTTAGCTTGATTTCGCGTGTATTCGTGCAGGTTTAAAATGTCGACCGCCAATCTGCCTCCTCTGCCAGATAATCGCGTCGTTGTAATTTCTCTGCTTTTCCTTTATCTTTCTTTGAGAGGATCCTGCCTTTTTTTTTTTTTTTAATTTGGTTTATTCCTGGATTTAATGAAGTGGGTTGTGCTTGAGTTTGCAGTTGGGTTGTGGATCAGCGACGGTTGATTTTTTGGCGGCGGTTGCTTCTTATCCAAAGCCTGATGATAAGACTAGAAGCACCAGCGCCAAGGTAATTCGATTTACTTGCTATTATGAAGTTCTTGTTCAATTGGAAACTTGTTTAGGTTTGTGGAAATCATCATTGATAAGACGAATGAAGTTTCACCCAGATAGAGATATAGCTGCTTCTGTTCCTTCAGTAGAAAAATGTTACTTTATTATTTATGTGAACTCATTGATTTGGGAATTACTAAGACTATTCTTAAACAATGTGGACATGTGTTCTTTGGGAGATAGGTTCAAGGAGGTGGGAATGCCGGGAATGCATTGACATGTGCAGCTCGTTTGGGTTTGGAACCTAGGCTGATTTCCAAGGTCCACTAATTTCTATGGTTGCTCATCTGATTGGGCTTGAAGATTTGTATGTGTAATGGACAGTTTGTATATGGCATTTTTCGTTAGGTTGCTGATGATTCCCAAGGTAAAGGAATATTGGTGGAGCTAGAGGCTGACGGTGTCGATTCATCATTTGTTGTGGTAATATTAATTTTCAAGTCGTGATTCCTTTTGATTTTTTAATTTATCAGTTTCTACTCTCAAACTGTCCTTTTTTAACGCTTATTCTCTATTACTCCAATCACATAGAGTTCTTGCTCAAAAACCTTATATAATCAAGCTGATATGGTTTGAAGATTATGTCTAAACTGCCTATCATCGTAGATCCTGATGCATCTATTGCCTCAGGTTTCCCAAGGGGGCAACTCACCATTTACCTATATCATTGTTGATGAACAAACGTAAGTATTTCTGCATTGTTGCCCTATTTTAACATTTTGTTCATCCAATCATTTTCTCATTTTGTTGATTTTAATGTTTCATGTATAAACTTAGATGCTTTTCACTTCTCCACTTCGTAAAATTGTTCCAAGTATTTTTGGATCATATTTGGTGTGATAGAGGACTAGTAACGTATCCATATTGTTTATAGGGGGAAAAAACCTTTGGCCCAATTGTAAGGTTGCTTTAATTTAACCTAAAGTCCGCATGCTTAATGATATGGAAAGGCTCCCCATTCTTGGGGCTAAGGTTAAAACCATATATTTATACCACAATCTGTACCATAGGATACTGAATAATGCTTATTTATTTGCCATGGGCTGAAATGTCATCCTGATTTTGTTATGTTTTTTTTTTTCGTTTCTTTTTTTGTTGAAAATAGATGTTGATGAAACAAATTGTGCTTTTACTTTATACAAGTTCTATGTTGATGATACACATAGATACAGTGTCAGTATTCTTGTTATGTGTTCTTTCAGGAAAACTAGAACTTGTATTCATACTCCTGGATATCCTCCCTTGGTGCCCAATGAGCTAACAGAATCAAAATTATTAGCAGCACTGGATGGAGCAAGGCTAGCGTATTTTGATGGAAGACTGTATGAGACTGCTTTAATTGTGGCTCAGGAGGTGATTTCATTTGATTTATTCTTTTTTTTTTTTTTTAAATTGTTTTTGTTACTGCTAGTTGTTTTTCCTTTTCTCCTTAAAGTAAACCACACCTGTCTTGATTTTCCAGAGCAGGCAGCTCGCAGAGGTATTCCTATTCTAATTGATGCAGAAAGGAAGAGAGAAGGTCTGGATGATCTTTTGAGTTTGTCGAGCTACGTGGTCTGCTCAGCAAAATTTCCACAGGCACGTTCCACTGTTCTTCTGACCTCCTCTACTATTATTGTTTAATTGAGATGGGAGTCACTTGAATGCACCTTGTTGTCACCATGTGACTACAATAGCGAATGAGCTGTAGTTCATCTGAGTTTTGATCATGATTTCCATGAAAACAAAGCAATTCACCCTTTATTTCTGCCTGCTTATGCTTACTCATTTTTGAGTCAACGACCATCATGATAAGATCAGTATTACACCTTATGCTCACAACTTATAATCCTTTGACTGCATTCTAGGCCTCCATTTCGGTTATAATTTTCTCGTCTCCAAGGTGTTGACAGCCATTGCTTCCATGAAGTCAATATGTAGTTGGTAACTCAAGTATTGGCTTATGTTACAATTTTCAGTCTAACCGTTGACATAACCACAAAAGTCTCTATTGAAAGAAAACAAATTCTAATGTAAATTTATCATGTTTGGGACTTAAACATGATAGAATGTGCTACAAGGTTGTAATATAATCCCATAGGTGATATTTTCGTACCTGACAGCGCTACCACTCTTTTCTATTATTATATCTGCTATCTTATAGGAGAACATGAGTAAGCCATTTTCTGTTCTTTGTCTCACAGGAATGGACAGGTGCTCCATCTGTCCCAAGTGCACTGATTTCCATGCTTCTAAAGTTGCCAAATCTCAAATTTGTAGTTGTCACATTAGGTGAAGATGGTTGCATGATGCTGGAGAGGTCAAGTGGTATGTAAACATATTGCTTTATGCTGTTGCCTTTATATTGGTTATTAAATAGTTGGATGCACCGGGATGAATTGGAGGTCTCTTATGTCTTTTCCTATTCACTTTGCATCATCTTTCACATTTTATTGTTTGCAGAAAATGGTCTCTCTGAAGAAGTCGATGTGGATGATTTATTGGCAACTCTGAAGCATAAAAAGGATGGCAACACGACTGTGCCTACAAGTGTATCGTCGGTAATTTTCATTTCGGAATTCATTGTCCTTCCCTTAACTGTGATTTTCTAACATTCTTCACAACTTCAGGTTTATTGGTCACCTTTTCTTGTTTCTTTTTTGTATAAAAGAAGAGATTTAATTACACAACAATTTTCATATTAATCGCACCTCTTGTACAATACAGCTAAAAACATATGTGACGGAACTTTCCAAATGAAACTCCATTTTTTGAACAGGACTTTTAAGATTGGAAGTTTTAAAGGTGCTTGTAAATGTAAAAGGCCACTATTTTAAATGTTCATTTGAAGTTACCAAACACAATATTTTCACAAATGGACTTCAAATCCAATTGAAAATGGGTTCCTAAATATACTCTAATATCATGCGGTGTTTTACTAAATAAATGTAACATTTCGAAAAGAAAATAACTTTATCTGAATTTTTTTTTGCGTTAACTTTTTTGAATTTGTTTTTTTCTTTTAGAGTGTTGGGAAATTGCATGCAAAGGGGATAGGGACTGTGACTGGCAGGCTTCTTTTAGGAACAGCTGAGAAGATTCCACCCTCGGAACTTATTGATACTACTGGTGCTGGTGATTCATTTATTGGAGCTGTCCTCTATGGTTAGTTAACCAATAACATTATTAGTCCTAGTTCATTCTTCATACGAAATGTTTTAGCCTAGCTGGTTTAGTTTTTAGCTCAATTGGTTATTGACTGAGTTTCTGCTCAATTGCGTAGTAAGATTGAAATTCGACCATACAATCTGAATTTGGCTCTGTTGATGCTATACTTACATTATTGTTGGTTTAACTTTGTAGCTCTTTGTGCAAACATGCCACCGGAAAAGATGCTGCCTTTTGCTGCTCAAGTGGTTAGTTGAGGCCTTTTACGGTTTCTTTCATATAGCTAATTTGAAACGAATTTAGCATTTGAGATATTGCATAGTAAATGCAAGAAAAGCTATATATCTATATACCCTACTTCTCCAATTTCAGGCTGGCATTGGCTGCAGGGCCTTGGGAGCCCGAACGGGCCTTCCACAACGTACAGATCCTCGCCTGACTTCTTTTTTACTCTAGGGATCCCAAGCGATGGCCAGAGCACTCATGTGGTGATCGATATGGAAACAGCAATGGGCCGTCGACTTGGTGTATTTCTTGTAGTGTTTTTTACTGGATTTTTCTGTGTTGATATCCTCATATTTCTGTTGCAATTCTTGCCTTAGATTATATGTATACTTTAGATGTATGAGAAACATGGATTATATGTCACACTATTCACAGTGGACATTACCTAATGTGTTATTCCATATTAACCTTCTCTCACACTACTTTCATGTATCCTAATTTACCCCATTTTATTTCGAAATAATATTTTAACACCATAAATGAAAGTGGCATGTAAAAGATGAAGCTACAAATATATATAAATGAGTATTGATGATTTTGTATAATAATAAAATGAAGAAGTCAATGTATGCCTTGTAGGTAACGTTTTTCTTGACAGTTATTAGTCGAATATATAATTAATGTTCCGAAACTATAATTATACATAATTGTTTGGGGTTTACACCACTTTATTTCTCTCATCCGACATGATTGTGAGGATGTGAGAAAGTTTATTTTATTATTATATACCCTTTATAATATATAACATTTTATTTTTTATTTCAACCCCAATAGGCTATACAAATAGAATAATAAAATTAATATTATGGTTAATTGTTGCATAAATCACAGCTTTTATTTGGATTCAAATTTTTTACTATTGGTCAAAATAACATAATCTCATATACGTAGTATTTTTTTTGATATCTATTAGTTCTTTAACCACATACGGATAGTTGGACATGTCAACGTTTTTTTTTTTGTTTTTTTTTTTACAAATTGATCGAGGTCAAACAAACATACTATATATATTTAAGGTTAAATTATTTTGATTGATAGAAAAATTGATTAAAATGATAATAACAGTAAAAACTTTGTGATTTTTTTCCGACAATTAACCATATAAATCAATCTATAAAATATGTTTTATATCATTTGAGAATCGAAAAAATATTTGGTTGGATAGGAGCCCAATTAAGGTGATTGAAGCCCAATATTCTATTTGTTTGGAGCCCAATTACGGTTATGATGGGCCTCTGTGATCCTCTAGCTGTGGCGGTGATAGAGAGAGAAATGAAAACATCGTTGTCGCATAATCTACATCGTTGATTTTTAAGACAAATAAGATATTTCCTAAAATCTCGGCCGTTGGATCTGATTCCAGCATGTCTAATACAAGCAACGACGTGCGAAACTTGTTTCACCCACGCGCCACCCTTCTCACGCTCCATTTCAATACCTTTATTTTTAAAAAGAAATTAGAATACTTTTATTTGCAATTAACATTTTCTTTTTTCTTTCAGAGCCTCATTTGAATTCAACCAAACTTATTCTCATTTTTTTATTCTATCCATTTCAATTTACTTATTACTTAACTTTGTTTCATACATATTAAGGTAAAGTAGTGTTTGTGTGCACCAAATGCATGGATCATGATTCATGTAATTGGGTGCGTGGGTCAGGTCGGGTCCGACCCAGATCCGCACCCAGGTTTCTTTTTTTTTTATTTATTTATGACATAACCTGTATGTGTATCAAATATAACATTTATGTTTGTCGAGTATAACCTTTATATACAAATATCATAATCTTCAAGTAAAATTACTTAGATTTTTTTTAGTATAAAAAACATAATTAAAAGTTATGTAACTTTTATGTTAATCGAGTATAACTTTTATGTTATATTAGTATAACTTTTACATACATATATCATAACCTTTAAGCGATATTACTTAAACTTTTTTCACTATAAAAATTCATATAGTATGACTTAACCTTTATGTTATAATAATTTAACATTAATTTATGTTATATTAGTATAACATTTATGTACAAATATCATATTTTTTATGTACTTAAAGAATAACATAAGGTTATATTATTATAACGAAAAGGTAAATTATTATGCATAAAAGTTATATTATTACAATATAAAGATTTTCAAAGGTATTATAGGTCTGTCATACATTGCAAAAGATAATGCGAACATACCTAAAAGGTTAAGTTCGACAAATTAAAAGGTTAGACCAATATAATTGCGAAACTAGGGTTTGGGCTAGAGTTTGGGCCAGGGTTTGGGAGCGTGAGCGCATGAGGCGCACATGGAACACATGAAATGCACCCCTGGGTCTGGTCGACGATCCATACACCTGGTGGAAAAAAAACATTTGTGATTAAGATAATATTTAATGGATATCATGAATATAAAATGATTACAGTACCCCATTTTTTAATCTCAATAAATCCCAACAAAAGTTATGAGTATTTATAATAAAAATATAAATAGTAAAAAAGCACAGAACAATACAAATTTCAAGGGAAAAAACTATTATTAATTATTGTGACAAAAGAAATGGATAAATTGAGGAAAAAATTAGAACAAACATTATTTCGAAATGGAGGAAGTAAAATGATATCCTTGACGGTATGTCGATCACATAAATATCTTTTGGTGTTTGTAGTTCAAAGATCTCTCAACACTCATATTAGACAATCACAATATAATTGAATTAAGTATGCATTTTAAAATTGTTAAAATTTAATCTTGACAGTTTACTTTTCTAAAACTTTTGGTATAGATTTGGAGATTTGTAGTTATTTATTTGTATCAAGAATCATAACCAATAATATGAATCGTTTCCATCCTTGCTTCGTACACTAAAACAAACTTTGAATAACTCCTTTATATGTGTGAATGTGTACCTATATGGCTATATCAAATTATCCATTTTACTCATATTTCGATGTAGAATAATTGTGCAATTTAATGAAATTGAAAAATTAATTTCATATAATGTTACAGAAAAACAAATTTAATGATTATGTTTTTATTAATTTCAAATTGTCTATTATGCAACTTGTATTCTAATTTAGCACATGCATTTGGAGCAAATGTAACTCAGATGAAATATGATTGTTTGTTTGGTTTAATTCGAATGCAGTTGGTTTAATACAAACTAGTATAGGTCCCGTGCGATGCACATACATATATAAATTTTATCATTTTAATGTGAAAATGTTGAATACGAAAATAATAATTTTTTTAGAGTAATTTTAGTCTCATTTGTTAACCATGTGATGCGCGATCATAAAATTTAAATATTTCCAAACTAATGTAAAATGTTAATTTAAGAAAAAAATTAATGTCAATTGGTACCCATATAATGCATGGGCATATAAATTTATAAATGTTGTAATTTTATGAACAAAAAAATGTTCATGATAAAACAATATAGTTATTCAGAGTTATTTCAATTTAATTTATTGCATATGTGATTTACGAATTATAAATATTTCTTATGTTCATCATACGTTGTCAAACTACTTTATCAAAGATAATGCTCACATGCCCACCATGAACATATCATAATATGTCCACCACTGTTGTATAAATATTTCATTCCTTTAAAATTTGGGATATAAAATTAATAGTTGTGTTAGATTTTTGACATCAACGATGATCACATGTGTCCAAGGTGGGTAGGTTAGCTAAGCTGATTTTATCAATTGTACTTGTCACAATTGGTTTGGAAAAAAATTATGTAAATATATGTTCAATAAGATATTCATAATGAGTATATAAAATGGAGATATTATTGAATATTATTCAAAAATAAAAAATTTAAATTTAACATACTTTAAAAAAAATTATATTAATTTGTTTAGATGCCATAAAAATCAAAATTTCTCAATTACAGAAGTTTTTTGAACAAAAATATAGATCAACTTTCTTGAATTTTGTACATTATTTAAAACGAAAAGGTGTAAATGATAAGTTAAAAAAAGTCAATACAAAAAAAAAATTAAGATAAATTTTAAATTTGTACTTTTTATTTAGAAAGAACATCATATATTATAGGGTTAATTGTTGGAAAAATTACTATATTTACTTTAATTACAACTTTAACTAAATTGTTTGGTAATTTTAAAACAAAAATAACATTTGATACATTGTGTAGTTATCATCATTGGGTAAACTTTGACTTTATCTTTGTTGATGTGTCCAGATAACTTGATAAATAATTTGATAAAGTAAAGTTAAAAAACATATAAAAATATTTCGATCACATTTTTGTAAATTTTATATTCGAGATTGATCAAATATTTAGATCATTTTTAATTTATAATTCTTATTAAAAATAATAAACTATTGCATTTCTACTTTTAAATAGTTGACATGAGCAAGAAAATAGTTTCATTTCCACTTTTAATAAGATAATTGTTATGATATGGTAAGTATTACCATAATTACTATATAATTAATTATATCAAAGTCGTATATCATTTGATTACCAAACATATTTGTTTACCTTTATCGATTATCAACAAAGTGTTAATACATTTTAAAGATATAAAAAATACAATTATGTATGATTCTATAAGATACTTTAAATTTCTTTATGAATTAAAATTGGAAATCGTTTTTCCATATTTTGAAGATTTTGATTTCGAAATTTCTTTGTAGTACCTAATGTATTACATAAAAACATCCAATTTCAATACTCATATATTAATTTTTACAAATATTGAAAAATATAGATTAACTATGCAAAGATTTATCATTTTAAAGGATTATATCACTTGATGCATTATATTCATAAAGATTTATAAGATTTTAAATTTATTATATTTTATGTTAATTATAAAAATAATATACTTAAATCAAGATTAGTCATATATATTTAAAATATATACATATTTGGAATAGATATTTAAACAACGTAATGTTAAAATATAAATCAAATTATATACAGATATATATCTAATCATGATGATCATTAGATAGTAAAAAGAAATGTACAAAAAATATTCATATATGATAAATTAATCGAGAAATAATAAATTACATAATTTAAATTTGATTATTTGTGTTATGGTGATAACAGATTCAATATTTTTTTGCATAACATAAAATACACTACATACTTTTATGAAATTTTAAGTACCGAGACTTGTAAAATTCAATATGGTCTTGTAGTTGAGAAAGCGTTTGTATACATATAATTCGGCAGATACATGGAATTTATATGTCAGCATGGATTTGTTTAGTTGACTCAATATATTATAATTTAGATTAAATCCATTAAGATTAAATTATTATTATTTTATTTTTAATTCATTTTTCATTAGTTACGCACAATATTTTAATTATTATTATTCTTCAAATTAGTATTGTGGAATGTATTATTTCATTGGTCTAAATAAATTATTCTTTGAATTTCAAGTATATTACACTATTGAAGTTGTCATTTAATTATCTATGTATATTAAAAACTTGAATTTTTAATTTTACTTCATATATTATGATTTACATACCATGTATATTTTTTATTTCATATATTACGATTTACACATACCATGTATATATTTTACTTCATCTATTATAATAAGGTTTATATACCATATATATTCATATACAAAATCAATATTTTTGGAAATTTACAATAAATTCAATTAATATCATATAAAATAAACTAATTAATAATTAATGATATTTCTAATATTAGAAAGTGAAAATGAGCGGGAAATTTTTTAGCATTTCTATTTTTAGGGGGTAATTGTTATTATATATATATAGATATAGATTTCTTTAATTAAAAAATATATTTGTCATTACACTTGAATCTCTGCACCAAATTGTTCGAAAGGAAAACAATCTTCATATCAAATTGTCCTAATTTATTGTTTGATTATAGAGACTCAATCTTAAAAATTGCAAAAAAAAAAAAAAAAAGAAAATCATATTATGAGATTTCTCTATATATTTAGCATAAAAGAAAATATTGTAATCCATGTATGTCGGATCACAAAAATAGTGCTATATGTTCTAAAATGAAAACAAGCATGTGCCAATAAGAGTTGAGATGGGTTAAACTTTTTGTAATTTTGAAATTTAATTCATTATAATTCTTTTATCAATATCTAAAATATAAACAATTAACATAAAGATTCAAAAATGAAATATTTAAATAAATGAAATCCAACACATACACTAAACTTTAGATAAAATGTGTAGATAAATAGATTTGGATACTGTATCCAACAACAAAAAAATTGTTAAACAAGGAAAAACAATTCTTTGAATTTGAAAATATTTTATGATGTGATATTGAATGAATGCACCATGACTGTTACATTTATTGGAAAAAACTGTCACAATATGTAGAAACAAAATAATTAGTAGTAATTTGTTTATTTAATATACTAATTAAATTATTAACAGATAAATAGATACATTTAATACCCTCAACAAAAATAATATTTTCCATAGCGCTAATAGCGAGTGAGCGCGTGTAATTAATTAATTAATTAATTAAGAAAAAAATAAAGAAAGAAGAGAACCCTAACCTGGCTGGCATTCTAAATGTGGACCCCACCGCAATGTCTGTCCGCGTTTCTCTCCTGAATCAAGCATTTCAAATTTCCTTTTGAAATTTGAAAAAAAGTTTTTGTTTTTATTTATTTTTTGTTTTTTAAAAAGTTTTTTTCCCTCTAAATTTGCTCTAATGAAATTTTCATTATTTATTTTTCACATTTTATTTTTTATTCATTCATGTTTGTGAAATGATATTTTTAGTTCTTTAACATGGTATAACAGGTAAATGTCATAAATGATGTTTTTTTTTTCTTTTTGGTGACTTTTAATCACAAACTAGTATGGACCCTGTTTGATACACAAAATTTATCAAAATAAATATTTTTAAGAAAGTAATATAAAAATATAATACATTATGAGTAATAAATATAATAATTTGAAGAATAATTTTGATTTATATAAAACAAATATATGTCTTTATGGTAATAAAAAATGTTTTTTAACGAATAATATTTTAACATTTTATTAAAGATTTTTTTAGATTTTTTCAGCAGAGTTTGTGATACATCTACGCTAACTATATGTTATATTAAAATAAAATTGAAATCGAAAGTCATATAAAAATAAGACATAAAATACAATATATTTAGAGTTTTTTTTATTTATAAATACGTATTAACATAAATTAACATCACATTTTTTATTTGTATTTTCTTTTAAGTATTATTATTAGCAATCAACCAATTATTTTTCTTAAATTCACTGATGTAAGTTTTTGATATGTATGAATATATTTTTTCTATTTTTAATGATTATATACATAGAATTTTACTATATACATTTAAAATTGATATTGTAGTTTGCACTTAAGATATATCGTGAATAAGTTTATAAATTGATTAAAATTAAAAATTTAATAGTTAATAATTAATTTAATTTGGTATTAATTGATATAAAATAAACTTAACATTTATATACATATATTCGTTTTCTAGAAATGATGATGACATAGTTTGAAATAAAAGATACATGTAGGGTGTTATTAAAAAATAATGATGAAATAATTTGAAATAAAGGATATATATATATATATATGTATATGATATTATTTAGCATGCATGTAATATAAATAATATTGACAATGCACAAATAAATTTGTGTATATGATGTTTTCAATATTTATTTTGAGTATATCGATGGTGTTTATATGTATGTTGGTAGTCTTGGACCTCTTAGTCAATACGTGTGGCATTAAGAATTTTCTTCATCCCACAATTCCACAAAGTCGTTTTATTCAAATTTTAATTATTATATTTTTGATTCCCAATTTTTTAATTTTTATTAACTAAATCAATGTTTAATATTTTGTATCTAAGCTATCAATTTTCCTATTTAAATCTTTTATTTATTCATTAAATCCATAATATTAGATATTTAATACAACACAAAAAATGTCATTTCAAAAATCGTCTTTATTGTCTTCTCCCTTCCAATTCTAACTCATTTAAAAATGAATCTTATGATATTACCTACGTTTTCTTATTCAAGTTGTACCATTAAATGATTTTTTTTTTTTTGATGCTTGTTTTCAAATACTAAAACATTTAGTTCAAGATTAGTAGATTTGGGTAATTTTGGAAGATTAATAATAATTATCTCATTTTTAATTTTCAATTATTTTGAGACAATTTTTTTTCCTCTCACTAAATTTTAATAATTTTAGGATGGATAGATTACATATTTAGAACAAATTTTTTGTTACAAGGGTTAGTACAAAACTCGATTCAAAATAGTATATTAAGCCAACATTGCAGATGTGACTTTGTAATTAATATGGTAGTTGGAAAATAAAATGTCCATTAGCCATTAATCAACATTTGTTGGTGTTATATATATATATATATATATATATATATATATATATTCTTTTTGTTAATGAGTTATTAATATTATAGGTTTGTCATTCATTTAGGATGATAACTTATCATTATGTTAATTTTTACATGTTTTCCATTACTAGATGAATCTTTGGCTTTTTCACATCTCATAGTTGTTTTAAATTGTGAAAAAATCGAACCTTAAACTGCTAATTAGGTTTCCAAAATGTCTTTGTTGAATCGAACTTAAAACAAATTTTTATATTTTTTTAATCAAACCTTTTATTTTATATTGGTTTTGTTATATGTAACAAGTACTGGAATTTTTTCCGTCGAAGATTTTAACCTAAAATAAAATATACATTCCCTTTCACAAAAAAAAAAAAAAAACCAAAAATCCAGATTTGCAATAACGAGTATCTGGGGAGGGCATTTATGGAATTGAGTCAATTTAATACACTTATAACTGTTGTGTAGTAATTAATAATTGTAATTGTAATAATAATAAAAATTAAAAAAAGAAAAAGACCAAATCCCGAACAACGTGGGACAGAAGAGAAAAGACTTTTCTCTGAAAAAATAAGAAAATAAAAATAATAACGTTTACTTAGCAGAGCAAAAGAGGGTTTTATTAAAGCTGCATTAATATTTATCTCATTTCTTCATTCATTCATTCTAAGCTAAAAGCCCAAAACGCCTCTCCGATTTTTCCACTTTTTCATTGAATAATCGGAAGCGGTGTTATAAATACAGACATCATTCTGCTGTCAGATCTTCCTTTTTTTATTTTTGTAAAAGATTTTTCTGTTTTTTTATTTTGATTTGATTATTAGTAGTTTATGTGTATGTGAAGGAATTCAAAAACTTGTGCATAAGATTACAGGGATTTTTTTTGGTAGATTGAGTGATTTGGGAGTAGATTTTGGTTCTTTTGAAGTTGGAAAATTGGTGCTGGATTGATCTGCTTTTCGTGAACTGTCATTTGTTTATTTTTAGTTTTTTGGTTGAGGATTCATTGTGCTGAGGAGAGATTTCTGATCGAGTGGGGTACTGAAGTTTCTGATCTCGTTCAAGTTGCTGTGAAATGGTACTGGTTTTTCTTCATGTTTGTTGATTTTGTTCGTTTTTTCTTCAAATGCTATGTATGTTCAATGTTTCTTTGACGAATTCTTGTTGCTTTCTTGTAAAGGTGAATTGATCTATGTTTGTTAATCTGGAATTCTCTCTCTCTCTCTCTCTCTCTCTCTGGTGTTTGATTTTCTTTTTAATAAATTTTTGGATATATAAGTTAATGCAACCGATGATCTGTTATTGCTGCCGACAATGCTAGTTTGTTCTGGGTTGAGGGTGCCAGCTCTTATGGTTGCATTTGTAGTTTGACTTCCAAATTTTGAGATATATGGTGTGAACTGTGAAGTGGTTTATGACTTAAGGGACTTGCTTGTTTGTTTTGTAAATTCCATCATTGAGTAGTGCCAAATGAAGGTTATTGAAATGTGTTTGATCCCTCAAATCAAATTTTTTTGTTTTGTTTTGTTTTTTGTATTTATCTTATCTTGCGGTTGCTTGCCTTAATTCATGAAGATGTGAAAACAGTTTATTCTGTACCTTGCATTTTTGCACTCCTGAGTAGATCTGCATCCAACTGAAATAAGAGCAGTGTATGATTAATTGATCAAAAGCATTTATTCACTTATATTCATTTGATAAGCCTCCTTTTTTGTGGGATGTTTCAATGTGAATTGACTTGGTCAACTTTTCACTGATGAACATACACAAAAATCTTATTAAAAAATCACATTTAGACAATAAGAATTTAGCTGATTAACTGGATTTATGCAGCCTTAAACATTTGACATCGAAATGTTTATGCTGCATTCAACTTGTAAACCATAATTATAATGCTCCTGAAAACAAGTTTCTTGAAGTTAAATGTGGAATTCCATGAGTTAATTATGCAGTTTCCCATCATGTTGGGCTCTTTTTGAATAGCTCCATTGTTGAACTTTTACAGGTTGCTTCAGCTGCTTTAGGGGTTGGCTCATTTGTTTGGGTGGAGGATCCTGATGCAGCCTGGATAGATGGAGAAGTTGTATCAGTCAACGGTGAAGACATCAAGATCCATTGTACATCAGGGAAGACGGTCAGTTTCATTGTCATAACTCGAAATTGCTTAGATTTTTATATGCTCCAAAGTTTTGTTTCAGAAGAACATGATCCTTCTTTGCACCTCATCTGTTTGCATTACCTTAAATCTTCATCTAGTTTTTCGGATAACTTCCTGTTGATCACTGTTCTGTATAAGCTAGTTTGCTTCTCTTTGTGTGCGTGTGTCTTCTGCCACTAATTAGGAAATGAACCCATTTAAGGAATTTTTGAATGGACCCTCTCTGTATTCTTTCTTTTGCAGGTTGTGGCCAAGTCTTCCAATGTATATCCCAAAGATGCAGATTTCCCACCTTGCGGGGTGGATGATATGACAAAATTGGCTTATTTGCATGAACCCGGAGTTCTATATAATCTAAAAGCTAGATATGATATCAATGAAATATATGTAAGTTTAATGTTGTTTATTCATCATCTCTTGAAATCTACATTACCTATGAAGCCTTTAGATATCACCAATGCCATTCTTCTCACCCTGTTGTTCAGACTTACACTGGAAATATATTGATTGCTGTGAATCCTTTCCAAAGATTGCCTCATCTCTATGATAGTCATATGATGGCACAATATAAAGGAGCAGCCTTTGGTGAGCTGAGTCCGCACCCATTTGCTGTTGCAGATGCTGCATACAGGCATGTATTACCTTTGGTTGGTGACTTTTTTCTTATCTGTATATTTTGCTAATAAGACGACAATGTCATGGTTACAGGCTTATGATAAATGAAGGAATAAGTCAATCAATTTTGGTGAGCGGTGAGAGTGGGGCAGGTAAAACAGAAAGCACCAAAATGCTTATGCGGTATCTTGCTTACATGGGAGGACGCGCTGCATCATCAGAGGGAAGGACAGTGGAGCAAAAGGTTCTTGAGGTAATTACCGACTTAATAGTGTTAGATGCCTCATACATTAGTGGTGGCAGTGGTTCTGGTATTGTCATCTGAGTATTCTTCGTCACTTGCTTTATGTATAATGGTTATCTTTGTTGCAGTCAAATCCTGTTCTTGAGGCGTTCGGTAATGCAAAGACAGTGAGAAATAATAATTCTAGGTACTAAGATTCTAGACTATTTTTGTCATAATATCTATGCTTATATTCTGGCAGCTTTATTTATGCATCCATGCAACTAATTCACAAATGATGATGATTGTAGTCGTTTCGGTAAGTTTGTCGAGATTCAGTTTGACAAGAATGGCAGGATCTCTGGGGCTGCCATCAGAACTTACTTGCTTGAAAGATCTCGTGTTTGTCAACTGTCTGATCCTGAGAGAAACTACCATTGTTTCTATATGCTTTGTGCTGCACCTCCAGAGGTAACTGATTACCTGATCTCTTAAACCGAATTGTTGCTTAGATTACTATTTGTTAGTTCCCTTATTATGTTGCATGATAAAGTGCTAAAATAGTAGGTTGACCCGTGCATCACTAACTTGTATTTAGAAGTCATGTAATGATATATATATACATGTATATATATATATATATATTTTGAATTTTGAATTCTGTTTGCTTCCCTCATTCTTAGGAAATTAAAAAATACAAGCTGGGAAACCCAAGAACATTTCATTATCTAAACCAGACAAATTGCTATGAGCTTGATGGGGTTGATGACGCCAAAGAGTATTTAGAGACAAGAAAAGCAATGGATACAGTGGGAATTAGTGTTGAGGAGCAGGTATTAATTTAAGTGTTTTAACCCAACGAATTGTCTAAGACCTATTCTCGTTAACTCTCTTTTTTATTTTTTCAGGATGCAATATTTCGAGTTATTGCTGCAGTCCTCCATCTTGGGAACATTGAATTTATGAAAGGAAAAGAAGTTGATTCATCCATGCCTAAAGATGAAAAATCTTGGTTTCATTTAGAAACAGCAGCAGAGCTTTTCATGTAAATCCTTTTACTAGGGCATACTTCAATTGTTGATAACAACTGTGTCCTTGCTCTTTATTGCATAATGGATCGTGATTTTCTTTTCTAAACATAATTCAACATTTTGTAGGTGTAATACAAAGGCTTTGGAGGATTCCCTCTGCAGACGTATAATTGTGACCCGTGATGAAACCATCACCAAAGAGTTGGATCCAGAGGCTGCTACTTCAAGCAGGGATGCTCTGGCTAAAATTGTCTACTCAAGGCTGTTTGACTGGTAATTATCACCTTTAAATTTGAAAAAATGTGCATTAGTAAGCACCTAGTCCTGAAACAGGTTTCTCTGTTTGGATCTTGTTGAAAATGAGGCTTACTGTCTGATTACTATTATTTGCAGGCTCGTGGATAAGATTAATAATTCAATTGGTCAAGATCCTGAATCGAAATGTTTAATAGGTGTTCTGGATATCTATGGATTTGAGAGTTTCAAGACTAACAGGTGCTTAACCGGTATGCTGTGTCTTTGATGTTGACTTTATCTGCCCTGTTTTGCTTGGTTGGACCAAATTTTCTACTAGCCAAACAGAACACATCTTTACCTGCCTCAAATAAGTTTGTTTGGGTATAGCTTGTACTATCTTAGCCTACCTTTAACTATTCCTCTGTGGATACTCTCTCTCTCTCTGTTGGAAGGAAGCAACACACTCCTCTTTTTTCTTTTATAGTTATTTAGATTGAATCATTGATTGGGTTTTATGTTTGATTGGTTACATTTATATGTTCATCAGACATAAAAATACTAATTGAACACAGAATATCCTGGAGTCAGAGTCTTATGTACAACAGATCAAATCTTTGTCTATTTAATAACTCGTTTAGTTGAATACGTAGTTCCTCTTGCAATATAAAACCTCAAACCCAACAACAGTAGTTGTACTACTTATAGTTATGGTGTTTATTTTTCATCCCCTACTCATCCTATCAGCATCACTGAGCATGTATTCCAGAACGTAAGCAAAAAGTACATCCTGGAAGAAGTATGCTCTACAACTTTTTCTGAATCATGGAATAGAACACATGTTTAGGAGATTTATGTATATTATGTCTTATTTTAGTGTTTTTGAATTATAAATGATCCTAATATTATGTATCTACACATTTACGCAAATGGTGTGTGGCAGACTCAATGCGTGTACATAGTCATTTGAATAGTTATTTAATCACCAAATTGTTTTCTAATGTTACTGTAGCAACATAAGAGTGATGGTTTTATTTCATCATTTTTCCATATAACTATGGTGTAGTTGTTTGCATGAAAAAAGATTTCTTAAAGCTTTTTATGTAGCTTTCTTGTGTAATCTACTGAGTTTATGTGTGTCAACAAATTACCATTGTTTACCATCACCAGTTTGGACAGGGTAATGACGAAGAACACACTGTGATCATTAGATGATGCTTTGTTTTGAGTTTTCAGCAATTTACTTGGTTGCTCTTCCTTAATATTTTTTTTGAACATTATTGTGAATAAATGCAGCTATTTTCTCAGTACTTAAATCTTAATTTGAAATGTTTTTATCTCCACAGTTTTGAACAATTTTGCATAAACTTGACCAATGAGAAGCTTCAGCAGCACTTTAATCAGGTACAAATCTTTATGATTTTTCCGTTCTTTTTTGACTTTTGATTTTTTAGTTTTTTTTTAACTATATGTTTGTGCCAACCTTATGATACTTTTAACTTCTTATTTTCCAGCATGTTTTCAAAATGGAGCAAGAGGAGTATACAAGAGAAGAAATAAATTGGAGCTACATTGAGTTCATTGACAATCAAGATGTTTTAGATCTAATTGAAAAGGTTGTGCCGACTGTGCTGCAGCTGCACCCTCTGTTTTAGTTTTCAACGGTTATATTTTGCATGCTTATGAGCAACTACACATTCATTGATTCTTTTGTTTTTTCCAGCTAGTTTTTCTCTTTAATGCTTATAAATAGGTTAGGTTGTATGATATATTATTATCAGTCTTCAATCATGAATGTGTTTATATCTAAAAGTGACTAAGAGCATATATCTTGAGGTGTATGATTGAGAATCTCTTTATGAATTCCCGATCCATTTTAGCTAGCAACTTTTTTGTTATCTCTGTTTATGCAATTTTTTTCTTCTTATAGGTCCTTACTCATCTAGAACTTTTCTTCTAATATATGAACATGTGTTCTAAATTTTTCAGAAGCCAGGTGGCATTATTGCACTTCTCGATGAAGCTTGGTAAGTTTCTTATGCTTCAAGTAACACTGTTAACTATTTAATCTTTAGCCTGTTTACTGATAGTGATAATGACGTTTGATGGTTCTGTCTTGCTGTGACTATTTCCTGTAGCATGTTTCCTCGTTCAACTCATGAAACATTTGCTCAAAAGTTGTACCAGACTTTTAAGAACCATAAACGCTTCAGCAAGCCCAAATTATCCCGTTCTGATTTCACTATTTGCCATTATGCTGGTGATGTGAGTTTCAATTATGTTCCCTTTGTTCAATTTTATATTAAAAGATCTGAGTGAACTCATGTAGTGGGATTTTGCCAATTTGTTCTGGATGACATATAAATTCTATTTGTCAGGTAACTTATCAAACTGAGTTGTTTCTGGACAAAAACAAGGATTATGTTATTGCTGAACATCAGGCACTCTTGAATGCGTCCAAATGTTCCTTCGTTTCGGGTCTGTTTCCAGTATCAAATGAGGAGTCCTCCAAACAGTCAAAATTTTCTTCTATCGGCTCAAGATTTAAGGTATGAAATTACTCATTTATCATCTCTATTTCCCTGATCATTTCTATTTGTTACACGAAGATGTGAAGTTTTCATGTGATATATCTTGCAGCAACAACTACAAGCTTTGCTTGAAACTCTGAGTTCTACCGAACCTCATTATATTCGCTGTGTGAAGCCAAACAATCTTCTAAAGCCAGCCATATTTGAGAATGAGAATGTTCTGCAACAACTGCGTTGTGGGGTAATACTTATTTATGTAAAATTTCTTGGTTTCTTGTGCACTTATTTGATATTTATATACATTTCTTGTGTGTGTCCAGGGTGTCATGGAAGCAATTAGGATTAGCTGTGCTGGTTATCCTACTAAAAGGCACTTCTATGAATTTGTAGATCGTTTTGGCATCCTTGCTCCTGAAGTTCTAGATGGAAGGTAGTATAGATCTTCCCTGTCTTTTTGTCTTTTCTCCTTCATAACCAGGGATATTAACTTTTCTTTTTGATTGGATTTATGATAGTACGGATGAGGTTGCCGTTTGCAAGAAACTTCTGGAGAAAGTGGGACTAGAAGGATATCAGGTGATGAGACATTTTTTTAAAGGAAAATATGTGTAGTGTAAGCTTTTATGTATCAATCCTTAGTTTTACCCTTTACAAGGACCCTCGGCCTATTTAAGGGTTTGCGGAACTTGTTGACATGTGGTAATTTCTTTTTCTTCTTTCTGAATATTATGTAAATTTGCTTTATGGATCTTTACAACAACTCGTGTTGTTTTATCTTGATGCCCCCGGTATGCAACTTGAATGCTTCATATAATAAGATAAGACTCTAGAAGTCATGAGCATTTGTGCTTGCATTCTGTGTTGGGGTGTTGAATAGGATTCTGTCATAATCTTTATCTTTCTCAGCACTTTCAGTTTATTGGTTATAAGATTTTTCTGTCGAAACTGCTCCAAGGTTCAGTAAATATCTCATAATATGATTTTAACCATTAATCTTGGTTGATTGTGCTCATTTTATTCAGATAATGAAGTTAATATTATATTTTGGACTTCCATTCTCTTGAAGAAAATAAGGTTATATGTATACTGTCCATACAACTAATATTTAGCTAACACATTGGGCCACTTCTGCCGGCTTGCTCATAGGATCCAATTATGAAATCTGTGACTAAATTCATGCTGATTCTGGAAAAGCTTTCTTGGTTTCTTACAACTAGTATAGATATTAGTTGAACACTTCTAGTTGAAACAAATAGAAGACGTGTCTGATGAAAAAGGCATCACAATGTAGATGTTTATGAGATTCTTCTCCATGTGCTTTTGTGCTACTGTGTAAAACTTACAGTGAATACTTGATAATTGATATGGTGTTTTGGTTGGAAAAAAAGGTCCATTGGGATCCTAAATTAATTTTATTATATATCGTGGATGATTTAGGAAGAAGATGATCTAGGACATAATAGTTTTTCTAACTTTCTTGCGCCAGCTTATGGTGTTCCTGACTACTTGTATGGAAGATTTAGGATAGATATGCTTCTCTCTCTCACGTCAGAAAAGCATATGAATTGTTGGACTTTGGTGCACTTACTCATAATAATTTCTCATTTGCTTGTCTTTTCTACACACGAGTCATGATTTAAGCTTCTTGTATTTGCTTTTACTTTGAACAAAAATTATAATATGTGACCCTGGAGAGATGTGTGGATACTTTAATTCTCTTTTGGAAGTTTTGACTGCCTTCCCTTTTTTGTTCACTCCCTTGGTTCATTTTTAAGTTTACCAGTCATATAATGGATGAATATCTTTGCCATGCATCTTTCTGGTGTTCAGTATTCTTCTCTATTCAGAAGAAATACCTTTATCGCCAGTGGCACTTACTATTGATCTATTTGGCCAGTAGTTTCATTAATTTTCAATATACTTCTCAGTATTGAGCTCAACCATCTCTAATACAGTTTGCTTTTGTAGATTGGTAAAACAAAAGTGTTTCTGAGGGCTGGTCAGATGGCTGACCTGGATGCTCGGAGGAGTGAGGTGTTAGGAAGATCGGCCAACATTATCCAGAGGAAATACCGTTCTTATATGGCTCGAAAAAGTTTCACATTATTGCGTCGTTCCACAATATATATCCAATCTGTGTGCAGAGGTAATTGCTTTTGTTCCCTATCTGTCTATGTTGACTGAAATATTGCAAACCACATTAAACAATATCTTCTTGTGGATTTTTATATTCCCTATCCCAGGAGAACTTACTCGGCATGTCTATGAAAGCATGCGGAGGGAAGCATCTTGTCTCAGGATTCAGAGAGATTTGCGGATGCATCTTGCTCGAAAAGCATACAAAGACCTGTGCTCATCTGCTGTTTCAGTACAGACTGGAATGCGTGGAATGGCTGCTCGTAATGAGCTTCGCTTTAGACGGCAGACAAGAGCAGCAATTGTGATCCAGGTATTCTTAATTCTTGATAAATCACCTACAAGATAAGTTGTCTTCTTTAGTTTGTTTAGGAAGCACAATTTTCCCCCTTCCAAATAGAGCTCTTGATTGACTACTTGAATGACTGCAGAGTCATTGCCGCAAGTTCTTAGCTCGTACAGAGTATATGAAGCTGAGGAAAGCTGCAATTGTCACACAATGTGCATGGAGGGGAAAAGTTGCTCGTAAGGAATTGCGTCAATTGAAGATGGTAAACTCTCTCTCTCACCCCTCCCTATCAGATTTTCTCAACACTTCGATAAATCCATGCGTGGTTATGTTTTTCGAGAACTGTGGGTGTCTATACTATTCTGTTTATCTACAACTTTAAAAATGTCAAGGATAATGTTGCAATGATATGATGTTGTGCTAGTATAGAACCATGAATTTATAGAACCTGTAGTTCCTCTCTTTAAGGTTGAAGAGGGATGCCGGAACATAGATGACCTCTGAAGAACTCTGCATTTCTTTATAAAACTTATGTTTGCTTAAAACTTTGGATAATTGTATTTTTCCGTAAACGCTCCATATTATGCATCAAAATTCGTCCCCTGTTGACACTTTATTTCTGTTGAAACTCAGGCTGCAAGAGAAACTGGTGCTCTGCAAGCTGCCAAGAATAAATTGGAGAAGCAGGTTGAAGAACTGACCTGGAGATTACAGCTGGAGAAACGAATGAAGGTAAGTTGTGAATTCAAGCACCCCCTTTTCTTTTTCTTTTCTTTTTCGTTTTCCATGTTTTCAAATTTGGAAGCAGCATTTTATAAGGCTCTGGATTTTTATTGGTTTACTAATCGCTGCTGTAAGTGTATCTACTGCCATTATGACAAGGTGATAAACACAGTTTGGGATGTACTCAATGTTCCAGGGGGGGGGGGGGGGATAACAGAGCATAAACAGTTGTCATGTTTGGTATTTTTGTATTTTTGTATTTTAGTATTTCTGTAGTGAAGTCAAAATTTCCGTGTGCTGTGAAATTCGAAGTCAGTAAGACTATTTTGTAATGCTTCTTAAGCTAGATAAATTTTTGTAAGTGTATGCCAAAGAAAATTAGCTTAAGTTTGACATTGGTTCACTGAATCATACCAATATCCTCGTTAGAATGAGTAGGTGGAGACTGCATTTTTTGGATGAGGTCTAATCATGGAAATGAAAACTGACACCTCAATATTCTGGTGGGCCCAAGGGATTTAATGATGGTGAAAGTTGAGTACTCTTGCCATATTGATTTGTGATAGGACATTTTCATAACATTATGAATGATTCCCAATCATTATTCTTTAGTCAACTATTTCTGAAATCACAATTAGATCTTTTTTTTTTCCTATTCTCCTGATCCATGCTCATGCATTATTTGCCTGTAGAATGACCTAGAAGAAGCAAAAACACAAGAGAACTCAAAATTGCAGACAGCCTTGAAAGAGCTTCAGCTTCAGTTCAAAGAAACTAAAGACATGCTATTGAAGGAGAGGGAAGCTTCAAAGAAGGCAGCTGAGCAAATCCCTGTAGTACAGGAGATTCCAGTCATTGACCATGAAATGATGGATAAGCTCAATGCTGAAAATGAACAACTCAAGGTGAACTGGAATTATGATGAATGTTGAGGCCATGACATGACAACAAACGCTTGTTTTTTTTCTTTTCTTTTTTTTTTTAAATAATTTTTTTGTGTCTCTTGTACAGGCCATGGTCAGCTCTCTGGAAACAAAGATAGTTGAAACAGAGAAGAAGTTTGAAGAAACCAGCAAACTTAGTGAGGAGCGGTTGAAGCAAGCCATGGAAGCAGAATCAATGGTTGTTAAGTTGAAAACCTCCATGCATAGGTTAGACCTCCATGCCTTAAGAGGTTTATAAATATGTCAAAATTAGATACTGGTTTAGGCTCTTGTTCTTTTGCAGCTACTAGATAGATCTATACTCATTTTCTCAAACATAATCTGCTACAAAATTTAATTCTCCCTTGTATGTGTAGGCTTGAAGAGAAAATTTCTGACATGGAATCTGAGAACAAAATTCTTCGGCAACAAACCTTGTTAACCACTTCTAAAGGAGTTTCGGAACATCCATCTGATGTATTTAGCAAGGTTGATTACTTTGTTGGGGATATTCATTTTCTCCTATTTTCTTTCCCAATCTCATGATTTCCTTAATACTTATGTGCAGGTATTGGAAAATGGGCACCACGCTAGTGAAGCAATCAGAACCAATGTACTGTTTTTTTTCCTGGACAATGCCATTGCATGCGATAGAGCATGAACTCACCCTATGTTTCTTTTTCTTCATGTTTCATTAGCTTAGATATCAGATTATTGATGGTGCATCATTAATTTCTGCAGGATTTACAGCATACCCCGACAAAAGCTTATGAAACCCCCGACAGCAAACCAAGGAGACCCCCAACTGATCGTCAGCATGTATGTACTTCTAGGAATTGGGATCCCCTTCATTCGGTCCTTTTAATTTATATTGTTTGTTTACCTAATGGACACACTCGTAAATCTTTGCTACAGGAGGATGTTGATGCTCTCATGGAATGTGTAATGAAAGATGTGGGCTTCAGTCAAGGAAAACCTGTTGCAGCTTTCACAATATACAAATGTCTTTTGCACTGGAAATCTTTTGAAGCAGAGCGGACTAGTGTGTTTGATCGTCTGATTCAGATGATTGGTTCGGCTATTGAGGTAATTAGGCAGTATCCCATAATGCGGTTATTTATTTATATCAGGATCATTATGCTTGGATAATTGGATTTGGCATGGGTGTGTGGAAGTGTGGAGTAGACTCTTGATTCAATAATTATTTGCACCAGGACTTTGAAATTTATACCACATCGTATCATCCTCTCTCAATTTGTATTATTTGACGATTTTTTTTATTGGCATATTTTGCAGCTTGGTTTGTGTTTTTTATTATTGCTTTTGTTGTTCTCTTTACTTCCTTTTACTGAAAATGAGGGGTGGGGGTGTCAGTGCCACTTAAATGTCTGTCTTACTCAAATTAATGTCTCCCACATTATTGGTAATTATAGGAAATAATCCTGAACTGTTTTCTGGCAGTATCGCGAACTACTATCAATATATGGTATTATAATTGAGCAAAAACTTATTGCAGGATCAAGACAGCAATGGCCATATGGCTTATTGGCTATCAAACACCTCTACGCTGCTGTTCTTACTACAGAAAAGCTTGAAACCTGCTGGTGCAGCTGCTGCAACTCCAGCTCGACCAACGTCCTTGTTTGGGAGAATGGCCATGGTATTCACATTCTTTCATGGTTTACCTCTTAAATGATGTTACCATAAGACATAAATGTATAAATGAATCATGCACAGGGGTTCCGTTCTTCTCCTTCAACTGTCAGCCTTGCTGCTGCAGCAACATCACTGGATACAGTACGCCAAGTTGAAGCCAAATATCCTGCTCTGCTTTTCAAGCAGCAGCTCACTGCATATGTTGAGAAGATTTATGGCATTATTCGAGACAACTTGAAGAAGGAGCTAGGATCACTGCTTGCCTTATGCATTCAGGTGCTTTTACCAGTTGAATAGTATATTCCTATGCAGATATCTATCTGATTATACCTCCTCTTTTCTTGTTTTGTTTGTTCTCTTCAAATATCTTTAATTTTTTAAAGAATTTTTTGGATGGTTGCCCAAGTCTATCCTTTAACCCACCTTACTCAGTTTCAATCTCTGTTAAACATATAGGAATTTGTTGAATTGTTGGTAAAATTCTTTTGGAAGTATCATCTTTTTAAACTAGAGTTTTGTATGTCGTGACAATCCTTGTGGCTTGCTCACTATCCATACAATAATTGTACGCTCTCTGTTAAATCATTTGTAGCTCTCTGTTAGTAGCTAATTCAGGTACCAAATACCAATAGAAGACACTGAAGCATTGGCTTTACCAAGTTCATTTTAAGTTTAATTTTTTAATTCTTTGTTTATGAGAGATTTCAACCAATGGTATACATTTTGTACTGTAAGAGTGTATTGTAAGCAGTAAGAAGAGCATATGTTCTCTCCACGAGCTATGTCTCAGAGTTCTGTAAAGAAAGGCAATATTCTTTTAGGTTTGTAAGAACAAAGAATTATTATGTCTCATTATGTTCTCTGACAAAACTCAGGCTCCACGAACCTCTAAGGGAAGTGTGTTAAGATCCGGGCGGTCCTTCGGAAAAGAGACTGCAACAAATCACTGGCAGGGGATTATTGATTGCCTCAATAACCTTCTGAACACCGTGAAGGAAAATTTTGTATGGCTTCTATTTATATACCTTTTTTATTTTTATTTTTTAAGGTGTATTATGCTAACAATTATTGACTTTTCAGGTTCCCCCTGTTCTCATTCAGAAGATATTTACTCAAACATTTTCATATATCAATGTACAACTCTTTAACAGGTGATTAATTTTTTTTCATCATCTGTGAAACCCTTCAATAAGTCCTTCACATTGAGAGTTTCTAATTAATCCAAATATATGGCTTGTAGCCTTCTTCTGCGCCGTGAGTGTTGTACATTCAGCAACGGTGAGTATGTCAAATCTGGCCTGGCCGAGCTAGAGTTATGGTGCTGCCAAGCAAAAGAAGAGGTAATCCATGTTAGCATTGCAGATTAACGATCCTCTACTTTTCGGCCTAAAACTGATCAAATATCTTCTTGTCCTCTTGCTGTGTCTAATATTCCTGGATCTCAGTATGCAGGAACAGCTTGGGATGAGCTCAAACACATAAGACAAGCTGTTGGGTTCTTGGTGAGTTCATTTCTTTTCAAGCTTGTTTTCTAATTTTCATTCATTTATTTATTATTATTAAATGTTTTGGGGCTAAGGTTAATTTCATTAATAGAGACAATTGTGATAATGTGGCACAGCATTTTCAACAGTAGAAAGTATGAACCCAAAAAAAAAACGTGTACCGAGAAAATACATTCCTGTTGATTTCATTTTCATATTTACACACACACGCATACACATATATATCAAGATATATATTCCGATCTTGTAATTTGATAGTCGAGCTTATCTGTTTACTACTCTTCCGGCAGGTTATACACCAGAAATATAGAATATCTTATGATGAAATCACCAACGATTTGTGTCCTGTAAGTCATCTAACCTTCACGTGCCCCTTTCTCTTTTCCTCTTTACACGTGCACACATGTTACTAAATGCTTTCCAGGGAGCCTATTGCTTTGATGCTTTTAATAGCAAATTTTCTGCATGCGAGTATTGATTAGGAAATCCTGGAAATTATCTCATTAAATATATTGGTGTCTCAGATTCTCAGTGTCCAGCAACTCTACAGAATATGTACTTTATACTGGGATGATAACTACAATACTCGAAGTGTATCCCAAGAAGTAAGTAAATCAATTGATAAATACTATTTTCTTGTGGAAACCTCCGGTTATCTAGCTGTCATTGTCAGTAAAAATAAATAATGGGTAATCTTGTTTTTGAACATACTTAACAGGTTATATCCAGTATGAGGGTGCTAATGACAGAAGACTCAAACAACGCTGTTAGCAACTCATTTCTATTGGATGACAATTCCAGGTAATCAGTCATCTATTAGTTTCCATTTGATAGAGGGCTTCTTTGGACTAAATATTGGAAATTAATTTTCATATATGAACCTGCTGATTTAATTTTTTATTATGAAAATGGTTAGTTAATGTAACCAACTCCTTATTTTCTTTAGTTTTTCTTATTTTTATGAGGATTCATCATGGGGCATACTGAAATCTCCTAAATATATATTTTTTAATGTAACTAACTCCTCATTTTCTTATTTTTATGAGGATTCATCATTGGGCATACTGAAATCTCCTATATATATATATATATATATATATATATATATATATTAAATATT